>CM048823.1:4144420-5447438 GCA_026586065.1 Dioscorea zingiberensis | reverse complement strand
TTCCTCTCAAAGAGAACAATTTAATTAAGCCTATCTCAAAAAGAAAATTTTACTAAAAGCTGAGTTTATCTTAAAGAAAAAATTCACTCATTCATGAAACAATCCCCTTTTTTTTTTTGAAAATTTGATTTATGAAACAATCCCCCTTTCTAAATTTGCATGAGCTCGATCCCTAGCAAAGTTAAGAAAGTGTTGGGTTTTTACCACAATGTTTTTGTTCATCGTGAGTAGGCCATAGCCCAACCACGCTGATGCTCCTAGAGTTGTCAGCAAAGAACCATAGAATGGCATGAATTTGATGCACCTTGTTTGAATCACTTGGTACTAGTTTAACACAGAAGAAGCAGCCATAGCTCATGAGTTAGCTAGTTATAAATATATAGGAAGAGAAACCCTAATTAATCTCATGATTCAGTGACTCACAATGGTACTCAAATGAGAAACAAAGGAGCTGATGCTGAGGCAGACAAGATAGATCAAACCGAGAACATCGATGAGTGCTTCGCCTTTCCACAACATGAGAGTCATAACAAGGATCAGTGCAAACAAGCCCACATCCAAGAGCATGATCATGAGTATAGTAGAATATATCTGCATGCAAGTAAATTATAAGTACTCTCAGAGAATTATGTACAATTTCTTTTCCAAGAGAGCTATAAGATGACATACTTTGGCTTTCTTTGGGGAGTAACTGAGGTATACGGTGACATAGATGGTGGAGAAGATGAACCCAATGACATGGATGGTGAGGAGCACAACATATCCTAGTATGAGAGCATAGTACGTAGATGCTGAGCATACAAGTGAAAATGGATATGATGTAAGGCAATGGACTGAGCCCTTCACTCCGGCCAGCAAGATAAATTCCATAAATGTCACGCCCGGACTCGAATCCCGGGACCTCGAGCACGTGAACAGATCGGCCATACCCAAGTAGAGACGAGCCCCACTCGAATATAAGGCCTAAGTAACCAAAAGCAGATAACAAATAACTCAAATTTAATAATCAAATAGTATAATCAGAATAATCACAGCGGAAAACAAAATCAGGGTTCGAAATACCCTACAATGGTCTATACAAGATCAGGCCCTATAAGGGTCCTACAATAATACGATCTCACACTCAAGAAAGACCTGAGGTCCTCAGACCACAGCAAAGTTAGCCCAGCCCTCGCAGCTCCCGAGTCCGAGTCACCTACTCCTCGGGACCTGAAAAAGAAAGAGGGAAGCAAGTGCATGAGCTTTCGAAAGGAAAGCCCAGTAAGTACCCTGCTGGAATCTCAATGAAAATCGAACCAGCACAGATGATATATGATAAGTCAAAAATGAGCAAATCAAGAATCATCAGCCAACAACAAATTAATGGGCTACGCCCCGCACAGTCAAATCCTAGGAGTCTACCACAAACAAGTCCAACGGTACGACTCCTAACAACAGAAACCCTAAAGCTCTGTGTCGAGTTCCAAGAAAACTCAAGAATCACCCCCGGTCAGCATAACCAGCAACTAGCTGAAACACGACTCCCCTGTCGTGCGACCATCCGGTCAATATCGGTAGTACTACCCCTTACTTATGTCGACATGGCCGGCGTATCAATCCCGCTGACAGGCAGGACAACCAGAGTATCGCCCCCTGGTATGGCAAGCTGAAACGCCAGGGTGTCCCATCCCCGAACGTTTCCCTAACGGAGCCCCCACGCTCCACTGAGTCCGGGCAGAAGAATTAAACTCAGCCTACACACACCCACCTGACCAACACAAACACCGTGTACCTCCATGGTCAAGTGCCAGACAATGGGAGGCTATGCTCATTGAGTACGCATACTCCTCTGACGCACCCTACCCTGCCTGCACACAAGCACCACGAACCTCCACAGTATCGCCTCGGTCATAGGTTGGTATGCTCAGTGAGCATCAACAAAGAAATAGTGAGACTACACACTCCAATCCGGACGGAGCACAGACTCACGTGTCACCATGGCCACGTGCCGATCAACGGATGATTGTGTTCAGTAAACACTACTTCTAGCTCAGCAACCATACACAACGAAAGAATCAGAAATGTGTATGAAACCAACAATAGATCCTTATGATTCAAGCAAGCATGCTAACAAATAGCAAAATCCAGAATCAATAAAAACTCCGAAGAGTTGTACAAGGCAAGAGTACTTACAAACTTGCTTAATCGTGAGATCAAGAAGTAGAGATCAAATAGGCATGCATACGCATGACCAACAATGAAACAAGGAAACAATTATCCAAGGTAAGAGGCAAAAGCACTTACACAAGTATCAAAGATCAACAATGATAAAGGTACTAGGCATAAATACTTACCTCTAACAAGAGCTGAAAACTTCCCTAGTTTCCTCCTGTCGTGTCTCAAAGCCTCCTCGTCGATATCTGGTAATAAAACCTCTATTAATGAAAGAAATGCTAACAAATATATCTCTAGGTGCACATGCATTACTCTCTCTTTCGGTGGGCTTAGGCCCAACTAAACGGGTCCCGGAGACCTTCTACTTGGTTACCGACCCATTTTCCCTCATTTCCAAGTCCTTTAGTTGACTTTCAACTCTTGGTCAACTCTAGTCAACTTTGGTCAACTGTCCTACCTGACTTTCATGGTACGCACCCTCATTGGTCGTTTCTAGTCTTCTTAGCTAAATTGGCCCCATCTACCAAGCCCAGTAGTTTAGCTTAACCTTGTCTTGTCTTTTATTCGACCCTTAACTTTTCACTTGGTTAACTAGTCCATTGTTCAACTTGACAATCTATTATTTGTGAGCCTAACATATAGCTCGATCATGCTTGGTCACTTTGACAATTTGGGCCCACTCGCCAAGCCCACTAAGTTCTCTAGCCTTCTTATCAAACAACACCTTTGCTAATCCTTAAATCGTCCCCATAAACAAGCAACCTCAAATTACTCATGTCCATGCTTTCATGAACCTTCAAAAATAGGGATAGATTGGTTTTACACTTCTCATGATCATGTATATAAATTCAATTCATGAAACCACCCATGGAGGTCAAACTCCAACCCTTGGACCAATTCTTTACTCATTCAAGTCCCCATCTATCCTTATAACCCATGCATCCATGCATATATGAATCCTCATATTTATCACCACACACAACTGAGATGCAAGAATTTAGAGAAACTCACCGAGTATAGATGTTGACAGACACTGAAGACAAACTGACCGTCCAAACCAAATCTCCACCGTTCAGATTGGAGCGGGACAAGTCTTAACCGTGATCACCAAAAATTAGCTCGATCAGACTAGGCATTATTATCCGATTGAAACAGATGATGAAACTGGTCGGTGCAGGAAACCATTGGTGAAAGGTTCTGTTTCACACCCCATAACCCTACTCTCCGGACCACCAAAAACAATCTTCACCGTTCAAAATGAAGAATGAAAAGTCAAGAACAATCTCACCAAAAATCAGCACGATCCAACGGTGAAAAAGATCGGAATGGCAATGGACATTGAGCATGCTCAACACACCTTTGAACCAAAAAAAAAAAAACAAATCCTAGTCTCTCAAGTTTTTCTCTCTTCTTTCTTCCTCTCACCTCTCTTCTTGATTCCCAATGGCCCATAAACTTTCTCAAACTTGCTATCGTTCTATGCCAAGCTTCAAGATTACATGCCATATATAGGCCTCACAAGTGTAACCTCTACAACTCTTCACATTCTAAACATCCCTCATAAACCCCAAAGACAACACCCAAATAATTCCAACCTTTCAACTTTATAACACCCATGGCACCCTTCCCATTCTAAACCTCCCTCATAAACCCTAGGACAACACCCAAATAATTCCAACCTTTCAACTTTATAACCCCCATGGCATTTTTTTTCATATTCCATCTCTTTTATAAAAACACCATGGATAGAAAATAAATTATTTGAGTTTGACCAATTTGATCCAATCATCAATTTAAGCCAGCTTAGTTAAACCACATTTGATTAATTAACCAAGTAGTTCACTAAATGAACTAAGCCAAACCCATTTTACTTGGTTAACCAGCTTAACTTCTTAGCCCAACTAAATTGGATTCAATCCAACTTGGCCACATCTAGTTAAGCAATTTCCTTTGGTTAGCCTAACCTGGTTCATTGATCCAATTCTTGAACCCCATTAAATTGAATCCAACTCAAGGACCCAATTATTTTTTTTTTAGCTTAGCCATTTTAAATTGGTTGGACCTAATCAATTTAATCTTTAACTTGAGCCCCTTTAATTTAATTAATTGGGCCTAACAACCTTCACCAACCTGGTGGAACACAACCTATATCATATTAGCCCAATTAAACTTGACCCACTCGTTTAACCCGACCAATTAATCTAACAATAGGTTAAATTTAAATTGGTTAAATCTCTTGAACCAACTTAATTAGCTAGATTGAGTTATTGAACCTAACAACATAGGTCAAGCAACCAAATTCAACCCAATTAAACCTGGTCCAACCCAATTCTAAGTTAAAATAGTTGGACTCACCTTGTTGCTAATTGGTTGAACCCAACCCTGAACCCAAACCTGAACCATACTTAATTGATTAGACTAAACTAATTAATCAACTTATCAACTTAATCAATTAATTAATTAATCTTTTAAATCAATTAATCGGATCCAAGCTAGCCCAACCACATGGTGCTAGTCTACTTGATCAGGTTGACTGAGCCCAACTTAATCAAACCTAGCCAACTTAGTTGACCTAACCCAACATCTTACTTGATTAAACCCAATAAATTTTCAATCAAACCAACTAATTAATTAAATGATTAATTTACCTATACTTAATATTAACTAATTAAGTTTTGCATTTTGTCACACTAATTCATTAACCACTAACCTGTGATTAATTGATTTAGTTAAATAATTAACTTAATTATTTATTCACGTTAATAATGATATCAGTATTATTTATTATTTTTATTTTTATTTATTTCACTTTCTTCTTCTTTCGCTCCCCCCCTCTCTCTCTCGGGTGATCACCACCGGGAGCTTCACCCACGAGAGCCGCAACCTCCGAACTCCTCCTGAAGGACACACCGGTCCACGGGCTCACGTCGAACTCCACTCGGGAAGGTGGCATGCTCACCCCCTTTCTTTGGAGTCCCATCGTCCAGACCGGTTCCTCCTTCTTCTCCGGTGAACTCGAAGTGAGGTAGAATGCATGCACCCCAGATCAACGGTCGAGATCGACTCTATCTCAACTGTCTGATCCACGTTATATACCTCGCATCTAGGACTCTCTCAGATGGGTGCATCGTAATCCGCCACGTGGCCCCCCTGGATCATCTATGAATCCCTCGCGATCAGTCGCGATCTGGGTGAGCGTATCTCAATGCGCCATATGGCTTTAGTGATGCTCTTCTTTTGCTTCAAGATCAGCTCCACTCCATCAATCCTCTAATCACAACCATCCATTACCTCAATAAGGGTTTTCTCTGGGACAATTTCCCAGAAGCCCTTAATCCTTATTAATTTACAAATAAGTCCTTTCTCTGAGAGAGAGAATTCAATTCATCTTAGGTCCTCAACATTTTTAAAATTACATTAAGGTCCTTCTGACCCTCCATTAACCCTAATTAGGGTTTTAATCCTTTTAACCCTCATTTTCCCTTCTTAAATCAATCACTAAATACGTAGGGAACCTTCCTTTGACTAAATCAAGAAAAAAAAAATTTACTCCATAAAATCCTCGGATTTTACAATAAAAGGTTGGCCTGAAAATTAACAGAGTTATTAATGCATGATGCACGTATAGATATAATGGATGATATGAATCTAGTAATCAAAAGCAGCAAAAAGAGTTTTGATTCAAAACTTACAGTGGAGTTAGAAAGAAAGAAAACGAGTATTATCATACGTAGCTTAAATTTCAGTTAGAAGCTAAAGAGAGATGTACTGCATGTTGTACAAGATTATGGCTTAATGGAGCTACACATCTCTGCACCACTATATATATGTAAAAGCCTATCACAACTTCTATATCAGAGTTTGCACCACTATATATATGCAAAAATGCTCCATCAAAGTCATGACCACCACTAAGAGTATATATACATCTATATATATATATCATTACTGAAAGGAAACCATTTAACAGGATCTGCAAGCCTTCAAGACAAAGAAAGACGCGGCCCCAAAAATTTGGGGTGTCTGAACATAGAAGTTTAATAAGCTTACAAAATACTATTAAATCATCCAGTGTTTTACAAAAAATACATAAAATATAGTTGTCTAGTTGTGTGTGTAGGGGCCGAGGGGGGAGGGGGTTGGGAAATGGGAATGAGATTTGTGTAGTTGTGTCATGTGTGTGTGGGGTAGGGGTGGTGGGGTCGTGGGGGGTAGGGGTGGGGGGTAGGGGGCTAGGGGGGTCGGCCGACCCCCCATGACCCCCCTCATGTCCGCTACTGCATGCACCTACCTGTGAATGTTGGAAAGTGAACTTAATTGGTAAATTAATGAGTTAATTATGGCATGCAAGTGGAAAACAAGGAGTTGCCTTGGGAAAACGAAGAGGTGTTTTGTCACGCCCCGGCCCCAAAAGTCCCCGGCCTCGGGCGCGTGAGCAGACCGGCCGTACCCAAGCGGAGATAGGCCCCGCTCGAATACAAGGCCTGAGTGATCGCCCAACAACGACACAAGTGCAGCGGAATAATAGCAATAAGATAAACGACATAAATCAGAGTATAATATCAGCGGCAGATAAGAACCTAGGGTACATGCACCCTAATAGTTAATACAAGCCCGATCCTACACGGATCCAAATAAGATGTCCTCACACATAAATAAAATGCCTAAGAGGTCGCCAACCTCGGCTACAACCCTGCCCCACGTGCGATCCCGGCGGCTCACGTCGTCTACTCCGCTGGATCTGAAAAGGGATGAGAACAAATGTATGAGCTTTCGGAGAGAAAGCCCAGTAAGCACCTCGCAAGGTGGGTGAGCAAGTCATGAACAACAAAAGATAAGCAAAAGAGCAAATCAAGAGACATGACCAAACAAGCACATGGGGCTACACCCCGCACAACCAAACATCTAGGAGTCCCAGAGACGAGCAACGACGTGGGCTCCTAATCTCAACTACGGCCTCAAAGCCGGAAAGATCATCCAACAGAAAAATTCTCAAAGCATCCCCGACCATCGGCCTCACCGGAGTCGCCCCGTCCGTGGTCGGAATTTGGCGGCCGCTACCCTTCTACATGTCGACATTAACTGTATCGCCCCACCGGCAAGTTGACGGACAGAGTATCGCCCTCCGCCGTGGATGATGTAACGCCGTGGTGTCCTCTGCCCTAGACGCTCCAGGTTGGAGCACCCACACTCCACTGATCCGGGCGGAAAGATAGTACAGAACACACATCCAACAAATGCCAATGCACATAAATATATGGAAACAATAATCCAAAGAAGTCATAAGGTGCATGTGCATATCATCAAGTTTATAATAGAGAGATATCGACTAGATAATCATACCAGATCACATCATCAACAAGGAAGGAAACAGGATAAGCAATAGCACTCGCGTGCACAAACATGGATATCAAAAGATTATCGAGTATTGCCAATAAAGCCCATGTTCGGGCGGAAACTAGGCTAAGGCACTTACAAAAAAATTCATGTAAAAGCAAAGTCAACAAAACCCATGTCTAGGGTGGAAGCAAGGCAAGGGTAACTTACCTCCGTTAAAGGTCTGGGTGATGATTCACGTCTTTGCTAGCGAAGTTTGGCGCTCCACGTTGGGATCTGGTAAACATAACCCCATCTCAAATATTGCACACGTGCTCAGTAAACAATTAACACACAATGCAAGTTCACTAAATGGGCCCGGCCCATTTCTAGACCCAACTCAACCACTAAATTAGGTAACTGATCATCCCTTAATTAAGTCCTTAACCACAATAATTAATTCTTACTTATGACCTATTAAACCAGCCCAAAGCCCATTCCAGTTAACCTAACAAAAGGTAGCCCAACATGTGACTAGAATCAGTCAATAGAAAATAACTACACTACACCCTCTTGGTATACTATTCCTGAATCAGGGATAACCAAAGGATTTCACTCTCCCATACTTTATCCTATCTCCTTTAAAACCCCCTGCAATTTGTCACCAGAAACAGCCAGCTCACCTCCTAACGTGTCATCATCTCCAACCTTATCACAGTGACACACTATCAATTACCCAAGTTCAATGGTGAACCCACACTTATGAAGTCAACCCGTGGAACCCTTAATCACTCTAGGTCATGCTCATCAAGGACTGAACAGGAGCAAGCACACCTCTGGCGCAACACCCAAACCATTGAGCACTATCATCATCTATATGATCACAATAAGACCCACTAGAACAACCCATATATATACTCATTGCTTCTGTCTCCCGAGACAAATTCAAGGAGCTCGTGTGTTCACCTCCCCATCCACACCACTAACCTGGATTTCTATCTTTAACCACGCCTCAAGCCTCATTTCTCTTTCTAAGCCTCACAAGGAGACAACCAAAACCCCTCTCATACCATTTCATGTGCGTGCATACAAAGACACTTCACTCTATGATTGTGCAGTGGAATGGTGACACTCTAATGAGGACTCAGAATCGTCCCCGTCATGGCCCAAGCGACCATCCCCTCGCAGACACGCATCAAGCCTCCCCTCGAAAGTATGCATCCTAGAGGAGATGTACTCGATGCATATGCATGTGAGTATATGAACCAGAGGGTCCTCTAAACAGGTAGTAATGGAGTCTCAGTTGCTCACCCGGGCACTCGACACAGCTGAGGTGATGTCCAGGAGGTGCGCACCGCCGCGTCGGCGTGGTGGTAGTCCGGTGGGACACTCCCTTCAGTGATGTTTTCCCGACGAGGGTGCTCCTTCTTCTCCCGGCGCTCTCCCGGCGCTCGGTACCCTTCTTCCCCTCGGATAGTGGCGGTCGGGGTGAGTGAAGGCGAGATTCGCAGGGTTTCTCTCCTCTCCCGCGTGTGAGAGGCTAAAGGCCTCTCGGCCCTTCTTAAAGTCCCGGTGGATGGGGGAGGCCCGAGGGGGTCACCTCCATGCCGGCTATGCTCTTTAATGGCGGCGGGGATAGTAAGAGGGGCCTCGCTTCGCCCCCGCACCTGCCGCCAGCGCTAGGTCAGTCCCTGCCCCATCTCAGTACCGGGTATCCGGCGGAGCTCTGGTCGCTACAGTAGTACGCAGGCGCCCCTTCCCTCAAGCTGGGCGCGCTTGTCTTTTCTTTTCATCGTGAGTCGGCCGGCCAAGTGAGGTGGGCCTCTCTTACATGGCTGCATGGCACTTTTGCAAAGGCCCCCTTTGTTCCTTTGCTTATTACAATTTCTAGCATCATTCATGAGAGGGGGATTTGTAGTGTAGTCCCTCTGTTTATTAGGAATTCCTTGTCAAATAGTTGGCCTGTGAGAGATGGGGAACATTACATTCACCCCCTCATTATTTCCATAATTTGCTCGCATTCCCGGAAATGAATTAAGGAACTTAATTGGGGAAATTGGCACTTCATTTTAGTAATAAGATGATTATGGCTTTTACAATCTCCCCCCCTTACGAGAATTTCGTCCCCGAAATTCTTCGCTATACTCATCCTTCGGCGCTGAACAATTCAGGGTAGTGTCCCCTCATGTCCTCCTCTCGTTCCCAAGTTGCTTCTCGGTCCGAGTGGTTGCTCCATCTTACCTTGATAAAAGGAATCGCTCGGCTCCTCAATCGACGCTCCTTACGAGAATTTCGTCCCCGAAATTCTTCGCTATACTCATCCTTCGGCGCTGAACAATTCAGGGTAGTGTCCCCTCATGTCCTCCTCTCGTTCCCAAGTTGCTTCTCGGTCCGAGTGGTAGCTCCATCTTACCTTGATAAAAGGAATCGCTCGGCTCCTCAATCGACGCTCCTCACGACCCAATATCTCCACGGGTCGTTCCTCATAAGACATGTCCTCCCGAATCTCCACCGGAACATGCTGAATCACATGCGAGGGGTCGGGGACATACTTCCTCAACATCGAGATGTGGAACACATTATGGACTTGCGCCAAGTCTGGAGGTAGGGCCAATCTGTAGGCAACGGCCCCGACTCTCTCCAGAATTTCAAAGGGTCCAATGTAGCGTGGACTGAGCTTTCCACGCTTTCCAAATCGCATAACTCCCTTCATCGGAGACACCTTCAGAAGCACTCCATCGCCTACCTGAAATTCCACATGAGAGCGCTTCGGATCGGCATAACTCTTCTGCCGACTCTGAGCAGTTCTCAGCCTTTCCCGAATCAACCGAACCTGTTCTTCAGTCTGTTGGATAAACTCCGGCCTCTCAAGCTTCCGCTCGCCGACTTCTCCCCAACAGATCGGGGTTCGGCACTTCCTCCCATACAGCGCCTCATAGGGTGCCATCTGAATACTCGCCTGATAACTATTGTTGTAGGCGAATTCTGCTAAGCGTAGACGCTTGTCCCATTCCTCCTTGAAGTCTAGGGCACATGCCCTCAACATGTCCTCCAGGATCTGAATGGTCCTCTTCGACTGCCCATCCGTCTGAGGATGAAAGGCTGTACTAAGTGCCAGACGGGTGCCCAAGGCCTCATGTAGGCTCTCCCAGAACCTCGAAACAAACCGAGTATCGCGATCTGAAGTGATCGATACCGGTACTCCATGCAAATGTATTCACTTCATCAATATACAACCATGCCGGTTGCTCCAGCAGGTAGCACCTACCCTCGAGGTATGAAATGTGCCGATTTCGGCTACCGATCCACTATCACCCATACGGACTCGCGGCCCCTCCGGAAAGTACGGGTAGTCCACCACAAAGTCCATATTGATGTGCTCCCATTTCCATACCGGAATGGGTAAAGGTCAAGCTTCCTCACGGGCTTCTTATGTTCTGCCTTCACCCGCTGACAAGTCAGACACCGGGCAACAAACCTTGCGATTTGCTTCTTCATGCCGTTCCACCAATAGTGATCCTTCAGATCTCGGTACATCTTGGTCCCTCCAGGGTGGATGACGTAGCTCGAGTAGTGAGCTTCTTCCAAAATGTCCCCCTTCAACTCAGGGGCATTGGGCACACACACCCGATCACCAAACTTAAGCGTGCCCTCTTTGTCGATACGGAATCAGGTCGACTCACCCTTCTTAACCTCGATCCTGTGATCTCCCGTAACCTCCGGTCTTGTAACTGGGCCTTCCGAATCCTCTCCAACAGGGCCGGTCGGATGCACAGACTAGCCATACTCACCTCCATATCTGGCAAAACCACCTCCAACTCCATTCTCCTCATGTCCTCCAACAAGGGCCTCTGAGATGTCAATAGTGCGGCAACTCCATGACTGGACTTCCTACTCAAGGCATCAGCCACCACGTTGGCCTTCCCCGGGTGGTACTGCACGTTCAGCTCATAGTCTTTAATTAGCTCCAACCACCGCCGCTGTCTCATGTTCAGCTCCTTCTGCGTGAAAATGTACTTGAGGCTCTTGTGGTCGGTGTAGATGTCGCAAGGTACACCGTAGAGGAAATGTCGCCAGATCTTCAATGCAAACACGATCGCCGCAAGCTCTAGATCGTGTGTGGGGTAGTTCTCCTCATACGGCTTCAGTTGTCTTGAAGCATAAGCAATAACCTTCCCATCTTGCATCAGAACACACCCCAAGCCCGTCTTGCAGGCATCGCTATACACTGTATAACCCTTTCCGCTTTGCGGCAAGGCAAGGACCGGCGCGGACACCAATCTGTGCTTCAGCTCCAAGAAACTCCGCTCGCAAGCCTCTGTCCATACAAACTTCTCCCCCTTCCCCGGCCGGGCCTCCATGGTGCCGCCAAGCCGGAGAAACCTCCACAAATCTCCGATAGTACCCCTCGCCACCCCAAAAGCTACGAATCTCCCTGACCGTGGTCGGCCTCCTCCAATCCACAACCGCCTCGATCTTCTTGGGGTCAACCGACACTCCAGCACCACTAATAACATGTCCCAAGAAGGCCACACTATCCAAATTAACTCACACTTGGAGAACTTCGCATACAGCTGATGCTGCCTCAAAGTCTCCAACACCACCCTCAAGTGCTCCACATGTGCCTGACGACTCCGAGAATAGATCAGGATGTCGTCAATAAAGACAACTACGAACCGGTCCAAATACTTCCGAAATACTCGGTTCATCAGGTCCATGAACACGGCCGGGGCATTGGTGAGCCCAAACGGCATTACCAAGAACTCATAGTGCCCATATCTAGACCGAAAGGCACTCTTCGGGACGTCCTCCCCCCTGATCCGCACCTGGTGGTACCCGGATCTCAAATCAATCTTCGAGAACACTTGTGCCCCCTGGAGCTGGTCCATGAGATCATCAATCCTCGGCAATGGGTACTTATTTTTAACTGTCACCTTGTTCAGTTCTCTATAATCGATGCACAGCCTCAAGGACCCATCCTTCTTCTTGACAAACAGCACTGGGGCTCCCCATGGTGACATACTCGGCCGAATAAAACCCTTCTCCAATAGTTCCTCCAACTGTTTCTTCAGCTCCTTCAATTCTGCGGGTGCCATCCTGTACGGGGCCCTAGATACGGGAGCCGTACCAGGAATTAACTCGATAGAGAATTCCAGCTCTCTCTCTAGGGGTACGCCCGGTAACTCATCAGGGAATACATCGGGGTACTCGTTAACCACTGGAACATCTGCAATGGTGGGGCTACCCCTCTGCTGAGCCTCGGAAATTGAAGCCAGATACCCTACACATCCATCATCGAGAAGCCTCCGAGCCTGAACGGCGGAAATTTCCCTCACCAACGAAAGCAATCCTCACGCTGGAAGATGAACTCCTCATCGTGGGGCATTTTGAAATGCACTCTCTTCTTGCGGCAATCCACCACTGCATATACTGAAGAGAGCCAATCCATCCCTAGGATAACATCATAGTCTTTCAGATCCATCACATGTAAATTAGCCGGTAGTTCCCGACCCTCAATCGCCACGATACATGATGGCACCATCTTGCTCACCAGTCTGGCCGCCCCTACCGGGGTGTCTACACTCAGCTGGTACGGTAATGTCTCCACTGGTAGCGAATGTCTCCGTGCAAATAGTGTGGAAATAAACGAGTGCGTAGCACCCGGATCGAACAAAGTGCAAGCATAGAATGAGCTAACTGCGATAGTACCTGCGACGAGACTGGGGGATGCCTGCGCCTCCTCGGTGGTGAGATGGTAGACACGCCCATGGGTCAGTGGCTTCTGCTGTGTCGGCAGCTGACTAGAGGAAGGCGGCTGCGTTGCCTTCCCCTTCGTATCTCCTCCCTGGGGCCTCTGCCCCTGCGTACCGTGACGCTTTGAGGCCCCTGATGACCTCTGTGAGTTCCGTGCCCCTCCATCTGCCCTCTGTCCGGACTGGGTCTGTGGGCACTGTGCCCTCCTGTGCTCGAGGCTGCCACAGGTGAAGCAACCTCCGGTGATACCCGGACACTGAGCTTTCTTGTGTGGCCCCCCACAAGTGAAGCACTTAATTTGCTGGGATGCACTGCCAGACGAGCCTCTACCTCCAGAGGCGACGGATGATCCGGAGGATCTACTGTATGGTCGTGATCGATACTCGGACCTTGACCGTCCTGTACTCTTGCCAGATGAATGGTTGCTTGTTCCCAGGCTCTTGTCCTTCTTCTTCTCCTTCTGTGGCTGCCCCTGCGGATCCCCTTGACTTGAAGCATCAATATACTTGGCCCTGGCCACTGCCTCAGAGTAACTGGTGCACATAAACCCAGACACGATCTTTTTGAGGGACGGCCGTAGGCCCCACACAAATCTCCGTACCCTGACGGCCTCGGTCGGTACCATGTCGGGAACAAAGCGAGCTAGGCGGTCAAACTCCGCCTCGTACTGCTCCACCGTCATCCCACCCTGAATAAGGTGAGTAAACTGTTGTTCCATCTGCACTAGACGTCCCTGGGAAAAGTACTTTGCATAGAAGGCCGTTTTGAACTCCTCCCATGTCTTGAAGGCTCCCTCCTTCTTGTTTCGTACCTCTCCGAGGTACCAATCCTCTGCGCCGCCCTGTAGCAGGTAGGCGGCGGTTCTAACCTTCTCGGCCTCATCCGTCTGAATATAGTCGAAAGCCTTCTCCAGTTCCCTGATCCAAAGCTCTGCCTCGTGGTCACAGAAGACTTTAAACGGGCCGGGAGACGGCCTCTCGATCTCCCAAGTAAACCCCTACCGGTGGCCAGATGCGGTGGTGTAGTAGGAGGGGGCGTGATCTGCTGTTGCTCGTTTCTCTGATGAGGGCATGCATCTCCCTCATCAAATCAAGCATGGTGATGGGGGGTTCCTCCCCCCTCGGGCCTGGGCCTCCCATCGGGGCCCCGCGACGCTGGATCGGGTGCCGCTCCTCGCCGACCTCCATCTCCTCGGGGTGGGAGCACCTCCTCTCAGCGGTGGGTACCTCACCGCCGGGGTCGCCTCGCCCCTCGCTTGTCCTCTGCCTCTCATCATGCTATCTGTGTACATTCGTAAAGATTAAGTTTCAAGAGAGACAACATGTATCAAAAGTCAATGCATCACATTAAGTAAAATAGGATTCGCATACATGAATAGTTCATACAACACACAGGGTTTATATGACCACAAGTACATCCAAAATAAATGCTGTCATCAGCACTATACTAATAGCACATCCTAAGCTAATACTAATGCGACTGCGGGCTGTAAGTTGCCTGTGACTCGTCGTCCTCCGTGGATAACCATCCCCCCTGTCCCGGTGGCGGGTTACGCACACCCGAGTCAAACAGGTCGGGATCATATCTGCACTCCTCCCAGGTGTGTCCGTAGCCCCTGCAGTGGGGGCATCTCCCAACCATACACTGCGCCCACCTATGGGGTCCCCTGCACTGAGGGCATCTCACTCCACGACTGGTGCCTGCAAGTGGGGCTACTCGTCTTATGCCAGCCTGAGCTGCGAGGGCTCTGCGGTATCCCGTGGCTCGCATGGTCCGTCGGGGCCTCTGCATCTCGGTCTCCCTCTGCTCCTGAGATCTAATCCCCAACTCGCGCTCAATGCGTCCGAGGCGTTGGTGGATCTCCCCTAGGGACCTCATAATCTCGAGCCCTCCGGATTCTGTAGTTGCCTCAATCGGCGCCTGCTCTGTCGACGGTATCGGTCGACTCCCTGGTCCTGGCGGGACGACGTCCCTCTGAGCTCTCTCCCCCTCCTCCTCTGAGGATGTCTCGTGGCGTACGTAACGGCGGCGTCGGTACACAGTCATCGGCATATCCGCTGCGAGATAATAACTTGTCAGTTTATTACCGCAGGGACCAAGGTCAAGCTGATATGAAACAAAATACAATTCATTACTTCAAGAGAAATTTTCCATAACACATAGTGTTCATACGACTATTACATGGTCCTAGATAGGTGTCCCTACAATGTCTTGATCCGGTCTTAGCCCATCGGGCGCTACTGGATCGCACTATTCCTCTTGGTCTTCCTCGGAAGGTGTGCACGGCTCCTCCCAATCGTCCTCAGAGGATACATATAGTTCCTCCTGACTCTCTAGAGATTCGTCAGAGCTCGTCGACCCTTCCTCTTCTTCTGGTCCCAAGGTGTCCTTTGGGTGATGCCCACTCTCGCAGCAAGGGCATTCACAGGGTGAGTCCCTACTGCACTCAGCCCTTTGGTGTCCAAAATCTCCACAGCGAAGGCACCACACCGCCCTACACAGGTTCAGGTCATGAAGTCCTCCACAGAAGTGGCATTTGATCTTCCCGTTTACCCTAGGCATAATTGTTACCGCCTGGAGATGGTAGACGGGAGCAAAGGGTCCACGTATACGGGCTCGCCTCATTGGCCGTGGTAATCTCAAGTCGCTATCCTTCTTGATTCGCTCCCATAGTGCATCATTCCAATTCACCCTTCGCATAAACCGTCTCACCCTAGGGTTTGCTCCCAGGACGCGGTCAGAAAGAAAGTTCGCGAGCTTGTAGGAGTCCTTCACTTCTTCAGAAATTTCCTTCTCGTTCCTCGAACCCGACATGATCAGCTGTCAAGCCAAAGCATAGTCAGTTCCTTATGTGAAATACCTAGTCTACCCGCCCAACTCTCAGTCAATCCTACTTGACTAATGTCGCTAGGGCAACTAGGGTGTCGTTTGTCAACTATGGCTGCGTTGTTCGGCGGCTCTGATACCACTTTAATCTGTCACGCCCCGGCCCCAAAAGTCCCCGCCGGCGCTGGAGAGTTGCACCCATACCAAGCGGAGATAGGCCCCCGCCAATACAAGGCCCGAGTGACGCCAACAACGCATACACAAGTGCAAATGGAATAATAGCAATAAGATAAACGTATATAAATCAGAGTATAATATCGGCAGATAAGAACCTAGGTACATGCACCCTAATAGTTAATACAAGCCTGATCCTACACGGATCCAAATAAGATGTCCTCACACATAAATAAAATGCCTAAGAGGTCGCCAACCTCGGCTACAACCTCGCTTCACGCATGCGATCCGGCTCACGCTGCCTACTCCTACTGGATCTGAAAGGGATGAGAACAAATGTATGAGCTTTCGGAGAGAAAGCCCAGTAAGCACCTCGCAAGGTGGGTGAGCAAGTCATGAACAACAAAAGATAAGCAAAAGAGCAAATCAAGAGACATGACCAAACAAGCACATGGGGCTACACCCCGCACAACCAAACATCTAGGAGTCCCAGAGACGAGCAACGACGTGGGCTCCTAATCTCAACTACGGCCTCAAAGCCGGAAAGATCATCCAACAGAAGAATTCTCAAAGTATCCCCCGGTCAGCCATCAGCCTCAGCTGGAGTCGTCCCGTGGTCGGGAATTTGGCAGCGCTACCCTTCTACATGTCGACACGACCAGTGTATCGTCCCACTGGCAAGGCTGGACGGACAGAGTATCGTCCCCCTGTCAGGGATGACAGAACGCCAGGGTGTCCTCGGCCCTAGACGCTCCAGGTTGGAGCACCCACACTCCACTGATCCGGGCGGAAAGATAGTACAGAACACACATCCAACAAATGCCAATGCACATAAATATATGGAAACAATAATCCAAAGAAGTCATAAGCAGGCATGTGCATATCATCAAGCGATAATAGAGAGATATCGACTAGATAATCATACCAGATCACATCATCAACAAGGAAGGAAACAGGATAAGCAATAGCACTCGCGTGCACAAACATGGATATCAAAAGATTATCGAGTATTGCCAATAAAGCCCATGTTCGGGCGGAAACTAGGCTAAGGCACTTACAAAAAAATTCATGTAAAAGCAAAGTCAACAAAACCCATGTCTAGGGTGGAAGCAAGGCAAGGGTAACTTACCTCCGTTAAAGGTCTGGGTGATGATTCACGTCTTTGCTAGCGAAGTTTGGCGCTCCACGTTGGGATCTGGTAAACATAACCCCATCTCAAATATTGCACACGTGCTCAGTAAACAATTAACACACAATGCAAGTTCACTAAATGGGCCCGGCCCATTTCTAGACCCAACTCAACCACTAAATTAGGTAACTGATCATCCCTTAATTAAGTCCTTAACCACAATAATTAATTCTTACTTATGACCTATTAAACCAGCCCAAAGCCCATTCCAGTTAACCTAACAAAAGGTAGCCCAACATGTGACTAGAATCAGTCAATAGAAAATAACTACACTACACCCTCTTGGTATACTATTCCTGAATCAGGGATAACCAAAGGATTTCACTCTCCCATACTTTATCCTATCTCCTTTAAAACCCCCTGCAATTTGTCACCAGAAACAGCCAGCTCACCTCCTAACGTGTCATCATCTCCAACCTTATCACAGTGACACACTATCAATTACCCAAGTTCAATGGTGAACCCACACTTATGAAGTCAACCCGTGAACCCTTAATCACTCTAGGTCATGCTCATCAAGGACTGAACAGGAGCAAGCACACCTCTGGCGCAACACCCAAACCATTGAGCACTATCATCATCTATATGATCACAATAAGACCCACTAGAACAACCCATATATATACTCATTGCTTCTGTCTCCCGAGACAAATTCAAGGAGCTCGTGTGTTCACCTCCCCATCCACACCACTAACCTGGATTTCTATCTTTAACCACGCCTCAAGCCTCATTTCTCTTTCTAAGCCTCACAAGGAGACAACCAAAACCCCTCTCATACCATTTCATGTGCAGGCATACAAAGACACTTCACTCTATGATTTTATGTGCAGGGAATGGTGACACTCTAATGAGGACCTGCAACCGTCCCGGTGTCATGACCGGGCGACCATCCCCTGCACACGACCGGCCTCCCCCCTCGAGTATGCATCCTAGAGGAGACAGACTCGATGCATATGCATGTGAGTATATGAACCAGAGGGTCCTCTAAACAGGTAGTAATGGAGTCTCAGTTGCTCACCCGGGCACTCGACACAGCTGAGGTGATGTCCAGGAGGTGCGCACCGCCGCGTCGGCGTGGTGGTAGTCCGGTGGGACACTCCCTTCAGTGATGTTTTCCCGACGAGGGTGCTCCTTCTTCTCCCGGCGCTCTCCCGGCGCTCGGTACCCTTCTTCCCCTCGGATAGTGGCGGTCGGGGTGAGTGAAGGCGAGATTCGCAGGGTTTCTCTCCTCTCCCGCGTGTGAGAGGCTAAAGGCCTCTCGGCCCTTCTTAAAGTCCCGGTGGATGGGGGAGGCCCGAGGGGGTCACCTCCACCGCCGGTCGCGCCTTAATGGCGACAGGGATAGTAAGAGGGGGCCTCGCCGCCTCACCGCACTGCCGCCGCCAAGCGCAGGTCGCCCCGCCCCATCTCGCAGCATCGTATCCGACTTGAGCTCGTCGCAGTACGGCGCCCTTCCCCAGCTGCTCGGCCAAGGCTTGTCTTTTCATCGTGAGCTGGCCGAGCGCGTGAGGTGGCTGGCCTCTCTTACATGGCTGCATGGCACTTTTGCAAAGGCCCCCTTTGTTCCTTTGCTTATTACAATTTCTAGCATCATTCATGAGAGGGGGATTTGTAGTGTAGTCCCTCTGTTTATTAGGAATTCCTTGTCAAATAGTTGGCCTGTGAGAGATGGGGAACATTACATTCACCCCCTCATTATTTCCATAATTTGCTCGCATTCCCGGAAATGAATTAAGGAACTTAATTGGGGAAATTGGCACTTCATTTTAGTAATAAGATGATTATGGCTTTT
The DNA here is from genome assembly GCA_026586065.1 of Dioscorea zingiberensis. NCBI lineage: Eukaryota > Viridiplantae > Streptophyta > Magnoliopsida > Dioscoreales > Dioscoreaceae > Dioscorea > Dioscorea zingiberensis. The sequence continues at coordinate 5,428,233 of CM048823.1, read as the reverse complement.
ACATGTTTTGAAGAATGGAAAGGTTACCTAGGAATATGAAAAGGTATCTTGATATGAAAAGTTAGAATTTATGAAGGTATGTGAAAGGTTTAATTTGTAATGCCCATATATTAGGCTTATTTGATAATGTTTTCTAAGAGTGAAGTGTGGGAGAAGTTTAATAGAAATATTATGTTTTGAGAGTACCCCTCTTCCTCTTCCTCCTATCTCTTAAAAAGATCCTTTGTTCTCCCAATAAAGTGGTATCTATTTACAACAAAGTGGTACCTAAACTACAAAAGATCCTTTGTTGTCCTTGTCCTACTTCCAACAGTGAAGGCAAAGGTGAATTCCCAAGGACTGTTGAATAGTAAGCCACATATCTCCCTCTCCCCCTTCTTGTCTACAACATGAATCTCTTTTAAAAGACCTCTCACACGCGGTTGGTAGGTATTTGTCAAAGTGTATTGATATATAGAAACTTGTATAGTTTGTTTTATCCCAAAGCCAAAGGTAGCCTCTTGCCGACTTTACAAAAAAAACAATAAAAAAAGTAGAGGAGCATGAAATAACCCCTTGTTGTGATAGTGATAGGTAATAACCTCTTGAATTAACTAACGTGTCATGGACCAACGATCCTTGGGTCATATTGGTACTCAGGTCCCCACTAAGAGCTTCGTCTCGTTGAAGTAGCGAGTTCGAATCGTGGGTGAGTGCACTTTTCTGAGTGCATAAACAATGGTAGTGAGTAAGACCTTCTTGTCTACTATGCACGTACCTCACCCTCCATTGTCTCATGACGAGGACTGTGCACACCCTTGACTTTGACTTAGTAGTTAGTTACTTAGCTAGCTGTTCTTTCTGTCAAAAAAACTAATGTGTCATGGATGGATCGGAATTCCGGTGCATTTGGATTTTCGAAGGGGATGTCCATGGGTTCCTCGGGAAATAGGTTAAGGTGACATCCATGTCCATGGTTGACCAAGGACCATGGATGTCCATGGATGACTCATGTGTAGGGCCGTAAAATGATCAAGTTTTTCATAAAGAACTCTAGATCGGCTCGGTAAAAGCTGGAGCTCAAGCTCATATCAAAATTTCGAGCTTTTGAACCGAGTTTGAGTTTCAATTTCAAGCTCGCTAAAAATTTAATATTAATATATCAATATATAATATAAATATTAATAAATATTAATATATAATATAATATATAATAAATAGGTTGAAACCTTATGAAATATAAATTTTATTTATTAAAAATTATTATCTGATTTGTATTTTTTAATTATATAAAACTAGAAGTCGAGGAGGACAGAAAAAATTAATTTAATAAGTTTTTCATTTTGAGCTAAATCAAACTAAACTTGAGCTTTCAAAATTATAATCAAGCACGTAATTTCGAGTTGATTCAAGTCAAACTCAAGTGTTTGAAATTAAATCAAGCCGATCTCGAATAAACTTATTCGAGCTAAGGCCCCGTTTGGATTGGCTTCTGAAAAAAAGTGTTTTTTTTTCAGAGTAAATTAAGAATTTCTCTATATTTTATGTTTTGATATGTTAATTCAGAAGTACTTTTATAGTTGGAAAATTACTTGGATGTTCATTCCCAAAATAGCTTTTTCAGTGACAAATTACTTGAATAGACATTAACTGAATTATAAGAATAATAATAATAATAATAATATCCATTATTATTATGCTTTTGTCACATGTTATAATTGTTATAATAATAATAATAATAATAATAATAATAATAATAATAATAATATTATTATTATTATTATTATTATTATTATTATTATTATTATTATTATATTTTTGTCATGGGTTAGAATTAATAATTATTATTATAATTATAATAATAATAATATTATTATTATTATTATTGTAAAATCCATGAATTTTTGGAAATAAATATTTTATTATTTCCTTGAGAAAAATATTAAATTATTTATTTTTCCCCGATTAGTGTTGATGTGGGATTAAATGATTTTTTTAAATTAAATAGAAATTAAAATTATTATGGGGTCTGTAGGGACCTAATAGTAATTTTGAAAGAATTGAGGACTTTAAAGAAGTTTTCCCCTCTCACAGCCTAAGGACTTAGCTGGAAATAGAAGTAAGTAGAGGGACTTCAGGATAGTTTCTCTGGAATTGTTGGTTGGATGGCTGAGATCATCTGATCTCTGCGAGAGCGGATCGTGAGGAGAGATGGAGAGCAAAGGTGGAGCCACGTGGCTTGAGGAGATTTAATCTATCAGATCTAGTGATGGATTCGATGCATCAGAATAATAGATGGTGAGGGTGACCGCACAGAGAGTGTAATTGAGAGCCTTTATCCAAACGAGTGCGGGGTACGATGCATCAGGGAAAAGATCTGTCCGTGGAAATAGAATCGAATCCGGGCCGTTGATCAAGTAAAGTGTTCGATACGATGCCTAGGATGTAATCCCCACCGTCCATCACCGAAAACCGATCCCGAGGAAACCTCAGCAATTCCCTCCGTCAACCCAACCCGTCGTTCCCTGTAACGGCCACGCGCCAGCCGGAAAACGGCTGCACCGCCACCGCTTGACTGGCCGCCTCCCCCGGTCGTTACGGGTAGCGAACAGACGCCCGTTGAGCTCCCTCGCGCTCTATAAAAGCAGCACGTAGCTGCGAACAGAGGGCAGGGAAGTCGCAGAAAAGTGAGAAGCTCTCCACTTTCCGGTGAGGTGACAGTCGGAGAAGAGAGGAAGGAGTGTGCCGGCGGTAGCGGGGTTTGAGCTCACAGCTGGGCGCGGAGCCGTCGCGTCCATTCCCAGGAGAAGGAGTGGCGGAGACAGTGGAGGGAAACGTGCAGTACGCCGGAGGTCGCGGCCGAGCTCGTCGGAGGAAAACAGACCCGTTTTTCCGACGTCTCCAACACCCCTGTCGACAACAAACTCGCAGTAAGTGTCGATAAAACTCTGTAGAATTCGTGGAATAGATCCTTGCATGCATTCGGTCGATGGTGGAGCTCGTCGGAGAGTATAGTTCTCACGGCCGAGAGCTTCGTCGGTCTTCCGTGAGAGGGTGAAGGCTGGTGGCGCCAAGGGAGAGGTCGGCCGTGGTCGCAAGGCTGTCGGCGACGAGCTCCGAACCCGGGCAGGCGGGCATGGTGGCCGGAGAAGGGCCCGCACGCCGGTGGCGCTCGGTCGGGAGTAGAGAAAAGAAGAAGAAGAAGTGGATTTATAAAAAAATATATATATAAATAATAGTTATTATTTGAGTAATGTTATAACTTAGCAAAATGATTATTAATCATTTTAAACTTAGGGGCTGTGACATAATAAAAAAAAACTATGGAAATAATGATTATTAATCAATTAAAATGTTTCAAACTTAGATAGTGTGACATTTATAGAATAGGTTGATATGCTAGTTAAATAATAGAGGGTTAATGTTTTAAATAAAATGTTAACTTAGGGGATGTGACAAGTAATTGGTTGATGGTTATTATTTGATTAAATTGCTTCAAAGTTTGGAAAGTGTGACACATGCTCAATTAATCAAATAAAGTGTATAGTTCCATTGATAATGAAACTTAGGTTTTGTGATAATTATTAGGTTATGAAACCTTTATTCATAATTTAATAATTAGGAAACATAAGGTTTTGATAAGAGATTAAAACCTTGGTTTGACAATTAAATTAGTATTGTCTCTAATAATAGTATTGAAACTATTAATCAAATAGTTGTATAGTTTCGGTAACTATATGGAACTATAACTATGTGACATAATAATTAAGTAAGTATTATTATGAAATATTGAAATGAGGTAAATAAGAATTAATTAATTAATTTCTTAAATGTGGATATTTGGTTGTGTGATAAAAAAAATTTAGTAAGGAAGCTAAATAAAATCAAAAAGGACTATTAAGCCCTAAACAAGGTGGAACCTAAAACTTTAGGGTCAAAGTTGCCAAATGACCAAAATGCCCTTCTATGGTAAAAAGGTATTAAGATCAAATTGAATAGGCCCAACTCAACTGAAATGACTGAATGAGAGTCAGACTAGACAAATAGGCTAGAGTTGACTAGGTTTGACCAAAGTAGGTCTAAAAGTCAACTAAAGGACATAGAAACGGGAATAAGGGCTGGTATCCCGAGAGATGGTCCTTAGAACCCGTTAGTGGGCCTAAGCCCAACAAGTACGTAGGACGTGCATGTCAAAGTAGAAGCTTGTAGAAAACTTGACTCTAATAAGAGTCTATGTATGTCAGATACTCTCAGGGGAGACGTAAGGCATTTCAAAGGAGTCCAGGAAGACATTTAGTCTCTCCAGAGGTAAGTTCACTTGCCTAGTTTCCCCCCGGTGACGGGATTTCTTGGACTTGCTATGTATTCTTATTACATGCCCTGCTGATGCCATACATGCTATTCATATCTGTTTTTGAATCCTGTTGAGCATGTGTGTTTGTTTTCGGGACGTTGGTATCCCTGTTTGCCATGTTCTACTGCCCGGACTCAGTGGAGCTAGGGAAGCTCCAATAAAGGAATGTTCAGGGACAGGACCCCCTGATTTTCCTGTCTACCTTACCAGAGAAGCTAATCTTTGGAGGTCTTACCTGTTAGTGGGCGTGGTACACTGACCGTGTTAACACGTAGGAGAGGTAGTTCTACCGACCTGTGACCGGAGGGTCAAACGACCATCTAGGTCGTATTTACAGCCAATAGCTGGACATACTGGCCGGGAGTAAACTTTGAGTTCTCTTAAAACTCATTACAGAGCCCGAGGGCTTCTGTATCAGGGGTCGTACCTATGATTTGTTTGTGGTAGACTCCCAGGACTATTTTGGTTGGTTTTGTGATCTCATTTGTTGACATATTTCCTATTTATGTCATTGTGACCTGCAGGGGTGCTTACTGAGCTTTCCATTCGAAAGCTCATGTGTTTTCTCTTTTCCTCTTTTATAGATTCCGAGATTTAGGAGGGAGAGGAGCCTGAGGAGAGGACACAGGGAGACCAGAGGTTTTTAGGAGCCTACTTTGTCCTTTATCTTTTATTTTATGAGCATTGTTATTTGTAGGACCCGTATAGGGACCAGACTATTATAGGGCCTACGGACCCTGATGACTCTATGTTCTTATGAACTCGAGTTTATTTTATGTTATGGATTGTTATCTGCTTATCACATTATTAGGCCTTGTATTCGAGTTGAGTTTATCTCTACTTTAATACGGCCGGTCTGTTGACGTGCTCGAGGTCCTGGAATCCGGGTCGGGGCGTTACAATTATTATTATTATTATTATTATTATTATTATTATTATTATTATTATTATTATTATTATTATTATTATTAAATCCTAAACCCTTGTTTTGGAAAAATGGCTTTTCAGAGTAAATTAAGAATTTCTCTATATTTTATGTTTGGATATGTTAATTCAGAAGTACTTTTATAGTTGGAAAATTACTTGGATGTTCATTCCCAAAATAGCTTTTTCAGTGACAAATTACTTGAATAGACATTAACAGAATTATAATAATAACAATAATAATAATATCCATTATTATTATGCTTTTGTCACATGTTATAATTGTTATAATAATAATAATAATAATAATAATAATAATAATAATAATAATAATAATAATAATAATTATTATTATTATTATTATTATTATTATTATTATTATTATTATTATTATTATTATTATATTTTTGTCATGGGTTAGAATTAATAATAATAATAATAATAATAATAATATTATTATTATTATTATTATTATTATTATTATTATTAAATCCTAAACCCTTGTTTTTTTTTTGTTTTCATAAGGGTGTTTTGATAATTGTATGATTCTAATAAAAACACTTCTGGAAAAACGACTAAGACTCCTCATTATGTAATTTGTAACATTTTGATCTTTAATAAATGTCTTTTTATAAAACGTTATGCATTTTATATGTGTGTATTTTAGGATGTATATATAAATAAATAATATTTTCTTTTAACTATTTTTTCACAAAGAAAGTTTGCTAGCATGTTCCGGAATGGTGGGGTTCAGGTACTCTTTTCCTCTCGATGCATAAATCATTCAACTTAAGTGGAAAAAAAAATAAGTAATAATTAACTATTCATCTCTTAAATAGTGCCTAAATTGCCTATAGGTCCTTGGGGGGTTGGTAGGGGTGTAGTGTAATAGTATTTTGGGTGTGTGTGTGTTTTGGGTGGGGAATAATGTCAAATAGTGCCGGGAATTAATAGAAAATTTGCCCAAAAAACATCAAGGGTGAGCAAAACAATATATATATATATATATATATATATATATATATATATATATATATATGATAAAAATAGATAAATTATATTTATTTATTTTTTGAAATAAAGAGTTGCATCCTCCTCGGTGAGATTTGTATAGTGTTCCTAATGTGGACTTTAAACCCCAAATACAATAGTTTTAGGACCACTTTTTCCAAAAAAAAAAAAAAAAAAAAGGGTTTAGGATCACTGGTTGGAGTTTAAATCCAAAATATAATACTTTTATATTAGCATGGGGGCACTTTTAGTTCAAGTTTTTCTATCTTTATCTTGTTTGGTGTATAGGCTACTCAATTGTATTTTTTTATTTATTTGTAATATGAGCGGTAAGCGGCTAAAAAATCAAAGGAGTGCATAAACTTTAACGAAGCAGACATAAGTGCAGGACTCACTCAATTGTGTGGCTTGATGTAACACCTATCTCCAATTAGGAGACAAGTGTCACACCAGTCAGGTTAGGAGGATGAACCCAAGGCCTAAGGCTGTATAACATGATAAATTAAAGTCATAATGAAACTCGAATGTCATAGATAATCATATTGTTGAAGTACAATACCAAAATAACTTAAAGTTATACAAACACAAGTCTAACAAGGAGTTCACATGTATCCTAAATCAAGCACACAAATCGGGAAACAGGTGGGTCCCATACGCGGGAAACAAGGCCCATGTGCTCTGATTTGGTTGGTGATGGACATTATGAACAACGAAGAGAAGGCAGGGGACTTAAAAGGCACGACCGCACGTAAACCTATCCATAGGTCGAGTTGGGTTGAGTTCAGACTAGACCAAGACTTAATAATAATGGTAGACATATTTGCTAAAAACTCGGCCCGACCCGGTATTTGGGTCTATATTTTTTCAAGATCCACCCATAATTTTAAACACATAACCAAGACCCACCCAAATCAACCCATATTTAATTTTTTAAATTAAAGTTTATAAAAAAAATTATATTTTAAAATAAAAATAATTTAATAATAAATTAAATTTAAATGAGTTTTGATAGAAAAATTAAATTATAGAATTTTATGGCTTAAAATTAAGACATACAAATAAATTGTTCAACTTTATTATAAATAATTATAAATAATAAATTTATTTATTTTATTTATATATAATTCGGGATTGATCGGGCCGGGCCTTGGATAGGCCTGGCCCCTCGACATGCCTCGCCCGCACTTCACCTCTCTCACTCTCTCACTCTCTCACTCTCTCACACAGAGTTGTTAATATCTTCATTCAGAGATATAACATTGACTTGTTTGGTTCACTGTTGAGATACTTGTCTATATATATGCAAGAACTAGATTTATACAAGTTTTAAATAGCATAAAATAAATATTTAATGAACAAAAGACCCTTCAAACTTTAACATATCCACAAAAAGTCCCCCCAAGTTTGCAATATCCCAATTAGTCCCTCCTTTTTGATAATTTGACTGTTTAAACCTTCCATCCACTAACACCATCTCTTTTCTTTTTACATGACCAAAATGCCCTTTGTGGATCTCATGACCAAGCCCTCCCCCCAATGCATGAAAACAACAAAGTGAAATGTCTGGAATGCCCTTAATTCAAAAAGCAACTGCAATGGGCGGTTGGAATTCCGAGACGACGCGACACATAGTCTTCTCCTTCAGCCAGCCTCTCACAAAAACGGTTCGTCATTCTCACGGCGGCTGCAGGAACAGAGATCAATCAGAGGTTTTTCCCGACGCTGCACAACGGTCAAGCCACCACTGCCGGAGTACTCCCGCCGGTTGCTGCTGCTTCCCGGAGATCAAAGTAAGCGGGTTTAGGCGAGCTTAAAGCTGCTACACTAAGGTACGAAGTATGCTTGGGAACCCTGGGTGTCCTTGATTTTTACCTTCTTTTCGCTTGTTTTTACTGGTTTGTATGCATTTGGGATGGAAGATTAAACATAATGGTGAGAGATTTTGTGTTGTTGTTCGCATGGCTGGAACTTCGCAGCAAGAAATTTGGGGTTTAGGGTTTATTCTTTTTTTTTATTTAGGGTTTAGGGGATCGATTTGTTGTACATTCCTTACGAATGATGTCTACAAGTGTTACCAATGTTTCCATGTAAAATACATTGTTTCCGTTTATTCTCCAAAGTTTCCATTTAAACGTTCTACAACCTTTCGTAATAAATCTCTCTTGATGCAGGCTACGGGAAATATGTCGTCTAATCTAGTAAACGGTAGGTGCTACTTGGTGCCGGTCCACCAAACACTTGCCGAATTGAAACCCCATATGACTGAGAGGCACTGGGAACTCATCAGGAGGACACCCTTTGCCCCATTATTGGACATCGAACCTGTTATGCAGGAGAGAGGACTGTTGGATGCTCTGTTAAAGAGGTTTGACTAGCGCACCAACAGATTTAATATTGGAGAAAGCATGTTGGCATTCAGACCCCAGGATATTGCTATCATCTTTGGCCTTCGCTGCCATGGGGAAGCGGTGGTCTTCAAGAAGCAGAAAAAGCAATCAGCTTTTGGAGTGAAATACATGGGTAAAATATACGACAGGCACAAAGATGCCATAAAAAAAAAATCTTCTCCAGCTTGTTCAGAAGAAAAAAGGGGAAGAAGAAAACTTTGTCAAACTACTGGTGGTGTACCTCCTTGGAACGATGCCCTTCCCAAGCACCTCATGTGCGGTTCCTAACTGGATTGCAGACTACGCGGACAAGCTAGATGAACTAAACCGCTACGCGTGGGTGCAGGCCACTCACAAGTGGCTTATGGATGACGTCCCGAAGATATCTGCACGCGTTCAGTCCAGGGAATCCGATGAGACTGTACAAACTGGATATCTAAGAGGGTACTCTATCGCCCTCAACATATGGTTCTATGAGGTCACTGGGACCGGGAAGAAGGTGCACTATGGGAGGACACCAAGGATCCTCAGCTATGGGGAGAACAGCTTCAGAAAGCAAGCCTCCCTTGGTCCCCTGCTAAAATCACTCGATGGAAAGGAGGTACTCCAGCTTTTTTCTTTAAATTTGAAAGTTCTCATATAGGATGATATATTATCGTTTAATATAGTCCACTTCTCATTTAACATAGTTTATTTTCACTTAACTTATTGAGTTTATGTTTAATATAGTATTTTTTTTTTCGTTTAATATAACTAATTCATGTTTAATATGTAGCGTTCCCGTTTAAAATTATTGGATTGGGGTTAATATCTAGCGTTATCGTTTAACATAATACACATTTTGGTTCTTTTACAGTTTTCCGAGCTTGTCCCCGTCACATCGGAGGAGGAAGACAACGTAGGAGCCGTGAGGTGGGACGATCAAGAGCCCAGACCGGAAAAGAATGAAAAAGTTTCCACTGCGCCCCCATCCGGTGGCAAGGGTGCTAAGGGAGCGACGGACAGGGAACGAAAAAGGGTCCTTGAACGCTCCAAGTCCAGTAGCCCCCCGCGTACTACCCGCCGTCGTCCTTCTACGGAAACTCCAACAAGGAAGCTAAAGGATGATGACACTGCAACATGCATTGATAATGCACTTAAGGTTCTCTCAAGAGATGTTGCCAGCATCAAGTCCCGACTTGACAAAATGGAGGGACAGAGGGGGGCTCCGAAGCCAGAGGTATCAGAGACAACGCAGGCGTCGGTATCTGACACGGCGGCGGCGCCGGTATCCGAGACGAAGGCGCCATCGCTATCATCCCCGGGCCGCGTCGTCGGTCTCAGAAGCCGGTAACCCGGTCTCAAACTGCGATGGCCCCTCTTCTTGAGGATAAGATGTCGAAAAGGAAATCGGGCAAAGTAAAAAAAGCTGCAAATGTTAAGCGAAGTCCATCTGTGTCTGTCAATGTTGAAGATGACGACGATGCCTACATGGTCACACTTGGCAGCATAATTGAATCACTGACACAGATGAAGAACTTGACGCCTAGTGACCCAAACCCTGTACCCACCGCAGCGACCGATGACAGCGACCACAGACCCCTGTCGCTGAAGCGCCAATATCTGAACCGGTCACTACCACTACTGAACCACCGACCACTGCCAGTACTGAACCACCCACCGATCATGCAAATAGTAAGGCACCAGCGACCGCCGACCAACGACCGTCGACAACCGTCGCTGAATTACAAACCTCTGAACCACCCGCTGTCACCAATGAATGAACCGGCCACACACCTCGCCATCAACAACCTAAGACGCACTAATCGAGATGGAGAGAAAAGATGCGATTATGGTGGAGGATTTTATGGCAAAGGAAAATAACAATTGGGATGTATCTCAATTGTAGAATCGATAAGTAAGTTTCCATTTAATATACAGATTAATCGTTTAATATTCAGAGTTAAATCTTAGAATAGTAATTTGTCATTTAATATAACGAATTTCCATTTAGTATGCTCATTTGTCATTTAATAAATGGTTTTTTGGTTTAATATCTTGGTGTTTGCGTTTATTAAACTTGGTTCCCGTTTAATGTCACGCTTAATATTCAGTTTTTCACCATTCAGGACAATTGTTTGGAGGAACGAGTGGACATACACCACTCGGGACCATCTGTATACGCTGCTGGACAGTAAGGCGATGGCTGTTGACGATGTCATGGACGTATATGTGCTGATCGTCCTTGAATATATGGCCAAATCTCCCTACCCTTACAAGAAACGGGCCACAATAACGAGACCGTTGACGCTTTTAATGTCGAAGCAACTGGCTTCCGGAGATGTTGCCCTTACGCTGATGAAGGATGTCATCCATGCATACACCGAAGTGGAGTTGGTTATTTTGCCCATTTTCTAAATGGTCCTTAATCTTATATCAGCGATGACTTTTCGACGACTGCATCCAAATTGAGTTGGGAGATTACGGAACGCAGGAGTACCCACTTATAACTGACAATGACTGCCCGCAACAGAAGGCGGGAAGTGTTGACTGCCCAATCTATGTAATGCGGTTTATAGAGCAAATCCTCAATGGCGAGAAGCTCCACCTCCCCCACACCGACGTACCGATGTTACGTTTGCGTTTCGTCGCACAGATATTAATGGACGGCTTGAGGTGAAGCGGTAAGGAAACTGAAGCGGGCATTCAAGCTGATCAACAGGCGTGTTAAATTTAGATTTTCGTTAAACAAACATTAACTCTTCCAATGGACATGACTGACATGCCGTCAGAAAGTATTGAATCTTAGATACAATCTTTATATATTAAACGTAAATGTTACATATTAAATGGTAACATAATATATTAAATGGAAAAGTTACATTTTAAATGGGAACATGAGATAGTAAACATAAAAGTGATATATTAAATGGAAACTAATTAGCTTAAACGAGAGCATGACAATCGTAGTCGTTTAATGACAATTCACAAATGGGCATGAAAACATTATGACATTAATTAACGTTGAACTAAAACAAAACAAACATAAAAGTGCAGATAACACCAACAAAACAAAAAGGATGAAAATTTAAACAACACAAGAAGAAGAAAAAACATAATGAAGGGGGTCCATAACATGCAGCAGCAGCAACCTTCTCTTCAATCAGTATCTTCTCCCGATGAACTGGGAGGGAGATACTGAAAGGCTTGGGTGAAATCCATCTGAGTCAAGTCGAGATCAGGATGATGAAGAGAGAAATCTTGGAAGATTTTGAAACCTTCCTCGACACCTTTTCATCCCTCTTCACAGACGAGACGTTGGAAGTCGTCAGATTCTTTGAACTCAGAGATTGCACGGGCGGCGATCTCGCGCTCACGGGTCATGTTCTTATCGGAAAGTTGGTAGATTTCAACAGCACGACGAATTGAAATATTAAACGGAAAGTTGTAATATTATACAGAAAGTCATAATATTAAACGGAAACCAGTATAACTAAACAAAAACGTATAATTCAAGCAGAAATAAGAAACGCACGAAATACAATAAATGTTAGAGTAATTACATATTAGTCAGTAATAGGTGCATTACAAGATCTCCGGTTGTGTCCAGCCTCATGGCAGCGACTACAGCGTAACTCACGCACGTCATATTCCTGTGATTATATTCTCTTCCGTCTTGGACGACCCGGCGGCCTCTTTGTGCATGGCGGTCGCAGAAGTAGTTCACGGTTTGAATCAGTCGGCTTGTCATCATCTGGGACGGGAAAGATATCTTCGGCATACGCTAGCCGGTAAGCTTCAACCGTGAAGTAGTTGTCAACATACCGATGTACACTTGTATCCGTTAGCATTATTGCAGCACATGCGTGTTTGCAGGGGAGGCCATACACCTGCCACCTTCGGCATGAACATGTCTTTGAGAGCAGACTGACGGCGTGGTTGTTCTCGTCGATAACCTCAAAATGATCTCCGTCTGAACGGCCAACAAGTAGGTTGTGGCTTTCTTCAACTATTTCCTCCAACTTATTGTGTACTTCAGGGCATAAGTGGGTTTCCCATTTTCAAGAATTCTCAAGGCGATTGCAAAGCATGACCATGAGATTGAACCTTTGTTGGGCAAAAGAAAGCAGTTACGAAGCAAGAAGAAAAGATATTAATTACAGACTTGTTATGTAAAACGGAAAAGCTTGAAAATAAGTAGGAACAAATAATATTAAACGAAAACATGAAATATTAAATGAAAACAAATTATTTTAACTAGAAAAATGTTCTAGTAAACTGTAATTTAATATATTGAACGAAAACTAAATAAATTAAACGATAAAATGGTACCTTAAACGGATCTTTCTTACCTTATCGAATAGACCATGTTTGTTATGGGGAGATGGCGTGCCTCCTTAATCCAGGCATTGAATGACTCTGCTACGTTAGAATACATCTCTCCCCATCTTTAGCCTTTGAACATATAGTTTGACCAATGAGAAACATCGGATTTCTGAAGCAGCCAATGATGTGCGTCAGCTGATACGGCAAGTAGGTCGTTCACTGCCTCATCGTATTCCTTTACTGTATATGCGTAAGCGATCCTAACAAATATGGACCAACACTCCTCTTTCAGAGACTTCCCAAGCCTAACATTTCCCTTCATAAAGTTCATTTCCAGGTGTCGTAAGCAATATGCATGCGGGGCAGAAGGGAAAACATTTACGACGGCGTTGATAAGGCCCTTCGACCTGTCCGAAACGAATGTAATAATCTTGTCATAGTCGTCATCCCCGTAAATAGCATCGCCGAGTTTTGACAGGAACCACGTCCAGTTGGCGTCGGTTTCATTATCAACGACAGCGAACGCAACATAAAAGGACCCCTCGTTCCCATCTTTGCCCGTCGCTCCCAACAACGTGCCCCCGTATTTTCCAAGCAAATGAGTTCCATCAACGAAAAGTAATGGCCTGCAACCTCTCTTGAAACCTTCAACACATGCACGGAATGAGAAAAATGCATGTCTAAACCGCTCACCGTCCTCGTCAACAATAGCAATGCTACCAGGGTTTGTCTCCATCACCTTGTTTGCATACCATACTAACAAGTCATAGCTGGCCACCTCACTACCATGAAGAATACCCTTGGCCACCTCTTTCCCCAACCAAGCCTGCTTATACGGCAAATTGACACCATGATCTCGTAACATATCCCGCTAAATGTCAATAGCTCTGTACAAAGGGCGGTCCTTCAACTTCTGCACCACACGACCACTGACCCATTTCTTTGATGCTTTCGATGCGACGTCGTACCGATACCGCCTCCACATATATGTGCGGGATACATCATTTTGATTGTAAATGTTGTATAATTACCTTCTTTCGATGCGTGGACACGCCACTGGCAATCCACTGTAGCACATTGGACAGTCACTCTCTTCTTATCATTCTTTATGAAGTTGAAGTCAAAATTCTGATTGATAGCGAAACTGCGAAGTGCGTCCTTGAAGTGGTCACTGTCCCTAAACCGGTCACCTACTATCAACGACACAATTACAGTGCTATCCGGTTGAGTAGAAATGGCTAATGACCCAGTAGGCCCTTGCTGGAATGGATTTGTGTCTCGGATAAATGACATGCTATCCGAGTTTGAATCCCTCTTGTTGGTGCATATGTCACAAATGAAATTGGGATATATTATTCAGAAAGTGAAAATGTTAAACGAAAACACACAATAATAAATGGAAACCCGTATTTTTAAGCAGAAAGTGACAATTTTAAACCAAAACTGACTATATTAAACGTAAACTCATAAGTTTAAGCGAAAACATGAAATACACTGACTACAAGAAGGATTACGTCGACGCACTGACGGGTAGGTTGGTTCAACAATAAAAAAAGACATAGTATTTATGGTGGTAATGAGGAGCTTGAGGGCCCATCCACCGCATCTTCAACGGTATCGACAATAAGGTCGACGGCGGCGCTGTTGAACATGTGGTATATATGGTACATATGCTGAAAGTCCACCTCCGTTTCAATTGGGCAAACAGTTCGGTGTGCATCCGGTGTGACAAACCGAACCTTTACGAGGGAAACTTCAAGACCCCATCGCTCACATATCTCATTTAGTATTGACGCCCATGAACTCAACACGCAGAAAGCGTAAAACTTCGTCCCCTCGCCCTTATATCCTAAGCATCGCACAAAAGGTCTCCATTGCGACCTGCGGCGAGAGTACATTACACACTGGCATGGTTTTAAACTGATACGGAAAACACTTTTCGAAAAAATGAGAAAAGGAACTCACAATTTAAAGTTAATGTTTCTTCGACTCGCCTTAGGCGGTGACTCGCCGAGGAAGAGAAGGTCACTGAACTCGCTGGTTCAGGGAGGAATGGAAACAAAATGGAACAAAAGAGAACAAAGGAGAACAAATGAGAACAAAGGAAGAAGAAGCTCTGAAAAAGCTGGGCACAAGTACAAAAGGTAAGTGAGAAAAGATGGTAAAAAGTGGTGATTTGATGGTTAAGAGTGATGTTTAAACTCTTCTCTTTTGATTTGGCGGGAAACAGAGCTGCTCAGTTGGGGGGCAAAATGGGTATTAAAGGCTGGATTAACTGACGGAGTTATGCCCAGGGACTAAAAAGTAACTAAACCAAAAAGGATGGACTGTTTGGGAAACTGTTTTGTCAAAGGGACTGTCTGGGATGTTTACAAACTTCCAGGGACTAAAAAATAATTTTCCCTAAAATAAATGCTGCCTAGATAAATAATAATGTAGATTCTAGAGAATAACAAGTCAATGAAAATGATTTATCCATATTTATTAAAAAAAAAGTCAATGAAACGTGAGAAGAGTAATGTGTAAGCAATGATCCGTCACGTGTACTATCCAGTCGCGGAGTCACATATCTTTCATTCTATTATATAATATATTTTTTAATATTTTAATTGGCTCATTTTCATTTTATTGTTCATAGTTATGATAAGGACATTTATATATTCACCTCTACAAAATTGTTTAATTGTATATATTCTTATAAAATTACATTTACATGTTCACACCCACAAAACATCAATATTTATGTATAAACTCTTATGAACCGAATATTTTTGAAATTCATCTTTAGGTCTCACAAATTTACCCTAATCTCATATCTAACCTAATAAAAAAGATAAAATAAAATTTGTTTAAAAAATATATTACTAGTTACTCTTGACAATTAGTCAAGCAAATATAACTTTTATGTGATAAGTGCATAATTCTTGTCTTTTGTAGGGCTATGCATGAAAAATTCCATGGATTATGTTTGAAAATTATTCTTTATTTATATGGCAATTAGCTCTACCACGGGTCCGCTCAGATCATGTGCCCATCGCTCTAGACTGTGGTCAACATGATCCAAAACAATTCCCTTTCCGCTTCAACAGAGGGTGGGAGAAAGCCAAAGGATTTTGGGACATGATGCGAGATTGGTGGCAGCTGTGCGACTTTGCGGGAATTGGAGCGTATAAATGGGCAAAAAAGCTAACACTAATAAGGGGGAGGCTGCGAGTTTGGAGCAAGGAGGAATACCAAGCCCAACGGATGGAAAGGACGAGCTCCTACGCAGTATAGGAGACTTGGACTCCAAAAGTGAACAATACCAGCTCTCCACTGAAGAAGAGACGACGCTTCTTACAAGCAGAAATGAATATGACAACTTAATCAGACAAGAGGAGGATCACTGGAGGCAGTGCTCGAGAATCACCTGGCTTAAGGAGGGGGACAAGAATATACGAAATTCTTCCACTCCATCGCCAACCAAAGGCGGAACAAAAACTGGATCCACCAGCTCACAATGGGTGACCAAATATACCGTAACCCTACGGACATTGGAACTGCAATATCTACGCATTTCACCACCTTATCTGGAACCAAACAGACTTTCATTTATCACACAGACTGGACACATATGTTCACTGAAAAAACTTTGACGGACCTGTCCCAGCTTGACAACCCATTCTCGGAACAAGAAATTTTTGCGGCTATCCAAGAGCTCAACCCGAAAAAAGGCAACGGGGCCCAACGGCTTTCCGATGACTTTCTACCAGCAAGGATGAAACTTCACAAAGGAAGACATTCTTCAAACCTTCAGGGACTTGTACCAAGACACCGCAGGCCAGGAAAGACTTAATTGGGCACACATCATCTTAATCCCGAAAACAAACGAGGCATCCACAATTAACGAATACTACTTGATAAGCCTACATAACTGTTCCATTAAAATCATCACAAAGGTCCTAGCAAATCGACTCCAGACTGTCATAGCTAACCTGGTGGATGAGAATCAGACTGTGTTTATTAAGGGTAGATCCATACAGGATAGCATCGTGGCGGTGGAAGAGATCATATATAGCATGAAGAGAAAACGTGGAGTCCTAATGAAAGTAGATTTTGAGAAAGCCTTCGACACGGTAGATTGGGAATTCCTCCTTGAGATACTTCAGGCAAGGGGATTTGGTCCGCACTGGCTAAACTGGATCAGGAAGATACTTCACTCATCAAAATCCAACTTCCTAATCAACGGAACTCCCATAGGATATGTGCAACATCAAAGGGGGCTACGTCAGGGGGGAACCCATCTCACCTATGTTGTTTATTCTCTCGATGGATGTTTTTTCCACAATGGTGAAACATGCCATGCAAGAAAACATCTATGAGGGCTACCGAGTGGAAGCGACGGGAGGAGAAAGGGTATCAACACTCCTTTACGCGGATGATCTCTTAATGCTCAGCGCCGGAAAGAAGAGCGACTTCATAACGCTGAAACTCATTTTCTCCTTGTTCGAGGGGCTCTCAGGATTAAGAATCAACTATAACAAGAGTGCCATTATTCTTATCGGGTTGTCGAGGGAAGAGGCAAGAGAACTGGCCTAGACTATGGGTTGTCGCCTTAACCTTCTCCCAATCGACTACCTCGGTATCCCACTTGTTGGATGCCGACCTCGAAAGGCAGACTGGGACAAACTAATCCAAAAGGTAAAAAACAAATTGGCATCATGGAAAAGGAGATTTATGTCCATGGGAGACCGCAATTCCCAACCATTGGATGTCAATGTACAAACTGCTACATTAATGGGTACTTCATTGCATTGAAGGAATAAGGAGGGACTTCCTATGGAGAGAGCCAACCCGGACTCCAAAGCCTATCAGCTTGTTAAATGGGATACCATCTCAAGGCCAAAGGATCTAGGAGGGTGGGGTATTTTAAATATGAAAGCCTTCAATGAAGCCCTATTCGGAAAATGGTGGTAGCGCCTGCTGAATGGACATACCGGAATCTGTGCGAGAATTATCACACATGCCTACTTTAGATGTGTGCAGGTAAACCCCTTCAGACCTCTTTACCAGACCTCCTTCTTCTGGAAAGGGATCGTCGAGCAACGCGATCACACCATGGCAAACGTGGTCACTACACCGGGAATAGGGGACACCATCAGAATCTGGTTTGATAACTAGATCAATGGACACAGTAACTACAGAATGTTCCCAGAACTACAAACACTATGGCTAAAAGCGGAACACATGTTAAAAGAAGCGCGTCAATCACAGGAATAAGATATCCCACTTCTCAAGCCAGGACCCCTGTCGAGAGGGACGAAAAGAATTATGGTAAGAGCTACAAGAGCGTATTGGCCACATGGAATCCCAACAGGCGGACCAGAGGAAATGGAGGCTCACCACAACTCAAGAATGCACTGTCAAATCCCTATACCGCTTCCGAATCGACGGTTGCATAAAAAGCTCCCTCCCACCCACGTTATGGAAGCAAGCAGCCCCCCTAAAAGTCTAGCTATTTGCCTAGCTTGCGTGGGTAGACAAGCTCCCCACGCTCCAGAACCTAGCAAAGAGAGGAACTGGCAAGGGGAAAGGACACAATGCTTCTTATGCAACAACCTGGACGAGAATACTGACCACCTTTTCCTCAACTGCCGCTACTCAGCAGGGGTATGGTCCCATTACACACACCTCCTTGGGTACGAGATGACCCCCAATAAGATATAAGATCTATGGGGGAATTCCACGATCGGCCAAAAGCTGGGGCAACACCTCCAAAAGGGTTGGCATCTACTGGTGTTAGCTATCACGTGGAACCTCTGGCTGGAAAAGAACATGCGATGTTTCAATGATAAACACCGCGTTTATAAGAGACAGGTGTCACACCAGCCAGGTCAGGGGGATGAACCCTGGGTCTATGGCTATTTAACCTGATAAATTAAAGTCATAATCAAACTCAAATGTTATAGATAATCATACTGTTGAAGTACAATACCGAAATAACTTAAAGTTATACAAACACAAGTCTAACAAGGAGTTCACATGTCTCCTAAATCAAGTACACAAATCGGAAAACGGGTGGGTCCCATAGGCGGGAAACGAGGCCCACGTGCTCTGATTGGGTTGGCGATGGACATTATGAACAACGGAGAGAAGACGAGGGACTTAAAAGACACGGCCGCACGTAAACCTGTCCATAAGTCGGGCCGGGTTGAGTTCAGACTAGACCAAGACTTAATAATAATGGTAGACATATTTGCTAAAAACCCGGCCCGACCCAGTATTTGGGTCTATTCAAGGCACACCCGTAATTTTAAACACGTAACCAAGACCCACCCAAACCAACCCATATTTAATTTTTTAAATTAAAGTTTATAAAAAAAATAGAGTTTATATTTTAAAATAAAAATAATTTAATAATAAATTAAATCTAAATGAGTTTTGATAGAAAATTAAATTATACTAGAATTTACGGCTTAAAATTAAGACATACAAATAAATTGTTCAACTTTATTATAAATAATTATAAATGATAAATTTATTTATTTTATTTATACATAATTTGGGATGGATCGGGCCAAGCCGGATCAGGGCCCAAATCATCATATCCAAGGTCAGACCAATTTTTTAAATGGGCTCTTTTATTTGTCCAAGGCCTGATCTTTGGACCTAATATTTTTATCAAAATCCCCCCATTTTTTGAGCGGGCATTCGGATTTGGGTGGGTAGCCCGGCCCTTGGACAAGCTTGGCCCACACGTCACCTCTCTCTCTCTCTCTCTCTCTCTCTCTCTCTCTCTCTCTCTCTCACACACACACACACACACACACACACATATATGCAAGAACTAGATTTGTACAAGGATGCAACCTAGATAAATAATAATGTAGGTTCTAGAGAATAACAAGTCAATGAAACGTGAGAAGAGTATTGTGTAAGCAATGATCCTTCACGTGACCGAGTGCCCTAGTAGCTGATTGTTAAACTGGTCGCGTGCCCCGAAACCCACCCGGGTTCGAGGCACGCTGAGGGAGGGTTGTGTGGCGAATGGCCGCGCTAGCATGTGGGTGGGACCGCTCACTCAGTGCGCATGCCGGGATTCGAACCCACAACTCCTCACGCCCAGGGTGGGACTTAGCAAGTGGGTCGCTGACCACTTGCTCATAACACCAAAAAAAAATGATCCTTCACGTGTACTTTCCAGTTGTAGAGCCACATATCTTTCATTCTATTATATAATATTTTTTTAATATTTTAATTAACTCTTTTTTTATAAAAATGGATAAACTACGTTCTTTTATTTAATGATAACTAGCGATTATATAGATGAAGCCCTCAGTGGGTTCAATACATTGGGATGTATTATCCCTCAAAACTTCCGTGAGTTCCCTTAAGGCCCCTCTCTGTGCAGGGGACGCCCCTGGAGTGTTCCCTTAATTTGCTTGAGTATCCTCGAAATCCCTCCCTGGTGTGAGTTACGGGTCCTCCTCCCTTGTGAAGGCGAGACTTCTTTTGGTAATAGTCTCCATCGCAATTAACTTTAGCCGCTTGGATGGATGAGCTGTATCAAACCAAGACAATGTTAGGAAGTCAATGTCGTGGATAATTTTTCGTGAAACGCGACGTTCGTGAAAACGCAAGCCAAGCGAAGGCTTTGGTTTTGTTGGGGCAGGGAAGTTTCCAGAAGCTCTTTTCGAATTCCTATCTGATGCCCCATCCATCAGGAATCGGTAGTAAGATTTCACAGTAAAGTTTCTTTGTGCAGTGAGTTTCCAGTGTATCTTGTCTTGCTCAGTCCCTTGTTGCTCCTGACATTTCCTGGTGAGTTGTTCTAACTCGAATGCACCTCCCTCGGGGAGTGGGCCTTCTAGGATTATCGGAGTTCCTTGGCTCATTTTCATTTTATTGTTCATAATTATGATAAGGACATTTGTATATTTACCTCTACAAAAATATTTAATTATATATATTCTTATCAAATTACATTTACATGTTCACACCCACAAAATATCAATATTTATGTATAAACTCTTATGAACTGAATATTTTTGAAATCCATGTTTCGGCCTCACAAATTTTCCCTAATCTCATATCTAACCTAATAGAAAAGATAAAATAAAATTTGTTTAAAAAATATATTACTAGTTACTCTTGACAATTAGCCAAGCAAATATGACTTTTATGTGATATGTGTATAATCTTCACTTTTGTAGGGCTATGCATGAAAAATTCCACGGATTATATTTGAAAATTATTCTTTATTTCTTATAAGATATAATTTATTTTAACAAATATGGTATTTGCAAATTTATTGCACATTATAACGATCCAACCTGGCCCTCATCTCATCCTTAGGAGTCTCCGTGCATCTCTTTCTCATCTTCACCTAATCGCCTCGGATTACTCGCCCTCACTGTCTGAAGGGTCCATGATTTTCTAGGGTTTTATTTTATTTTATTTGAGAATAAATGTGTTTACATTAGTTTATTACTTTGGTACATTGGAAGTCCTTAAGATAGGATGTAATTAAATTTTTATTTGAATAAAGAATTGTTTATCTTTTTAAGTAATTTGAGAAGCTTATCATGATTAGAAACTTTATGTTTGCTTATGGAAAGAGGGATTAAAATGAAAAATGCCCTAATTAGGGCCAATTGGGATCATTAAGGATCTATTAGTAATTTTCAAAACAAATAAGGACTGAGAGATAATAGGCCTCTCTCTGGACCAGGACATGTTTGTAATATCAGAAAGGTCGGGGACCTGACGAGAATTTAGCATATCTCCCTAACGAGGGGCCTACATGTAAGTTAAATAACATAGAGGGACTTATTTATAAATTTATGAGTAAACCATGCAGAGAGGGTATTCAAAGGGAACGAACAGCCAGGATTAGATGATCAAGACATCGAGATTAAGTTCGAGGCGAGCAGATGGAGATCAGACCGTTCATTTCGATCAGTTACGACAAGTATAGGTATGAACCTATTGTGCGGGTCAATCCAAGCCGTCCATCTAAGGGAACGGTTTGAGTTCGAGGCAGCCAGGACTGATCCAACCGTTTATCACGATGAAATCGTGGTCGTTGATCCAAGATAGAAGCGATTACGAGGCATGATGATGGAATGAGAGCCACGGCATTGCTAAATTTAATCAGGGCCGTCGGATGGGGATCACCTGATCGCTAGGAGGCCAGCCGCGTTCTTCTCCAGCGCGTCACCGTCATGTCGTCGCCGCTTCGCCACCACAAGGTTTATCTCCTCTGGAAAACAGAGGTAAATTAGAACTTAAATCATAACAGATAAACTCAAACTTAAAATAAGACCTTATCCGATCAGAACGTAGGCCATCTAGAAGCCCTGCGACGTTGTAACAACCTGGGTTTTCATAGCACATATAAGTGACTTTTTATTAAACTGATTGTTCAGTTACACATGCCCCAGGATTTTTTTTAGTTTAGATGTTCAGAGATTAGGTACATTCCCATACTTAAGTTGAAAAGACATAGTTTCATTCATCAATTTTATAGTCCACATCGACTCAGAGTCAGCTATATACTTAATAGCCACGTCAATCTCCAGATCCGTACTTGTGTAACATACATATTTGTCAAACATAACACAATTCATAGCGGACATACTTGCATAAATCTGAACATAATCATGTCACAAACTTGTGTAAATCACAAATATATCAATCGTACCTAGTCCGTGTGCACCTAATCTCAACAGCACTACCCCATGCTCACAATTCCAGTCACATAACCAGCCTCCCCGGCTGCATACATTAAACATGGTGGTCCCACGGACCTAAGCCCTGACAAAGGCATGTTTCAATCGGTGCACACGTGACATAGATATTGATGAATATACGAAACATAAAACGTTGCTCCTAGGAGCAAATACGCGTACATATAAAAAAGACCACTTTACATAATTCATCAATAAATCATTCAAACATAATTGTTACCACTTAATATAAACTTTTTCACGTACCATTTGTATAAATTTTACCATTTAACATCCATTCAAATATAAACTTTACCACTTAACATTTGTTCCAAACATAAACTTTACCATTTATTCAATATTTATTCAAGCATAAACCTTATCACTTAGCATTTATCGAAACATAAACTTTGCCCACTTAACATTTATTCAAACATAACCGTACCACTTATCATTTAGTCGAATGTAAATTTTACCAGACAACATTTCTTCAAACATAAACTTTACCACATAACATTAATGGTCAGGGCTAATCGCCATGACACCATACTTTCTTTTGTCAGGCTAACCGCCATGACATCATACTTTCTTTTATCAGACTAACCGCTATGACATCATTACCCAATGCATTGGGGAGCTGTATAATTCCGGGCCCACCTGTCAACATAACATTCGTTCATTTCCCCTTTCCGGGGACATATCGTATTTCTCTTTCTGGGAACATAACAAATTTGTTTATTCATAAAAATCATAAATGAAGCATTTCAGCATAAATAAACATGAAACACATAAACTTTACTACATAATATTAACATTTGTTCATTACCCTTTCCCGGGGACATACGCACATTTCCCCTTTCTATTGACATTCTTCTTCTTCTTCTTCTTTTTTTTAAAAAAAAAAGAAAATCAGAAATGAAGCATTTAATACTGGATATACTACTTTTAGAGTTCATAAAAAAAACACCAATAAATCATTCGCCAATTAACTGAAAAAAATACCGGGGTTCATCTACCGTCAACTCACCTGATAATCCTTCTATTTTAGCTGGAGTTTCCCAACTACTATAGGTGCTGTCATTAAATGGGCAGAATTTCCTCTAAATGATTAAAAACATATAAAAAAATAACAAAAATAATTCACAAACTTTTTCTTTCTCTCTCCTTCTCTCTCTCTCTCTCTCTCTTTCTCTTTCTCTTTCTTCCCCTTTTCTCTTTTCTCTTTTCTCTTTTCTCTTTTCTTTCCTTTCCTGACCGTCTCTCTCTCTCTTCTTTTTTTTGTTTTTTTTCCTCTCTCCTACTATCTTTTTATTTCTTTCACTCTCTCCCTTTCTCCCTCTCCTTCGTGGAAGCTGACCCCTTTTTTTTATTAATTAATTAATTATAATTTCTCACTTTAACCCCCAAGCTTTTCCCAAATCACACATTAATTTGTATTTTGATTTCTTATATTAATTCATCCAACATTATTATTATATTTTTTTATATATATATTTTCATTTATATTCATTAAAAAACATCCGGGTATCACAGACGTCTTATAAATAGCTAGGAACTCTCTCTGATCGTTGGTGATCATCTGGAAGCCAACGTCGCCACCATCTTCTCCCTAAGAGATTGAGAGACGGAGAGACAGGGAGGAGAAAGGGGGGAGCGTCGAAGGCTCACCGTTAGCCAGAGAGCGATCAGACAACTGTGGTCGCACGGAGAAAGAGAACTCATCGTGTGTCACGCCCCGACCCAAATCCCGGGACCTCAAGCACGTGCACATACCGACCGTATCCAAGTGGAGACGAGCCCCGCTCAGATATAAGGCCTAAGTAATTCAAAAACAGAGAACAAAATATAATAAATAAATCAAAATTTATTTATCAGAGTTACAACGGAAACGGAAATAAAATTTATGCACCCTACAGGGGTCCTACAAGTCAGGACTAATTGAAATCTTCCAACCTCGGCAAGCTATGTTATGACGCTCCTGAAATCAACTCGGCTAATTCCCTCAATCCTGAAAGAAAGGAAAAAGAAAGTGGAGTGAGCTTTCGAAAGGAAAGCTCAGTAGGTTCCCCGCAGGGATCACAATGAAATGAAAGTATCAAACTGATAAAATCATGTCAAAATTTAACAATCATCAAGTCACACAACTGGGGCCATGCCCCGTACAAATAAGAACCTAGGAGACTAGAAAGCAAAAGAAACTCCTAGATTAGGAAATAGTCCAATGGCTCAATCACACTTCTCCAGTCAGCACCCAGCCTCTACTGGAATCGACCTTGGTCTCTCGTACGTGTTAACACGGTCAGTGTATCGTCCCACTAATAGGTTGGACTACCAAGGTATCCTCCCCTTGGCATGGAACTATTAGAAGGTCAGGATGTCCTCAGCCCTGAGCGCTCCACTTGAGCATCTGCTCCACTGAACCGGCAAAATAAGAACTCACCTAGCGCACACTTGCCTGGACAGCACATAAGACCATGGCCTATGGTCAAATATCGGTCACAGGGTGGTATGCCCAACAAACAATTCAAACAACAGATATTGAAAGCACATCAACCATGCACATACAAGGAAGGAAACAAACTATATGCACACATTCCAATAGACATGCTAAAAGAAATAGCAACAATAAAATCAAGGAACCCGTTGATGGGTGGAAACTAGGCAGAGGTAACTTACCTTAATAGCGATATCCTGAATGACCTTCCCTGACCCTTACTCCTGGTAAGTCTCTATGTCGGTATCTGGTAATAAGATCTAATTAATAACAGTAATATTCAAAATTTTCTAATAAAAACATGCATGATGTCCTAATTCGACCCAAGCCCGATTTATGGGCTTCCTAAGCTTTTCCCTGTTTATTAATAGGTTTTTCTCTCTTCAATCACAAAAGAAGCAACTAGCTTAGTGGTTAAGCGGTCCCACTATTGTTATGTGATCTTGGGTTCCAATCTCAATGGCTACAAGGTTTTTAATCTCCTCTCTTTTTATTTTCCACTACCATTCTGGCCCACTAGTAAGGCCCATCGAATTGGACCAGACCCACTCAATCAATTAAATTGACTAAACCAGACTTGACCCAACTATCAGACTCAAGCTAACCCATTGTTTTAATTTGACAGCCACACCTGATCAAACCCAGTCAACTAACTAAACCCAATTTATTTGTTCAAACCCAAACCACTTGATTGGACTAAACTCATTATCTTTCTCTAAATTGATTTGATTAACCAACCCAACCAATTCAAAAGCCAATTTGACTGAGCCATCTGATCAAACCCAAATCAAGAAAATTAATTCAGACCCAATCCATCACCTAGCTGGCTAACCTAATCCAATCCTAACATAACTTAACTGAACCCAACTAATTGACTCAACCAAATCAACTTTAAAAGTAATCCAAACCCTTTATTTATCTCACACCCATTAACATGGAACCCGACCCGTTAATAAAACTTAAACCCAACCCGCAACACATTAATCAATCATCTTCAACCTCCGGTCAGGCCGCGCCGGAGGGAAGTAACTCCCGACGATCACCGGTGACGGACGCCAGACTCCTCTGTCCCGAGTTCCCCGTCGACAACAGGTGTCGTTCGCGTCCTCCTGGCTGAGGTTCGTCGTCTCTCATCTCTTTATCGCTGGGGCACTCCAGTCCGCCGTCAGCTCCCTGCCCATCAACGTGCAGTCCCGGGAACAGACAGATAAAAAAAAATCCCCAGGGTTCCCCAACAAGGTTTACTATTCTACTATGGATGTGTGGCAATGATCAAGAATAACGATAATGAAGAAAGATACTCACCGGAGATTGGCCTCGGATGAGCTCTGCCTCCTCTTCTTCGTGCTTCCTCTCTCCCGTAATCCCCTCTAGACACGACCCCTTATCCTACACTTTTAGACCCTGGACACCTCTTCTCCTCTCTATTCCTCTGTCTCTCAGAGAAAGTGGAGCTCCGTCGCTGCTCTTTGATGGTCTCAGGTGCTCACAGGGCCCTCTATTTATATAGTTTTGGTCGGGCTTCTAGATAACCGCATTTTAAATCGAATTAGAAGTTCAAATCTGATTTTATCTTTAGATTTGATTCCTATTTCATCTCTGTTTTGCAGATCAGATAAACTCCGGCGGCGGAGCAGTGGCGGCTCAGCGGCGTCGGGAAGGCTGGAAGATGGCGATATGGTGCCTCGTGATCGGGCTCCGCGGTTGAATGGTTCTGATCACAAGCGCGCATCCGACGGTTACAACGTTATCATCTTGCCTTGGATCTGTCCCTGTTTCGGATCAATGGTGTTGATCAACCAAGAGCGAGCGGCTTGGATTAAAACGTCACGCCTCGAACTTGTTCCGTACCCAACGATAAACGGCTCGAATTAACCCGCACTATAGGCTCATGCCTATGTTATTTCTATGAACAGACTGAACCGTTGGATTGAGCCTTGCGATTGGCTCAATCCTATGATCATCAGATCCTGGCCGTTGATCGTTTTCTATTATTCTCACTACGTGAGTATCGTGTAACTTTTCAAATAAATCCCTCTCTGTTATTTATATTACATGCAATTCCTCCTCACAGAGAGATACAAAATTCTTATTAGATCCTTGAGTTCTCTAAAATTACAACTAGGTCCCCGGGCCTAGAGAGGGACATATTATTCTTCAGTCCCTGATTATTTCTAAAATTACCATTAGGTCCTTAATGACCCCAAATAATCTAAATTATGGATTTAATTATTTTAAATCCGTATTTTAAATTCATAATTCATCTCCTTATCTTATTATCCCGTATATAACTATATTTTAAGAGATATCCTCTAAATTAAATAAATACAAAGTTTAACTTTATCTTTAATCACAAGTAAGATGATTAAAATTATAAATACTTTTAATCTTAAGATTTGGAACACTATTCTTATTCAAATAAAAGAAATAACTAGAATCTTTATTCCAAATAAAAATTTAAATAAAAATCCTTGGGAGACTCTCCCTTATTCTCTAACAATTATCAAATTAATTAAAAACCTAATAACATGAAATTCTAAAAATACCCTGGGCTTCACATCGCGAGATCAGAATGAGCACCACCGCCTTATGGTAAGTCTCTCTCGCTTTAGATTCTTGAATTCTTGATAACAGTAATGCATGCATATGGGGTAGAGAGAGGAAGAGAGAGAGAAAGAGAGGGAGAGGTTGAGTTTACTCATCTATCTACGGCCGCGGGGCTGAGCGCCGGTGAGGATTGATCGTGGCTGGGGACAGACGCGCTCGACGATGAGGACTCAAAGGCCCTCTGATCTGGACACGCAGTTGACAGGGACCATGGGACAGAGGCGACTCTAGCCTTCTGTGCGCCGCCAGGAACCACCAGCTCTTTCCTCTTCTCCGGCGAAGTCCATTCAGAGGTTGAAGATGGGTTCGAGCCCGAATTTGGTGTGATGAGTGGTTTGAGTCCAACCGGTTTAAAAAAACAAGAAATAGGTTGGGTGGTGACTAATGGTTTAATCAAATTAGTTTGATTTGGGTCCAACTTAAGGTTAGATGATTAAGTCGAGTCAAGAGTTTGGGCTTGGGTTGATTTAAAGAATTAAGGCTGGGTTTAATCAATTAAAGTGTAACTTGGTTAGGTCATGACCTGTTAATTGGACTTGGGTTCAATCAATTTTTATCAACTTGGGTTCATTGAGTTATTTTGAATTTGGGCTTGGCCTAGTATAGTAAAGAATATATATATATATATATATATATATATATATATATATATATATATATATATATATATATATATATATATATATATATATATATATGTGTGTGCAAGGGATGAGAGTGGAACCCAAGACCCCCACCATCACCATAGAGGCTCTTAACCACTAGGCTATGGTCGCATGTTTAGTAAAATGGTGAGGTCTTACATAGAAAAGGGTGAACTTATGATCAAAGCTAGGATCAACCATGATCACTAACTAGATGGACCACTAGTGAGATAGTCACGTGCATCCAAATATATAGGAGTCATGCATGATCTTCATTACTGATATAGATTCTGATATCAGATTTCGACGTAGCGACGCATCAAGAGGAAATCCAGTGTATTCCAAACATCGTTAATTGAGGTAAGTTACCTCTGCCTAGTTTCCACCCGTCATCGAGTTTTCTTGCTTTTATTGTTAATATTTCTTTTAGCATATCTTTTGTCTATCTGTTATTGGAATGCGTGCACATACCTGTTGTTTGTTTCCTTCTTTGTATGTGCGCGGTTGATGTGCTAGAAATTTATTTCATTACCTTTTGTTTGGTTTGTTCATTGGGTACACCGCCCTGTGACCGACATCTGATCATGGACACATGGTCTTATGTGCTGGCCAGGCAAGTGTGTGCTAGAGGGTTCTTATTCTGCCGGTTCAGTGGAGCAAATGCTCATGTGGAGTGCTCAGGGCTGAGAACACCCCGACGTTCTGATAGTTCCATGCCAGGGTGAGGATATCTTGGCAGTCCAACCTATCAGTAGGACGATATACTGACCGTATCGACACGTACGAGAGACCGAGGTCGATTTCAGATGAGGCTGGGTGTTGACCGGAGGTTTGTTGAGCCTGAGGGCTGTTTCTTAATCTAGAAGTTTCTTCTTTCTTAGTCTCCTAGAATTGTGATTGTGCGGGGCGTGGCCCCGGTTGTTTGACTTGTTGACTGTTGAATTTTGATATTCTTTTATCGTTTTGATTTCGTTGTGATCCCTGAGGGGAACTTACTGAGCTTTCTTTTCGAAAGCTCACTCCACTTTCTTTTCCTCTCTTTCAGGATTGAGGGATTAGCTGGGTTGGTTTCAGGAGCGACGTGAGGAGTCTGAACGCAGCTTGCCGAAGTTGGAAGACCTCAACTAGTTCTGACTTGTACGACCCCTGTAGGGCCTGGTTATTATAGGATGTATGAATTCTATTATTTAATTCCGTTGTAACTCTGATTAATAAATTTTGAGTTATTTTGATTATTGTTATCTGTTTCTGATTTAGTTAGGCCTTGTATCCGAGCGGGGCCCGTCTCCACTTGGATTCGGCCGGTCTGTGCACGTGCTCGAGGTCCCGAAAAACCGGGTCGAGGCGTGACACTGTCATCACTGAGCTCCAAGATTTGGTATGCTATCTCTCTCTCATCTTTGCCTCAGATTAGGGCTAAGAATATGGTTTTTTCCGTTATCTAGATTCTAGGGTTCTCATGATTAGGTTCTTTCGCACCTTTCTAATTTTTCTTTGATCTTGTGTTAGATTTAGGTTAATTGAAATTTAACTAGATATGGTATTTAAATTGTGTTATTATATAATTTTGATTTTATTTAAAATTTGATTTACACAATTTTATTTGCCCCCTTTATCAACAATTTATGGCCCCGCCATTGATCATGAAGGAAGAGTGAGGGAAGAGGGGTCTACAACTCTTCCGACTGGAAAAATACCTTGGATCCAAGTAGAAGAATGCCTCAGATTCGAGTAGAAAATAGTTTGTGATCCAACCTGGTGGCTGTCTGGATGATCATTACGTGTTTTCCCATTTTAACCCTATCACATGATATTATTTTTAAAAAACTGAATATATTAAAAATAATAGTACTGA
The DNA here is from genome assembly GCA_026586065.1 of Dioscorea zingiberensis. Lineage (NCBI taxonomy): Eukaryota > Viridiplantae > Streptophyta > Magnoliopsida > Dioscoreales > Dioscoreaceae > Dioscorea > Dioscorea zingiberensis. Next base: position 5,397,966 of record CM048823.1, on the reverse strand, counting down.
TAAATTGATATTACTTGATTTAAAAAATATATATTTTATTCATAAATCTGTCTTGTTAGGTTTCTATTTCTTGTTCGTTTATGTTTATAAATTGAATTAAGTCTATTTAATGAGTATGTAATAAGGAAGATATTACAACAATGGAGTTCGCATTGGCGTAAGGAGAGGGCTCGAAAGGAAGATCTCCTCAGGGCGTTGGAGCGCTTTGATATGCAAGAGGAAACAAATGAACTAACGCCGGAGGAGGAACAAGAACGAATGACCCGGATAAAGGAGTATAAAGGTATCATCACTAAAGAGGAAACACATTAAAGATAATGCTCCCGAATTAATTGGTTAAGGGAGGGGGACCGAAACTCAAAATTTTTTCATGCAGTCATTAATGAAATTTGGTGTGGTGATGATCCTCCCACTTAATGGTTTAAATTCTGAACCGTTAAGATTTCTATAAAATAAGAACCGTTAAATAGGAGGATAATGGATACTAGCATGATCTTTCCAACCGAAAGGTTGGAAATCCTTCAAACACTCCAAATGCCAAAATAGGAGATAGCCATATTTTACTTTATCTGGAAGCTAGCTTAGAATTTAAATTCTTTAATAGTGTTCTGGATGGTTAATGGATTAGCTGTTATATTGAGAGTTTGATTCTTTTCTTCCTTCTATTTTGTATATTCATATGTGAAGCAACAAACCTTATCTCTTTTCTCTATCTTATTTAAAAAATTTAGAAAAATAATATTTTTGAAAAAGATTGAAATTCAAATTCATTACCATATTTGAAAAAAAAACCACCAATTGAACTAATTAAATAAAAATTATACTCTTTAAAACAACTTTATGGCGGTTTTAAAAAAATACATATATAAATTAATACAAAAATAAATATATATGATTTTTAAAATTTATCTAGATAATTAAACACCAAAACACAAACAAAATAGATTCATACAAAATCAACCAATCTTATATCTCTTTTTATCTTATTTTCTTTCCTATTCCATGGCTACAATCTACAATAAGGTTATTATAAAAAAGAAATAAATATATGTTTTTAATAAAAAAATATAAAAAATATAAAAAATATAAAAAAGGGATTGGATCGAGTTTAAACTAAGAAATGAGGGCCTTAAGTTAGGGATTTCTAAAAATACAAAAAAAAATTACTCTTTTTTAAAATTATTTGTTTATATATAAACATTCTCAGTAAATGAATGTAATATGTTAGCTCCAAAATTGGATCAAATCCCAATTTTAAGCAAACACTTTAGAATTTGTATTTGAGTAGGAAGAAAAACCAGAAATCAAAGAGAAGAACTCAAGATCAAAGGAGACTCAGGAAGTAACGTGGAAAACCCCTGAAAAGGGGAAAAAACCACGATCATCCCCCATGGAGATGGAATTCACTAAATCATTCACCATGATTACATAATCTAGCTCCATTGATGAGCTTGAAGGAGAAAAAATTCAAGAGAAGAAGATGGAGGAGATGGGAATGGAGCTCCAGTCGCCAGAGAGGCAGGGCTTCGCCGGGACTCCCATTGAATGCCGTTGAACTAGAGGAAGGGGGTATTTATAGGGTCTGGAAGCTGGGGTGTTGCTTGGAGAGGAAGCTTTCTAATTCAAGCACGTGGGTGCCAACTCAGCATGCCAGCTCAGCAAATCCAGCTCAGCATACTTCTAGAAGCTTCTAGACTCCAGGCTGGCTTCTCAACCGTTTAACCGTTTCTCAACTGTCCAACTGTCTCTGTAACTGACTGGGTTTCTAGAAGGTCTCGAGTCACTGCGTACCGAGAAGTGCTGGAAGAGGAGTCGAAGGTGGCACGCCTTCATGCGAATTTCCGAGCTCCTCCATGAGGACCTCGGAATTCATCATAATTTCCGAGGTGGAGGAGCTCGGCCACAGAGAGGAAGTGAGTTTCGCCTTCACGTGGACTGCCGCGCACATGCACACGCTGGATTCACGTGGTGCCACGTGTCCTCGTTTATAACCACCCTATCATCAGTCCCCCCTCAAGTATGCTTGCGATGAGCTCGGAAGATGAGCAAATACCTTTGTGAATCTTTCGGCGAAGTTAGCTAAGCATACTGAGTTGCTGGAGGATCTATTCTTTTCTGCTGATGTTTCCGAGGTGCTCCAGACGAAACAGTAGCAAGCGTCACCTTTGATGAACAGTAATTGCATTTATTGCTAGCCGCCTCCACGGTTTTCAATAACCTTTTTCTCTAGTGACGGTATGGTGTGCAACGACGCATAATGATGGGCACGTCCTTCGTGGTCCACGTGGCTTTTATCCACGGTGGCTCCGCAAGTAGTGATCTCTGTCCGTTGGATGAAGTAGACAGGTGTCCCTTGGAGATTATTCTGTTTTTGAATGGATTTTCTTTAGCCGTTGGATTCTTGCGTGCCGCTTAAGCATCCCCTCATATCGCGTTGGATTTCTCAACGCAACTGTTTATCTCCTTCTTTATCTTCTTCTTCTTAAAACCCTGACGGCGCCTGAAGCTGCAACTTTTCTCTCTTGCACGTCTTCTGTTTCCTGAGAAAAGTCTTAAGGTATGGGATCTCCTTCTCACGCTGTTCCTTCCACTAGCAACATAGGGACCAAGCGTAGTAAACGACAATTTCCTTGTTCGGATTTCTATGCCAGTATCCTTCGTCAAGAAGAAGTAGATGTTGTAGTTAAGTACTATAGAATCAGATATAGGGATTTCCAGCCTGAAATTAGATTGCCTGAATCTTCTGATAGAGCATGTTCTGGTAGAGACGGTGAAATTGCAGTGTATGTGGATGCTTTGTTGGGAGGACTTCGACTCCCTTTTCCTCCTCTTTTCCTTGAAATTTTCCAGTCTTTCAATGTTTGTCCATCTCAATTAACCCCCAATTCTTGGAGATGTCTGTGTGGATTCGTAGTTGTATGTCTAGATCGCCGAGTTACTCCTACACTGTCCTTGTTCGAGGCGCTATTTTGCCTCAATAGAGAGTCCAACACAGATTGGTACTTCTTTGGAGCTAGGCCTGATAGACTCTTCTTAGGTTCTGTGCCGACCTCCATTAAGAGATGGAAGGAGAGGTACTTCTTCATTTCTAAAGAAGGGGGTTTTGGAGTCCGAACTGAATGGGGAGTACCTCGGACTCAAGTGTTGAGTAGGGAGAAGCTCTCTAAAAGAGAAACCCGTTATCTCGAGAGATTACGGACGTGCTCCCAGATTCCTCCTGAGATCTTCTTGACTAACAAAATCTTACGGAGAAGTGGACTGTTTTTAGTAAAGGGTAGGAATTGTCACATTTCTGTTATTCTTTTCCGAGTTGCTTTCTATTATTTCTGATTGAGCTCCTCTTTTTTGTGTTCCAGGTGAAGGCATGGATCCCTCTCAATGTGCTAAGTCTCTGTTGGACAAAGCTCGAGCTCGTGCCGAGAAGCTCAACACTGCACGTCTGGAGAAGCAAAAGAAGGCTGAGCTCCGGAAGAAAGCGGCTGCTGAGGAGCTCGGAACTGAGAGTGTTAATGAGTCTGTGGCTATTGAAGAATCATCCACACCTCAAGAAGCACCTCAAGGAGATGATGAACTTCATCCCCCTCAGGAGGTTGAGGTTGAACCGCCTACACATTCTGAGACTGTTTCAAGGAAGAGAACACGGGATTCCGAAGAGATTGTTGAAGACGAACCAGCTCGGAAGATAGCGAGCCAGAAGAAGAAAGTTGTCTCCAAAGGAAAGAAGAGACAGCCTGAGTCGTCTCATCCACCCAATACCGAGAGGGCGTTGGCTGTCTCTCCCTTATCCGCTCGTGTTTCCACTGAAAAGGACACTTCTGCGAGCGATGCTAACACTGAGTCTTGCCGCAGTGGAGGAGAAAAGTCCCACGAGCAGAGGAACTCGGGAGAGCCTCCTTCTTCAATTCCTATAGAGGAAGACATCTTCGGGCGCATACCAGATCTTCCAGAGACTCTTAGAGATTTGGTGGACGATGAGGTGGAGTCATTGGTGCTTCCGAGAGGCCAAATGTTGATCCAACTATCAACTATGAACCGGTCCAGGTTCGTGTGACTCGACCAACTCGTCCCTCTTCAAGTTTCCGAGCTGGTGGCCCCAGCTTTTCTGAAGGTTCTAAGGGGTCACTTCATGTGGACCCAAAGGAGGGGATCTTGATTAGCGATCCCAAAGTTGCTGCTTCCACGATCAAGTCTATTCTGCCAAGAGAAGTTGAATCTAGACTTGATCGTTTGACGCGACAAGATCTCGCCGAGCTCCTCCGTCTCCAAGGGCTTTCGGTAAGTGTCTCTTTCTTTGGATTTTGTCTTTGATTTGAGTCAATTACAAACTTGTTATGGTTTGTTTGCAGAACTTATTCCTCAGTCATCGAGCTGCAAGCATCTTGGAGGAAGAGGAGGAGAACCGGATATCTTTGTTGACTGAATATATTCGGAAGGGCAGAGACTTAGAAGCGGAAGTCATCCGATTGAACACGGAATTGAAGAAGACTTCCGAGGAGAAAAATTTGGCTCTGGCTGAGAAGAGTAAAGTGGAAGCTGTGTTGAAACAGTCTGATGAGAAAGCCCAGAAACATTTGGAGAAGGAACTTAAGGCCAAAGCGAAGATTTTATCTTTGGAGAAAGAGATGGCCGTTCTGAAAGCAAATAATTCCGAGCTTCTCAAGAATACGGAATCTGCTGAATCCAGTCGCTCTTTTGCAGAGAAAAAACTTGCAGAGGCGAAGGAAGAAGTTAAAGCTGTATCCTTGGAAATATCTTCCCTGCGAGGCGTCGCTGAGTTTCTGGAGAAAGAGAATGGCGAGCTTCTGGTACAACTCAAGGATAATAATTCTTCCTTAATAGCTATCACCTCGGAAAGGGATGCCTTAAGGAAAGATCACGAAAGCATTTCCGAGGAGATAGAAGCTTGTCGGAAGTCACTGTCTGAGAGTGAAATGAAAGCAGAGGAATTGGAGAAGGCTTGCGCTGACTGAATCAGCTCTCGAGGAGGCACGCGACGAGGGGAGGGAGGAAAGTTTTCCTGTCCTGAAGGAGTTCGTCTTGAAATTTCCCAATGCCGACTTTGTCAACTTGACCTACATTGAAGCCTTAGAGACTCTTGCTGGTGCGACAAATGATACCAACATTGAGGCAGAGATCGTTGCTGAACAGGAACAAAATGAAGTGGTTCCTGACGCCGATGAGGAGCTTGACAAGAGTGGAGATATCTCCATGGCTTCTTTGAAAGATAATAAGTAGCTCGGCTTTTGACTTAACTTGTTGGTCTTGTGCTTTCTTCCCCCATAATGTGTAGTTTTGCTTGTTTTTTCCTGTTACAAATGTTAGTATTATTTTGATAAATGAAATTCACTTTTACCTATTCATGGAAAAGATTTTGAGTTCTTTGTGACGCTTCGATTCCGCGCTTCTAACTCTTCCGTTCCTTAGTTGCCAACGATTGGGTCCTTTGTTGTGCGTTTTCATTCAAGGTGATTCGAGCCTAGACCCGCTATCACCTTGTTTGGAGAATTGTGTTTGTCATTTGAGTTCCTTGGCGTGTGTCCTCACTTAAGATGGTTCGAGCCTAGACCCGCTACCATCTTATTTGGAGAATCGCACAAGAATTCTTTGACTTTGGTTTCCGAGGTCCTCCAAAAGGAGTTCGGATTTGTTGAGCTAATTGCCGAGGGGCTTTTCAATGGATCGGCTCTCTTATGGAACTATCCTCAGGGACTAGTCGCTATCATGTCACAGCTCGAGCCTAGACCCGCTGCTGTGTGTAGTGACTAAGCACTTTGTGAGGACTTTCCAGGTGGCTTGCTATTTTCATCACAGCTCGAGCCTTGACCCGCTGTTGTGTTAATTAGCAAGAACCTCTTTGTGTTATGCTATGACTCGAGCCTTGACCCGCTGTCTAGCTTTAAGTTGAATTTGGAAGATTCGAACTATTTGCTTCTACTTCTTGAGGCTTTGTTGAGAAATTCTTAGGCACATTGTAGAAGAGGAAGCTTTATTGATAGTACTTCCTAAGATGTTCGGAATTGTAAGGGCGTTTGAGCCTTTTTCGGTCCATCTTGGAGAGCCAATAGGTACCAGGTTTGACAATCTTGGTTACAACATAAAGGCCTTCCCAATTAGGATTAAGCTTCCATGTTCTACTCTTGTTGCCTTCAAAAATGTTCTCCCTCAAGACCAAATCTCCTACTTGGAATGTTACCTCTTTCGCCTTGACGTCGTAGTGACGTTTGACCTTCTGGCGATATGCAGCAGCTCGGAGGGCAGCTTCTTCCCTTTTCTCTTCCAGCAAATCGAGCTCAGCTCGAAGTACTTCTTCATTGCTTGTCGGATCAAAGGCCTGGATCCGTGGAGTTGGGACTTCAATTTCAGCAGGGAGGACTGCTTCTACTCCAAATGCAAGCGCAAACGGAGTCTCTCCAGTAGGAGTTCGGCAAGTAGTTCTGTAGGCCCAAAGTGCCCCTGGCACCTCATCCACCCAATTAGATTGATTCCGGAGCACTCTAGTCTTGAGGGTATGAAGCAAGGTTCTATTCGTCACTTCCACCTGCCCATTTGCTTGAGGGTGAGTGACCGAAGTAAGCCTGTGCTCAATTCCGAGCTCCTCACAGAAATTTTTGAATGTAGCATTCGCAAACTGTCTCCCATTGTCTGTGATGAATGCTACTGGGAGTCCGAATCGACAGATTACTGACTTCCATAAGAATTTCCGACACACCTTTTCAGTAATGGAGGAGAGGGGTTCAGCTTCCACCCACTTGGTGAAATAATCAATGGCAACGATCAAAAATTTCATTTGCCGAGCTGCTTTAGGGAATGGGCCAAGGAGATCTACCCCCCAGAGTGCAAATGGCCTGGTACTCACTATAGGGGTGAGCTGGGAGGCTGGGCGCCGCTGGATATTTGAATAGCGCTGACATGCGTCGCACTTCTGGACAAAAGCTTTTGCATCCTTCAACAAAGTGGGCCAATAATAACCTTGCCTTAAAACCTTATGGCAAAGTGCTTTTCCCCCTGTATGATCTCCTGCCACACCTTCATGGACTTCTTGAAGAACATAATTCGCTTCACTAGGTCGTAAACACCTCAATAGTGGGAGAGTAAATGATCTCTTGTAAAGACGCCCATCCAGAATAGTGAAGCGGTTGGCCCTAACCTTGACCTGGCGTGCCTGCTTGGGGTCTGAAGGCAGAGATCCATCTTGAAGGTAATTTAAGATTGGGTCAATCCAGCATGGCTCATTCGTCACTTCAAATAATTCATCTTCAGGTCGGCAATCAATTGTCTTCGCTGGCAAGTACTGAATATTGACAGGGCATGTTACTTCAACTTTGGAGGAAGCTAGTTTCGAGAGGAGGTCGGCCTCTTGATTCTCTGCCCTCGGAATCTTTGCAATGGATAGTTTCTGGAAGCTAGCAGCTAATTTTTGCACCAAAGCTTTGTATTTCACCATGTTTTCTTCTTTTGCCCCAAATTCCTCACTCATGTGACCAACAACCAGTTGGGAGTCTGTGTTTGCCAACAAATTCTGGACTCCAAGGCCTCTTGCCAACTGCAAGCCTGCAATCATGGCCTCATACTCTGCTTCGTTGTTGGTCGCCTTGAACCCAAATTTCAAGATTGCCGAGGTGCTCCAACCCGAAGGGGATTGCAGCACTATGCCTGCTCCAGAATTTTCGGCATTCGCTGAACCATCAGTATGCAAAACCCATTGAGTCATAGAGAAGGAGCACGGCTCAGATAAATCCATGGGTAGAGCTCCGCCAGAATCTGTGATTGTGAGCTCAACGATGAAGTCAGCTAGAACCTGGCCTTTGATGGCTGTGCGAGGTTCATAGGTGATGTCATACTCGCCGAGTTCAATAACCCACTTCGTCAACCTTCCTGAGGCATCTGGGCGGTGGAGGACTTGCTTTAAGGGCTGATCAGTGAGCACCTTAATCTTATGAGATTGGAAGTAGGGACGAAGTTTCCGAGCTGCTGTGACCAAGGCATAAGCTAACTTCTCAAGAGGATGATACTTGAACTCGGTATCGTTGAGAACCTTGCTAGTATAGTAAACAGGTTTCTGAATTCCGCCCTCGTCTTTAGTAAGAACCGAGCTCACTACCAAATCTGAGGCTGCCAAGTAAATACCGAGCTCCTCTCCTGGCTTTGGCTTGGAAAGCAAGGCAGGTAACTGTAAGTATTCCTTCCGTTGTGTGAGGGCTCTTTCACACTCTTCTGTCCACTCAACTTTTGGTGCTTTCCGAAGTGCTCTAAAAAATGGAAGGTTCTTCTCTCCAGACTTCGAAATGAATCTTCCAATCGCTGCCAGCTTCCCATTTAGACTTTGTATTTCCTTAATGGTTCTAGGGGATCTCATCTCCAGAATAGCTCGGATTTGTTCTGGGTTGGCTTCGATTCCCCTCTCTGTGAGCATAAAACCCAAGAACTTGCCTGAGCGGACACCAAATGCACATTTGGTTGGGTTGAGACTCATTCCATGAGCTCTCAGCGTTTCAAATGTCTCCTGGAGGTCGGCGGCATGATGCTCAGCAGAGGTGCTCTTCACGAGGATGTCATCAACATATGCCTCGACATTCCTCCCCATCTGTTTCCTAAAGACCTTATTCACTAGTCTTTGGAAGGTTGCTCCCGCATTTTTCAGGCCAAACGGCATCACCTTGTAGCAATAAGTCCCTCGGGAAGTAATGAAGGCTGTCTTTTCTTCATCTTTCCTAGCCATTTTAACTTGGTTATAACCAGAGTATGCGTCGAGGAAACTGAGCATCTCATATCCTGAAGTGGAATCTACCAGATTATCTATCATAGGCAGGGGGTAGCAATCCTTGGGGCAAGCTTTATTGAGATCCGCGGAAATCAACACACATACGCCATTTCCCGTTGGCTTTCTTTACAAGGACAACATTGGAGAGCCATTCGGTATTGGACCTCGAATGAACTCGCCTTTAAGCAACTTGCCGACCTCCTCTTCACTTCCGGCCGCCAGACATAATTTCTCCTCTTCAGACACCGGCTTGACAAATTGGATCAAGGCATTCAAATGGTGCTCCATCACCTCTCTTGGTACTCGGCATGTCCTCGGTTGTCCATGCAAAAACATCCGAGTTGGTCTTGATCAATTCGAGGAGTTGCTTCACTGACAAGACTGAGCCCAACTCCAAGTCAGATAGTTCCTAAGCAAGGCCTCGTCGAGGGGCAAGGCTGCGAGTTCCTCGACTGGGGTAGGCCTGCGGGCTTCTCTCTTCTCATCTTCCTGCTGGAAATCTTCTATAGCAAGAGACTCAGAAGTTTTGCTTGTATCCCCAAGTTGTCTCTTCAGAGTAGCAAGGTAACACTGCCTGGAAGAGGGTTGATCTCCCTTCACTTCTCCACAGCCGTGATCAGTTTGAAATTTCAGCTTTAGATGGTAGGTTGAAGGCACAGCTCCAAGCTTATTGAGAGAGGGTCTCCCCATAATTGCATTATAACTCGAGGGATGCCGCACCACGAGAAAGTTTATTGGAGCAGTAACAGTTCGTGGGGGAGTTCCAAGAGTTACAGGAAGAGTAATAATACCTTCTGGATAAACAGGATCTCCGGTGAACCCAGCTAGAGGAGTCCTGCATGGTTTAAGATTTTCAGCACCAATCTTCATTCTGTCAAACACGTCCCAGAAAATTATGTCAGCCGAGCTCCCTGTGTCCACTAATACCCTGTGCATTCTAAAGATCCCGATATCGAGAACCACCACCAGGGCGTCGTCTTGTGGTTGATAAATTCCCTCCAAATCTTCTTCAGAGAATTCGATCGGGAGAGTAGTTCGGCTTTTCTTCTGTGGGGCAAGCTCCTGCATCGTACCCACCATGCGGGCGTAGCTTCTTCTGGAGGATGAAGTTTCTCCTCCACATCCTGGCCCGCCTGCGATGACAGTGAGATCGATTTTCTTCCGATGGGGTTCTGACTGTGTAGGCTGCTCCTCCTTCTTACTGGATTCTTGCTTGAGGAACTCGGCCAACTTCCCCTCTCTGACGAGATCCTCAATCGCATCCTTGAGTTGGATGCAATTCTCCGTAGTGTGACCTCGGACCTTGTGGTAGATGCAGTATTTGCTGCTTTTCTTCGCCGAGGAGGTCTCCTTAACAGGTTCAGGCTGCTTGAGGATCTTCTTGTCTTGGATCTGCATCATAATACGCTCCCTGGGAGCATTCAAGGGAGTGTAATTATCATACCTGGCGCGAATGCGGGGTCTGCTCGAGTCCCGAGCGCCTCGGTCATCATTACGAGGAGGTCGGTAACGGGCTTGATCTGCATCTCTCCGTGGTGCCCGTTCACTTGCTCTGTACTCCTCTCGGCGGAACTCCTCCGCCCGCTGGAGGGCTTGCTCCCTCCTTCCTGCTTTGAACTCTTCTGTAGCTATATAGCTCTGGGACCTGCTCATCACCTCAGACAGGTCCCGTGGAACATCCTTGATTAAGGAGTCAAGGAATGGACATTCCCGCAGCCCATCCAACACTGCCCCCACCACCATGATAGAGTCGAGGTCAGACATCCCCTGTGTTTCATCATTAAATCTGTCGAGGTAATCCCGGAGAGATTCCCCTTCTCTCTGTTTGCATCTCAGCAACATGACAGGATTCCTCTTATGCCGTCTGCAATTAGCAAAACGGCGAAGAAATTTGTCCATAAGCTGGTCGAAGTAGGCAATGCTCCCCTCTGGTAAACTTCGAAACCAGTCATATGCGGTTCCAGACAATGTCTTAGAGAAACCGCGGCAAAGGACCACCTCGGAGGTGCCATTGACAGACATCTTAGAGCAGTACTTCTCAACATGGTCATATGGATCCGAGGTGCCATCATAGATTCTGATGTTTGGAGGAATGTACTTTTCTGGGAATGGAGCTTCCCAGATAGCTCTAATGAACGGAGAACGGAAACGTGGTACGTTTCGCAGGACGCGTTCTCGTTCAGAGAGACGTCCCCGATGTTCTCTCTCAGGATCCTGGTGATATACTGGAGAGTGGTGCCGCGACCACTGTCTCCGAGGAGATGTGTCACGAGGAGAACGGCTTCTGGAGCGGGGACGTGGAGGCGTGTAGCGCCTCGGAGGAGAGTACCTCGGAGAGCGACGCCGTGCTTCATACTGAACTGGCGACCGAGGTCTTTGTGATCGGGCACGGCGAGGTGATCTTGACCGAGATCGATGTCTCCTCTCCTGCACTCCAACTGAATGATGTTGCCGATCTACTCTCCTTCGATGAGGGGGATCAGAGCTCTCGGAAGATGATGCAGGGCTCCTCCGTTCCCTGGAAGAGCGCCTTTGGCGAGCTGGACTCGCTGGAGGTGGTGGTGGGGGTGGCACTGTAGCTTGAGAGACATGGCGTTCAACAGCCATGATTGTGGTGGCGAGCGCTGCCAACTGCCTCTCCACAGCAGTGAATCGCTCTTCTGGAATGACCACCAAATTTGACTGAACTTGCAGATTTTCAGGAACTGTGGGAGCTCCATTAGGAGCTGCTGGAGTGTTCATTCCTCCCACCATGGATGTCGCTGGAGCTGGAATCCTTTGTTCTGGAGTCGATTCTCCCTTGATCTCCTGGTTGCAGGCATGGCTCTTTGCTCCTCCCCACAGACGGCGCCAAAAATGTTAGCTCCAAAATTGGATCAAATCCCAATTTCAAGCAAACACTTTAGAATTTGTATTTGAGTAGGAAGAAAAACCAGAAATCAAAGAGAAGAACTCAAGATCAAAGGAGACTCAGGAAGTAACGTGGAAAACCCCTGAAAAGGGGAAAAAACCACGATCATCCCCCATGGAGATGGAATTCACTAAATCATTCACCATGATTACAGAATCTAGCTCCATTGATGAGCTTGAAGGAGAGAAAATTCAAGAGAAGAAGATGGAGGAGATGGGAATGGAGCTCCAGTCGCCAGAGAGGCAGGGCTTCGCCGGATCTCTCATTGAATGCCGTTGAACTAGAGGAAGGGGGTATTTATAGGGTCTGGAAGCTGGGGTGTTGCTTGGAGAGGAAGCTTTCTAATTCAAGCACGTGGGTGCCAACTCAAAGATGCTACCAAAGAAATCCAAAATTTCAAAGATACTTCTAGAAGCTTCTAGACTCCAGGCTGGCTTCTCAACCGTTTAACCGTTTCTCAACTGTCCAACTGTCTCTGTAACTGACTGGGTTTCTAGAAGGTCTCGAGTCACTGCGTACCGAGAAGTGCTGGAAGAGGAGTCGAAGGTGGCATGCCTTCATGCGAATTTCCGAGCTCCTTCATGAGGACCTCGGAATTCATCATAATTTCCGAGGTGGAGGAGCTCGGCCACAGAGAGGAAGTGAGTCTCGCCCCACAGGGACTGTCACGTGACATGCACACGCCTGGATTCCTGTGTGCCACGTGTCCTCGGTTATAACCACCCTATCATAATATAAATTTTGATATGATAGTCTATATATGCCCATATGTATATAAATATATAAATTAATATAAAACAACTTTTTACCACTTTTATATGTCAATATATTCAACATTTTCGTTGTTTTAAGTTTTAACGCACTTGCATTACACTAATAATAACCATTGATGTTGGTATCCAGGACAGACCGATTATGACATCAACACCATTCAATTTCTATGTTTGTGGCCGTAGACCACCTGGATATAGATTCTCTCGGGTAAATTTTTTTGGGGGTCACTAAATTATGTACGGATTTTATTTCAGTTACCAAACTTCAATTTGTTTCAAAGCAATCACCCAACTCCAATTTGAGTTCAGCGAGGAGTCACCCAAGGGATTCCGGCGCCCATTTGTTGACATGGACGTCGGAGATGCCATGTAGACCGATCCACGTCAGCATCCCCTTTCTTATAACACCCTTTCTTCCCCATTTACGCTCTCCAATTACACTCTTCATCATCTTAAAACCTCTTCCCCAACGCTTCCCTTCATCCAAAATTGGGGAAGAAATGACGTTATAAGGAAGAGGATGCTGACTGGATCGGTCTACGTGGCTTCTTCGGCTTCCACATCAACAAAGGGGCATCGGAAACCCTTGGGTGATTGCCCGCTAAACTCAAATTGAAGTTAAGTGACTGCTTTGAAACAAATTGAGGTTCGGTAACTGAAATGATATCCGTATATAGTTTAGTGACCTCCCAGAAAATTTACCCATATTCTCTCTCTTTACTAACTAATGTTTGATGTCTTTTGTTTTATTGGAAAGACTTGATGACCAGAAGCAAATTAATAAGGAAGCTTCCTCGATCGTATTTACGTTCTCACAATATTGGATAGTACTGAATTAAATAATGAACAATTAATGACAATTAAACTAATCATGAACTTAATTGACCTTAAATGCTTCAATAGGGCTATGATCGGTAAATGGTGGTGGAGACTCCCGAATGGACAAGCTTGCATTTGTAAAAGCATCATACAGAACAAATACTTTCGAAATTCCTACATTAATCTGCATACGACATGCAATACCCACCAGAGCCTCCCACTTCTTGAAGGGGATGATGGAGCAATGGAGTTTGGTGAAGATGGGGATGGTAACCAAAGCTGGAAAAGGGGATACAGTGAATATGTGGCAAGACAAGTGGATCCAAGGGCAGACGCCGAGTAGTCTATTCCCTTCAATACTAGGATTGGCAGGAAACAATCACATATCCCTGGCGGAAGCAAGAGACAACATAGCTCAAGGCTCTCCAATCATTAACCATGGCCCACTTACCAGGGAGGGCCATTGCGAGCTAAGAGACCTGTTAGAGGCACTAACAATGGCCAATGAAGGAAGGGAGGATACCAGAAAATGGAGCATGGAAACCCAAGGGGTATTCTCGGTTAAATCCTTATACAAGTTCATTACTGACAGGAGAGCGCGGAGCCAATTCCCTAGTAATTTGTGGAGGTTGCCCTGCCCGACAAAGTTTAAGCTATTTGCATGGTTGACAATGGACAACAAAATACTCACATTGGACAACGCGACAAAACGGGGATGGAGGGGGAATTGCACATTCTACTACCTGTGCAATGAACTGGAGGAATCTGTACACCACCTGTTTACTTCTTGCCCAACCACAAGACAAATCTGGCAGCACTACTGTACATTATTTAACATGAGCTTGCATCCACAATCGACAGAGGACCTGTGGGGTTATAACAGCTTAGGGAAGTGCGTAACTTACGCAAAGACATGCGCATGGGGTGGAATCTTGCTGTCATGGCCATAGCTTGGAGCATTTGGCTTGAAAGAAACTCTCGATGCTTCCATAATAAACAACGTGTTTGCTCTAGGATTATTCATGGGATTGTCTTCCTATTGCTAGCATGGTTTGAGGCTGCTACCACTACCCAGCAACAAAAGCTGAGACAGATGGAATCCATCGCTCGTAGGTCATTGGCTTTTGACCCTGGAGAAACGCCACACGCACCGACGAACATGGATAACTTCGAAGATGAGCACCCAGGGCAAGTCTTTCAGCGGTAGTACACAAGGATTGTTTGTTGGGGCACACAGGGCTGACATTGTATCAATCTATTTCACATTGTTTCTGAATCTTCTCAATAAATGAATGTGGTTTATCCACTTTAACAAAAAAAAAATGAATGCCTCTTCATATATATATTCTTTATAATTTCTTTTATTTGTTTTTTAATACATCTAAAGCTACTATAAAAACTGGTACATTTTGTGGATGGTCAATGCCATTTACTTCTGGTTTGCTTAATTTAGAGCATAATACTAATTAAGCGTATATAACTAACAATTTTCAACACTAAACTTCTATCAAAGAAAAGGAAAACATTAACAAGTTCTAATCGACCCAAACTAGCCTTTCCACTGTAAGCACTACACAAACACCCTCTGATAATTTAACATAATCAAAAAATGCCTTACAAAATCAGAACTTTCAATCAAAGCCAACTAGACTCACCAGTTCTGGAACATGATGCTCCCTGCCTCTAGAACACAAATTTCATGTAGCAATCACTTCTCCAAAGATCACTGCTTGTAACACGCGTACAAGCTAAAGCAAATTAACCATCAAGACTCTCACAAATCATACAAGCAGGAAAGCTATTAGCTTTAGCACCATTATTAGCACCAAGAAAGCAACAAGTCAAATCAAAGAGGGAAAGAGATGGAAAACAATTAGCAGTATTCCGCCTATGTACGTACCAATGTGAAGTCATGATATATATATACAAATGTGAAGTGCCATAAATCCTTACTAGATCTCTAATGTGGCATTTTATTTTATTTTATTTTTATTAAGGTGGCAGGCGCCTCCCTAAAGTCAGGGGTGGATAACGCGCACCCTTATTCACGTGCCCTCATCTTATAGTCGTGGGGTTTGAATCTGGGATTATCCCAACCAGTGAAGCCCTATGTACAAGAGACCCAGAACTAATTAATGTGACATTTTCTCTCATTAATGAAATTTCACATTTATTAATAAAAAAAAATTGAGCATCTATGAAGGCTACCTCAACAAAACATAAAGAAAAGAATGGTTATGAATTTTCTTTATGAATGAATGAATTTGTGTGTCACATAAAGTATGGTTAGGGAGGAGATCTTGGGACTGGCCATGTTTAATTTGTGGTTCGTAGTACTCTTTGAGGTGCAGACATGCCCTTTAAAAAAATTATTATATATATATATATATATATATATATATATATATATATATTAAAAACTATTTTTTGTCAAAAATTAACTTGCCACCTTTCACTACAAGAAATGTTACATTTACTCACGGAAATTTTACTCACGGAAATTTAAGTGTAACTAAAACTTTATATATAGTCACACTTACATTCATGCGTGAGTATTAAAGTCATCTATAGTCACAGTTATTTTATATGTGACTACAGAAGTTTTTTTAGTCACAGATTTTGTTTTAACCGTGAATATAGGTTATATATTATAGTCACGCTTAGGTTTATGCGTGAGTATATTAAAGTAATCTATAGTCACAGTTATTTTATATGTGACTACAGAGATTTTTTTAGTCACGGATTTTATTTTAACCGTGACTATAGGTTATATATTATAGTCACGCTAAGGTTTATGCGTGAGTATTAAAAAATATAATGTGATTATTCTAAAAGATGGGGACTAAATTGAAAATTCTTATAAAAACCAAAATTACAGTTAAAAAAGGACTTAACTGTAAAAAACGCGAACGCCAACACCATATTCGTTCTTGTGTCTACGCTACCTTCTTTCCTTTTTCCAACTCTTTCGATTAAACTTCAAGTCTCGTGGCCTAAGACTCACCTCTCGGCGGCAACCATCCGCTTTCTCGCCTCTTGAACCTAGGTTTCCCTCCTCCTCTGAGATCTCGGGAACTCCATTGCCAACCTATTGTGTGTCTATTTAGGGTTTCGAGATTTTCTTTTTGGTGTAGTTTTCGAGGTTTGGATGGTGTTTTAGGTGGGGGAAAGGGGTTGGTAGGTATGAAGGGTGTGGAGGGAGGGAAAGGATATGCGTCGAGGCGGATCGGCCTAAAGGCGGATTCTTGGACACTGCCGGAACTTGGGCGACTCGATGTTCGACAAAGGTGAGGTGGCGTGCCTGCCGTCCTGAATGAGATCGCTCCCATCCTTCGTGGCTTAATGAGGTCGAGTCCAAAGAACCCCGAAGTTGCTTATCCGCAGTAAGCCTCGGTTCTTTGATTTTCTCTCCGCCTAATCCTATGCTTTCTTATGGTGTGACTCGTTGTTGATGGTTGGATAGGCCGTTTCTATGCATTCGAAGGCCCATCGGTTTTTGGATGTGGTGCTTGACGAAATGATCCTTGTTTAGATTCTGGATGGTTGATTGGTTTATATGGTTGTGTGAATTTGACATTTAGGTCATTGATCCGTTGGAGCTTTCATTCAATTTGGTTATGTTGGAGCTTTCATTCAATTTGGTTCCGAGGAATGATCGATTGGTACTTTTGAATGTGAGTTTTAGGTGATCCATCTCCCTTTAACTTTATTATGTTTGAAGTTCTCATCCAAATAGATTCTAGCATATAGTTGTCATCAAAATCTTGAATGTGTGATGTTTTTATTTCTCTTGTTTTATTTCAAGCTTAAAGGATGCATTTGAAAAGGCAAACAAATGATCAATGGTTGGAGTTATTTGTCGGGTATGCTTGCAAGTACTTCTATATTCTTTTGTGTAGGAAGGTTCTCATCCATGGATTTATCATCATTTCATCCTTGTCTTTTTATGTAGAGTTTAGGGTTTTGATGTTTGTTTGGGTTCATCAATTTTTGCTCTTCTCTTAGTCTAATCAGTAAGGAATACTGTGGTGTTTTGATGTTTTTGGTTTCTTGTAGAGTTTAGGGTTTTGCTTTTTTAAATGTCTGCATGGATTGCTCTGTGATTGATTTTTTTCTCTAGCACTTGCATATAAATTGTGTAGTTTCTTTTCCCCTGCTCCTTTTTTTTTCGGCAAAAATCATAAGATAGTTGTTCCAAAAGGCGTGCACGGGATTTTCTATAAAGAACAATGCATATGCATCGCCTAATTGCTTCACCTTTTGCATTGTTGCAGGATGATAACTCATTGAGAAAGCCCTTGAATTTGGTGTGACATTTGGTTTCATCTAAATACAAAAACAATCCTTCATAGGTAAAATCGCCATTTCTTAGGTTTTAAATGTTAAGATAATAAGCATGTGACATTTGGTTATAGCTGTGACATTTCTTAGGTGTTAAATACAAAAACAATTATCATTTCAGTTTTTTTTAATAATTTTTTTTAATGTTGGAATCTCTCTTTCTTTGGTGAATGTTATAGAGATTTGATATGTTTAGGAACTCCTGATCTTTCCTATTTGGTTTCTTAGCTTCCTCTTGTGGATTTTGCTCTTGTAATGGAGTTTGGTTAACTGTCTTTTTAGTTTTAGTTTTTTTTTTTTTTTCTAGCGGATTTTGTCCTGTAATGTTGGAATATTATTATGAGTATGGAATCTCTCCTTTTTCCTGGAGAATGTTATGAAGATTAACTATGCTTGGATGTTTATGACCTTGACATTGTCGTTCTTAGTTTCCTGTAATGGATTTTGTAGTGAACAAGAGAGTTTAGTTCAAAAGGTGCTATCAAGCAAGGCCAAATAGTTTGTGACATGTCTTTCACTCTACTGGCTTGGCTCCATTAATAACTCTGTGATAATCTCATCATCTCCCAATAACATGGTGCTAAATGTGCACAGTCTGAATTCTGTCCTTGAAGAGCTAATTGATATGTTTATTCAGTGATGCAGCTCTTCAACTTGGAAAGCAACTGGTATGAAAACTCCAAGGGAAGAAGATTCACCATCATTCATCAAGAAATATCCAAACGTCGGTTTCCCTCTTATCTGTTCATGCATCTTGTCTTTCTCCTGTTATACTCTGTGATTATTGATTTCCACTATAGGAACATGAGGACATAATTATTATATATATACATGTGTTCCTCTCTTTGTGTTACTTGATGTTAATTTAATAACTCAGGAACATAAGGGTATATCTTTTTTTGTTTTGTTTTGGTTTTTCCTTGCAGGTTGAGAGAAAAATAGAGTTGGTTAATTTTGGTGGTGTCTATTCCCACAAACCCTCCACTGGTGAGTGAGTTAGTTAATTCTAAGTTTGACATTTCTTTTGTTTGTTTTGAATAAAACAAGAGTTTTCTTAGTGTATCATATTGCTAATTTAGCTTCTTATAATTTTTTATGTCATTGTATTGACTTCTCAGCTGCTTTGCTTTGAGAGTGGAGATCACACTATGATGACGCTGTTCATCACTTTACTAGTTGCATTCCTTCTGTAAGGCTTCGATTTGCCGCATTAGGAGTCACAAGGTGTAAGTTGTTTTTCTCTTTGGTATTGCATTGTTGAGTAACTATTGGATTCTTCATATATAAAGTTTTTATATATGTATCTTTTAGGATCGAATAATGTGTCAGTAAATTGAATAAAATATATAATATTTGTTTTTAACTCACGCATAATATGTATTAGTAAAAATAAAGAAAAAATAATAATTCATGTTTTTACTCACACGTAATATCCATGAGTAAAATGTAAAAAAAATAATAATCACTACTTTTACTCACAGATAATATCCGTGAGTAAAAGTAAAAAAAAAGTAATAATCACTACTTTTACTCACGCGTATCTGGCGTGAGTAAAACCTAAAAATCTATTCTCGCGGATTTTTTCCGTCACAATATATAGGCACTAGTACAAGCCCCCATTAGTCATGGCATTTTTAGCCCGAGGTATGGTTTTTCCGCGTGAGTAAAAATATTTTGATCTATACTCACGCTTATTGATACTTTTACTCACGCTTATTCTGGCGTGAGTAAATGTAACATTTTTTGTAGTGTTTGTGACACAAATCAAAAGGAATCAAAGGATACTTGATCTACTAATACAAATCTTCTTTCTTGCACACAATCAATATATAGCTATTCATGAACCATGCATTTTAACTAATAATACCATCTCTATTAATTTTCAATGCATTTCTAGCTGGTCAAAGCAATTTATATGGATGAGTTGTCAAGGTTGGAGTCAAGAAGAATTCAGTTTATTACCATTTTTGTTCTTATGCTTTGATATGTACATGTTGAAACCTTTCAGTACTTAATGCGCGTGGGAGGAGTTGAAACATCATAAAGTCAGTCACCACCCATTTGGCCTCCTGAAGCATGTTTGAAGGATTTCCAACCGTACGGATGGAAAGATCATCGAAAAATAAACTAGCATGTCCATTTTCATACAATTTGGTTATCGTTTGGTCCTCCCACTTAACGGTTGAAATTCTGGACCATTCAAATTTCTATAAAATAAGAATCGTTAAGTGGGAGGATCAAATGGATGACGGCTGCGTATTTCGTTTTCTTCATTCTCAAAGTCTTCCCTTAGTGGTCCCGGGATAGTGTCCATTTTTATGAGTGTTAGACTGCGCTTGATAAGGTGGTGCATTGGTAGAAGCTGCATTTTTTGGGTGACGTGAGCACTGTTCCTCCAAGCATAGAAGAGAAAGTCCGCGTGGCGGATCAGTTCCTGATAAACACAGTATTTATCGTTGAAACAAGCCTATATATAATACACACACAACTTTGTGTTATGATTAAATTTTGTCATGCTATTTTTAGTACCATAAAAAAGAAATCAACATGGGTGACATGGTTTGTTCAATTTGTTCTCTAATTGTTATGAAGTCAAATATGGCTGCAGACTGGCATCTCTTTTTACTTGTTGAATATTTGGCCACAATCTCTTAACACAATCATCAAGTTATTGGTCACTTTCAAAGGCAAGGTAATTAATTACATGATACCGAATGCTAGCTGGAGAAGCTAACAACACCCAATATTCAGAGTTCACTCAAACTTGGAGAGTTATCATCTCCCACCTAACTTCTCTGCTGTTACATCCGTCCTTCATTCCACCATCTCAATGTCTATCTCGCCAGCTCCGGTGAACTCCTCCGTTGGCCGAGTCGAATTCTCATTCTTGTATTTTATGTAGATCACCATTTGGATAACACCAAATATCAAAGACGATGCATTTGGCACCTAAATATATAGTAATAGTTAGTTAAATTTTCAGTAAAAAAAGAGATGAGAATTAATGAGAGAAGATATATTAAAGGGAGTGTGGTGTAGTACTGCAATGTGTATGTTGTTGATGAGTATGGCATAGGCCAGCCATGCTGATGCTCCCAGAGTTGTGAGCAAAGGATCATAGAATGGCATGCATTTGATGCTCCTTGTATCAATCACTTGGTACTAGTGTAATTAACACAAAGAACAAACAGTACTGAATTAATTAAAGTTGATCATGAGTTGACAAAAGCTATGTATATATAGGAAGAGAATTAGAAAATCTAATCTCATTCAGTGACTCACAATGGTGCTCATAGGAGACACAAAGGCAGTGATGGTGAGGCAGCCAAGATAGATCCAACCGAGAACATCCATACGTTCTTCGCTTTCCCACAGTAAGAGAGTTATGAGAGGGATCAGTGAGAACAAAGCCACATCCAAGAGGATGATCAGCTTACTAGTGTATATCTACAATATGTATGCATGGTGATTAGTTCTCTCAGAGAGTTATATATATATGAAACTTAACATATATAAATAAAATAAAGTTCATGATCTATATATATATTTGTTAACCAATAACTGACGACAAAGAGCTAGCACATGATGTATATATCTATACTTTGTCTTTCTTTGGAGCATAAATGAGGTATATGGTGATGTAGATGGTGGAGAAGATAAATCCCAAGATATTGATGATGAGGAGCAGATCATATCCATTTAAGAGGGCATAGTAGATCCTTAGCATCTTAGTGAAAATTGATATGATGTGAGGGATTGGTGTGAGTCCTTCAATATTCCGGCCTTCATCAGAAATCACTCCATAAAATGTTGGCCTGTAAATTAACAGAGATATATTAATTAATTAATGATGTATTTAAATATATATAATGGATGATATATATATATGAATCTGATCAAAATTAACAATCTTACAGTGGAGTTAAAGACAGCATGGCTGCGATTATGGTGGCTGCAAAACAGAAAGAAATTAACCTAAATCATGATTTTGAAGCTAAGAAAATATGCAAAAGTATTGGATATATATATATAGTTATCTCCATTTAATTATGACCACCACACCACCCTTGCACCACCTTGACTTCATGCATGCTAGTCCATCAGATCTATCACCATCAACCTCTTCATTATAACCATGTACACCTCCGGGGCCTCTTGTTCAACCCTATTATATATATATATATATATATATATATATATATATATATATATATATATATATATATATCTCACCATGCATGCACCAATATCTCACCATCAACTCTATTATGGAGAATTAATCCTCATGCATGGATCGAGATAAGACCAAGGCTTCATCATCAAGAGAAATTAAGAGCAAGGCTTCAATATCATGAAAGCTAAATTCATAGATGAGATCAGCTCCATGGAGGCATGGTTTCAAGCATGGAGGCGTGGCTTCATGGCCAAGAGAATAATAAGAGCAAGATCTCATGAGAGCTCGCTCCTTGGAGCTAGGAATTAATGAAGAGCTAGCTAGCTTGAGAGGAGCTAGCTTCATGGCTAAGGGCCTCAATCATGCATGGACTATTTAATTCAAGATGAGCTTGAAGCTCTATATATATAAGAGATCAGAGGAGCTTACTTGGCCATGAAGCTTGGAAAAGGCCATCAAGGCTTGGGAGTTCCATGAAGGCTAGCTTCAGAGCTCTTCATGATCTTGGAGAATATGATCTATAAATACAAAGAAAAATATATATATATACGTACCTATGGTGTAGAAGGTGGATGCCCAAGGATTGTTCAAAGGTAAGAAACCCATCTCTAGCTCTTCTCCCTAGCTAGCTTCTCTGCAATACAAGCTGCCTGATACACCCTCGATGTATCAAGTAGCACAGCTTCGAGTGTGTGCAAACTCCGGTGAGAAGAAGGGAAGAAGATCAACGGAGAAGAATAGGGAAAAGAAGAGAGGAAGCTTGGAGAGGCTAGGTTTTCAGTCATACATATCTCTGTATTTATAGTAACTAGTGGAGATACTCAAAATGGGAAACGTTTCCCACACCACTACCTATATAGTAATGGGAGTCACCGCCACATGTTCAGTTCTCTCAGACCGACTCGTGCAACTACGACTGGCAGCAATCTCTTGTAATGGCCGCCACAGTGCCACTCTTGTTTTGCCATACATGGCTGCTTTCCAAGCTCATCCAAGTGAAGTTGGAAAAGGACTTTTGTTGTATTTCTTTTGGTAGAGAAGAGCTCTTTTATCTCAACGGAATCTTTGATTTATAATAGAAAATTTACTCATGAATAAAAAAAAATTAAAAAAATTAAAAAAATTAAAATTTACATGCCACCTCATCAAAAATAGCTAAATCATTTAACACTCCCTCACTTTTCAATAATACCCATAACCTCCTCTTTTAATTTTATTTTACTTCTCACCTTTGAGTTTAGTTATCACAACCTAAGGTTTTGAATAGTTTTTAAAAAATATATTAAAAACAAAAATACTCCCTCTTTTCATAATTGTTATTTACCCATAACTAATAAACATTTAAGAAATTTTTTTTAAGCATTTAAGAAATTTTGAAAAGGGTTATAAGTAAATTGGAGTTTAAACCCAAAATATAATAATTTTATATTAATGTGGGGCCCTGTTTAGTTCAAATTTTTCTATGTTTATTTTGTTTGGTGTATGCTACTCAATTGTTTTTTTTTTTTTTTTAATATGAGAAACAAAGGGGATAGAGGAGATAGCATGAAGGAGAGGAAGGAGGGGAAGAAGAGGACGACTTTGACTAGCATGAAGGAGTGAGAGGAGATAGCATGTGGGGCCTGTTTGGTTCAAATTTTTCTATGTTTATTTTGTTTGGTGTATGGGGCCCACTCAATTGTGTTTTTTTTTTTTTTTAACATGAGAAACCAAGGAGATAGAGGAGATAGCATGAAGGAGAGGAAGGGGAGGAAGGAGAGGAGGTCTTTGACTAGCATGAAGGAGAGAGAGGAGATAGCATGAAGGAGAGAGGAGAATGTGGGGCCCTGTTTAGTTCAAATTTTTCTATGTTTATTTGTTTGGTCGTATAGGGCCCACTTAATTCTTTTTTTTTTAAATAAAATATGAGAAACCAAGGAGATAGAGGAGATAGCATGAAGGAGAGGAAGGAGAGGTCTTTGAGTAGCATGAAGGAGAGAGAGGAGATAGCATGAAGGAAAGAAAGAAGAATGTGGAGCCCTGTTTGGGGCCCACTCCATTGTTTTTTTTTTTTTTAATATGAGAAACCAAGGAGATAGAGGAGATAGCATGAAGGAGAGGAAGGAGAGGAGGTCTTTGACTAGCATGAAGGAGAGAGAGGAGTAGCATGGAGGAGAGAGAGGAGAATGTGGGGCCCTGTTTAGTTCAAAATTTCTATGTTTATTTTGTTCGGTGTATGGGGCCCACTAAATTGTTTTTTTTTTGTTTTTTTTTAAATATGAGAAACCAAGGAGATAGAGAGGAGATAGCATGAAGGAGAGGAAGGAGAGGAGGTCTTTGACTAGCATGAAGGAGTGAGAGGAGATAGCATGAAGGAGAGGAGAGGAGAATGTGGGGCCCTGTTTAGTTCAAATTTTTCTATGTTTATTTTGTTTGGTGTATGGGGCACTCAATTGTTTTTTTTTTTTTTTTTAATATGAGAAACCAAGGAGATAGAGGAGATAGCATGAAGGAGAGGAAGGAGAGGAGGTCTTTGACTAGCATGAAGGAGAGAGAGGAGAATGTGGGGCCCTGTTTAGTTCAAATTTTTCTATGTTTATTTGTTTGGTCGTATAGGGCCCACTTAATTATTTTTTTTTTAAATATGAGAAACCAAGGAGATAGTGGAGATAGCATGAAGGAGAGGAATGAGAGGAGGTCTTTGACTAGCATGAGGGAAAGAGAGGAGATAGCATGAAGGAAAGAGAGGAGATAGCATGTGTGTTTAGTTCAAATTTTTCTATGTTTATTTTGTTTGATGTATGGGGCCCACTCAATTGTTTTTTTTTTTTTTTTTTAATATGAGAAACCAAGGAGCTATAGGAGATAGATGAGATAGCATGAAGGAGAGAAAGGAGAGGTCTTTGAGTAGCATGAAGGAGAGAGAGGAGATAGCATGAAGGAAAGAGAGGAGAATGTGGGGCCCTGTTTGGGGCCCACTCAATTTTTTTTTTTTTTTAATATGAGAAACCAAGGAGATAGAGGAGATAGCATGAAGGAGAGGAAGGAGAGGAGGTCTTTGACTAGCATGAAGGAGTGAGGGGAGATAGAATGAAGGAGAGGAGAGGAGAATGTGGGGCCCTGTTTAGTTCAAATTTTTCTATGTTTATTTTGTTTGGTTTATGGGGCCCATTCAATTGTTTTTTTTAAAAAAATATGAGAAACCAAGGAGCTACAGGAGATAGAGGAGACAGCATGAAGGAGAGGAAGGAGAGGTCTTTGAGTAGCATGAAGGAGAGAGAGGAGATAGCATGAAGGAAAGAGAGGAGAATGTGGGGCCCTGTTTAGTTCAATTTTTTCTATGTTTATTTTGTTTGGTGTATGGGGCCCACTCAATTGTTTTGTTTTTTTTTTTTCTTAATTATGAGAAACCAAGGAGATAGAGGAGATAGCATGAAGGAGAGGAAGGAGAGGTCGTCTTTGAGTAGCTTGAAGGAGAGAGAGAGGAGATAGCATGCATGAAGGAGAGGTCTTTGACTAGTATGGAGGAGGTAGTAACAAGCAGTATTTTGGCCGGCCCTTTTGGCCAATTGTTCTACTTTATTAATTAATGTTTGATTAAAAAATAAAACAAAATTGAATTAATCATAATGCTCTTTTTAGTCTTCTATTTAGGCTTTTGGACTATGAATGTTGATTGTTTCAGTTGTTTCAATAAAAGAAAAACGGAATTTGATGGTTCATGTCATGTGTGAATGTTCCTTGAAAAATCAAAATCAAAGTATTTATAAGATCATTTCACACGGAACATTAGCTAATTTGTAGAAGAGCCAAAGTAAATCATGTGCCCATTAATTAAAATATTTTAGTTTCAAATGGTTTTGACCATAAAATATGATAAGAAAATATGACTAATGACATGGATGCCACAAAAGAAGAAAAATATATAATTCTAATAATGTTAGATTTTTTTAAGGCAAAAATAATAAATAAAACAAAAAACCTTGATAGCAGCTATAAATCAGAGCTTTCACCCTAATAAATATATTTTATTTTGTTTTTCTAAAAAAAAAATATCAAATGATCACTTAACATGACCAATAAAAAAAATAGAAATTTAAAGAAAGGTAAAGAGATTTCTTATATTTTGTTCTACAAGGATGGTAAAACAGTGATATATATATATATATATATATATATATATATATATATAAATGCATTACTAAAACTTTTTCTTTTATTCTTTTAGAGCCAAGCAATACTAACGGGTAATTTCTTTTTCGGGGTTATTAAACTATATATGGATTTTATTTCACTTACCGAACTTTAATTTGTTTCAAAATATTCACTCAACTTTAATTTGAATTCAGCGGGCAGTCACCCAAGGGGATCCGACGCCCATTTGTTGGCATGGACGTCAGAGATGTGACATAGACTGATCCACGTCAGCATCCTCTTCCTCACAACGCCTTTTTCTTCACATGGCAGATGATGGGAAGCTTTGGGGAAGAGGTTTTTGGATGATGGAGCGTGTAAAATGGGAAAGAAAGGGCGTTATGAGGAAGAGGATGGTGATGTGGATCAGTCTATGTGGCATCTCCTACGTCCACGTCAGCAAATGGGCGTCGAAATCTCTTGGGTGACTGCCCACTGAAATCAAATTGAAGTTGAGTAACTGTTTTGAAACAAATTGAAGTTCTGTAACTAAAAAAAATCCGTACATAGTTTAGTGACCGCCCAAAAAATTTATCCGAATACTAACTTTTAAATGAGTTAGGAACCATCACCTTATATTATTATTATTATTATTATTATTATTATTATTATTATTATTATTATTATTATTTGACAAAGGCAACAAGCGCTCTGAAAAGGAAGTCAGAGACGGATACAGGTGTGGAGCCCACCTGTAAAACCCAAGGTTTTTATGAATAACTTTGATGTTTTATTGTTGTAATTATTTTATTAATGGAAGGAATTTCCTAAATATGATATTATTTGGAAAATGAAGGATTATGTGGAATAAAACCTTAAATATGGTTAATGAGGTTGTCAAGGACTAAATAGGAATTTAGTGAGTTATGGAGGACCTGACATAAATATTTCCTCTCTCCAGTTCATGTAGACGAGGACTTATTTGTAAAACCTGAAAAATATTGGGTTTAAATAAGAGAGTGCCTTATCTCATAATGGAGACTTGTGTGCAAATAGAGTTAAAGTCAGGGGTTACTTACTAAAATTACATAAGAAAATGAGGATAAAAGCTTCTCCAAATCTTGTTTTAAACCAGATACCAACGAAATCTGATCGTGTGGGGGATTTTCCGTGAGCCTTATAAAACCCAGCGTTCCTTTTAAACCCTAGCGCCGTTTCTTTTCCATCGTTCTTAGCAGAGCCACCACTACCAAGGGATAGAGAGACGTTTCGAAGGGAGGCAACGCCGGGGCTCCACCACGGGATCAGCGCCACGTTCGGCCGTCGTCACTGGTGAGTCTCCTGGTCCTTGAGGTTTTAATTAGGAGGTTAGTTAAGTAGCAACATGCAAAGATTGTTTGGAGATTTTCAAGAGTCTCAAATGCATAATTAACTTTGAGATGAATTCTATGAGGTGAGTTGTTTGTGGTTCTCATTAACTGGTAGAATTGCATGAGTTCTTTTTAAACTTCATTCATGGAGGATGATGGAGGTGGTGATGATTGTATTACTTGAATGTTGCTAATAGTCTCTTTTGAGGTATTGTTAATGATAGAGGATTCTTATGGTCATGTGTGAGAGGTATAGCTAGGCTGTTAGATGAGAAGTTTGTTTTTGACCTGTTGAGATTCATGCATGGTTGTTGTTATGATAAGGGTGGATTACATATGATATGAGACGATGTCTTCGCTGGTGTTGTTCTTTGAGATATTTGAGTTAGTAATGGCTAGGGTATTAGTGCAAGAGTATGGGTTGTACATAGTTATTGATTTTAGATTAAAGAACTGGTGGTGATGAGTTACTATTAATCAAGGTAGGGTTGGTTAAGGGCCTGCAGATTGGTTGTCCCCTTCGAGGGACAGCCGGGCAGCCTGTGGTTGTCTAATTTAGGCGTATAATATGCCGTTGGAAAGATGGGGAAGAGATCTTTCCAACGAGCCATAAGCCTTGTTCGGTTGGGGGTTATCCCCAAGGGATAACCCCAACACAGTTTCCAATGAAAAAGTTTTTCCCTCCAAAATCCTTAATTAAGATTTAAAAATATAACCCACCAATATATAGTCAACACATCACTATTTTATCATTAATACCTTTCCTTTAAAATTTCCCTCCAAAAATTTCAAAACTTTTCAAAACTTATTCCTAATCCCAAGTGAGGATAACTCCCAACCAAACACAACATAGAGAAACTCAAACGGGTTCCGAAATCAAAAGTTTTGAGCTGTTCTTTGGGACTGCGCATTAATTTCAGAAATTCTACATTAACATTATGATTAATAATAATAGTTCACTTTGTGTTGATAATGGCACTGAGTCGTGATTATCGTTACCAGATATCGTCGTTGAGCGTTGAGCCACTTCAGGAGGGACACGGTTCAATCAGATAGTTATACCAGTTGAGGTAAGATACTCTTGCCTAGATTCCACCAATTGTTTGGGTTTCTTGTTTTGATGAATGCTGGTTGTTGGCATGTCTTTCCTTATGATACCTGTTGTTCTTGGATGCATGCACATATATAATAGTTATTGCTCTCTTTCCTCATATGTGTGTGATTGATGTGCATGTGGTAGTTCTATTACTACCTGTTTGTTAGAATGTTTTGTTGGACATGCCCACCCGTGGGCCGACACTTGATCATGGGCACATGGTCTTGTGTACTGGCCGAGAGGTATGTGCCAACTGAGTTTGATCTTCCGCCCTGTTCAGTGGAGCATTGAGGCTCCGGTCTGGGAACGTTCGGGGATGGGACATCCTGGTGCTTCAGCTTGCCATGCCAGAGGGACGGTACTCTAGTTGTCCTGCCTGTCAGTGGGGTTGATTCACTGGCCTTGTAGACACGTGGGAGAGGTGGCGCTACCAAGGAGAGACAAGTTAGTCTCATGCAGCCCGAGGCTGTGTTGTTGTCCGGGGGATCATTACTGAGCTATTCTTTGGATTCTCTTCCAGAGCTTGAGGGTTGTTGCTGGACAAGAGTCATACCGTTGCTGATGATTATGGTAGACTCCTAGGGTCTGATTGTGCGAGGTGTAGCCCCATTGTGTTGATGATTTTTGGATTTGATCTCATATATCGTCTTTATTGGATTTACATCTTTGTGATCCTTGCAGTGTACTTACTGGCTTTCCATTCGAAAGCTCATCACTTTTTTCCTTCTCTTATTTCAGGTCCTGAGGAGTAGGTGACTCCAGCTCAGGAGACGTGCGAGAGTCGGGTGGGATATTTGCTGAGGTCAGAGGATCTCCTTATCCTTTGTTTCTGTGTGAGAGACATTCTGTTTAGGACCCATGTAGGGCCTGTATTTATTTAGGGCACATGGACCCTTTATGATTTGCTTTATTTCCGCTGTGGTTATATTGAGGATATTCATTATTGATATTGAGACTTTTGATTATTACTAGATATCTGCTTTTGATTACTTAGGCTTTGTACTCGAGTGTGACTCATCTCCTCTTGGGTACGGCCGATTGTTTACGTGCTAGAGGTCCCGAAATTCGGGTCGAGGTGTTACACCACCTCTGTAAAATCCAGAGATTTTAGGGAATTATTATTATTTTTGTTCAAATTATTTGTTTAATAAAAGAAAATTCCAAAAATGGAGACTAATCGAAAATTTTTGGGAATAAACGATCCCTAATTTTTTAATTATTTAGTTAATTAAAGAAATTCCTCGTATTTGGAATTAGTTGGATTTTATGTGAGATGAGAGATTAATTTTAAGATTTATGATGGCTAAATAGAATTTAATATATATATATATATATATATATATATATATATATATATATATATATATAGGTAAAAGGAAATAATCCATCTACGGACCACGTGAATGGATGCATGTGTTACTTTATATATATATGGTTAAATTTATGTATATAATAAGGTATATAAATAGAGATACATATGGAAAAATATAGAAAGAGAGATTTCTGCCTTATCATTCCGCGATCTTCGGCTGGCCAATAATAAAATCCGATCTCTTCCGCATGAAGGCTGAAATCAGAGGAATGGATTCCCTTCCAATCCTCCATTAAATCCTATAAAAGAGTCTCCACTCAGAACCCTAACAGTGTCACCGCAACTTAGAAAGAGGAAGAGGGGGCAGGTTGAAGATGTGGTCGGCCGAGCTCAACGCCGCGTCGACCGAGAGGGGACTGTTCAGCCTCTGAGGGGAGGACGAGGGGAAGGAGCTCTTCAACCTCTGATCTTCCTCCAGACCACCGGGAGTCCCCGGAGAGCCGCCCTGAGGCTACCAGACGCGATCACATCTAGGTAAGATTCTGAGATCTGTTAGATGGGATTACTGGATTCACTCTTGTATGCTTGGACACGTAGTTAGATGCATGGTTGTGAGGATTCTGATATAACTCTGGCAGGAGGATACCTTGATGTGTGTTTGCATGGTTGGGTTAAAAAGGGTATACATGGTGTTCAAATCTTAGAAGGCATGTATAGAGTCAAATTTTAGATGATTTACTTAACTACCATGAAGGCCTGGGTGTTCTTAGATATCTGCATGCAAGAGTTTAGGTTCAAGAGTTATGTTGGCTCAGAGAAGGGAGAGGAATTTTATAAGTTTAATGGTTACCAAGCTTCAATAATAAGGACTTCATAGTAATAGTGGATGCATGTATTCTTGGGTAGCCTTTGAGGTTGAAGGGTTTATGCCTGCTTTGTTTGATAATTCAACTGAGGAGTTGTGTCTGTCTCTGAGGTCCTGAGTTGGATATATATATATATATATATATATATATATATATATATATATATATATATATATATATATATATATAGGTTCACAGAGAGTTGGGTTCAATAGTATGGTCTATGAATGGATGCTGGAATGCTAAGTAGTAACCATAAGAAATAATGAGATCTTTGATAATTTAAAATGAAGTCCAGCTAGTAATAGATAATGAAGTCATTGCTGATGTGATCAAGTCTTAAGGAACAAGGGATCAAACCCGGCCAGTTTATTGTGAATCCAAGACTTCATTTCATGTGGTGCTGCATAAGTAAGAAATTGTAATCTTGAGTTAAAGGAGGCTTTGTAGCCTTGTAGTGATTTTGGAAAAAAAAAAAAAAAAAAACACTGACCTTTTAATACAGGAGCATTGTTTGAAAAAGGCTTAGGTTCACCAGATTCTATGGTTTTGCTCCTGCACACTTGATTACAAACTTGTGAGAAGTAGAGTAGTGTCAGCAACACACACACACACACACACACACACACACACACACACACACACACATATATATATATATATATATATATATATATATATATATATGCATGCATGGGTGCTTCTGAATGGATTAGTGCAGGTTGTAGATGAGGAGGACTGTTGGCAGGAAGTATGAGTGTTTGCTTAATAGAAGTCCAAGCCTTTATTATCTAGTCATTTGAGGTTTAGAATTTACATGCAAATGGACCCAAAAAAGGGATGTTAGTGGGTCACGGTCTAGCGACAAGATCTTGAAGGATGGTTAGGTCCCAACAACAGCCCTGGAAATAAAATAAGAATGAGTTGTGACTCCATCAAAGACCATTAGACAAGAATCTATTAGTTGGGCCAGAGCTCAAATCATATAAGTATTTGAACAAGAACCAAAGAGTAAAGTTGGACTCATCCACTATTAGACTATGACACAAACTAGTCACACATCAATATGTGAACTGAATTAGTTAGTAGGCTGAGCCCGTTTGATTTAAGGCAAAAAGCCATTTTTGGTCCCTAACTTATGGTATATTGTTCATTTTGGTCCCTGTACTATAAAAATATTCAATACGGTCCCTAAACTATGGGGCTTTTGGCAATTACGGTCCCTGCTGCTGACGTGGCAGTCATCTTTAAATACGATCATTTTTTTTTTGTGACGTGGCAGCCTACATGGCGGGTCTTTGTTGACGTGGCATAAAAAATAATTTTTTGAAATATTAAAACAGGCTTACTGGTGACTCATCATGCCACATGGCATGCAGACGTGGCACATAAAAATAAAAAAATCAGAAAAATCAGAAAAATAAGAAAAAAAAACTAGAATTTTTTCCTATATATTTTGTACATTAATCACATTAGAAACCTGAAAAATTGGTTTTAAAAATAAAAAAAATCAAAAAAATCAGAAAAAAAAAAATAATAGTGTAAGCAACCTGAAAAAAAAATCTCACAAAATTAATTATTTTTAAATAAAAATAGATATTTTTATCACAAAATTAGTGATTTTAATCTAAAATTAATTTTCTATTTAAGTAATAAATTAAAAAATATAAGTCTTGTGACATTATAAATTAATAGATTAAATTAATGAGTTGCTACTTAACACCTAATGTGGTATTATTTATTAAAAGAAATTGAAAGTATGGTTACATTATTAATAAACATTATAATGCTGACTTATATAAATTAAGGTTTTTCTTACTTTGCCTGTTTATTAATAATGGATATTTTTATCACTAATTTTGTGATAAAAATATCCATTTTATTTAAAAAATAATATTTTTTTAAAAAATTAATTTTGTGAAAAAAAATCAGGTTGCTTACACTGTTATGTTTTTCTTCTTCTGATTTTTATGATTTTTTTTATTTTTAAAACCAATTTTTTAGGTTGCTAATGTGATTAATGTACAAAATATATAGGAAAAAAACTCCAGTTTTTTTCCTTTTTTTTTATTTTTTCAGATTTTTTTTATTTTTATTTGCCACGTCAGCATGCCACGTGGCATTCTGATGTGACATGATGAGTCACCGGTAAGCCTGTTTTAATATTCAAAAAATTATTTTTTATGCCACATCATCGCGCCATGTCAGCAAAGACCCGCCACGTAGGCTGCCAAGTCACAATAAAAAATGATCATATTTAAAGATGACTGCCACGTCAGCAGCAGGGACCGTAATTGCCAAAAGCCTCATAGTTCAGGGACCGTATTGAACATTTTTATAGTACAGGGACCAAAATGAACAATATACCATAAGTTAGGGACCAAAAATGGCTTTTCGCCTTTGATTTAACTAAGATCCTTTGGTGGGTTATACTTATGCATGTGGATTTGTAAAGTGGTTAGTAGAGTCATGGCCCAGCTAAGAACAAATAGAGTTAGTGGTCCCTAGTGATGGGCCAAGCATTTTTAGAATGACTGTTTATTACACTTTGCATATATATTGATATATAGTTCACTTATCAGATACCAACATAGAGCGCTTAGCCACGTTAGGAGAGACACAGGTCGATCTGGTAGATCTTCGAAAAAGGTAAGTGTTTCTGCCTAGTACCTACCCAGTGATGGGTTTCTTTGACCTTACTGTTACTTGGATTGGTGTTTCTTTGTTGGTTTTGTGCTTGTGTATGTTGTTATGATGCCTTGGTCCTCTTATATTGATTCCATATCTGTTGGATGGTTTGTTGCTTCCATATATGTGGATTGATTGCTTGTATAAGTTTGTTGTTAGATGCTCGCTGAGCATGCCCTTGTGGACCGGGACATTACTGTGAGACTCGTGGTGCTTGTGTTTAGGTTGGGTCGGTATGTGTCCGGATTGGGTATGCGTACCCATGGAGCATGACCACCTGTTGTCCGGCACTTGACCACTGAGGCGCATGGCACTTGTGCTGACCGTGGAGGTATGATTGGATGAGTTTAGGGGGGCCCCGTTTGTTTGGTTTCTTGTGATGATCTGATTGTTTCTTGTAAGTACACCTGCCTAGCTTCCACCCAGCGATGGGTCTTCTTGATTTTGTTGTTGCTCTTTTCTGTAAGTGCTTCTGCCTAGTACCTACCCAGTTTTGGGTTTTCTTGACTTTGTTGATTCATGTTTCTTGTAAGTACGCTTGCCTAGTTCCCACCCAGCTTTGGGCTTATTGACTTTGAATTCTTGATCTTGCTTCAATGTGTTGATTGGCCTCATGATTATTGGG
Organism: Dioscorea zingiberensis; assembly: GCA_026586065.1. Taxonomy (NCBI): domain Eukaryota; kingdom Viridiplantae; phylum Streptophyta; class Magnoliopsida; order Dioscoreales; family Dioscoreaceae; genus Dioscorea; species Dioscorea zingiberensis. Next base: position 5,364,117 of record CM048823.1, on the reverse strand, counting down.
TATCATTGTTTTTGCTTCTTTGCATATTGGCTTGATGTTACCATGCTTTGTATTTTGTTGCTTGGATTCGCATATACGAATTTGTTAACCTGCTTTGTTGAATTCCCCTTTTAGTGTATGCTAGCTTTTGTTGAATATGTTGGTGATCGTTGAACATGTTTTCCCGTTGATCGGTACGTGGCCGTGGAAACATGTGAGCCTGTACTCCATCTGGGTGTGTGTGTGTCTGTTGTTCTTGTTGTTGAATATGACTTCCCGTTGATCGGCACATGGCCGTGGAAACACATGAGCCGGTGCTCCGTCCGGGTTGGTGTTTCAATTTTTCTTGTATTGTGGAATCTCCCGTTCAGTGCAGATTATGTTGCGGGCGTCCAGGGGGAGGACACTCTGGACGTCCTGTAGTCCTACCAGGGGAGGAAACTTTGGATGTCCACTCGTTAGTCGGATGATACGCTGACCGTGTACGTACATGTAAGAGCGCTACCGGACTCAGGGGTCTGGATGATAAGATTCAAGATCGGCTTAGGTCGATGGCTGTCGGGGAGATGACAAGTTTGTTCTTCATGTTTGATTTGACTTCATGCTTTGTGCCTGTACTTAGTGATAGTGATCCTCGTGTGTTTTGAGCTTAGTCTTTCCTTTGATATTGCTTGTGTGGATCACTTTTACAAGATTGTTTTCATGACCTCTTCGCATTCCTTGCGGGAGTACTTACTGAGCTTTCCATTCAAAAGCTCATTCCACTTATTTCCCTTCTTTTGTTCCAGGACTTGAGGTATAGGTGACTCGGGATCAGGAGCTGTGCGAGGGATCGAGATATTCTAGTAGAGGTTCGAGGAACTTAGGTTTTCCTATATGAGAATTTATTTTGTAGGACCCTTGTAGGGCCTTAACTTGTGTAAAGTGTCAAATTATGTTCTAAATTCCGCTGTAAGACTCTGATTATTGAGGTTAGTGGATTATATTATTGCATGCTTTTGATTACTTAGGCCTTGTATCCCAGTGGGGCTTGTCTCCATTCGGTACGGCCTGTCTGCTCACGTGCTGAAGATCCCGAGATTCGGGTCGGGGCGTGACAACCTTAATACACCTGAGCCCTTACTTGTATGAGTAGGGGTTTGAACTCGATTTGTCTGAGAAAACATACCCTACGCAAGGAACCCGGTACTAATAGGCCAAAAAGCCGTTGGTCATCACCTTATATTATTAAACTTTACATGTGTGTATATATAGTTGTCAAATGAATCACTATTAATTTACTATTTGAATTAATTAATAAGAAAATAATAGTATAAGAATCAAACTCAACTGATGAAACAAAAATTAAGAGTCATTGATCATAACCGATTTCTCCATCAACATCACCTAAAGTACTTCAACTTCACTGATTTCTCTTATTTATTAATCAAGATTTACTCTAATTCTTAGGAGGAGCGGATCTCAACATCAACATTTTGAACACACGATGAGCAGAATTCAAAACATAAGATTCATATTAAAGAATGCATGCCTCCATTTGAATGTAAAACCATTTTTTTTTTTTGAAGGTAAAACTTCCTTCATTAATTTATATGATTTATTTACATTTTTATTAGAAAAAATCATCAGTTTGAATGACATCAAATAAAAACATTATTGCATTAAAACTTATATTTTTAATAAATATGATTTATCTACTTCTATCGAATGCCAATTGTGTTTGGTTGGGGGTTATCCCCAAGTGGGGATAGGAATAAGGTTTGAAAATTTTGAATTTTTTTGAAGATATTAATGATAAGATAGTGATGTGTCATTTATGTATTGGTGGGTTATATTTTTAAATCTTAATTAAAAGTTTTGACGGGAAAAATTTTTTATGGGGAATTGTGTTGGGGGATAACCCTTGGGGATATCCCCCAACCAAACATGGCAAGAGTTGAACAATAGTAATTAATCATAGGGTTTTACAAAATGAAGACCCCGAGGGTCGTCATTATGTAATTTGTAACCTTTTAATTTTTAATAAATATCTTTTATAAAAAAATTATTTATTTTATATATTTGTATGTGTTTTAGGATGTACATATAAATAAATAATATTTTCTTTTGATTACTAATAGTTCATTTAATAATTACAGGGTTACTTCAAGTACTCTTTCCCCCCACAATGCATAAGTCATCCACTAAAGTGGAAAAAAACATCAATGAGAATTATTGGGTGATCAAAATAATGAAAAGGATCCATCACAATTGGAGATCTGCTGATACGACAATGGAGCATAGTTATCAGACCCAACCCGGCCACTGACCCGGTCAAGGCTCTGGGTCACCGGGTCACCGGTTCAACCGCCGGGTCAATCAGGTTAATGCCGTTTCAATATATATTTTAATAATAAAAAAATATTTAAAATAATGTAAAAAAACTATTTTAAATAATAAAAAAAATGTTTTATAATAAAAAATAAAAAAGTATTATTTTAAATAATATTTTATTATTAAAATATTATTAAATATTATTTTAATAATATTTTATTATTAAAATAATGAAAAACCCAAAAAACACCGGACTGGCCCGGCCTACCCACCGGGTCACCGGGTCGACCGGTCGGACCGCCAGGCTGGTCCGGGTTTAATAAATATGCAATGGAGTGTAAATAAATATTGGACGAGATTAGAAGCAAGTCCGACAGATAGTGAGAGAGAGAAATACACTTGCAGATTGCTTGGCAAAGGAAGCTAGAAGAACAAGAAGAGAGGTCCTATTCAAAGAAGAAACTCAAAATATCAATTTGAAAGCATCATCAAGATTCAAACATGGTGTGCTATAATGTAGCCGAACCGCTTATTTTCTTGGGAAAATTTCAGTAAACTACCTAATGGTTTGTCTTTATATCAATTCGGGGTTTGTGGTTTAATTTATGGCACTTTACCCTATAGTCTTATCTGTGAGCAAAAAGTAGCATAAAAATTCAGAAAAAATTTTTAAAAAAAGAAAAAAACCAGAAAATCACTTAAATTTCAAAATAAACAAATAAAATAAAATCTATAAAACCCCCCAAAAAATAGAAAAACTTCTGAAAAAAATCCGTAATCCATGAAATTCGAAAAAAACATAAAATAAACATAGAAATTTCCCAAACAAAAAAATAAAAGAAAAACCCACAAAACTATTTTAAAAAACAGAAAAATCTGAAAAGTTTCTAAAAAGTGCAGAAAATCCCAAAAATCCACAAAATCCCCTAAAAAACTAAAAAAAAAACCTAGAAAAATTTATAAAATATCCAAAAAAATCCAAAAATTCTTAGATTTTCCCAAAATTTCTGGAAAATTTCATAAATTTCACAAAAATCCCAAAAAATCTCAAATATATATATATATATATATATATATATATATATATATATATATATATAAACTAGAACCCAATATATACAAACTTCAGATTTTTTTTCATTTATCTAATTTATTTATTTATTTATTTATTTGATATTTGGGATTTTTTTGGTTTTTTGGGAAAATTATGAAATTTTCTGAAATATTTGGCAAAATTTGAGATGCTTTTTGGATTTTTTGATGAATTTTCTGGATATTTTACAAATTTTTCTAGTTTTTTTAAGGAGATTTTGTGGATGTTTTAGGGATTTTCTGCACGTTTTACAATTTTTTCAGATTTTTAAAGAGTTTTGTGGGGTGTTTTTTTTTTGTTTTGGTGTGTGTGTTGGGGGGTGGGGGGTTATTTATTTTTTTATTTCATGGATTATGTATTTTTTAGAAGTTTTTCAATTTTTTTGGAGTTTTAAAGATTTTATTTTATTTATTTATTTATTTATTTTGGAATTTAAGCTTAAGAGATTTTATGAGGTTTTATATGATTTTTTGGTTTTTAAAGATTTTGTGTTTTTAGGTGATTTCTTGAATTTATTTATGATGTTTTTACTTTTTAGGGAAAATTATGAAAAAAAACCTTGTGGTTTCACGGATTCCCAAACTGGTGACAAAAGTATTTTTTTTTTCGATTTTATTACATGTGGTTTCTCCCGCTAACAAAAACAGGGAAAACCGTCAACAGCGTCAAATTCCCTTTACGAGGCAGGGGTAAAATCGGTATTTTAGCTGATGTGGCGCCACGTGGATTAAAAAAAAATCTCTTCCCTCCCTCTCTTCCCGCCTTGTTAAACCCTTCCCCTTTTCCTGTTCAACCCTCATTCCCAAAAATTCTCTAAATTCCCGTTCCTCCTCTTAATTCTCGTTCCTCTTAGTTCCCGTTGCTTCCTCTTAATTCCCCCTTCTTCTTCCTCTCGATCCTTGCAATGGAGATTAACCTTCATCTTCTTCCTCTCGAACCCTAATTTCCCAAACCCATATCTCTGCCTTGTTCTTCTTCTACTTTACCGCGCTTCCCCCTAAACATCGCCATCTTGAGCATCAGCAGCAGCACAGCGGCGGAGTCGGGGGTCCATTCTTGGTGAGCCCTTTATGCTGTCGTGCTTCCCCTGTTCGTCGCCATCGATTTTCCGTGATTCACAAACTCAGAACATTTTGGCAGGGTTTCAAGTTGTGGCATTTTTCTTTACTTTATTATGTTTTTTCAGGGTAATGGAATATAGTGTGTGATGAATTGATAATTGAGTAAAAATTCACATCTGCTATCCTTTTCAACATCAATGAGTGGATTGCTTTGTAGCCATTGGTGTGTTTTCTGGATGTTTGCTTGCAGATTCATACAAATTTGTGTGATTTATATACTTTTCATTGACACAATATGTGAGACAAAATTTATCTTTGTTGACAAACTTGTTTGAATTTTTTTTCCCCTGCTTTGCTTGAGAGCAATGTTGCTAATCGGTAACTACTTTGACATTACATTCCTCTTATTTACCACATTCACAACATGAAGGCTTTAACATGAATGTTGTAAAGTAAAGATTTCAAAGTGTTAGTTATATTTCATGTTGGTTATCTTTAAAGCTTTAATATTGTTTTAATGCCGTATTAATTTATGAATGCAGTCTGATGGGGACTCAGTTTGATATAATCTTGCATTATGGAGGGAGGTGGAGGGATGAGAATGATATGGTGTACGAGGGTGGCCATATTCATACGGTTGAGTCAGTAGACGCCGACTATATCTCCTACTTTACATTGTGGGATTATTTTGCCAAGGCTGGGTGTATCAGGGGGGGAAGGTTATGGTTCAAAATTAATGGGTTGTCTGGAAATGTGGGCATAGAGGAGATTTTAACTGATGTCGATACACTTAACATATTGCGGTACAACAGGGGGTATCCCAGTATTGATGTCTTCATGATAGAATTTGAGCCACCCTTGGCCTTTGCCGTAGGATAACAACCTCCAGACTGTATTGTAAGACCATCAAGGTTACCCCAGTATTAATTCATCAGATGAATCATACGAGCTATCTGGAGATTCAATAGATACAGAAAGTTCCAGTGATTCAGACATAAGCATCGACCGTTGGAGGTTTGATGATATGTTCAACAATGTGAGGTCTGTCCATAGAAGAAATTCTGAAAGCGGTCATCCTGCAGTACCTAGTAAGAGGGATGATAGAAGAAATTTTGACTTAATTGATCTTGAGGAACCTAGTAACAGGGCTGATAGAAGAAATTTTGTTTCAATTGATCTTAAGGAACCTAATAACAGGGCTGATAGAGTAAATTTTGTCTCAATTGATCCTGAGAAACCTAATACCAGGGCTGATGGAAGAAATTTTGCCACCAATGTTCCTGAGCAAACTGATAACATGGCTGATGGAAGAAATTTTGCCCCAATGTTATTGAGTAAAGTGATAACATGGTTGATCATGGATATAATCCTTCCCCAAATGAGGGTGCAGAACCTAGAGAGTTTAATGAACCTGATTATATAGCTGAGTTTAATGAACCTGCAGTGCATGAAGATAATTTGCATAGTCTGCAGGGTTCTAATGATGATAGGAGAAATGCACATGTTGAGTTTGATGAAGATTGTGACATAAAAAATCCACATCTAGAAGTAGGTATGAGATTTCGTACCTATGTTTGCTTTAGAGATACCCTGAGAGCATGGGCAATTTCAAGAGGGTGTTCTTACAAATTAACAAAGAACACCATAACAAGGATCACCGCTGTCTGTGAGGATAGATGTGGATTCAAAATCCATGCTTCAAGGTACAGGGATACCCCTTCGTTCCAAATCAAGACATTTAGACCAGAACATAATTGCCCCAAGAGGAACTTGCGACGTTTGGTTAGTAGCAAGTATTTAGCTGCCAGGTTCCTTGAAGATGTAAGGGATGACCCTAATTGGGATGTGTCAATAATGCAAAAAAGGGTAAGCAGAGAATGTGGTGCTGATGTCCATATAGCAAAATGTTACAGGGCTAGGGCAAGGGCCAATGCTATCATATCAGGAGATGTGGCAGCCCAGTATACAAGGCTTTATGACTATGCAGAAACTATTAGGAGAACAAATCCTGGAAGTATGGTGAGAATTAAAACTTCTCTACAGGTTGTAAATACAGGGGATGAAGGGGAATCAACAGCAACTGGAGAAATTAGAAGCATACCAAGGGAAATTGTTGTCTTCAAATTCATATATATGAGGCTTACAGCTCAGAAGCAGTGTTATTAATCAGGATTAAGGCCTTTGATAAGCTTGGATGGTTGCTTCCTGAAGACTTCAATGGGAGGGCATTTGTTGTGTGCAATAGCCAGGGATGGGAATGAGAACATGTTCCCTCTTGCAATTGCCTGTGTTGATTCTGAATGTAAGGAGTCATGGACATGGTTCCTTAGTGTTCTATGTGAAGATTTTGGAAGACCAGAGGAGACTGGATGGGTGTTGATGTCTGATCAACAGAAGGTGATGTTCATTTCTTATGTATTGCAAGTATTTAGCTGCTAGGTTCATTTGTTAACCTACTTAAATATTTCTTAAACTTCTTTGTTTAATTTTCAGGGATTGTTACAAGACTTCAGGGAACTAATGCCTAATGTAGAGCACAGATTTTCTGTTAAGCACATGTATGAAAATTACAAACAGAAATTCAAAGGACTTGAGTATAAGAGGTTACTTTGGGCAGCAGCTTCTGTTGGGACTGAGGCTCGGTTTAAGAGGCATATGGCAAAGTTCAAAGAGTTTGATGCCAATGCATACACTTGGGCCATGCAACATGATCCTCACAACTGGGCTAGGTGCTATTTTTCACCACATACCAAATGTGATGCCCTTCAGAACAACATATGTGAATCATTTAATGCGTACATCAGGAAAGCAAGGAGTTTGCCAATTCTGAGAATGTTTGAGTGTATTAGAAAGCAAATAATGCACATATTTCAAGTCAAGGTAACTGGTATGTAGAAATTCAGTGGTGATATCTGCCCTAATGTGCAAGACCTATTGGAGAAGCTTAAGATTCAAAGTAGAAACTGTTTTTGTACAGCTGCTGATCAGGGGATGTATGAGGTTGATCTGTATGACACAACAACAGTTGTCAATTTGCCTAACAAGACCTGCACTTGCAGGATGTGGGAGCTCACAGGGGTTCCATGCAAGCATGCCATGGCTGCAATACATAGCATCAGAGAGCAACCAGAGAAGTATGTGCATCAATACTTCACGAAGGCAACATACCATAATGTATACAATCATTCAATCCAACCTGTTCCTAGCCAAGACTGATGGGCAAGAACAAGCCTGCCTGATATTAATCCATGGATTGTGAGGAAACCCCAGGAAGGCCTAAGAGGGTTAGGAAGAGGAAACCAGATGAACCAAAGAACCCTTACAAGGTTTCTAGATCAGGTGGGAATGTGATTTGTGGTAATTTTCAGCAAATTGGACATAATGTGCTAGGATGCAAGGCATCTGTCAGTGGAGAAACAACATGGCAAAGAAGAATTCGCATTGAAAAAGCTAAGGCAGATGGAACACATGTCCCAACCCAGGTATGTAAACTTCAAATTGTTACTTTGTAATTTTTTTTCCTTCATTGCTGTAAAATTCAAACTATGCATTATGATGGATTGTAGGGTCTACAGAAAAAAAGAGGGAGACCAAGGAAGAATTCAAACACACCAAATGTACAAAACTCACAAGCAGGTCATGCTTCAACTGCACAAGCTACTTCACAAGAAAGAAATGTCAATGAACACCATGGACTAAGACAAGTATGCTTTATTTAAATTTTTTCCCACTATTTTACATCATATTCTCTGAGTTTTTATACTTATGGCTTAACTTAGACATGCACACTTGCTGTTAACCAACTTTGTTATCCTCTTTGTTTTCCTCTGTTTGCAGCCACATGGGGGTGCAACATCAATACCAAGCAGGACAACGACTTTGGTACGCACCTACTTTCTCAAGTGCACAAAGGAGAGACATTGAACCTGCAAGGACACAAGGGCGTGGATTATCCTTAACCTAGTTCTTCTTTAGGGGTTATTTTGTTTGGCATTTTGTGATGTAAATGACTATGGAAGACTATGTCTGTCTGTAATCTCCTTAACTTAATACTGTACTCTGTGAATACTTTGTGATGTTGCACATTGTCTATGTTTTTTTATGTTTGGCATTTTGTTTGGCAGTTTTTATGTCAGTGTTTATAATTGCTCTGTGAATACTTTGTCATGTTGCACATTGTCTATGTTTATCTGAATTTTCTGTGAATGCTCTGTGCAGCTATCTGTGAATGCTTTGTGATGCTCTGTGCAGCTAACTTAAATAACTCTGTTTTGGAAAAATTATCTGAGAATTCTCTGGATGTTGCACATTATGTTAGTTTTCACAAGCATTGTCTATTGTTGAAAGAACTGAAACAGAGCATTGAAAACACTGATTGCTATACTTGAATTGATACAATTGAATTGATTAAACAATTCAATGATACAATGAAATTGATACAATTGTTGATACAGTTGAATTGATGAAACAAAACACATTTCCAGGATTAACCATTTTTACATCATCAAGATACAACAGGAAGTAAAATTACACACATCTATATCCATGAAAGTACCATGCACAACCAAACTACTTCGTCTTTGAGCCCTCCTCAAGTCCACCATACAATTAAACACATGTTTTCATGGAATTGGTCACAAATCTCACACCTTGAAACCCTGGTGAAATGTTCAGATCTTGTGAAGCACTGAAAACCGATGGTGATGTAAAGGGCTCACCAAGAATGGACCCCCGACTCTAATGGTCGCCGCTGTGTTGCTGCCGATGCTCAAGATGGCGACGTTCAAGGGGAAGCGCGGTAAAGTATAGAAAGAACGAGGAAAAGATTAGGGTTTGGGAAATTAGGGTTCGGGAGGAAGAAGATGAAGGGTAATCTCCACTGCAAGGCTCGAGAGGATGAAGAAGGGGGTAATTAAGAGGAACAGGAATTAAGAGGAGATGAATTTTGGGAAATTAGGGTTCAATGGGAAAGGGGAGCTGACGGGTTTAACAAGGTGGGAAGATGGTGAAGGAAGAGATTTTTTGTTTTTTTTAATCCATGTGGCGCCACGTCAGCTAAAATACCGATTTTACCCCTACCTCATAAAGGGAATTTGACGTCGTTGACGTTTTTTCCTGTTTTTGTTAGCGGGGGAAACCACATGTAATAAAATCGAAAAAAAATACTTTTGTCACCAGTTTGCAAATCCGTGAAACCACAAGGTTTTTTTTTCATAATTTTCCCTACTTTTTAATATATGGGATTTTCTGTTTTTCAGAATTTTTCTGAATTTTTCCATTTTTTTCTAAATTTTTTAGTGTTTTCTCATGTTTTTTTTTTTAATTTTTTTAAATTTTTTTTATGTCACATCATAAAATATTAATAGTATTAGCGTTTTGGTACATTTTTACTCACAGATTAGACTACAGGGACTAAAGTGTCATAAATTAAAGTGAAATTTCCCCTTATTTTTTTTAGTTATACTCATTGATTCCAATACTTTCTTTTAATCAATTAATCATGATCAAATACACGGAAATTTCCAAATAAACTAGAAACATATATATGCATGAGATCTTTTCAAATATACACATGAAATCTCCAACTTCAATTCCAAAACTAGTTTGTCCTCTCATGAACTCATCCATACTTTTCACTATGATCATCTCAATGTCAGCAACATCTGTGCTGACCCCATCACACCTTGCTAGCTACCACACAACTTTGATCCCAATCAAGGTGGATAATCTGTACAAGAAGTTTTCTCAAAAGTATGCTAATATGTAATTTGTCAAATGTGTTATAATCTTATAAAAAGTGGAGAATCATGCCTGGTTTTATGTGGGGATTTTCCGGGAAAAAATGCATACACAAATGCTTGCTTTCTAGGATTTATATGAAGAAAAAGAAACAACTTTACGAAAGAAAAGAAAATAAAAGAAAAACAAATTCTTGCTTTCTTTCCAAATTCCATGTGATGATGTAAACAACCTTTTTGTGTGGATAAACTATTAGAAACATGTCACAGATGTGGTTCGAACCCTAGAGGATTCACAAATTTAATACCAAACTGTAATAGAAAAGATGAATTTAAGATAAGATATAACGAAGTGCTCAATCGGAAAAAAAAAAAAAATTTGAAAGCTGGTAGAATTCTGCAGAAATACAGCAGAAACTTTTGATCTAACTTTCACAAGAGGATGAACAGAAATGCCACACTTCTGTCAGTGCTTGTGAACAATCAATCATGCAATAAGAATTTCAAAATATAAGCTTTTAGAAGTGACACAAGTGTGTATCATCAGATTGAAATAGCAGAGAGATGAACACACAGAAAAAACCAAGTGCCCTTACAAGGATTCTGCAGAAATACATCAGTAAAATTTGATCCTAACATTCACAGGGGATGGAGATGATAAATGCAACCAACACATATTGATATTTTGTAGGAACATTGAGATGTGACACAAAATTTCTAAGACTTTGATAACAACAATAAGAATCACAAAAGAGTTTCAGTTGCCACATGCCTCCCTGCCTCAATGAATATACATACACTCAATATCCTTCCTCTCCCCTCACCCCCCTCCTCCCATTTAGAACAAAAAGAAAAAGGGAAAAGAAAAGAAACTAACAGGTTAAAAGGCTTTTTTTTTTTCCTTCTAGTATATGACTTGCACTTCTCAAACAAAGAGGGAAAAAAAGAAGAGAGAAGTGCTTGCATATTCTTCTTCATCTATCCATCTGCATTTGCTGAGTTCGTATTGCTCTGCCTCCGCTTTTCTCGCCAATTCTCCCCCCACAACTTGGCCTCGGCCACTGCCCGCTCACGATCGAAGCCCTTGTTCAAAATGCTCATGATTTCCCTTGGGGAGTCTTCTTTTTCCGAATCTAATTCCAACCTGCGCCCTGAACCACAGCTCTCATCTGCCTTTGCCAGGATTCTTCCAGCCTTGGCCTCATCATGCCCACCACCTCGGCTTCTTCCTTTATCACTGGGGTCGTAGCCTTGGGATGCCAGGTAGGACAAAGCAGTCACAACATCAGCAATGAGAGGGCGAGATGCTGCTTGTTCTTGGATGCACATGGAAGCAATGGCAAGTGCTTGGTAGAGCCCGCGCATCGGAAATCGCCCTTGAAGCTTTGGATCAGCCAGCTTCGGGAGTTTCCGCCGATCATTGAACATGGGCCTCGCCTGCATAGTTGCATACATAAATTGGTTTTACCTTGATAGGACTTTTTTAGTATGTAAAGAAACTAGAAAGTAACAGCTTGGAGATATAAAATTGTTCTTCCAAAAATGCAATCGTCACCCATAACACTCGAAACAAATATAAGTCCCCGGTGTAACATATGACTTTGTTTTAACCTTTTACAAGTAAGACTTTGTTTCAAAACACACATATACATACATACACACATATAGTATGTGTCATTTGCTTTATCAAACTGATAAAGATTAATAAGCAGATCACTAAAACAACCAGCTGGATCTATGTGAAAATTTTAGATTGGAAGTAATTGTAAGAAACTAAAAAAGATGCCCAATCATTCTCCACCAAAATATAGTATGCGTATTCAATACTTGTGAAGTGAAAAACAGAATAGTGTAGAATTTTATCTAATATCAAAATAAGTCATTTTATTTGTCCTATAATGCTGCAAATGTTCACAATCAAATGAAATGAATGAATGTTGTTGGATTTGAAATGCAAGAAATACTAGAGAAAATAGAAGAAGTGTACCCATGCGACAAGGTTTTGTTCACCATGGGCTTTGGAGCTATCAATCGCCTTCCGTCCAGTAATGAGCTCCAAGAATACAACTCCAAAACTGTAGACATCAGACTTAACAGTCAGTTGGCCAGTCATAGCATACTCCGGAGCACAATATCCATAGGTTCCCATCACTCGTGTTGAGACATGGGACTTATCACCGGTAGGACCCAGTTTTGCAAGCCCAAAATCAGAGAGCTTAGGATGAAAACCCTCGTCCAGCAATATGTTTGACGACTTGAAGTCCCTGTAGATGACTGGTGGGTTAGCTTTATCATGAAGATACTCCAACCCTTTGGCTGCACCAGCTGCAATCTTCATCCTTGTATTCCAATCTAGTGGTTCCTTCTCAGGTGGAAGATCTGCACAAGGTGAAATATTTATGATCTCAGTACGTACCAGCAAAGACCAATAAAACTAAAAATGCAATCGCATCTTTTTAGACAAATTAAATTCTAGGTTGCTCCAAGAAACAACAAAAATAATCAATCCCAGTTTCACAAACTAAATGACTTCATTTTGTGGGAGTGCATGAATATATCGAGCGCAATGCTAGTAAATTTTGTAATTTTCTAAAAATGGAGGTGGTTCAATTCAATATTGTCTAATGAGAGGTTAGAACATAGGTAAGGTCAAGTAAATCAATGGATAGTCTTGGCAAAGTAAAGACCAGCTGTCTTGTCCGGTTTGGAAGGATGGTCCTAAAGAACAGAGAATTAATACATGCACATACGTTAGTCAAGAGCCAGTCAATTTGGAAAAATAAAAAGGCAAAGAATATTGAGGGCTTAGCAGCAGCAGTATGAAAGAAACCAAAGCACAAACATCAAGTATGAAGTTATTATAAAAATAGAAAGGTGAAATATCCAGAAACAAGTGTCTAAGTATATTTCCAGTGTGAGAGAGATCTCATAAAAACCTATTGAAGTAAATGTTAATAAAAAAACATAATTCTTTGTTAATAATCTAATATTTTGATGACTCACATTTAAAGAAACAACTAAAAATCATCTGAAGTTGGAATTAATATCCTGATATTTCTTGAATTGGTCTACAAATATTTGGAGAAAGTCAAGATTTCAATTACATGTACAGTATTTTGCAATCATAACTTTTCCTGATTAGGCAACATTTTGGTCAATCATCACCACCCTAAGTGTCAAACTCCAAGGAGCTATTAATTGAAACTCCTAACTCAATTAATTGAAGTTAGTTGTCATTAATGGTGGGCATTGGTACATTGGTAAGAATCGTAAGGTTGCTCGCTGGCAAAGCTAGACATAGGTTCATAGTGAGGAGAACCTTTTTCTAAGCTCATGGAATGATTACTATCTTTAAAATTTTACCTAACCTCTTAGCAAGGGTAGTGTTTTGCCTTGGCTAATCATTGGTCTAATGAAGTTCTCATGAGTTTGGTGCAACGACCAAACCAAACAATATGATATATAGTAGGGATCATAACATGAAAATTAATATTTGTTAGTTCTAGTTATGAATAGAAGTTTTCATTATTCAAGATACAATTTTAACATGCCCCCTATAAATCCCAGTTAGAAACAAAACTGCTATTGATAGAACAGAAGAACTTCAATAAATTTTAGATTCAAGACAACATACAAGTTGCAACAGAGTGCATGTTCCGCATGGGTGGAATAAGTTAAATCACTACTATGATTATCAGTTGAAATGTCCAGGAGTCATATTGAAATTTTTTCTTCTCATCATGAAATTAAGAGTGGAATATCCATAGTATGCCATAAATAATATTCAAACTTCTAATGCAGAAGTCACTGTTGATGATGGTACAGTCATTAATCAAGTGAACTCAAATTAGACTCTTACCCAACACTTACTACATCTCACTTTAAATCATCAAGTAAAAGACACGTAGAAATGATCTAAAATGCAACTAGAAGTCTAGAACCATTTAGATGCCAGATAGATTACTAAAAATCTAAACCACTACAGAAGCAAGCACCATTAGCATAATACATATCAAAAAGAGGCACTAAAGGAGCAGCAACCCAGGATGCATGGAAAAGTTTGTAAAAACAAACAAGACTTAGGTATCTTAATAATATTGAGAAATAACTCCAAGTTGATTCCTAACACGAAAACCTATAAATCAACTATCATAATTCATAAAGCAGAGAACCATTATAAGTAGAAAAGTAAACTCCTTCAATGAAGGGTAATATCTTGTGTTAATTTTGTGAACATAGCCAGCAGGACAAAAAAAATGATGTTAAAAAAAGGGTCATGAGATAAAGAGTCAAATGTAAAATAAAATATATAAAGTAAATGGTTTCCTATTAATAAACCCAAAGAAGTCTATCTACCATCCAAAAGAGACATAGCATGGATGTAAGTCTTAATTCCCATAACTGTCTGGTCCATGTTCCTGAATGTCTTCCCATCTCAATGAAAGAGTTACTAAGATAGAAAGGTATCGCAAAAAAATATTAAATTATTAACAAATTTGCCATAATGATATTATATTACTAAAAATACATCAAGCACATGTTTTAAATGATTATTAAAGAAAAAAAAAAGGCCCATAAAACATCATTAAGAAACTATAAAGAAAAGTTAAGGAGAAAACTGCCCTTAGAAATGTACTCATAACTAAATCCAGTAAATGAATGAGGAACTGATCAACCACATCTTAATAATAAACATTTTATTCTTTTGAAGCTTAAAACACTTGGATCTTCTACTCATCCATACACTAGCATTTACCATGCTTGCTTGAGATATTAAGAGAAAAAAACAGTAATGGATCAGCACGAAAGTATAAAAAGAAAATCTCAGTCATTGACTCTCACATTATTTACCACCCAATTCTCTTTGCCTTCCCACAAGGACACCATCATGTCCAAAAAATGGAAATAAAAAAAAGTACCAATCTCAGAAATAATCGGATAATCATACCATGTAAATGATCCTCCAATGATCCCAATGACATAAACTCATACACGAGAAGGCGTTGCTCTCCATCAGCACAGTAGCCAATTAAATTAACAAGATTAGGATGATGCAACAGACTGAGCATGAGGACCTCAACCAGAAACTCTCTATTTCCTTGGAGCCCATTTCTGTCCAACTGTTTTACAGCCACAGCCTGCAAGCATTCAATACATGCATTTCATACACATGTAAGACACAAGCCTAGTGAAGACCTTTCCTATTTTCAGACACATAATTAAGTCATCATGACTACATACAACTTTACATCTTATTATAAATTCAGTTTTCAATTGTGAAACATAATGAACTTTTTGGTGGAAGAGTCCTAGAAAAGAGATCTAGAGGAAATTGACATGTAGCATAAACTATAAAAATATAAAAGAAGTACACAACTAGGACAAATATACCTGTCCAGTGCTCTCTAGACGTCCTTTATACACCCGCCCAAATCCTCCTTCCCCTAAAAAGCAATCTGGCCTAAAGTTCTTTGTAGCAGCTGCAAGTTCCCGGAAAGTGAAAGTCTGAGCAGATATATTAGCACCAGCCGCATCCTTCTGAATCACCAATTCCTTCTTCGAACCAACTGAAGGTGTTCTTGGTTTGACCCTATCAACTGCCCCACATACATAAATGATCACTCAATTTCAGAAACTGCATTTTCCTTCAAAGACAAAATCAAGAACTCCATAGTTCTATTTTATATATAAATTCTAGAAGTTACAAAGTTACAAATACTTACAAGTTAAATTGGGCTCAAGAATCATAAAAGCAATCTAATTAAACTCAAAGTACATGTCAGGTATTAAACTATATTACTCCGGATCAGATCCAAGACAAAAAAACAAACAAATAAATAAATAAATAATAAAGAAAAGAAAAGCTCAATTCATTTGAGGAACAAGGAAAATGCTCAACAAATGCATAATGCAAACCAACTATCTAAATTCTGTACTAGAACTAAACTTCATCACACCCCACAACTCAGAATCAGATCCAAGCTATGAGAGCAACAGTAGCTCAAACAATCAAACTAAGATCTTTCTCCCAATTAAAAACCAATAGCTACCACCATTTTCCTTCTGATATCCATATACTAAAAATTCACACGGCTTATTAGCAAATAATCAAAAAGTCTAAAATTTAAGCAACAAACATGTAGATCAGCACAAAAAACACAAAATTCAATCCAAATCAAGCCAGAATTTCAACTGACCAGTTGCTACTCTATCGATCTTGGGAGGGACCATGGGCAGCTCTTCCCTCTTCTCAGACTTGATGCTCCCGCTATCAAACACCTCCTCCTCCTTCGATTCCAAGCACGGAAAACACCCCATCTCCCACAAATCAAACTCAACAACCAATCAACCAAAAAAAATCCAACAACAAATGGGGGTTTCAACTTCAATCAAAAATCACAGTTCCAACTCATCCTCCTCCTCCCACCTCGCATCAAAAACCCACCGGGATCAAAATCCCTTCCAAGCCCCGATCGAAAGGAGGAAACTTGGAAGGAAACGGATCGAAAAGGCGAGAGCTTTGGTCGGGAGAGTGTCCAGAGACGAAGCCGGCCGATGGGTTCCGCTAATCAAGGACCTATTTATACATTAACTTAACTCTAAGAACAAGTCCTAATTTTTTTTAAAAAATAAAAATAATAAACTTACCAAATAAATTCTTGATATTTTCCTCTTGATTTTTTCACTCTTAAATTTCCAAATTTCCAAAATATTATATTTTCTAAATCACCGCCGCCAATCCACCACCCATTTTTCTTATTTATTTTATGTATTTTTATTGATATAATTTATTAAAAAAATTGTGTTAATTGGATTAATATGATAAAAAAATATATATTTTTTAATAAATAATTGGGTGATTAAAATTGAACCTATTATTACCAAAAAAATTGATAATTAAGGAAATGTTTTAATGGGATATTATTATGAAAAATGATGAAAGAAAAACCTTCAAATTGTTATTTCAATGAATTTTTTTAAGGTTAATCTAATGTGGTCAAACCCATAAATTATGGCAACATGCATGTGGTTTCTTGATCCAAAGATATTGACTGGTCTCATTCTTATATTCACATTCAATTGGATTATTATTTATATTTATTTCATTCAACATTATGCTGATTTAGAGCTCATGTATCTTGATTGATGATGTCTAATTTTATCGTATTTTAATAACACTTGTATACTCATGCAAAAAATAGATATTCAATGATAAATGTGAAAACGATATTTATTTATATACTCCGACAAATGGTAGTTGTTTATATATTCATGTTGTCGTTTTGCAGTAATTAATGTTGTCAAATGATGAATAATTTGAGATCAGCTCCGAAATTTTGAGTTTTTGAGCTCAACTTGAGCTTCGATTTTGAATCGAAAGCTCAAAATTTAATATTAATAAATATTAATTTATAATGAAAAATCTTACCTATTTTTTTTGAAGTGAGTGAAATAAATAATTTAGAACTATTAAGGGAGCAAAATGAAAAATGCAGGGTCCAAGTTATAATTGTATTAATTTGAGGGGGTTATTTGCAATTAATCCCAAACGATATAGTTGGAAATTGGAATCCAGGCTCTTCCTCAGTGTCTATTCCCAAACGAGCAAAACCCTAACCCTTCCTCACTTGCAATTCATTGTATTCAACATGAAATTGAACCGAAGGCTTTGATTTTTGCCCTGGTTTCGCTTTCCTTCTTAGATTTCGGCGGGGAGAATCCAAGTGTGCTCGATTTCAACTGGCCGCTTTCACCGCTCGTTTGAACTCGGATCTTTATACTCTGATTAGCAGGTTGTTTTCCAGTGTGAAGTTCTTTTTATATTTCTTGATCGAATTTAACGGTATGGAGGTTTGCCTGAATTTGTTTTGAGGGGTTTTGAGCTAAATATTTCACTTTTTTGTTCATGCATTCTTGATTTGTTCAATGGGATGGTGTTTGGTGTTTCTCAGTTTATCTTTGGCTAGGTTTCTTGGTGAAGGTCTGATCTTTGTTCACAGAGTTACTAAAACATGCATTTGAGCTCATTGTAGATTTCCCTTTTCTTCTTCTTGAAATTCTAATTCAGAGCCCTATGTAATTTTTTATTAGGATTGAGTTGGGGAACCCTTTTCAAGAACAAATGCTAAGGAAGTGGTGCATTCATCCATAGACTAAGATTCATTTTAGTTAATCGAGTTGTGCTTCACATAGGATATTTCGTATTAGTCTACGAGCATTGCAAACTATTCAGCCTCTTGTTCCTTGCATGCATTATTTTAATGAGTATGTGGTTCACGTAATACTCTTTGACTTATGCTGCCTCTGATTACATGAAGAAATCAATAGATTATGTTTTTGTTACCCAATTTGTTATTATACAGGCACGGGTAATTGGAAGGTAGTGGCTCAGTTTTTTTAATTACATTTGGCATTTAAAGCTTGTTTTCTTTAAGCTTAAGTTTTTTTTATTTCTTGTCGGGAGACTAGCTATGTAAATATTCTTACTAATTATTGTTGCTTTAAATCTTCATTTACTCTCTTTCTTTGATGTCTTTGTGGATAGAAATTGCTAACATGACAAAATACTTACTATTTGAAGGTTTTGAGTTTCTGTCTTTGAATTATAAATGGACGGGTCATTCAACGGACAAATCTTGGTGGACAAGCTTTCGAAACTCAATAACTCCCAACAAAGTATAGAAAGTATCCTTTATAAACTGTTTTCTGTAACACCCTCAAGTGTGATCTTCTATTTATGGTATTTACATTCTCATCTATAAAAGCATGCATGCTTGATAATGGTTGAGGATTGGACGCTGAAGAGATGGTATGCGTAACCAATGAAGATGAAAGGATCAGCAATCCACCAAAATCAAAAATCAAAATATTTGATATAACTCATAGGCATTCAAGCATCCATAAGAACATGCTTGATTGATATCTTAAAACTACAAATAGAACCAACCTTTTTTTACGCAGAACAAGTTTTGTTTTGAATATTGTTATACATGCAGGTTTGGATTGAATTTGCTTGGGTTAGATTTGGCTGAACTGAGACATTTTCAAGTTACAATTTATCAACTGATGGGAACATTAGGCTGACATTAATTGATTAATCATTGCTTCGGCACAAACCTAGTTTTTGAGGTGATCAATTTTTATTTTGGTGATTAATCAATTCATATTTAGTTAATCACTTGCCCAAAATTGTCCTGGCACCTAGGTGGTCACCTTACTGGTGAGCATTGTTGTTTTAAAGTGTAAGTACACCAGGTAACATAGCATTCCCTTTTGTGTTATTGCAGTTGCCTATCATTTGTCGTGTTCTTTATTGATTCTTTAAGTGCAGCTGCTGCTATGCAATGAACATACTCATTAAGCATTTATTATTAGGTCACAAATTCCATCAATTTATCTTTAATGACTGATAGTGTATTCTAAACACAGTTGTGAATTGTTTCTACTTGGTCAGGGTTGATTTATGTACTAGAATTTTAAGAAGTTTGCAATAAATTGAGACTGAAAAAGAGGATGATATACTAGAGTGATAAAGTGACTGTTGCAAGATTATTTAAAGATGAGAGCTTGTGGAAAGAATAAAGAAAAAGAAATGTTGCTGATTTTTTGTGGAAGCAGATTTGATGCTTTTCTTGGGGAAAATGAGCTTTCATTCATATAAAAACATAAGTTGGTGTGCTCAGGGATAAGGTTCTGCTTTCAGCAAAAAGGGCAGCCCGGTGCTACGAAGCTCTCCCTATGTGAGGAATCCAGGGAAGGGCCGGACCACTTGGGTTCTGCTTTCAGCAACCAAGCAGAAAATCTTATCATACTTAATTAGCAATATGGGGATTTTGGTTGCAGCCATCAAGCTGAAAATTTATTGTATTTGATTAGGTGGTAGTATGCTACATATACACACTGCATGCACTTGATCCAAATAAAAACAACAAATCACGTGCATACAAAGTAGACCTTTTCTCTGCAATACATGCTGTAAGATAAATAAAACAAACTAAAATACTTGTATATTTCTAGCCTATCAAAGACCACATCAAGAGAATATCTACAACTACTTCGAGATAGACAGCTGTAATTAATCACGTCAACTTTGTTATCTACATCGAGAAATTCTACAACTACTTCGAGACAGACAGCTGTAATTAATCTCATCAACTTCATTGTTTTGTTTAATGACTTCAAGCCTTTATAGGCAAACCAAGTCCTATCAAATCCTAGAATCCTTCTCTAGAAGTGTGAGGTATTGTAGATTTATTCTCAAGAGAGTTTTTTTTTTTTTCCCTTAAGAATGTATGAGACACTGTAAATTTGTGCTGACAGATGTTCCTAACATTTAGATTTCACCATTGCATGTTTGTAAGCTTTATTTATTTAAAAATGTTGAACACACTGGGGGTACATGATTACAGTCTGAATGGTTGTGTGTAGTAACAGATTCTTTTCTCATCACTGTTTTTTTATTAGCATACTTAACACAAGCAAAGCTCTTTCGCATTGGTGTATCTTCCATAGAAAGAAAGCAAAGCAAGTTGTTGAAACATGGGACCATCAGTTCTATCTCTCACCACGGGACCAACGTGTATCCTTTTTATATCTTGCAAATGACATATTGCAAAACAGTAGGCGGAGGGGTATAGAATATGTTACTGAATTTTGGAAGGTACTTCCCAGTGCATTGAAAGATGTTGTTAAGAATGGAGATGACTTCGGAAGAAATGCTGCAATGCGAATGGTATGTGGAGTTAAGTGTGACCTATATGATCTGTTTTGTTTCCTGTTCATTTACAAATAAGCACCTCCTACATCTGAACAAACATTAGTATAAACATGCAATGACTTGATATATTTGACAAGTCAAAGGCTGAAATTGCTATTTTTTTCAATTAGAGAATGCTAAACATCTGCTTGAACTTTTTCTGATTGCTTTTCATATTTTACCTGCAGGTGGACATTTGGGAAGACCGCAAGGTCTTTGGTTCACGCAGTGAGTTTCTCAAGGAGGAACTTCTTGGAATAAATTTGAAAGGTCAAAATTTAAGAGGTGGTAATTATAAACCGGTAAGAATTAAGAATTTTTTTTTTTTCTAATTATGTACGACTTTTAAGCAAGTTCTACATGTTCTTCTTCAGAAACAAATATTCTGAAACCTATCTATGTATATGTTTCCTTCTCCATCATTCTCTCTACTGAGTATTCATTTATTTTTTATGTTTATTGAATGTTAGCAGAAATATCCTCCCGGAGAGATGCTGCAAAAGATCATATGTAGTTTTGAGCATGTTCAGAACGGGTCTGTTGGTGAAGCAATTTTATTTGGAAAATGTGAAAGGGCCATTAATTCCTGTGAGAAAGTGGGGAATGAGATCAACAGTGACCTTGACTCAGGTAATATAATTTACCCTCCTGTATCTCTTAAGTTGGATATATTAATGACTCTGCCATTGAGCCTATTTGGTAAGAATTATTCATCTTATTCCTTTTCTCATATCTTCATCTGCACCATTTTAACCCTTCTTTAGGAATTCGATATCATTACAATCCTGGTGCTTATGTAAAAAGGGATGTGAATGCATGGTATCTTCATACTGACTAAAGTGTCATATATTCACAGTTACTTGTTTGTTATAATGTTATCCATCATATTTCCCATCAACACACACCCTTTCTTATTTATTTCTGATTCCATGCATTAGAATATTTTATTTTATAAATTCTAGACTGTTTCTCTCTGATTGTATCCAACAACTAACAAGAGTGATATCTATTCCCTTAATGGTGGTTAGCCATTCTTTCTATATGGCTAATGAATCTCAATCCTTTACCTGATGGTGTGCTTGATTCTACAACTTTTTTTTTTACTGAATACTGTTTTAGCTTCCTTGTTAGTCATCTGAAATACAGTTGGCATCATCTTTCTTCCTGTGATCCTTATTGTATCTTTGATGAATTGTTTGAATGGTTTTCCTTTATAAAAAACATACAGCACTCCCAAATGAATCTGGCTTCACTGAATTGCGGGAAACTCATGCTGTACTACAAGAATGCATAGAGCAACTAAAATCAGCTGAATCCGCAAGAGCAAATCTATTGTGCCAATTGAAAGAAGCTATGAATGAGCAGGTGGCTTATCTGATAACTTTACTTGTACAGAATTTTTATTAAAATTTTATGCTTCTTTCTAGTTTTTCAAATTCCTTTTATTGATCAACGTTACTTGGATTCATTTTTCAGGAATCGAAGATGGAGCAAATTCGTAACCATCTTCAGGTATCCATATTAACCATTATAATTTCCAGGGCATAATGATTTGATAAAATGCAAATAGATTAAATTTTATTCATATTTAAAAAAAAAAGTAGCTTTTAGATGTTGGATAATCTATTACTTAGTGGCATGTATATGTGCTAAAGACTACTCAATTTACCTTAAGAAAGTGATGCTGTTGTTTCTTTATCCAACCTACCATATGTAAGATAAACATTTACTTCAGTGTTGTACATGCATGTTTTAAATGTTGGTATATGATAGTTGCCAAATGAACCTTAGCCATTTTTTGTTGGCCAGCATGAAATGTTCTTCAAGTTCAAGGTTTTCTGAGGGTTTTATAAGTTAGAAACTTCGAGATTGATACTTATGCATGGTTGTCCTATTTTATGATTTATAATTAAAATTCTCGATATTCACATACTCTGTGTATTCCTGGTCACCGAAGAAATTGTTGCGGTGCAGTGGAAATGATAAAACCATCCTGTGCATGATATGCGACGTTAACATAAGCATTATCTGAAGCAGTACATACTCTTCCAATGCTAACAACCACTTCCTTTATTTCTCAGGCTGCCCAATCCGGATGCATGCAAATAGATAACATTCGCCAATACTTTCTTAGCCGTGACTCGGATGGACCTCCAGGTTATGTTCCAGAAGCCAGAACTGTCACTGAAGCAAGTGAACAGTCAACTGGAGGCATGTATATCCAGAAGGGAACCTTCAGTGACGATACCACGCCTCATCAATCTGAAGAAATGCCAATGACAACAGCTGCCCCCACAGCATCAGAAAAGCATCCTTCAACCTCATCGCCGCATATGCACCAAGAACAGGCAGTGAATGAAGAACTTTCAGAGAACAAGAAGCTTAAAACCACTCCGCCTCCACCACCGCCGCCACTGCCACCTTTTCCACATCCTGAACAAATGCTTCCTCCACCTCCGGTGCCTCCTCCTCCTCCTCCATATCATCCACTATCCACTACCATCACTCCGACAACCACGACCCAGTTTGGACAAGCTGTGGGGCCTATCTCTGGAGTGACCTTCAGCTATGCTCTCGTTCCATTGCAAAGACCACCCGCAATGCCCAGCTTCCCATTACTGAACATGCCGACATTTCCAGCTCTTCCAAACCCTTATCAAGGCTTTCAAGCCCCGGAGTCCCCTGGTCTCTTTAACCAGTCTCTGGTGACACCATCTGTGCCTCCTGTGCCATCAACTCCGCCGCCGATGTCCCGCCCGTTAAGCTAGATGTAAGATGGTTCTGCTTATGTTAGGAAAACTAATTGGTTGATTAACTTGCTGTGACATAGGCTTATTGTTTCCAGCTTCAGTTACTCAAATGCAGGTCCCTGCATGTCTAACTTCTGCTCAGGATCTTTTCTGAGAAAAAAAAAAAAAGAAAAAACCCGTGTACCTGTATATGAAGGTTGTGTTGTGTTGAGGGTGATTTAGATTAAAAGAAAAAAAAAAGGTTCCTTCTCTCTTGTTATCACTATTTATTTATTTCAGGATAAATTGGTCTTTATACCGGAATAAATGGGTCTTATTCTTCTCTTCTCAGTTCAAACAATAGCAACAACATCTAAGCCTCGATTCCATATTAGATGGGGTTAGTTATATGAATTTTCGGCTCAATATATGGTATATATAGATTTTTGGATGCTAATTTAGTCTATGCAAGTGTATTCCCAAGCCGAAAGCGTGATGTAACCACATGTCGATTTCACGGTGGAATTGAGACCATTGGATCATTACTCCTGAAACAACCAGTGTAGAATCCAGTCAAATCTATGATATGGATTCTTATTAGCTTAAAATATAAATAAAAATTCTGAATTATTGATTCTAGACTTGAGATATTTGAATGTAGATTCGAGTAAAATCAAGTTATTATTAAAGTAAAAAAAAAACAATGGTTGATATCCACGTGGCATTTCATTTCATTCCGACGTGGCAACCTATAAAGCACATTATCCACGAGACCGCTCTACGTTCAATAGCGTCGGCACGGCCAGTCGAAGGACGTCTCTATGGAAACACCGGAAAAACGAACTAGAAAGCCGACCATAAAACAAAACTGAAGCTCTCTTTCTAGGTGTCATCGGAAAGTGTCCATTTTTCGGTCCGCATTGGATTGCATTACTACCACGCGGCATGCCCTCCATTCAAACACTTGGTCAAGCGGCGCAGCCAGCGCCTAGCGGTGCCAATGTGTTCCTCTCCAAGGTCTTACTTATCATAAACTGGATTACGTGGCGTGATATAAGTGGATTGAAAAGACCTCATTGGACAAGGTGTAGTTTTAAGATCTTGCCACGTGTGAATCTCTGTTTAGCTAAATTTCTCTGCAGTAATAGTGGATGGTCGCTTTCTTTTCCGCTCCAACTGGCTAATAAGATCGCTCTTTCTCGAACCCTAACCCTAGCCCTAAATCTTCTATTCTCGCACTTCTTCGCTAAATTTGAACGCAAAGGTTCGATTCCAATCCGTCTTTTCTTCTTTTCTTCCGCGTTTTGATCTCCTTTTACCTTTATTTCGGCGCAATTGATTTGTTTATCGTGGAATGTCTTGGTTCCAGGGTTTTTTATGGTGATTGGGATCGCGAGGGGAAAGTAGGTGTTTTGGAGATTTTTATTGGATTTCTGGTGCGTGGGGGGCTCTATCGGTGGTGATTGATAGCGCAAATGCCGGAAGAGGATCTCGTGGAGCTTAGATTCAGGTTGTTCGATGGGACGGATATTGGTCCCATTCGATATTCATCCGCCTCTACTGTCGCTATGCTCAAAGAGCGTATAATCACTGATTGGCCTCGAGGTTGTTTTCATCTCTTGAATCTTAAAAGCTTAAACCTTTTCTTTTGTTGTTATTACATCAAAAATTGTGTTTTTTTTTCCCTTTTGAATTGCATTTATTGGATAAAAATGAAGTCTTTCTGTATTTAAATGTGTGAATTGGGTGGTATGAATCATCAATCAGGTATTCTGTGAGAGCTTTTATGAGAAATGGGTCATATGCTGAGAATTCATCCAAAAAACTGATGATGATTGAATTAAAGGGATTAATTGGATTTATGATCAGCGGAAGTATTTAGAATTGAGTGAAATGAAACTACGTAGTGAGGATTAAAACCAACGTGAATTTTTTTGTCAAAAGTTCAGATTGAAATAAACAAAGTGGGAACACTTGTATTTTATTTTTGATAAACGTGACAAACCACTAGTAGCATGCCACAGCGTGGTTTGAACCCTCAACTTTTCCTTGTGAGAAGGAATGAGCTAGCTAACCTTTTTTGGTGAAAATTGGTAAGTTCGAGCACTTGTAGGGGTGAAAAAAATGAGTAGATGGAAGTAGAAGTTAAAATTTTGGAATTTTGGGGTGGTTATTTGGTTGAGCTGAACCACACACAAGCTTTCCAAACAATTTGTGTTTGGCTCCTTCAATTTTCCTCCTATAATTTAACTTTTTTCCATTTCTCTATGTCATCTTGTTCTCCCCTTCACTTCTCTCGACAGAAGTTAACCTTGTAAACTTTCTGTGGGAACATGCTCTCAAATCAATTTTGTGACCATTTTGTTAAACCTCAATTTACAACATCCTTGAGCTTTGCACTAGAATGACTTACTGGATGTTGAATCTGGTTTTTCTCAACCAACATTTGATAGGATGGTGGTGAGTTTGCTTTTTGGGGTGTCTGTGTGTTTTTAGGAGTCATGGTTGTTTACATATTAGCTATATGATTTTTTCTCAACCCGGTCTCTTATTTGATCCTTAGAATTACACTTATCATACTGTCTTTACTTCCACTGTTTTACATTTTTGGTTTGCTTAGTAACTCCCCCTACTTATTATTCGTAAAAACTCTTGATATCTTATCTATATCCTTGTGTTAGATAAGAAGATAATCCCAAAGGTGACCAATGATGTGAAGCTGATAAGTGGTGGAAAAATTTTGGAGAATAACAAAACCATTGCCCAGTGTAAGCCACCGTTTGGTGAGCTTCCTGGAGGGATTATCACTATGCATGTTGTGGTACAGCCATCATTAACAAAGGCAAAAACAGGTAATTTATACTTTGGCATTTATGATTTTGGAGTGGACTGACTTTGTTATGTCTCTCCAGTCTATCCCATTATTCATTCTTCTTAGGTGGTATGTAAAAGAAGTGTCCTTGTGTTATTTCTTGTCCCAAATATATTTGGCATTTTTGCTACATGTACATTGCTGCCTTGGATAGGAATCTTATCATTTGATTTAATCCTTTAAAAAAGATGGTGTTCCTTCCTGCAAATTAGAAGCATTAGTTTAGTTCCTCACCAACATTCTTTTAACATTCTTTGCCATTTATTCTGTGGTTACAAATCTGGTGTTTTTGGATGGTTTTGGAGGCAACTTTATAACCGACCATCAAACTTGCTATGATTTGTTCTGGATATGTAAACCGATTTGGTCACTGGATTTTTAGAGTTGATTTATTGTTTTCACTGATTAAATCTGTATATAGACTTATTAACTAGTGTATGCTACTTGTTCTTTTGAACATGCACTCACTTCTTTTGCCTGGAACCTGAACGTTTAAATAAAATAAGATTATTTATCCGATCTTAGAGAAGAAGATTATGTTGGATCTGTACTTTAATTTCCAACAAGATCTGTGACCCAACATTTAGTCGAATCACACAGTGTTTTTATTTTATATTCGTCCGTAAGAACTGCTTAGTCGAATCACAGAATTTTATATTCGTCGGGTGATTTATAGTGTGCTACCGCACATGATATCATTGATTTTCTATTTTAGATCCACTTCTACCTCAATTTTCGAATTGAGAAAAATTCTGTGGTCATTTGCTCTGGTTTTGGCTTATGAAAATCTAAATTGGTTGCTGCTTTTTGTCCTTCCAGAAAAGAAAATTGATGATGATGAACCAAGGCAGTCAACCTGCTCATGCTCCATATTATAATATCGATGCTATCTACACCTGTAGATTGGCTCAGCAGCTTATCAGGAATTCATCTTTTGTTGTCAATGGAGAAAAGACTTGGTGAAAGACCCCTGGCAGGAACTCATCTGTTCATGTGCTGTTGTAGCAGTTCTAGTATGGAAAGTGATGGTTCATCGACGTCCTGTATTCTTATGTACTAATGTATTTGTATGATCTTATAGCTGTCTACCAGACCATAGCATGGGAGAATGGCCTTCTCTAGAATCAAATTCAACCAGAAATGTATTAGTTTGTAATTTTGTATCAACACATGCCCTTCATACTTGTATTCCAATTTATTTGCTCCCCTCCTTATGTGAGAGCAGTGTTCATGTTCAGAGCATATAGATTGTTTATTTGTTTATGGTTTGGGGATTTCTATTAGTCTTGTGAATGTGGGAAGTGGCCCCCTTTTGTTGTTTTTGTGCCATTTTTTCTTCTTTTCACCAAGCTTCTCACTGTTTGTGGCCTATCACTTGGATTATGTGGTATTTAATTTCTCCAATTGAATGTTGTGGACAGATGTCCTTCCTCTACATTGGACCTTCATCACAATGTGGAATGTGTTCAAATTT
The DNA here is from genome assembly GCA_026586065.1 of Dioscorea zingiberensis. Lineage (NCBI taxonomy): Eukaryota > Viridiplantae > Streptophyta > Magnoliopsida > Dioscoreales > Dioscoreaceae > Dioscorea > Dioscorea zingiberensis. Next base: position 5,336,102 of record CM048823.1, on the reverse strand, counting down.
GGAAGCCTGAAATAACACAGAATTGTATTAAACTGTTCATATGTTGCTTGGAGCTTTCATCTATCTTCCAAGATTTCTTGTCTGCCTTGAGAAGGAGTAGGATGTTGCTTTCATTTTCCAAAACCTGATTCTTTGAGCTCATGAAGGTGCTAATTATTATTTGGGTCTAATTCATTGTTGAAAATGATTTTGGTATCTTATTTATGATCCCCCATCTCCAAACAATATTTTGCAGGTAAATTCTGCTGATGCAAAGAGGACTTAGTCCCTAGTGTTCGGGGAAGTTTGTAAAGGATTTGTTGTATACACTTTTGAAGTTGGGGTTGCTAATAAGGTTTGGCTGCCAATTTAATTTGGTAAATTTACTTGTACAAATAGCATTGTAATTTTGTCATTTAAATCTTGTGTTGATAGGTCAAGTTTCTATGCATCAGGTTAATGTTGCCTAACTTCTTTTTCTGGTGGTATAATGCTTAGACCCCCTTTATTTCATGTTCTTCAAGTTTATCTTGTATGATATTTATTTATGCGCCCATATTTGGATTATAAACTAGCACTAAGTTGGTTTTCCGTCTTTATGAATATCTGATTCGCTGTTGATGTTTTCTCCTCATTGCCAAGTAACAGATTCAGTAGCTGTAGCTTTTGAAAGTAGAGATTGTATTGTCATTGCTAAGTAACAGATTCAGTAGCTTTAGCTTTTGAAAGTAGACATTGTATTGTCTATAACCCAAGTAAACCTTTTTGAAGTTCATTCAAACTGTCAAAGAACTGGTTTGTATATCTTGCAAACTAATGGTAGAAATAGAATCACACTGTTACTTGAAAAGGGAATACAAGAATTGGGTACAAAACATCTAGAAATGTTGGCATCCCATAATTACATCTCAATGCATCATGGAGTAAATAAATTCACATAGACACAGTCACTGACATCATGAAATTTCAAACTGCTACGCAAAAAGATGATTATAAGCTAATCAAAGACACTTCCATCTTCATTTTTCAAATCATGATCAGTTTGCTTTGTTGACGGAAGAACTATCCAGTTTGAATTATGGATGCTGGTTTTGTAGTTGATTAGAAGGTGATGAAAAGCTCGGCGAAAGAGTGGATGGAGGTGAAGATTGATCTGGGGATGGAGGGGCATAACATGGAGGGAAAAACGACGAGATTGGAGGGAATGTAGGGAAGGGAGGAAATGAGAAGGGAAATGTTGGTGTATTCGGAGATGATGGAGAGTTGGGGAATGGAAACCAAGAAGGGAGAGGGAAGGGGAATGAAGGAGGGAAGGGGAAAGGTAGAGGTGGCAAATGAGGCCACGGAAATGCAAACGGTAGGAAAGGCGGCCAAAAGAACAAGGAGGAGTTCAAAGCATTAATAGGATATACCTCTCCTTTGGTTGCACATTGAGCAAAATTTATCTTGGCTGGCCTATAATTCAATGCATTTAAGTTGAAGAAACAGATGTTGGCATCTTTGGACTTAACTGCTACATGCCCAGTCGAGCTCCTCAATCCTGGAACATTGCATGAATGCGAAGAACTTTTGATCAGGTTCGCCCGGCAGAAAGATTGGATCTCATGCCCTTCCATGCATTCAAATCCGTCAACTGGAGGTATGTCAAGCCTGTAAAATCCTATCTTGTCTGTTGTTCTTTCAGCATTGATCGATATCTCCGCTCCTGAAGCAGAACTCACTCTGAACCTGCAAGATATCTGCACTTTGGCACCTGCCACAACATTAAATGAAAATGAGTAAAATTACAACATATTGAGCAAACCAACTCTCTCTGTTGTACCTTGTAGGAAGTAGCTGTGCTTAGAGAAGGTATTGTTTGAGCAGCTGTCACAGAAGACAAAGCCAATCACAGTGATGTTGGAGAGTGGTTTATGGCCAGACTCCAGTGAGTTTGATTTGGTGGCTAGAGCTACAAGAAGACCGACAAAGAAGACTATTGGACTCATCGTCGATGATTTGAGATAAGTTCTTCTGGTTGTACTATGAATGTGTTGTAGTAGTAGTGTGTTATAACTTGTGAGCTTGAGATGTTAGTGGATGGTTGCTGCCATGGATGATGAGTGATAAGCATGAGCAGCTCTTTCTTTCAATCTATCACAAGATAACAAAGACATGTGAGTAGTCTTTGGCAGGATGCAGAAAAGAGGATGCTCAAGTACTTATTTTTTAGATAATGTGAGTTTGTTGCTCTTGCTGGAATGCTCACGGGTGGTGTTTTGATTGGTTTGAAGGTTGTTTGCAGGTACTCAGTCTCTACACATTGGAGATCCTGATTATATATATTGGTGAGCTTTTTTTTAGTTCTTTTTGTATACTTTTTCTCATTTGCGATCTGTTATCATGATCAGAAGAACAGGCTTGTGTGTGATAAGAAATGCATTTTTAGATCCAAATTTTTTATTGGCTAGAGACGACATGGCTCAAGTCTCGAAGAGAAGAGGAAGCAATCACCGGAGAAGGATGGCAAAGGCAACAAGGCCCACTCAACCCCTCCGACGACAAACAAAACACCACTCACCATCAGAAGCTCCTGTCGCAAGGGGTTGAGCTACGATGGAGCAGTGCGAGGTAATGATCAGTCAAATTTCATCACCCTGGCACTGATCAAACCCTTATCGGCCACCAAGCTTGAGCTCAAAGGATGATGGATGAATAAAAATATACTTCAAACGTCGGCGAAGAGACAATCAACCACAGAGACCATCTCCATGCTTCAAACACCGACGAAGATCACCCCAGACGATCAATACACCCTCAGGGCCTATTCAGGTATGCAAACAATGCCTCAAACTGAGACACAAGGCGGATGAATGTCGAAGAGCCCCTACCTGCCTGAGCTGTGGAGATGTGGGACACATAGCACACCAATGCTGGTACAGAAGCCCAATTCAATCACAGGGAACGAGGAAAAGGGGGGGGGGAGTAAAAAGGAATCTCACGGCAAGGTAATGAGCATGATCAGGGACCTAAAGAGCCGCCTGTAACCAAATAGGGCTCATGGAAGTTAGGGCATACCTCACCGGAGAAGATAGGGTAACACCTAATTTACCACATCTCCCTCTCATTGGACAACCAAATAATGAGAGGGAAAAAGGACCTGGAGCCTTTCTCAATTGTAATAGTGAGTGGCATCAAGGAGGGAATTGTGGACGGAGCGACAATCTCGTCGACGTTGAAGATTGCAATTGACCAAGATTGAGAATGGAATGCAAAGATGTTTGGAGATGGGAGATTCCTCGTTTCCTGCCCGCCAGTACAATTGAAGCAGCGGGGAAGCTTCATCTCCCTCAATTTGACATGAGTTTCGAGCCCTGGTCGCCAGACTTGCAGCTGCTAGAGAGGCGAAGAGGAGCAACGATGGCTATTAATAAAGCAACTACTCCTTGTATGTTAGCACCGAGAAATTGTGGCTCGCATCTTGAAGCCATTGGGAGAGTTAATCTATGTAAATGAGCACAACTCTACCTTCGCTGACGATGTTCAAGCGATTGTGCATATCTTGTGAGGTAAGAAGTTGTCATGCACTATCAAGTGTAGTATAGGTAGTAGAAAGCACACTAGAGGTGGAGATGGAAAAGAGGCAGCCAGATTTGCCGTGGATCGACCTCGATGAACATCACAACTCCAGCGAGGGCGAAGAATTAGGATATCAAGGACCAAGACACAACCACAACCCACCAAAACAGAATGTTCTCGAATGAGGAAAAAAGTAAGGGGGTGTTGAAGGAAAATGAGATATCAACGAGGAGATTTGAGAGAAGGTCGATGACTGGAATTTTGCTCGGAGATAAGAAAATCAAAACGGGGAACACCGACAGGGAGAAGGGGACAGAGACCGGATAATCGATCCCTGCCGCCCAATGGTTCGAGCTAGGAGTCGCTCAGAAGACATACGATCTCTGACGAGCCGGCTGATCGGCGTTGTCGTATCAACGACTGCAAAGGATGACACATGGTAGAGATGACCTGTACGGGCCCCAGGGACGCATTTCAGTTCGCCATTGCCTAAAGGAGAATGACGAGGATATTGATAGGGCAACCATAATAGACATCACACGACTTTCATCCACGCGAGCAAAACCTCGAGATAAGATTGTGATGGATCGAGAAAAGGGTGGAGATGCTACCAACTGGAAGGCCACAATGGCAAGAAAAAGGGTGTCAGAGTAGTTGTTGAAGTGGAGCCAGCTCAAGCAGTTCCAACAAACGGCAAGGCAACAGCTAAGTAAAGACACAACCCAAACTTGAACCTAGTAGAGGAACACAATAAACAGTTACTAACCACTGAAAATGCGATGGATGGCGAAGAAGGGACCTACACTCCACTCACTGACAACGAGCTCTCAAGTGGGAGGACACAAGCTAGCCCCCAAAAGGCTTGCCAGAGCCTATCACTAAGCTAATTTCAACCCAGATAAGAGGCCCAATCACCAATAAAACCCAACAAGTACATGAAAATCAACCCGTTTTTCATAAATCAACACCCCAAACACCAATGAAGTCCAACAAACAACCAGAAGGCCCATAAGGCACCAAAGTGAAGCCCAATACCAAGGATAAGCTAAAATTATCATAAATTGGTGATGATGTTGAAATAGATCCTAGGAAGGCATCACTAAGATACATAAGAGGATCATAGAACCTACTATCATATGAAGCTTAGGCCATAAAGGAGGAAAAAGAAAGGAAGGAAACATAACCAACTTTCAAACATCAGGAATGGAAAAAGAATGTAAGGCCCCCCCAAGGCCTCGAGAGAGTCCTAGAAAGGCGAAGAAGCAAACACTACACTAGCAACAACAACAGGAGCAAACACTGCACCAACAAGAAACCCCTAGCACAAAAAGGAGAATGGACATGATTGACCGTTAAGTTACTAACGATCTTCTCTATCTAATGTTCCCCTAACATTATCTGAATGCCCTGACAGAGACATAATATTGGCTTCTCTACTTGTTAGGGTAGACCTGGGCCACTCAAGGGAAGATACTCTCACCTATATAGAGCACATGTACATACAAGAAAAAAAGCTTGCACGGGAGTCTAGGAACAACAACTAAACTGTCCTACACAAACGAGACCCATAACTCGAGGGACTAACAAGAAGCATTATAAAAATACTATCATAGAATGTAAGGAGATTAGGGAAGAAGAAAAAGAGGTTCCTAGTGCGAGACTATTTGAAAAATCTTAAGGTAGGCATATTATGTCTACTAAAAACACAATTATCTACCATGGAGAACCACACATGGTGATCACCAGAAGGAATCACTTTTAATGAACATCTCATCTTGTCGGCAGAGGAAAAAGAGGAGGTTGTTATATTGGATGCCATAGTAACTTCTACAAAGCCACGCAAACATACATTGACATATTCTTCATAACAACCATACTGGGAGATAGGGCACACACAACTAAGTAGTATCTCATGACATGGGCCATGTGATAGAGCTCAAAAAATACCTTTCTAGGAAGAAATTAGGAACATTAGAGCCAGATGGGGCGGGCCTTGGATCCTGGCAAGAGACTTTAATGCAACAAGAAGCAGGGTGGGATCAAATGTGGATAACAAAGTGTCAAGGAAATGACAAGACCTCCAACTGATAGATCTGTCATTGCAAGGAAGAAAATATACGTGGACTAACGACCGAGCAAACCTAACACAATCACGTTTGGACCGCTTTTTGATTTTGACAGATTGGATCGCAATACACCCGCGAATCTGGCAAACAACCTTACCAAGAATACGGTTGAACCACACCCCACTAATGTTGGAATGAGGCAATCTTGCACCATAGGAAAAGCCCATTCTGTTTTGACAGAATATTGGGAAATACCTCTGGGAGATGGTTAAGGGATGGTAGAACCAGATGACGTTCACCGAAGATTCGTCATACACACTATTTAAAAAGATAACTTTGCTAAGACAAAGGTTGAAGAAATGGAAAATACAAACCCTAAATGAAGACACTAGTAGGAAGTAAGTATTACTGCAAAAACTGAATGTCCTCGACAAAGTACTAAAGACAAGGGTATTACTACCTGGGGAACAACAAAAATTCTTGGTCCTAAAAAGAGAATACAAGAACATCATAAGGAATGAGGAATTCCACTAGCAATAGTGCTCGAGGATCATAGGCTCAAAGAAGGGGACAACAACACAAGATTCTTTCACGTGGTTACCAACTAGAGGAGGAACCTTAACTGGATTTACAAGCTAGAGCACCGAGGAAATACCATGGAAAATCAAGAAGGCATCACCAATATCATCTCCTCATACTTCAAGGACCTAGTGTGTGGGGACAAAGAGGGTGATCAAATACACAACAAACTAGGAGTAATTAATTATTTAACGGGAGGAACATTGTAAATTTGGACCACCTAGAAGAAAATTTCTCCACGGAAGAGATTTGGGCAACCATGAGCGAATTAAGCGAGAACAAGGCACCAGGACTGAATGGATTCCCAATGTCCATATACCAACAAGGTTGTAGGTGCTTGGACAAGGACATCATTCAGCTCATGGAAGACTTTTATGAAGGTCAAGCGCAACTAGAAAGGATTAATTGGGCTCACATCCTACTAATTCCAAAAGGAGAGGCCTCATCCATAGTTTGAGACTATGGTATGCTTAATAAATTGCTTAATGAAAATCATTCCCAAAGTGCTAGCAAACAGACTACAAATAAGGATTAGCTCCTTGGTGGATGAATTCCAAACCACCTTAATCAAAGGACGATGTATCCAAGATAACATTGTCACAACTAAGGAAATCATCCACAATATGAAAAAGAAGCAATACAAGGAGGTTACTTATGAAAATAGATTTTGAAAAAGTCTTTGACAAGCTAGACTGGGACTTCCTCATTGAGGTCATGAAGGCTAGGGGTTTTGGCACAAGATGGATAAACTGTTAAGATGACCCTTCAAACCTCTAAGGCGAACTTTCTCATCAATGGAGTACTATCGGGATATATGAGACAACAACGAGGGCTAAGACAAAGCGGCCCCTTATCCCTGCTCGTATCCGTCCTTACTATAGACATTCTCAGCACAATGCTATAAAGGGTAGCAAGTGAAAACCTCTATCAGGGTATAAGATGTGGAGAAAACCGTGAGGATGACATCAACTCCTTTCAATATGGGGAAAACCTCCTAATATTCTACACCGGAGGCCCTACTGACCTTAGAATCCTTTAGTTAATATTTCTACCTCTATGAGAGACTATCGGGACTCTGAATTAACTACCAAAAGAGCACCCTAAGGGCATCTTTAATAGTTGAGTCTTCCAAAGACCCAATACCCATGCCACCTCATCAACCCATTAACCCCTTATCCATTAACCTTTCCCTCATAGTGGTTGAGCTATCCATTATTCTATAATATAGGACCCACTATCATATCATTCACCATTTCAATTTTTCATAATAAATATTTCATTAAAGTGTATTTATCTCATAAAAATGTTTTAATATTTAATAAAAATAGATAGTATATGTATGAAAAAATTCTATATTTTCAAAATAAAATATTAAAATATTTCATAAATAAAAAACACATTAATTAAAATTACATAAATAATCAAATTACATAGTAATTAAAGTAGAATGCATTAAAAATACAAGAGATAAATACTAAATATTATATTTGGATTTTATAACATTACACATTAGACGATGATTCTCAAGTTGTTCAACATTCATGTGGCTAGTATCCATTGTGAGAATTTGATGATCAACAACCATTTCAAAAGATGCCTTCAAACTTCGTACTTTAGCTAATTTTTCTTTTCTCCATTCTCGTAATTCAGCCCACCTTTCTTCAAATTCTTCATCCACATTTTTATCAGTGCCGCTTGACTTCCCTTTTCTCTTCGCCTTTGCCTTTGCTTTTGCCGCTTTCTGACCGATAGGGCGAACTTCACACTCATTGTTATCTATATCGAGACTTGTATCTGCATTAGATGAAGATGTGTAGTCACCGCTTTCATTGATCTTTGTTTTCTTTGAAGACCTTGGAAGAGGAGTGTTTGCTTTCCATTTTGGATCATTTTTTAACATCACCCAAACATGCTCATGGCAAAAATGTTTTTTACGATTATGATAATATAAGGTACGAGCATGTTCCTTCAACTGGTCATCACTCCATTCGCTATGGTGATCTCCTTCCAATTTATTATATACCTAGTTGAATTCATTAACAATTGGAAGCATCTAATACAAATGTTGCTTACAACTAGTTTGTTTTCTTCTTGGACCAGATTTTTTATTTCCGTTGAAGTATTTAGTTACTCGTTTCCAAAACGTCTTATCATTCTGACCAGTATCTACAATGCTATCACTTGAAACTATAAGCCATGCACTCACAAGCATTTTATCATCTTCTATACTTCATGGTTGACATTTTTCTGCTTACTCTTCATGTTATTCTCCATCTATGACGATATTCTCAATCCCTGGTTGTGTGGAGTAAGGAGGAAATTAAGAGTTGGAAAATAAACATGTTTTCGTTGTATTTTGATGCTTAGTATGAGAAGCTCCATCCAAATTTGCGGATTCGTTTATAGGAATTGGAATGCCATCCATTTCTGTATTGGGAAATTGATTGGCCATGAACGGATTAAAAAAACCTGGTCCCGAATACGTCGGATAAGAATATGGAAAACCTGGTTGATTTTGGACATTTGGAAGAAAGTATGGATGATTTTGTGGAGGTGGATATTGAAAATTTTACATATTTGGTGGGGGAAAAATAGAGAGAATTTTGAGAATTTTTTGAGTATTTGCATTTGGATTTTGTGAAGTTGAGGAAGTATTTCTATCCATAAGTGGGAGATTGAAAGAGAATGAAGAAGAAGTAGAAGAAAAAGAATGAAGAAGTGGTGGAAGAATTGGAGGAGAATATGGGTGTATTTATAGAATTTAATATTTTAAAATAATAATAAATAAATTATTATGTAAATGACCGCAACGGTCGTTTAACAACGGTTATGTTTTAATTTTTTTTAAAAAAACATTGAGTATGTGTCGTAAAAATAATGAATATTTTTTTAAAAAAAGTAAAGGCAACGGCTGCCTTGTTTAAAAAAAACTATTAAAAAATAAAAAAGAAAAAACAGGGCCCACCAATTGAGCGCTCAATCCCTACTGAGCACTCCTAATGTGTGCTCAATGGAAGCAGCGCTCCATTGAGCGCCATTAGAGATGCTCTAATACCAATAAAGTGCGAACACCTTGGTGTTGAATTAGCCAACATATTCAATTGTACTATAACCGGCCTCCCAATCAACTATTTGGGGCTATCTATATCAAGTATGAAACCAAGAAAGGAAGATTGGTTGGCGCTTATTGACAAATAAACAAAAGAATAGGGGCATGGAAGGACAAACTACTATCACTAGGAGGAAGAGTCACACTCATCAACTCGGTCCTAGGACAATCCTAAACTACTGGGTTGTAATTTACAAACTGACAAAATTGGTCATAAACCACATTGATGCGCTAAGGAGGGATTTCCTATGGTGAGACCTGGACGCCAACGCCAACGCATACCAATTAGTGGTATGGAGCAAACTATGCAAACCCAAGGAACATGGAGATTGGGGAATTATGGATCTACGAAACTTTAATAAGGATAGTGATGGAGAATACTTATAGGAGAAGACAACATCTGCATGCGAGTGATCAAGAAGGCATACTATAGAAACTCCTTCATCAACCACTATGAGAAGGTTCCAGCTAGGGCATCCTTCTTATGAAAGGGCATCACACAACACTGCAAAGCACCTCTACAAGGCATCACTATGAAGGTGGGAGAGGGAAACACAACCAACCTTTGGCACTATAGGTGGCTCAAAGGAAATTCGCCTCTCGACCTTTAGCAGAATATCAAAACACAAGTAAGAGATGTGAGCACATCATTAACAAAAGCGATGACTTGCTTACAGGGGAGACAATCTCTACTCAAGCCTAGACCCCTAACACTAGAAAAAATGCAAGCCCTTGAGATAATCACAACAACACTCTCAGAAAAAATAAACTAGCCAAGGACATTTTGGTCTATGGGTGTAGGATAAGTTCTCAGTCAAAACATTATATATGCTCTTGGTGGATAGTGGGTTACAAAGCCCCATCATGAAAATTTTTGGCATTTGTCATGCCCACTTAAGGTGAAACTGTTTGCGTGTATAGCATGTGAAAATAAAATGCTTATGATCGATAACCTACTAAAGGAAGAATGGAAGGGCAATGACACCACCTACTATCTGTGTGAGAATGACACTATAACTCCATGTTCCAAACAAACACTCCTAATGATACAAAGATCCATGGGATAGTAACAACTTAAGCAAAAAACATCACAAAGAAGCTGACAGTTATGGCGATTACCTAGACCACATGGATGGACTGCAATTAAAGATGCACTCGGAACAAACAATGCATTTTCACGTAATTAATTTGCGACATTGCATTCTTTATGTTGTTTGATTTGATGCAGAACATGCAACCAAGAGGCCAAAGCTTGTGCAGATGGAGTCCATCGTGAAACGAAGCCTGACTTTCGACAGGGAAGCATCGATGCAAAAGCCATTGCAGAAGCTACAACAAGACACATCAGAGGCAGTGGTGAAGCCGCATTGGGGGGGTGGGGGGGGGGGGGATTTTTGAAATTTTTAAAAATATATAAATAAATAAATATGATGGGGCCTATCTTATATAATATATAATATATTTATATGAAAAATTAAATTAAATATACTCTCATTCTCGCTTTCTCTTTCTCTCTGGTCACATACTCCCAACTCTCTCTCTCTCCCTTGTTTATGGTTTTAACCACATTTTTCTTCAAATTTTTTATCTTTTCTCTTATATTTATAACCATAACCACTCAATCTTCCAAAAGAGAGTTTCTTAAGGACCAAGGGAAATAAAAAGTAAGTTATTCATCTTTATATATGTTTAATTTTTATTTTATTTAGTTAAAAATATTATTTAAATATAATAAATTTAAATAAATATTTGATTTTAAGTTTCATATTTTGATAATTATTGATGAAAATAATTATATTTTGTTATGATATGTGGATTTTAGAAGTTTTTGTTGAATTTATTTATAATTAGTAATATAAGTTTTGATTGTAAATACATACGTACTAATTAGTGTTTGATAAAATACATATGAGAGAATTAACTTGTTAAACCAAATATAAGTTGTATGAGAGAATTAACTTGCTATGACCACTATTGAAAAAGTATTTTCTGCAATGCATTTTGTAAAGACTAAGCTGTGCAATAGTATTGGGAAGCAATGGTTGAATGACAACTTAGTTATTTACATAGAGAAAGAAATTTTTGATAATATTCATAATGGAGTTATTTTGTGACGATTTTTTTTTTTTTTTTTGACTAAGGCCACAAAGACCCCCACTCATGGGACAGTCAGGGACGTGGCCATGGGCTCCGAGGAGTAAACTCACTCAATCGCCCCTGACCCCTTACCATGCGCGTACAAGACTCAAGGAGTAAACTCACTTGAGCTTGCGCACCCCATTTACGGGGCCAGGGGTTCGATCTCGAGATCTAGCCCAAGAGAACACCCCAACGCACGGGACCTGAGTTCTTTATCGCTAGGCTACTAGCCATTTGGTGACGTTTTCATATCATGAAAACTCGTCGTGGAAACTATAACTTTTTTATTAAGTTTAATATTTTTGATAATATGTTTTGTGTTGTTAATTTTATTAAAAATTTATATGGTGCCTTTCTTAAAGTGAAATCCTAGCTTCACCACTAATTAGAGGGTGATGACTTTGAAGACATCCCACGTGTGCCCTATATGTCGAGGAACACAAGAAAATGACCCAACTTCCTAATCCCTTACTATTATATCCCCATGTATTGTAATTGAAGCATCTCAACATCAATATGTAACTTATCTTTATCTATTAGTGAATGTGATTTATCTAATTTTTTAAAAAAATAAAAAGTAATGTATTATTATTAACTTTATTAAATTTGATCTACATACACAGGCCGATGAAGCTTATTTTGTAATATGTGACCAATTTTTAGAAAAAAAAAAAACTATTAGAACTTTAAAATGAACTATAGAAAAGTGAACTTTAAAATAATCAAATTATGATTAAAAATTGTTTAGTAAATTATGTTTTTATTATAAATTTATTCTACTTTTTAATCAAATTATCTCAAATGTTGGAGATGTAAAGACCTTAACACTTAATCAGGTTTTTTCAATCAAAATTCCCAAAAATAAAATAAAATCTTGAAGAGACTTACTTTGAGGCTTTATTCACAAAACATAAAATTGCAGGAGTATTTTTGAAAAATGACTGAATTTAATATATTTCAGGATTTCAACGGGTGTATATGAAAACATCCTTGTGTAAAATGACGAGAATGCCCACTATACCACACTTCCGATGCCATAAAAACCAGCTGAGTTTCGAATCAATAGAGCCCTCTGATTAGGGTTTGAGTGCCGCCGTCTCTAAACCCTAGCTTCGACACAAAATACCAATGGTAATTTCGATATCTCAATCAAGCCGTGGTTTTGATTTCTCAATTCTAATTGAAATCGAGTTTCGGATGACATATTCCTCGATTGTTTATCTGAAGATCTCGTTTTGTTGATTTTACAACCATTTCAATGTTTTAATGAATTCTTGACGTATTCTTTCGATCACTCAATTTGAGAAGAAATTTTGTTGTTGATTTAATTTAAGGGAGTTCTGGTTGTGAAGGTCTTTGCATTGCTGCCCTACATGTTTGGAAAATTTTATTTTTATCTGATTTTCTCCGTGAATACCTTGTTGATAATCTATCATTTCGATCTATTCAGGCACCCAAGAGAGGAGGAAAAGCGCCTGTCCCGGCGAAGAAGAAGCAGGTATTTATTTATTTGTTGTCTAGTTTGCCTAAGTTTTTCCCATTAAAGTTTGATTTTGATTTGATTTATCTGGATGTTTATCTTGGGATTGCAGGAGAAGGTGGTCAATCCATTGTTTGAGAAGCGGCCAAAGCAATTTGGGATCGGAGGGGCTCTGCCTCCCAAAAAGGATCTCCACAGATTTGTCAAGTGGCCAAAGGTTGTTAGGATCCAGAGGCAGAGGAGGATCCTCAAGCAACGCTTGAAGGTTCCCCCAGCTCTCAATCAGTTCACTAGAACCCTTGATAAGAACCTTGGTATGGGCTCTTTATTCTTGGATTTTGTTTTTAATTCATCAAAGATAGTTACTTCTTGTGGATTATCGCTGAGTTATGCTATTTTTTTTCCTGTACGTGTCAGCTATGAGTTAATTTAATGAACCATTCTGATCGTTGATTAGAAGAAACATTTTCAGGATTATGATGTTATGCATTTTTATGGGTGTTTAGATTTTTGCTGTGAAATTAGAGATGCTTATTTCCTTGGATATTTATGGACAGTAGCATGCTTTTGGCCTCCAAGTGGTTCCTGTTTGTTCATTTTTAGCCTTCTTAGATATGTCTACAATAATTTATTGATGAATCATCGTAGTTATTGATGATTAGATGCTTTTTGACCTTGAATTTTAGGTTGGATTGAAGCTCTTAGATTTTCAATCTTGTGCTTAAATTTCCAACTGGGGATTCAATTTTGATTTCATCTTAACTACATTGTTTGCAAATAACAAAGAGCAAAGTAAACTGCATCCTAAATTATTGTTGATATTGATCAAATATGTTATGATTTGGATTGATTGTCATTTTGCAAATAGATACTATTATAATTTCAACATTCATGGTAAACTTTTCTATAGTTGATTAGTGACTTATCAAGTCTATGTCAAGTTTATTGTTGCTTGTTTCAATGTTCATTGATTCTCAAAATATGAATTCAATTGATCTTCATGACCTGGTCAAATTATAATCCGTTATGGTTGTTGTATTTCATAACCTATCTTTCGCTGTCCTTTTATTTTCTTCCTTTGACTTATGTTCCACTGTCTATGTCAAGTTTATTGTTGCTTGTTTCAATGTTCACTGATTCTCAAAATAATGACCTCAATTGATCTTCATGACCTGGTCAAATTATTATCCATTATGGTTGTTGTATTTCATAACCTATCTTTCGCTGTCCTTTTATTTTCTTCCTTTGACTTATGTTCCACTGTAGTGCAACTTAATGTGCTATCTTTATATTTAGGGATTAGGACTTTTGAAAAATGTCCTCATCAGGTCTTTGGTTTCATTATTTTGGTATCTCATATGATGGTATTGATAGCTAACTTAGTTAGTTTTTGCCATCAATTTCCATAATAGACTAAAGGTCTCTTGTTTTACTCAATCAGATTCTTTGAATATCATGAATATCTTCAGTTCATCTATACCATTTTATGTGCCTGTCATACCCATGGGTTCATTTTGAAGATCATCCAGCTGTTCACATCATTTTCCATTCCATAGTGTGTTCCATTAAAAGTTGGTCCATCTCTATCTTCCAGTTCTTTCTATTCAGAAATTCCTGACTGAGTTGGTGTTCAATGTGGATGAGAAAATGTAAAAAATTATTGTCAGATCTGGAGTTAGTTAATCACCATTTCCTACTACTGCTATTTAAGTTCAATTAGTGAATGGGACTAGTCTAAACTATTGGAAATATTTTACATAAAATGAGTATTGGAAATACTTCTAACACCTTGCTTCCCATGTGATAATTCATGTTTCGCCACCATCACTAGTTTTTGTTCTTACTGGATGTTGATTGAAACCAATGTTATCTGTGAGTGTCATGTTATATGTCCAATTTTGGGTAGTCTTGAAATAGTTGTCTTTGGATTTTGAATCCATTATGTCTTTATCGGGATGCTGATTCTGGAAAGTATCTTTGAAAGTTGCCTCATGTAGAAATTCATTGCAGCTACGAACTTATTTAAGATGCTTCTCAAGTACCGACCAGAGGACAAGGCAGCCAAGAAGGAGCGCCTATTGAAGAGGGCGCAGGCTGAGGCTGAAGGGAAGACTGTTGAAGTTAAGAAACCAATTGTTGTCAAATATGGGTTGAATCATGTCACCTACCTTATTGAACAGGTTTTGATTGCTATCACTATTAATTGATGTCACCTTTCATCTAGTTGGACAATAGGCTCATGGGCTCTTATGGGATGCAAGTATAATTGGCCTCAAACCTCACTATTTACCTGCAATTTGTTGAAATATTGTTCCTTGTATACAGAACAAAGCACAATTGGTGGTTATTGCGCATGATGTTGATCCAATTGAGTTGGTAGTTTGGCTGCCTGCATTGTGCAGGAAGATGGAGATTCCTTACTGCATTGTTAAAGGAAAAGCAAGATTGGGATCGGTGGGAATATCCTGTGTTCTGTTTTTTGTATTTGCAGAGATTTGCCATTTAAAATCCAAGTCCGTCCAATGTTCTCACTTTGCTTTCATTCTTGTTTTCTGAACGATAGATTGTGCACAAGAAAACTGCTGCAGTACTATGTCTGACCACTGTGAAGAATGAGGATAAACTAGAGTTCAGCAAAATCCTGGAGGCTATCAAGGTATTACACCACATTTATCCACCTTTTTAATGTTCAATCACTGAGAACTATAATTATTCTTGCAGGCCAACTTCAACGACAAATTCGATGAGATAAGGAAGAAGTGGGGAGGTGGAATAATGGGAACAAAATCGCAGGCCAAAACCAAGGTCAAGGAAAGGCTTCTAGCAAAAGAGGCTGCCCAAAGGATGACTTAGCTTCTCTTCATTTTCCGCTTTCACATTTTTGTACTGTTTTGCAATGATCTCTTCATGAGTACCTTGAGCGCGCAAACATAGTGGCAGTGATAACCTTGTGTTTTTCCTCGCAACTGAATTTGCCATTTCGTGTTTCGTTTAGTGATACTTTTATCATGTTAGTGTTAATGTTATGATGGACAAGATGAAGTAAATTGTTCCTTGTTTGGTTTCCCATTTCTCCCTTTTGATAGAACAACTATATTTGTGATGTATAATATGGTTGGGTACTGTCTTAAATAGTAGTTTAGTGCGCCTTGAACTATTAGAGGATTTTCCGTAGTCTATTGAGGAAGGAATAAAACCCTGTTCAGAGGAAGTAACACTAGTGAAATTTTAAGTCCCTGTTTCTGAAAAACCAGTTGTATACTCTTATACATTGCTGATTCTTGACAAAGCAATGCCATCTCAATCTGAATCCATTTTTTTCTATATTTCCTTTTGAAAAGGTTACTTTCTATATTTCTTTAACAACAGAAATTTCAAAAGAATTTGATGTGGCAATACTGCTTATTGTACTTTTTTTTCCAATCAATGTTTACTTTATGATTAGTGTGTGATTTTGACTATTGATATTGATTGAAGATTCTAATGGGTTTTTTAATCTTAATGTTGGCAATTTTGGATTTGATGATCGGTAATTAATCATCAAGGTCATAAACTGTTTAACTATTTATTAAATATCAAACACTACTTTTAGGCTTTTAGTAACTATGGTTGATCAACCATGCTCGCATAATCTTAGTATTGAGGTCTTGCATGCACTCAACTCTCTCCTTGAGCTTCGACTGCACATTCGCCTCAACCCTAAGGCCTCACTTACAGGGCTGATAGGAAGGTTCCTGAAGGGCCCTTGCCCTTACTTCTGTGGGTGGGGGAGTAATAGCTTCAAGGGGAACTAGGCCCTTGCCACCTCCCCTAAGCTAATAGGGAGAGAGATAACCCAAACTTGATCTTGATCCCCATAGAGTATGAGGCATCATCTTCTCTGCAGGTTCCAGTGAGTGTGAAGTAGTAAAGGGTGGAGAATGAAGGTAGAACATGGGCGAAGGTGGTCACAAACCAGAAGCTGCAAGGGTTTACGCCATCAGTGCTCATCCCCTACCTGGTATTGGAGAAGCTCAAGGCCACCATCTCAAACAAGATAACGATCGAGACATAGGTTGTCAGCCAAGCACAAGACACCATGCGCGGGTATGATCTATCGCAAAGTACTAAGTAAGCCTCCATCTCTAAAAATAGCCAGAGAGACACTCTTCATGCTTTGTCATTGCAATGGAGAGTTCTCGATAGTGAACATGTCAAATGTTTATATATATATATATGGTGTTTATCCGAGGGAATGGTTGAAACATTGTTGACGGAAGGCCCGTGGATAATCAACAGAATGGTCCTTCATCTCATTCTTTGGAAGGAACACTTCCAACCGACATTTGAGAGACTGATGTCTGTCACTTACCAATGGAATATTGGACACTATATCTGTAGAGGTGCCTCGGTTGTCCAAATTATATCCCCAAAGAATGTTCGACCTTATGACTTAGCCTAGCATGGTACTTAGTACATCCATTGCAAGCACAACTAGCATAAGAGAAATCCTTGCCTTTAAACCTCTCTTATAACTAGCATTTCCGGTTGTCTCTCCATTTATAAGGAATTTAGCTTTGGAGGAGGAGAGCATGGTCTTAGTCCACAATATCCACTTCAGGCCAAAGCCCCTAGCTCGAAGGACCTTGAGCAGGAAGTCTCAGTTGACCTATCAAAGACTTTCTCAAAGTCTATTTTTATCAACACCCTATTCTAACCCGAGTACCTCATCCTATGAATGACTTCCTCAACCATGACTATATTATGGTGGATAGATCTGATTTGAATGAAGGTTGTTTGGGAGTCGTCCACTAGGTTGCCTATTACCCTTTCTGAGTTTGTTGACAAGGACTTTTGAGATGATTTTCATGGAGCAATTGAGAAGACTAATTATACTATAGTCATTAACTATTGACAATGTTTTCTTCTTTGGTATTAGGCAAATAAAAGCTCAGTTAATCCTTTCGAGATATGTACTATAATGGTAGAGATCCTCGAAGACTCGTACTAAATCATGCTTGATAATCTCCCACCCTTATTGGTAGAAGGTCATCGGAAGCCCGTATGGACCTGGGGCTTTGTTTATACCAAGTCCTTAACTACTGCTTCGATTTCTTCAATGTTGAAAGGAGTTTCCAATTTGTTCAGTTCAATCCTCTCTTAGTGAGAGAAAAGCCTTTCCCAATTGATCTTATAGCGCATGCCCCTTGTTTTACCAAATAGGTTAAGGAAGTGCTCGTTCACCATGCTACTAATTTTAGCATGTTCACTCATGGTTCTTTCACCCTTTTGGAGTTGATAGATCTAGTTTGTGTTCCATTTTTGGTTGGCTATTACGTGAAAAAACTGTGTTTTTATCACTCTCTTTAAGCCATATAATATGGGATCTTTTCTCCAGTAGGTCTCCTCTTCCCTAATAATCATATCATGTTATGTTATCTTTGCTTCCTCCTCTAACTCTTCTGTGTTAGTGAGCTCCCAAGATTCTTTAGACATGTTAAGTCTCTCAATGGAATGTAGAATCTCTTGTTTTATGGTCTTTGTGGTCTAGTAAGTAGTTTTCTGCCCTTCCCTGAGTTCCTTTATGATGAGAGCAATCTTTTTCCCATAATGAAATCATCATCCCCTATCAGATCTCCTAAGGTCAACCAGGTTCGAATAATTTCCCATAGGTCATAAGGCCTTACGTTTCGTCCATTCTCTGTTAAAGAAAAATATGTATTTCCTTAATTCATGCCACCCATACTCGAGACTTACGAGAGTGTGATCTAACTACCCTAGGTAGGGTGGATTGCCAAACCCTTGGGTACTTCTCGAGTCATTCCGGGGATAGGAGGAAGTGGTCAAATTTGGCCATTATTGGTTGAAGCCTTTCGTTCATCCAAGTTTATTTTCTCTTTGATAGTGGCGCGTCGATGAGGTTGAGGTCTTGAATTAGTAACTCAAAAGATGGTGTTTAGTAAAAGGTTATCCCTCATGAGATTGGGCACCAAGTGGAATAACTTTTGAAAATTTTTGAATTTTTTGGAGGGAAATCTTAAACCAATGTTGTTAATGATAATATAACTTCTTGTCATCCATGCATTGGTTGGTGGTTTTCAATTTGACCATTATTACACCTTCAAATCTCCATTATATTTTTTGAGGGGATTTACTGTTCATGGGGAAACGTGTTATTCCACTGGTGCTCAATCCTATGAGGGATAACCTTTTACCTAACACCACCAAAGTTTCTCTTTTGTTTTGGACACCCCCATTTCTTTCCTCCATGCATCTTGTGGTGTTAAAATCGCCACAGATTACCTAAGGTCCCGCTCATTTGCTCTTTATTGACCTTATATCTTCCCAACACAGCTCCTTTTGTGTGTAGTTACAAGGCCAATAGAGGTTATTACATATCCATTGTTTTTTTTAATTTTTTTTTAATGTTGTTGTCCTTAAGGACAGCCGTAATTGAGTATAGATCCACAATGGAGGAGATCACGTTGTAGCGTGCGTTATTCTAACCAGTATAGACACCTCCTTTGGTGTTGTCCACCGGGAGGATAGCTCTGCCATTGTAGGATGTACCTCTTATTGTTCTCCACATTTGGTTGCTCATTTGCTCCATTTTAGTTTCCTATAAACAAATGACATTGGCTTTCTATGATGTCAGGAGGTCTGTTATCATAAATCTTTTCCTTCTAAGCCCAAGTTCTCTCACACTCCACCAAATCACTTTTATAAATCATTTTTTTGGGTTTTTGATGCTAGTTGAGGGTCCAGTTACCCTCTGGCCCAGCGTTAGCATGTTTGGTCTCAACTGAATGCATATATGCAAAGTAGGTTGACTTATCATTTGTTGTGGATTCCAAGTCGATGCCTACTTTTAAGGCATCTGTTAACAAGTCCCTGTCTGCCCAATCAAAGACATTAGGAGTACTGGAGATAAGGGAGGTTCATACCTTATAAGGTGCTGGTTGCTCAACTCCCTTTCTAGAGGCTATTGGTGGAGCTACAAAACATTTTTCTCAATGGTTGCATTACGGGGTTTCTTGGCTCTATTTCTCAAGAGCTCGCATTAGGGGCTATTGGTGTTAAATAAATAAACAAATTTCCAAAACCCTTCAAAATATTTAATATTTGACATTTATGGCTTACTCACATGAGTGGAAAAAGAATTCTTGGATTTATTTATTTATTTATTTCAATAAATCATTTAAGATCTAATTACATAAAAAAAACATAATTTTATCCAATAAATAGATAAATAAATAAATAAACACGGCGGAAAAAAAAACTTTCATGAATTATTAACTCAATTAACAATCATATCCATCAATTTTATTTTGAAATTTATGACAAGGGTGATAGTGAAACAAAACCGAAAAATTTTCGAATACATTGATAAATATCTTCTCAGCCATCTCGTCCTTGATTTTTATTGGAAAAGAATTATAATCATTTCGTCTCTAATTAATAAATATCTTTTCACCATCTCATTCTCGTCTCTAATTAAAACCTAAAAACGAGTCTCCCTCAAATTAGCATAGAAGTATTCACAAGACAAGTTTAGGATGCACCCACATAACAAATATTGATAATCAGATTAAATGCATTCATTAACTTAATATTCAATATTTGTCTCTTTTTTATGGTAAAGTATTTTTATAATTATCTAAAATTAATATTCAACTAATTTTCATTGAGACCAAAACAAAATGCCAAAGAAGCAGCTCATTTCCATCTAAATCTCAAGTTTAGACAAATATTTAATATTAACATTATATAATAACTCAATAAACAAACCCTATTTTTTATTTCAAGTCAATCCACCCAATGGCATAACAGAGTCCTTTTCACGGTGTCAAATTTCAGGGTTTTTTTAAGCATCTATAAAAAAACCAGATAACCCGGCCTTTAAATACCCACAATCAGAGGAATCGGAAATTATCTCCTTCGAAGAGTTC
Organism: Dioscorea zingiberensis; assembly: GCA_026586065.1. Classification (NCBI taxonomy): domain Eukaryota; kingdom Viridiplantae; phylum Streptophyta; class Magnoliopsida; order Dioscoreales; family Dioscoreaceae; genus Dioscorea; species Dioscorea zingiberensis. The sequence goes on along the minus strand of CM048823.1, from coordinate 5,315,264 downwards.
TCTCTTTCTCTCTCTAAATTTCTTCGATTTCTCTCTCTAAATCTCAAAACCCTAAGCGTTCGTTCTTCGAAACCCTTGCTCTGATCATCGATCCGACTCGCTTGAGAGTCACAGAGATCGCTTGATTTCTCTCAGGATCGGAGATAGCGTGCGGGCGTTCTTTGATCCGATCTCGGCCTCTGGTTGGCTGGCGGCGTCGATGGCGGAAGGCAAGCTCGATCTGTTCGGAGATCTCGGTTCCTCGAAATCGAACAAAGGTCGCCGCTGGCCCCCTCTGTATTTGTTCTTCTCCGCTGCGTTTTAACTTGATTTCTCGTAGTAGATCGTCCGGGATTTAGGTCTTTTTAGTGTTCTTGTTTCTTCGATGCCTGAAAGCTGGATCTTTTGTGGTGTTTTTGAGGCTTTGGATTGAATGCTCGGTGTTGTGATTTTCCTGAGTTTCGATTATTGTTTTCGTTACTATATAGTCCGTTGGTTGACGCCTCTGAGAAATTAATACTGACATGGATGAATGGTGGAAAAGGTCTCGCCTTTTGTGGAGACTCCCTTTGGTTTATGAGGTTATGGATCTACAGTATATTATTTTGTAGTTGTAGTTGTGGTTGTGGATTGATTGACTACTGGGGTTGATTTTTCTGTTTCTGGATTGCCATCTTTTTCTGGTCAGACTTGTTCTTATCTCGTTTTGAGTGGATTATGCTGCGGTAGTATTTGTTCATGAACATCTATATTCCTTCTTTTGATGTATATTTATTTTGGTGGTCTAATGTTAACTTCAAGTGAAATTTGTCTTGAGATTTTCTATGTGGACTTGTGGATATGTTTTGATTTAGGAAAATGCTTTGGGGCAGTTTTTTAATTGTTTGTTCTTTATTCAGATGATGTGGTTGGAGGGAAAGGCGTGGACAAGGTTTTAGTTGGGTTTCCGGATGAATCAAAGGGTGGGTATCACATTGCCAACTTTGATGGCATTCAAGTTCTTTTCTGGAATACTTTATAGTATTTAGAGTTGCTTGAACGGTGTATGATCATGGTTTTTGTTAAGTTTTATGTAGTTATAACTTGTATCACTTTCATTACAGATCGAATTGCCTCTGAAAGCAGCATACCCTTGTCTCCCCAGTGGCTCCATTCTAAACCGGTTGACAGCAAGGTGAGTTTAATTTTTGCTGCATCTGAACTGTAAATTTAATTGTTTTAATTGTTGCTGTTTTGGATTTTAGAGCAGTCATCTTTGTTGGAACTAATTATATCCAATTGGTGATTGTGTTTGGTAAATTGGGTATTTATTTTCAGCATCTTTATATTTTTCACCAACTTAAGCCTTCCATTGGCATAAGATAATTTTGTTGCTATTTTTTTTGTCTATAGCTTGTGTAATATTTTTTTTGTAGTGGTGGCAAAGTGACAAATTATTTAATTTTTTGATGCTGTTTATGTTTCATCATTCTTCATCATGCTTCTTTTAACTTAAAACTAAGTGTGATTTCTAGTCTTCAGTTAGTTTTCTCAGTTTAGAAATTTTATTTATGATATTTTGATTTTCAGGATTGTATTTTGTGCTGATCCAATAAGTTGATACACCATTTACTTATAACATTATTTTGAACAAAGGTTTAACATTCTCTATTTATATTTGGCCCCTCTTATCATCTATGAGAATTTCCACTGTCTATGACCTGATTTTTCTCTGGGCATGTACATTTGTCACAACTCTGACATCCCTGTTATTACATGTGCTTGCTATACAGCTTTGCACTGGTTACTTCATGTCTTTATATGCCTTTCTTTTTTGTCAGGACTCGCGCTTTCTGAATTCCTCTATGCATGGATCTAATTTAGAATCTGTTCAGAAGGATGCTTGGCGCCTTGATGGATCTCAGGAGAAATGGAAAAGGAATGTGCCTGATATTGATGTTAATCGCCGTTGGCGTGAAGAGGAGAGGGAAACTGGCTTGCTCAGTCTAAGAGAACGAAGAAAGGAAGGTGAACGTGAAAATGAATATCGTAAAAGTGAGCGCCGTTCTGAAAATGTGCTGAGAGATCCTGCTGACTCTAGGACTTTGTCTTCGTCTGATTGGCGGCATGAGAATCGTAACTCGGGCATTGAAAGTCGACGAGACAGCAAGTGGTCTTTGAGATGGGGTCCAGAAGAGAAAGAAAAAGATTCAAGAACAGAGAAAAAAATAGATGTGGACAAAGAGGATATTCATGTTGAAAAACACTCTTCTGTTGCTACAATTCGACCATTGTCTGAATCTGATTCTCGTGATAAGTGGAGGCCACGACACCGTCAGGAAGTTCATTCTGTTGGGTCGGCACAGTTCCGTGCTGCTCCAGGATTTGGTTTAGAGAGGGGACGTGGGGATGGTTCAAATCCTGGTTTTGCTCCAGGAAGGGGCAGGTCAAAGATCAGTGGTGGTTTGACACTTGGCAAGTCTTCAGCTACTGGTCCAATAGGTGCTGCACCTGTAAATATGGGGGATATACAGCATGGCAAGTCTGGCTTATCCACATTTATCTTTCGTTACCCAAGGGGAAAGCTTCTTGATATATATAAGCACAAAATATTGTCTACATTTGATACCGTTCCTGAGGACCTTGCAGAAGTTCCCATGATTACAAAATCAAGCTACACTGAACCATTTGCATTTTCTGCACCTGACACAGACGAAGAGGTATGATTGAATTTTGATGCATCTGTTATAGATTCCACACTTTACAGTCATCCCTGAAATAAATTAATAGTTTTGCCCACTGACAAATGAAGAATTCTAGGCTTTGGCTAATATATTTCATTTTCCATTGAACAAATTTGTGCGATTCGAAAAATGTTAGGCAGAAAGATCTACTATTTCGTATTTTTTAGTAACTCCAGCACATCACTTGGTATACTTGTGAACCAGGAAAGTTAGATGGCCAAATTTCCCATTTATCATGTTTGCGAAGCATGCCCTGTGTCAAAGTATCATTTTTTGATGTACACTGCACTGATACCATTTTGTTTTAATAAGAAGATTTTGTTATGCACTATAAATTGATGAGTGAATTAACTTCATCGGACCTTTGGAAAAAACCCTGTCATTGTAAACTAAGTTCTGAATTCCAGAATCAGATCAATAGTCTTTTGATTTTTAAGTAGCAGATCTGTTGGTGATGCATTATGTTGCCATACTGAGTGACATTCTTTTCCACAAGAGTGATACTATTCCTGCTTGGCTACTTCATTGAAATATATGGTATTAGTGCTTTTCATAGGTAATCTGGAGTTTAACTTGTTTCTCTCTGCGCCTGTTGAAAGCTCCTCATTCATCTTCTGACTTCTATTGCTTCATCATGTATACTATTTGTCAGCAAACTGGGATACACACCTTCTTTGACAATGCTACCTAATGGGCAATGTTGGTTAGCTATACTTGCTACCTTCAGCCCTGGTCCATCCTGTTTACAAGACTGGTTCAATAAACCAAGTCTTGCACCATGAAGAATGATAAAAACCTGATTTCTTCATGCCTATTATTAGGTGGGCTATGCGCTTGTTTAAGTGGTAAACTCTGCCGCTGGCTGGATGCTAATTGTACTCCCTGAAACTTGATAATTGTTATAAGATCTAGGTGCATGTTGTGTGCATATGGGGTGTCTTTGTTTGTGTAGTGTGGTTTTGATAAGGGTTTGCCAAGGGTACATAGGAAGTTTGCAGCTAGTGAATTTGACATTTCAATGTGGCCTGTTTGAAATTTATTTAATTTGTGGTTGGCAGGCTATTTTACAAGATATCTGGAAAGGGAGGATCATCAGCAGTGAAGAATATCATGATTCCTTTGCTGACAAGATAGCAGGAGCCAATGACCACAATATAGGTAAGCAGTCTGTAACTTGGTACTGTTGAGGGGGCACAATTTTAATTATTGTCTAGTTTTTTTCCATTGTTTTGGTGGGGATATGGCTTCTGCTAAGAAGCATGATGTCCTTTTGACCTCTTCTGCGGTGATGGTTCCTCTAGCTCTACTTAATTCTGTTTTCTTGAACAATGTTATAAATTTGTTAAATGGTAAGAGACTGTTAGTTGGATCTTTATTTCTCCAACAATGTTGCCGCTTTTCCACACTATGCAATTCTATTTTGTACTGATGATGACTTTTCACATGGAAACAGATTCTACTAGTGAAAAATACATGGACAAAGTTGGTGCTTTACTTGAAAGAGCTGATTCTGGTGAAATGAATCCAAAGGGACCCAAGAATGATACAGACCACCATTTTAGGTTTTCAAGCGGGATGCCTTTGGATTCTGAGCTAAAAGTTACTGAAGAAGGCTTGGTCAATGATGATTCTGGGCATATGGGCCTTCTGGATTTTTTGAACAATGTCAAGCCGGACACCAATCCTGCTGCTTCCTTTGATATTAGGACTGAACTTCCAGAAGACTCAAACTCTTTGTTTGATACGTCATACATCCAGGAGATTCCAGATAGTAATAGGCAGCATTCATCATACATCCAGGAGATTCCAGATAGTAATAGGCAGCATTCATCATACATCCAGGAGATTCAAGGTAGCAGTAGGCAGCACCAAAGCAGTGATGCTGGAATAAAATTCCTAGGCCATGGTACCCCTCCAGAGGAGTTCAGTTTGCTCTACAGGGATCCACAAGGGGAGATTCAGGGACCTTTCTTAGGTGTGGACATCATCTCATGGTTTGAACAAGGCTTTTTTGGCATAGATTTGCCTGTATGTTTGTCAGATGCTCCAGAAGGCACTCTTTTCCAGCCTCTTGGTGAATTGATGCCACACTTGAGTTTAAATTCCCTCTCTGCCCCAATGGTTGATATTGGCGAAAAGTCTGAACCTGTAGATACTGCACAAAGCAACTTGGTAACACCTCCTCTTCCTTCTTATAATACAAGTCACCCTGCTGTTGATGAGCAGGAATTGGCATTGGCTAGTTTCGATGTCCCTCAAGCTCAGCCCAAACTTTCTATGCTTGAAAATGTGAATCTTCAATATGGAAGGGTGCTGCGACCAAACTCAGACACCTCTGAAGGCATCAGCATTGCTGACAGACCAAGTTTTCATGATTTTACTGGACAAGAAATTGATGGTTGGTTTTCCTTAAACCTTGTATTCTGTCTAATTGCACATCCATATTTGGTTTATCTAATGCTAATGCACTATTTTGCACAGGAGATTTGTATACTGGAATTTCTGCTAGTGGTGTCCAAAATCCTTCAAGAAAGCTAGTGCATAACGTGCACAATCTGTCACAGAACCCAACTGGTCAGAATTTCCTGGAAAGCAAAATGGAACAAACCAACTTGTCCAACCATGAGGATTCAGTAGATAATAATTTGAATCCTCTTGGCTTGTTCTTGTCGGAGCTGGAGGGAAATCACCCAAAGCGCCCTTTGTCATCAATCATGTCTGAACAGAACAATCTCATCAGTTCAGGAGTACGAGCAGATTCTTCTCATCATAACCACAGGCAGGAATCACACAAGTCGATAGGTGATCATGATCTATGGCTTAATAGCTATAATAGAAGAAATGTGAGTCCAAATATACTTGAGGATCCGAGAGATGTTGGACACTTGTCACACTTTGAGCAAGGGTTCAAACCTGTCAATTTTCAAGATCAGATGGTGTTGCAGCAGCTACAAAAGCAGCAACTGCACCAGCACAATCTACTCTCCGCTGATCAAGGCATGCATTTGAACAGCCACCAATTTGTTGATGACATGCAACATACAATGCAGCACCAGCAGGTTAATGATCAACACATTTCAGAGGCTGAGCATCTTTTACAACTTAGGTTCGAACAGCAACGGCGACTTCAGCTCTTGCAGAAGCAACAGCAACAACAGCTACAACAGCAGCAACATCTACAACAACAACACCAGCTGCAACAGCTGCAACAGCTGCAACAGCTGCAACAGCAACTTCATCCTCACCATATGCAACTTTTGGAGCAGCAACAGCGGCAGCAGTTGCTTATCAAGCAATTGCAACAACAACAACTACATGATTCTGTATATGGAACACCACATGTTGATCCCCTCCATGGCGGCAACATGCTTGATCAGTTTATACTTAGGCAGCAGCTCTTGCATGAATCACACCAGCAGTCCCACCATCTTCCTCACCATCGCGAGCAATTAATAGAGCAACTTATCCAAGCTAAATTTGGCGAGAGCCATCTGCGTGATCGTAGCAATGATTTATTGGGTGCCCTTTCTAATGCTAAGCATAAGCAGATGCTTTCATTGGAACAAGAATATCTTCTCGCTCTTCAGCAGGAGCAGATGCAAGCGAGGCAACTCCCCCATTCTTCTGGGCAACATCTAGGCATGGAAGAAGAGAGGCATATTGGTGGTAGTTGGACAGTTGATGAATCCAACCAATTCCTCAGATCACCTGCTAGTCAGCACCAGCTGCATTCTGCTGGACCTAGTCACCTAGACTTTATTCAGGCCCCAGCAAGAACCTCATCTTTTGAGAATCCTAATCACCTAGAACTGAATTTGTTATTGCAAGAACAAATGCGTCGAGGGCTTTACGAAGCAGGTGCACCACAATTTGAAAGACCAAGCTCTAGATCTGCAAGCAGTCCTACTGAGGCAGACTTTGCTAATGTCTTGGCACGTTTTCAAGGTTTGGATATGCATGAACAACATGTTCAGGAGCACTTTTCTGGTCAAATGACACAGTTTCCTCGAGGGATGCATTCTCAGCAACATCAGGTTTCTGACCATTTTTCTGCACCCCATTTGGATGCAAGGGGGAGCCACTGGTCTGATCTAAAGAGTGAGATGGATCCTCATCTGATTCAGTTGCATCTAGAAGTTGAGAGGCAGAAAAGGAGGGAAATGAGAAATCATTATGAGGAAGATCCAAAAGCTTGGGCCTCACTTGTGGGGAATGATGTAAACCCAAACAGTGAGGCAATGAAGCCCATCCATCAAAAATTCTCCCTCCAATTGCCACATTCTTTCCAAATGGCTGATTCTGTTCCTACATCTTTTGAGAATAGAGAACCTTCTAGGCTCTTTTCTTCAGCTCCTGCAGATGGATCAATCAATCTCGCAGATAGCGTGAATGTTGGTCGTACTTCCTTAGAAGGTTCACGCTTCCCTGACTCTGGACATCTGCATGACAGATTGGCGAATATGGATGTGCAAGGAGAGGGTAATGATTTTGTAAACTTTGAAAGGTTAGGTTCTCAGTCAGGTTCTGGATCTCTGTCTGAACAAAGAACTCTCTTGAGAAATGCTGATGTGAATGATAAGGATCTCCGTGTGGAACCTATCCGTGCTGGGGCATCATTAGAAAGAGATTTCTCAGATTCTGACCAGGGGAGGAGGTTGAAGAAGCGTGATTCCAAAGGCAAGCCTATGAGTGGGTCATTCATGGAAAATATTGGGGACCAAACTGGAGGCTCTTTTTTAGATAATGCAGAGCTGAAAGTTAACACTCCTGTTAGGCACGCATCATTTGGGGCTACTGGTAATTTGATCGAATAATAATCAATCTTGGAATTAACTTAATATTCTACTTTTATCTCAGAGCATCTTGTGCTACTTTTTAATGTTGTGCAGGTGGAAATGTTAATGTGCTTGGATATGAAACAGTGCTCGATAACGGTTTCAGGGAAGAGATTTCCAATAATAGGTAATTGTTTCCTGCTAATGCTAGAACTTATACTGGAAAGATGTCTGATTTTAGCGCAATCCTTGTTTTCTGATGCCTTATAATAAATAAAAAAGGCAAAATAGTAAAGCATTTTTTCAAGTTGCTTTTAGTTTTATGCAAACTAATTTTTTTTTTAATGAAATAAATTTGATGCTATGGTCCATTGATACCATGTCATGTTGCCTTTTTTTACTGGTTTTTTTTTATTGTTTATTTTTTATTTTTATAATGTCTCCATATACTTGACAAATATTGCTAGAATTATTCCATTGTAGAATAGCATCCATCAATAACAACAATGTTAATATTGCAGGTCCTTACCCTATCATTCTTGACAGTTCAACCCCTGACTGCATCTTCTTTTGTGATACTAATCTTAAACTGTCTTTTTTTCTTAAAGAACTTTGATTTTCCTCTCTTGGCCTTTTTCAACTTTGTTTTTCTTTTTGGATAGAGCACAGTACCAAAGGAGAGAAATAATTTAGCATAAAGTTGGTATCAATTGAAACTTTTACTATTTTACCTTCAAAAAAATTCTGTTCTCCAATTCCCAAGTCCCTATTAAACTACTGAACAAGATTCATGCAACCGTGACAGACATGGTAAATCATATTTTTTTTTAAATTTCTCTTTGGTTATTATAGTGCAATTGTTTTTGTTCACTCACCCGAAAGGATACATTGTTCTTCTTGTGCACATCTAAGCCATCAGGAATTATTCAGTTTAGGCCATTTTCTTTTAAGCCTCTGAATGAGCTGTTGGAAGCTTCCCTATAGCTTTTTATGAGAGAGCTATTTCTCTTGTATCTGACAGACACCATTATGTAATGAATACTTAATAGGGGAATAGTTGTGGAAAATTTTGATTTGAAAATAGAGTATTTTAAATATGGGAATAATACTTGTGTAAAAGTTCCAATAACATAATGGCTCAGTGGTTGTAGAGTAGTCTTGTACTATTGGGCTAGTATCAGTTGAAACTTTACAGTGTGCATGTTGTGTCTATTTGACTGCTTCCTTTTTGCTCATGCTTTTTCTTTCTGAATTGTAGGATGCCTGGAATACACCCAGAAAAAGGTGGTAACACCATGTTAAATCGTACCCTTGATTCTGATGTCTTAACATCCCAGGCTGCTCTGCCAGATCTCGCCTTTGTTCCACCTGTCAAAGGCAAGAAGTTGAGCAACTCTACTTCTGACGGTGAGTGTTTTCTTACTGGCATGCGAATTATAGAATGACAACAAATTTTCATCTGTTCATATTCTTCTCTTAGTCTCCAAACTGCTCCGATCACTCATGTTTCAGCATTCCGTTGTGTAGATCTTTCCAAAGTAGAAGGAAGGCGCAACACAGCAGCAGCACATAACAATGTAGGAGTCCAAGACACTGAAACTTCAGCCTCCAACAAGAGAGATACAAGGTTCCGTCGGACGACATCTGGCAGCGACGCCGATGCACCGGAGGCATCCTTTATCGAAATGCTGAAGAGCAACAAGAAGCCTCCGAGGGGACCCGATGCCCCTGTTGGTTCTATGGACTCCGACGCTGGCCCGGGTGGTAAGAACAGCAGCAAGAAGAAAGGCAAGAAAGGGAAACAAATAGATCCTTCCCTTCTGGGTTTCAGGGTGCACAGCAACCGTATCATGATGGGTGAGATACAACGTCTTGACGATTGAATCTCAATGTTTTTCTCTTTCTCTCTTACAAAAAAAGAGTGCACAGGATTTAGTAAAGATTGAGGCAATATGATTATATATCTTTGTAGATGATCTTTGTTTTCTGTGTATATTGGGGTTCAGTTTTGGAGGGATGTTAAGAGCCCTTTTGTGAGTTTGTACAAATGCAGGGGATTAACTGATGCTGTTGTTAGTGTATATACAGTTGAAATCAATAAAAGAATGTGGGCTTGCTCACCATTTTTTTATTCTTTAATGTCTTCTCCAGGGTGTTTTTCGCACAAATTTGTTGCTTGGGGTGATGTGTAGTAATTCTCAACTTACAAGGTGTTTTGTGAAAAATGGAGATTACGTGGCTGGTTGCATGCATGCAGAAAGAGATTGTGGACACGTAGCAGTGTCATCTGAAGTCCAAACCTCATCTTTTTCTTTAATTTCTGAAAATAAATAAATAATATTATATAAACTAAACAATATTCATTTTAATTTTAAATTTAAAAACAAGGAAAATTTAATCAAGAAGTGAATCTGATTGTTATAATCCTCCTTTATTGCATTTGTGTCCCAAGAAGAGAGTTCATTCTTTTTCATCACATTTGAGAGATTACACATGAAAGAAAGAAAGAAAGAAAGAACAGTGATTATATATATGAACAACAACATACACTAGCAACCAATATACATGAAATCTCTTCTTTCATTCAAAGTTAAGCAAAGATCCAAAGCACTTGTACACCAAATCCTTGAACTCCTCCTCCCTTCCATGTTTTTCTTTCACATTTTAGTCCTCATCCTCCATCATACCCTGCCATTTTTTCCCAAAATATTAATAATAATAAATAATAATAAAAATAATAAAAATCAACTTACAAAATTGATCACAAACATATATCACTCTCACCTTGTGACCAATGAGGTATCCAACCTTGGGTCCATGTTTCATTATCAAATGCTCCCTCACAAACTTCTCATAGATGAAGGATGCACCTCTGAAATGTGGGAGTACCAACCATGCAGCCAAAACCACTTTTATTGGGTACCAAATTGGCAACCTTCAAAAATACCACCCAATTTTTTTTTAAATAAAATAAAATAAATATAAATTTTAATTAAAAATGAATGGATGATAAATCACCAGTATAAGATTGGCTCAGCAACCATCTCAAAAAGAGTTAGGAAAGAGTACAAGATCCAATAAGCCAGCCATTGCTCATCATCCAGCTTTGATTGGCTCTCTATTGCTTTAATTGATGCAATCCTAATTAACAACAATAAATTCCATAGTTCAAGAAAAAAATTTATCATATAATGTTAACCAATAGATAGTAATCAAACTATAGGATAAGGATGATGTTACATACAGGGGATATATGAGCATGAGGCATGGCCTGCAAAGATAAAAGTACATGGTTACATTAATCAAGAAAAAATATATAGATAGAACAAACTATGAAAGTAAGAAGAAAATATAGTTAAACATGGAGATGAAGACATAAATTATGTACCCTGCCAGGGAGCTCAATTGGTAGAGGAATGTCCAGAGTTTGCTCATCTCTCTCTGTCTAAACAGAAACAAAAACTTGCAACTTGGAAATGAGAAAGAAAGGTGAAAGAATGGGTGAGATTTATAGAAAGAGAGAGAGAGAAAGAGGTGGCAAGGTATTAAAAGCATCTGATGCTTTCCTTGGACGTGGCACTCTGGGCTAGCCACACCAAACAGATCAGCAAGGCTTTTTGCAGATATACCCCTTGGTCATTGCATTAAAAGAATTACAAGGAAAAGAAATGATTAACAAGATAAAAGAATGAATTAGCAACTATGAACAAGAAGGAAGGCACATAGGAGAACACAAGCAATGACAACCAAGAGTGGGGATTTCTAATCTTCATGCATGTAAAGATTTACATCTTGAAAAGAAAGGCACATGGGACAACCAAGAATGGAACTTTTTGCTCTTAATAAATGTAAAGATTTACATCTTTAAAAGACAGCAGCAGGAATAACATCAACAATGTCAAAAGATGAAGAAGCAGTTGTGTTTGAACAGGAAAAGGATTACATTTAGTTAAAGCAATCAACATACAGGAGTGCTTTGAGAATCCTCCTCACCAGAAGCCAATACCAGTTGAGGTGTAACAACAGTGCCATCCTTTCTCGCCTTCTTGCGTTCGCGTTGGAGTCTGAAGTACTCCCTTCTCCTGGCTTTGAAACTGTTTGGGTTCTCAGGCTGTAGGATCCGTGGGTAAACACTCACCTGTTGGATCATACCGACTGTTAGTATAGGAAAGAATACATATAGTTTACAATTTGACAAGAATTTTGGATGTGAATTTCTACAAAGACCTTCTTCTTGTCTGGTCCGAACTTCTCAAACTTGACCAAGCCATCTATCAGAGAGAAGATTGTGTGGTCCCTTCCCAGCCCAACGTTTTTCCCAGGATGGAACTGAAGGTTTAGTCACAACTCAAAATGTTAGGACAACCCTCCCGACAACACAATTTGAATCATCAAATACCATTAAAAGGCAAAAAGAAGAGAGAAAACTAGAAAGTTGAGGAAATTTGAAGACCCCCCTAGCAAAATCACATTTCTTCCTTAATATAATAAAGTGGAGATACAAAAGAATCACATACTAAATGTCTAGCCTATAGTTGACAGGTGATAGTATGTGCATGATTTTGCACTTAAAATGTAGATATAAGCAGATAAGTAATCATTATTTGTTCTTTTCAACTATGATATAATAGACAAATTATGTCTTATTAGCAATGTGAATACAAGTTTTACATAGTATTATTTGGCACTATATCAGCAAGGGACCCCATTGCACCTGGTCACTTATAATATGGGGTGCAACCCACAGGTCTACCCTCTACTCTCTTAAAACCTAGTAGTGTGACAATGGAAACAGGGCAGGTTTGATTTAGTGAAGAGCAAAACAATTATGCCATGTTATTTCTGTCTGCAGTCTTAGCTAGCAGTATGAGAGAGAGTATTGAGGACTAGTAACTGTTGGCTTGTTGATTATAGTACATCTTTTAGAAGCAACTTGCTACAAGAAACATGCCATGCTCTTTGGATGTTGTTGGCTCACTTACTAGTTAAAACGACAGCACATGGGAACTTAGCTCAAAGACAATGCTCTGGTTAACTCAAGTCAGTCATCACAATTACTTCTGAATGGCTAGTGCAATGGGCAACCATTTACAATTATGCAGGATGTAGAGGAGTGGACAAACAACAGGGTGGACTAGGGCTAACCAAAAGCCAAATAAAGGATAACCATTTAAAGAACAAAATAGTCATGAAATGCCATTGAAAGTTATTTACTACACCTAAACACACCTACCATCCTTTCTATCCTAAAGAAACAATGGATGATGAAGATGTATAATATGCCAAAATCAGAAACCTTGCATCATCAAGACTCGATTGTGGATCCAAGTTCTAGAGACCCTCAAGCTTTTTGTTTGACAAAGATACAATCGCTGGACATGAATACAAAGATAATACTTCTGGATGATATGTTTCAAAAGTCCAGATATGGGGGTCAGGGTAGCAAATTATTGGATATTGGCTAATAACAACCCATTTCAACGTCAAAACTGATCCAGGACAAGGGTCCAGTGACATAGCATGCTATACTAAATGACTGCTATTTGTTTTTTTAATTTATTTTTTGTCAATTTTGTTTAATTCTTTTTTTAAAAATAAATGTGGACAAGTCACTAGAAACACGCCTCAGCTGTGGTTCGAACCCTTGTGAGAGGGAATGTGCTTGCCAACTTTCAAAAGGAAAGTTGGTATTTCGTTTAATTCTTATGCCCTCATGTTTTTAGTAAACTTTATTGTTTGAATTTTCATACTAAACTAAAACATAACTTGAGAACCAAGATCAAAACTGAGGTTGAACCATCAGACCTTGAGAGAAACACTTAGACAGCCAGTCATGTCTAAGCATGAATAAACGGTATAGAACAAGAATGATAAAATTGTTTTATTTCAGATCAAAATATAACAAGCTCAATAGCAAATATAGTTGAGCAAAAGTTCCGAATCTTGCTGAACTGCATGGATACATGCTAGAAAAATAAGCAAATAAACATATCAAACCAAACAACATTGATCTTGATTATGTTTGTAAATCTAGGTAACATACAATTTTAAATTTGCATTTGGAAAGTAATATATGGCACAAACCATAAGTCCAGAATGAATTTATAGTTCTTATCCTATAAAATTTTCCCTGTTTTATTTTCATCTCACAAGCCACAAACTATCATGAATTCAGCTAAAGCTAAATATCTCAGAATGAAAATAAACATTTTTTTTTAATCTAGCAACATGCAATAACAAATTGTTCAATTAAATGCACATAGATTACTTGCAGATAACATCATAAATCAAGCCGGACAACACCCTAACACCTATTGTTTATCAAATGTATATGAAGTTCTCGAACACTAAATCATCCTGAATTCATCCAAATATAAATCTACATAACTAGTCAAAAATATGCAAGTTTTATCGTCTCAAACTTCCTCTCTTTAGCTTAATCCAGAAGGAAACAAACTAATACATACCAAGCCATTAAAATTCGGCTAAATACCAACCTACAAATCATTCTAAAATCAACAGACAAAGAAAAAAAAACGAGGGTTCAAAAGGAGGGCGAATTCCATGGAATACCTTAGTCCCGCGCTGCCGGATGATGATGGCGCCAGGCTGGGCGACCTGATCCCCATAAATCTTGACACCAAGGCGCTTCCCCCTCGAATCCCTACCATTTTTGGTGCTCCCAGCTCCCTTCTTGTGCGCCGACTCGATTGTCAGGGGCGTAAAGATGGGCGAGAGAGGACGCCCACAACGGAGGTTGAGAGGGGCAAAGGTGAGGCCTCCGGTGAGGAATGAAGAGGAGGAAGAGGAGGAAGAGGAGGAAGAGTTAAGAGAGAGACCCCTGAAGGCGCTGGCGAGGTTGAAGGTGAGGGTCGCCATTGGAGAGCTCGGAGAAGTGGGAAGTCGAACTCCACAGTGGATAATAGATAAGAGAAGTGAGGATGGGGAACAAAGCGGATCGGGTTTAGCCAAACCGGGTCTCAACCCGATTTTCTTATCGGGTCGGGTCTGGTGGAGAATGATAGTAGGGGCGCGTTTGGTTCACCGAAGTGGGCACCGATGTGTAGTTTTGGACTCATAGGTTGATGTTAGTCTAGTCATGGTGAGATTTTTTTTTAATAAATTAATCATTAATAAAATATTTGGATTGAGGATAATCTGTTCAACGAATGAGAGAGGTCGGTGAAGGTTGAAGTACTTCCGTTGATTTTGAAGGAAAGATCGGTTGTGACCGATGACTTTTCTTGTTCATTCCTCCTACTTTGCAAGATCAACATTTCCTCCAGAAATCACTTTTTAGGGACCAAACTTTGTCGGGAGAAGGAATTGTCGGGTAAAAAGATCTGAATGCTCATGCTCGGGAAGCCTCCGATGCTCAAGTCAGGGACTCAAAAAAGAGATGAGATAGAGAGAGAGAATGGGAGAGAGAGAGATAGAGATCTTTTGAGAGAGACGGTCAACTGCTAGCTTGTAAAGCTTTCAGCACCTTCTCGAATCCATCCTCTATCGTCAGATGATTAGGCGATTATATTAACAGTTGGACTCTTATTTTGACAAAGGCAACAAGCACCCCCACGAGTGAAGTCATGGACTTGCCAAAGGGTGGAGCTTAGTTGCTACACACACATGAGCCCACACCCTGCATGTGGAGGCTCGATCCCGAGATCACCTGGGAGAACACACCCATCCGCAAGGAACCCATAGGCCAAGAGGCTGAGATTTGTAAGACTTGATAAATATGTTTATAATATTATTATTCATCTAATATTACTATATTTTCAAATTTAATGCTTATAATTTTTAATCATAAGAATATCTTTAATTATATTTTTTAATTTTTTTTATTATCTATTAAGTTTAAAATATAATATTAAAAATTATATATAATTTAGATCTATTGACTTATGAAACTACCCAACTTAATTTTCATATTCCGTAGTTCGATCTATG
The DNA here is from genome assembly GCA_026586065.1 of Dioscorea zingiberensis. Lineage (NCBI taxonomy): Eukaryota > Viridiplantae > Streptophyta > Magnoliopsida > Dioscoreales > Dioscoreaceae > Dioscorea > Dioscorea zingiberensis. The sequence goes on along the minus strand of CM048823.1, from coordinate 5,299,837 downwards.
ATTTCTCATTTATGGACATTGATAAGATCCTTTCATTTAGCAACACCTCACGGTGACAAAGCTTTCATGTTAATGGAGAGGTTCAAATGAAAAAAAGCTTACGGTGGATACCTAGCTAGGCATGTCCAAGCCTAAATTAAGCTCAAATTAAACTCAAGCTTAAAGTTGCGTGAAAATTCTTGCTTGAATCTAGTGCATTGCACCAACTAGTAAAAATGTGAAAACTCGCAAGTAAATTTTAATATTTTTTTCTCAAAAATTCTACAAGTTAAAAGTTGAGAATAAAGAGAGTTGTTTGCCACTTGTCACATTTTTATTGGCTTAGTGCAATGCACTAGGCGGCTCCGGGCAAGAATTACACCCCATTATAGCATTATGAATTTGAGATTTGAGTTAATCTCACCCTTGATTACACTCTTAACTAAAAAACTTTTGATTTCAAACTATAAATATCTATTTCATTAAAATTATATTATATATATATAGGAGTATACACTAATACATTCTTCATCTATAAAGTAAGCCTTTCCTTGAAGCATGGCTTGCTTTCCTTGTTCCTTATTGAGCCTTCTCTATGACATTCTACTATGAACCAAGCCAAGTTAGATGAAGGGGAAAAGATAAGAAAATTATGGAATTTAACTCTAACTATCATTCTCTCTCCCTTTTCCATTTCTAGATGTAGTGCAAATGAAGGGAAGCATTGTTTATCAAGACAAGCCAAGACAGAAAAGTTCCATATTTTCCTTCATTTCTTAATCATCTTTTTGTTTCATATTCTTGAAGAGAATAATGGATTGCCTAACAATTGATCATTTACAAAGTAAATAACAAGTTATGGCCATAATGAAAAATATTCCTACTTGAAGTTCAATCAAAAACTTTAAAAATAAATAAATAAATAATCCATGATACTAAATAATAAAAAACAAGATTTTCTTGTTTTTAGACAATAACTTGAGATCAATTAAACTATTGTCATTTGACTTGCTACCATCTCATTCTAAGAACAAGAATTTCGACAAAAACAATTTATTTTCCCAAGTACAATAATACTACCATGTATATGTTTTTCTTCATAAAAACACTTGTAATGCATGTGATCAGTCTCAACATCTTTAAACAGCTAATGGATAAGTTCAATTGTACTGCATGTGACTCTCAACATGTTTAAGCAGCTAATGGATAAGTTCAATCTATTGACTTCCAAATAAAACAAATAAATTTTAAGATTTAATTCAATCAAAGAGTAGATGGCTTATTTTTCCTTCTCATCTATCAAACAATGTCAACCATAGTTATCATCTTCTTGTTTGCTTGCCCATGCCTTGTTGAATTTTCTCATGTATTCCACAAAATTATCCTAATTACGTATATACTACTGGAAAAACCACTATTACAGGTATATGCCAAGTTTCTCATGTATGTATATACCCCCTGTCATGAACAATTGTCAACCCAAAGACTTAAAATATAGATAAATGTGAACTATGAACTAAGGAAATATCTCTTATACCCCTATGAGATATTTCAATTAGTTTAAATTTCATATTTTTCATCGGCATATATTTTTGTCATATCTAGTTTGTTATGCCCTAAACTCAACCAGTACACCAGCAACATATTCGTGGGGATGAGCCCCATTGTGCATGCAAAACCTTAAGACCCTGTTTGAATGATTGGTTGTTATGCTTTCGTAATGTATGGTATAGTATGGTATAGTATGTTATGATATTGTAATTATTGTTTATTATGTTTGGAAAGATGGTATGGTATGGTATGGTTCATTAGCTATTTGTGTTTGTTTTGATGGTATGGTATGGTTGTAGAAATAATAAAATGACCAGAATACCCTCAAATAAAAATTAATATGAAATCATGTTAAATTGAAAAAATTGGTTATATACCCTTCAAAAGTTTCATAATTGCATATTTACACCCGAAAAAATCATAATTGCTTGTATACCCCTAAAAACAGGTTGAATTATGGATATGACCCTATTGTTAGGTTTCATGATAAAAGTTAATTAGATGATCTTAACCATGTTTACAACTTTGGTTAAGGATTGAAAAATTTCCAAAATACTCCTCTTTATATATTTTAGCTATTTTAAATTTCATATTTTAAAGGAGGTATTTGTAAATTATAGTCAAACAAACTTTTTAGGGTATATATGTAAAAGGTATAATGGTCATTTCACATGTTTACCATTTGCTAACTGACAATTTTTCATCTGATTAACCCCACAGATATATACGTATTATTTAGAGGTATGTATGCAAATTATGTTTTATTTAGGGGTAAATACGTAATTTCAAAATTATTCAGGGGTACACCCGCAAAAAGCCTATTAAATTCACTGATTTATGATCAAAAAATTAAATTCAACTAAAGTATAAATAATTCTTATTAAAATCTTACAAAATATACATCAAATTATTAACTATTAATTTAAAATTGATAAAATTATAATAAAATTAATATACAAAATTAACAAAAGATAAGATTTTTTTTGTATAGATTATAACTTTATTTGATTTTGCTAGGGTAGAAGAGGGGATTGAAGTAACTTGGTAAGGATATTTTTGGTAGAAAAAAAATATAAAACCATGAGAAACCACCAAATTGGTGGTTTGAAAAATTCAACAAAAATGGCAGTTTTTAAACCACAGGAAACCATAAAAAACCATGGAAAACTATACCATTTAAATGGAAATGAAAACAAACAAGAAAGTAAACCAAACCATACATTACTAAACCATGACAAACCATAAAACAAACAAGGCCTAAACCTGATTATCCATTACTATACATAGTAAAATGAATTTTTTCAGGGGTATAGTTGCAAAATGCATGATGGCCTTTTCAGTGATAGTTGTTAACATATAATTGAATACCTTACGTTACCTCAGGTTATATACACAATAAAACAATAAACCTAGTGGTATACTCATAATTAAAAATTTTCCAGAGGTATATATGTAATATCGACATGTTTCATGGAATAAAAAGGGCAGCTAGTGCTACAAAACTTCCGCATTGTGCGGGATCCGGGGAAGTGTCAGACCACTTGGGTCTATTGTACGCAATCTTACCCTGCTTTTATTACAAGAGGTTGTTTCAACGACTCAAAAGTGTGACCTCCATGTCACAAAGCAACAACTATACCATTGCGCGAAGGTTCCCCTTCGACATGTTTCATGGAATACTAGGAAAAAAAAATCCCCTACTTAGAAAAGTCTACTCTTTCATGTAACTCTAAATCTAAAACATCAAACATTGATTCTCAACTTAATTAATCCATGAATGCATCCTGCCAACCTAAGTTACAACCTTTCAACTCTCAAGCACATGATACCCTTCCCACAAGGAAAGGCCACATGATAAGCTTATAAAATCTCTATAATGTACTAAAATAAGCTATTTAAGTTCATCAGCTCCACTAGGCTAGCTAAGATGATGCAAGTCTTGCTATAAAATAAGCATGCATTGGTTCAAGAGTCTCCATCTTTCATGTGCAGTTGAACATTGCTAGCATAAAATACTCCCCCCACTTCCATAAACATCCAAGTAAACTCTCATAAGCAATTCACAGCTCATTTTGTCCTCTGACTAGAAGAAGAATTCTTATAAATTCATGAACATGCAAAGATGTTGCTCCTTGCCTATGATTTTCTATGTACATTGCTTTGCAAGGTAAACTCTCTCAAATCTAATCAAGCAAAGATTTGAGTGTGTCCACTTGCAAAGGCAAGGCTAGCTTTTCTAATCTTAACTTTCAATCCTTATATCTCTATATATATATAAGCCTTCCATTGCACATAGAGTACAAGATATAGAGAGAGATCATCAAGATGGAGCTATGGAAAGGTTGCTTGGTGGTGATGCTGTTGTTGGTGGCCATGGGGAGCATTGGAGAAGCTCAACTCTCTCAGAACTTTTATCGTTCTACTTGTCCGAATGTTGAGTCGATAGTCAGGCAAGCAGTGACGAGGAAAATACGGCAAACATTCGTTACCATCCCCGCCACTCTCCGTCTTTTCTTCCATGATTGCTTCGTAGAGGTACTATGATTTTGAAGAAGATTGATCATAAAGATAAGATACTTGCATTGTTTTTCTTCTGATTTGTGTGTATGTTTTCAGGGTTGTGATGCATCAGTTATGATCTCATCTCCGAGGGGAGATGCCGAAAAGGATGCACCGGATAATCTTTCTCTCGCCGGAGATGGTTTCGATACTGTCATCAAGGCCAAGCAAGCTGTGGAATCTCAGTGTCCTGGTGTTGTCTCTTGTGCTGATATCCTCACCATTGCTGCTAGAGATGTTGTAGCTCTGGTAATTAAGCAACTATCTACTCATCTTCTTTAATTCTTTGAAATCTTGTTATAGAAATTATTGAACTCTAAAATTTTGGAGCTGTTGTAGATGGGTCTGAGTATAAATTGTTGAGTTATCTAAGGCATCACACATTCTTCACATTAGTATGATATTGTCCATTTTCTCATACTCCAACTTAAACTAAAATTTTGACATTGAATTGTTCTTTACAGTCCGGCGGCCCAGACTTCAAAGTGGAGCTCGGCCGGAGAGACGGCCGGATATCGTTCAGGTGGCGAGTCACCGGCAACCTGCCATCCCCAACCTTGAACCTGAACCTCCTGAACTGGATCTTCCGCAAGAACAACCTCACCCAGACGGACATGATCGCCCTCTCCGGCGCACACACCGTCGGCTTCTCCCACTGCTCGCGCTTCTCCAACCGGCTCTACTCCTTCAACGCCACCACCCGCACGGACCCCTCCCTGAACCCGGCCTACGCCCGGCAACTCATGCAAGCTTGCCCGCGCAACGTGAACCCCCAGATCGCCATCAACATGGATCCGGCCACGCCCAACAGCTTCGACAACGCGTACTTTAAGAACCTCCAGAGTGGGAAGGGACTCTTCACGTCCGATCAGGTCTTGTTCAATAGCTTCCAGTCGAGGGGCATTGTCAATGGGTTCGCGAGCAACCAGGGGAGCTTCTTCTCGGCGTTCGGCGCGGCCATGCAGAGCCTGGGGAGGGTCGGAGTGAAGACTGGGCGACAGGGGGAGATTAGAAGAGACTGCACTGCTTTTAATTGATTGAACCCACTTGGTGATGACATCATGGTGCGTAGGATGGAATTTTTTGTGTTTTCCTTTTTTTTTTTTCTCTGGATTGTTGATTGAAGATGTCATGGATTCTCTATATTGTTGTTAAATGAATAAAAAGTTCTGATTTTTAAATTAAAATAATTTGAGAAAATTATGTGTGTGAGTTTCAAAACTGGAGTTGATCACCTGGAGTCTTTTAAAGTGGTGATGCTTTTTCATGGAGCCCCGGGTGACATCATGGGCAGAGCTTTCAATGCAAGTCTGCGAGATGCAACCCGTATGTGATTCACTAGTCTGCCCTCAAAAACCATCTCCTCGTTCAAAGAGCCGAGCAAGCTCTTCATCCGACACTTCATCAACAATAAATAGCAAAGGAAGACCTCAGCTATGCTGATGAGAATCAAGCAGTATGAAAGAGAGGACCTTCGTGCTTATATATCCATTGTTTCAACATGGATTTACGTTGGAAGTGTCTGATCTCAACTAAGCTTTTACAGTGGCTGCACTAATGGAAGGGTTGCGCTGATCTCCCTTCCAATTTTCTTTGTTCAAGAAGCAACTGATGGACCTGACCGATCTCCTCTTTAGGACCGAGAAGTACATCACTGCCGAGAGATCCAAGTTGTCATATGAGAGAAGTGGTCAAGTAGGACAAGCCAAAGAGGAAGCGAATGAGTTAAGAATCTTAAAAATAATTGAAGAAGTCGAGGTTTCGGCCTCTTGAGATCCACAGAAAGGACAAAGGAGGAGTTGGCTTGGTTTCATAATTACGCCCCCTCGAATGCCAGCAGGTCTACCATCCTCATGCAGATTCAGAACGAGAGTATTGTCAAATGGTCGGCCAAGAAAAAGCAAATTGGCAGCCGGAAGGACTTTAAAAAGTATTTAGATTCCACCGTGATCAGGGCCACGATAGTGAGGACTCCATATAGCTAAAGTATGAGATAGAGGACTTGATCCGGTGTGGTCATCTCTCTTATGGGAGGGACTGATGGAGAAGAATTTCAAAAAAGAGGAACTAAGAAGGAATACCAAAAGTCAAAGGATTGTCAGGTCATATGTAAATATGTTAGAGACTAAAAAATTATTTTTTTTTAAAAAAAATATAGATATCAGTGTTTGATTGAACACTTCTTTGGCATTATTTAATAAATCATAACAAAATTAAAGAGTTAAAAAGTAATTGAATTAATTTGGTTTCATTAATTATCTGTTTTGATTTGGTTTTAGAAATAAAAATTAAATATTTTAAAGATATTTTATCATTTATAAATTATGATAGTTGAATTTACCTTCATATGTTTACGGGCATTTAAGAAATATATATATATTTTTTAAAAAAAACATGCCTTAAAATATGAAATTAAAACAAATTTTATTGAAAAAAAGATAAAATGGATTCGGGTCTAGACCCGAATCCAAGAGCAAATGTTTAAACGGGTCGGATGTAGGATGTTGACCCGACCCGTTTGACACCCTTATACAAAAGCAAACAACGGAATCGCAATGTGAACTTTTCCGGGGCAGAGAGATGAGCGGCGTCGGCGGAGGTGGAGGCGGTGGCGGAGGGTTGGTGAAGACGCCGGCGGACTTCTTGAAGTCGATTCGGGGTCGTCCCGTCGTCGTCAAGCTCAACTCTGGCGTCGACTACCGCGGTTTTATTCTTGTTCACTGTTTTCTCTTCTAGGGTTTTTTAAGTTCTTGTATGGATATTTGCTTTGTTGTGATCTATCTCTATTCCATCCTTCGAGTATAATCTGAAATTTCGTAGATATTTTCTGTGGATACATGGGATTAGGGTTTAATAGATTCAATTACTATCCTTTAAACCCTAAATTCCCTTTTGTTTTTGTATGTGTTTATGTAACCCTGTTAAACAACTTAGTTGCATGAATGTCCCTTCTTGAGTATAAATTTGCATGTAAACTTGCTTGCCCTTATACCCCACTGTTTGGATTGAGGGAGAATACAGAGAATAGAGAGAATAGAAGGCAATGCAAGAGCACAATAAGGGGTGCTATGTTTGTGTTTGGTCAAATGAAGTAAATAAGATTAACAAGCACAAGCAATTGTAAGAAGAAAAAAGGAAAAAGAAAAAAACAAATTTTTCTTTAGATGAGGAGGAAAAGAAAGAGGATGTATGAAGTGGTAAGCTATAAACAGTTACACTCTTGAAACAAGATAAGGTTGCCATTTGTCTTTATCCAGAATTGTGATTGCATTGCTTTTGTAGCTATGAACTATGAGAACCAAGGACATTGGCTGTTATTAAGGTCTTCTATGGCTTCGGCTAGTTTGAAAAACTTAGTCGTAATTGTTTTGTTTCTAGAATCTAATTGGATTTTAGAGAAAAGTATCTGATCAATTATTGGTTGGTTTCTTACCTTAGATTTGGTATTTAACTAACAATAAGGTACAGGATTTTATAATTTATGATAAGTTGACGAATCATATCATATAGAATCACTCATTTTTGTAAGACTTGCTAGTCTGGTCACCGGTGGCTTAAAAATTGAAATGGGCCTTCTTCACCTTATTCTTGTTGGTGATAAGGTCAAAAGATATTTGAAGCAATTGCACAAAAGATCTTTGATATTGCTGTCTTGTTACTTGTCATTTTAGGGAAATCACCTCTGCTTGTAGGTAGTACTTTTGTTTCATCCAGGTTTTCTATTTTCCAGTCATCATTCTTGAAGTAAGCCCGACGATTATCTACCTGGCGTTCTTACATTTCCATTTTGTTTTATTGAATAATCCCCATGCTCGATTTTCTCTCTGGCTGCAAATGGTTATCTTGTCCTAAAGAGTTTGATCCTTTACTTTTCAGGAATACTTGCATGTCTAGATGGGTACATGAATATTGCAATGGAGCAGACAGAAGAATACGTAAATGGCCAGCTGAAAAATAAATACGGGGATGCTTTTATAAGAGGAAACAATGGTAATTCTTTCCACCCTACAGCCCACTCTGTCAATGTTCATTATGGTTTTACCTGAATTATTCCCCTGCTTTGTTGATGCAGTCCTCTACATCAGTACCTCCAAAAGAACTCAAGGAGAAGGAGGGTAGCCACCCATGCACTATTTGAAGCAAGGACTTGGCGACCAGCTCCCAAGATGGTGAAATTTGATTTCGCACTGAAGTCTGCCTTTGTATCTGATTTATTTATGAAACCCACATAGTTGATCCTAGCTTTTAGTGTGGTTTATTTTCCTATTTGCTATTGTATGCTAACCAGTACTCCTTCGACAAGGTTTTAATTAACCTCTGAGTAAATTTTAAAAAACTCTTGGAAGTTTCAAGTGTTCGAATACGTATATGTTGTCGATACCGGAGTGCATCAGTTTGAAGTTTTATATAATCTACTGTTTTGGCTGATCGATGAATGTGGTGAAAATTAGGTTATTATGTGCTGAAAAATAGTAATGGCTGCCCTATATCGCACATATGCATGATTGATTTTTATGGGTCAAGATTCATCTGGCATGATTGATATTTTTAGGTCAAGATTGAGTGATCTTATATTTCTGCAATTATATATTCAGAAATAGTGGATTAAAATGCAGGTTCAACCTCAGCTTCTCTTCAGAGGACATGATAAAGTAAATTCTTCACTACAAAAATCACAAATTTAACAAAATTTTGCAAGGAATTATTCACTTGTTTTATAATCTCATTAAATAATATACTCCAACAGTAAATAATATACTCCACACACATAATATAGGATAATATTAAAACAACAACACTGTTCCAACAAGAGGGAGCATTACCCCCATTCAATCAAGTAATTTTACAGTAGAATCACACGATAAACAAAAACAAACTGTGAAAATATTACACCTCAACCTTAAAGTCGACTTGAATATGGAAGAAATGAACCAGAGGCACCTTCATAGCTTCCATCAAAATCTCCATTAATAATGTTTACCGAAACTTTGAGACCAGTGAAGATTTTCTTGCGACTCCAATTGAACAAAAAGCAGACAAGGCTGGTGCGGTATGATATCGAGACCTCGAATCGAAAATATGTTTTACTGCCGACATAAAAAAATTTATCATCCCCAATCTACTGCTTTCATATTGATAACTCAAGTACGAGATTTCCCATAAAGATTAGCATAAACAACTTTCGTCCTATAAACCAGAATCATGCTCAAGATAACTGCAACTATGCAGAAACCCGACATTATCAATGATGAGAGGAAAAAGCAGATAGAACCTTCGCATTTTAGTGCCTCTCCTGCATAAAGTCTAGTTCCATAGAGTAATCTCCCGAGCATCGATAAATTTTGGGGCTTGTGAGCTTGTTTCTCTGCTTCATAGTCATAGATACCGCTTGCAATAACACCTGAGAATATCAAGGAACCAGCAGGGTTGGCCACAGTGAGAAAATTGTACAACGCCCCAAAGTTTTTAATGCCGAAAAGCTCAGATGCAGCGGCAGGAACAATAGCCCAATGAGCTCCGTATCCAACTCCGATTAGAAATGTGCCAATGTACATCACTCCTGGCCAACCCATAGCAAAAAAGAAGTGCCCGATTGCCATAAAAATCTGAGCCACCGCCACAGCAACTGGCCGTGGATATGCATGGTCCCTGATCAGATGGTAGAATGGTATTACAAAGCAATGCTATGAAAGAAATTCATGTCTTTAATCATGTCTTTATGGAAAGATGATAAGCTGCACAGACTAAGATTTCATGAGCTATGATAATAAGTATTTCAGAGCATAAAAATTAATACCACTGTAACACCTTTACTATATTTCTCAAGGATGCAAATACATAGATGATGAAGATTTGGAAGTTAAAATGGAAAGATAATGAATAGAGAGATTACGACTTCAAGTGTATAAGCAAGTTCTATCTTCATTATAAGCTGAGAAACTGCAGAATCTTGTATATATAGTATTTTTCTTGATCATCACTCAATCCCTCTGTCTTTTATTAAATGACATTCAATGAGAAAGTATTCGATGTAGATGCATACAATCAGAACTAAATCCAACGAAATCAATTGAAACCAGATGCACATGCGAAAGAAACTATTGATCAACACATACATAAGGGATATAATAACGGTATAGTTCTGCATTTCTCCAAAATAAAAATTCATAAAGTTAAACTTGAATCAATTAATAAGCAGAATAATATTTGAATAAGGAATCAAGGATCATACCTCACAATAATCTCGGAGAAGTAGCCTCCGCCAACTCGGCCAAGAAAATTCCAAATGCTGATCATGGAAACATAAACATGGGTGTCATCATAACCCAAGGACTCGCACATCTGACCCAGATTATCAATGACCGTTAAACCAGACCCTGATCCCAACAACAGAGAGAAGAACAGTAGCCAAAAGTCCGCCTTTATCAAGGCTTGCATCAAGGTGAAATCCTCCCCCCGGCGCGGACCTTTCCTCCTCTTGATCCTTACAGCTCCTTCAGCGGCAGCTTGAAATAGTTTTGCTTGCAACTGTGCAATCCTCCTCTGCCTCTCTAGTGCAGGAAGCAGGTCAACTTCCTTGGGCTTTTCATCTTCAACCTCACTGAGAATAACTTCTTGGTAATCTGTATCTTGTCTTGATTTACCCGCCTCATCTTTGTGAGGTGAAGGGAGAAGAGATTCTTGAATAGCAGATGAATCATCAGAGTGAAATGTCAACATCAAAGGAATTACTACAGGAATGATTAAGAGGAAGAATAAAATGACCGTGAACAAAATTTTCAAAGAATAGCTCAAGTCGACTAGATCTTCCAAAAGCATGACACCCATTAAATATGCGGCCAGAATCACACATACACTATAAATGAAAATGAAACTAGAACCATCAGATGGTCGCACTTGTCTATGACCTCCTACAGGTCGAACAATGAACATCAAGGCAATGACCACCATTGAAGGTCCAACAGCAACCATAAAGATGAGAGCTGCATGATCAGGTGTGTGCATTATGGCATATATTTGGGTCAAGATTGCACCACTCAAACCCGCAAAACCTTTAAGAATGCCCACTACAGGGCCCCTGTTCTTGGGGAAGTTTTGCACACACGATACAAGAGCAGCTGTGTTGAAGTATGTCTCTCCATTATTTCCTACAAAGATGAGAATGCACATCTGCACAAAGAAACCCATTTAACAAGCTCAGAGTTCATACCATGTCGATTTCAAGAAAAAGGAATCATATTTCTGTTTTGACAACACAAAGAAAGTGTTAACTCAGTCATCATCAGCTCCAAAATAAAATTAGTAGATCAGTAACGAGACCTAAGAAGTCTGCAAACATTCATTTGAAGTGCTAGTTTCCTTTAGCCCAATCGTTTCGACTAAAAACAATAATACCGTACATCTCCATTGATTCATTTTCTAAACTAAGATAAAAGAGATCATAATTGAGTTGCACCATCAAGTAACAATTAACCCAGACAACAATTTTCCAAACATATACAAATCATGATCCACACAAGGATCAGTCGGAGAAAAATAAACTATGCAGTTCACTAAATATTGGCATAGATGTCAAATATGGTAAAACAAGATGCTGATGTTCCATGCTAAAAGGATTACAATAACTAATGATGATGGGTAGTCGATACAAGACAGTAGACCTTACAAACAGGATGTGATTTGGAAGCTTTCAAGTTCAAATAAGACAAAGCATACCAACTGAAGAACAAGGCATGCAAATGTCAAGTTCAAAGTACTAAACTAAATAATATGCAGATCTATGACCAAGAAGGCATACTTTGCCTTGACATTAGTGAGGAAAAACATAAATTGGTTCAACTAAATTTAGGGCTTCAAAAAATTGAATCAAACAACAATAATGATACACTAAAAGTACCTTTGATTATCCCTCAATTATGCACAACAAAAATAATTACTTGCTCCTAATAATTTCATTACTCACTCTTAGCACAAAGTGAACATTCTCAATTTGCAATCAGCTACACTGAGTGAATACCGATGCAATATTTAATTCTATACAAAATTTATACTGAGTGAATACCAATGCAACAGTACAAAAGTATAACTTCAGATGAGACGAACTCTAGATTATATCTGATTAACCAAAGATCTATAATGTGCATTCAAAGAAAGTACAAGTAGAGAGAGGCTCACCACCCAGAGGGGGGGCACCGGAATTCGCTTTGTGATGGCGAGCCAGACCAAGCCATATCCGACAAAATTCTGAAGTGCCCCGATGAGGAGGGCGGCCCAGAGTGGCAGGATCTCACAGAGAGTCCCTGCCAGGAACCCAATGCTATCACCAAGGTCCTTGGCCACACCAAGGCTGGCAACCTGGCGCTGATTGTAGCGCAATGAGCTCTTAATGACTGGAGAGATGCTACCAAAGAGATAGCCAATCCCACCACAAGACTGCATCCACATTGCTGCCACAAAGACCAGCCATCTGTTGTTGAAGAAGCCCTCAAGCTTATGCCAGAATCTAGCCATTGCCGACAAGCTATGATCCAAAAAAAAGATTGGATTTTTACACTTCCTGGCTAATGCCCAGATTAAGAAGAGATCAGTGATCCTTTCCTTTTTTTAAATAAGTGCCCAAATAAGAACTTTGAGGGCAACGGAAGATCAATGAGCTTCAAGGAGTTTATAGCAGGATAAGGGAGATCTAAATGGGGATTTCCAAATGAATGGACAGCAGGAAAACAAAAAGATAATCCCAAGTATATAAATAGAAGAATTCCGTTCTCTATTTGTTGGCAATTTAGACTACAAGCTTGGGCCTTTTCAACTTGTCACCCTTTCTTTTGTTGTTCTTCTTTTGAAAAAGTGATCCTTGTTGAGCTGATAAGTACCAAGAGCATAACAGAGAGGAGAGCAATAAAAAAAAAAGACAAACAAAAACAGAGAGAGCACAAGAATGGATTTTTTCCTCAGAGATGGCACTCTGATGGGGAATAAGAAATCAAGAAAGAGACTACATCAACACAGGATAGAAAAAGCTTCAAACTTTTTTGTTTACAAGGAACATACCAGATGGATACCAGGGAACAAATACCAAAAGATTGAATCTTTTGATGTTTTTGTTGATTCCCTTGCAAAACCTAGTACAATAATATCTCTTTTTCACCACCTACAAGAGAGAGCAATTCAAAGGAAACACTTTGAGATGCCAATTGATGAGTGGCAAGACACAGAAGAACAAGAGCTCTCTCACACACACACTCTCCCTATAGAGAAGCAATGGAAGAAGATGAAGAAGCTGATGATGGTTGGGTTTGGTGCAAGAGGAAGACAAAGCTGAGAAAGTAAGAGACACTGCTGTCAACCACAAAATAATAGTTATGTGAATAAATAAATGCAAGACCAAGTCCCAAACAGCTACAGATCTAATATATGAAATAATAATAATATTGTTTGAAAAATCACTCAGATGAGTTTTGTTTTCTGAAAAAGAATAATATCACATGGATTTATTGATTTATTTATTTATATTTGTGAAACTCATGTTGGTCAAGTTTGGTAAATGTCATTGTTGAATTAACAAAGCTCTGATGTGGTTCACAAAAACAAGCATGTGAGTTTTAAAAGAAAAGAGAGGGTTCATTGTTGTGTTGGTCACAATGTTGTACTTTTAGCAAGCAAATGGACTTCACTTTGTGTGGTTTTGAAAATGGAATCATTTATAAAAAAAATTTAAAATCTTTTTATTTTTTATTTTTTTGACGAAGACCAATGTTCCCACGAGGGAAGTTATGGACGTGCTTAGACATGGAGCTTAGTTGCTACACACATCTCAGCCCTTATCTTATATGTGCGGGGGCTCAATCTCAGGATCACCCTAGAATAACACACTCCATCAATCTTACATAAAAGACTCAATACCAATAGACGAAGAGATCATTGGTAAAAATTTTAAAATCTTTAAGTTTATTATGGTGCACGAAGAAAATGAATATAAAAAACTTAGTGCACATACTTAAACAAACAATAATTCAATTACATTCATTAAAATTTGAGAGGACATGTCTTGTTATATGTAAAGGCTGGCTCTGTGTTTTTAAATCTGCAAACCTGTCTTTCAGGCTTCAATCATTAAAGGAGTGTTTGCTAAATTTTAAGAATAAACTTTTTAGTTTAAAATAAAATATAGTTAGTTGAATAAAGGTCCAATTTTTTAACCTAAGTTTTTCATTAAAGAATATTATAAAAAAAGTTTTCCCAAACACAACACTAAACATACTTTGTATTTCCTTATTCTTCATTTTCATGTAAATTGTGATTATTTATTGGATCATTTGATTTGATTTTTTTAAGCTATAAGCGCTTATTTTATAAGTAAACATTTATAATTTTTTTTAAAAAAATAGATAAACCATATTCATCATGATAAAAAAACTGGTCTTTTGTGGAAACATCTTATATAGGCCCTAACTCAAGCATAGTATGTATATTTTACAAATAAGATAGGTTGAGGGAATGGAGTGAGAGTCATTTTGCAACCCTTTTAACAACAGTCTCTTTTGACTTTCTCCTTTAGCCCTACTCGACTTCTAAAGCCAGACAAGATAACGATTATCTTGTTAGCTAGCCGCAACTTAAGGATTGCAAGAAAGAACACCAAAAGAAACACCCTGACATAGAAGAATAATCTCTAAAATCTAAAAAGTAATATTAAAATCAAGGCTAATCTAGAAACTAGCCCATAACACTAAATAGTTTGAAACTCCAAAATTCTACCATTTCAGAATTTTTGTCAAAAATAGTAAAAATTTAAAATTATTCTGAAATTCAAAACATGTCAAATAATCAGCCAAAAATCTAAAAATCTAGACCAAATCAGAATCAAATCGTGCCCTCATTTGTCTAACAATTTATTACTAAAAATAACAAAAAATATCTAAAAATGAAGATTCGGAGGGGGAAAACAATGGAATTTGGCACCGAAAACGATACCCATTGAGCAGAGTTAGGTGGCCACGTGGTATGCACCGAAATGAGCTTTCCAGATTGGGGTCAAGCACATGATGCTGACACATATTACCAAGCTATGACCAAAATACCGAATCACACCGAAAACTGCCCCAATCAAGAGATTGACTTGATCACTTCTCGCCTTTATATTGATTCGCCAACTCATGATATCTAAAAGCCTGCATCGTGCAGTCTGACAGTTTAGAATCATTTAACTCGATCTCTCTTGCATCAGCGTCATGTCTTCAAAAATCTACATTAGGGTCGAAGGTTGTTGTTGGTCCTCATCTTGGGTAAACTCCAGACTCCTCTTGACAATGGATTCCATTGCCAACTTTTGTTTCTTTGTTGCGTTGCATCAAACCAATAGAGTATAAGAAAATTGATGTGACATATTAGTTTTGTATAAACACGTTGTTTAGTTTAAAAACATCTCTTGTTTTGTTCTATCCATACACTCAATGTTATTGTCATTACCATCAGATTTCACCTTTTACGGACTTTCCTTGCCAGTACTTTGAAAATTGTGTTGTATCCCTTTTTATCAGAGTAGGGGGGTTTTGGATGACAAAGAGGCTACAAATTTGTTGAGTATGAGTACTGTAGGAGCACCCTGCCAATTCCAATTCCTCATTGTTAGGTTTTGTAATGATCTTATTATTTCAAGCCAAATAAAGAATTTGACTTTGGTAGAGTATTGTTTTCAGTTGTCTATTTTGACTTCTAAAAAAATAAAAATGGTATTTTTTTTATTTTTTAAAAGTTATTGGGAGGTTTATTTTTCAAAAAAACACCGCATATATATATATATATATATATATATATATATATATATTAAATATGAAACACTTTTAGTTTTTTTTTAAAATGAAAAATACCTGATAAATACTTTTACAGTGAATCAATGATATGTCGGAAAATTACTCAAGTTATTGGAGACGCACTTAAAAAAACTTTTGAAAAATAAATAAAAAATCCATATTAAAAACATTTGGTATGGTTTTAATTGATTTTTCACAAGGATTATATGTACTAAGGTCTACCAGGGATCTGCTTGTAAATCCAAAAATTATGAGTATTTGAGTGAAAATAATGTTGGAAAAATAAAAAATTATCTTTTAAAAAAAAAACACTAGACAAAAAGATGCTCCAATTATCTTAAAATTACGGAAATGCCACCAAGTTTAGAAAGTAGAGTAAAGGGACACGTGTGACATAGCAAGAGTCCAGTTAGCCGACACTCAGCCTCTGTCGGCGAGTTGACGTCATTTCCTCGGCGATGATAAGAATAGGAGGTAGTTAACTTGTCTTGTAGGAACAGTATAACTTAAACAGTACCTCTGAATAAAACCAAAATTATGATTTGTTGTGCCTTATATCACTGTCTAACCTTGTTTTTCAGACAGTGTTTTTAAAGTTTTCATTTAGTACTAACTATTTATAAAATTATAAATATTATAAATATTATATGCACACACTTGCATAATTATGTTATAATTTTTTATATAATATATTTATATATATAGAGAGAGAGAGAGAGTAGAAAAGAATACTAATTATTATTTAATAATAAATAAAAATAGGTGAAATGTATGTATACACCTTTAAACATTTGAAATTTCATATATACTCTAATAAACATAGAATTTATTTTTGGATAAATTTTTTTTAAAAAAATTCATATAGTTTCACATATTTGCAAAATAAGGAAAATATGTTTTTTAATCCAATTTAGAATAATTTTTATATAACTTTTATATAAAATTTAACAAAAATACCCCTACCAATAAAGTAAAAGTTAACGTCATTAGTCAGGAGTTAATGAGTTTTTTCACTATTTTTTTATTAACGGAAGAAACCACAAGTTTTTATAAGGA
Source organism: Dioscorea zingiberensis (assembly GCA_026586065.1). Classification (NCBI taxonomy): domain Eukaryota; kingdom Viridiplantae; phylum Streptophyta; class Magnoliopsida; order Dioscoreales; family Dioscoreaceae; genus Dioscorea; species Dioscorea zingiberensis. The sequence goes on along the minus strand of CM048823.1, from coordinate 5,282,879 downwards.
AAAAAAATACTTTTCATATTTTGTAAATCTGTGAAACTATATGTTTTTTATTTAATTTATTCTTTATTTTTTATGTGATTTTTTTTTTTAGCATTGAAAATTTTAATCACTTATAAAATAAATCTCAATTTAAAAAAGATGTGTATATAATTTTAGAATTTGACATAGGTATAAAAGTTTAAAAAAAATTATCTACAATGACTTATTTATTTGTTGGTTAATTCTATGGGGTCTCGGGTTCCATACCACCCCAGGCTATGGTGGCGTGCACGGCACCATAGGAGGCACGTCCACATTGCGATGTAAAATTGACCTCAAAATGATATCAAAGCACGTGTTTGTTTTTCTTGAATGAAGAGTTAAAATTTAGTTTTTTTTATTGAAAATTACTAGAAAGAAAGTTGTTCTACCCACAACTTTTCCAGATTTTTGAATTATTCATCAATCCTAAATTTATTATTTTCTTATAATATAAATATTTTTATTATAATTTTTATTAGTAGATATTTTTTATAATAATAACATTTCATTATTTTTTATGATAAAAGATTTTTTTAATTTTTCATCATAGTTATTAGTAGATCCAAGCAAAAGGCCCTCGCGTTGCTCAGGTTTTTTTAAATAATATTATTAATTTTTTAAGTTTGATATAAATTTTTTGATATTGATATATAAAGAGTCACAATTTTTTATATGTATATATGTAGATATTCTGTAAATTAGCAATACAACTATCAAAATATCGTTTTTACATATATAAAACCGAAAGAAGCTCTAAATTAGATAAAAAAAAAATACACAATTGTCATATACTTGTAAATAAATTATGTGCAGTACAATGTATACATGTGAAACAAATACAATTAAAAATTACATGCTTGTATTTTTTCTATTGGAGCTTGTCACAATTCTTCATTCCTTAAGCCTGAAAATTTGTAAGATGTTAATTCTTTTTAATATTTAGGCGTATGATAAAATATGAAGTATAACAAATAAAAAAGTTGTACCTTTTTTTGTTAGATTACCATTTGATAGATTGCTTCCAAATCTTTATATTGCTTTTAATAGGGTTTTGATAAGGTTTGAGGGGGTTTTATAATAGAAATTATAATTTTTTTATGTGAAATTTAAATTTTTATTTTTCACTTTATAATAGATTTTCTAAAGAAATTAAATATTCTTTATTTTAAGAATTAATTTTTAAATTAAATAATAAATATTTCGAAAAAAAAAATTTCTATAGCCAAAAGTTCTTCAGCTGTTTGAAGCACTATGAGAAACTCTTTATTAGTATAGTTCTAGATATTTCAAGATTTTACATATAATTTTTTTTTTAAAAGAATAGAATGAAGTGTTGGATGAAATAAAAAATGAAATACTTCAAGTTTTAAAGTATTAAATAATATGTTTTCAAATGATTAAAGAAAATAATATAAGGTTTGATTTTTAAACAATTTTTCAAAACTGATTAATGATTTTAAGAATTAGTTTCAATGAAATAAAAAAATAAATATTTTAATTTTTAAAGTATTGAAAAATAAATTTTCAAACGAATAATTTGGAATGAAGGGTTCTATTATTTGGATGATATTTTTTAAACTTCTTTAAATATATTAATTAAAGGATTTTGGTATTGTTTTAAAAGGATTTTGATATGGTTTGAGGGGTTTATTAGAATTGAAATTTATATTTTTTTAGTATTGTGGAAATTTTAATTTTTTTGTTTGCATTTTTTAATATATTTCCTAAAAGTGATTAATATTCTTACCTTTAAATATTAATTTTTAGATTAAAAAATAAGTATTTCAAATATTAATTTTTTTCTATAGCCAAAAGTTCTTCCACTGTTTAAAGCATTATGGAAAAAAAAAATCTAGATTTCAATAGATGTAGATACTTCAAAATTTTAGATATATAAAAAATAAAAAAACTTAACAAATAGTTAATTTTAAAAGTAAAATAAAATAAGTGAAGATCTGATTAAAATTATTTTTAAATTATTTATAAAAAACATTGCTATAATTGAGGATATAAATTAGGAAAATAATATCTTAGATTCACAAATCTTATAAAGAGTATTATAAATCATAAATCTTATAAATTTTATCCTCATATTGAAGCCAATTTTTTTAACTAAAAAATTATATTTTATTATTTAAAATGTAAATTAATTAATTTTATTTAAGAAGGGCTCCTGTTTATAAAAGAATTGAATAGAGATTATTTAAAAAGGAAAGAACAATTAAACAACATACATTGAGATGGAAAAAATATGTATAAAAAAGAAGGGGAAAAAACAAACAGAAATAAGAAATAAAACATAAATCAAAGAAAACAAATCCATATTTGGAAATAACATAAATGAAAAATATAATTATTAGTTCACATGTCTAATGTATCAATCTCAATTTCTTCCATTTGGTTTTACCTACACTTATCTCTACGGATTGTATAAGAGTAGGGCTAACATAGACTCATCTACTGACATATACTTTCACATGCGAATGAAAAGAGATATAAACATAACCAAGAGATCTCAATAAGTTACAAAAAAAAAAAATGGAAGAAAGAGACCCCAACATGCACTTATTTACTGTCAAAATCTTGTATATTGAATGGACACTCCAAAGAATTTGGAGCTCTAGAACTATAAGAAGCATTATGAGTATAAAAAATTACCGAGGGGATTGTTAGAATCTCGTTGTTGCCAATCAGTAGTGTAAAACTGAGACCCAATTCTATATCAATTCCTATTGGAAGAACGTGAACTTCACGTCAATCAAAAATCAAGAACAATAACAACAAAACAAAACGAAACAAAAAGTGAATTTCTTAAAGGATCAAAGGCAAATAAAAATATGACGAAATAAATAAAAGGGGAGAAAAAGGGATACCTGAATCATGTTCTTCTTCATTGATAACTCTACGCCGACATCCCTCCTCCTCCTCCAGCAGTTAAGGCTTCTCAGCAAGTTCATGAGAAGTTCTTTACCAAAGATTTATAACTATGTTTATAATGTCATTAAAACTAAAGCTAAAAGGATCAAATAAATAAATAAAAGAGGAGAAAAAGGGATACCTGAATCCCGTTCTTCCTCGTCGATGACTCTATACATTGACGTCCCTCCTCCTCCTGCAGCAATTAAGGCTTCTGAGCAAGTTCATGAGAAAAAAAAAATCCTCAAAGTTCTCTACCAAAGATTTATCACTATCTTTATTATGTCATTAAAACTAAAGCATAGAAATGACCAAATAAATAAATAATGAGAGAAAAAGGGATACTTGATTCATGTTCTTCTTTGTCGATAACTCTACGCAACGTCCCTCCTCCTCCAGCGATTAAGGCTTTTGAGCAAATTCATGAGAAAAAAAAAATTCACTACTCAATGTTCTCTACCGAAGATTTATAACTATGTTTATTATGTCATTAAAACTAAAGTATATATAGAAAGGACCAAATAAATAAATAAAAGGAGAGAAAAAGATACATGAATCCTGTTCTTCTTCGTCGATGACTCTACGACGACGCCCCTCCTCCTCCAACGGTTAATGCTTCTTAGCAAATTCATGAGAGAAAAAAAACCACTCCTTAAAGTTCTCTACTAAAGATTTATAACTATGGTATGTTATTAAATTAAAACATAGAAAGGACAAAATAAATAAATAAAAGGAGAGAAAAGGAGATACCTAAAACCTAAAATATGTTATTCTTTGTTGATGACTCTACGCCGACATCCCTCCTCCTTCGGTGATTATGGCTTCTCAGCAAAAGTTCATGAGAGAAAGAAAAACACTCCTTAAAGTTCTCTACCTAAGATTTCTAAATATGGATTATGTAATTAAATCTAAATTAGTAAAATAATGATCTACCTGCCACTTTTAAAATTTGAATTTTTTTAAATATGAATTTTTCACATGCACCCTTTTTAAATTAAGTAATTATTTCTAAATACATATATCCTATATGATAGGGATGAAAGTAGCAGGACACGTGGCAGTCATCCAGGCAAACCACATGACTGGAACATTAATCTAGAACTTCACATTGGCACTACAATATAATGTCTCGATATGGATGATTCACCGGATCGGGTTAACTCCCCAAGGAGTATCATACCGGATCGGATCGGATTAACCTGCAATGAAACCGTTATGAAACATATCGATATCGGAAAGAACCTTGTCACACCTACGTGGGCATATCGGACCCCGGTATTATCCGTATCGCCTCCAGTCTTCTAGAAGAAGCACAGCTGAGAGCAGTCTGGCCTTCTAGAAGGTTTTAGAACAATTACCGGGAATGTACGTGACGCTTTAGGCACTTAAATTTGGATTGGACAATGGCGCATTAATGGTTAAATTGAGGAGTGTGCTCAGCACGCAACCCATGCCTATAAAAGGCTAGGATTACAACTCATTTGGACATTCTGAGATCCAAGCGACGAAGCTCTGCCAAATTGGGAACAGGATCTACTTTTCATTCTCTTTCTTGTTGAAGAATGGCTGTAAGATCTTCTATATTTTTGATCATTCATACCACAACCACCTACCAGCATCGACAACCTACAAGACTCCAAACAGGGACTAGTCCCCACTCAGCGCTAAGGGCCTTAAGAACCTTATACAATAAGTATCCAGAAAGTTAATAATAACAAATGAATCATAGCTAAAAGACGTAAGGGAGTACGGTATGACTCCATACAAGCATAACATCGGGTTTTATACAACCCAAGACTAGGATCTAGTCCAACCACCCCCTAGAAATCCATACAACAAAGAAATCTAAATTACAAGTCTCACATTGTAATAAAAAAGAGGTAATGCCAGACCTCAAGACAATAGAAGTAGCCGAAGTCAAGAACTCCCCAGATATCCCCTCACTTAAGCTCAACCCTACCCTCCTCTCGTCCAACCCTCGAAATACACTAATCAAGCGCATTTGTTTCCAAAGAATAGGTCCAAAGAGGGTCGCGATAAACAATAAAGGAGGCGTAAGGCCATAAACAAGGAAATGTAATAAAGCAAGTATAATTATACAAATACAACAACAACACAAAGCAAACAACAAGTAATCGAATGCGATAAAATCCATGCATGTACCTCAATCTCCGCATATATGATACTAAGATGTCTATTTACATCTACGACACCATCGGCCGCCTTCGCCTGCTGGACTAAGCTTATAGCATGCATGCGCACATGGTCAAGATGCCGCTCGACCGGTGCCAAGTAAGGGCTTATATTATACACCTCCGCCAGGTCTCCGTCTCACGGAGCACTAAGCGCCGCGGGCTGATATTATACGCCTTCCGCCGTGGCCCGTGGCCGATATTATACACCCTCCGCCAGTGGTCTCCGTCCGGCCGTGATCGCATGCCTAAAAAGTAAGAGATTGAAAGTACTATACCTAACAATATGCGCGAATATATATTCAAGGCAAAGAATATCCCGAATATACAATGACGCGACTCATCGAGATCGAGTCAATAATGCATTTAAGGAGTAAACTCTACTTAAATACGCATATGAAAAACATGATAGCAAATAATCCTCGAGATATAAAACCAATATATACGAGGAAGACCGCCTCTAATATATGTTGGGAACCCTCTCTCGAGGAATAAGAGTACAAAAGTCAAAGGTAGGAGGAAGGCTAATACTCACAAACCTCCCGCGAGAGCCTACCCGCTAGAAGCGAATCAATAATCCCTCGCACGGCTTTCACGCCATTCCACCAAGATCTAGTAAATATAATGACAACCTACTTAATTATACTTGATCATCACAAATATGCATAATTAAATGGTTTAAAGCACACAAGGTCCCTTGGCTGCACTCCAGATTTTCACTAGCGCCAGCTACCTAGAATCGCTAACAACTTTCAATGCGCAAGTAAGTCGGATTTCCCGACTTTGCCTCCGCTGGAAAGTTCTCTCCCCTTCCAACGACGATTAATCGCGGCCGCATCAGTGGTACAATCGCTATCCCGGCGTAAGCACTCGGCGGTAACTCGCCCGATTTTGTATGAAAATCGGACAAAGACTCTCCCCCGACATTATCTGCTCTATAATGGGTACAAACATTCATTACATTCTACCCAATACACTTGGACTTTATAGACTTTTACATACAATGAGTTCATCCCTTTCTTTCAATTCCATTAACACTCAAGCACTAGCCCCAATCTAAGGTGTAGATGTTCACCGCCGCGGAAAGGATGGTGGCGTGTGGGTCGCAGCGCCTAGCAGAATCAGCGAAAAGCCGGGCCGCGGTGGTCAAAAGAGGGGCGTGGTCCGCGCGCGGCCGTGGAAGGATCAAGGCGCGCTGGGCGAAGTTCGGGCTGGCCGAGGCGCAGGGGCCGAAGCGCAGGGTCAAGGCAGGGTCGCGCTGCAGGGTCAGCGTGACGTAGGCAGGAGGTCGAAAGCACGCTGCACGCGTTGTGCAGGTCGCTAAGATAGGGTCGCTACAAGTAGGGTCATAGCGGCCAAGGCGCAGGTCAGCGCTACCGCGGGAGAGAGCTGGGAACTGAGCGCCGCAGGGCCAGCCGCCAAGTAGGCTTGCGTGGAGTCCCTGGCCGAGCGCTGGGCTGACAGTGGTCAGCGGTCGCTGCCAGCGCTCTACCGGGACAAGGATCAACACTACGCATGCTCTCAGATCCAAATTTCGATCTATGGAGAATGATTTAAGAGAGAGAGAGAGAGATGATAATATCATTCTCTCTCCCTCTTTGATATATAATAACTTAGGTTTCTTTAATTATTTTAAATCTAATAAAGCAATCTTTTAAATGTCACACGCTTACTATACCTCACATGTGCACTATTCAATCACGCGTAAGTGAATTATTTCACGGGTCCACCGCCATGATCCTTCCTCGCCGGTTTCACCTGCATCCACCTAATCTGGGTCAATGGTCCCCGTGGCATGCGCACTCAGAGTGTCATGAGGTCCGCCTCTCACTGCACTCAATCTCGCAGAATACTCTGGCCTTTAAATCATACTCTTTTGCCACCGCTCATCAGTGCATCACGGGCCGCCTCCGCCCCACTGCATCCACTTTTCCCTGAACTTTAACTTGCTTCAGATTTTCCTTGATAATTAATCCGGAAGTCAATTTTACTGCTGATAGATTTCCATTAATTAACATTTAATAAATTCCTAATTACATAACTTCAAGATCTTAAATTCTCCCATTCAAGATTTAAATAAATAAAATCTTTATTTATTTCTGTGGTAGGTGCTATAACTTCATAGCTGGTAAATTCTTTTCCCGCTTTTTCCCCGCTTTTGTGGCTTTTCCACGTAAATTCGGCTTTTCTCTCTCCTGCTTGGATTCTCTTTCGATTTCTCACTAGGATAGCCACCCTATAAATATAAATTCAATTGTTGGGCTGAAATTGGGCCCTAAATCCAATTTTAGCACTAACACTATATATATACACGATATATTAAATTCCAAAACCCAACCTAATTATCTTGACAACTTTTAAAATTTTAAAAAGAAATCCGAAATTTTGACAAATTTATATTATTTTAAATTCAAAACTATGAGAAAATTTTGAAATCTCAATTTAATTATCTAGTTTTTTCAATTTTTTTTCCAAAATTAAAATTATCCCACTCATTTTCTTTCGCTATACTTGAAAATTTTAAAAAAATCCAAAATTTTGAGATATTTATATTCAAAATTATTTGAAATTCCAAATTATTAGAAAATTTCAAAATCTTAATTAAATTTTGTAGTTTTTTTAATTTTTTTCAAAATTAAATTTATTAAATTTAAATTATGTGATAGACTTCCATAAATATTTAGATTGATAGATCTCTTTTAAAATAGATATATTCGGATTTAGTATTGTAGATAAATTTTTTTATAATTAAAAATTCTAAAATTTTGAGAAAATTACAAAACCACATTCTAATTTTCTGGTTATTTTAGATTTTTTCAACTTTAAATTAGGCTCCTTTTCGCTTAATAATATAGATAGCCATAGATATTATTTGAAATTCAAAGTTATGAGAAAATTTCATAAATTTTTAAAAACCTAAATTAGTAAAATAATGACTTATCTGCCAATTTTTTTAAAAAAATTGAATTTCTCTAAAAAGTAAGTAATTATATATATATATATAATTCCAAAACACCAATCTAATTTTCTTGCTAATTTTTAAAATTTTAAAAAATCTGAAATTTTGAGATATTTATCTTATTTTAAATTAAAAATTATGAGAAAATTTTAAAATCTAAATTTAATTATTATGGATACGTTTCAAAAAAAATTTAAACATCCGAAATTTTGAGATATTTATATTATTTAAAATTCAACATTTTGAGAAAATTTTAAAATCTCAATTTAATTATTATGGATACTTTTAAAATTTTAAAAAATATAAAATTTTGAGATATTTATATTATGTTAAATTCAAAATAATAAGAAAATTTTGAAATCTCAATTTAATTAGTATAGATACTTTTTAAAATTTTCAAATAATCCAAAATTTTGAGATGTTTATATTATCTTAAATTCAAAACTATCATAAAATTTTATAATTTTAATTAAATTAGGTAGTTTTTGAAATTTTTTTTCAAAATTAAGTGTTAGACTTCCAAAAATATTTAAAGTGATAAATCTCTTTTAAAATTAAATATATTTGTACTTAGTAATACAGATAGATAGTTTTCTTTTATAATTAAAAATTCCAGAATTCCGAGAAAATTCCGAAACCCATTCTAATTTCTGGTTTTTTAGATTTTTCTAAAATTAAAATTAGACTCCTTTTCGTTTAGTATTATATATAGATATATAGATATATAGATATAGATACTTTTTCAAAAAATCCAAAATTTTGAGATGTTTATATTATCTTAAATTCAAAACTATCATAAAATTTTATAATTTTAATTAAATTAGGTAGTTTTTGAATTTGTTTTCAAAATTAGTGTTAGATTTCCATAAATATTTAAACTGATAGATCTCATTTTTAATTAAATATATTCGTACTTAGTAATATAGATAGATAGTTTTTTTATAATTAATAATTCCAAAATTTTGAGAAAATTCCGAAACCCCATTCTAATTTTCTGGTTTTTTTAGATTTTTCTAAAATTAAAATTAGACTTCTATTCCTTTAGTATTATATATAGATGTATGAAGGAGCGGTTATAAGTGGGAGACAATACGGAGGAGTTTCCTATAACAGTGGGTTTACATCAAGGATCAACCTTGAGTCCATACTTGTTTACTCTAATGATGGATGAGTTAATTAGTAATATCTAAGATGATATCTCATGGTGTATGTTGCTCGCAGATGATATTGTCATTGTGGATGAGACTAGAGATAAAGTAAATCAAAAGTTAGAATTATGAAGAAACACTCTAGAAAGTAGCGGTTTTAGGCTAAGTAGAAGTAAGACAGAATATATGCACTATAATTTTAGTCTAAGTAGGAGAGATGAAGGAGAAGTGAAACTAAGTTGGGTGGTAGTGCCTAAGGTTAATCATTTTAAGTATTTAGGTTTCATTTTTCAAGATGATGGCATGATAGATGAAGATGTAACCCATTGAATCAAAGTTGGATGATTGAAATGGAGAAATGTTACAAGTGTGTTATGTGATAAGAAAATGCCTAACAAAGTGAAGAGAAAATTCTATAAGACAGCGGTTAGACCAGCCATGCTATATGGGAGCGAGTGTTGGGCAACTAAAGTTCAACATATTCATAAGATGAATGTAGCAGAAATGAGGATGTTAAAGTGGATGAGTGGTCATACAAGATTGGACAAGATTAGAAATGAACACATTCGACAAAAAGTGCATGTTACACCAATTGAAGATAAAATAAGAGAAGGGTGTTTAAGATGGTTTTGGACACGTACATCAGAGACCCCAGTTGCTCCGGTTCGAAAATGTGATAGTTTAGTTATAGAAGGTAAGAAGAGGGGTAGAGGTAGGTCTAAGATTACGTGGAGAGAGGTAGTGTCTAAGGACCTACGTATATTAGATATTGAGCCTGATCTTGCTTTTGACAGAGCGACATGAAGACAAAGAATCCATATAGCCGACCCCATTTAGTACAAGATTATGGATAAGTCGGTTAAAAATTTCTTTTTCATGAGTTTTGTTTGGGAGATACTTTTCTGCTTTAACATGCTAAGCCTTTATGGAATTATTTATTTATTATTTATTTATTATTTATGTATTATTTTTTATTATTTATGTATTTATTTATCATTTTTTATTATTATTATTTATCTATTTATTTTTTTAGAGAGCAACATAGAGATAGAGAATCCATATAGCTGACCACATCCAGTATGGGATTAAGGCTTAGTTGTTATTGTCGCAGTTATTGAATGGAGTTTCTTATTGGAGAAAATATTGGAAACTTGTGATATGACCATCCCTCACTATTTTTTTTTTTTTTTTGGATAAAGTGGATTAACCTTATTACTCTATTTAGAATAGAAAGGTGTAAGATTACAAACGGACTTTGGAGAAATACAAAAGGACATATGCCAAGCTCTGAGGAGCGTGGATACTAATCCCTTGGAGGGTACAACCCTACTGTGGTGTCCCGATTGGGGTCCCATCATCAAAATCAGCTTATGTGTTACTCGTCTCTTGTGCTACACTGGTGAGAGTGAGACTATGTGTGAGGAAATCCTTCAGGGGTTGCAGCTGTAATTGCTTTGTGGCGTGGGCACCTTGGAGCCAAGACAGGAGGAGAAAATCTTTAATCAAACTAACAACATATATTTTGAAAATATTATTATTTTAATTTATTAAACCTAATGGCACAATAAATTTTTTTACATACCATAAACTAATTTCTATATTTTAGAACTAGGAGAAATCAAGTGTTCCTATGTGCAAACCTCATCAAAATGGAATCCAATGTAGAAAATTAAATATATTTTTTGAAATAATAAATTGATCATAATGGACTACATATATGTGTAGTTGTTATCAAGGCCTAGCCCACAATTCTCAATTAGCTGTATGAATGAACCCTTCTTTGACACATCAACCCCCAAATCTTATCCATTGTCATGTAATGCCAACAAGTTGATTGAAGTTGAGATATTTGAAACATGTTGGAATTTAATATATATACATATATATATTAATTGGATCCCATCCAAAAATGAAGGAATATTATAATTTTATGGTGATATCGTATTATTGGATTACAAAAATAGCGAAAGACACATGAGTCAAACTCATATGACCCATGTTGTTCATTTAAATTAGAATGAAGTTTGTGGGAATCTTGTTGTTTAATGAACTAGAGCTTCAATGTGGGGTGATAAATGTAAAGGGACAATATTTTGGGAAAGATGATTAGAGTTAACTTTGAAAGGTAATGAAAATTAATTTACTTGGATTAAGTTTTTTTTCCCAACAAACATGGTAGAGATGTTAGATAAATTCTTTTTTATAATATGAAGAGTGGATTTACTCACTCAAGGCTTCTTGAAATTACTCGGGACATTTCTTATATATATATATATATATATATATATATATATATATATATATATATATATTCTTGGTTTGATGTAGCTTTGGTGGTCAAACGACCAAATTTGGAGGCGGCCCAAAGCTTGGTGAAGATAAACCAAAAATTCTTAAGATGAACTCCGCATCCCGTCAACGAAGGCGACGAGGCCTTTGAAGATGACAACCCTATAAGTGGAGGGGCTTGAAGGGTCAAGGACACAACTAGAGGACCTCGGATTACTTATTTTTCTTTTTTATCTTTTCATGTAACATGGTTGTGTATTAGATGATCAGTGTATTTAATTTCCATATCTAATGAAAATGAATGTGATTTATCCACTTTATTAAATAAATAAATAAAATAAATTAATAATTGTAGTGAGAAAACCACTACAAGCTTTACCATTGATCATAATACTTTTATGATCATATTTTTTTAATAAAAATATAGTTGTGAAATACAAAAATATGCTTTCATTTTTTAACAATTTTTATCTCTAATGTTTCTATAAATATCTCAAATATATTATATTAGTGCTTTATTTTAGATCATTATTTCTTTAAGTAGAGTAAATGACCATGTTTTTTATATTCATGCCATAATGGGCTGAAGTCAATAAGTTTCATTTGACAGGCCTTTGGCAAAATGGGCCACAAAGCCTTAGCTTTAAAGAACATTAATCACATGCTTGCCTCGTGATCAGCATTTAGTGAATTTTATTTTCCCACTTTATAAGTTTTACTTTAATAATTTATATATAAACAAAGATAAATAAAATAGATAATTCACTATTCATCCCTTGAATAGTGAACTATTTGCCATTTGGTCTCTAGAGTGGTTTGTTTATAGTTATGTATAGTGTTTTTTTGTGTGTGTGTGTTGACCCTAAGGTCCCTGCAAACAGTTGCAGGGACCAATAAATAACTTGCCCTAAAAATAAAAAGAAGAAAGAAAAGCTAACTAAAATACAAAACATATTGATTTACTAAATACGGCTCAAACTCTTCTTTTCTTGCAAAAATATAACTGGGTCACTTTCAGTCTATTTTTAATTTTTCTTTTTTTTAAGCTCCAAACCATTTTATTTGTCAAAATAGACCTCGGGTTATCTACTCAACATTCAGGATGTTGACTGGAACAAAAAATAATAATTAAAAAAATTTAGGGGTCTTAATAAAAAAATATAATTTTTTTACAATTAACCCCAAGGACCAAAACGGCTTCAAAATTTGTTTTGCTTCATAAACACTCAAAACCAACTCTGCCATAGACCAAAACGGTCTTTGAAATATTGTTTTTCTCTACAAAACCAAAATACCTTTGAAAGGCTATTTTGGTCCCATAGAGTTAATTGTAAGAAAATATGATTTTTCATTAAGATCTTCTAAAAAAAATTAATTATTATTTTTCATCCTAATTATTGTCGAGCCTAGACATGTTAAAGGGCCGACCAGGCCCGACATGGCACGACACGAGTTTGACTCATGCTGGGGCAGATGCATGCTTGTGTCGGCATAACCTGTTTGTCAGCCGTGCCAATCTGATATGACCCACTAACTTTTGGGGGTTGACTTAGCACGAGGCACAACTAGCTCGCCGGCATATCCACTAAATTTAAAAAATTTAAAATTTAAAATATCTAAACAATTAAAAAATCCCCCTCCCCCCAAAAAAAAATCTCTCAAAATTTCAAAATCCAAAAAATTCCCAATAATCCAAAACATGACTAATAATCCCCAAAAATCTCATAAAAATTCCGAAAAATCTCAAATATTCATAAGATTCAAATATAGTAATTTTATAACTAGTGTAAAGGTTTTTTATTTAAAAAATATTTAAAATAAAAAATTGAAAAAAGCAAAAAGGCCTGGTGGGTCAGGCAGACCTGTTAAACGGCTAGCCGTGCTACCTGCAAGACCGACCCAACATATGCTTGCGCTTGAGCTGTGCCTAGGGCCCATGCACGACCCGGTAGCTACAGTGTTGAGCCGTGCTTAGGCAAGGGCCATTTGTGTCGAACTGTGCCGGCCCAGGGTGGCATGACCCTATTGACACTTCTAGTCCATCGCAACACTAGGCCATTTTAACAAATAAATTGATTTTAAAGGTAAAAAAAATAGATTAAAAATTAGGATTATTAATCATTAGTCCCTGCTATAGTGCCCAAATGACCAAAAAGTCCCTGAGGTGGGTGTGGTTTAGGGGTGTAGCTAATAGTGTGTAGGGGGATCCCTGGTTACTGTTTCCAGGGTTTGTCCTTAAAAATTTGACATCTCGATTTAACTTGATTACTACTGAATAAGATTTTTTTTCCAACTCATGAAAATAAGTGGCAAAACGACAAAACATACACAATTTAATTGCTTTATTTTCCAATAATATAAAGTTAAAAACAATAATAAATTATCACTTTCTTTGATAGATTGATCATGAAATTGAGGATTGTTGTGATATGATATGACATCCATTGGAGAGGAAACACAAAATGTTGATAACTTCGTAGTGGTCCACTAAGTTTTGTCAATGGAACTTTGGAGTGTGCCCACATCAAGTAGGCCTTAAAAGAAATCATGTTTGAGAGCTTAGGGGGGAATACTTGGCCACAAGTTTAGTCTACTAACAAGCATTGAGTTTCCTCTAATATGGCAATGGAAGAGTCCTTGTACTTTAACCAAAGAAAGGAATGAAAGATGATGGAATGAAAGCAAATTTCATTCTTGTTTTTTTTATCTCATTTCCTAAATCATATTTATTTAATAAAAAACCGAGTTTAAGAAGTATCGGTTCCGATCGAGCTTTTTTGATATATCAACTTTTAAATCTCATTTTTCTGATCGCATTTATAGTAGTTAACTAAGCTATAAAATCATCGAGTAATTTGAATTCAACTATTTAATGAACATGGCGTCTTGAGTGAGATTGGTTTCGTTTGAGTTTAACTAGTTTTTATTTGATTAATTAACTTTTAAATCTTATTCTTAAGTACATTGAAAAAATATATATAAATATAAAAAGAAAACATTGGCAACTTTTGTAAAGCCCTGGAATTGTGGGAGGATAAGGTGCATGTCACTTGGATGGAATTGGAATCTCAGATTGGTGGGCTTGAGTTGAGAAATGAGAACCCATTTGCAAATGAACAAGTGGATGAGGTGAGGCTGAGATGCCCACTCATGTTCATGGATTGAAACTTTTTGGGAATATGGACAAATTGGTGCAAAAGGAATTGTGGCTTGGAGAGTTTAATCAATATTTTATTTAAAACATTAATAAACTTATGCAATTCAGACTTTGATTAAAAGGACAATCAAAAGAGTATTTGATTTGATGGTTTGGTGTCCAATCAACTATCCATACTTTTGCAACTATCTAATTATTTTCTTTCTCATTTATTAAAAACTAAAATTTATCATGTTGCGACAAGAATCAATCTCTTCTAAAGATCGGCACCGATCCTTGATCAATGGTTGAGAGTTTTAGGTACGGGAGATGCCAATAATAGTTTGAGAAGACGACCGAGAGCTTCTCTGGTCTGCCGGTGATGCTACATAGGGAATAAAGCTGAGCAGGATGGGCTTAGTGCCCTGGTGTAGCTCCAACACTCAAGTCAGTGAGAGTAAATGAGCTTCAAGGTGGGGGTGAGAGTTCAAAGAGTGATCATCCATTACCTTCATCCTTTCTCTCTTCTCTCATCTTATCAAAACTCTTGAGGTCGGTTACTATTCCCTTGGTGTCAAAGATATTCTTTATTGCGCTTATCTTTGACATCTTATCTCTTCCTTCATACCTCCACCTGCTATCTTATCTTCCTCATTGACTTCTGCGACCTTTGGCCTAAGGAGGGTGTTTGAACTGAGGGTTTGTGTCATTCGTGTGGACGTTCGAGATAAAGTCACACGTGCACTCTGGATGAGGCCACGTGTCTATCCAGATTTATCTGTATCATATTATACTATCAATATCGATAATGATGTTAGATTATTAGATTGTTAGATACAAACCAAATACATATATCTTTCTTGTTGATCTAATCCGAAACATAGTTGGTTTTGTCGGTATAAAATTTAGTAGCAATTTGTTCTATTGTAATGGTTCAAAAAATTAGTAAATGAAGTTGTTGTGTTTGCTCACATGTAGCAAGTGATGTAAACTTTATCTCATTATATGTTTTAAATTATCCATGAGTGGAGTGTCATGGTCACTATTAGATGAAAACAATGGTGAAATTAGCCACTTATTAGTGAATGGATATGTGGGTTTTTCATAGTTGGTGAACAACTTCCACATAAGGTTGATCAAGTTTGACTTGACTTGTTCTGATATAGAAAGTTGATTGCATTTTACTTCTGTTCTTTGATGATGAGGATTGATTGATTTAAGTTATTTCATGAAAATTCACATGTGGGGAATCATCTATCATATATAAATATTTGTGTAGATGGTTAATGAATGATATTTAATAGTAGAATCTTTGGTAATGTGATCAAAGATGAGCACCAAGAATCAGAAACATTTGATTATCTATCAACTTTATTTGAAATTTCCCTTTTTTTTACTTTTG
Source organism: Dioscorea zingiberensis (assembly GCA_026586065.1). Lineage (NCBI taxonomy): Eukaryota > Viridiplantae > Streptophyta > Magnoliopsida > Dioscoreales > Dioscoreaceae > Dioscorea > Dioscorea zingiberensis. Next base: position 5,266,816 of record CM048823.1, on the reverse strand, counting down.
GTTCTCATAGTGTACTCGTTTCATCACTAATCATAATTATTAGTTTGTGAAGTTAAGCAAAATTATCACTTGTTTTCAAAAGGATTAGACTAATGTTAACAAGCATGATGATAGTTTCAGACTCACTTTACTTTTTTTTTTTTTGAAATAATCAACAAACTACATTTTATTGGTTAGGAAAAATAACTCAAAATTATATGAATACTGATGTCAATTCTTTTACAATAAAACAAACCATATTTAGGGGGATGAGACCTCACAGTAATGACAATCACAAAGAGTATACGGGGTGAAAAAATAGGTGATGTTTTCAGGATAAGCAACGCGTTTTTTTTTAATTATTCGTGATATTTCCTTCCTTATACTCTCTTGGTTGGGTGTAGCTTCAAGTTCCAAGCGCCCAAAGCTGGAGGTGACACAAAGTCTTATGAAACGAAGCCTCGAATTTGTAATTGACATGTCGAGACAGGTTGATGAGGGCAACGGGGCCTTCAAAGACGACTCAGCACCCTGAGGCATCACCAACCCAGTTAAGGAAGCTACAACACTTTGAACGTTGTATTTTTCTTTCTTTCCCCGATTGAGTGAATTGTAACTCTTAAATTACTATAAATAAAATGTGGTTTATCCATTTTTTTATATAAAAGAATGCCATATTTATTGGTTATTTTGAAGTGAAAATCATATAAAATCATCGGTAGGATTTTGAATTTTATAGTCTATTTATATGGGAAAAGTTTTGATATTTCTCTAAAAGATTGATTTTGATGAAAGTGAAATGTTGTTGTATATTAGAAACATCTCAATCCTATATTATTCCTCTCCACTCATGTGAAGAATATAGACAGGTATTATATTCACCAAAAGGCATTAAATTATCCTCTCATCTAGTAGCATTGGGCAAGAATATTCCTTGCTTAAGAGTTGTGAGAAACACATCTCACAATCCTCATTCCAAAATATAAATTAAATATAAAACAATGAAAAGAAAAAATAAATTAAAGAGTGACATATCAATACCATTGATGATTGAATAGCCATACCACCCACCAAAGCAAGTACCCTCAAATTCTAAAGCTAGTGATAATCATCAGCAGCCCAAATTGCACAACTTTGTGCTGTCCCCTCCACCTATCCAAAAGTAACCAAACCAAGAGTTTTGATCAAATGCTTCATGTCTTTTTCTTTCAAGCCCACTCTTGCAGGGTGTACATCAATGAATGAGCTGTGTCAGTTTCTCCATATTATGATGAATCATATGATGAAGACATTGTTAACACAACCTATGATAGATACACAGGTGTTGCACAATTTGTTGTTGTGTGTTTAGTTGAGTGGAGGAAATTTTTTTCTAGTACTTTAAGACTTATTAATGAATGTAGTTTATCCATCTCAAGAGAACAAGTTGAGGGCACAAGGTTTAGGAAGAGAAGATGGTAATGGGGAGGATGTACTAGTGGTTTTCTTGGTGGTACTTGGCACAAAATAGGTGCGTGTGAATTGTGATTGAGTGGTGGATATGTTCTTCTTTGTATTTTGAGAGTTTTGGTTCAATCCAAACTGTGTGTGTGGGAATTTTTTCTTGGTGGTACTGTACTATCTATCTTTTAGTGTGACTGATGGAGAGGGTGGGGGTGGTCACAGGACAGGGGCCAAACTGATTTGTGGGAATTAGTGGGAGGAGTTGGAGGGTTGGATGGCAAGCCTTTTTGGCACCCTTTTCAATATCACTTGTTTATTACTTTGCTGATAGCTCCCCTTTCTTTTCTTTTGTTATATCTCCACTCTCTGTTTCTCTCTTTCTCTCTCTCTATCATTTTGGATGGCTGTTGGTCCTTGGCTATCAGACATCCCTTCCTTACCACATTTCCACCATCATTCTCCTCTCAAGGAATCTGCTTTCCACTGCAGATGGATCAAGGCCCCTTTCAATCATGAACTAGAGCCCATTTGTTTTGCTCTCTAGTCTGTGCTGTGATATTTTGCAAGCTTTGAGCTCCTGGAATCCATGAATTGTTGGTAAAGTTTGGATCTTTGTGTGTTCTTCTTGGTTTGTGAATCATTAGGATCTGAGATTGGTGGAGTTCATTCAGAATGCTTGGTGGTGCTTACTGTCTGAGATCTGAAGGGTGGGGGGAGGGGTCTTGAACACTTTCCAAGATCACTTTTTTTTAACCTTATCTTCACTGGTGAGTGTAGTTGGCTCTAATTGCTCAGCTCTTTGATTGGTTCCTTTCTATGCTTGTGACACCTGCATGAATAGTTTGCAAAAGTTTCTTCTTAATCTTCATCAAAGGTTTTAGCTTTGGATTTGGTGATTGCTCTTTGAGATCTGCGGTGGAGGAATAGGGGATTAGATATTCATAAGAACACTTTTTGAACTTTATTTGGAGTGGTGGTGCTGTAGTACTGTTTATCAATGTGTTTTTATCAATATTGGGTTCCTGACTGGAGTTCCCAATAGCTCAGATTCTTAGTTGGTTCCTCTTGTGGATGACTTCTCTGAATGAGTTCAGCTTGGATTTGGTGGTCTTCTTCTCCCCAGTTCTGGTGGTGTGCTGGTGGGTTTTCTTCAGGAATCCTGTGAGCTGGTTCATCAATGCTAAGTCCATGGAGCAGAGGACTGGTTTTATTATCGGAAAGGGGAAGTTCTGGATGGGATTGTATGAGAAGCTGTCATTGAGAGGATGGAGGAACCACTTGTACTGTAATTACTTCGGGTCGAAAAAGGTTCGAGAGACATGGTGGAGAAAGCTTCTGTTGTTGTGGGTGGTTGGCTGGTTCTTGGGATCTCTATGGATCTTCTGGTTTATGAATTCACAGGCTGTCGAGAAACGGAGGGAGACTCTTGCAAGTATGTGCGACGAGCGCGCAAGGATGCTCCAGGACCAGTTCAATGTGAGCATGAACCATCTTCAGGCATTGGCAATCTTGGTCTCAACTTTTCACCATTCCAAGGAGCCTTCTGCCATTGATCAGGTAATTCAGTCTTCTCCTCACCTTCTCAAAGGTTTGATTAATCCTTCTGTTGTTTTAGTTAATTTAGTTGATGTTCTGATTGAACTTATAGTTGGGGAATTTCCCAACTTTTATGGCTGATATTTATATTGGAAACAAGGCTGTTATTCTGTTTGATTGGATTCAAAGTGCCTAGCTTAAATGTTTCAATGTTAGATACATGTTGGTTGAAATTTTTGGTCTGCAGATGACTTTTGCAAGATATGCAGAGAGAACTGCCTTTGAAAGGCCTCTGACAAGCGGTGTAGCTTATGCTGTGAAAGTCCTGCATTCCGAAAGAGAGCAATTTGAGAAACAACAAGGGTGGACAATCAAGAAAATAGAATCTCAAAAGCAGACTCCTGCTCGGGAAGATGATGCAGCCTTTGAAGCCCATGAGACATCGCCGGTTGAAGAGGAATATGCTCCCGTTATCTTTGCTCAGGAAACACTGGCACATGTGATTTCTCTGGATATGTTGTCTGGAAAGGTTAAGTCCTTCACCTAATTCTATGAGCATGTTTTCTCATGTCGCTACCTTTGATCATCTATATCCAATTTTCTCATACCCTACTCATGCTTGCTGTTTCATTATTTTTGTATCAGTAAAACGGAGAACAGATTGAAATGATATTATTTTGAGAAATGGCCTGAAAACCATGTAAAGTATACTATAAAATATCTAGATTATAAACATCTTTTCCTTGGCTTACACTTTTACTATATTCTGAATCACTCAGATCGATTTAATTAACAGCATCTGCCATATTTGTCCTGTCATTGGACAATTCTTTTTATCAACTGAAAGGAATCTGACTTTACTCAGGAAGATCGTGAGAACATACTACGAGCCCGGGAATCTGGGAAGGGGGTCCTCACTGCTCCTTTTCGGCTACTAAAATCAAATCGTCTTGGCGTCATTCTAACATATGCAGTCTACAAGACTGAACTTCCTTCAAATGCAACCCCAGCTGAACGTATAGAAGCAGCCATTGGGTAAGTCATTCAATTTTATTTGAAGTTCTTCATGACCGGAAATTAGTCTGAGTTTCTTTTATAGTAATTTAACATATTTCATAGCCTTCATCAATCAGGTACTTGGGGGGGATTTTTGATGTTGAAGCACTTGTTGATAAGTTACTCCACCAACTTGCTTGCAAGCAATCCATTGTAGTGAATGTGTACGACACGACTGACCCTGATTACCCAATTACCATGTATGGGTCAGATATGACTCGAAACACCATATACCATAATAGCACGCTTCATTTCGGAGACCCGATGAGAAAACATGATATGCTTTGCAGGTAATTTAACATGTCCCTGTAATAAATTAACCAAAGAATGTGTGTGTTGGTCATATTCCTTATTCGATTTCTTGATTCAGGTTTAAGCATAAGCCCCCTTTGCCATGGCTTGCAATAACCACATCAATTGGGACCCTTGTGATCGCTTTACTTATTGGATATATATTTCATGCTACTGTGAACCGAATAGCAAAAGTTGAAGAAGATTACCGAAAGATGATGGAGCTCAAGAAGCGAGCAGAAGCAGCAGATGTTGCAAAATCCCAGGTAACTTCATAATGATTTCCACTAGTACTGCCTGTCCAGTTAGTATTTCATAGCACTGGTCTTAAATCATACTAATTCTTGTAAGTTATCTTTTGTAGTTCTTGGCAACTGTTTCTCATGAGATCAGAACTCCAATGAACGGTGTTTTAGGTAATGACTTGAAGATCAATGGATTGATACAATCTTATTTCCATCATAATACGAGAAGGATTTCACTCAATTTTGTCTTTTGATTCACTCTGATGAAAGAATCATGTGTTGTTTTCAGGCATGCTACAAATGCTTATGGATACTGATCTGGACATAACACAACAAGATTATGTGAGGACTGCCCAAGCCAGCGGAAAAGCTCTTGTGTCCCTTATAAATGAGGTATTGGATCAGTCAAAGGTTGAGCATGGTAAGCTTGAGCTTGAGGTTGTCCGATTTGACTTGCGGGCAGTTTTAGATGATGTCTTATCACTTTTCTATGGGAAGGCCCAGGAGAAAGGAGTAGAGGTAATTGATTATATCCAAAAAAAATTGTTTTTCAAATTCTTTTCATGTTTAATTCTCTAATCTCTTAATATCTGATTATTGCGGGTTCTGTCGCATCATTATGATGGGAGAGCAGTTGGCAGTGTATGTATCTGATCAGGTTCCTGACACTCTCCTTGGTGATTCTGGCCGAATTCGGCAGATAATCACCAATCTCATGGGGAACTCAATTAAAGTAAGTCACTTAGATATATATTATTAAGAAAAGTGTTACTAGAGAGTGTAAGACATTATAGTAGTGGCAATAATTTTTTTTCATTTTACAGTTCACAGAGAAAGGGCATATCTTTGTCACAGTCCATCTTGTTGAGGAGGTGAGGAGTTCATTGGAAGTTGAAAACTATGTTGAATCTGCAAGTACGTTGAGTGGTTTCCCAGTGGCAGATAAAAGACGCAGCTGGGAGAACTTCAAGCTATTTAATCAAGATTTGCCAACAGCTAAACAGTCTTCATCGCCACCATCCTCCGATGAAATAACCTTGATTATATCTGTGGAGGATACTGGGGTGGGCATCCCACAAGAATCACAATCCCGTGTTTTTACACCATTTATGCAGGGCGGGCCATCAATTTCTCGTATTCATGGTGGCACAGGCATTGGGCTTAGTATCAGTAAACGTCTTGTTGTTAACCTCATGAAAGGAGAAATCGGTTTTGTGAGTGTACCCCAGATTGGTTCTACTTTCACCTTCAGTGTGGTACTTAAAAGAGCTCATGCCAGTTCAAGTGACTTCAAATCGTCTGAGTTTCAAGGAATGTCGGCATTGGTGCTAGACGAGAGGCCTGCCCGTGCAAAGGTGACAAAGTACCATCTCCAAAGGCTTGGAATTCATTGTGAAGCGGCTAGTGACTTGAATCAAGTGCACGGTAAATCGGTTGTTAATATAGTGCTTGCAGAAAAAGAGGTTTGGTTGAAAGCTGCTCATCTCTGGCCTCTTTTTATTAGCAAAAGAAAGGGTGGCCTGTTAGAGGTTCCAAAACTGTTTATTTTGGCCAATCCTACCAATTCTACAAATAGCAGTTCAATGAACTTAATGGAGCACAATGCAATTATTATCATGAAACCTCTAAGAGCAAGTAATCTAGCAGTGACTCTGCGACGAGCTATGGGTAATGGCGGTGGGGACGGTTTGCAGAACGGAATGCTTCCTCGGTTGCCAGTGGGTAACCTTCTTCATGGCAGACAGATACTGATTGTGGATGATAATGCTGTGAACCTCACAGTAGCTGCTGGGGCTTTGAAGAAATATGGAGCTGAAGTAACACGTGTTGCGAGTGGGAAGGAGGCGATCTCAATGCTTAAGCCACCACATAAATTTGACGCTTGTTTCATGGACATTCAAATGCCAGAAATGGACGGGTACATCTCTTGCACATTCCATATTATCTCTTGCACATTCATATTACTTTTACTTTTTAACTTGTTTAAGCACTTGTGAGTTTTTGAATTCTTTTTCTAAAGTTTTTCGAACTTCTTTTATGTCTTTGTATCCACATTTATTTTTGTTAGATTGTGGCACATTACTTTCATTAAATTCAAGTTCACTGTTTACATGTCCAATTGTAAAAAACATTGTTTTGCCTCTCAGGTTTGAAGCTACAAGAAAGATTAGGATGATGGAAAGGGAGATGAATGATCAAACGGCTCATGGAGAACAGTCTGGAGCCAATGGAAGTGTCATGCAGTATCACGTACCTATACTGGCAATGACAGCAGATGTCATCCATGCCACGCATGAAGAATGCTCAAAGTGGGGAATGGATGGCTATGTATCCAAACCTTTCGAGGGAGAACAGCTATATCGAGAAGTAGCGAGGTTTTTCAAATCAACAGCCAAGAAAACTCAGTAGGGTGTCTTATTGTACAAGAGAACGTCGCTGCTTGTGATTTTCTAGATGCAGCTTCGCGCATTAGAGGATAGAGTTGAGATTGTCTTGTAGAGTAAGTACCTATCGACCTTTGTTCTCTGCACTTTACATTTTCTATTTCTTGTAGATGCCTTATCATATACGTCTATCATCCTTTCCTTAACTCCTATATAGGTATCCTTTGCAGTAATCGATTTGAATAAGATGAAAAGCCGACCTGTAATTAATGCATGCTCAAAAAAAATTTACAGATTCGATGACTGTACTGCATTTGTGATGCTTATTAGTATTGAGCTTAAAGAATAAAGATGAAAATATATGATATATCTACAGGTGTCTATGCATCACTTCGGCTCTAGATGTAAAAGTAGAACAAAATCTTATAGGAAATCCTTGCAAATAAAAAAGTCAGAGTCATAGAAAGTTTAAATGTTGTTTTGGATGATTTTTTGGCTTTCTCATTGCTAGATGTATTGTTCAATTTGTCTAATCTCTCGATGTTCATTGATAATTTGGAAACTGCATTCTTGCCTGCTTTGAAATCCTGCTAATGCTTGCGCATTTACATAAAAATCTATTGAATTCTTGGTGGAAAACTTCATTGAATTGATCTTCTACTTTTTATATCTTTTCTCAGGGATTGAATTGGAGATCAAACAAGTAGTTTCTGTTCATCTTGCTATAGTCCTAACCAGTTATAGCTTCTTATTATCAATGTGCAAAGAGTTCTACTTCTCAGATACACCGAAATTTCTCATCAGCATTCAGGTGGAGGGGAAGCACCTCCAAGTACTATGTACTCTATGATATAACTAGTGATTGAGTTTTTGTTTTTCGCCTTTTTTTTTGGAAGAAAAAGAGTGTACAGTGATGAAAAAGATATTCATGTTTTTATGTATTTATAAATCTGTAATAGTATGTCTTTCTTCAGTAATAATGTATATAACACATTGTAATAAACTTTGGTGCAATGAAATTGGGAGGCACATCTCTCCAGATTAGTTTATGTTAATCTCTATCCGGTAATTGTTAAAAGAGGATCGATAGAATTGTAATGTTGTATTTTATTGCTTACAAAAGAGTATATTTATATACAATATGTCGAGATTATGAAACTAAATTAAGAAAATTGATTACAATCATTTTAAGTATTGAAGATATTTTAGACAAATTAGGAAACTTAATTAAGAAGATTGATTACAATCATTTAAATATAGAAGATAGTTTTTTATTATAAAGAATAGATAGTTGTCCTGATAATTGAATGTAACTTCTCTGAATTTGCCAACTGATTGCAAATGATTTATTCAGTTAAAATTGAGAGATTTATTGATGAAATATATCATACAACACACTTAAATACTAACGAGAAACAATTTTTTTTATATAAAATTGTATTGTTAATTTGATAAAATTATGTTTATGTCCTTCAATTTTATACTATTGTCATTTGTGTTTATATTTATTTGGATGGGTAAAAGTGTAACTAATTGGGAAGTGGAGGATCAAGGGAAGTGGAGTAAATGAGAGTCCTCAAGAAGTACAAGCAACTTTCCTCAATTTATGTGTTTGTTTATAAGAAACTCACAGTGTTGTAGTAAAAAAAAGTGAAAGTCAGAAGTGAGAAATTAGACTTTCTGAACCCCACTTTAATGTTTTGAGTTTTTAAATAATAGTCAAAGTGGAAGTTTAAATAAAAAAGAATTTAAAATATAGTTTTATTTATTATGATATATATGAAGTCAAAATTTATAAAAGATTATCATTTTTCTATGTAAATGATAGAGAATCAGCCAACTTCCTGACCTTTTTGCCATGAAACAATGTCTAAAAACAAGTACAAAATATTTCTCTCATTTCCTTTCCTTTTTTTTTAATGCTGAGGGGTTAAAATGAAATTCAAATTTAGATGGTATATAATTAACACAGATTTAGAGGGGGAAAGTGCAATTAGTCCAGTTATTGATCATCAGGGTTCGGTTCTGGTAGACCTAGGAGAAGGGTAAGTGCCAGGGCGGAGCAGTGTAAGGGTTTCGATCGCCATTGATGGATCCGGACTCCGTCGCGAAGGCCTTTGTGGAGCATTACTACCGGACCTTCGATGGGAGCCGTCCGGCGCTGGCGGGGCTCTACCAGGAGGGATCGATGCTGACGTTCGAGGGGGCCAAGTTCCAGGGCGCCGCCGCCATCGCCGCCAAGCTCGCTAGCCTTCCCTTTCAGCAGTGCCTGCATACTATTTCCACTGTTGACTGCCAGCCCTCCGGCACCGCAGGTGGTATGCTTGTGTTCGTCAGCGGTACCCTCCAGCTCGCTGGCGAGCAGCACGCCCTCAAGTTCTCCCAGGTTCTTTTCCATCTTGACACAAAGTTTTCAGCTTTTGGATTGTTTCATTATCTTTGTTCAATGTTTCATCTGTGGATCTAGTCGTTTTAGGATATGAGTTGTAGATTCGTGATCTATTTTTTTTTTTCGCCATGCTTTGTAGTTCCTGCTTGTTGGATTCTTTTTTCTCCTTGCGAAAGGTGTAGATTTGATAAAAGTATTCGATCACAATTAAGCAAACACTTGTAAATTGGAAAGCTTGTTTCTTTGAGGAACTATTAGCAGAAATTTCAATGGAATTATTGCTGGATATAGGTTGAAAAGCATTTTGTGTGAGTTACAAAGTTTCTAACCTTGTGGTGGTGAAGTCAAATTGTATTAAATCTATCAAAAATCTAGTCGAGAGAAAAGACAAAAAGAACATGAAAATTGATATAGTAATTCCGATGAATATTCAAAAGAAAGTCAACTATAACACAAAACGACAAGATCCACAGATCAAGCATTGAACAAAGATAATGGAAAGTCCACTATGGCCCTTTGGGCAACATTCTTTGTTACAAGTTCTGCTATTGAGGACAACATTCACAATAGCTACTTTTATAGCATTTGTTTCTCATCTTGCTTTTGTTTTTGTTGATTTTGCTTTTAATCCTTGAAATCCCCATGGTATGTATGAATATTTTGATCTTCATCTAATAAATGTATATTGCCATGATAACAAAGGATTGGAAGCTTGTTATTATTTTCCATTTACTCAACGTCTAGGGGATATTATTAATTGTATTGTACTTGGAGGATTCACTCATTTTACAACTTAGGAATATCAATGTAGTAAATGCTGTGGATTTTACTGATCAAGAAGTTTGAGGGATTATAGAAGAATGTTTGCTAGCTTGAGTGAGGTTTGACTCTGGAATTGTGATCTTATGACTTGAAACCCCTTTGGTTGTTTGACATTTCTTGCATGTTTTGATTACATTATTGAAGTTTAGGTTTTGTATCCTCTTTCGCTTCATTTTTTTTGTCTCTTAAACATTCTACTTCCTTTAAGTTAATGGCACAAGAACCATTTATTCCTTGGGGTTCTTTGTTTACTTGTTGATTGGGGAAATTATTGATCTTTTATCTGAAATGTTCAAAATGTCAGTTATTCCTTAGGGTTACCTTTAAAAGGTCTTATCAACTAAGCTAGAGGACCAACATGTTTGCTATTTATGATTTTTAGTTTTTTCTGTCTTTTTTATTATTCTCCTCTTTAATTTTCATACAGCAGATTCTTGTTTCCTATGCTTATTGAATATACTATATTTTCATTCTCCCTAGACTGCATTTGAAGTTTATTATTGATTTTATTGGAAGCTTGTACAATTTTGAGCAGGCTAATGTTTTGATGGGGGTTGCCAAGTTGTTTTGCACTGATGGAATATGATTATCTGATTAATAGACATTGATTTGTGGACTGGATTATGTTCATCAATTGAATAATTTGCTTTCAATCTTAAAATTCATTTTAAATTTCCCTAACTCATCTATACAATTAAATAACAAACATCAGATCCAATAAAGAACTGAACATAGAGCTTCAAGGTTCAATCTTCAATATTGTTGCTCTCCATTATAGGCAATCTTTCATTGGTGAAATACAAATCATATTATAATATTGAGGAACTAGGAGTTGCATGCAAAGCTCCACAACCAAACAGAAGCATCTTGATATGTTCATATTTGTTTTATAGGGACAAGATATGCTGAGCTTGAATGTTTGTTCTTGTGCTTAATTGATTCCATTTGCTCCTTTGATATGATAGCAATGAATTATGTCCCGGATACCCTCAATTTCTTTTCCTCTACATTTTTGTTTTTTCTGCTAGTATTCCTTGGTTCATTTATATTTCTAATATCACCAAGTCTTACTAGTTTTTGTGTATGATGTATGGATAATAAATCAAAATTGTATTCTTTTTTCGTTTTTTAGATGTTCCATCTCTTGCCAACTCCACAGGGGAGCTTCTATGTGTTTAACGACATATTCCGGTTAAACTATGCCTGAGCACTCGCTCCAAGCTCATCCAATGGAAGTTTGTGGTGTACCACTCCAAAGGGCCTACAAATATGTTGTGTTTATTGATTTCCTATGGATTTATTCTGTTCCTCTTGTTGAATGGATTGATGATTTTTATTTTTATGGAATTGTTCTTGCCCTAAATGGGAAAAAAACTGTGATTGTTTTTTCTTATGTATTTGTTTTCTTATTCCCTTATTTTGGTATTGTATTTGTTAATCTGAGTATTTGGATGTGAATAGAGACACCTTTATGTTTTTGTAGTGAGCACCGGGTTTATGCTTTGGGAGAAATTAAAGAAGATAAGGCTACAATTTAACCAAAATTTTGTTTGTTAGAAAATTTATGCTGATATTTATATAAGGCATAGAAAATCCAAAAAAAACAAGGCATAGGAGATCCAAGAATTTGATTTCTAATCAATCTTGGATGAGAATTTGTTAAAGCTGGGATAACATAATGTGCTATACATGAGATTACACAAAACAGATAATTTAAATAAGTTCCTAAAACATAAAATATTCTCTTTTCTTTCCTGTGGAAACATTACAAACCAAGCTCATCACCAGTATAAAAGGAAACGTATTGTATCAAGCTCCATTATTTGCTGAGATTTTGCATAACTCAGTCAGATTATACATCAAATGCCAGATTTCTACAACTTAGGGATTGTTTTCTTGCTGTTTATAGTAACTGATTTAATGATGTTTCGTGCATTACAATAACTCTTGGAACTGATTGAGCCATGGCTTCAGCAAGGCCATCACGAAGATCGCTTCAAGTAGGCCATCACCCCGAGCCCAGCGACAAGCGCAGCACCAGCGGCAACAGTGCTGTATGCAGATGCCCACACTTCTTTATGAGAAAGATCTAGGCTTCCCGATCCTCCTCCTCCGCCCCTCTTCTGACCGCCGGACCCGGAGTAGTCCAAATGCAACCTTAAACTCTGAGAGGGGCAAAGAATACACAGTTCCATAATGAAAGAATAACAATAGTCAAGTTTTCAAATGATTTTCCACTAATTAGATGTTTGCATGCAAGGAATCTAAATACCATTGAAAAACCACCATACCTTCCAGCCAGATACCCTTGCATGCTCCACAGCAGCGGCCAGGTCACTGTCTGTTGCCAGTATTATTTTATCATGCTCTGCGTCTTCATACTGTAAACACCATTGCAAAATGAATCTGTTGAGTAACCTCTTATGAAACATGGAAATGTAAGTTATTGATTGTGCAATTTTCAAATGGGTGAAATGTTTTAAAACATACCAAAATCTGAGGAAGATGATTCCTGTCAATGTCATCACCAACTCTCTGAAGAATAGATGTTATAAGGTTTGTAATGCTCTGAGTTTCTGAACCATAAAGCAATTGTGAGCATTGGTAATGAGAACATAACAGAGTATTTCACAATAATTTAGTTCAGCTGTCAACATACCGCAATTAAACCTGTGCATCCTCCCCTTTTTGTCCTGAAGCTTGAAACCAAAGGTGGTGGACAAGCTTGAAGGTGGATAAGAAGCAAGCCTCCCAATTTCTGTTCCTTCTGATGTAAATCTTGCGGACCCTTCACTGTTTTAAACCCATGGTAGAGAAAATTGAGCACATTATATATGAGATAAGAGAAGAATCTAGGAAATGTCTGAAAATGTTCAAATGCAAGGGCCATCATGTAACCTTCGAGAATCATCATCATCATCCAAAGGTCCAAGTGCCATAGCAGAATCCCAAAACTTCTGCATAAGGCTGCTTGTTGACTCATTGGCAATTCCTCCGCTCCTTCCCACCTTCAACGATCACAAGCAAAAATGTTAAAAAAAGCTATATAATACGGAACATGAGCACATTCATTACAAAGAAAAAACTAGCATGATTATTTTTATGTTTAATACTTTTCATACATCAGTACCCACAGCAAAACAATCACAACATGCCGATAAAAGCTTTAGTATGTACACCAGTTGTTTTCAGCAAGGTTATAGCATAACTCTTATAACATGAAGGTCATGGAACTGAATATCACAAAATAGGCCAATATATGTCAAATTACAGAAATCTGTGATTAGAGAATAGAGTAACCATCAGTTGTTCTTATACTGTTTATTGTCATGTTAAAAAATTGACCAATAAATTTGTAAGAGACATTTCATCATGATGTTTAGAGAATAGAGTGACCATCAGTTGTTCTTTAAGACATGAATCAGATATCACTCCAAATGGATTTCTTTGCCATCTAATTTACTATACAAAATGTCAATCTTGAGTCTCTCAACTTTATTGGACAAATGTGAATATTGACACATCAATTAGCCACAAGGTCAAGAAGACAATAGTTAGGTGTCTTTACAGTATTCAATAAAAACTTGTGAAATCTCCTGATATCCCAATTTCTTTTACAAGGGTAGGTGAATAGAAAAAACAGAATCAACTTGGAGATGTAGGCAAAGGTACACCACAACTTTCTGTGTTGATGGACTTGAAGCTAAAACATAAATATGATGCTCTAATATGAAAGAGCTAAGGTTTTCATAAGCAAGTCAGAAAATCATTTCCTGATCTCGAGCCAAGCAGCAGGATCTCCTTACCTAGTTACAAAATATTTCTTGATTTGCAGACTAAAACATTTTCTTGAATGAGCCTACATGATATTACAAACATATTCAAAGAGATATCTTGCTCAGCAGTATTCTGGATTCTGGGCATAACCAGACCCTCTAAATATTAGGCTCAGACAACAGTCATAATATGACGCCAATCTAGCAATCAAGTAATTGTAAATACTTTTTGAATTGAAGAAACATATGCAAAGAAGCAGGATTGCCAATATAAAGATGCAAATAGAGAATGCAAGGGCAAGTTCCCACGATGTTACTCAGACAAAGGCAGCTTACCGTGGCCACTGCAGCATGGGTTATATGAATAACATCAATTACAGAAACAATGTTCCCATCTGTTACAAATAAATGAACTCTTTAAGTAAAGAAATATCACAACAGAGACGCTAGATTTTCTACTTTTTCTTTTTTTTGTGAATGTATGTGTTATTTTTTTCATGATTTGGGTTGTGTACAAAGTTACCTCTGTCTACAACAGGGAGATGTAAAAATTTCCCATCATGCATGGTATGAAGAGCATCAACAATGGGTGTATCAATTGTTGCACATTCAGGATTTGGAGTCATGACCTGAAATATATTATTTTGTTAGCTATAAATTTGATTTCTATAGTGAAAAACAATCCGGCAGATTGCATTATGGTATATGATATGAAAAAATATCAAGTGCATTTTCTATCAATGTTCTCTAAAAAAACCTATTAACAAATGTAAATTTAATCCTGAATAAACTACTAAACAATAGAAAGAGAGACAATTATAAGGTCACAGATCAAATTAAAAACCTAAATTATTACACAATCATCAGCCACTTTCTGTCAAATTAAGGTGTGTGTGGGTGTGTGTGTGTGTGTGTGTGTGTGTGTGTGTGTGTGTGTGTGTGTGTGTGTGTTGAGTGTGTGAGTGTGTGAGTGTGTGAGTGTGTATTCAGCAAAAAAATTATGAATATACAAAACAATGCAAGGAAATTACACATTGACACTTTAGACTACTAAGAGAATTTTGGCAAATGAATCAGTTAATATGACAGGCAACATACCTTTTCCACACTAGTTGAATCTGGAGAAAGATTTTGTGCAATCACACGCATCAAGATGTCCCTCGAACTGAGACAAAATCAAAGAGAATATATGAAACTAAGCTCCAGGAAACACTTAGAATAACATTGGTAAATCAGAAAATTGCTTACGTCAGAATTCCAGTAGGTTTATTTTCAACTGTTACAATAGCTGAACTTATTTTGTGCTCAAGCATCTTCTTTGTTGTAGTCAACACTGAGTCAGTTGGTGAGACAGCAACTACTCTGATATGGTCAAATGATATGCTTTTATCAGTCAAGCCATACTCTCTGACAAGTTTCTTTCCATTAACCAAATAATCCAATTCATCGAAAAGACGATATATGGGAGTATATGACAATGTGTGTGAACTCAAAAGATCTGAAATTTGGATATTACCTACTTTGGATTCTCAGGAATGATGGTGGACAAGGATGGTCTAAACATTTTCTCTCGAAGAGTCTCGATAAATGTATTAGGACCTGAAGAGAGAGCCAAACATGTGATGAGATGTGTGCTTTGAAAAAAATAAGCCATGGTCTATGGTCCACAGCCTTCATCTAGAATTTGCATCATTCTATTGTAAGTAAGATTAAACAAAAGGAAAAGTACATAGAGACTGGAAGGAAACCAGACAAAATCATAAATAAATTAGATTGTCTTTGCAAATCCTATCTATACACCTGAAATTGCTGTTCCCCACTGTTTCTCCACCCCTTCAACAGCAGCTGCAATTGCTTTTCCCTTTTCAGAAGCCCTTTCCATTCGTGCAATGGCATCATATAGACATTTTGCTATGTCAAGTAATGCAATGACTTCACCATTCTCCACAACAGGTAAATGCCTGAACTTGCCTGAGAACAAAAGAGAATCGCATTGAAAGTGTGCAAGGTTACATATAAAAAGAGAAGTATCCTTCAATTATCAGAAACTGGACAAACCTTGAACCATCTTTTGCAGTGCTTCCACGGCTAATGTGTCAGAAAGAACAAAAAGAGGGTTCCTAGTCATGACCTTGGAAACTGGTGTTTCCTCTAGCTTTAGTTCACGGGCAATAACTCTTGTCGCTATGTCCTAGTTCAAAAAGCACCAAGTATCTTGAGATTCAATGTACTAAGCTTCATATAGCAAAATTTGCAACAAGAGACGGAATCACCTTGTCCGTTAGGATCCCACAAAGTAATGCATTTGAGTCTGTCAGCAGCACAGCATCCACCCTACGAGCAGCCATTCTGCGGCATGCCTCATGCACAGTTGTACTCTCAGGTATAGTTAAGGCCCTACTTAATCGCAGTCTTCTAACAGTTCTTTCACCACCAAGAGTCCTGATCCAACACAGAGAAGGATAAGATATAATTTAAGAATGATTAAATAAAATAAGTTATGTTCTTACTACTTAGTGTTCATTTAATTTAACCTACGATCACACAGACAAACATATGATTACATTCATGGCATGTTGTTTTCAAGTATTGGACATGCTATCCAACCAAAAGCATCTTCCTATAGCTACAAACAAACAACAGCTTCATGATACCATGTGTTTTATAGAAACAGACATATTGCAAGAATATATCAACCACTAATTTTCTACACATTTGATGATCAAGAACATATCATCAAAATTAAATAAGTAAAACAACCAGACAAAAAGCATTTTACCAATCACTTCATCTCAGAAAGTGGCATAGGAAAATAGAAATTCTCTCTGCTATTTATACTTCTAAGGTAAAAAAGAATACATGAAGGTACTAATCTGAAAATTTTCAACTTCAAGTGTCCTACTAGATTAAAAGGCAAGCTCCTAAATGAAGACCAAGCTCTTGCTATTAAAAGCAAGGATTGGATACTGCAGGAAGAATCAGTATATAGTAATCACTATCACAGGGCAGCAACTGTAAGAGGTGGATATAGGAAGCAACCAGTATCCACAAGAGAAGAGGCGTAGCTATAATAAGATGCAGATAACCGCCTTCCAACAAGGGAGGCCTGAAGATTCTAAAGCCCTTATAAATTGTGTGATTAGAAGGGAACTCAATGAAGGAAACTAGTGAAGAAGAAGATGCCAAAAGCACATACAAGGTTGATCAGGGACAAAGAAGCTAATGGCACCAAACAAGAAATGCAAGTGGGAACCAAAAATGCAATCGACTGGAATATCCTCATTCACAAAAACCTCAGTTGTCATTGAGTGGAAAATATCACTTAAGGCATGTCATGAAACCTATGAGAAGTAAAAGGCACTACTTTGAATAGGTAAGCCACTGTTTTTCTGCCCCCCAAGACAACATTAAGTCTAGATGACTTTTGAATTCTTCATTCTTAGTCTTGACTGTCTATGTTTTCTTACCATGAGAATTATTAGTATAAGACTGACTACACCACGAAGCATCATACCAAACTATACTCCCTATAGTCGGATTCAAATGTCACCCTCCTCAACTCTTCCCTTAAATAGCTTCTTTATTCCAAACTATGGTTCTTCTTTATTGCTAATACCGTCATCTAAGACTCAACCTGAAAATATATGGGCTGACTTTGGGGCAAATTAAGAGTTCACTCAAATTAAGTTCCATAATCAGTGCATGCTCTTTGACCAAGGTGACTACAGACATAAGAGCTTACTAGAACTCTACTTCAGCAACGAAATCCATGATAAGTTTTGGGCAATTCTTCAAAGAATGATCAATCTACACAGGTCTTGCAACATATTCTGAAATATAGAATGATATACACCTAGATGTTTTACATGAACTACATGAAATTAATCATGAAAAAACAATAATAGCCTGAGCTGTTCTTCCAGTAAGAAGATACCCCTGATAACATAAGTAACATCCAAAAACTATCCTCGTGTAGAGATTCACAATGAAAACACATCCCCAAATTCCGATATAATCAATCAAGCTAAACTACAACAAAGCCAATCCCTGCTTCAAGCACACATATCAGTGAAATAGTAGCAACAAGTTCAATAAAAAAAACAAGATTTTCAGCACAAAAATGGGAGATTATAAAAAATGGAACAAAAACCAATCAATTCCATCCAATAAACCAGTTCATCAAACTAATATTTTCACTAAAAACATCAAGGTTTCGGTCCCAAAAGAGAGAATGGCCTACGAGGAACGAGAAAAGTGCGGCCTCCCGTTCTCCGACGGCTTCTTCTTCCCGGCTATGCTCCTCCTCGCAGGAACCCCAAGTCCTGCATGACCGTCCATCTCCGATCCGCCGGCGAGCGGGTCGGCAACCGATCGGAAGCCTCGGAGAGAAGACGACGGCCTTCTGGTGGTCAGCGGGAGTTCACAGGGAGACGACGACACGAAATCTCTATTCTCTAAAGATGAAATTCTCACGGCCTTCCATTATTGACGGCGATGGAAGCTTCTAAAATAATGTGATTTTTTTTTTAATTTCATTAATTTATTAAAATATGCAAGATAACAAAATTTTGACATTTTTCCACCAGAAATAAAAATATATATATATATATATATATATATATATATATATTAAAATATGCAAGACAACAAAAAAATGGCATTTTTCCACCAGAAATAAAAGGGGAAATTTCATTTTTCTAATTTAATAAAAATGAGAGTATTATCTTCTTTTTCATTAGTTCTTTTGATTTTTAAAAACTACTATTAAATTTATGAATTTTTTTGGTCTTAATTTGAAGCTAGTGGATAAATAGAAAAATAACTTGATTTTTAATGAGGAAATCATATTTTTCTTTTTTATGGTAACAAAATATTTAGAAAACAATAGTCAACTATATATAAAAAAATCATTTGGGTGGCCAATTTTAGCCTTAAAAAATTAGTATTCTTCTTATACTTCAGGATCAAAGCAAATCTTGATTAGTGGATGAGAGAGATCTATGAATGTTGAAGTGCTTAAGTTGATTTTGAGAGTGAGATTGGCTGTGATAGATGACTCCTTTGGTTCACTCCTTCAGGCTTCGCAAGATCAATGTCTTCTCCGAAAATCGGCCTTCAGAGATTGAATCTTACCAGGAGAAAGAACTATAGAGAGAGGAGGCGAGCGCTCGTGCTTCAGGGAGCTTTTGACGCTCAAATCAAGGACTCCAAATGAAGTGGAGAGCAAAGAGAAGAGAGAGAAAGAGTGAGAAAGAAAGAGGGCCAAGAGGTTTTGGAGAGAGTGTGTATGTGATGCACAATCTATCATCGGAATTCAAATTTAAGTTATCTTCTTCGTGATTAGTTGTTAGTTTGTAGATTGTTGGAGACCAGCCTAGAGACAGTTAGCTGCCAACGTTCAACGCCTTTGATTTTGAGAATCCATCCTCCATCTTCGGATAACCAGTTATGATGACTGTTAATCTCTCATCTTGACACTTGTGAGCTTACCGCATGTCCTCAAATATTTTCCCCAAGAATATATACCAAAATTATTTAGATCCTTATTAGAACCCAAGAAATATAAAAATAGTGATAAAAATTATGGATACATGATGCTGATTTGGATAAAAAAAAACAAAGGTTGGATAACGTAGGAACTTTGGATTTGTTCGAAATGTATGTTTTTCTCTGGCTTACATTTCTCTTCATCGTGAGATGAATGAAAGTTTTCTTTTGAATTTTTTTCTTCTCCTTAATATTAGAATTGTTACAACAAATTTATCGGTTTGTGATGAAATAAAAAAATAAGATATATTGAATTTATTAATTAATCAAGTAAACTTAACTTATAGCATTCCGATGTATTTCATAAAAAATTAAATTAATAATTAAATAAATAAAAAATATATAATATACATGTAATGCTAATTTGTACTCGTGTATTTGTTAACTTTACTTATGAAAGTTGGTATGCCCTAATCAAATATTTACTCCACAATTTATATAAGAACTAATTAGTAATAATAATAAGGTGTAATATCTAAATTAGTCTATCTATTATACCGAATCGGCTCTTTTGGTTCCTCTACTTTCATGATTAAAAAATGTCAGTCCCTAAAGGCATATTTAAAGGTATGTTTAGCCCTAAAATTGACGAAGCCAGGGACTGACATTTCTCAATCATGAAAATAAAGGGACCCCGGGGGCTCAAATTATAATAGAGGAACCAACAAGGCCGATTTGATATAATAGAGGGACTAATTTGGGTATTAGAGCTAATAATAATAATAATAATAATAATAATAATAATAATAATAATAATGCATCAAATTTAAGTCAAAACTATAAGATCGTAATTTACTATATAACAATAATTAAGTTAATAAAAAAATAAGTTATACAATATAATTCCAACAAGAATTGATGTTAGTATTAAACAAATATATGAAAAAGTTGTTGTATTTTGTTATCTATCGGTTCTAGGACCTTTAAATTAATTTTTTTTTTTAGTTAGAAACCCCTTATTTTATAAAGTAAATATTTTTTTCGTTTTTAACTTTTGAAAAGTAACGAAAAACTAGTTTAAATTTTTTTAGAAGTTAATGATAGGTGTTTTTAACAAAAAAACACTAGGTATTTTTTCAAAAAAAAAATACCCTAATAAAATTATAAATGTTTATATAAGAATCGATTAAAATAGAAAACTCTTTGACTTACTAAAATACACATTTTCCAAAAATCAATACAAACAGACCTTGAATTTATAATAGACCTAATTTCAGATATATATATATATATATATATATATATATATTTGGAAATGTGGGTTAAACCATGTGAACTTATCTTCGGTGAACCATGTTCCATGAGCACCGACTGGTCGGAGTATATATTTCATGTAATGTTAGAAATTGAAGAGGTCAACAATCTTTTCTTTTTTTTAATGTGGATAAATCACATTTATTGATAGTGCTTACGATACTACAGAATGATAACACATAGATGTGACCGTGGTTACAGTGGTGTATCGTACAATATGTAGTATATAAGTGCAGGCTGTCTTTGTTGACCTCTTGAACCTACTGCCCCTCTTGCAGCCCTATACTTTTAGGGGTTTGGTGGAGTCGTGCTCTCTTCTTACTCGAAGTCTGCATTTGGTGGTCATTGTTGTTCCCCATCAGCATCTCGTGTAATTCCCAGACTTCGTTTTGCCAGTTGTTCGACCGGTAGTAACCATGATCTCTTGGAGTTGTGTGTTGCATCCACCCAAAAGAGTATAAGGAAATCGATGACGCAGATGAGTTTCTTGAAAACAAGTTGTTTGTCTTGGAAGCATCTCTATTTTTGTTCCATCTATACTGTCTAGGTGATAGCCATTACTAGTAGTCTCCAGCCCGGTTTAACTTTCTTCTCCATTAGTTTGGAGAGGGAGTCTCTTCCCTAGATGTCCTCGACTTGTTGGGGGCTTTCCTCCCTCCCTAAGAGACTCCCTCTCCTTATTGACCTTATTTCTTTGGCCTTACTTTTGTTGCTCCTCATCCTCAAACTCGAGATATTATGGCCGTTGTTGATCTTCCTCTCAGGTAAATTCTAGGCATATTTTGAGTTGTTGGTTTTAGATCTTGGGAAAACAATTTTCAAAATATGCGGAAGCGTGAATAAGCACGTATAAAACAAGATCTTGGATCGGTATTCATCAAAAACACCTTTTATGAATACTTTGTAAATTATAATAATTAATTTAACTTATGAATTAATAAAATTAGATAAGAATAAAAATCACGACGCAAACTTTTCCCTCGCTATTTCGTCGCTGATTTAGCGTACCTTAAAGTTGTAGAAGTTTAAATCCTCCGAGATCGGTAGATCTTTTTTTTCCCGAAACCACGGTCTTCCTTCCAGTGACAAAGATCCGAGATGGACTTGTGTGTGGGCACAACTCAAGATTAATCCGATCACTAAATTAATTATTGTCTCTCTCTAAAACTCATCTAATGAGCAATTGAGACTAGGACTTTTGAGAAAGAACTTTTCTCTCTTAGGATTCCTCAATTGGTTCCTATCTCATACTCTCTCAAACTTATATCATAAATTTTTGTCATACAAAAATTTAGAGAGATTTTAGGCCAAATTTAAAAGATAAAATATCTTTATATTTATCTTTTTCCATGTGTTTAGTTATTTGATTTTAAATTCAAAATCAAAATCAAACTTAGCAACCAACTTACTACATACATTGAATCTAGACATATGCTTCACAAGCTTATCTAAATTCAAATTAATTTGAGTTTATCTTAATTTTAACTCAAATTTAAACACGTGTCTTGGCTCACATTATCCAATAAGTCAATAAATAAATATATAATCAAATTATGTATTTATTTATTTTATTTATAAATAATCTTATTATTCATAAATACTACAAATTAATTCTCAATTAATTTGTAATAAAGTGATTAACACAAAATCAACTAAACTTGTCCAATCGGAGTTCCTTGTCCGGAGGGGGACTTATGGACCTATAATCCTGGCTCCAATAAAACTTTATATTAATCAATTAAACTCTTTAATTAATCAATATGTTTTATTAATTCCAAAGTTACTCCACTAAAAACTTGGAATTGCACTCTCGAAATTATAGATATAAAATTACTCGGGATTCGAGTCGTCCATATGATATAGTCATCTCCTATATATTGATCCTCCATGAATAATTCATAATTAGAGCTAGGTAAAGATCCGTTAACCTCTCTAATTACATCTTTATCCTCAAGTACCAATGATTCTCTAATGAATGATAAGATTCAAGAACAAATCAAGAATCTGAGTACTCATAACATTCAAGCACCGAATCATCACTCAAGGGAATTATTTATCTACTTCTTATAAAGAAGGAATGGATTCCATTTTGCGATGTTAACATCCCTGGTATTCATTTTGTTATACCTCCAAATACAAAGTTTAAGGATTATGATCTTATAACTGCAAGAGTAAATCAAAAGATGTAACGCAATAAATAGGAGTTTGCTAACCACTCAGGATTAAGATCATTACATATCCGACCATCAGTGACATGATTTGAATGCATTATATTTTAACGGAAATTATCAGTGATTCAAATCACATCGTGTCCCAATCCTACATAATCTCGTTATGTATAGTGCTCTCATTAGATGTCCCTCTACATCAATGGTTTGGATCAAATCATTTCATTCTTAATGATAATGAGCCGCACTTGTGAAAATCAATTAAAGATTCCATATTTTAATTGTTAAGTCAATTAACTAGTTTTCACGGACTAATTTAAATTATCATCCTTAAATAATATCCTCCTATATATATAACACTTATATATATTTATTCAAGGTTACGTAGATAATTATGGAATTTTGTGATATTCATAAAGTATTCAAACAATACATGCACTTGTAATAATTATATTATTTTATTCATAATTAAATAATATTCATAGCATCATATGCTTTAGGGCATACATCCCAACAATTTTGACTATAGATTTTATTGTCAACAACTTTGACTTATTCTTTGCATGAGTTACATCAAACCAAAAAAGTTTAAAAAAAATCAATAAATCAGATTAGTTTTATATAAACATGTTTAACTCAAATCCTCTCGACCATTATCCTATTGCAATAATTCTTGTTAAGAAGAATTCCCATATTGTGGCAATTCGACTTAAAAAGGTAATGGATTTCTCCTGGTGTGTGTTCTTGTACAATACTCAAGGCTTTAAGCTGAGTTTTAATTTGTTATAAGTCCAAATAATGTCATGATTGCTGGATAGAAACATTAAATTGAAAGCCCATACGAAATAAGCACCTAAGCAAAAAAGAATGGAAACATATATCACATTTCGTTCCAACCATACACTATAGGTGATTGTCATTATTAACCGGTGCCAACTCTTACAGACTTCACTTGCGATTAGTTTAGTTTTTAGTGAACAAGGAGTCCCCTCATAGATCTTGTATAAGGTGGTTACCCATCTCAAATAAGTTGGTCCAGATCCACTAGATATATGTGCATTATAGAAGTAAGTGTGCTGTTTGGATTTAGATTTAAACCATACTTGTCATCCAGGGGAAATAAAATGCACATAAATTCCACGGTTAATTTTCCCTTATGTAATTCAAAGTGAAATTTATAAGGAAACTTTTATTTTTCATTTGGTATAATACCCAATTCAATCCCTCTATTATACCGAACTGATTCTTTTAATCCCTCAATTATAAATTGAACTTTTTTGGTCTATATACTTTTATGATTGAGAAATATCAGTCCTCATGGCACTTTTGGTCCTTGTATACATACGCCAAGCCTTTTGGGCAAGCGTATGCTTTTAGAGACTGAATTTTTATAATTATTCAAGTAGAAGGACTAAAAATGCTCAATTTATAGTGGAGGGATTAAAATGGCATGTTCATTATAATTGAGGGACTATAAATTCGGTATGAGATTTTTTTTCATTTTAGTTATCCATTTATTCTGAATTTCTGCCTCTAGACACGTGGAAACAACACACATAATTCAAATATCAATGATTCCAGGGTCCTAAACGAATAAATCCCAAAAGTTAAACACTTTAAGGTGGCTGCGCGGTGGGGTTTCGGATCTCCACTCTTCATCCCCCACTCATTCCCCTCTCCTTTCTCCTTTCCCAAAAGCCCCTCCCAATTACTTCCCTTTAGATCAATTCAATCGATCGATCAATCAAGAGGAAGAAGCAGAGAAGAGAGAGATGTCGGACTGGGGGCCGGTGTTCGTGGCGGTGGTGCTCTTCGTGGTGCTCTCGCCGGGGCTGCTGTTCCAGATCCCGGGAAAGAATCGGATGGCGGAGTTCGGGACGCTCCACACCAGCGGCGCCTCCATTTTGGTCCACTCCATCATCTACTTCGCTCTCATCTCCATCTTCCTCCTCGCCGTCCGCGTCCACATGTACATCGGCTCCTAAGCCTTCTCTTCTCTCGGTGTGCTCCTCTCTTTCTCTCAGACATTGTATCAAATACTTGGCTGGCGATAGTAATGTCTCATTAGTTCTTCAAGGAATCCTGCCTTAATTTTTCTCTTCGGTTGCAAAATGGTGGAAATTACTTTTTTAAAATATTTTTAATATATTTATTTATACTTGTGATAATGTTTTTGTTTCTTGGATGCCAGAGAGAATGCATCCACCCACCCACCATAGACTATTTATGGAGAATTTTCACATGATTTTTGTTTGTTTCCTATTTTTTTTATTAAATTAATAAAAGTGTAATTTAATTAGGAAATTCTCTCTCTTGTATTATTAAATGTTCTCAATTGATAAATCATAGAATCCAATAAGAAAAAGGTTTTTTTTTCTATAAGTTTGAAATTACTTAAATATTCTTACAAAAATATATTTGTTTGTATTATTTTGGGTAACTTTCTTATTAGTTTTTGACATTTGACATTATTTTTTACCCAAAACATACACCTAAAACACTATTATATTACACTTTTATCAACTCCCCAAGGATCTATAGGCAATTTGGGCATTATTTAAGAAATAAATAGTTAATTATTACTATTATTTTTGTATAGTCTTGTGAATTAATTATTTTAATTATATATTTTTATGATTATTTTAATCTTTAATGATGTTAAATAAATAAATAAAATAATAGTAAATTATTAAAATGGGTATGCTTATATATATTTTTTTTAATTTTTTTATTATTTTATAGATATTAATTATTTCATATAACAAATGATTATCTTACTATGATAGTTTAGAGAGGCTGTAGTAGAATTGATTTCAGAGAATTTAGAGATTCCGGTGAGGAGTTTAGAGAGACGAGAAGAAGAGAGGGAAATTGAGAGTTTAGAGAGGAAAAATTAAGATTATAGAAAAAATATGAGGATTATTATATAATTTTTTTTAGTTATAATTAAGTTGTAATCATAGTTAGGGTTAAAATTACTGTAGGTCACTAAACTATTGACTTTTATCACTTCAGTCATCAAACTTCAATTTGTATCAAAATGATCACTCAACTTTAATTTTATTTTATCGGCAAGTCACCCATGCGAATTCTGACCCCCAAATTGATTAAAGTGTTGATGTGGCCGTCGAAGAAGCTGACTCAACTTATTTTATTATAAAAAAGCCACGTCATCTTCCCCTTCCTCTCTTCCCCTTTCTTTCTCTCTAAAGCACAGTGAAATCCCTAAAACCAAGCATGGTGAACAAGGTGGTGCTGAACGCGTCAGAGTTGCCGGTGTTGGAGCTCATCTCGCGCGTGATCAAAGATGTTTTCAAGACCATCCGTGTAGTGTGCGACGTTCTTGTCCAGCGCTAGGCCTTCACCGAGCTCTCCTCCTACCTCGAACACCTCCTTCCCGTCCTCCAAGTCCTCCAAGAGATCCTCCAGTGGTCGTCGATCTCCTCCGATGCCCTCACTACGGCCGCCGTCCGCTCTGCCTCGAAGTCAAGGCCGCGCAAGCCCTCACCTTCGAGTGCGGCAAGAAGAATCGGCTCTATCTCCTACTCAACTGCCAGTGACTCCATCTGCATACAAAGGTAGGAGTGAAGCAAATATGCGGTGTAAAAGCAAGTGAAGCTACTAATAAGGAAGAGAGGGTTAAACCAAGAGATATCTCATCCACCAGTTAATCTATTTGCAAAAGCATCAAAGAGCATTGTAAATATAGAGAATTGTTGTTTAAATGTATAATTTTATTGTTTTCGTGTTCAACAATCTGGTTTTTATTTTTTAGTGTGTATATATCTTGGTATTCATCTCAGCCTCACACCAATGTCTACGCCACTGGCTTGAGCACCATTGTTGACAATTCTAGCAACCATCAAAACCCCCAACCAACCAAATTAAGCAGCAGCAACACCATCATTACCACCATCCAAAACTCTCTCTTCTCTGGCTCTGCGCTCATGTCCGTCAAGCGCACCAGGTCCACGCCATCATCATCAAGTCCGCCCAATCCTCGGACCTTACATCGCTTCCTGATGCTGCTTGAGGATGCGAAGAGATGATGTCTCACCCAATGGGATCTAGGTTTAGGGGTTTCACTGTGCTTCAGA
The DNA here is from genome assembly GCA_026586065.1 of Dioscorea zingiberensis. Classification (NCBI taxonomy): domain Eukaryota; kingdom Viridiplantae; phylum Streptophyta; class Magnoliopsida; order Dioscoreales; family Dioscoreaceae; genus Dioscorea; species Dioscorea zingiberensis. Next base: position 5,239,829 of record CM048823.1, on the reverse strand, counting down.
GAGAAAGAAAGAGGAAGAGAGAAAGGGGAAGGATGATGTGGCTTTTTTATAATAAAATAAATTGAGTCAGCTTCTCCAGTGGCCACATCAACACTTTAATCAATTTGGGGGTCAGAATTTGCATGGGTGACTTGCTGGTGAAATGAAATTAAAGTTAAGTGACCATTTTGATACAAATTAAAGTTTGATGACTGAAGTGATAAAAGTCAATAGTTTAGTGACCTACAATAATTTTAACCATCATAGTTAACTCTAAAAACTAACAGTAGCTAATGGTGACTAACAGTATATTAGTAAAAAAAAATAGTTTTTGATGGGTATATAAATAAATAACATTTTTGTAAGGATATTTAAATAAATATATAGTTTGTATCTAAATATCTCTAAAGAAGGATAATTAATTAATTATAACATTCATCAATAAATGATTATGCTTTATCTATTTTTATATTAAAAAAATGACAATCCATATAAATAAATAATAAATAATAAATAAAAACAAAGCCAACAAAATTGTGAAATTTGAGTTTTTCACTATTATTTAAATTCCAACGAAATGAACATTAGATTTTTAATTTCCTAATAAAATTCTAAAAAAATATTTCACGAATTTCCAATGTCGGTCGGCATCTGCGCTCACTCGGGCCCACTATTAATTAATTAAATTTAAAGTAAATTTGAATTCCGAGAGCTCGGGTTCCAAAATGTAGCGCCATAACTTTCTATTATTCGCTCTCTACTTTCCCATTTCTCTCTCTCTCTCTCTCGTGTTCTTCGTTGCTCGTCGTCGATGGCGGATTGGGCGCCGGTGGTGATCGGGGTGGTGCTTTTCGTGTTGTTCTCCCCAGGCTTGCTCTTCGAGCTCCCCGGCACACGCCGAGGTGTGGAGTTCAGTAGCATGCGGACCAACGGGAAGGCCGTGGCTGTCCATACGCTCATCTTCTTCGCCGTCTTCTCCATCCTCATCATGGCCCTCCGCGTCCACATCTACGCCGGCTGATGGCTTCTTTCCCTCCTCCTTGAAGTATGATCTCTTTCCCCTATGTTAGGAGCTTCTATTTTGGAGAAATATCTCGGGAAAAATGGTGAAAATTTGATATTTTGTGATCTGGCTGTGTATATGCTGCTTTTCAAATGGGGGATTTGAATCTGAAATAAAGAGGAAAATGCTTCTTTCGTTTTTTCTTATTATAATGTCTGCTTGATTGGCTAAAAAGACTGGATTAAATCCAATTGGAAATACTTATCTCAGGGGAATTGAAATTCCTTGTTTTTATGATCAATTTTAGTTTATGGATTCCAAAACTTTCATGAAATCAATAACATAGTTAAACCATGAAATGTGTGGGTTTGTGCGGTCACTGTTTGTAACCTTTTTAGGGTTTAGGAATGAATTACACAAAAGTTTAATTTCCTGATGACTGAGCCCTAATTGAGTAGAAATAGGGGTAAGAATGAGCTACTTTAGGCCTTTTCTAATAGTTGGTGGATGGTGACTCATCTACCACCTTTGTTACTGTTGAAATAACAGGGATATAAATGAATAAATGGCATCATATATAGCTTCCCAATTTAAACTATTTTGCATACTCAAAATATAATAATCAATAAAACCTTGAAGCATCAAACAGATAACATGATGAATAAGATCCAACAACATGTTACATTGGATAATCAAAACATTACAGGCAGTGACATGGATAGATGACAAATAGATAAAGTATGCAGTAATATTATTAAAGAAACCTGACTGTATGTTCTTTTGTAAATTTAAATCATGATAAGAAATTATATATTTAAATATCATACAAATAGGATATGTAATGATATTATAAGTTAAACCTAACAACATACTGATATTCATATTCAAAACATAATGGATAATAATATATTTAAACATGATATTCATGAGATAAGAGACAACCAATAGTATACTAATTTGCAGATTTAAGTCATGATAATTAGTAGCACATTTAAAGATGAGATCAATAAGATTTGTGATAAAATTATAAATTGGATCTAACAACATGCTAGTTTTTAGATTTAAAATACGATAATAGTCAAAACCTAACATGAAATGTCTGTGGATAGTTAGAAAATCAGAAATCAGAAATCTTAGGATGCTTACGAGAGATCGATTAACGAGAGAAGCGTGGAGCGTCCCGGAGAAGAACTATTAAGCCTCGTGCAAGGCTTCACAGGCGATGTTCAACGGAGATACTTCTCCTCCCTCCGGCGGTGCACGTCACAGAAGGGTTCGAGGATCGGCGTAGATGCAGCACAACACAAAACAGGATTTCCCCCAAAAAGAATGAACAGAGAAAAGAAAAGAGGAATAGAAGGAAAGAGATGATCTCTCTTTCTGTTTTATCAAAAGAAAACCCTATTTTCCTTTTTGGATCGTGCCCTTTCACTTCTCGTTATAACGGATAGCGCCTGCTCGCGCTTTATTAACGGGACGTGACCCCGGTTCAACAGGCATCATGAGGAGTTTTTAAACATTTTCACAAAAGTCCCCAATATGTTATAAAACCCAAATTAAATATGTTTTGCAAAATAGTCCCCGTATTTATAAATAATAACTTCCCAAAATAACATAAAGTTTTTTGCAAAACAAACCCCATAAATTTTGTATTTTTGCATAACAATCCCCCACCAAAAATTCAAAATTTTCGGAATGTAAAAATCTGTTAAGTCTTTGCTATATCGTGTTTTTTGACAAAGGTACCTTTCGGGGTTTGAACCTTCATCTAGCCACTAAAGGGATCCATCCATTCCACAGAAGCAAATGGACTATGCCTTGAATTTGCAACTTGAAGTGACAGACTTCACCCAAAGGGCACACAATACTTGGCTGCGTAAGCCTAGCCTCGCGGTTTGGGGCATTACGGTCATTCCCCCAGTATCTACTCATGAGTGTTTCTGAGAGTACCCGGCTCTCATGGATCGCGACCTCCGATCACACTCACGTAGGTGTATTCTCCAGGGTATCCTGTAGGATAAATACCCATCCTTTCCAAAGACTCGAATACATTAAGAGTTATACTCAGCCTCCCATACAGTATGAAGTACATATGCATCATAACGGATAGGGTATGGAGTTTCCTCCGGTTAAGGTGTACTTCCAGTTACCTAATCAGCTTGTTTTTCCCACTAGCCTACTTTGTGGGATCTCCACTCGAATAGGATGGGTTACCTTTGTTGGCAACTAATCAATGGGTCTCAAATCCATATCCCTTGATGCTTCGATTATCCTTAGCGATAACCCTTTGGTGAAGGGATGCGCCAGTTCTTTTCGGTGTGTGGATATCTTTAGCATTAATCACTCCATGTCCGCGTAGATTCACGGCAGGTCTTTAACCTTCTTTTCACATGCCTTGAGGATTTCATATTCTCCTTACTACTATTAACCTTTGCTATCGCGACTTGGTTATCACGATTAAGCGAGCAATTTGGAATGGGTTTTTCCAGCACCGGTAGATCCATCAAGAGCTCTTGTAACCACTTTCGACCTCATGACGGCTATCTCAAGTCGCGGTCGATTTCCTCCATAGTAGAGCGTGTTAAGATAGTACATTTTTGTAGGCCGCCATTACAGCTACTTTGCGCTGCCAAAGTGAACACATTTCCACTAGTGGCTTTGATCTCGTCAGAATCCGAGATCCAATTAGAATCACTATACCCTTCAAGAACCGCAGGGGTAGCCGGTATAGTGTAGTCCATGTGTCATAGTCCCCTTGAGGTATCTAAGTACTGCCAAGTGCTCGCCAATGATCATCTCCGAGGGTTAGGCGTATAACGACTAAGCACGCTCACGATAGGAGATATCGGCCTCAGCACCGACTAGATACATCAAAGATCCTATGATCGACTATATCTCGATTGATCCTGCGGCTCCGAGATTTTTACACAACCTTAGAGCAGGATCATAGGGTGTGGATACAGGTCTGCTCTCTAGATGCCCAAAGCGAGTCAAGACCTTTTCCACATAATGGGATTGTGATAGTGTGATCCCATTCTCACCCTTGATGAGCTTGATATTCAGGATTACATCTGCTTCTCCAAGATCCTTCATATCGAAGTTCTTGGACAAAAATGACTTAACGTCATTTATTACATCGATGTTAGTCCCAAACAGCAAGATGTCATCCACATATAAACAAAGCATCACCCCTACAGTCCCATTGAATCTGTAGTATACACACTTGTCGGCCTCGTTCACACGGGATGTCAAAGTTCTGTCCGAACTTCTCATTGTACCCATTGCTTTGGGGCTTGTTTCAGACCATATAAGGACTTTAGTAATCTGCATACCTTCTTCTCATGTCCTGGAACCACAAATCCCTCAGGTTGCTCCATATAGATCTCCTCTTCCAACTCTCCATTAAGAAAAGCTGTTTTTACATCCATCTGATGGATAAGGAGACCGTATGAAGCAGCCAATGCAATAAGCACTCGGATTGTAGTGGTCACGGCGAGGAGAGTAGGTATCAAAGTAGTCCTCACCTTCCTACGAGTGAACCCCTTAGTCACAAGTCGGCCTTGAACTTGTCAATAGTTCCATCGGTAGTAACTTCTTTTGAAGATCCACTTGCAACCTACTTGCTTACACCCAGCAGGAAGATCAGTGACCTCCCATGTACCGTTAGCGATGATAGAATCCATCTCGCTACGGACTGCTTCCTTCCAGTACTCTGCATCTGGTGATGCATATGCCTCTGGAAGGTTTCTAGGCATGTCATCCACTAAGTATATCACAAAATCATCACCAAAGGATTTTGTAGTCCTCATCTCTTACTCCTTTTGAGCTCGAGGCTCTCGAAGTATCCTCTACGAGAACAAATACATGGGGTGGTGACTCATTACGAGCAATTGCATTATTGTCTTTCATAGGAAAGGCTGTCTCAAAAATGAAGCATCGAGACTCTATCTTTGAATCAACAGCAATTTCTCCAGTCTCAGAACCCACTACCAAAAATCTATAGGCTACACTATTATATGCATATCCCAGAAAAACACAATCAACGGTTTTGGGTCCTAGTTTTCTCTTTTTCTGTTGTGGTATGTTGACCTTAGCCAAACATCCCCATGCTTGAGAAAAGAGATTGGGTCTTCTTCCTTCCATCCTTCATAGGGGTAATCTCACTATTTTTAGTTGGGACCACATTGAGGTGAAGCACACTTTGTGAGAAGGGCTTCCCCACCATTCCTCGGGTAAACTGAACTACTTTCGGCATGGCATTGACCAAGCCCGTTAAAGTTCGGTTTTCCTTTCGGCCACCCCATTTGATTGGGGTGAGTAGGAGCCGTCGTCTCATGAATTATTCCATGAGTCTCACGAGGTGGATGAATTCAGAGGTATACTCTCCACCACGATCAGACCTTAGCCGTTTGATTTTTCTTTCTAGTTGGTTCTCAACCTCTGCCTTGTAGATTTTAAAGTAGTTTAGTGCTTCATCTTTAGTTTTTAACAAGTATACACTGCTATATCGTATGGAATCATGAATAAAAGTCATAAAGTATCTCTTGCCTCCCTTGGTTAACACTCCATTTATTTCACACAAATCAGAGTGGACGAGTTCTAGTGGTGAAGTGCTTCTCCCCTCAACACTCTTAAAGGATTTGTGGGGTTGCTTTACTTGCATGCACACCCCACACCTAGAACCTTTAACCACATCAAGGATCAACCTAAGTTTTCCAAGTCGTGTGATGCAATTATAATTATCATGACACAAACGAGAATGCCAAATAACAGAATTATTATTAATAGTGCAAGAAAGAGTGTATGAATTATTACAATTTTTCAGAATAGAAAGGCTGAACAAGCCTCGCACTCATAACCTTTACCAACAAAGTTTCCAAATTTAGTTAATACAACTTTATTGGACTCAAACATAAGCCTAAAGCCTTCTTTGCATAGAAGTGACCCACTTATCAAGTTCCGCTTTATATCCGGCACATACAAAGACATTCTTGGTGGTAAGAGTCTTTCACGAAGTAAGCTTGATTTGACTAAACCCGTCCCCTCGTCTTGATGCAACCGTTCCGTTCCCCATTAGGGGCGGTGGAACTTCTTGTGGCTGATAAGAGAAAAAGAGACATTTGAACAAATATGAACATTAGCTCCGTATCAACCCACCAATCGATTGGATTGACATGCCAAGAAAACAACGGTATTTACATACCCAAGCACCGCATAAATGGTCACATTAGCCTCTTTCTTAGGCTTGTCCTTTCTGTGAATGCAAGCACGAGCCCAATGGCCCTTCTTGCCACACACATAACATGCAGTGTCTTTCTTCTTCTTGAAGTCTGTGCTTTGCTTGGGCCCTTGGTTTTGACTCTGGAATTTGCTCTTTGTCTTGGCTTTCTGATTGCCCTTATATTTTGCCTCGACCAGGTTGGCCTTGGAGTGGTACTCTTGTGTCTGCAGTCGGCTATCCTTTGCCCTCGCCTTCTCCTCAACATCAAGGGAGGCAATCAAGTCCTCAATAGACATGACCTCCCTACGGTGTTTAAGAGTAGTCGCAAAATCCCTCCACGAGGGAGGGAGCTTGGCAATGATAGCTCCGACCTGGAATCTTTCCGAAATGGTACACCCAAACTGTCCGAGTTCGCTGACAATGAGTTGGAGCTCATGAGCTTGCTCGACGACATAACTCGGAGACCATTCGAAATCATTGTACTTCTCAACCAAGTACAATTCTTGACCCGACATCGACACAAAGATACTTTTTCTCCAAGGCCTCCCATAAGTCCTTTCGATGTGTAATGCATGTACACATCAAATAGCTGGTCCGAAAGGACGGCGAGAATCCTCCCAAGTGCCGAAACATTCGCTGCATCTCTCTCTTTCTCTTCATCCTTATTCAAGGGTTCCTGAAGAGGGAGTGCAGTGATGATCCAGAACACATTAAGAGATGTCAGCCAAAGCTTAACTTTGTGCTGCCACCTCTTAAAATTCTCGCCGGCAAATCGTTCCGGCCTCATCACATCATTGTTAACGTGGGAAGTAGAAGATGCCATTACAAAGTATATAGTTCTTCTGGATTGTTGAAATAACAGGGATATAAATGAATAAATGGCATCATATATAGCTTCCCAATTTAAACTATTTTGCATACTCAAAATATAATAATCAATAAAACCTTGAAGCATCAAACAGATAACATGATGAATAAGATCCAACAACATGTTACATTGGATAATCAAAACATTACAGGCAGTGACATGGATAGATGGCAAATAGATAAAGTATGCAGTAATATTATTAAAGAAACCTGACTGTATGTTCTTTTGTAAATTTAAATCGTGATAAGAAATTATATATTTAAATATCATACAAATAGGATATGTAATGATATTATAAGTTAAACCTAACAACATACTGATATTCATATTCAAAACATAATGGATAATAATATATTTAAACATGATATTCATGAGATAAGAGACAACCAATAGTATTCTAATTTGCAGATTTAAGTCATGATAATTAGTAGCACATTTAAAGATGAGATCAATAAGATTTGTGATAAAATTATAAATTGGATCTAACAACATGCTAGTTTTTAGATTTAAAATACGATAATAGTCAAAACCTAACATGAAATGTACGTGGATAGTTAGAAAATCGAAATCGAAATCTTACGGATGCTTACGAGAGATCGATTAGAGAAGCTGGCGTGGTCCCGGAAGAACTATTTCTTTGCCTCGCGTAAGGCTTCAGGCGATGTTCAGCGGAGATACTTCTCCTCCCTCCGTGATGCACGCCAGAAGGGTTCGAGGATCGGCGTAGATGCAGCATAACACAAAACAGGATTTCCCCAAAAAGAATGAACAGAGAAAAGAAAAGAGGAAGGGAAGGAAAGAGATGATCTCTCTTTTTGTTTTATCAAAAGAAAACCCTATTTTCTTTTTTTTTGGATCGTGCCCTTTCACTTCTCGTTATAACGGATAGCGCCTGCTCGCGCTTTATTAACGGGACGTGACCCCGGTTCAACAGGCATCATGAGGAGTTTTTAAACATTTTCACAAAAGTCCCCAATATGTTATAAAACCCAAATTAAATATGTTTTGCAAAATAGTCCCCGTATTTATAAATAATAACTTCCCAAAATAACATAAAGTTTTTTTTTTGCAAAACAAACCCCATAAATTTTGTATTTTTGCATAACAGTTACTTGGTATGCATCAATAGCATAGAGTGCTTGATGTATGATAGTTTTGATCTCAGACTTTGGGTGTGTTTGGTTCTTAGAAGTGGAGGCCGGAGTGTTGGAAGTGGGCCACTTTGGTCCACTTTCGTGTGTGGTTCACAGAAGTAAAGACCAGAAGTGGGAAGTTGAACTTCCATGAACTCCTACTTCGGTGTTTTGACTTCTGAAGAAAAAAGAACCTAAGAGTGTATCGGTTGAAATTTGGCTTACATGGCGCAACTCTCAATATTGAAAGTACATAAGAGTGCAAACTTTGATACCACTTCAATGGGCAACCAGACACCACGAAGTCCATAATACACATAGAATCTGGACTTCCCACTTCCATCACCTCTGGCACCTCAATGACTTCCAAATGACCCATAAGAATCAAATGTGCCTTTAGTGTTTGACTCACTGCATGTTATTTTGATTTACTGATCAGGGCTTATAATTAATGAGTTCTATTATAATTTTTTTTATTAGGAAGTCCATTAAAGATTTGAACCCTAATTGAATTTGAATATAAGGTCTTTTCTAATTGTTGATAGACGGTGACTGGATTACCACCTTCGTTGCTAAGATATGCATCAATAGTGTATTATCAGACTTAGTGTTTGGGCCCACCGCACACTGTATTGATTTATGGATCAGGGCCTATACTTAATGGAGTTCTATTGTAATGTCCTTTAATAGTATGCCCATTAATGGTTAGAGCGCTAATTGAATAGGCCTTTTCTAATAATTGATATATGGTGATTGAATAACCACCTACTTACATATGCATCAATAGCATAGGCTGCTTGATATATTTGAGGGTTTTGATCTCAGACTTGGTGTTTGGGCTGACTGTATACCATGTTGATTTATTGGTCATGCCATATAATTAATGGAGTTCTATTATAATGCCCTTTATTAGTATATCCATTAATGATTACAAGCCTAATTGAATATTAATATTAGTGAGAGTGAGCTAGTTTAAGCTTTTCCTAATAGTTGATAGACATTGACTTGATTACCACTTTTGGTAGTTAGATAAGCATGAATAATGTGGAGTGCCTTGATTCACATTAGTGGCTTCCATCTCAGACTTGGTGGTCCTGCATACTATGTTTATTTATTGATCAGAGGCCTATAATTAGTGGAGTCCTATTATAATATCTCCTGCATGCTTTCCTTTTAGTATCTTCATTAGTGATTTGAGCATTACTTGAATATGAATATTAATAAGAGTGAGTTTGGGCTTTTCCTGATAGTTGATAGGTGTGATACCACCTTTGTTACTTAGATAAGCATCAATATTATGGAACGCCTGATACCCATAGTGGTTTGGATCTCAGGCTCAGTTTTAGGGCTTGCATACTATGTTGGTTTATTGTTCAGGGTCCTATAAATAATGGAGTTCTATTCGAATGTCTTACTTTATTGGTATGTCCCTTTATGATCTACTTCTTAGGGGGTGTTTGGATTGGTTTTTTTTCCCTCCAGAAGTGCTTCTGGAGTAAGTTAAGCACTTCTGAAAAAAAGAAAGGTGTTTGGATGAGTTTTTTAAAAAAAGCAGAAGCATTAAAAAAAGCCCCATAAGTGTTTTTTTCAGAAGCTAGTAGTTTGGTGCTTTTTAAAAAAGCCGTTTTATAGAAGTTGTTTTAGAAAGTGTTAATTACCAAAACACCATTCTGAAACCGTTTTAAACCTATTTTGAAAATGGTCAATTATCAAAATATCATTATTACTATTTTTATTATTTTTTATTATTATAAAACTATTTCTGGATTAACATACCCAAACATAAAAATAACAAAAATACTTAACTTACTCTTAGAAGTTTTTTTTTTTTCGAAGTATTTTTCAAAAACCAATCCAAACACCCCCTTACTGGAGGGATGGTATTAGGTCTTCTAAGAAAGTGCAAACACCATACAAAAGAAAAGGAAGCAAGAGAGCATAAAAAAAGTATAAACAGAACAATATTTGTCTTTAGGAAGCTTGCTGAAATCTCAAGAAATTTAATTTTACAGATGAAGCGAGAATTTAATCTTTTTTTGTCTTTAATAATTTCCTTAGCATTTGCAGTAGGCCTTTTGTATGACAAAGTAAGCAAAATATGGCACTAATAGCAATGTAAGCACATTCATTTTAGTGCTACTTTTGCTTGCTTAGGTATTAAGGGAATGATTGCAATGAGATGTTTATTTATTTATTTTTTATTATAAAATGTGAAAACTTTGCAATCTGTCATCACATTTAGTATAGTGTGCTTAGTTCCAGGTCTTGAAAGTTTCCCCATTTCATTTTAGGGAAAATCACCTGAATACAAAATAACACTGACATAAAGTATTTGATCAGTTTTCTCTGAGCTGCTTGTAATGTCTACTAATAAGCAACAATGTGGTCGTCTATTTATATCAAATCATGTTCAAGCGTCCATAGTCTGAGAAAAGGATGTGGACTCACTAAGAAGATTGAATAAGTTAGACCAGGTCTCAACTAGGTCAGGAGTTCATCCAACTCAACAAGAAGGTAGGTTACACACTGTAACATTCAAATAAGCTACTAATATTTAATGGATTAAAGCTATTTTTGGTTTTTGTACTTTGACCTAATGTTCATTTTCGTCCTTATATTTTAAAAATCTTCGATATGGTTTTTATATTTTGGGGGTTTTGTTCAAATACGTCCCTTGTGCTGATATGACAGCACAGGTGGCATATGTATGCCACATCAGTATACCACATCATCATTAAAAAAATTAGTTTATTTGAAATTCATTTGTCATGCTAAGCCAACATGCCACGTCATCCTAACTTTGTCACATAAGTCGCCATGTCAGAAATACTAGCCATATGTATTGCCACGTCAGCATTAGGGGCGTATTCGAATAAAAATCCCAAAGTACAAAGATCGTATTGAAGATTTTTAAAGTATAGAGATATAAATGAACATTGGGTCAAAGTACAAAGACCGAAGCTGGGGTTTATCCATAGTTAATTACTTTCTCTCAATAAAACACAGTCATTATATAGAATAATTGATTTAGTGCTTATAGTTAATTGAGTTGTCCATAAGAAAAAAAATTCATTAATTTTGATATAATATGGCTCTATTTGAATAAACCAACTATTTTCTCCTAGGAGAGTTGGTATTAAATCAACGAGAACTACCATCTTAATGAAAAGAAATCAATTGGGTTTGTTAAAATGTGATTAATAAATTTGATTAAACGTAGTATGTTTTTAATTATTTTTTATGAGCATTTATGAATTTGTTAAATTTGTTTCAATTTATTGAGATCGAGAAGAAAGTAAAGTAAAAATAATTTGAAGTAATTTTTTTTTAAAAATAACATGAAGTTTTATTTTACAATTGTTGTTTTAATTGTTAAATGTGTTAAATATATAATTAGGTGACTGCAAAATCACTTCATAATTGTTTTATCCTTTCAGAAATCGTCTTTTTGTATTCATTCCTTTTTATAGTGATGACAATACCATAATTCGGTAGAAAATTAATTAATATTTTTGAGACGTAAAATTTAATCCTAATATGTTTAATATAACATATGTCATATGTTATTAGTGAACAGTTCTAAAGACACGCTTGGAAAGTTAATCTCTCAAAGAGGCATTAATCCTGAGAAGTTCTTTCTCCGACTTCCTTTATCTCTGAGGGATTGAGTGTGACTTTGTCACCTCTCCTCTATTCTTTAGGGGATGTTCTCCTTCTTCAGACTCTGGCCATTCTTATGCTTAGTCGGGAAACACTCCCACCACCACTTGCCGGAAAATCACGCCTCCAGCTCAGCCCAAATGTTAAAATAATTTTTTAAAGTTTTATTGTTATTTGAGCATCCTTGGTTTCCTCCAACATTACAGAAGCCACAATCAAATCTTCAATTTTGCCTCTATAAAAACAATATATATATATATATATATATATAGCAACAATAAATTCACGCATTGGTTGTTTTCCACAAAATGTGGGTGATAAAGAACAATGCAAAAAGTATTTACTCTAGAACATATATTTATAAATAAGATTAACACAAATTTAAATAATATTTGCTTCTAAAAAACCATTGAACTTTTAAATTAGTGGAATTGAACTTTATCAAAATTTTAATGAGATATTATCTTTATATTTATAATAGTTAATTCATTATTGGTCTCTGAAATACTACCTTGGCGTGTTTGGAACACCGTATTATGTAGGATTGGATTGGATTGTTATCCGAAATCCATTGTCCGGTGTTTGTTACGCATGAATTATCCTGGGATTCTAATCCCAGGATAACGGTTTCTTTACAAAACTTATCCCATGCTTTTTGGGGATTACGGGATTGTTAGGAAACCTATCTTCAACCTTCCTTGTTATTTGTTATTTGTCAGCCTCGTCACGGTCACAGCCCTCATCGTCCCCTTTGTATAATCCCAGGTAAGAATGATTATTTGAAAAATATCATATTATCGTATCTAATTTTAATAGTTAAATAATTTGGATGAAATATTATGATGTTCAAAAATCTAAGTTTTTTATTATCTTTGTTTGAATAATTGTATTTTTTGGATAGAAACTCTTATCCAAAATCTAGAAAGCAAATTTCTATTTCAAGTTAGCCTATATAAAACTCAAATCTTTATTCAATTGCATGTCCTTTTTCTGATCGATTATATACCGTCACAACCACAACCACAACCACGGCCTCTTTTCATGTTTGATGAATAGAAGTCACCATATAAATAATTTGGATGAGAATCTTATGATGTTAAAAAATCCAAGTTTTGTATTATCTTTATTTGGGTAATTGTATTTTTGTTGGATAGAAACTCTTATCCAAAATCTAGAAATCAATTTTCTATTTAAGTTAACCCCATATAAAACTCAAATTTTGTTTCAAGTTGTGTTTCCTTTTTCTGACCAATTTTGAAATCGATGAATAGAAGTCATTTAATTTGATCCAGGTCAAAGAAACTTTGGAAGTAACAATTATTGTTCTAAACCATACTATATCATCATATTTATTTTTTAGATATAATTATTTGTTTGTTTGGATAAGAGATCCATGAAATTTAAAGTTCTATGTTTTTTATCCTTTCATTTAAACTTTCAAATTTGAGAGGATATCTATTGATTTGTTATTTTAATCTTTAATAAATCAAACAATCTATGATTTTCGAAAATCTATCCCAAACACCCACATTATTGTACACATTGGATAATGAAACCTACTACAATTTTTTTCCTTTGCTAGTTCTTAGGATTCCAGTGAAATGGACAAATATATAAACTATTCCTTTTAGATTTGATTGATCCAAAAGGATTATGTATTATGCTTCATGTTTGTTTGGCGGTCTTTGTGATGATGAATAAATATTTTTCTCCTTGTTTAAGATTCATCCTATAGAAATGCATGCACTTCAAAAGTCATACCAAAGTGAGGCAGATACTAGAGGGCATAACTTGAATGACAAGTTTGGAAACTAATCCTTATGGACACGGGTAGGAGATGCGTTAAAAGGGCCAAGTCATGACAAAAATAATTAATATTTTCCTTATGCAAAATTCAAATTTAAAATTTTTAGGTAAACATATAGCAACAATTTTGATAAAGCATTAAAAGGCAGACCTTGTTTTTTTAATTTTTTTAATGCGATGCTTGAATATGTTAACGCATTTTTTTAATGTCCTGAATTGTTATTTATGCGATGAAATTCCATTTCCTTGCATTGTCTTTTAGTTATGGATCGAAGACAACTTGCTGCGTTTTTGTTAATTGCGGATGAAATGGAATTTGAAGCATTTTGCATGTGTTGTTCATTTGTTGTGCTCATGTACATCTATGCTTCATGGCATTATGAGCACTTACATCTTGGTAATCGACATTTTGTTAGAAGGACGACATCGATAGCCTTTGTTAATAGTTTGTTGACAAGCGATGTCCATTCTATTAGTCAACTACGTATGGATAGGAGGACATTTGCTGTGTTATGTGAATTATTACATAACGATGTCCTCATAACGTGTTGTTGCATTAGGGTTTTTGGGATGTTTATTTATTATTTAATATTGTGTATGTATTTACTTTAAGGTCCCTGAAAATAATGTCAGGGATTTATAGATAATTTTCCCAATTTATAATTAGAAGAGTTTTTTTTTATATAAAGAAATTGTATAGGGTGTGACCTTATTTTCCACATGAGAATATAAGAAAAAAATTCTCTTAAATTAGTTTATTGTTTTCCCCTTTTCTTTTCAATATTTAACAAATATAAAAAAAGATTGACCAAATTAATTATTAGTCCTTCACACTATTTCATACTATTTTCTCTTTAACTAAACCCCACCTAAAACACTATTTATATTAAGCCCCTAAACATCCCTACCTAGGGACTATATGGCAAATACTTCACTATTCAATTGATGAATAATGAATTATCTAAAAAAGATTTCTTATTTATTTTATTATTTCCATTGAATCCGGAATGATCTACATATAGTCGAAATAGTCCTTTTAATATATTTTTCCTGACAAAGGCCTCTTGGTAGAAGCGTCCAATGAGTTCCGTGACTTGATACCCACGGGTTGATCCTTGTGAGGAGTAGTTTGTGGCGTTCCTGTGCCCACATGTGATATCCTGCCTACGGGGGGCTCTACACTGTGGTAGAGGCATTTGCCTGCCAGGATTCGATCCCGGGCTCTTCCGTCCCTTTGGTTCTTAACTAGCGAGTGGCTAGCCACTGGCTCTTTACGTCCAAAAAAAAAATATATTTTTCTTATTATATATAAAAAATAAATTTCTTTTATACATATTTAAAAAAATTAGATCCCAGAATTCAGTTTTTATTAAAAAAATAATTTCCCACAAAAATTTAATACTCCACGAATCTTAAAGCAAAACGAACGGCCAAAGTAAACAATGGAAAAACTCCTTTAATTACTCCATCTCGCTCTTACCTCAAAACCCCAATGACGATGGCGGCGATGGCGGCGGCGGCGACGACGACGAAAGCTTTCCTCTCTCCGGCGAGGCCCCAACCTACGTCCCTTGCCATCTCCTCTGTATCCTCAACCCTCAAGCCTTCATCCCGCTCCTATCCTCTTCCCATTCTCAAATCCCCTCTCCGTTCCCGTTCCAAGCTCTCCGCCATCTCCGCCTCCGCCGCGACGCCGAGCTCCATCACCACCTTCCATGGCCCCTGCTTCGTCGTCGGCGACAACATCGACACTGACCAGATCATCCCCGCCGAGCACCTCACCCTCGTCCCCTCCAAACCCGACGAGTACCGCAAGCTCGGAACCCTAGCCCTCGTCGGCCTCCCCACCGATCTCTATCCTACCCCCTTCGTCCCCCCCGACTCCCCTTCCACCCCTTACCCCATCATCATCGCCGGCGCCAACTTCGGCTGCGGCTCCTCCCGTGAGCACGCCCCCGTCGCCCTCGGCGCCGCCGGCGCCCGCGCCGTCGTTGCCGAGTCCTACGCGCGGATCTTCTTCCGTAACTCCGTCGCCACCGGCGAGATCTACCCTGTGGAGACGGAGACCGTGGGGATGTTCCGCGAGTGCACCACCGGCGACGTGGTCACCTTGGATCTCGCCGGCAGCCGGTTGATCAATCACACCACCGGAAAGGAGTACAAGCTGAAGCCCATCGGAGACGCAGGTCCCGTCATCGAGGCTGGTGGGATCTTCGCATACGCGAGGAAAACGGGCATGATTGCTTCCTCTCCAACTGCTTAGAATTGAAGGTAAAAACCCTAATTTTCTACATCTCTACTTCTATGCTCTAGGAAACTAAAATCTATTACCAAAATTTGAAATTTTTATGAATGCATTAGCTTTTATTTGTTCATCCATTTTTATTTGAATTGTTTTCAAATTTTTGATGATGTTTGAATTTTCTAATGCATGTTTTGGTTCTTGTTTTGGATTGTGATGCTGTGAGCCATTAATTCTCTGAACATGCTTCTTGTTGTATATAATTGACTTTGTGTAGATTGCTTAACTATTTGCTTTTAGAATGTTTTAATTGATTATTCTCTTGATATGTTCTTATTGCAGTAGAATGCTTTGAGTCATTGATCTTTATATGTGAGTTTCTTTAGTTTCAGTGGTAAAAAATAAGATCCATTCCATTGTTTTTAAACTTTATTTGCTAATTCATTTAAGCTTTAAATGGTTGAAGAAGGGTGAAGGCTTAGGGATTTTTGCCTGCATACCTCCTCAAAGTTCAAAATTGCTTTAATGCCCCCTAAAAAATGATATTTGCTTTCATATTCTTACAACAAACAACCACCGAGTCTTAATCCCATATGGGGGTCGGTTATATGAATTCTTTGTCTCCATAGGTGCTTAGACACTATCTCTCTCCATGTAATCTTAGGCCTATCTCTACCTTTCTTACATTTTATTATTAAACTATCACAATTTTGAACTGGGTCAAGGTTTAGGGGTTTTTGCTTGCATATCTCCTCAAAAATTCAAAATTGCTTAAATGCCTCCTAAAAAAATGATATTTACTTTCATATTCTTACAAATCTTTTTTTATTTTTTGTGCTAATATACCCCTAAGTTGGCCCTTAATAGTTTCAAACCAATTGATGGTATAAGGGAAAATTATTAAAATAGCTTTTCAACTATATCCCTTTAAATGGGTTTGTTGCTTATATAGCCCTATAAAAGTTTGGGATTGTTTAAATACCCTTGAAAAAGTTAAGTATAGTTTAGATATTTTTTAACTATAGTTAAATTTTAACTCTAGTTAAAACTTGAAATTCTAACCTAAACTAAATGTGACTGACGGCAGGGATATAAATGTAATAAGCATATGTTTTATAAGGGTACACAAGCAAATATCATTTTACAAGGGCATTTAAACAAATACATACTTTTGTAGGGGCATGCAAGCAATTTTCTTAAGGTTTAAGGTTAGAATTTCCAGAAATAAGAGACTGAAATCATTTGCGAGGCGCATTCGTATCACATAACTGTACTGAAATATATGAACAAAGCATGTGATCTTATATTTCAATTGTGCTTATATAGTCTTACTTTTGATATCTCCAATTTGAATGGTTTTTCTATTGCAATTAGGAAAAACTTAAGAAAAGAATAAATTGAAAATTTGTGCCCTTGTAAACTTCAGGAAACCATCATCTTGTAATGCCAAACAAATTGTAGTGTCCAAGATATTTATTTCATGTAATTTTTTCTTAATTTCTATAACCATTTGATTCACATTTGATGTTTTAACTTTGCACTGTTGATCTTGTGTTTTATAGGCTGTTTGAAGTCTTCTACTTCAAAGAACATAATTACTTGTCCTGTGAAGGTATGTACTGAGTTGATTTTCAAATCTGATGTACTGAGTTGATTTTCAAATCATCAGACAATTGTGAACTTCTAATAGACCTTTTACCTCTCAGTATTGTTGTTTGCCATTTTCTATCAATCCTAATTGGCTAGTATTATCAGTTATGTATGAACCATGATATTTGTACAAGCAGGATGTATGATGTTACCATAATGTAGCCAATAAGATGGCATGGTGAATGTTAGTTTCATTATAATTTCTCAGATCAATGCCACAAAGAAAATCAATACAGGAATATTTTATTATAACTTATACATATAGTACTGTACATTTGATTCATATGGTACTGTACATCTCTTATAGACCTTATTTTACAGCACAAGATGATACTCCTTGTCCAACAAAAAAGTGGGTAAAACAGGTAACAACAGACTAAAAGAAGAAAATTCAAAGCAGTGTGCTTGCTATACAAGTAGGTCAAACATCACCAGCGTCCAACAACTTATCCATGTATTTTTTTTTATTTGCTCACTTATCTTCTGATATTAGCAGCAGGCAACCTCAATCCTGCATGTTTGCTATTTGATAGGTTTGGCAGCTCCCATCAGTGCCTCCACATTTTACTAGCATTGAAATAAGTGTGAGTTTGAGAAAAATCTGGCATGACAAGAAAAAAATGGTAAATGATGGTCAGAGGACTAAGAACCAAGATTTCTACAATATAAGTGGAACACTATTTAATACAAAGGCTTGCTAAGATGCATATGCAACTGGTTCTCTTTAAAACATAAAAAAGACAGCCTGGTGCTACAAAGCTCCCGCACATCCACTTGGGTCTACTGTACAATGTTATCTTGTTTTTTTTTGCAAGAGACTGTTTCCACAACTCGAATCCATGATCTCTATATCACATGGTGACAACTTTACCGTTACGCCAAGACTCTTCTGGTGTATTTCAGTCTAGTTTAAAGCAGATTATAGTTGTCTCTATTCATTAAATAATATTGATAAGAAAGACTCTGGGGCAGCTATCTCCCACGAATGTTTGCCTTCTCCAAACTTGTATTTGAGAAATAAAATTTCATGAGATAATATCATAAACCTATTTTCTCTCTATAGATGAAATAAAATCACAATATTCATCACACGCAAGTGACGCAACCATGCCTAATGCGGTCGTCAATAGAGGTCAATCTCCTATCATACTCTGATGAAAGGAAATGGAACTTGTTAAATGAAACCATTTCCGACATCCCTCTTCTAAAGATAGATAAAATAGGTAACTAATGTCATTCATATTGATGCTGGAATACCACAGATAAACAGAGGTCATTAAGACTGTCAAGTGTCTTATATAGCAGAAAAGAGTCAAAAGATTGAACGGGACTAAAAAAACTAAAGCTTAAAGCTTGAACACATCTCATAACCATTCATATGATGATTACTCACTACACATATAAATGTGATATTACATACTCCAACAATTATCTTAATTTTTTCAAGGGATGAGTAAGCATATATTTGAAGTGACAAATTGCTAGCATGTACCTTTCGGAAAGGCTTAAGCAACTTTGAAGTTTGAAGTAATAACAACTAGATAGACATTTAGATTTAAAGGAAAGGATAAGTAAATAAATGCTACCATTTCCATTTCCTAAATATGCCCATGTTGCTGTCTTCTCATGCTCAAAAAGTATCAGTAATGTGGATAGATTGGAGAGTAGAATTGATGAAGCTCAACTAGGGTTCACATGTATCCTCCAATCAATGAACATACATAGGAGCCCTCCTTCTCATTTGAGAGATATTCAGTTGTTTTGTTCTATAATGGAGCCAACTAAATGCAATGTATTTAGATTGTCTGATTTCAATTCAAACCACAATTTTTTCACAATAAATTCACTCTCAAAACACCTCAACATCTAACAAAAGATCAACAATTAACAATTTTCTCACAGAATTATATATTATAACAAATGATAATAATTTTATAGCTTGAAAACAATATAAGTAACAATCAAGGACAGCGTGCTTTACTTTATATTGGAAACATATTATAACCTAATTCATAGTCAATCCAATTGAAATCAGTGAGCAAATTTCAAAATTGGAAGAAGAATCAAGATGAAATGAAGACAAAGATCATATCTCACCTTGCATCTCCTTCCCGGATATCCCATCAATCTCCTCGGGGCTACTGCAAGGGAACACCTTGCCGAAGCCTGAGAGATTTGAGACAATCCCGACCAAATAAAGCACCATCACGAACCCTAAAACCCATGGCATCAAGATGAAACCGATCACGAATGTCACAGAGCCACAAAGCATGAGCGCCATCGAGGCCCCGAGTAAGAGGGACACAAATCCGACCGGCGAGACATGCCGCCGTCTTGAGACCGGGTGACGCGGAGCCGGAGAAGGGAAGGGAGTCGGAGAGCGGAGGACAGTGAAGAGTAGGGCGCAGAGCTCGTACAGAAGCCGGGATTGCTGGTCCGCTCCACGCATCGTCGAAACCCCAACCCTAAATTCCACCGAGAGAGAGAGAGAGAGAGTTTTATCCGGATCGAGGGAAAAGATCGAAGAGACGCGGAGGAGGCAACCCCTTATGCCCTGTTCGGTTCAATGATCGGTTGTTATGGTAATATTGTAGGGTATAATATTGTAATTATTATTTATAATGTTTGAAAAGATGATATAGTATGATATGATTAATTAGTTATTTATGTTTATTTTGATGGTATTGTTTTGTTGAAGAAATAATAAAATGAACAGATATCTTCAAATACAAATTAATATAAAATTATGTTAAATTGGAAAAATTTATCATTTATCCCTTAAAAGTTTTATAATTACATATTTACCCCTAAAAAATAGGTTGAATTGTGGATATGCCATTATTGTTAGGTTCTGTTGATAGAAGTTAAATAGATGATCTTAACTATGGTTACAACTTCAGTTAGGTGTTAGAAAATTTCCAAAATACCCTTTTAGATATTTTAACTATTTTAAATTTCATATTTTTAAAGGGGGTATTTGTAAATTTATAATTGGTCTAATACCCAATTTAGTCCATCTATTATACCGAACTAACCCTTTTAGTCCCTCCAGTATAAATTGAGCCTTTTGGGTCACTATACTTTCATGATTGAGAAACGTTAATCCTTCCCACAAACTTTTTTGGTCCCTGTATATATGCATTTGAGGCCTTTTTGGTCCTTGTATATATGCCTTCAGGAACTGGATTTTTACGATCGTGAAAATAGAGGGACTAAAAAGGCTCAATTTATAATGAAAGGACTAAAAGGGTCGGTTCGGTATAATAGAGGGACTAAATTGAGTATTAGACCTTTATAATTAAACAACCTTTTCAGGGGGTAAGTATGTAAAGGGTATAATGGTCATTTTATATGTCCACCGCAAGAGAGACGTGGTGGGTTTCCTCCGCCTCAGCTAATTTTGGCCTCGGCGGGGCTTCGTGGGCTTCCTTGCTTTCCCCAACTGTAGGGAAGTTCTCACCGGAACCCCGTCCACCTTTCTTCTTGCCTCCCGTCTTCTTTGGTTGACTCCCCACACGGAGCACCATGGTCACCAGCTCCGCCGGAGTTACTCAGCATTTTGTCTCCTGGTGTCCTGGTCTTTTGCTCCGACAACATACTTCCTCTCACCGGCACTCTGTCATTATGTGGCCCAGTTGTCTGCACCTCCCGCATACCTCAATCACCCCATTCGAGGTTTGTTTCTTTAGCGGCCAGTGGTGGCGAGTGACGACAATGAATAGAAGGGGGTGCATGCTTGCTCGGAACCGGTCGCTTGGCATCACTTGTCGGGGAGGGCCTCATTTTTCTCTTGTAGGTGACCTTCTCCTATGGGGGCTCCTCCATGTTCTCCACTTTTTCCTCTTCCACTATTTCTTTGGCCGTCTCTGCAACCTGGTGGTCTTCAGTTCGTAGGATCCTCCTCTTACTCGAGACGACCTCCGTGTAGTTTCAATCTCTGCAGTGCGCTCCCCGTCCTATCGGTGGTGCCTGAGCTTGCGTCTGGGTGGCTCAAGGTGGTTCCGATTGCTTTTTCCAGATGGTGATCTGACTCCTTCTTCCATGTCACCTGCCGCTGTGTGTCTTCCCTCCACTTCTTCGGTTCTGAGACCTCTTCCATTCTTCCGCTGTCCTTTGTGGTTCCACAGTTTTCCTCTAGACCAGAGTCATCTCGTCCCTTGTGTTGCTCTTCCTTCATCGTGCTCCACCGTGCCTCCGCCATGACTCGGAAGACGTAGGAAGTTGCTCCGCTTCAGGCTGCCTACCAATTACCTTGAGCATTTCAACTATTTCTTCAAAAGTTGGCTCGAGAACAAGCACTTTTTGAAATCATCTAAGGCTTTATCCTTCTCTACATATTGTTTGTATGTTGTTGCCCCAAAACACTAAAACAAATTAAGTGAAGAACACTCAGTACAAATCTAGTAATCAAAACTCTCCTTGCTTTGTTTCTCATGTGAATCGTATTTGATCAGTAAAATAACAAATGTAAATCGGAGCATGACTACCTGAAAGTCACCTCTTGCAAGAGCTGGTGTCAACATATTAGCACCTTCAGATGGTTGTTTTATCTTCCTGCCCCAGTCATTATATGAAATTCGTCACTGAACACTATAGTATTTCCATTTTCCTTGACTTCTCTTTTTTACTGTGGAGGAACCAAGCCAAATGATGTGTTTCAGTTGTTTGGCCATAACTTTGGCTATGGGTGTCGAAATCGCGCATATGACCCTAATCCGGAAAGCTCTTTTCAGCACAAACACCATAGTTATCAAGCTACATTCGGTGGGTATTGTTTTCAAATTTAAATTCCACAATTTTCCCGCCAGATAGCCGTTTAGATATTTTTAGCTAATTTTAGTAATAAATTGTTTGTCAAATTATGATGTGTTCTGAATATGATTTGGTCCAGATCTGTATTTGTTTAGTTATCTTATTTAGAAATTTTATTATTTAGAATTTTTATTTTTGAATAATTTTGGGATTTTTTGCTATTTTTGGCAAAATACCGAATAAGTAAGTTTTAGGCTATTTAGTCTGGGTTATGTACTAGCTTTGGTTTTTGAGTCTTTGTTTTATGAAACTTATCTAAATTTCAGAGGTATTCTCTGGTTCCCCTGGTTCTTTGACTTTCTTCCTTGCGTCCCCTTGGTTCTAGCTAGCCCACAGGTTAATCACTACCCCACCTAGCGTCATATATTGAGTAAGGTCTAAATATAGCGCAGGCCCAAGTTAGTAAAGAGTTGAAGATTTGATCAATGATCGTATTGGGATGGAAGACTAAATATGTAGCGGTTGAAGATTTGATGAAGATCTTGAAGACCCGAATTTGGATGAGTGAAGATCAAATTTGGAAGGTGATTTGCGCGCCTTGGTGAAGCGCAACCTTGAAGGAAGGACTGTGGACGTGACGTAGGGGAGTCTAGCTAGTTGCAGGAGGCTGAGATCGGGAGGATTCGACATGAGTCAACTCAGATACAATGGGGAGGGGTTGGAGGCATCGTGATGTCGTGGTGCAACGGGAGCTGCAGCCTTAGTCAATTCAGTAGTTGGGCCACGTTGTAAGTTCGGTTGCAACTGGAATTGCAACAACTAAATTTGGAAAGTATCCAAATTAATTAACATGGAGATTTCGAAGATTCTAAAGAGGCATGTTCGATTTCAGCAATATGGAGGCGTCTACATAAGACCCGACTCTGAGGATTTAGGATGAGCCACCGGAGAGTCCCCTTGTGTGTAGGGTGATAGTGGTAATCAGGCAATCTTGAGTGAGAGTTTGTATTGGTTGAGAGAGTGCGAACGATACTCTTGTACTCATGTCCTTACAACTCTTTTAGTGGATTGTTTTCTCGGCCAGGCCTGACTCCCCTGACGTAAGCTTGGAAGCCGAACTGGGTTATCAAACTTTTGTGCCTCCTCTCTTTATATTCTTGGTGTTTGATTTTGTGTGTGTGTGTGAGCTTGTGTGAGAGAGTGTCATCCTAAAGTTACACTACCACATTGGCGGAACAAACAAAGACATTCAAGTCTTTTATGAAATATTTTCTTAGGAAATTATCATTTTATCAATAATATTTTCATTATTGTCATTTTATCAATAGCCATGATTTAATGGTTAAATTTTTTTTTCTTATACATATAGATTTTCCTATAGCATATGCATCGATCTAAAAATAGAAGTAAGATATTAAATAAAATATTAAAAATTATAGATAATGGAGATAATGAATATAATCTCACCACCTATTTTATAGGTTAAATGTATTACTCAACTTACATCAAACCAAATATTAGAATATTAATTATATTATTTTTATTTATAGGAAACCAAATAACCTTGATATAAGTTAAAATATAATAATTTCAGTTACACTATATTTTTAAATACAAAGAATCAAAATTGAATAAGAGGAAAGAATAAAACTATTTGAATTGAATTTCAATCCATTCTTATTCTCTATAGAAACACTTTATTTTTGCAAGCATTGACTCCAAAATAGAGTTTAAATTTTTTACATAAAATAACATTATTTTAAATTAATATTAATTTATTCAAAACTCCTTAACAATAAATAATAATTCTAATTATCCAAAATCAATATCCTAAATAAATTTATTTATGAATAAAATTACTCCTACCAACTATCTTAAGGAAAGTTTGTTAGCTCATTTCTCTTATAAAAAGAGGTTGAGGGTTCAAATCATAGGAGTGGCTTGTCCACGTTAATCAATAGAATAAAACTACTCCAAATTTACATTTATAAAATGTAATAAACATTAAAATACAAATAGATATGAGGTGAACATCCATGTCAAAGCCAAAGGTTTGCGATCCAAAGTGGAGGGACTTTTCTTAGGAAAAGTATAAATATTTTTTTTTTTAATTTTTTGACTAAGACAACAAGCGCCCCTTGAAGGACATCAAGGATGTGTACAGGTTCAGCAGTGCGGAAGCACAAAGGCTCGTCATAGATCCGTTCACTTGACTCTCATTTTGTAAGGGAGGAAGTTCAAACCCGGGTTTTTTCACAAATTTATTACCTATCATTCAATAAAGAACTCTAGTATCAATAGGTCTTTGTGGTCGTATATAAAATGTAGAACAATTTGAACACACAAGAGCAAGATGTTGACATGAGTTTAAGTGCTTTCCCATGCAATTTTGTTCATCAAGACATCAAAGATTACAAAAAGTACACCAACGAAATCCAACAAAGCACCTTTACAAAGAGAACTCTCTCTCTCTATGTCTATATTTGCATTCCCAAGTCATTGTACAAAGAACAAACTTTATGTTGTTGGAAAGTGCTTTTTCTCTAACTTTTATATGAGAAGGCTAGTTACCCCACTTTTTTCTAGAGACGAGGGGATGAGCTATGAACCATGTCACTGTAGAATAAAAAGTGGTTTATCTATTTTATCAAAAACATAGATGCTATTTCTTTCCTTTCTTTGTCATCTATGGGAGTGGATGTTGATGAGGATGTTATGATGAAATTTGAAGGGGGATAAAGAAAAAGTTAGAAAAAAAATAAAATAAAAAATTAATGAGATTAGGCTATGGGTTTTAAGAATTTTTTAAAAACAACCCGTATCGTGCAAAATCCAACATCTAAAATTATATAACCCAATACCCAACCCCCACCTTAGGGGCACCCAATGGTATACTAGTGTGCTACTTTAGCACACTCGCATAGAATTCTTCACGAGAACCACACCCACAATTAAAACCTTTTATTCACTAGTAAAACTCATATTTTATATATAATTTATTAATAAGTGTGTGACAAAAATACAAAAACCGAAAAGGCATTTAATAAAATAATATGTTGTTTTAAAAAAAAAACACACCTATTTATATAAAAAATTATTTAATTATAACAGATGATATATCTGTTTATTAAATATTAATTCCTAACTCTGTTATGTCAATCCAAATTTTCAGATAGATGGAAACAAAATATTATGTATTTGGTTTGCCTGAAGGTACATGTTAGAGTTACTAATTTAGATTTGAATTTATAAATATACTAATTCAAGGTTTATTATTATTATTATTATTTTGAAAAGATGGATAAATCATAATTTATTAAATGAGTTAAAAGAGTATTACATGGGATCCCCTGTTAAATAAACATTACAAATGGAAATAGAACAAGGGATCATGTTGCTTCCCTGATGTTGCTAGGTCTCTCCCTGTGTGTTGTCCCCCTGCTGTAGAGGTGACATTCTTTGTGAATTGAAGACTTTGTTTAATTATCAATTGGGTTGCCTCCAGCTTTGGTTTCTTCGATGAATGTGCTACATTAAACCAAAATAATAGGAGAAAGTTAGTGTTGCGAATGATTTCTAAGAAAACGCGTTGTTTTCCTTGAAAACATCGCACATTTCTCTCCAACCAAATATTTCATAAGATTGCCATTATTGTCTTTTCAAAAACTTGTGCAATTTGTTTGTGAGGGATCTAGGGCCCTATATGTCAAGTAGTGAGTTGGGGAGGAGGGGTAGAGAGAGAGACCATGCCAACATGCTTTGGTAATGTCTCCATATTCTTTGTGCAAATGGGCAACTAAAGAAAAAGTGTGAGACAGTCTCTTCAGCAGTTGCACACAAGAAACCCCAGCTTGGCCGGTGAGAAATCTCCACTATCATTTCCTAAATAGTGCCCCATTGAATTCCTGAAGATTAATGATTCCCCAATCTCCATGTTCCTTTGGTCGGCACAGACGTTGCTAGTTGACTAATTAGTATGCATATGATTTAGTGTTTGCTTCTTTCTAGAGGAAGTCTCTGCGTGTTGCATGTGATTAGGTGCCAAGGTTTATTTTTATCAACTTAAAATTGATAGCTGCATCCAGTCTAGATGATATGTGTTTACTTTGCATCTGAATAGTACTGCTAAAATATCTCAAGAAATATCTGGACAAACTATCTTATGAGATTCCTCAAATCTTGTAAAGAAGCAAGTGGAGAGGAATAAACTTATCATGAACTCCTTTGATGAATATTCCTAAAGAGCAAAGATATTTTTGGTTGAATAAATAGGCTACTATGGTATCACCAAGCAACAACAAACCAATTTCTATTGAGCTAAGAGATCATACATTGGCAATGGAAGCAAGCCGAAAAAGAAGAGGGTTGAAGGGGAAGTTGGTCATGTACTTTCATCAATCATCAAAGCCGAGTTCCATACAATACAGCACAAAGGTAAAATCTCCGTCGCCATCTTCGGCTGCCTACAATGCTGTTATGAAAGATATCGTGATCACTAGCAATTCAAGTGGAGCAAATGCCATTAAATCGATTACTGAAGATAGTATTGATCAGCAGACTGCCAGGTTCATTTCTGCCGTTCAAGAGCGTCTGAGGCTCGAACAAATGCAGTGAAGTATCAATAGTACAATCATTTGTAATTCTAGTAGCCGAAGAAATAAATGTTTTATCTCTATGTAACATGTTTATCTATGAGTAATTTCGATAAATTATCGCATAAATCTCAATTCGCAGTTATGATTGGAAGAAGAGAAATGTCAAATTGCAACGGAAAAATTAAAAAACACACAAACACAAACACAAACAAAGAGCTCACTTGATAGGAGTCCGATAGAAAATATAAAAGAGAAGCAGTTTTCATTACTCCATCATTCAGATGGCAACAATACTGAAGGATCAATTCAATGCCAAGAGAAGGGTAGAGGATTAGAGGTCTCAACCGAAGGCCCCTGGCCGTCAACCTGAAACATACTCTGGCAGGGAAGATAGGTGTCATTAGCACTTGATACCAAAACGGTTGGTGAAATGCTGCTTGAATCCTGCGGGCTAGAGTATCGGCCGAGAGTGTTGTACGGGAGGCTTGAAACCAGAGGCTGGCACATCAGAATTCTATTCGTTGGCACAGTCTGGCTTAGAGTTGTTGATGACAGAAGAGAGAGAGCACAATCAGAGTCTATAACTTGAGTTAAACCATCTGAGCAGAACATCTTGATGCTGCTATTTTCCGATGGAGCGATCATGGTTTCGAGAAGCTGTTGGCACGGCGATGTTTCAATTGCAGTTCTGCTGCTGAGAATAGGACCATTGTCATGCAGGAAAGGGAAATGCTTCCCTGCTTCATAGCTGCTGGAGGACGAACCGGGAAAACCTTGTTGTCTGTCAATCAGATGCATAGACGGCGGTTGAATATAAACCACATTCTGTTCAGATTTTATGGTACTCATCCAGTTTGGTTCCAGTGTAGCAGAAGGAACCATTTGAGTGTACGGTAAGAACCTACTACCTGTACCCGTGAAAAGAAAAATTAAAAGGTAGTACGAGAATGTTCTTATGGTTCTTCATCAAGGATATAGTTCAATTCAGGTGAGAATAAACCTCGGTTATTTGCAAACATGTTCCCAGAATTCATAGTAGATTCAGGTTGAGGTTTTCTTCGACGTCGGTTGTGACCATCAAGACGTTTCCTGCAGCTTCGCTTTACCTCGTCAAACTCTATCAGCAAATGAAACCTGTGTGGAAAAGGATAAAAGATATTAATAACAAATTCCGACAAAACATACACTGAAACAAGGGCTTTGTACTGGAGTTTTGTGAAGTAACCAGCAAATGATTCCTAGTTCCCACCGTACAAGAGTTCACTAAAGGCAAAAGACAGATAAACCAAGATATTCATTAGATTGACTTTTTGCAAATGAAATATCAAATGTGAGATTGCCAATGCATTACCGAGGAAAGGTCAAATCAATTAATACATTGATTTACGAATTATATATCAGAGTTTTCTCAGCAGCATTACAAAATTAACAAAGGGAAACGCCAAAAGGTTAAAGAAAAGCCACTAACTCTTGTTGATTAGAATATAGCGTGCAGCATAAACTCGGTATATTTGCGCAATAATTGGTTAGTAGAGCAACCAGGGAAGACGACATGCTGAATGAATTGATTAACTTCATTTCCGGTAGTGTGTTGTTCTGCAAGTGCTAGATATAATCTGAAATTTAGAATTATGAGACATTGTCTTGTGCCAATAGTAATACAACCTGAAGGTTAAGTGCTCAAACATCTCAAATGGTAAGAAGCAACTAAAAGCGGTCCATCCACAGAGAAAGAAAGAGCTCGTCGGTAACAATGAAGGAAAGAGAAGAAAAGCAAGAATTAAAAGCTCCAAATAAATAAAATTTTGACAGCAAAAGCACAAATGAAGCTAGAAAAGGAGATTTGGCAGAGATATTGTTCAGCAAAGAGATAAATCTAGTTTGCAGGAGTACAAACATCAAGAGACAAGGAAAGTAAAGACAGCATTATGAATGAGGAAAGAGAAAGAAAAAAAATAGGCCCAAACTTGTTATCTAGTGAAGGGACCACTAAATCTAGAAAATCCAACGATAAGTTCCCCACAAAAGATGAAAAGAAAAGTGAAATTTTTCGACTCAATTTCAGTCAATAACTCAAACAAATTAAGAAGGAAAATTGACGATACTACTTGAATAAGCATCAGTTTCGAAGAGAAATCTATATATCATTTTTCATTTATACGGTCTTGAACCTTCTCTCCTTGATTATCGCCGGCAGATAAAAGTAGCATGAAGATTTAGACAAATGCCATCAAGACATTGAAAAGATAGAAAAACAAGAACAATAAATTGTCACAATCAAGCAACATATTAACAGTATTGGTTACTAGCATGGTTTCATCAATCCAAACAACACAAAACAAGTAGCAATTAAATCGAAAAACTAAGATTCCAACAAATGATACAGAGAAACATAACAATATTCCAATTGTTTGGTAAGAGTTCACTTGTCAATACCTGCTACACTGCTGACAGAACCGCTGCTCCTGCCCGCCGACCATCACCATTGGAGTCTTTGAATGAACCTCACAGACTTTATGTCGCCGATGATACTCCCTGCAATTACTAAGATCAGACTTGCATCCATCAACCAAACAGGACACACTCTGACCACCATTGTTCACTGCCCGAGCTCTCTTCGTCGGAGTGGACATCGACATCCTCAGCTGCTGTTGATCTTTCCACTTATCAGATGTTCCAAAATCTCCCAATCCCCCAAGCTTCAAATCGACGGAGCAATCTGGCAGACCAGTGCCCACAGAACCAATGTCTGGTTCAGAATCTCTACCCAGCTCTGCCATGTCCCAAGGAGGCATCTTCAAGTCCCACTCCATGAAAGCAACCCTCTTTGATTCTCCTAAAGCTTTCTTATTCCCTCTATCTTCTTTTCTTTAACTTATCTTTCCCTTTTCTTTAATCCTCAACACTTAGCTCTTTCCAGAAATCATTCTCCTTGTTCCAACCCTCAAGAATTCACCCCCAAAACAAACTTCATCAAGAGCTCATCCAAAATTAAGAGCAAAAAAGAAAAAGGGAAAACAAAGGCAATGTAGGAATCTCAAACCTAGAGCATAGACTTCAAAGTTATCAACTTGATAAACCCTACAAATAGGAAAGCAGCAGCACGCTATTCTAAACTCATTCAATACTCATTCACTGAAGGGAAAAGAAGAAGAACAAACATGAAACACCCGCAATGCATAAAAACCCCAGCTTGACAAGCTCCACAGAGACAATGACAGAGAACACAGCAGAACAGTAGCAGACAAAGGCAATCAAAAGAACATACAATACCAATGAACCAAATCAAAAGAAATTGGGGAAATGAGAACTCATCTTGACAAGATGAAGCAATCAAGCTTCAAAAGTGAGAAAAGAAAAGGAAAACAGTGAAGCTGTGCAAGCCAAAAGACTGGGAACTGAAGACCAGTCAGTACTTACAGACAGCTGCAGCAGCTACAGAAGCAGCAGGTCACTGATTTGGTTTGTGGCTTTCCAACCATTCAATCCCTGACAAGGATTCCATTTCAGAGAAGTATCAATATTGATGTTGTAGATTACTGATAATAATCAATACTCAAGAGTATACTAATATTATTTAGTAAACATACACATCAAGAAAACAGAATTATTGGAAGAAAAAAAAAAAGCTTAGAACTTTATACCAAGCATATGAAATTAATTAGACAAATGATTTAGACTTGAAGGTGAAGGCTTATTAGAATATTGAGTTTGCTTCTTGGATCTTTTAAGGAATTAGTGGCAAGAAAAGGGACAGGGTGTTGCTGCTTTTCAAACTTTGGAATGGTAAGTATGTTTCACATTTGCTGACATGTTTTTGTTTCCTTTCATTCTTTCTCTGCTTCAGCTGCTTGTGCTTGTTTTTCTTGTTTATTATCTTTGCATTCCTCTTGTAACGCCCCGACCCGATCCCGGGACCTCGGGCACGTGTGCAGACCGGCCGTAGCCGTGTAGAGTCGGGCCCCACACGGATACAAGGCCTAAGTGAGTAAGCAGATAATGCAAATAAAACAACTTAATTTATTCAAAATAAACAGAGTTTTAGCGGAAAGGTAAATAACAAGGGTTCAAATACCCTACAAATACCAGGACCTAAGGGGTCCTACAAAATAAAATATCTCACTCAAACAAGAAAGATAACCAAGGTCCTCGGACCTCTGCAAATCACCCGACCCACGATGGCTCGACTCCTGCGTCTTTAGAGTCCTGCCTCGGGGATTTGTAAGCGGGGAAGGAAAACAAGTGCATGAGCTTTCGAATGGAAAGTCCAGTAAGTACCCCTGCGGGGTTCAAGAAATATGATATCAATCAATCATAATTATCAAAACAAGCTCGGGGCACGCCCCTCAAAAATAAGCCCTAGGAGTCTATCACAAAAATAAGCAAGAAATCGACTCCTAGCGATGAGTTCCAAAGAAACTCCACAAACGTCTCCCCCGGTCAGTACCATCAGCGAACCTGCTGAGAAAACGACCATCCGGTCGCTACGGCCCTCGGGTCGTATGTCGGTAGCGCCACCTCTCTACGTGTCGACACGGTCAGTGATCGACCCTAATCGACCGCAAGGACAAATCCGGAATATAATCCCTACGGCGGGGAGTGCCGAACGAGTGTCCGTCCCCTCTAACGCCCCAAAATCTGGAGCTCACCTGCTCCACTGAATCCGGGACGAAGAACAGAACACGAAATAATCAAACATGCTATAAAGGGATTCAACAAGTCATGGAAGCATGTATGAAAACAATATGTCACAACAAAGACATAAAAATAAAATCCCCGAAGGGAGGGACAAGGCATGATCAACATGCAATCAAAAAGCCAAGAAACCAATCAACAAATGATTGGGAGTTCTAGGCAGAAGTACTTACCTAAAATCGCAAAGTCTCGTGCTCCACGGGACTTCTCGACGCATCCAAGTCAATACCTGGTAAGATAATCCTATTCTCAATAAGCTATTGGTCTATGAGCAATAAAACTACCATGCATGCTCTCACGGGCCTAAATCCGACTTGTGGACCTTCCCTCACGTTTCCTTGTCATTTCATCTTGGTTCCATCTCTTTTAGAATTCATTCGATCCATCCTTGCGCTTATCTTTTAGCCAACTCAATTTATTGATTTATTAAATAAATTCACCTCCTCAATTAATTCAATTAACCATTTAATTAACTAACCAAGTTAATTAATCTACTAATTAAACTGATCCCTTAATTAGTTAATAATTTAACTAATTAATTAATCTCCTAATAAATTTCCATAAACCAACTTACTAGATCCAGGCCCAACCTTAGATTGGTTGGACTCGATCTTCTTTAACTAGTTGGTCCACCCAACTTATTAGTTAGTTGTTCAAATATTTAATTATCCAACTATAAGATATCTATCTAGTTAGTTAATTTCATTAATTAACTAATCCGGTTTAACAAGGAAATATCCTATTTAATTCCTTTTTTAATTAATCCAAACAAATTCTTTATTCCACATTGATTGATCAACTATCCAAAACTAATTAGTTAATTTAATATTAACTAATTGCTCAGTTCCTCATTCACAATTCAATTAACTAATTAATTAATTAATTATTAATTGACTTGATATCCCATAGTTGTTCTTTAAGCTACTAACAAGTTAATTTATCAAAATTACTCACCCCTTAACTTGTTATCCTGTTAAGTCATTAGTTATTAAACAATAACTATTTATTTGATGTAGCTACATGACTTAGTTAATAGTAATCAAATAATCAAACCCAATTCATTCAGCCTTCTCAAGTTAATCCAAATTCCAAACAGCCCATCAAAATCATACTCAATTAATTGGTTGATTACTAAAGAAAATTTCCAGCCATTAATTAAGTAATTAGTTAATTAAATCTCACAATCACTTATATGATTTATCTAATATTCAACAATATTAAATGGTATAATCCACTTGATAAATTCCTAATTAACCAGCTAATTAATCTAATAATTACCAATAACTAATTAACTAGTGTGACAGATTATTCTAGTTAGCTAATAATTAATTAATTATACTAATTATCATTAGCCAATAATTAGTTAACATAACTAATTAACTAACCCCAAATCCTCTCTCTCTTCTCTGTCTACTCTTTTCTCAGGCCGTGACCTCGCCGCGAGAGAAGACCCGTGCTCCGACTTCTGCAGCGGCCACCGGCGTCGTGAGTCCGGCCACCGGCCTCCCGTCATCTCCTTGTCGCCGTCGGTAGCTTCCCAGCCGTGGCTTCCTTTGCAGTGTGAGACCGTCGGGCCCTTCCTCGTCTCTCGCCGGAGCATGCTTCGCTCACGGCCTGCTCCTCCTCCCCCGGCGTCAGACTTGGTGGCAGAAGGTTGGTCGTGAACCGTACATCCCTCCCGGCACCCACTCTCACGTCTGAATGCATGAATGATAGGAAAGTAGAGAACAGAGGATAGGAAACTCACCGGAAGGCCTTGACCGTGAAGCGTTGGGGTCGCGCGGAGGAAACGGTGGCTCTGTCCGGTGGTACAGGTACCTTTCAGCGCCCTCTCCCCTTCTCTGTTTGCTCGCAGCCTTCAGAGATGGCAGCCGGTACCGAGAAGAAGAAGGTGGAGAAGAGAGGTGGTGTGCTCTCCGTCCACCCTCTCATGGCCTTTTATAGGGGACTGAGAAGATCGTGGGGGTGGTGGCGATCCTTGACGAGAGATTTGCCATGCAAATCTCTGCAATTTTACCTTATTTGGCGATTCCATAACCGGAAAGGAATCTCGCGGCGGCGGGCTGGCGACGAGGGAGGAGTGGCGCTGTTGCTCCGCGATCGTCACTGCGCGCGATCCAACGGTCAGAGTTTATCCGCACGGTGCGGTCTGGTCTCACTGTAGCAACCTCCCCACGCCTCGTAACCGTGCGCGATCTGATTAACGGCTTCGATTTTGCCACGTGGCTACCCCCGCTGTTTTCACCTTACCTCGCGATCTGTCTTGGGTGGGATCCTTCGATCTGGACCGTCCTTCCATCTCTAGTCATAGCCTCCCCGTTCATTTGCGCAAAGGCCCTTAGACTTATCTAATTTCCTCCCAGGTCCTCGCTCTGTGAGAGATGTGATATTTCTCTCTAGTCCTTCTATTTTTTTTAAATTACTACTAGGTCCTTCTTCAGAGACAATAACCTTTACTTTGCAGTCCTTGCAATTTATAACATTCCTATTTAGTCCCTAGCAGCCAAATAGAATTCAAAATTATCATTTTGAATTACTCAATCAATTTGTTTCTCCAACCATACCAAACTTAGGATATTCCCTTTAATAAAAATTATCGATTTAATCAACTATTTCCCACCTTCCTTCTAAGTCCCAATCATGATCAATTAGGGAGTCTCCTAATTTAATTAATTTGGTCACTTCCAAATTTAATTAAATCAACCCCTAATTTACTTTAATAAATTATTCCATAATTTATTAACTCCTTGTTTAATCTCTCCCATAACCATTTTACCAAAATGCCCCCTGGAGCTTGTAAATCCCCCAAATGCTCCCTTTGCATTTTAATTAATTTAGAAATTAATTTAGAGGGAAAAATTTTTAAATCCTTTATTTCACTAAGATAAATCTTGGATTTTACACCTCTTCTTCAAACACTCTTTACCTGACTCAATAAACTAAATGATTATTTACATCATGAAATTCACTATATGAGTTGTTGATGAGGAAATCAGCTCCTCTTACGGATTAGAGTAGATCTTGATCAACGGGTGTTGTTGAAGGTTAGAGAGATTCAGATGATTTTGAGGGAGCGATCAGTTATGATCGACGACTATTCTGTTTCATTCCTTCAACTTCGGAGGAGCAACACTTCCTTTCGAGATCAGCCTTCGAGAATTGAATCTTGTAGGGAAAAAGAACTATAAATAAAGAAAATCCGAGGCTTGTGTTCAGGGGAGCCTTCGACGTTTAAGTCAGTGACTTAAAAAAGAGAGGAGAGAAAGAGAGAGAGAGAAAATTCAGAGAAGATTTAGAAAAAGAGACGCTCAAACTACACTCAATCTCAGTGGAATCCAAAATTCAAGATACCTTCTTCGTGAATCAATGACCTCCTTTGTCTTCTGGAATTCATTCTACATCTTTGGATAATCATGCGGTTATTTTGATAGTTGGGCTCTTATTTCGATGTTTATGATCATGCTATTTGTTTTCCGATATTTTCCGCATGACACGAGTGATACTATCTCATCAAGTTTTGAGGACCACAGACAGAATGAATTCAATTGAAAAGATTTAAATTTTTAAGGATTTTTAACAACTGTTTGGGCCCATTGGATAATAGATGAGAGGAAAGTAACCAAGAATTAATTTATTTAAATATGAAACTTTAGGAAGATTATTCTTGAATACTGAGTATGTGTAGCAATTGATTATTGATAGAGTATAAAAGACTGATTCAGGCTTTCTCTTATAAAATAGATAGCTGATGAACCTTGCTTTTGGAAAACCATTCTTCATGAAACAAAGAGCTTTTGAAACCACTTTTTTTTATTAAAAAAAATCTTTATGAACTCTATTTAATTCATTTTAACATTAAATTTTATAAAAACACATCAAAAATAAAAATAAGGGAATTACACATCAAAAATAAAAATAAAAGAGAAAAATAAATATTACACATATATATATACTTCATTCCTACTTTCACACTTCTAAGTATAATTTTTAAAGGGCAGTCCGGTGTTACAAAGCTCTTGTTATATGCGGCATCCGGAGAAGGGTCAAACCATTTAGTTCTATTATACGCAGTCTTATCTTGCATTTTTGCAAGAGATTGTTCCAACTATTCGAACATGTGTTTAAGAAATAAAAATAGTATAAAAAACCGAGAAAAATTGTGAGATGTTGATGTATACAACTATAAATATACATGAGCACCATCCTTTCTATTGCTACAAAACAATTAATACAATTCTTAATGGGTTAGTTGGTTGGGCTCAACTCTAGTGGCTAACTAGCACCATATAGATCCAAAAGACAAGAACATGACAGAGAGATGTTGATGTTTGTATATTTATGTTAACTAAAATTATTAATTCATTGGAAATGGATCTTGATGTCAATGAAGATAACAAAACATATGGACCCTAATTTGATGGGAAATCATATAAAATTATAAATTAAATGAAAGAAGCTCATCACATCTTGTGGTTATAATAAAGACACTGTTGTTTGAAAGGTTCCTCCTTAAATTCATCATAATTATTTCTTTTCATGTGAATGGTTTATAGACCACTCTTTGTAGGTTTTAAATTATAAATTCCAATTCATAAAGGAAATAACAATGAAAACCTTATCTTGATTTCTCCAAGCTTTTAATTATTTGAGATCAAGAGTTTCACCATCAACCTTTTACAAATAGTCAAGCCCAATTTCTAATGATAGGAATATGATGGATGATTTTTTCTAAAATATATTTTCAAAAATTTTATTATATTTGTTTGCCCCTTAAATATTTTTTCGACCCATGATCAAAATATTTATCAAAATAGTCACGAGGGTGTCTAATAATCACAGTCTATGGTTATTATAATACCGTTATCTTTCAAAGACTATAGTTAAAGCTTTATGGAGTAAAATGGGCCATTATGTTCCACATAAACCTAAACTCTAGTCGTTGTATTTGCTCTTTATTTTTTTGAAACAATATAATGTAGTTTTTGAAATAAAATAACTTTTACAAGACCATTTTAATAAATACAAAAAGTAATAAAAGTATAAAAAAATATTTCAATATATAAATAACCCAAATATGATTGAATGTTATATTTCAAAATAATTATTATGAGTTATGCTCAAATCTAACATAAGTTAAAATATATTAACATGAAATTCTTTGAACGGAATAGATCTCATCACTTTCATCTTTTGTTTTGCTCAGTATGACCATTGCATCGAATTCCAAGCTCCTCTTGATGAGGTTGTTCGTCACCCTCAGTTTTTGCTCCTTAATTTTGAGAGATGAGGTGATTGTGCTCGCTCAATTATTGGATATGCTAAATAAGTGTTTTAGATATCTTTAATATAATATCAAAATTTAGTATATTATTATGTGATATAAAGTAATATTCTCACCTAAAGTGCTCACCATCCAATATATATGTCTTCACTTGCTATTGTTTTAATATAAAATCATATAAACTTATATTCTCTTAGCCTCCAAGTACATTATGATCTATTAATAATTCAGCTACATTTGTCGGTATCTTTGACTACTGAGAGGGATGGAGATGAATATGAATGTGTACACCAACTAACCTCTGAATTAATGAAGTCATTAACCAATGACAGTGTGACAGTAATTTCTTACTCTCTAATAAACCTTAGAAAAAAAATTATATTTGATAATTTTATTATGTAAAAATTTATATTTTAAAATAATCAAGTTTATATAATAATGAATCAAGTGTTGGATAAACATGGAAATACCATTGTAAAAATTTGATTTATATTATTATATTAACTCAATACTTTTTCTCTATGTTTTTCGCCAATGTCTCAATTTTGATCTACCATAATCTAATGAGTTTTCATGTGTATATCTCTCATAAATAATGAAATTATACAAATATCCACAGGATTTATGTTATATATATCCTAAAGTCAAAAGGGTATGTTAATTTGGTTCACTAAAATGAAACATATTTAATTTGCGGAAGTGTAAGTTGGAAGTAAGAAGTTGGAAGAAAATATCCTCATTTTAGTGTTTTAATTTTTGGAAGAAAATAATCGAATTCATTAAGATTAAGCTTATGTGGATGAACTTTCACTTCGTTTCTACCATGGTAGCTTCACTTCTATGAAACAAACATTAAGAGTGCAAACTTTGCGGTCATTTCCATCATTCACATGACTTCCAAATGACCCTAAAACGAAACATACTTAATCAACTCTAATTTTCTCTAAACAAGATAATCCTACTTTTTTTCTCTCTCTTTGTTGTATTTGTCTAGACCTTAATCTTTCTCCCACGCAAGCAAGTCCAGGTAAGATAATGATGAGTGATACTACTCAAATTGATAAGAGATACTCATATTCTATTAATGACCAAGAAACCTTTCTCTTATCTATGACAAGCCTACAGTTACCATAGCTGTTATTCGACATATTGATAATTTGAAGAGCGTGAAGAAGAAATAGTTCTTTGATCCTGTTAAATAAAAGACAAAATCCGCAATAAAAAAAAATAAACAAAACACATACACATTTATATGGAAAAATCCTTGACAGAAAAAAAAACCCATGAGTAGAGGTGTCCATAAAGAAAAAACCCTAGTGAATATAAAAGGTTCATATCATGGGGGTTCTGCCTCTGCACCCCCAATAGGCTTAGTGGTGGCTCTAGGATCAGGCCTATCAGGCTACCAGTCCAATCCCTCCGCTACCACCATAGCGCCCTAGATTTTCTCATAATTTTATTCACCACAAAATGTCACACCGCGAGCTTTTTGGGTCGAATCAACTAAAATTCAGGTCACAATCTTAACATATCTCATTTTGCTTTTGGGGTCTAAAAGATTCCCACCCAAGTGTACGAAGAACAGAGAAAAACGATGATATGACATTAGAGAGAAAAAAACAAAAGTTGAAATAAATTTTTTTTTTTAAAAAAAAGAGTAAATTATCTTAAGGTCCCTGCTACTGGTCAACACACACACAACCACCCCAAAAAAATAATAAACAACACCTCTCAAAATCCCATAGCAAATAGTTGACTATTCAAGAGATAAATAGTGAATTACCTAAAAAAAATTAATTTTAATCCAATATTTACAAAATATATGTACAACTTTATCATTTATATATATATATATATACTCAATTTCATGATCCACAAATCTTATTCTCTCTCTCTCTCTCTCAAATAAAAGCAAAGAGAGAATCCTATCCAAAACAATTCCTCTCTTTCTTTAAAAATTTCCTCCACTGGTTGAGTCCATCTCAAGGTTATAAAAAAGTTGATGATGTGTGTACCTTCCCTTTGTAGGTCCCTCCCTCCCCCCAAGATGCACATCCCCTCCTCCTCCAATTCACTAATCAAAATTTCATTAGAGTTTTGTACGTGACCTCTCTCCCAAGTCCCAACCAACTTGTTCCCTCAACTCTCTCTCTCCCTCTCAACCTACCTTTCATAACTACTACTCAAACACACAATCAATCTCTCCAATCTCCTCCTCCTTCTCCAACCTTAGTACATCCATGGAACTTGCACACACCTCTCCTTCCTCCTCCCCGGAGTTCGAGTTCTGGATGGTCGGAAACAACCCCAACCCCACCACCATCACCCCTTCTCAGCCTCGCATTCTCACCGCCGACGAGCTCTTCTCCGACGGGGTCCTCCTCCCTCTCCACCAACTCTCCCTGGATCATGAGCAAGAAGAACAAACAGTACCACCAACCATTTCTTCAACAAAAAAATGGAAGGACATACTCAATGCGACAGCAGGAGATCAAGAGATCAAGAAAAGAAGGATAAGAGACACCGAGCTTAGAATCCACATATGGCCCTTCATGCGGAGCCGCTCCGCGGGCCGGGCCGGGCCGAAAGCCGAGATAATCCAAGCACGGCGCAAGGTCAGTAGCGCGCCGTGCTCTAGGAGTAATTCAAGTGGTGGCGAGAAAGAGAAAAAGATTTACACTAACAATTGCACTTCCGCGAAGAAACGGGCTTCTTCCGGCCCGGTGAAACCCGGCATTGCCGGAGGGATTCATCTGAATAGGCCTGGACTGATGTGGAAGCTGAGAAGAAGCCATAAATGCCAGGAAGAAGAAGATGGTCATGAGTTGAAGGAGAAGAGTGATGGTAATAATAAGAAGGTGCTTAATTTTAATGTGAAGACTACTTGTGTAGGTTATCAGAGTGGTGGTGGAAGCAATGGAAGCTTAGTTAAGTTGAAGGCTTTTTTCTCCAAGAAGTTGCATTGATGTTGTAGATAAATTTTTTCTTTTTTTGGTTTTTTTTTTTTGTGTTTGTGTGTGTGTATATTTTGCTTGTTGCATGATGAGATGAGATCTTGTTTGTGATTAATCCATCTTTTTTATATTGAGCTTCTGAGTAGTTGTTCTATTTCATTCCAGATCTGATTCCAAATCCTTCTTTATCTTCTGTATATATAGGTAGGTGTTTATCTGAAATTTATTTTTGATCCCTGTCTTCATTCTATTTTTTCTTCTTTGATCAATTGAATCCACCCTAAAAAGTTGACTGTTTTACCAAACTTTTAATATAGAGTACAGATTACATCAAATCAAAATTTTTTTTTTTGGAGAAAAATGACAATTTTACTCCTATGATTTTACTAAGCAGTATGAGATATTGAGTCAGATCTTGTTTTTGATAAAATGACATATAGACAAAGAATCCATATAGCCGACTCCATCTAGTATGGACAGATTGTTCTAATCAATGAAATTCTATATAAGGGACTCAGTTGGGGGCTTAGTTGTTGTTATTTATATTTTTTTTTTACTAAGGTGACAAACGCCCTCCTAAGGATCAATCAAATAGGACTGTATAATAATTCTATCACCCGGGGTTTCACACAGTATAACTTATTGTGTATTTAGTTGTTGTTACCTTGACTGCAGCAGCATAGTCAGGATGCCAAGATTTGTGAGAGATGTGTAATTTTATTTATTATTTAAAAAGATATAGATGTAATTTTATTATTTAATTGATGGGAAAATTGAAGTTTTGAAGTTAGTGAAAAGAGAAGCACATGTTGTGAGGGAAGGATTGATGGAATAAAGTCAATGTAATCTGACAAAACAATAGGATGGTACTGCTACTCTTGTTTTCTCATTCTTTGAGGAAGAAGTTCAATCACTCTCAAATCAAATAATCAAATAAACAAATGAATAAATGAAGAAGAGGTAAAAAAAGGTTTGAGAGTTAGGTGGTGTGTGCACTCTTTCTTACCTGCAAGCAGAGAGTCAGAGACTAGAGAGGGATTCTCTCTTACTCTCTGTGTAGTGAGTCTGTGTGCCATGCCATCCTGGTTTGGATCTTTGGGTGTTGTCTTGGGGGACAATGTCTCAGCAGAGCAGACTCACATGTATCAAAATATGTCAATTATATTTGTACCCACTACCCACCAGTACAACTAGCTCTGCCATATTTCTTTTTTTTTTTTGAGAGGAAATTATATGTATATCCTGAAAATTATCTTAATTATATATGATAAGAGTAAAAACGGTCAGCCACATGGCTATATCTGGGCCATCCAACTGGCTGATCTAACCTATCCACATGGCAATAACTCAAACACTCACCCACTCCACACATGTCTAATAAACCTTAACACCCCTAATGCCTATCTAACTGACCCAAATCCCTACCCAAATCCCCCTGACTCTGACAAAAGATCTAAACCAAAGTCAGAGCATAGGGAAAAGCAATAATAGGGAGTTAAGGGGCGGAATGACCTGTGCCATGATATAAGTACAATCGATGAAGGATCTGGACACAAAAAGGACGAGCGCCAATACCAATTTGATGGAGAGACAGCCCCAGTTGGCTCTTGACTTGACAAGAGAAATGACCCACTTGAATCCCGACTGGATGGGTAAGAGAGCCCACTTGACTCCTGACCAGACGGACAAGACAACCCCACTTGGCCCTCGGCTTAGAAGTCAGAGGAAAACGGCCTGGTTCTTGACATGATAAGGAAAAAGTTATCCCTGACACCGAAGGGACAAGTCCAAAAAAGCCGACTCAACATAAAGAAGAGCCCCCACCATGTCTGCCCAAGAAGATACCAATCACTTCAGCCAAGCTTATAAATATGAGAAGGTATCATCAGAAGAAGAGGGAAGAAATAGAAGATAGTATTTGAAATACCTCATACCAACAAAAGAATCCCTCTAACTTGATCGTCGGAGCTAAACCCGGGCATTCAGGCCCACTCCGATCGGTTACTCTTTTGTGCAGGTTTCTCGACCCTCGAGAGGCGTTTAAGACTTTCCTCAGCAATTGTCAAGGTCCACCCAAATATAAATTTAACTGTTGATCTGGAGTCGATGTCAATCTCTAGATAAGCACCGATTTTAGCCACAACAATATATATATATATATATATTAAAAAAAATCATAATTACATATTGGATAAACCTTAGTTTTGGTGCTTGTACTTTGACCCAATGTTCATTTCCATCACTGTACTTTAAAAACTTCGATATGGTCCTTGTATTTTGGTGTTTTTGTTCGAACACGTCTCTAATATTGACTTGGCAGCACATGTGGCTAGTATTTCT
The DNA here is from genome assembly GCA_026586065.1 of Dioscorea zingiberensis. Classification (NCBI taxonomy): domain Eukaryota; kingdom Viridiplantae; phylum Streptophyta; class Magnoliopsida; order Dioscoreales; family Dioscoreaceae; genus Dioscorea; species Dioscorea zingiberensis. The sequence continues at coordinate 5,197,650 of CM048823.1, read as the reverse complement.
GATATGACGGCTTACGTGGCAAGGTTAGGATGATGTGGCATACTGACATGACATGACAAAATGGATTTTGAATAAACTAATTTTTTAAATGATGACATGGCATGCTGAAGTGGCATGTCGCATGGAATAAAAAATTAACCGTCGCATGCCACCAGTGCTGCCACGTCAGCACCATGGACGTATTTGAACAAAAACCCTAAAATACAGGGACCATATCGATGAGTTTTAAAGTACAAGGGTGAAAATGAATATTGGGTCAAAGTACAGGGACCAAAAATGGCTTTAATCCTTACAGATTTACTCCCAAGTTTTCTATTTAATTGCATATATACCTCTGTTGTTAAGATTTGTTAATTATTGCTAATCTAAAACCTTAACTTTAGTTAAAGTTAAAGTCAATGTTAGTGTATATCCTCAAAATTATATAATTGTGTATATACCTTTAGAAAAATCATAATTACAGATTTACTCCCAAATTTTTTATTTAATTACATATATACCTCTACGGCTCTACTGTTAAGATCTGTTAATTGTTGCTAATCTAAAACCTTAACTTTAGTTAAATTTAAAGTCAATGTTAGTGTATATCCTCAAAATCATCTTAATTATGTATATACCTAAGAAAAATCATAATTATAGATTTACTCCCAGTTTTTTTATTTAATTATATATATACCTCTACTGTTAACATCTGTTAATTGTTGTTAATCTAAGACCTTAACTTTAGTTGGACTTAAAGTCAATGTTAGTGTACATCCTCAAAATTATCTTAATTGTGTATATACCTCAGAAAATTCATAATTACAGGTTTACTCCCAAATTTTCAATGTAATTGCATATATACCTCTGTTATTATGATCTGTTAATTAATGCTAATCTAAGACTTTAACTTTAGTTAAATTTTAACCTTATGATAAGAAAATACCTTTTATGCCCTTCTTTTTTTTTCAATATTAATATTTTAAAATATTATAAATTTATAACCAATTAAACTTTTTCAAGATATATGCAAAAGGTATAATAGTCTTTTCTTACAACTACCATTTGTTAATTTACGCTTAAACATCTTATGTTAACCCCATGGGTATATACCTAATAAAATAATTTGGGGATATATGCATAATTTTGATATTTTTTCACTTTTCTTTTTCTTTGACTAAGGTTTCCAAAAAGGTTGAAGGTTGGGATCATATTTGATTTATTTTGTTAGTATTAGTGTCAATTTTTTTTTTTCTAAATTTGAAGTTTCCACATTCATTTATTAGGGGTAAAAAGCCATTTTTGGTCCCTAACCTATGGTATATTGTTCATTTTGGTCCCTGTGCTATAAAAATGTTCAATACAGTCCTTGAACTATGGGGGTTTTGACAATTACGGTCCCTGATGTTGATGTGGCAGCCAGTTGATATATGATCATTTTTTTTTATTGTGATGTGGCGGTCTAGGTGGCGGGTCTTTGCTGACGTGGCATAAAATAATTTTTTTAAACTATTAAAACAGGCTTACTATTGACTCAACATGCCACGTCAGCATGTTACTCTGGCATGGTGACATGGCATGCCACATGGCCTGCTGACGTGGCACAGAAAAATAAAAAAATCCAAAAAAAAATCATAAAAAAATATTTTTTTTATATATTAATCCTTTATAGCCGGCGCTAACGCATGCCATTGCGACACTAAAAATTAAAAATCCAAAAAATGGACATCCCCCATTTTTTTCGATTTTTAAAATTTTAGTGCCACACGCATGCCACGCAGCCCATGCCATAGAGGATTAATATATATATAAATATATTTTATGCCACATCATCATGACATCGCCAAAGAAAAAATGTACCACCTAGATTGCCACGTCAGAATAAAAAAATGAGTGTATTTAACTCAGATATCAACCTACCGCCATGTCGATCGGGATCAGAATTGTCAAAACCCCCATAGTTCGGGGACCGACAACATTTTATAGAGGGACCAAATGAATAATAATATACCATGCAGGACCGAAAACGCTTTTTGCCTTTATTAGGAAATAGAAATGCAGTACATAGTACAAGGATAAGATCCTTTGTGGATCAGATATATGGGGTGTGAGGACCCTTGCTTTAGGTTCTACCCTTTACTTCTTGCCTATGGGGGATATGATGGTGATTTTTCAGGTGTGAATGTTAGGCTCCTCTTAATGATGGACTCCATAGCGATTAGTTTCGGCCTCTTGAACGCATGAGCTGCATCAAACCATGAAATAGTTAAAAGTTGATATCATGAATTATTTTTGAGAAAACATGTTATTTGACTTGAAAACATCTCATGTGACACTCCAACCACACATTCAATGTTTAGCCATAGTAATAAGATTTCATTCATCCGTCTCGAGTTTCTCCTGGCGGTTGGTTTAGCTATTGTGTTGTCCGCCAGAGATCTTATATTCCTTTTGGGTGACACACAGTTGAAAAAATTGGGTGAAATATTGTGATACATTTGTTTTATAGCGATGGTGGCTGAGGAGGGGTCAGATAATTTCTCCCTCTTCACACATGGAGCATAAGGTGTGGGTCCCTTGGACATTAAGGATAATTATTTGAAACATGAGTAGAGTTTTAAATAGAGGATGGAAATGGGTCATTTTAAGACTAATCCAACTTTTGAAAAAATGGGCATTAAATGTATTTTTTAAAAAACAAAAAACATAATAAACTACACAAAGTGTCTCGAAAATTTTGCATTTGATAAAAGTTTTAAATTAATTAAAAGAGTTCTACTTTTTAAATGAATTACTTTCCAATTTAAACCAGTTCTGATAAAGGTGAAACTGACTTTTAATTACTGATTTTAAATGGAGAATAATTCCTTAAAAAAATTTGTAGATAGTGTTTCTTTGGTTGGATACAGTTATACCCAGGGATTGGGATGTGTTCATCTAAATTTTTTTTTATTTGTTTGGTTTCTCATTCTTGTGATCATGCAAAATTACTAAATGATAACATCTAATAAAAACCGTGGATGTGAATATTTAAAAAAAATGAATAAATTATATTAATTAATTAATAAATAGGTTTAAGTTGTTACGTTGATCTTTGGATAGATCATGTGGTTACAAAGAAGTCATATGTTACATCCTGGTCCTATAAAGTGGGGGTATGGCACCTTCGGTCCACACTCAGGGTCTCGAGCCGCATCCTCCCTTATGAGAGTTAAGCTGTGTTTTGGATGTGAATATTCAAAGCACTTATCCAATCAAAATTAATGTATCACCCATCTAATAAAATTGGTTTAAAAAAATAAATATTCACGTCCACATCCATCTCAGTCCACACAATCAAACACAAATATATATATATATATATATATATATATATATATATATATATATATAGATAATTGGATTGGATCGGATCAGTCGATCACCACCATTTATTTCTTGAATATATTTGAAGGATTTAAATACGGATGGGAAGATTATGAAAAAATAAAATTTAGTAATGTTTTAAATACAGATTTGGTGATTATTTAGTCTTACACTTAATTGTTGAAATTTTGAGCAGATTAAAATTTTTAAAAATAAAAATCAATTAAATAAGGGAGGGCCAAAGCGGTGTGAATTATATGAAAATGGGCATCTAGCTTATTTTTGATGATCTTATCCAGTATGCGATTGGAAATCATTCAAAATATGTTGGGCGAAATGGAAATTTGGATCTACGATTAATCCAGTGACTTGATGTCATCAAGCACGTGTGTATATATATATATATATATATATATATATATATGTCATAATTTTTTCCCTCCATCCAACAAACCAATCACACAATTGCAATTCACATCCTAAAAGTCATGAGAACACCAACTTAGTAAACTGAAAACTTCAAGAAACATCCAAGTCAAAATAGAAATTCTTAGAAACATCTTTGATCATTTTCCAAAAAATAATTTACCCTAAAACCAACATTTGTTATCTATTCAAATTTTCTTGACAATAAACAAAGCAATCCATATTTAAATCATATGCCCAATATTAACAACTCTTCATTCAATCAATGAATTGCCAAATATAATATATATATATATATATATATATATATATATATATATATATATATATGATAGTTTGCAGCAAACCATGTTAGCTGTCACCATTTGTTCACAAATCAAAATCATTGCATTGCATGATATAATACTACTGATCACAACTGCTCCTCAATCAATCCACCATCACTGACAAAAGTAAAGCTTGAATGAGAAATCAAAAAAACCCTATAAGAGAATGAAAAGAATCTAACAAAATTAAATAAGTGTTCATTCTTCCACTTTCCATGTGATGGCAAGTTATCTTGGTTCTGATGATAAGCACAAAATTTGGGTCTCTTATAACCATGACTTATTTCAGCATACAAATAAAAATAAAAATAAAAATAAAAATAAGAACAAAAGATGCCCCTTCTATACAAAAATGGAGATGCCTCCTGTTTAACAGTATGTACCCTAGAAAAGTTACAAATTGGCGGTGCAAATAACTTGTGTTTCATTTAACCTATATTTCGGCTAAAAAAGTAAAAATGAAATATTTATGATTGGTCTTCATAAAACCACTCATCGTCTTGCAGCTATGAGTGCTTTGATGCATCCACACCAAAAATTCGGAATAAACAGAAGTGCGGAAGTTGATCTAGCTCGCAGCACTGTGGGTTCTTATAATAGGGAATATGCTAGGAAGCTTCCATCCCATCCTGCCGGAGTTTGAAGAACTACCACCATTTGGAGCTGCAGAAGTACTTCCCTGATGTGGGGTTGGCCTCATGTCACCTGTTATAATTCCGTTTGAGACCTCTTGTATCTCCTAAAATACCACAACAATCACAAACATTTAATGGAACTATCACACAGATAATTGTAAATGGTAGGTGATGCAAAATTCCAATTTTAGACTTGAATAGTTGTGCTAACCTTGAAGCCTGACACTGACACAGTTCTTGATGGTCGGAGAACCTGATAGATATGAAGCAGAGATTGTCATAGTTATTTATAAAGGTAAGATATCACTTTACAAATTCATAATTCAGGTTAATTGTATATTCAATTTCCTAATCTCCAATGTTGGCAAGATCCCTTGTAGGATTTGATGTGTCGCTTTTTTTAGTCTATTAAATCAATAATGGCATCTCATGTCAGATGATGTATAAAGATACTCCCGTTACTTCAATGATATGAAGATGATGACACATTTGCATATGCTAGTATTGAAAATTTCAAATTAATTTAAAGATCTTATGTGGATATTTTTTTATATGAAATCTTCTCTACATCAGCAAAAGTCATGCAATGCATTTCCCCTACTTCACCAGACCTACCATCTCAGCATTTGACAGTAATGGATAAAATGGCAAAATCAAAACAGGAGATACTAAGACAATTATCCTGAACTTAAAATTCAGTACGCAAGTTTTCCCACCTTAGGAGTTTCTATAGAAACTGAGGGGGATGATGGCCCTTGTGTTGGAGATGGCAATGACTCAGTCTGTCAGAAAGGCCAAGATAGTCAGCCAACAACAAAGGCAACACAACATAAAAATAACAGAGCAAAAGAAAAGCTAACTGGCCCAAACTTACCCTTGTGACATACTTAGTTTCTGGAAGTTCAAGAGCCCGAACTGAACTAGATGGCAATACCTGTAAAAAAACACTCAAAACCATAAATACTTGAATGCATGAATAACTCATTCATGCACACAAACAACACACATCACTGATGCATGAATGAGGACATGAAAACCAACTTGGATGCATCCCAAAATGATGAAACAGAAATTAGAAAATAAAATAACTGCTATTTTGTGTTGCTTTTACTGGTGCATACAAAGTTAAAAAAATTCTAAACTGAACATGCCAAGAGTTCTATTTTGTTTTCCATAAGCACAGAGATTAACAAATTCAACATTCCAGCTTTCAGTCTATGTTCTGTTTAGTCTAAATCAGCTATATTTACCTTGGACAGACTAAATCAAGGCGTATGATTTCTTAGCAACTAATCATCCCTTATCTCAAACCGGCTCCAAATATTCAACATTCTGAATTCAAAATTACACACACACACACACACACACAAAAAAAAAAGGGGAGCCTGGTGCTACAAAGCTCCCTCATTGTGCGGGGTCCGGGGAAGGGTTGGACCACTTGGGTCTATTGTATGCAGTCTTACACCTACTTTTTAAAGCAAGAGGCTGTTTCCATGACTCGAACCCGAGACCTCCAGGTCGCAAGGCAACAACTTCACCATTGCACCAAGGCTCCCCTTCTCACCTTAAACTATATTGTCACTCCCATAGCACAGAACTCTTTTGAAATTACACTACCAAAACCTAATTGTTTTACTAAAATAGAACAAGAACCTTCATCTTTAGAAAGGGACATTGGGGTTTCTTCAATTGCAGCATCACAGTTTAGTTACAACTCCTAAAAGAACAACAAATAATTTGGCATCTTTTCGTATAGTGTGTGTGTGTGTGTTTGCGCGCGCGCATAAAATAGAAGCATATTATGTGCAAAATGAAAAGAACTGTATCTGAATAATTCCTTCCCTAGTAAACACAATTATGTTGTCAAAGTATGGTGCAACTTGTATGAGAAGTAAAATGTAATAGACTTCACCTGAATAGAGTCTGTATTTCGGCTCTTCTCCAACCCTTGGACAAATTGGCATAGGTGATAAACTCCTCGAGTCGTAAAATCCTGTGATTTTTTTTTAATGCAAATATAGCCTATTCAGTTAGGTGGGGAATAAATAAATAAATAACACCTCCAAAACCTAATTATACAATGCTAAATTACATGGTACCTGGTTCCCCTCAATTCGGCCAAGTTTTGTCTCCTGAAATACATTGAAACTCAGAGTCAGAAGTTTGATCTGCAAACAAGATCAGGTTGTCCAACTTTAATAATTACCAGTGATTGAACAGCTTGATGTACTGATTCAAATTCATCATGGAACCCACTAAGTTTTCCATGTAGTTTGGAAACCTGCTTATGAAAAAACATGAAATTTTGTTTTGCAAAATGTACATTTTTTATGAAATACAAATAATACAAGAAAACTGCATAACCTCCTCTTTGGTGGCTGCAGTGAGTTCCACAGACTCATTCAAGTTACAATCCACACGATCAATTCTTGATGATAAATGTCGCTTTGCAGCCTACAAATAAGCCAAAATGGTTAGCAATGCACAGTGCTTTGTACTTTACTGGTTAGATCTTTGCAAATCAATCAACTATCTTGCAACCAATGGATCTAAAAACTTCTAAAGAATAGACAAAAACAATATGACTACATTGAAACTTGAAACATAAGCTTACTAAAAACTAGTTATTAGAGATGAATTCTACAGGGTTGGTGATGTAAAATTTGTCATGAAACAAAAAGGAGGATTAAAAGAAATAAATCTTTCAAGAACCAATTAGACCCTGTTTGGATCAGCTTCTAGGAAGCCCAGAAGCGCTTTTTTTAAAGTTAAGCATTTTTGGAAACAAAAAACCATTTGTATTGGCTTTTTAGGATTAGCAGCTGTTAAAAAAAAATTTAAAAAATTGAAAAATCACTTTTTTGAGAAGTTACTGGTTTGAAGCTTCTGAAAAAAAAAACCATTTTTTAGAAGTTGTTTTGGAATCATACAATTACCAAAGCACCCTTATGAAAACAAAGAAAGACAGGTTTAGGTTTTGGGATCATACAAATACCAAAATGCCCTTATAATAATAACAATTATAACACGTGACAAAAGCATAATAATAATGGATATTATTATTGTTATTGTTATAATTCAGTGAATGTCCATTTTAGTAAGTTATTACTTAAAAAGTCTTTTTCGGAATGAACATCCAAACTTCCCAACTATAAAAGTACTTCTGAATTAACATATCCAAACAAAAAATATAAAAGACTTGAATTTCTCTAAAAAACTTTTTTCCAAAAGTCCTATCAAACTGGAAAAAAAAGGGCAGCCCGCAACAAAGCTCCCGCATGTGTGTGGGGTCCGGGTAAGGGTCGGATCACTTGGGTCTATTGGACACAGCCTTACCATGCTTTTTTGGCAAGAGACTGTTTCCACAACTCGAACCCGTGACCTCCCAATCACATGACAACAACTTTACCATTGTGCCAAGGCTCCCCTTCAAACTGAAAGAAAAAAGAAAAAAGAAAAAGAAAAAGAAAAAAAAAAACTTTCTTCACAAGCCAATCCAAAAGGAACCTTAATTTGTACCTTGTAAATTTCATTGAGAGGATCATAAGGGTGACACATTACTAATGAAAGCCTTTTTGCTAAGTAGCTAGCATACAACCAAAGAATAAAGTCCAAAAGTTTAATGCTATCTCCAGAATTCCCCTAAAGAGGACCAACTAAACCCTAAGTCAAATCAATCTACCCTGAAAATTTAACGAATTGAAGTTATGTACGCCTTAAGTCACTCTAAGAATTCTTTCAACAAAATATATCTAAGTCTAACCACTTATTCGAGAAGAGCTAACCTCTCACCCTTCAAGTATTAACTTACACAAGCTGTTGAACTTGCACCAACATGTGATAAATGTCGCCCTTTTTCAAGCCTAAACTATGATTCATGTTGATTATAACACAAACATATTTATAATAAATTTTAATGTGATTATTTCATATTGATCAAAATATTAATTTGGTAATTTATAAACTTTATTCACAGAACATGCCATTCATGTTTTCAAATTAAATGTGTGAAATAGATTAGCAAATTGTCAATTGTGTGAAATAAGAAGCTGTCCTTGAATAAATCAACCCATTAAGAACTAGTCATTTCGCCAGACTCATCAACTCTATAATGCAAATACTGCTATATTTGTTTACAACCAGACGACATGAGTAAAAACCACAACTAAACCAAGTAAGTAGCACAATTTATCAGCTAAAATTTAGGTATTTCTTTATAAGAAAATGCAGATATCATTTGGCTTCCTTTGAATTAGGATATTTCTAAGACAATATAACAAAAAGGTAGAAAATTTTCTAGGTTTTCTTGAAAACTTACAGAAATTGATGATGAAACAAGGTCAAGTTGTTTGGCCACTGTTGAACAAGCATCTGTGAAACCACGACGAGTCACGAACATCATATCAGATATCTTCCAGCCCTGATAAATGCTCAAATTAGCAATAAACACATTTCTTCAAAGATATTATCATGTGAACTACTCAGAGATGATGGAAAAACCAAATGCCGGAAAGCATTTCTGAGGTAATAGTACATAAAGACATTTAATGGCAAAGAAATAACAGACAAAATACTAAATACACATCTGAATTGAAAAGTATGTCTGATGCATAAGTTGTTATTGTATCAGCTCACTAGATCACTACTCTGTCAACTTCCAAAAGTACTGCCATGAGAGTCACAGAGGAAGTTTTAATAGGTTCATAAGCCCATATGCCTGACATGGTATGTCATTTGGGAAAAAACAATCCGCTATATGACCCAGTATGTCTGAGAATATAATTTCTGAATCACATAGTTCTATCTTCCAAAATGCCTAGCAATTGTAGTAACTTGAGGATAAAAATAACCTTCCACCAAATATAGCCATATCCTACAACTCCAATAACAATGACAGTTTTCACAGTGAATGCACCAGAACCTGCAAAAATTGCAAAACAATTTAGGCTCAATTGGTGTTCTACAATAACTAAAGAAAATTTTTAAAAGAAAAAACAGATGTAAAAGATGAGCTGAATAAGACCAAACATTTGATGCTAAAAGAATTTTTATATGCTTCCCAATAAGGAAAAAAAATATTCTTGAGAAGTTGGATGGAAAATCGAGTAAACCAAACTACAAACGATGACTACCAATAAAGAGAACACTGACTACAATGACTCTTCTTCTATATATAAAACCTTTTATCTATTGTTGCAAATACAACAAAAAATAAGGTGCAATTTAGCAGAGAAGTAACTCTTACCAGATCTGATACCAGTTATTATAGTAACTGATCTTGATGATGCCAAGAGTTGAAGCTCCTGTCGCAGATTATTAACCTGTGAAAAATATTTAAGAACCTGTAAGTTTGAATGTTACTGTTCACCAAGAAGATATTAAGCAACGAAAGGTAGTTACAGAGAGTAAATACTGCACAGGCAGATTATCATGCCAGAAACAAATTTATGTAAAATCTAACAAATCATAAATTAAAATAAAGAAATCAAAATGCTCATTTTTAGAATTATTAGCTCATGAAGAAAGATAGCCAAAATAAATTTGGATATAAAATAATAACATTTTCTTTGTTTAAGAAAACAAATATCGAGCAAGTTGCTAAAATAACACAAGAATCAACAGCATGGTAAGAAAATTAAATTAAATAATATCAGCTGCTTCATTCACTGTGAACTTAAAAGGCTCAACCATAGAGGAAAAGTTTTTGATGATAGGTTCAAAAATAAAATAGCAGCAATCTGCAAACCTGAGCTAAGAGTGCATCATTATGTGGTTTTCCAGTTGACGAAGAGTTATCTTTATCTTTTTGAAGGTGCCTTGTTACAATCTGTCATGCAAGAAATTTAATCAAAAAGTGTGAGTAGGCACTTTGAAATTCAATTATTACAATAAATCACGGATGCATATATATTAAGCTTAGTGCAAACCTTCAGAGCACCAGAAAATAAGCCGGTGACATCAAATAAATGTCCTTCCTTCGCAAGGGCAGTCCCAACAATTCCTGTGACACAATTAGAAACAATGAATCCAGGGCCAGAGACAGCCATGCCTTTTAATAAGTTATTTTAGAGCAATTGTGGGTTCTTCTTCAGAGGAGCCCCTCCCAAAGAAGTTGCTCCATCATGGTGGATATCACCTAAATGATTGTAATAAGCCTTTGACAACTGATCCATGCCATTAAGAAAGTGAAAGTCGATCAAGGTTTTCTATTTGAATATATCAGAAAGGGATAACTTGCATTAATGGAAAGACTAAATACCATATCACAACTTCCAATATTCAACAGGTGAAGAGTGTATGACTGGTCACTGAATGAAAACAATCTGCCTAATCCTTCTGAAACATTTGTTTTACTTTCTCTACCAATCAACATATTAGCATTCCCATTTAATACGACACAGAACCCTTCAATAAATGATTTAAAAGGATCAAGTGAATCACTAACACAAATTCTTGTTTCACAAGAATTGAGATTAAAAGGACACCAAAATTAAATTAAATCAACATTCAATCAATTCAGCAGAACAATCAAATAAACAAACCCGTTGAAATCCTTTTCCAACCTATTCTAAAACCCTGACGCTTCCTAACAGAACTGAACATATTAAATTTTTCAAAAAATACACAATCACAATACAATTCAATCAAGTCTACAAAGAACTAATCTAATTAACAAACAGCTTCACAATAGAAACAAATCCACATAAACAACCATACAGCCCAATTAAAGAAGAACGGGAAAAATCCATATTGAAATTGGATCAAAAGAATCCATGGTCCTCGAGAAAAATAAGTTAAAAACGCATAGAAAGATAAATAACCTGCTCCGATGATGATGGTGAGCTTCCCGATGGCAGCAGCCATAGTCAATACTGCAAACTAAGAGATCGAAGAAACTACTTGGAGGAGCATCGCTTGAAACGAAGGATCAAAAGGGTGTGGATTGGGCGCTAGGGTTTTGCACTCACGAGCTCCCAATTCTTTCCTGTAAACTCTACTATAACCAATTGCTAAACAATATCAGCTCTATGGTTTGTGAGTTATCCAAGTAGGCTGAATATTTGTTCACCGTCCGATGTAATTTCTAGATTTTGCGGATCACGAGGCAACTTAATAGTATTTAAGACTGGAAATTTTCATTTATACCCCTCTAAAAGTGAATAATTGCTCGCATTTTAAATTAAATTCATATGGGTTAGCCACGTGAAAGGTTAGTATCTCCAGTGAACGGATGATGTCTCCTCTGCTAGAAGACTGTGTTGTGGGTGTCTCCTCTCGAATTCACCTGAAATGGGGACAAAGAAGAGGAAATCGGTGAGAGGGGGTGGGGCTCTAATGCCCGTGACCGCTCCAATAGTTAAGTCAGGCGATTTGTTAATTAGAGAAGGAGGAACTTAGTTTACCTTAGTTCGCTTACCTTTCCTCTTAGTGTTTCTCCTCTGTGTTTTTAGCTTTGTTCCTCAGGATTCGGGTACCTATCTTGTCAGTCATCATGAGAGAGTAGCTTAGTTTCCCTTTTGTCTCTTTAGATGGCTTTGTCTAATCCTATGGAGGCATGGTAGCACCTCTTGAGGATTGTGTCGCATTAATTGAGAGAAAACGGGGTAGCAACCCGTGGTATGTGAGATCCGGGGCGTATCAATGTATATATATTGTTGGTGCAATTACCAGTTATGTCTAGTGATTAGCACTGATCAAGATCAACGGTTATGATTTATAGTTGAGGGAGATATCGACCACAGCGGTCGGAGTGAGCCCCCAGGAGCTTCTCGGTTCCGCTAGATGTCTTTGACGCCCAATTCAGTGAGGGGTCTTGTCTGAGAGAAAAATCTCTAGAGGGTCTCCCTCAGAGAGAGAGAGAGAGTTTTATTTTTTAGATACATTTTCTCTTTGTTTTTCCATCCTTCTGTCTTTGATCCTCGAAGTCGATTGTTGTCAGATATATCCTTTTGCCCAAAGAGGGTGTCCGGACTGTGGACTTGTGTTGGACGTTTAGGATAGTGCAATGCGTGCCGGCCACTTGTCTATATATATATATAGTCATGATACAGTCCGGCCGGCCTTATCGCTATTCATTTACGATCGCCTCATTTTGTTGCATTTGGAGCGTATTTTTCTTTTTCTAAATCTAACCATATGGATGAAAAGAACATCGAAAAATAAGATAACATGTCGGTTTTCATAAAATTTGATGACCGTATGTTCATTCATCTTAACGGGTGAAATTATACGATTTTTATAAAATTTCACCCTTTAAGATGAATACTCATCACCTCACCAAATTGTATGAAAATTGACATGTTATCTTATTTTTCGATGTTCTTTTATCATCCATATGGTTGGATTTGGAAAAAAAAAATAGCTCCAAATGCCTCAAAATGAGGCGACCTTATTTGCAGAGTGATGTGGGGGCATGTCTGTATCATAATTATATATATATATATATATATATATATATATATATATATATATATATATATATATTCAAAAAGCACTCATTTTTTATTGGGAATAAAAGAGAAAATGATGGTGAAATTATATTTTTTTTTTAGAAATATTAGCTGTTTTACAAAAAATTATATAAGCAATTACAAGTGTTTTGTGAGGGTATACACATAAATATGATTCTAATAGAGATATATATAACTAGCAAATGGTCCTATTTTGAGTAATGTGATGACTTTACTAGTATACATTAATTCAATCAATGATAACTCAATTTCAAAAAGCCTGAATTCAATGTTACTAAAGCAATCTTAAATAAGTTTGAGCAAGCCACAAACCATATGTTTCAAAATATAAATAAATAAATCATATATTTTTTACCCACCCAATCACAAAGCTATCAAGCCCCTTCCATATCTCTTTTAAGACACTTACATTTGTCCTTGTAATATGTGCTCCATCAATTCACCACTCTCCACCAATGTATGCCACAACACCCGAAACCCTCTAAACGTACGCTTGACCCTATTGCATGATCCTGCTCGCCTACGTTCACTAGTCCATTTAGTTTCATGTGAGAATGTGTTTGAGTGGTGGTTTTGGTAGTTTCATTGTTTATATTAATTTATAATCAAAATTCTGAGAAAACTTTCATTTTTCTAATTTTTCAAAGTTTAATTATATTTTTACTTTCGCTTAGTAATATAGATATTTTTAAAATTAAAAATACTCTCACTTAATAATATTGATAGATTTTTTTAATAAATATTTAACTATTCATCCCTTGAATAGTTACTTAATTGTCTAGGGGTCCTTGGTTGGGGGTGTGTAGGGATTTAATGTAAATAGTGTTTCGGGTGAGTAGGATATAAAGGCAAATAGTGCACAAATAGTGTTAGGGACTATTAGATAATTTCCCTTTTTTTTAAAATTAAAAAATCTAAAATTATGAGAAAATGCTAAAATCCCAACCTAATTTTCTTATTGTTTTTTAGATTTCTTAAATTTCAAAATTAGGCTCACTTTTACTTAGTAATATAGATAGATAGATTATACATTTTTATAGGTTCATCCGAAAATTTTCCAAATTTTATTTACTTTTATAAATAAAGAAAAAATAGTTAGTCTAATTGTTTGAATAAGATTAATAAATAAAAATATTAACACTCTTTTTTTTTAAAATGGAAATATTGTGAATATATCATGCATTTTGTAATGTATGAACAATTTCTTGCTTCTTCATGTAGAGCCCATTGGTTTTATTTATCATAAAATTTTTAGATTATTTACATTTTTTTATTAAAACATCGGTTTTAAAATATTATGCACCATGTGATTTTAAATTTTTATTCAACATACCAAGAAAATGAAATGAAAAAGGTTTTAAAAGTTAGAAAAAAATCATAAGGTATTGGAGAAAACCAAACTATGGTAAAAGATTCATGAATAATTTCTTGTTTATATTACACTTTTTTCCCCCATTTCTCACTAATAAATTGACTAATTGTTATACTTAGGAGAGTTGTCAGTGATATATATTTCTGGGTAACATAACAATAGCAGGAAGACCACAAACTCCACTTTTTTGGTGTTGGGTTAAAATATGATTAAAAATGAGGATAATTAATTAATGGTCTCTGCTACAGTGCCCAAATGGTCATTTATGTTAGGCAATTCATATCAATATAGCTGTGTATACAGCTGTCTATTCATATTTGTATACTTGTCATATACCTGTGTATATCTATATATACATGTATCCTTGTTTAATGTAATGTAATTTGGGTGATTATCATCTTGTAACATGGTATCAAGAGCCTAACCCTAATTTTTTTTTTCTCCACGCCGTCGGCCGTGCTTGTGTCCGCAGCCCAGCCCCTAGCTCGCGCCTCCGTCCAGCCCTAACGCTAACCTACTTTCGGGCCGTCGGTGTGATCGTCCGGCCTGTGTCTCCTCCGCTACTGTTCTCCACTCAAGGCTAGTGTCTCCCCCTCAAGGCTGGCCCCTCCTCCGCTCAGCCTGTCTTACATGTCTTCTCTCGCGCTGAAGCCTGCGACCTCCTGGCCTACTGGTGCCTTAGCGGTGCTTCCTCGCCCATCTTCTCTTCCCTACCCAGGTGTTTCCACCGATTCGGCTCTCTCCTCGACTTCGATTGATCTCTATTCACAGTGCACAGATCCACACCTCTCTCTTTTAAGTCAGTGAACAGGAGCACATCTTTTCATACAGCAGCACATCTTTTCATTAATCTAACATTGGTATTGGCTTTAATGGCCTCTTCCCAAGTCTCCTACCTTCAAAAGGCCGATGTGATGCTTAATGGCAAGAATTATAAGGCGTGGTCCTCCACCCTTCGTGTGCTCCTCCGAGGCCTTAATCTTTGGGGTCATGTTGATGGTACCTGACCGGCTCCGGTTTCTTCTCCTGCAGCCTCCACAGGCTCCTCTCAGCCTATTTCCTCCGACCTTCGTGTCATTATTGCTAATGGCATCACCCTTCCTGTCATCAGTCGTGGCCTTTTACATACCACTCACTTCCACCTTCCCGATGTTGCCTATATAACCCTCCGCTTTTCTTCAGGGTCGCAGTCCCGGGGAGTGTCTTTTCTCTAGCCCTCCACGCTATGCTCACCTACGTGTGTTTGGTTGTTTGTGTTATGTCCTTCTTTTACCTCGTGAGCGGACTAAACTCTCTGCTAAGTCTGTTCCTTGTGTCTTCCTTGGTTATTGTCCTGAGCACAAGGGCTATCGGTGTTACGATCCTGCCGCACGTCACATTCGTATCTCACGCGATGTTACATTTGTCGAGGATCGTCCTTTCTTTGTCCCTTCTACTTCCTCATCTTCTCACTCCTCCACTACATCGGCTGATGTCCAGTTTCTTACCGTGTCACCACCACCTGCCTTACCACCTCCTGTGTTACCCCCACCATCTCTCCCTTCCTCACCTCCGTCTGTGTCTCGCCCATCCTCTCCTCCACCTGCATCTCCGTTGCCTGCTGATCTACCTGTCCAGGTTCCTATCCAAGCTCTTCCCTATCACTATGTTCGTCGCTCTCGCCCTCCTCCTGAACATTCACCCCCTCAAGACTCCTCCCGGCTTCCCTCCAGTGTGTCATGGGATGATCCTCCAAGACGCCGTCCTTATCCCCTTCGAGATCGCCATCCCCGACCGCCTCAACCTTGCTTCTCACTTGATCTACCCATCCCTCCTTCCCGGGCCCTCAGGAGCTGCTTCTAACACCGTGAGGTCGCTGTTTTAGATACTGGAGTGGCGTGTCGCTATATGTGAGTTGGAGGCTCCGGCACTTCTACATTGGATTTTGTTCCCCTTCCTCTTGGTACGGTTCCTATTACCTGCAAGTGGGTCTATAAGGTCAAGACTCGCTCTGATGGTTCGGTGGAACGGCAGTACAAAGGCTATACTGTGGCCCGTGGTTTTCAACAGGAGCAGGGCCGTGACTATGATGAGACTTTTGCTCCCGTGGCTCATATGACTACCATTCGGGCTCTTATTGCTGTCGCTGCTGTTCGCCGATGGTCTCTCTTTCAGCTTGATGTGAAGAATGCTTTTCTTCATGGGGACCTTCAACAGGAGGTGTACATGCTTCCTCCCCCTGGCCTCTCCTCTCCTTCTGGCCTTGTCTGCCGCCTCCGACGCGCCCTTTATGGTCTCAAACAGGCTCCTCGGCCCGGTTTGGCTCGATTCAGCATGTCGGCCTCACGGTTTCGGCCCTAGTCGCATGATCCAGACTTTTGTTTGTGTACTCTCCTCTCGTGAGTGGACTCTTTTGTTGCTCTATGTGGATGATATGATCATCACCTGCGGTGATGACCCGCCACTTTCATTGGAGTTTGTCAAGTACCACCTTCAAAGACTTTTCGGATGGTGATCTTGATCGGTTGAGTTATTTTTTGGGCATTGAGGTCACCTCTACTTCTGATGGTTTTCAGTTGTCCCAGCAGAGATACACTTACGATATTACACTGGGCCGCCTCTCTCGACTCTCAGATATGACCACTCCTATGGAGCTTCATCTTCGGGCCCCCCTATCGTAGGGGCTCCCTTGTCCGATCCGACACGCTACCGCCACTTAGTTGGGAGTCTGGTCTATCTTACCATCACTCGACCAGACATTGTTTATGCTGTGCATGTTTTGAGTCAGTTTGTCAGTGCACCTACCTCTATTCACTATGCTCATCTGTTGCTTTTGCGGCTTATCTCCCAAGGCTTAATTCGTCTAGTGGTCTCTTTACTCCCATCACAGCCGCAACTCGTGCATTACTCGATTACTACGGGCTAGTGATCCGTCGATCAGCGTTTCACATTCGGGTTCGCTTTGTTCTTGGCTCTTCTCATTGCCTGGAAGTCCAAGAAGCAAACAGTGTTTTCGATCGGCCAAAGACAATTTGGGAAGCTCCAGCGCCGTAGCCACTCATGGCGAGGAGATTGTTTGGTTGCGTTGGCTCTTGCAAGACCTTGGTGTTGCCTATCCTGCTCTAACTCCAATGCATTGTGACAACACTGGTGCTATTCAGATCACTTTGAATCCCGTAAAGCATTCACTCTCCAAATATATCGGTGTTGATGTTTTCTTTTTGCATGACCAGTACAGCAAAGACATTTTGACTCCCCAATTTGTTCCTTCCGAGCGCCAGCTTGCTGATTTGTTCACCAAGTCTCAGACACGAGCGCAACATGATTTTCTTTTGTCCAAACTCTCGGTGCCTGATCCCCCGTGAGTTTGAGGGGGGGGGGGGGGGGTGTTAGGCAATTCATATCAATACAGCTGTGTATACAGTTGTCTATTCATATTTGTATACCTGTCATATACCTGTGTATATCTATATATACATGTATCCTTGTTTAATGTAATGTAATTTGGGTGATTATCATCTTGTAACAATTTAGTCCCTGAGATAGGTGTGCTTGGGGGTGTAGCAAATAATGAGAGAGGTCCCTGGTTACTGTTTCCAGAGACCTTTTGTTCATTTGCCCTTAAAAATGTTTAAAATAGAGCCGTCAAACAATCAAGAAAATTGTAAGTAACTCCAGCTTGGATCAATAAAAATTTAATTGGCTTGAAATTAAGAGCAAATTAGCTAAAATCAAGCTTGAATTCCAAACTTGAAATTAATTTTGAGCTAAGCTCAATATATATATATATATACAAGCACCACACTGATTGTATCTTTATAAAAGAAAATTTTAGTTCTAAGTTGGAAAACTCAATTTAGTTTATTAATTTTTATCTAGAATATTAAATTTATTTTTTGAAATTTTTGTATTTGAACATTTTAATGCTTCTACTTTTATGAGAAGCATGTCCAAACACCTCATGATAAAAAGTGTTTAACTTAATAAAAAAAAAACACTTTTAACCCAAAATTATTCTTGTCCAAAAGGACCAAAGTATTGTGAACCTAACATGCCCTTTTAATGTATCAACAATTCATTTGCTGCTTCTCTTTATGACTTCAAACTTTAAACTTTCAAAGGAAGAAAATTTCCCCAATGCATTCTTATAGAACCCACTAGTCTTATTTATCATAATTTTTAAAAACATTCTTATATTTTTCATAGAATGTTACTTTATAATGTTTTTCAAAACTTATAATTTTAATTATTGATTTTGCATCATAAAGTGCACAAAAAAATACAGAGATTTAAAATTTTGATGGAAAAATTCATTTGATATTGGAGAGAACAGAAATAAGATAAAAAACTTTCAAAAACCTCTTTTTATTGTCGTATTTAAAATTAATTTAAGGCTAAAAGTTATGTAAACAGTTGGTTTTGTTAGTGCAAATGTGCAAATGCAAACTTGGTTGGCACTATTTGACAAGCTATTTGCCAAGTCAACATAGTCAAAGTTGGTTGAAGTCAAGGCTTATATGATGCAAACTTAGAAGGAGATTGCTACATGCGGTGAGCTGATTGGGGTTTAGATTGGTGAGTGGATTTGCCAAGTAATTGGTGATTGATGCTAGTGTTGATTGACGCCAAATCGAGATATGATTGAAGACCATATTTGGCATGCAAATATGTTAGAAACTAATGAAGCATTCTAGAAGACTGGCTAACCAAAACTGTGATTGAGGAGATCAGGTTTTGGATGATATTCTTTTTGAATGAAGAATTTGTGTCTTGGAAGGCGCTATGTTGATGAAGCTGAGAACGTGACAGAGAGGAAGTCTAATTAGCTGCGGTGGTCGAAATCAGGTGGATTCGACGTAGTCGACTCAGAACTCAACCAGGAGGGTTGCAGGTGTCTTGAGGTCGAAGAGTAATGGAAGCTGAAGCCGTGTTCAATTCTTTAGCGGGGTTGTGATGCAACCGTAGTTACAACTAGGTTGCAACTGCTAAATGTAGAAGGAATCCAATTTAGTAGTTGCGGAGATTATGGCGATACTAAAAGAGAAAGGCGACATCTTAGGCAAGGTGTGTGCCTATTGTAACCCCTGCTGGTAAAAATTGACGTGTGACTGTGTGAGAAAACCTTAAGGGAGAGGTTAGAGTTCACCGGCAATTTGAGGGGACAGGGTGATAATGTTTTAGTGAGTGTATGTGTCAATTCTTTGTATATATGTTGTTCACCCTCTTTTAGTGGATTTTTATCTATGGGCTTGGCCCACCAGACGTAGGCTTGGAAGTCGAACTGGGTTACCAACTCTTGTGTCCCTTTTATGTGTTGTTTGCTTTGTTTGTGTGTGATTGTGTTAGTTATTCTCCTTTAAGATATTCTGTGAGCAGTGAGTTACAATTGGTGTTGCAACACCACATAAAACAGGTGGACAACCTGACAGAATTTACAAGTGGTATCAGAGCCAGTCACCATTGCTTACCTTGATTTCAAGGTTGGTGAAGTCTTGGAAAAAGTTCTGTCAATGGCCGGAAGGAAAAGAGTCTCCAGCAACCGTCCTCCACTTTTAAATGAAGAGAACTATTGATACTGGAAGGTGCGCATGAGGGCATACATCAAGTCTAAAGATGAAAGAGCCTGGATGGCTATTGAAGAAGGTTGGACACCTCCAAAACTTCTTGATGCTGGGAAGAATGAAGTTGAGAAGATGAAGAGCTGTTGGACCCAAGAAGAATTAAACAAAGCCAATGCAAATGGAAAAGCCCTAAATGCAATTTTTGGTGGAGTTGATGAAGCACAATTCAAGAGTATTGCAACATGTGACACAGCCAAGGATGCATGGGACATACTTCAAAGAATACATGAAGGAACAAACTTGGTACGTATCTCAAAACTTTAGATGCTAACATCTAAATTTGAGCATCTCAGGATGGAGGAAAAGGAGACCATCAGTAGCTTCAACGGAAAATTAATGGGCATAGAGAATCAAGCTTTCCATCTTGGAAAGAAATTCTCCGATGAGATGCTAGTTCGAAAAACCCTACGTTCACTACCAAGGAGATTTGAAGCAAAGGTGGCTGCAATAGAAGAGGCTCGAGACATTCATACCGTAAGACTAGATGAACTAATGGGTTCACTACAAGCCTATGAAATGAACTTGTATTCTGGAAGAAAGAAAGAGGTAGCACCCAAAGTAGAGGCACAGAAGGTGGTACAACATGAAGAAGGAAATACGATGTCCATACTCAGAGGCATTATGAAACTACTCGAGCAAGCCTTGTCCAAGAAAAGCTACTCCTGGAGAAATGGATGGAAGAATCGAAGGAAAGATCAGAAGAGCTACAACAATTTTCAGTGCTGGGGGTGTGGAAGGACTGGTCATCTTCTATGAGAATGTACAAGTTCAAGAAGGAAAAAGTCAAATCTCTCTACCACCATTAAAGATGTTGTAGAAACTAAGCAAAAGTTAGTGTCTCTATTGGAGATCAGGAAGGTCAAGAAGCACATGCTCTGAGTGGCAACTATGTCGCATTCACCTCACTGTTAAAGAATGCAGAAAGTCCCAGTCGATGGAAGGGTGTTGCAGATTGTGTTACAACAGCAGTTACAACTTCTGGAGGAAAAGATAACAACAACAGAGATGTTCCTAGAAATAAAAATCGATACAATTTTGGGGAATTCTCAGGAGTCAAGAGACAACAGAAAAGAACAATTCCTGTTTGTTACCATTATGGAGGTAGTGGACACAAAAGACCAAGATGCAAAAAGTTGAAGGAAGATCTTAAGAATAGAAAGGTGTTTGGTTTTGAACAATCATCCAACAGAAGGAAATTCAAAGGAAAAGTCACTGTGATCAGAAAATTGTGGATAAGAAAGGGGAACTCAAAGAGAGCAGCTACAGAAGAGAAGTCTGAATTATCTAAAAGACAAACTGTTAAAACAGTAGGCTACAAAGTATGTGGTGCATGTTAGATGGGAAAGCAGAAACGAACTACTCACAAAGTGTTGCAATTCACTGTTACAACAAGAGTGCTAGAACTGCTTCACATGGACCTCATTGGCCCCACTCAAATAGAAAGTTTGTCAGGACAACGATATATATATTTGTATGAGTAGATGACTATTCTAGATTTACATGGGTAGACTTCCTCAGGGAAAAGTCAGACACCTTTGCAGCATTTAAGAAGCTTTGCACACAACTTCAGAATGAGAAAGATTGCTCTATTGGAAAGATTGTCCGAATCAGAAGTGATCATGGGAGAGAGTTTGAAAATGCTCAGTTTGCCGAGTTCAACAGAGAACATGGAATCCAACACGAATTCTCAGCTCCAAAAACTCCTTAACAAAAAGGAGTAGTTGAACGCAAGAATCACACACTTCAAGAGATGGCCAGAGTAATGTTGAATTCAAAGAAACTTCCCACAAGATTTTGGGCAGAAGCAATAAATACAACTTGCTTTATTATAAATAGAGTGTATCTTCGTCCTTCAACCACTATGACTCCCTATGAAATATGAAAAGGAAGAAGACCTAATATCACTTACTTTCATATCTTTGGGAGCAAGTGTTACATCCTGAATGATAGAGATCAGCCTGGAAAATTTGATAAGAAGAGTGATGAAGGTATTTTTCTGGGGTATTCTACAAACAATCGTGCCTATCGGGTGTACAACTCAAGAACCAAAAAAGGTAATGGAATCCATAAATGTTGTTGTGGATGACTATTTTAATTAGATATGTATTGAGAAGACTCATAGCCCTGTTAAAGTGCCCGACAATCCTGATATCCAGAGCAACGGTTTAGATGATGATGATAGACAAGGAGAACAATCAGTTACAACACCATCTACAACACCTGATACTTCTCTAGATACAGTCAGACCTCAAGTTGCAACAGAAGTTACAACACATGATACAACAAGAGAAACAGGATCAAAGATTGATGAAGAAGAAAGTCAAGATGAAGACAGTCAAGAAGAAACCATTTATGAGCCATCCTCAAGAATACGAAAGAACCACCCAATACAGGATGTAATTGGTAATGTCGGCGAAAGAAGGCGTACTCGCAACACTCAAAGGGTAGATTACAGAGAACTGGCCGGATACATGTGCTATAACTCTCTCATTGAGCCAAAGAATGTAAAAGAAGCACTGAATGATGAATATTGGATTATAGCTATGGAAGAAGAGCTGAATCAGTTTGTCAGAAATGATGTGTGGACCTTGGTTTCCAGACCCAAAGATGTGAATGTCATTGGAACAAAATGGATCTTCAAGAACAAAACCGATGACAAGGGAAATATTGTTAGAAATAAGGCAAGACTGGTTGCTCAAGGGTATACCCAAGTTGAAGGTATCGACTTTGATGAGACATTTGCACCGGTTGCCAGGTTGGAATCTATCAGGCTGTTATTGGTTGTTGCTTGCTGCATGGGGTTCAAACTATATCAAATGGATGTTAAAAGTGTTTTTCTCCATGGAAACCTAAATGAAAAAGTGTATGTGGAACAACCAAAAGACTTTGAAGATCCTCATAATCCAGATCATGTATTCAAACTGAAGAAGGCTCTCTATGGCCTGGAACAAGCTCCCTGTGCTTGGTATGAACGGCTCACCAGGTTTCTACTTGAGAAAGGTATCAAAGAGGGGGGATCAACACAACATTGTTTATTAGAAGAACACAGGGGGCTCTCATGGTTGCACAAATCTATGTAGATGATATTGTGTTTGGATCAACATCTCAGCAGCAAGTGGATGAATTTGTGCTACTTATGCAGCATGAATTTGAGATGAGCATGGTAGGAGAACTGAGCTATTTCCTGGGCTTTCAGATTAAACAATGTACTGATGGCTTTTTCATTTCTCAAAGTAAGTATGCAAAGAATCTTGTGAAGAAGTTTGGACTAGAAAATGCTAGGCATGTTAGAACTCCAATTGGTGTTGGTGACAAACTATCTAAGGATGAACATGGGAAAGCGGTGGAACCTGGTCTCTACAGGAGCATGATTGGGAGCTTACTGTATCTCACTGCAAGCCGACCTGATATTTGTTTTAGTGTTGGGGTTTGTGCACATTATCAGTCCACACCAAACAATCCTACTTAATTGTTGTCAAGAGAATCATTCGCTATGTTGGAGGAACTACTGAATATGGCATCTGGTACTCGCGAGATTCCAATACACACGTGACAGGCTATAGCGATACTGAGTGGGCAGAAAACATTGATGATCGTAAGAGCACTTCTGGAGGATGCTTCTACTTGGGCACCAATCTGGTTACTTGGTATAGTAAAAAGTAGAGTTCAATATCCCTCTCTATAGCCGAAGCTGAATACATCGCTGCAGGAAGTTGTTGCACACAACTATTGTGGATGAAGCAAATGCTTGAAGACTATGGGCTGCAACAAGGACAGATGACTGTATTTTGTGACAACAAAAGTGCCATCGATATCTCAAAAAATCCTATTCAACATTCCCATACCAAGCACATTGATCTTCGTCATCATTTCATCCGAGATTTGGTTGAGAACAAGGTTATAGTTATGGATCATGTTGCAACAGAAGAGCAACTAGCTGACATCTTCACCAAACCCCTTGACTCTAACAGATTTGAGTACTTACATGGTGCATTAGGTCTTTGCCAAGTTTGATCCCTATGGGGAGGACCTGCAAATGACCCTCTCTCATTTGCCTTGATATCATTTGCAGCAGCAGTCAGGCAAGCTATTCGACAGGGGGAGTTACAACTTCAGATGCAACCGTTAGCTGTTCAGAAACTCAAGGGGAGTTGTACTTAGCTGTGCTTCTACACTACGCTGTTTAGTTTGGCATCATCCGCCACAAAGGGGGAGAAAGTTCCAGGTGCGAGTTTTTAGTGGTTGTGTCAAAGGGGGAGATTGTTAGTGCAAATGTGCAAATGCAAACTTGGTTGGCACTATTTGACAAGCTATTTGCCAAGTCAACATAGTCAAAGTTGGTTGAAGTCGAGGCTTATATGATGCAAACTTAGAAGGAGATTGCTACATGCGATGAGCTGATTGAGGTTTAGATTGGCGAGTGGATTTGCTAAGTAATTGGTGATTGATGCTATTGTTGATTGACGCCAAATCGAGATATGATTGAAGACCATATGTGGCATGCAAATATGTTGGAAACTAATAAAGCATTCTAGAAGATTGGCTAACCAAAACTGTGATTGAAGAGATCAGGTTTTGGATGATATTCTTTTTGAATGAAGAATTTGTGTCTTGGAAGGCGCTATGTTGATGAAGCTGAGAACGTGATGGAGAGGAAGTCCAATTAGCTGCGGTGGTCGAAATCAGGTGGATTTGACGTAGTCGACTCAGAACTCAACCAGGAGGGTTGCAGGTGTCTTGAGGTCGAAGAGTAATGGAAGCTGAAGTCGTGTTCAGTTCTTCAGCGGGGTCGTGTTGCAACCGTAGTTACAACTAGGTTGCAACGACTAAATGTAGAAGGAATCCAATTTAGTAGTTGCCGAGATTATGGCGATACTAAAAGAGGAAGGCGACATCTTAGGCAAGGTGTGTACCTATTGTAACCCCTGCTGGTAAAAATTGACGTGTGACTGTGTGAGAAAACCTTGAGGGAGAGGTTAGAGTTCACCGGCCATTTGAGGGAACAAGGTGATGATGTTGTAGTGAGTGTGTGTGTGTGTCAATTGTTTGTACACATGTTGTTCACCCTCTTTTAGTGGATTTTTATCTCCGGGCTTGGCCCTCTAGACGTAGGCTTGGAAGCCGAATTGGGTTACCAACTCTTGTGTCCCTTTTATGTGTTGTTTGCTTTGTTTGTGTGTGATTGTGTTAGTTATTTTCCTTTGAGATATTCTGTGAGCAGTGAGTTACAATTGGTGTTGCAACACCACATACAACAGTTGGACAACCTGACAGAATTTACAGGTTTGAAAGGATCAACTTAGTTATGTTCGTGTTTAAATAATTTTTTTTTTGTCTTTTGCTTTACTAATAAATCAAATTAATTAAACTGATGATATATTACTATTAATTATGAGAGTTTTTATAATCCGTTGAACTGAATTTAAGTGTAATTTTTTTTTTGGTTCATTTTAATTTTTGAGGGATATGTGTAATTTTATTTTTTAAAAAGATATAGATATGTACATATGCAAATGCCTAAGATTTAATTGATGGAGAGATTGAGGTTTTGAAGTTGGTGAAAAGAGATGAAGATAGAGAAGCACATGTTGTGAGGGAAGGTAAAAATTTTGGTAGGTCACCATACTATCACCTTTTTTTACTTTGGTTACCGAATTTTAATTTGTATCATTTTAGCTACCATACATCAATTTTGTTTCACTGGGAGGATACCGAGGGCATTCTGACGGGTAAAAACGGGATTCCGACCAAATTAAGCTGATGTGGATTATCCACGTCAAACCATAATATTAAAATATTATTAAAAAAATAATTACTTTTAATTAATTATTTTAATTACAATCGAATAATATTAAACAACATTAATTTAATTGACTAAACCCTAACCCTAACCCTAATCCTAACCCCCATCTCCCATGGTGCCAACAGGTTGCTCGGCCTAGGTCGAGGACCTCTCTCGACGAGGGATCTCAACCTCTTGGAAGCGATGGGGGAGGATGAAGGAGAGATCTCTGACCTAGAGGCAGTGTTGTTCAACGGATTCCTTACTATCGAAACCCCCAGATCCATCTCGATTCCAGAGCGTCCGGATCGAGGGAAGATGAGGATGAAGAGATCCCTAATTATGTGATAACACCGACATTCGGAGTTCTATTGGTGGACGTGATTGCTGAGAAGGGGATGGAGGTGGCAACAGAGACGAATCTGATGGTGGTCAGCGCGGAGATCGAGAAGGTTTTGGTGGCGAAGGCGGAAAAGGGGGTTAGCGGCCGGAGGTGTGCGGATCTCATTTGCAAGGGAGAGCTATGCAAGCGCGAAGTCGGTGGCGGAGTCGTGCCTGCTACAGGGGTTCTTGTTTGAATAGTAGATCGAGGTCGGGGAGACGAAGAGGGAAAGGAGGACTTCACTAGGGGAGCTGTTCTTGAAGAGCAGGATGGAGGAGGAGACGGTGCTCAGAGGAGAAGGGAGGGTGGTGGCGTCCAGCGCGGGGGGGGGGAGAATACAGTGAAGCGGCGCTCGGTGGCAAAGGCCATGGACTTGGGTGGTGCCATGGGAGATGGGGGTTAGGGTTTAGTCAATTAAATTAATGTTGTTTAATGTTATTTGATTGTAATTAAAATAATTAATTAAAAGTAATTATTTTTTAAGAATATTTTTATATTAGGGTTTGACGTGGATAATCGATATCAGCTTAATTTGGCAGGAATCCCCTCAATACCCTCCCGGTGAAACAAAATTTATGTATGGTACCCAAAATGATACAAATTGAAATTCGATAACCAAAGTGAAAAAAGATGATAGTACGGTAACCTACCAAAATTTTTACCTTGAGGGAAGGATTGATGGAATAAAGTCAATGTAATCTGACAAACAATAGGATGGTACTGCTACTCTTGTTTTCTCATTCTTTGAGGAAGAAGTTCAATCACTCTCAAATCAAATAATCAAATAAACAAATGAATAAATGAAGAAATAAAAAAAAAATCTGCCTTTTACTCTTGGGTGTCATCAAAGTTTGCCTCGGGGGGATGTGGTGGGGGTTCTTCCGGTGTGAACATTAAGCTCCACCTTAAACGCATGAACTGCATCAAATCAAGAAATAATTAGGAAGTGGATATCACAAATTACTTTCAAGAAAACATGTTGTTTGTCTTGAAAAGTCCAAAAAGTTTACCATAATTCCCCTAAAGAGAGCCAACTAAAGCCTAAGTTTAATGCTATCTCTAGAATTCCCCTAAAAAGTTTAATGCATTGAAGTTATGTATGCCTTAACTCTAAAAATTCTTCAACAAAACATATCCAAGTCTAACCACCTATTAGAGAAGAGCTAACCTCTCACTCATCAAGTAGTAACTAACACAAGTTGTTGAACTTTCACCAACATGTGATGAATATCGCTCTTTTTCCAAGCCTAAACTATGATTCTCATTTGATAAATCTAATCTACATGAAAGAAATTATAATATATCTATATAAACAAATGCTGATTATAATATATCTATATGAAACACAATTTAAGGTTATAGGAAATATAATTTAAAAGATAAAATGGTGAATTTATATGATTAACTCCTGCATCTTCCAAATAGGGAAACCTGCACTGACATGTATGGAAGGATTATATATCTAGTGACAAGCCACAGAAGGTTTGCACTGACAATAGATGAGTATTGGCCATATTGAAGTCAACCTCCAACAACAACAACAACAACAACATGACAAATAAGCCTTAATCCCATTCTAGATGGGGTCGACTATATGAATTCTCTGTCAACAACAACTTAGTTAACCTCCAACCAACTACTAATTATACCAGGTTCACCAATGCAATACAATTATAACTAGTTAAGGTCATCTAATTGATCAGGTTGCTGGATGAAACTAGCCCATCTTATATATTATTTTGTATAATAATTATGTCTTTCATGTTTTTTTATTATAACACAAACATATTTGTAATAAGTTTAATGGTGATTATTTCATGTTGATCAAAATATCAATTTGGTAATTTATAAACTTTATTTACAGAACATGCCATTCATGTTTTCAACTTAAATGTGCGAAATAGATTAGAAAATTGTGGATTGTGTCAAATAAGAAGCTATCCTTCAATAAATCAACCCATTAAGAACTAGTCATTTCGCCAGACTCATCAACTCTATAATGCAAATCCTGCTATATTTGTTTACAACCAGAAGACATGAGTAAAAACCACAACTAAATCAAGTGAGTAGCGCAATTAATCAGCTAAAATTTAGGTTTTTTTTTATAAAAAAATGCAGATATCATTTGGCTTCCTCTGAATTAGGATTCTTCTGAGACAATATAACAAAAAGGTAGAAAATTTTCTACGTTTTCTTGAAAACTTACAGAAATTGATGATGAAACAAGGTCAAGTTGTTTAGCCAGCATCATATCAGATAGCTTCCAGCCCTGATAAATGCTCAAATTAGCAATAAACACATTTCTTCAAAGATATTATCGTGTGAACTACTCAGGGATAATGGAAAAACCAAATGCCGGAAAGTGTTTCTAAGGTAATAGTACATAAAGACATTTGATGGCAAGGAAATAACCGACAAAATACGAAATACACATCTGAATTGAAAAGTATGTCAGATGCATAAGTTGTTGTTGTATCAATTGCTCACTAGATCACTATTCTGCTAACTTCCAAAAAATTATTGCCATGAGAGTCACAAATGAAGTTTAGTAGGTTCGTAAGCCCATATGTCTGACATGGTATGTCATTTAGGAAAGGTCTAATATCCAATTTAGTCTTTTTATTATACCGAACTAGCCCTTTTATTCCCTCTATTATAAATTGAGCCTTTTTGGTTCCTATAATTTCACGATTGAGAAATGTCAGTCCCTCCCACATGTCTTTTTAATCCCTATATATATGCTTTTCAGGCCTTTTTGGTATATACATATGCCTTTAGGGAATGTATTTTTACAATCGTGAAAGTAGAGAGACTAAAAAGGCTCAATTTGTAATGAAGAGACTAAAGAGCCAGTTCGGTATAGAGGGACTAAATTGGGTATTAGACCTTTAGGAAAAAACAATCCGCTATATGGCCAAGTAAGCAGTGAATATAATTTCTGAATCACATAGTTCTATCTTCCATAATGCCTAGAAGTTGTAGTAACTAGAGGATAAAAATAACCTTCAACCAAATATAGCCTACAACACCAATAACAATGATACTTGACATGGTGAATTCATGAGAACCTGCAAAAATTGCAAAACAATTTAGGGTCAATTGGTGTTCTGAAATAACTAAAGAAAAATTTTATAAGAAAAAACAGATGTAAAAGATGAGCTGAATAAGACCAAACATTTTGATGATAAAAGAATTTTGATATACTTCCAGATAAGGAAAAAAAATATTCTTGAGAAGTTGGATGGCAAAACCAAATAAACCAAACTACAAACAATGACTACCAATAAAGAGAACACCGACTACAATGACTTTTCTTCTATATAGGGCTTCAAACAATCAAGTTGGTTGTGAGTAGCTCGAGATCGGCTCGGTAAAAGCTCGAGTTCGACTTGGAATTTCAAGCTTTCGAGCCTAGCTCGAGCTTCAATTTCGAGCTCGAAATTAATTTCGAGCCGAGTTCGAGTCGAGTCGAGCTCAGCTCGAAAGTTCGAAATTTAATATTAATATATTAATATATAATATAAATATTAATAAAAATTAACAAAAAATTATAAATATTAATAAATATTATAATATATGAATAAAATATTTAATATTTAGTATTGATATATAATATATAATATAAAAAAAATTAATTTATAAATAAGTTTTTAATTTCAAACTAAATCTGAGATTTCAAAATTATAATTGAGTTCTTAATTTCGAGCTTTCGAAATTAAAATCGAGCCGAGCTCGAGCAAATTTATTCGAGCTAATTTCAAGCTCGAGCTCAAACTAGGCTATTTCCAGCCGAATTCGAGCTGGGCCCAGCCCGATCAAGCTCGGCCCATTTACAGCCCTACTTCTATATATAGAACCTTTTATCTAATGTTGCAAATATAACAAAAATAAAAAAAGGTGGAATTTAGCAGAGAATTAACTCTTACCAGATCTGGTACCAGTTATTATAGTAATCGATCTTGATGATGACAAGAAGAGTTGAAGCTCCTGTCGCAGATTATTAACCTGAGAAAAATATTTAAGAAACTACAAGTTTGAATGTTATTGTTCACCGAGAAGATATAAAACAATGAAAGGTAGGTCCAGAGAGCAAAAAATACCGCACCAGGCAGATTAACATGCCAGAAACAAATTTATGTAAAATCTAACAAATCATAAATCAAAATTGAAGAAATCAAAATACTCACTTTTAGAATTATTAGCTGATGAAAGATAGCCAAAATAAATTTGGATATAAAACTAATAACATTTTCTTTGTTTAAGAAAACAATATCGAGCAAGTTGATAAAATAGCGCAAGAATCAACAACATGGTATGAAAATTAAATTAAATAATATCAGCTGCTTCATTTACTGTGAACTTGGAAGGCTCAACTATAGAGGAAGAGTTTTTGATGGTAGGTTCAAAAATATAATAGCAGCAATCTGCAAACCGAGCTAATAGTGCATCATTATGTGGTTTTCCAGTTGACGAAGAGTTATCTTTATCTTGTTGAAGGTGCCTTGTTACAATCTGTCATGCAAGAAAATTAATCAAAATGTGTGAGTAGGCACTTTGAAATTCAATTATTACAATAAACTACGTATGCATATATATTAAGCTTTAAGCAGACCTTCAGAGCTCCAGAAAATAAGCCGGTAAGATCAGATAAATGTCCTTCCTTCGCATGGGCAGTCCCAACTATTCCTGTGACACAATTAGAAACAATGAATCCAGGACCAAATACAACAATGCCTTTTTATTAAAAATAAATGGATAAATCACATTATCTATTAATACTGATATAAAAGTTCATTACAAATAATCTCAACCAAGTTGACAAAAAGATACATAAATTCAGACAATACCACATTCTTGATCGAGTTGTTGATGTTTTATGTGCTCTCTTGGCCTGTAGACTAGTCCTTGAAGGTTTCATCGCCTCCTGCGGTTCGAGTTGGGATACAACCATGCCTTTTAATATGTTATTTAAGAGCAGTTATGGGCTCTTCTTCAAAGAAGCCCCTCCCAAAGAAGTTGCTCCATTATGGTGGATATCACCTAAATGGTTGTAATAAGCCTTTCACAACTGATCCATGTCATTAAGAAAGTGAACAAGATTTTCTATTTGGATATATCAGAAAGGGATAAAACATCGTTTGTTCTTTTAGATTCAAATGCTCCATGTGATTGCTAATGTAGCTACATCCCAGCCCCATCGCCCAGGTGTTGGTGGTGAGTGAGCAGGAGATGAGCAGTTGTGCTACTGTTTTCGTTGTCCATATCACACATAAAACAAGTAGTGTGAGTATCCCTCCAATTCCTTTTGTGCAGGTTATTTAGGGTAAATATTTTGTTCTCCTTTGTCATCCAAGTGAGGAGCTTGATTTTTAAGACACGAGCATTAACAAAACCTTTATTTACATAGCTTAAGATTCCCCGTTTATCCTAAATCTATATAAAGGCTTGACTTTAAAGTTTTGGGAGGTCATGGGCCTCTAGATTCTCTTGGCATCGGCATTTTCCTGTAGTTTGTGAGCTCTCCTAATATATCTAAAATACCAAAGATATTTCAACATCAATTTTTTTAGTCTTTGTTATTGATGATTTCTTTCATTGGTGTCATCATCCTCCTCAAATCTCATGTATAATGCTAGAAAACTCACAACAAAAATATTAAAGTAATGATCACATCATGAAGATCAATAAAAAAAAAAGGGATCCTCTCCTCTGTGTTTATTGTGATTTTAAATTTATATTTTAAAATTCAATAAAAATGGTTTTTTTTAATAAATATTGACAAATCACTTGCATGATTCAAACAGGCATGTTGAAATTCTCAATCCTTGCTTTCTTTTATGGGATGATTACATAGCATAGCCAACTTTTTTTAAGAAGTAAATACTCAAATTATTAGAATAACAATTAATTGGAGCAAGTGCAAGTATTTTCCAGAGTCTTTGGCCTTGCTTCCTCAGCACCCAGTTTCTCTTATTTTTTCTACTCTTCTAAAGTCATACAATTGAACATTTCTAGTCTCTGGGAGCCAAAATGTCAGAATCCCACTGAAAATAGCAAACCCTCCAAACACAACAAAAGAGAGGCTGGGCTGAGCCGCCCAAACACCACTAACAACGGCGCCACCGCGCCACCGAGCATCAATGTTTGCCCCAACAACGACACGACAAAGTTCCTCACGTTGGTCGGAAAGAGCTCGGCGCAATAGATGAAGAGGATATCATACGCCATGGATGCAGCCATAAACCCCACTGTCTCCAACCCAAGCTGAGCCCAACTATGCTCAGACTTCTTCTTCTTCGCAAAAATTATTGTCACCCCCCGACCCGGATCTCGGGACCTCGGGCACATCAACAGACCGGCCGTATCCAAGAAGAGGCAATCTCAACTTGAATACAAGGCCTAAATGTGAATCAGCAGATAACAAACCATAATATAAAATAAACTCAAGTTCAAAAGAACATAGAATCGTAAGGGTCCATAGGCCCTATACAAAGTCTGGTCCCTATACGTGTCCTACATAAAATAAACAGCTCTTAAAATAAAGGATAAGGGAGACCCCGAGACCTTGGATCTTCTAATGATCTCTCCACAGCTCCACACCCCCCCCCCCCTAAACCTCGGAATCTGTAAAAGAGAGAAAGAGCAAATGCATGAGCTTTCGAATGGAAAGCCCAGTAAGCACCTCTGCCGGCCAAAAGACATATGAAAGCAACATGTCAAATAAAGGGATTACAGTCCCAATAAAATACAACCCTAGGAGTCTACCAGAAACAAATCCAAAGGTACGACCCCTGATAACAGAAGCCCTCAAGCTCTGTGATGAGTTTCAAAGAAAGCTCAAGGATCACTCCCGGCCAGTATATCCAGCTACTTGTTGTAAACACGACCTTCTGGTCGTTCGACCCTTCGGTCGCAAGTCGGTAGAACTACCTCTTATACGTGTTAACACGGTCAGCGTCCCATTCCCACTGACGGGTAAGACCACCATAGAATAGCCTCTCTGGCACGGCAAGCAGAAATGTTAGGGGGTCCTGTCCCTGAGCACTTCCCTATTGGAGCCCCCTCGCTCCACTGAGTCCGAGCAGTAGACCACAACAAACAGGGATATCAACATCCCGAAAACAATCATACATGCTCAACAGGAATCTAAAATGGACAAAGATGCATGTATGTGATTATTGGAGCAAAAGTGTAATCAAATCCAAAGAAAACCCGAAACCGGGTAGGAACGAAGCAAGTGTACTTACCTCCTGTTGAAACTAGAAGTCCTCTTAGTCTCCTCTTGAATGCCTTACAACTCCTCGAGAGTATCTGGCATACAGAGTTCCTATTAGAATTGAAATTCTGACAAAAATCCTATGTCTCTAGTTCCACATGCATGACTACTGTTCTTGTTGGGCCTAGGCCCACTAACGGGTCTTAAGGACCACCTCCCTGATTACCGGCCCTTATCCCCAGTTTCCATGTCCTATAGTTGACTCTAGACCTAAACTTGGTCAAACCTAGTCAACTTTACCCTTATTTGTCGAGTCAGAACTCTAATTGTCTGTCTCGAGTCATCTTAGTTGAATTGGGCCCATTCCCAAACCCACTAAACAATTTAGTTTTACTTTAGTCCTTTCTAACTAAGAAAGGGCATTTCCGTCATTTAGGTAGCAATGACCCTAGGGTTTAAGGCCTCACCACTAGGCTGGGGTAGTCTTGGTTTCAACTCCCACCACCCACAACCCTTGCCTTTTTATAATTCAAATATTTTTTTTTAATCAATCCCTTTAATCTATTAGTCACACTATATTAAAAAAATAATCATTTCATTTCTAACTATAATCTATTAACTAATATATTACTATAGTTTTTTTTTAATTTAGTTTTATTTCCCTCTCTATCTTCCCCGACCGAGACTCGTCGGAGGAGTCCGCCGGAAAATCCTCTCCTCTAACCGTGGACTCTCGCCGCCGGTGATCCCCGCGTGGAGCTTGGTCTCAGTCAGGGCAAGCATTTGAGCCCTTCAATGGCCTTCCGTTCGTCTCCCCGACGTCTCTCCACTCTCGGTCGCGATCACCAGCTCCGGTGAGCTCGCAGTCCCCCCCAAGCATACATAGAATCCTAATTTAGGCGTCGGGAAAGATAATTACCTCAATTAGAAACCTCCTGGTGGTGTTTGCAGCCGCTTCTGCCCCTCTCCGAGCCGCCACCTCCTTCTCCGACGACGCTCTCCAGCGACAGTCCCCTACTTTGCTCACTCCTCTGTTCCCTTGAGTGTCTTTTGCTCCATCCGCTCAAGAACGCTCTTATAGAGCTTCGCGAAACGAGGAAGAGCACGGTTCCTCGCCCGTAACGACCGGAGAAAGCAGCGAGGCGGCGGCGGCCGTTTCAGGTAATGCGCGACCGTTGCCGGGGGAAGTTGCGGTGCCTTGGGATGAACACTCGCAGATAAGCGGTGGTGATCCCCCGGTTCAATCCAACGGCCATAACTTAGTGTAATGTCTTGAATCTGCAAGCGCCCCTGATCAACGGTCGAGATCAACTCAATCTCGACGGTCCGATCTTCCGTAACTGCCTCTTATCCAGAAATCTTCAGATGAAAGGCTGAGATTTGATACCATCTAACGGTCCAATTTCAATCCAGTGCCTCGGATCGATTCCAAATAAGATGAGCGGCTCTCGCTCGCCCTCACCGTGGGGTCGCTTTCTTTGCCTCCTCACTCTTTGTCTCTGATCCAGCACACCATCTGATGGATCCCATCTTATCTCGCCACATGGCCTTACGGGGGCCGTTATAACGCTCCGAGATCAGCTGCGATCTAAGATAATCTAGTCTCAGCCGTCCACTACATTCAATTTGTGTTTTTATCTGGAATATTTTCCAGAAGTCCCTAGTTTTTCCTTGTTTACAATTTTAGTCCCTTCTCTGAGAGAGAAAACAATTCACCTTTAGTCCTTGGTATTTCCAAAATTACCAAAAGGTCCTCCATACCCTACATTAACCCTAATTAGGGTTTTAGTCCTTTAGTTTCTATTTTCTCCCACCTAATTAAATCATTTAATTCCTTAGGAAAATTTCTTTAATAATCCAAATTAAAGGAATTTAAACTCATTTTATTTCCATAAAATCCTTGGATTTTACAATTATGCAAAGAATGGATGAAACTCCGGCGATGACTGAAGACAATGAGAAGAGCAAACGCCGGTAGGTCGAACGTAGCAAAAAACTGCCTACAATAACGGCAGGAATCTCTATCAGTGAATTTGCGGCGATAGTAAAGTATTGGTTGAAGTTTAGGTTCTTCACATTCAACTGGACTCCATAATAGACAAAGCCGACTGCGAAGCCGGTCACCATTATTACGATCATTCTTTTGGCGGCCCATCTCACTGACCCGAGTTTTTTGGTACTGTTGGTAGAACTAGTTGTGCCGATTAGGTTGATGATGGTTAAGTTTTTGGGCAGCCTCCTTACGTTGAGCTTGGCGAGCTTGTTCAAGACTTTCATGGCTTCATCTGTTCTTCCCTTGATGGTGAGCCAACGGGGGACTCAGAGATGAAGGGAGTGAGGAAAATAGAGTAAGCCAGAGGGAGGGAGGAGATGATGTTTCTCCATGAGTGTTTTGAAGGGTATGCGATGAGTGGGAGGGAAAGAAAGCCGATGGTGAAGAATAAGAAGCCGGAATTGCCTACTTGGCCGCGCCATTTCCGGCCAACAGCTTCAGTGGAGAAGACAAGACAACAAATTCCAATGCCAGAGCGAGCAAAGCCGTTGGTGAAACGAATG
The DNA here is from genome assembly GCA_026586065.1 of Dioscorea zingiberensis. NCBI lineage: Eukaryota > Viridiplantae > Streptophyta > Magnoliopsida > Dioscoreales > Dioscoreaceae > Dioscorea > Dioscorea zingiberensis. The sequence continues at coordinate 5,161,539 of CM048823.1, read as the reverse complement.
AAGGTGTAAAGCCAGACGTTCGGGGAGAAGGAGGTTAAGAAGCTTGTTATCGCTGTAAGCAGACATGATAACACAATTGTCTTCTTCCGACCAAGATATGCATCTGCAAGTTGACCTTGAATGGCAGAAACTACATCATCAACTTAATTTTTTAGTTAATTTATATGCTATCACAAGTATCGATTTTACTTTTATAAAGATAAAATAAAAATAAAAATAAAAACATGTATACCGAAGAGGGAACCAATGAAGAACATGGAGGGAGGGACACCAGCTCTGAACTTGTGGCTACAAATGAGGTCCTATTTAGCAATGGTGGAGGTCTTATGACCACCAATCCAGTCCCAAGTGCCAGGCTCAAGGTTGCACAATGAAATATTTAAGGAGGAGGAGCATGAAAATGAAGGCACCTTGCACTTCCATGCAGGCTGAGCATCAGTGAAAATGGTGACAAGAGTATTCTGAGCATCAAACACCCAAGCCAATGAGACCAAGAACATCTGCAAAATCTGAGATGACCCAAAGGATCCAACATGTTGTTCTATGATCTCATTTACTGTGAGTTCCACCTTAGTTTTTGTTTGGCTTCCTTCCTCCACATCTTCATTCTCCACTTGGACCACCTCCATGTCCTCTGCTTGAACTTCTCCCGTGGTTGATGGATGGTTCTTGTGTTTCTTGCTGAGATGTTAAATTTGTAAGTAAAGCAAGTTTTTAAAGAGAGCAAATTGAATATGAAATGGAATTGAAAAGCAAATTGAATATGAAAAGGAATTGAATCGATGGAAAAAGAATTGAATTGTATGTTTTTGTGTACCTGTTTACAAGAACGTTTGAACTAGATTACAATGAAATATCACCCTTTCTCCTCAAGTTACTCCTAATTATTTCCATAATTAACATCATAATGATCTCCAATCAATATCACCATGATTATAGCCCATGAATATTTCCTTAACATAACAGAAAATTGCTTGTATACACCTCCAAAATTATATATTTGCTTAAATACCCATATAAAATTGCTATTTGCTTGCATAACCCTCTCCCAGAGTTAGTCCATGAAAGTAGGATTAGGATTGGTAGTTGGAATATAGGATCTTTGACAGGAAAATCTATGGAGTTAGTTGACACTCTAAAAAGGAGGAGGATAGATATAGTATGTTTGCAAGAGACTAGGTGGATAGGAAACAAGGCTAGAGAGATTGGTAACACAGGTTATAAATTATGGTATTGTGGAGGGGATAAATATAGAAATGGTGTGGGTATAATTGTGGAACCAAAAATGAAGGATAAAGTGGTTAAAGTGAAAAGGGTAGGAGACAGGATTATACATTTGAAGCTAGTGTTGGGAAAAGAAATAATTAACATAGTGAGTGTGTATGCCCCTCAAGTAGGCTTAGGAGAAGAAGATAAGGTCAAGTTTTGGGAAGATTTGGATATGGTAGTTCTGGGGATTCCAAGTGAACAAGAGCTTTTTATTGGGGGTGATCTTAATGGACATGTAGGTAGACTTAGTGATGACTACGAGCAAATGCATGGAGGTTATGGTTATGGCAACAGGAATGAGGAAGGACAATCTATATTAGATTTTGCTTTAGCTCATGATTTGGTGTTGACCAACACTTGCTTTAAGAAAAGGGAATCACACTTGATTACCTTTAAGAATGGGGGTAATTGTAGCCAAATTGAATTTCTTGTTATGAGAAGAAGAGATAAATCTATTTGTAAAGATTGCAAGGTTATACCTGGAGAAACATTAACCACACAACATAGGTTGGTGGTGTTGGATGTGAAGAAAAAGGGCATAGTAAAAACAGAAAGAAGGGTTAAGCAAAGTAGGATTAGATGGTGGGCGTTAAAAGGAACCAACCAATTAGCATTTAAGGATAAAATATGGGAAGAAAGAGGCACCAATGTGAAAGATGATGCAAACACCTTATGGAAGGAGATGTCGAATCGTTTTGAGAAAATAGGAAGTAAGCTCCTAGGGGTCTCTAAGGGGCTGGGACCTCGACCACAGGAATCATGGTGGTGGAATGAAGAGGTTCAAAAGACAATTAAAGAGAAAAGATATTGGTATAAGAAATTACCCACAGCTGAGGATGGAGAAGTCTTTGAAAAGTATAAAAAGGCAAAAAAAGAGGCGAAGAAAGCGGTTAGCGAGGCCCGAGGTAAATCCTTAGCTGATTTATACCAAATGTTAGGGACACGGGAAGGAGAAAAGGAAGTATACAAGATAGCAAGGCTAAGAGATAAAAAAAGGAAAGACTTGAACCAAATCAAGTGCATTAAGGATGGGTCTCAACAGGTCTTGACAGGAGATAAGGAAATCAAGGAGAGATGGAGAAACTACTTTGATCACTTGTTCAATGCAAGTCATGAAGATAACTTTACGGATTTTTATGCATCAACGATAGAAAGGAACTTTAGCTATACACGTAAGATCAGGCCTAGCGAAGTCAAGGAGGCACTGGGAAAAATGAAGGCCGAAAAAGCTTGTGACCCAGATGGTATCCCGATTGAGGTTTGAAAGTGCCTTGGAGAAGTAGGGGTAGAGTGGTTAACCAAACTCTTCAACTCTATTCTAAAAGGGGGAAAAATGCCAGACAACTAGAGAAAGAGCATTTTGGTTCCTATTTATAAGAATAAGGGAGATATTCAACATTGTACCAACTATCGTGGTATTAAGTTTATGAGTCATACGATGAAACTCTGGGAGAGGGTAATAGAGCATCGACTCAGGTATATCACAAAGGTGTCAGAGAACCAATTTGGTTTTATGCCAGGTAGATCCACAACAGAAGCCATTTTCCTATTAAGAAACTTGATGGAGATCTACAGAGAAAAGAAGAAGGATCTCCATATGGATTTTATTGACCTGGAGAAAGCATATAATAGGGTACCAAGACAAGTCCTTTGGTTGGTATTGGAGAGGAAAAACATCCATGTAAAATATATAAATATTATTAAGGATATGTATGAGGGAGCGGTTACAAGTGTGAGAGCGATGGGAGGCGTCTGAAGGAGTTTCCTATAACAGTGGGTCTACATCAGGGATCGGCCTTGAGCCTATACTTGTTTACCCTAGTGATGGATGAATTAACTAGTTATATCCAAGATGACATCCCATGGTGTATGTTGTTTGCAGATGATGTTGTCCTAGTGGATGAGACTAGAGATAGAGTAAATCAAAAGCTAGAATTATGGAGAAACACTTTAGAAAGTAAAGGCTTTAGGTTAAGTAGAAGTAAGACAGAATATATGCACTGTAATTTTAGTCTAAGTAGGAGAGATGAAGGAGAAGTGAAACTAGGGGGGTGGTAGTGCCTAAGGTTAATCATTTTAGGTATTTAGGTTCCATTTTCCAGGATGATGGGATGATAGATGAAGATGTAACCCATAGAATCAAAGCTGGATGGTTGAAATGGAGAAGTGCCATGGGAGTGTTATGTGATAAAAAGATGCCTAACAAAATAAAGGGAAAATTTTATAGGACGGCACTTAGACCGGCCATGTTATATGGGAGCGAGTGTTGGGCAACTAAAGTTCAACATATGCATAAGATGAATGTGGCCGAAATGAGGATGTTAAGATGGATGAGTGGTCAAACAAGATTGGACAAGATTAGAAATGAACACATCCGACAGAAGGTGCATGTTGCACCAATTGAAGATAAAATACGAGAAGGACGTTTAAGATGGTTTGGACACGTACGCCGGAGACCCCCAGGTGCTCCAGTTCGAAAATGTGATAGTTTAGTTGTAGAAGGTAAGAAAAGGAGTAGAGGTAGGCCTAGGATTACGTGGAGAGAGGTGGTGTCTAAGGACCTACGTAGGTTAGATATTGAGCCGAATCTTGCTTTCGATAGAGTGACATGGAGACAAAGAATTCATATAGCCAACCCCGCCTAGTATAGGATTACCGATCAGTCGGCTAAAAGGTTTTCCTTCATTAGCTTAGCTTTGTTTGTAGGGATATTGTTCTGCTTCTAACATCCCAATCTCTCATAGAATTATTTGTTGTTATTATTACTTATTTATGTATTTTTTTATTTTTTTATTTTTTATTTTTATTTTTATTTTATTTCATTTTATTTCCATTTATTTCATTTTATTTTATTTTTATTTTTATTTTTATTTCATTTTTGAGAGCGACATGAAAACAGAGAATCCATATAGCCGACCCCATCTAGTATGGGATTAAGGCTTAGTTGTTGTTGTTGTTGTTGTTGTTGCTTGCATAACCCTCGAAAACTATTTTCTTTGCTTATATACCCTGCAGTTACCGTTAGTTTTTTCAGAGTTAACTATAGAATAAAGTTAAACTTGGTTGAAAAATTACACAATAACCCTCATTTTTAATAATTTTGACTCTCCAAAACTACTTTCCTACGAGTGTGAACCCTCCTGGACGCCACCTTTTTCTTTTCTTCTCATCTAAGCTGCGACCGTGGCAATCTCCCTCCCCGCGGCCATCTTGTTCTTTTCTTCTCAACTGCAATCTCCCTTCAAGCAGTGATCACCATTCATTCGGCTTGATTTGGCCACAGATCGGACACACCAGGCTAGCTAAGATAAAGCTTAAATTTCAAGCTCAAAATTAATTTTGAGCTGATCTTGACAGAGCTCCGCTTGAAAACTTGAAATTATAATTTATGGTCATTCTAGACTTGTTGATTGTATTTTTATATATAGAATAAAATTTAGTTCTAAGTTGGGAAGCTCAATTTAGTTTATTAAAATTTGTTAGTTCCTGACAGGGGTGGTTGTATGTTTGGTTGTAATGAATATTGTAACTCACTCTCACTGTAACTCTTAAGAACACACAACCTCACACTCTAAAGCAAGTAATGCAATCAAGAGAAAAGAGACACAAGATTGGTAACCGAGTTCGGTTCTCCTAGCCTACCTCTGGGGGGCCAAGCCCGGAGACAGCGATCCACTAAAAGAGAAGAGAAAACATGAGTACAACTCCCTTTTCACTCATCTCACACATAAATAAACACCCACTCAAGATCGCTCAATGCCCACACTACCTAACTCCCTTAAGTCTCTCTTGTGTGTCACACCTCAAACCCTTGAGTTGGGTCCTTTATATAGCCACTCCACGAGCCTGCTAAACAATCTCTCTCTCCGTGTCTCTGAAATCTCCTCGGTTACCATCTTTGGACTCCTTCCAAAAATAGCCGTTGCAGATCCTGTCGCACCCGATCCTGCAACGTGGCCCAGTCCAATGAACTGACTAAGGCTGCAGCTTTGCGTTGCTCTATGAACTCTAGACCTAAACCCTCCCGGCTTTATCTGAGTCGACTCCGTCTGATCCTCCCGATCATGACCACGGCAACTGGCTAGACCCCTTTCCGTCACATCCACGAACTCATCAAGTCGCCTCCCGGCATGGCGTCTCCCGACACGTCAACATTACAGGTTTCCAAACTTAGCTGTTGACTCACTCAAGTTTGGTCTTCAGCATATCTTCACTGAATCTATCTTCATACCATATTTGGCCTCTCGCCAAAGTATGGCCTTCATAGAATAGTGTAAATCTTCATGTTTCCAAATCAGCTCTTTTCCAAATCTGGGCAGCGATATATTTAGACACCTTCTAAATATATTCCTCATGCTTGGATTCTTGTTGCCATAATTAGTATAACCATCTTCCAAGTTGATATTCAATAGATTTGTTCCTCAAGATATGGCGCCTTCCAAACATGTGCGCTTGCTAAACATGTGAACCTTCTAATGATAGCTCCTTCACTTGCATCTTAGTCATCTCCTAAAGATAGTGCCTTGCCATATCCAGCTTACTGTCCTAATATAGCACTAGTGAGATCTTCTAGAAGCTTTCCAAAGATATTCCTCCTCATGTATAATTCCAACAGACTTTGACCAGGTCAACTGAGCCTTTGTAGTCATATGCCACATCATCAGTTACGGACCTCATGCCTTGTCACCAAAGCCACATCATCTTTAGCTATGTCACTAAGGCCACATCATGTCTTCAGTAACCTTGGTTGCAATCTTTGTCACATCCATATTTGCAACGGCTGTCACTGCTGAGTAAACCACTACCTGCCATCTTGTGTCATATTGCATCTCCATTTGTTTATGCCAGTAAGTTGTCAAATAATGCCAACTGAAGTGTTGTTTGCACTAACAAAATTTATGTAAAATATTCAATTTACTTTTTGTAATTTATATATTTGAACATTTTAATGCTTCTACTTTTATGAAGCATGTCCAAACTCCACATGATAAAAAGTGTTTAACTTACTCAAAAAAAACACTTATAACCCAAAAATAATCTTGTCCAAACGGACCAAAATACTGTGAACCTAACATACGCTTTTAATGTATTAACAATTCATCTCTTGCTTCTCTTCATGAATTCAAAGGAAGAAAATTTCCCCTAGGCATTCTTAAAGAGCCCACTAGTCTTATTTATCATAATTTTTAAAAACATTCTCATATTTTTCATAGAATGTTACTTCATAATGTTTTTGAAACCTTCTCATTTTAATTATTGGTTTTGCATCATAAAGTGCAAAAAAAAAAAGGAAAAGATGGAGATTGAAAATTTTGGTGGAAAAAATCATAAGATATTGGAGAAAACCAAAATATGATAAAAAACTTCTTGAGAAACCATTTTTATTGTCATATATAAAATTAATTAAAGACTAAAAGTGTTACTAAATGGTTTAGAAGAATGGCCGCCTCTGTTATCTCCGAGTCTAAATAATTTCTTTTTTTTTCTTTATTAACAAATCAAATTAATTAAACCGATGATATACAATAAAACTATTTATATTACTATTAGTTATGAGAGTTCTCATAACCCGATGAACATAATTTAAGAGTAAATTTCTTTTGGTTCATTTTAATTTCTAAATAAACATATTCGGATTGGATCTTTAAATTTGTAATAAAATCAATTCTACTTTGGTTTCAAGGGTGAAAAGAACATCTTATGAGTTATTTTAATTTTATTTTTCTAAACAATTTGGTTTTAGATTTTTATGCGAAACAAAACAGTGTATACACAAATGTGTTTATTTTATATTTACTGTGTATAACTTTCGAAAATATATTGCATCTATATTGGTTTAAATAGTTTTTTTAGAATTTATTATTATTATTATTATTATTATTATTATTATGCATAACATGAATGTCAATGTAAAATTACTTGCTTATATTTATATTCTCTCATTTTTTTAAAAATTTCTTATAAAAAAGTCAAATTTCATGAAAATAGAGATGTGCAAAAACTTAAAGTTATGAGTTTGAAGGATGTAAAATAAACATTTTCCTTAAGGAACAACTTTTTAAATGTCTAATCTTGCATTTTATTACCAAATAACTCCAAATATGCTTGTTTCAGTGTCTCTAATGCAATTAAATTTGAGTAGAGTTTTATAAAAAATAATTGATAAATTATCACTTAATTTAAAATAACATATAAATGTAAATAATAAAATTCAAATATATCATTTAGTTTCTAATTTTAATGTCAAAATTTAAAGAATGTTACATAACAAATAGTTCAAAATCCCTTTCTTTTAATTTTGTTAGATTTATTAAACTATAATTTCATTCTTGTATCTAAACTAACATCGATATTTTATTCTAAAACTTCTCATCTTTTTTTTTGAAGAACATACCGAACTTCTGCAATAAATAGCACTACTTCTTGAATAAACATTTTGTTGTTGTTATACGCAGAACTTGCATATACCACGAACCAAACAACTAAAATTTTTGTTGTTGTTATTACAATTCGACGTCTGGACCAACACCTTCTCGAATGGATGACATGTGGACACTTCGGGATGGCCCCATCGAGAGCCAAGCCCATGATCACCTCGGCCGAAGTTTATCATAACTTTTCAGATGGGACATCTTCAAAATCGGGATGACATTTTCGTCAAAAGTCATGCCCATGATCACCAACCTCATCATCTCAGTCTTGCCCCGAAAAGACTATTCTTAGAGCGTGAGAAACCCCTTTATATGGTTAGGCCCAATGAGCAACACACAATTGAACTTCTCAAGCCGACTCAAACTAATCAGACCCCAAAATTACAATTGGGGGGCAAGTGTTACGAGGTAAAATCACCAAATAACATGTGGCATCAGATGTTATGGGATCGTGGGCCCCTGCATGTTGTCGAAGCTACCACCGCCATAGAGGAGGACATTGCGACCAAAGTCTCATCACCCATCCAAACGCATGGTTGGAAATTATGGATAAGTTTACTTTAATTTTGTTTTAAATTTTGGATAAGATTTTTGTGATTTGATTTTCTTTTTTATGCTTTTCTTCTTTTACTCTTCTCGTGGGTTTTTCTTTGAGCGGTTTTAAAGAGGTGGATTCGACATCCAGGCTGGCACGCATGGATGAAAGATGTATAAGAAAAAAAAGGGTTGAATCTTGGGAGAAGAGCTCCAGTGAGAAAGCGTAAACTCGTAATCTCAGTTCTAAAAAATAAGCTTTTTCTAACATTTGCTATATTTTTTCTGTGCTTTTTTCTAATATTTTTCCAACACACACGACGCGAAAGTAACCACTCACAGTCTCACCCTGGGCTATAGAAGGGATGGAGAGGCAACGATACAAGAGATCTGAAATCCTCCATCTGGTACCAATTACCAAATCAACTGACTTTCTCTTGGAATCTCTAGCGCCCTTTCCTCCACTTAAACTTTTCTTTCTCTGACTTGAGAGTCAGAGCCTACCCTAGGACACGAGCACACGGTCTCTTTCTTTGTCTCTGTGGATTATATTCATGTAGATGTGCAACCCCTGATGGTTTAATCCGTTAAGAAGAAGACGCCAACAATGCTAGATCCCTTCCCAAACACCTGTTTAACCACATCCTATCTCATCCGTTGATCGTGATCCTTCCATATTCCTTGAAGGACAAATCCTAACATCAACATGTGATATATTGCTTCAAATCGGATTAAAAATTAGTAAAGTTCATTAAATTTTTTTGATTATTTATTATTATTATTATTTTATTAAATATGGTTAGGACAAATAAAAAATTACAAGAATAAAATCTGCTCCATAAACTTCAAATTATACACATTTTAAGTTAAATTGGAAAAAAGTGCATATAAATTACAATTAAACAATTCAATATAATCTCATAATGGAGAGAAATCTTAATTTAAATTTTTTTTATCTTGAAATAAAAATTCGAGATGAATCAACTATGATATGCTTATGTATTAAAATAGAGTTTTGAGTATTTTGGACAATTGAATCAAAAAACATTATAAGAATCAATTTGTTTAAATACATTAAAATGATATAAAACAAAATAAAACTAGGAAAAGCTTCATCTTGATTTTAGGAATATATTTTCGAATTTATGAAAAATAAGAGTAAATATTGAAAATGAAATATGCATTTTTCTAATAAAGTAACATATTTCATGTTTTTCATGATGACTCCACATGCAAGAAAGATGACTTTTAAGCTTCATATAAACAATAGAATGGTCTTCTAGCTTCGTATACCCCAAGATTATTTTTTTCAATAATTTATTAAACATTATAATATATTCTAATTAAAATTTTAAAAATTTACAAATTTGACATTTTTCAATACAAAATAACAAAAATAAAATAAATAGATAAATAAACAAATTTTCATATTATGAAAAATCCACTTAAAAATCATAAGATATTGGAGTGAATTGAATTAAGGTGAAGAGTTTGTAACCAATCCCCTCAAGAATACGCTATTGAATAATAATCAAAGCTTGTAACTATGGAGAAATATCAAAAGCTTTAAATCATTTGCATCATAGCAACCATTCAGGAACATCTACAGTTCAGATGAATAAATGGAGTTCTTCCCCAGAGAGACAAACATGAAGCTAATTAAGCTGAAAAAAACATAACATAATGGTAAGATGAACTGAGAGATGAGATCCACTGACGACCGCTCCGACTACGAGAACTCGTGTTTTTGCCTTGGGATTAGGACAGAGCGATGCTTCAACAATAAACACCTTGTTTTTTTGGCCAATCATCCGCCAAGTGGATTTCCTCATCCTATCATGGATCGACTGTGCACACCCCACCAAACAGACCCAGCTCCAAGCTCTAAAAAATCTCATCAAACTCAGCCTCAACATCAATAGTATAGAACCAGAGCCGAACCCCCCGAATGCTGACTTCGAGGATACTGCACAGGGAGACCGAAGCACCCATGGCTAAGGCCACAATGTGTACACACACCACCCCTCTGACCCATCTGGGGCCGAAGGGACCTATGTGAAATGCTGGTTTGATAACACTTGTACTTTTATTTGATTAAATAAAAGAATGTTTTTATAAAGCTTTTTTTTACTCCAATATATTGTTATTTAAAAATATATATTTTTTCTTAAAACCAAAGAATAAAAAAATAGAGTTTAATTAAAATGATTATTTTATGTATTTTAATGGAATATTTTTTTATATAATTTAGGGCAAATTTCCTATTAGTCTCTGGCACTATTTGATACTATTCTCAACCCAAAACACACACCCAAAACACTATTATACTATACCCCTACCAACCTCCAAGAACCTTAGGGAATTTGGGTACTATTCAAGGGATGAATAGTTAATTATTACTATAATTTATTGTATTAAGAAAGTTTAATAATAAGTTTTTTCTTACGTTAATAATTTAAATATTAGTTTTAAACATTCTTAAATAATATACTCCACCTCTTTCAACATTGAATCATAGAAAATAATTAATATTTATTTTTATTTATAAACTAATCATGTATTATTTTTAATTTAGTTAAAAGAAAGTTCTATTTTAAAATTTTTATTTTTAAAAATGATTAAATTAAACTAAGACTATATTAAAGTATTAATTTAAGCTAGTTAAGGAAACACCATATTGATAAATATGAGAAGGACTCTGTATAATCTTAAATACATATATATATATATATATATATATATATATATATATATATATATATTCCAATGTTCAATGAAACAATATATGTAAAACCTTAACTAAACTATGGAATCAATGGTCAGTCTTGTAAGATCTTTTTTGAAATGTTCTTCCTGCGTCTTTGAAGAGCTTCTCAATTTTATGATATATATTTATGATCAATGATATGTATATATTTGTTTTATTTAAATAATTTTACCACCCAAATATCATCATCAATAGAATGCATTTTATTAGATGCTTATTTCACAAAATTACTTGCCAATACTTAAATGTCCCATGTTGTAATTTTATTTACATTATTATGTTTTAGAGATCCTTTGATAATCAAACTTGGATTAAATGTAAATCCATAACAATACATCAAAAATAATTATGTTAACACTTTCTATATGTAAATAAAAAAATGTGGTATTTTTTATTTTCTTTGTTTATCTTCGGTTTCAAATGGAAATTTCATGATTTTTATATTAAAAACAGAAAATATTTTCAAATTTCATTTAACCAATTGTTCATTCTTTTTTCATGTTTATACAAATGAAAAATACTTGGTAGAAAATCTTAAAGTACAGGTGGCACAATCACGAGGGCTTAAATGAAGATCTAATTATCCTTTAACCATTTAATCATTTAGCAATAGAGATCAACTCTCCAAAAAGCTCTGAAGGGCTAAGAGAGAACACCTAATCCACGGAATCTCGAATAGGGAGGACTGCAGACATTGGAGACTAACTCCGAACCATGTGTTTACTGTCAAGTCCCTATAACGGTTCCGGATGGATGGTGGGCTCAGAAGCAAGCTCCCGATGGCATTCTAGAAGCAAGTGTGCCCTCTAAAAATTAAACTCCCCCCTTGTAAGCAAGGCTTGGATGTACCCCCTCTTTCAATTTCATGTACCCTAAGCTCAACTAAGAACATTTATTATTAAATTTCTAATGAGATTAAATGTGGTTTATCCACCTTATAAATAAATAAATAAATAAATTCATGTTTTTCATCACGACTCCACATGCAAGAAAGATGACTTTTGAGCTTCATATAAACAATAGAATGGTCTTCCAGGTTCTTATACCCCCACATTAGTTTTTCAATAATTTATTAAACATTCCAATATATTCTAATTATAAATTTAATATTTTTCAATACAAAATAAAAATTAAAAATAGATCAATAAACAATTTTTCATGTTATGAAAAATCCACTGAAAAATCATAAGATATTGGAGCAAATTGAATTAAGGTAGAGAATTTATTTAACACTTGTTTTCTTTTAATTAACTTTGTTATACATCTTTTTTTACTCCAGTTTCCATATATTGATATTTAAAAATATATATAAATAAAAATATATACGTTTTTTTAAACCAAACAATAAAAAATGGAGTTCAATTAAAATGATTATTTTGTGTATTTTAATCGAATTTTATTTCATCTAATTTATTGTATTAAGAATGTTTAACAATAAATTTTTCTTTGAGATTTATAATTTAAATATTGGTTTTCAACGTTATACTCCTCTTTAAACATTGAATCATAGAAAAAAATTCATATTTATTTTTATTTATAAATTAATCATGTAATTTTTTTTAATTTAGTTAAAAGAAAGTTCTATTTTAAAATGTTTATTTTTAAAAATGCTTAAATTAAATAAGACTATATTAAAGTATTAATTTAAGCAAGTTAAGGAAATATGAGAAGGATTCTGATTATGCTTATTTCACAAAATTACTTGTCAATCATTAAATGTCCCATGTTGTAATTTTATTTACATTATTATGTTTTAGAGATCCTATTGATAATCAAACTTGGATTAAATGTAAATTCATAACAATACATCAAAAATAATTATGTTAACACTTTTTTTATGTAAATAAAAAATTTCATATTTTTTATTATCTTTGTTTATCTTCGGTTTCAAATGGAAATTTCATGATTTTTATTAAAAACAGAAAATATTTTAAAATTTCATTTAACCAATTGTACATTATTTTTCCATGTTTATACAGATAAAAAATATTTAGTAGAAAATCTTTAAGTACAGGTGGGGCTCAAATGAAGATTTAATTATTCTTCAACCATGTAATCATTTAGCAATAGAAGATCAACTCTCCAAAAAACTCTAGAGAGTCCTAGAAGGTCCACCCTTGAACTGGAGGTTGGATCCGTATTGTCACTTTCTTGTTGCTTTAAGTGAATCATAACCGTCTTAACTAATTTTAAAATTACTAACATTTATCCTCAATTGAGTATTCGGTACTCCCCGCTAAGATTGAATTCCTTTATCCACTCATCTTCCATGTATCTTTTTTAAAAAATTTAGTTAAATGGAATTCATTTTTCTATTTCAGAATGTTTATTTATTTTTATTAAAAAAGAGTAAATTAAAATAATAATAATAATAATAATAATATATAAATCTTTACCTTTTGTAATTACAAAAGGATAAAAAAATTAAAATCAATATAGACGGAGATGGAACACTAGTTTGAGCATGTCTCCCTGGATTCTCTCTTTCTCTCTCTAGGCTATAGAAGAATCAATTTGTTTAAATACATTAAATGATATAAAACGAAATAAAAGTAGGAAAAGTTTCATTTTGATTTTGTGAATTTATTTTTAAATTTATGAAAAATAAGAGTAAATATTGAAAATGAAATATGCATTTTTATAATAAAGTAACATAATTTCATGTTTTTCATCATGACTCCACACACAAGAAAGATGACTTTTTAGCTTCATATAAACAATAGGATGATCTTCCAGGTGGTTATACCATCACATTACTTTTTCAATAATTTACTAAACATGCTAATATATTCTGTGAGCAAATTATTTAACGGTCCTTAAAACAGTAACCAGGTCTCTACCCACCCCACTATTTACTACACCCTCACCCACAAATACCCCAGGGACCAAGAGGGATAATGGCACTGTTTCAGGGACTAAAAGTTCATTATCCAATATTTTTCTTCTAATTATAAATTTTAAAAATTTACAAATTTTGACATTTTTCAATACAAAATAAACAATAATAAAATAAATAGATAAATAAACAATTTCATATTATGAAAAACACACTGAAAAATCATAAGATATTGGAGTGAATTGAATTAAGGTAAAGAGTTTATCTAACATTTGTTTCCTTTTAATAATTTTTTTATAAAGCTGTTTTTACTCTAATATCCATATATTGATATTTTAAAAAATATATAAATAAAAAATATAATAAAGTTTAATTAAAATGATTATTTTGTGTATTCTAATCAATTTTCCTTTTTTATAGTTTATTGTATTAAGAAAGTTTAATATAATTTTGGAAATTTTGTTATTTTCTTTGAGACTAATAATTTAAATATTACTTTTAAACTTTCTGAAATAATGTACTCCACAACTTTAAACATTGAATCATAGAAAAAAAATCAATATTTATTTTTATTTAAAAACTAATCATTTTTTAAAAAAAATTTAGTTAAAAGAAAATTTTATTTTAAAATGTTTATTTTTAAAAATGATTAACTTAAACTAAAACTATATTAAATTATTAATTTTAGCAAGTTAAGGAAATACAATAATGATAAATTTGTGAAAATTATAATATATATTTATGATCAATGATTTTGTATATACTTGCTTTTATTTAAATAATTTTAGCACCCAAATATTGTCATCAATAAAATGCATTTTATTATATTAATTTAAAATCTAATAGTGCTAAAACCCTATCCTTCTCAAACTAGGGTTTTTCTTTTCTCTCTCTCTCTATATATATAGTGAAAATTGTAAGCTTTATCATAATAATCCCTTTCTAGCTTTAGTTTAACCTTTAAAATTCCAAATACAATGACCAACCCTCCTTCTCGGGTTAATAATTCTTCTCTTCTTCTTCTTCTTTTCTTTTGATGTCATTATTATTTTTTTAGTTTGAATGATTTATTGATTATTATTCCAGGGTTACAAACTTTTTAATCCAGGGATGACATGCTGCATGAATGCAATTCTTCAAAGCTTAACACATACTGTTTCATTAATTAAAAGCGTCTTTACGTCCCCACACTACAGAGAGTATCCCTACAGATGTTCTTTTTTGAAAAATACATAGTATCATTTATCTATTTATTTATATTTTTTGATATTTATTGTTTGTTTGCTAATTGTTTATCACAGAATCTGATGATAATGAAAAAAATGATGATAAAAAGCTAAATTGTTTGCTTTGTGCATTCAAAAATCACATTATTATCACAATTCAATTGGAAAACTACTTATATTATACTCCAAGAATTTTCATCCATAGTTTGACATGTATTTTTTTCCAAATATGATAAACATTGATAAATTATAATTTTTTTTTAACAATTTCTTCATATTTTAATTTTGTGAATGTTCTTGCATGCAGTTGTATTATATAATTTTGTAGAAGACAAACAACAAAATGCCCATGAGTACCTTGTAAAATCTTTTATTACATAAAAGTCTTGTAAAATCTTTTATGAAATGTTCTTTTGTCTGTTATCAGTTTTATAATATATATTTATGATCAATGAAATGTACATATACTTGTTTTTTTTAAATAATTTTACCACCCAAATATCATTATCAATAGAATGCATTTTATTATATTCTTATTTCACAAAATTACTTGCCAATCCTTAAATGTCTCATTTGTAATTTTATTTACATTAGTATGTTTTAGAGATCATTTTGATAATCAAACTTGGATTAAATGTAAATCCATAACAATACATCAAAAATAATTATGTTAACACTCTCTATATGTAAATAAAAAAGATGTGGTATTTTTTATTTTCTCTGTTTATTTTCGGATTCAAATGGAAATTTCATGATTTTATATTAAAAACAGAAAATATTTTCAAATTTCATCTTTTTCCATATTTATACAAATGAAAAATATTTGGTAGAAAATCATAAATTACATGTGGCACAATCACGAGGGCTCAAATGAAGATCTAATTATCATTTAACCATTTAATCATTTAGCAATAGGGATAGCTCTCCAAAAAGCTCTAAAGGCCTCAGAGAGAACACCTAATCCACAGAATCTCGAATAGGGAGGACTGTAGGCAATGGAGAATAACTCCGAACCATGTGTTTACTGTCAAGTAACTACAATGGTCCTGGATGGATGGTGGGCTCAGAAGTAAGCTCTAGATGGCATTCTGGAAGCAAGTGTGCCCTCTAAAAATTAAACTCTTTCCATGGTTAGTGTTGGATAACAAGCTTCCCACACTACACAACTTAACAAAAAAGAATTGGAGGGGAGACAGAATGACATGCATCTCTGTAAACAAGATGTAAAATCCAAGGATTTTATGGAAATAAAATAAGTTTAAATTCCTTTAAATTGGATTATTAAATAAATTTTCCTAAGGAATTAAATGATTTAATTAAGTGGGAGAAAATAGAAATTTAAGGACAAAAACCCTAATTAGGGTTAATGGAGGGTCCGGAGGATCTTTTGGAAATTTTTTTTTAAAAAAAAAGTTTTGAGGACCTATGGAAAATAGTCCTCTCTCAGTGGTGGACCTGAATGTAACCTAAATAAAAGGAGGGATCTCTGGATAATTTTCCAGAGAAAACTCTAAAACAATAGAATCAACGACTGAGATTAGATTATCTCAGACCATGATTGATCGCGAGGCATTATAAGGGTAACCATTGAGCCACGTGGCAAGCGCAGGTTTAATCAATCTAATCGTGAACCAGATACGAGGCACCAAAGGAGAAGGGGATGAAAGAGCTCTCACGGTGCGGTCTGATCTGTTTGGGTTAAATCCGGAGCGCAGGATATAATCTCATCCCTCCATACACTTAATTTTACTTGGATCTATCACGATCGTTGATCGGGGGTGTGAACGAGATCCGAGGCATTGGATGAAGATCCGACCGTTAGTTGCTAGTCAAATCTCAACCCTCCATCGACGGATTACTGGATACGAGATTCTCTAATTAAATCATTGCCGTAGAAATGGATAGAATGATCCTCACCTTACATCCGCGAGACCCCAAATACCAGTAGTAATCGCATCACAAGCGTCTTGAACTCCGCTCGCTACAAGTCGCTGTCGCCAGCTTGACGGCGCAGGCGTTGCTCAGTATTGCCGTATTTTCGTCTGGTTTCCCGTGGCCTATAAAAGGAAAAGGACCAGACCCTGGTTGGAGCACAACACTTCACCGAAATCGTTCTTCCGGCGAGGTGACATACGGAGAAGGAGGAGTGGTTCGCCGCCGGGTTCGCACTCTCTGCCAAGCTCGAGGTGGTCGCGACCAGCTCCAGGTGGTGAAAGAGACCGAGACGGGCTGTGGGAGAGGATTGTTGCTCAAGCTCGTCGGAAAGACAGGAGTTGCACTCGACGCCGGGAGGTCCTCCAGTGGTTCCGCTGTCGTCCTCAAACCTTCGGTAAGTGCCCGCACTGCTTTGTTACGTTATGGTATCGTTAGCATGTGTCTGCGACGATGCGTTGAGCTCGTCGCCGTGGTACAATTCTCGGCCGGGAAGGGGGACGGCAAAGGGAGAAGACCGGAGGGTGGACGACGCACTGGCGTCACGCAGGTGTGCTAGGTTAGAGTTGGGGCTCTGGTACGGGTTTTGCAGAGGAGAGGGAGCTGTTGTCGGCCTCCGTGAGCTACGATAAAGCTCAGTCACGAAAGAGAGAGAGAGAGAGAGGGAGAGGTTGAAGAAGAAGAGAAAATAAAAAGAAAATAATAATAATTACTTTATTTAATTAATTTAATACTGATTAATCAGCTAAAATAATTATGGGACTATATAAGTGTGACAAATATTTTGTTGTCAAATTAAAATAAATTATGGAATAAATAATTGAGGAAATTATTTAATTAGTTTGTAAATCTTAATTAGTAGTTAATTAGCTAATTAACTAGTTAATTATTTGATTAGTGTTAGAAGGGATTAGTTTGATGAGGTGTGACAATTATTTTGTTCTAATAGAAGAGGGGTCAGTTAACCAGTTAATGATTTAATTAAATTGAAAAAAAGGTTTAATTAAATCGATTTAATGAAATATTTGACATTTCGTCCTGGATATTTAAATGAATCATATCTAGGTGGATTAACCGATTTTCTTGATAACTAAGGATGATCAAGTCCGACTGATGAATTTAATTGGAGGTAAAATGAAAATCGGTTACAATAATTAATTAAAAGGGTTTAATTAATTATTTCGGTAGAAAAAAGGGCAAAAGTAAGCTAAATAAATTAATGGGTTTAGGAGGTGGGCCCAAATCAACTAAGACGACTATATGATGAACAACTAGGGTCCTGACTCGATAAAGTAAAAGTAAGGTAGACTCTATTAGACCAAGTTTGGGTCTAAAGTCAACTATAGGACATAAAAACAGGTAATAAAGGCCGGTAACCAGGGAGGTGGTCCTTACGACTCATTAGTGGGCCTAGGCCCAACACAAACGGTAGTCTTGCATATGCAACTAGAGACATAGGATTTTTAACAGAATTTCGATTCTAATAGAAACTTTGTATGCCAAATACTTTCGGGGAGTTGTAAGGCATTCAAGAGGAGACTAGGAAGACTTCTAGTTTCAACAAGAGGTAAGTACACCTGCCTAGTATCTACTCTTCGGAGTTTCTTTGGACTTGAATATGCTTTGTTATGCTTCATTGATGTCATACATGCATCCTTATCTATTTTAGATTCCTGTTGAGCATGTATGATGATTTCGGGATGTTGGTATCCCTGGTTTTGTTGTGGTCTACTGCCCGGACTCAGTGGAGCGTGGGGGCTCCGATAGGGAAATGTTCAGGGACAGGACCCCCTGGCATTTCAACCTGCCGTGCCAGAGAGGCGATTCTCTGGTGGTCTTACCCGTCAGTGGGAATGGTACGCTGACCGTGTTAACATGTATGAGAGATAGTACTACCGACTTACGACTGGAAGGTCGAACGACCAGAGGGTCGAGTTTACAGCAAGTAGCTGGATATACTGACCGGGAGTGATCCTTGAGTTTTCTTGAAACTCAACACAGAGCTTGAGGGCTTACATTTGTTAGGGAATTAGATGCCTTTGGATTCATTTGTGGTGGACTCCTAGAGTTATGTTTCTTGGGACATGGTCCTTTTACTTGACATGCTATTATTATGTCTTTGTGACCCTGCAGGGGTACTTACTGGGCTTTTCTTTCGAAAGCTCATGTATTTGTTCTTTCTCTCTTTTCAGATCCCGAGGTCTAGGGGTGGTGCTGAGGAGAAATTGTCTAGGAGAGCCGAGGTCCGAGGGTCTCCCTTATCTTATATTTTGAGAACTGTTTCTTTTTCATAAGGACCCGGATAGGGACCAGACTTGTATAGGGCCTATAGACCCTTATGACTCTACGTTCTTTTGGACTTGAGATTATTTATGTTATGTTATCTGTTGATTCATATTTAGGCCTTGTATTCGAGATGAGCTTGTCTCTACTTGGGTACGGCCGATCTGTCGATGTGCCCGAGGTCCCTGGATCCGGGTTGGGGCGTGACACAAGAGGAGGAAACAACTGAGCATCTTCTTGCCCACTGTCCATACTCAGCCGAAATCTGGGGCACTACAGCGAATTTCTTGGGAATGATCCCCCCTACCCTACCCCACCAAGATACAAGATCTATGGGGTGAAGTAGTGACCACCAGACAAATGACGAAGGAGCTCCACAAGGAGTGGAACCTGATGGTCATGAAAATCACCTGGAGTATATGGCTGGAAAAAAAATCAGAGATATATTTTGATGACAAACACAGTGCTTTCAAGAAACTAATCCGACATGCTGACTTTTTATTCCTTTCTTGGTTCGATGCGGCACATCCTGCCAAGAAGCCACAACTATAGGAGATGCGCACAATTATCATACATAGCCTAGCTTCCACCAGAGTGGAACAACCACAAAGGCCCTTGGGAGTGGACTTTGGTGAGAAACATGATGAAATCCCTGAGGTGGTAGACATCAGTAACCCGCCCGCTTCTCTTTGTAAAGCAACCCTCCTTAGTTAAATTTCATGTATCCTCAGTTCAACTAAAAACTTTTATTATTAAATTTCTAATGAGATGAAATGTGGTTCATCTACTTTATAAATAAATTAATTAATTAATTAATTAACATAATTTCATGTTCTTCATCACGACTCCACATGCAAGAAAGATGACTTTTGAGCTTCATATAAACAATAGTAAGGTCTTCCAGGTTCTTATACCCCCACATTAGTTTTTCAATAATTTATTAAACATTCCAATATATTCATATTATAAATTTAACATTTTTCAATACAAAATAAAAATAAAAAATTAGATAATGAACTATTGATCCCTGACACTATTTACCTTTTCCCTTGGGGTCCTTGGGAGGTGTGTAGGGGCTTAGAGCAATAGTGTTTTGAATGTGTGTGTTTCTGGTGAGAAATAGTATCAAATAGTGTCAGGGACTAATAAATAATTATCTCCTAAAAAATAGATAAATAAACAATTTTTCATATTATGAAAAATCCACTGAAAAATCATAAGATATTGGAGTAAATTGAATTAAGGCAGAGAATTTATTTAACACTTGTTTTCTTTTAATTAATTTTTTTATACATATTTTTTTTTACTCCAGTTTGCAAATATTGATATTTAAAAATATATATAAATAAAAAAATAAGCATTTTTTAAACCAAACAATAAAAAATGGAGTTTAATTAAAATGATTATTTTGTGTATTTTAATCAAATGTTATTTCATAAAATTTATTGTATTAAGAATGTTTAACAATATGTTTTTCTTTATTTGAAGATTAGTTTTCAACGTTATACTTATTTATAAACTAATAGAAAAAAGGGTAAATTATCTAAATAGTCACCCCAACTATTAGTTTCGTATTTGAAATACCCAATTATAAAACTTTCAATTGTGTACCCAACTTTTAAATCAGATTCACCATTAAGTCACCCACAAAGTAACACTACATTAAATTGTGATGTGGCATTATGATGTGCAATGCCGTAGGATGCCACGTCATTTTGCCATGTATGTATAAAATAAAAAAATTTCTAAAAAATTCTAAAAATTCAAAAAAAATCTAAAAAATCTAAAAAATTTAAAAAAATCTTAAAAAATATTTAAAAATATTAAAAATTCTGAAAAAAATCTAAAAAATTCTAAAAATTCTAAAAAAAAATATATTAAAAAATATTTTAAAAATATAAAAAATACTTTAAAAAAATCTAAAAAATCTTAAAATAAACATGATTCTTTAAAAAATTCAAAAAATTCCGGTAAGAATTCCAAAAATTCTAAAAGTTCTAAAAAATCTAAAAAAAATATACATTTTTTTTATTTTTTATAAATATAAAGAATCCTTTATATTTTGGCACATTAGGCTTGCCACGTGGCAAAATAACTTAAAATTTTCAAATAATTATTATTGACATGTCAATTGACATGGCATGCCACGTTAGTTGCCACGTGGTAGAAAAAATAAAAAATTCTAAAAAATCTTAAAAATAAGCAGGATTTTTAAAAAAAATAAAAAAATTCCCGTATGAATTCTAAAAAATTTTATGATTA
Source organism: Dioscorea zingiberensis (assembly GCA_026586065.1). Classification (NCBI taxonomy): domain Eukaryota; kingdom Viridiplantae; phylum Streptophyta; class Magnoliopsida; order Dioscoreales; family Dioscoreaceae; genus Dioscorea; species Dioscorea zingiberensis. Next base: position 5,139,999 of record CM048823.1, on the reverse strand, counting down.
TGTTTAGATTTTTTTATAAATTATCTAGATAGTCACCCAACTATTGGGTTGCTCCTATTTGAGTCACCCAATTATAAAAACTTTCAATTGGGTACCCCAACTTTATAATTGCATTCAATCAAGTCACCCACACTAACACCATTAACGGCAGGCTGACGTGGCATGACACATGGCACCCAGGATGCCACATCACCCTGCCACGTGGCAAAAATAATATAAAAAATAAAAAATCTAAAATCTAAAAAATTCTAAAAAAATCCAAAAATTCTAAAAAATTCTAAAAAAATTCTTAAAATTCTGAAAATTCTAAAAAACTTAAACTTTTCAAATAATTATTGTTGAAGTGGTAGTAAAAAATAAAAAAATATTAAAAAATTGTTAAAAAATATAAAAAAATCTTTAAAAAATCTAAAAAATCCTAAAAATAAACAGGATTTTTAAAAAAAATTCTGGTAAGAATTCTAAAAATTCTAAACGAATCTAAAAAAAATAAAAAATTCTAAACATAATCTAAAAAAATTCTAAAAAAATTCTAAAAAATAAAACAAGATTTTTTTAATGTAATCACAACAATCAACCTGGAAAAATAGTAAAAAAAAAGTGATTTTGTAATTTATAAAATTAAAATGGGCTTTGTAATCACAACAATCAACCTGAAAAAAATAATAAAAACGGTAAGAAAAATATAAAATGAACATCTTCAAAACCATTTCAACTTCTTCATAACCTTAATAACCTTAATCACAACAATCATGTATTATTATCCTTCCAAATAAAAATAAAAAATCTAAACATAATCTTTAGAATTTTTTAGAATTCATACTGGAATTTTTTGAATTTTTTTAAAAATCCTGCTTATTTTTAAGATTTTTTAAATTTTTTTATGTTTTCTACCACGTGGCAACTAACGTGGCATGCCATGTCAACTGGCATGTCAATAATAATTATTTGAAAAGTTTAAGTTATTTTGCCACGTGGCAAGGCTAATGTGGCAAAATATAAAGGATTCTTTATATTTATAAAAATAAAAAAATATATATTTTTTTAGAATTTTTTAGAATTTTTAGAATTTTTTGGAATTCTTACCGGAATTTTTTGAATATTTTAAAAAATCATGTTTATTTTAAGATTTTTTAGATTTTTTAAATAATTTTTTATATTTTTTAAGATTTTTTAGAATTTTTAGAATTTTTTTAGATTTTTTAGAATTTTTTATATTTTTTAAATAGTTTTTAAGATTTTTTTAGAATTTTTAGAATTTTTTAGAATTTTGAGAATTTTATTGCTGTATTACATGGCAATCGACGCGGTATCCTGTGTGCCACTGCCACGCCACGTTAACTCCGTTAATAGTGTTAATGTGGGTGACTTGATTGAATGTAATATTACAGTTGGGGTACCAAATTGAAAGTTTTTATAATTGGGTGACTCAAATAAAAGTAACCCAATAGTTGGGTGACTATTTAAATAATTTACCCTAAAATCTAGGCACCTGAACACTTCACTTAATTACACTAGTCCATCATATGAGCATGTTAGTGATAATGGCACCAATAAATTTGAGTCCGAGTAAACCCGCTAGGGAAGAAACTAGTGTTGGTAATGACTTCCTTGTGTATTGATGTGATGAACCAACACCTTATCATGATGCTATCACTTCTATCGATGCTCCTTTCTCAGAAATAAGCTATTAATAATGAAATTCAATTTGTCACACCTAACCATATACTTGGGAATCTATTGATTTACCTGCAATGATTAAATTTATTGGTTCTATTGGTTGTCCCACCAACTTCAACCAAAACACACACTTGGAATAAAGTGCAATATAAATAGTTCTCATCTACAAGACTTAACTAAATAAATAATGTTGATTCTTAATTAACATTTAAAAACCATCACTATTAATAAATATCAAACATTAATTGTAATAATATAAATTTAATTAAAGTATTAATTCTAATTAGTACTAATTAAGTCAAACATTGGTCAAACTTGGTTTAAAATGCTCCCTTCAAAACCCTTACCCAAATTATTCCAACTTATCCCGATCCTAACCAAACACCACCTGACTATTTTAAAAAACTCATGGTTAGAGTGTCAGAGAAATAAATTGGAATTACCAGTCAAAGTAGTTGTTGGAAACCCACTAAATTTGAGTGTGCCAGGCATTTGCTATGTTGGAAGTACACTTAGGATGAATTGATAGTTATACATAAATTCCACTTTGTGGTCCTCTAACCATGTGCCCAATTGTTATAAACACCCATTTCCAAAGTCACAAACATATACCTTTGGGCCTTCATTCTTTCATTTGCAGTTTCTTTCACTCAGTTTTGGCAAAAGATAAATCAGGAGGATCAAGTTTATCTTTGTTGTGGTAGTGTCACCAAGCAAAGAAGGTGCTATAACCGAATCCTAAAGGATGGTGTTGTGAATTGTGAGGCAAACAAGTAAAGAAATCAAGAAGAAAAAGGAAGAACACACAAGATTTACGCTTGGTTCTACATGTGCCTTACATCCATGGAGCTTAACGGTGAGAATTTCACTATATATCAAATTAGGGTTACATCATAGGTATTTATACTAAACCCTGATGTATGAAAATAACAAAATTGCCCTTCCGTACCATACCGTACCATGGGGCATTGCCCCCGCACCCCTAGGCTTATTCAGCGTCTGTTTGCCACTGTGCTCGCAACAAATATGAGCCATACTTCAACAGGTGGGCTTGTTGAGATTCGACCCCAACAAAGGATGCAAAATATACCTCTCAAGGACTCGTTCCTGATCTTCCGGTAGGAGTTCTTCGAGAGTTAGTGTTTCAGATGCCCTGTTGGATTCTCCCCCTCGGTACTTCAAGTGGTTCACGTAGCACTGCCGAGAGGCTGCTTGATCACCTTTTACCTCTCCACAGCCATTCTCGGTCTGAAATTTCAGCATCATATGGTATATTGAAGGGACAACCCCAAACATATTCAAAGATGGCCTCCCCATTATAGCTTTATAGCTGGAGGGGCAACGAACAAGAAAATTAACCATGGAACAAACTTCTCAGGGTGGTTTCCCGAGGATGACTGGAAGGGCTATGACCCCCTCTGGTTGAAGGGGGCTTCCATTGGATCCCATTAACGGAGACTTGGTTGGCTTTAGGTTCTCTGCGCCAATTTTCATTCGCTCAAAATCGCCCAGTAGATAATGTCAACCGAACTCCCGGTATCAACGAACACCTTGTGCATCATGAAAACCCCCACTTTAACAGCTACTACTAAAGCATCATCATGCGGCTGGGAAACTCCTCGAAGGTCCTCTTCTGAAAAAGATATCAGCTTCGAGGGGCGGCCCCTCTTCCTAGGGTTGTCTTCATGAACTGCTCCCACCATGCAGGCGTAATTTTTCCTGGACAAGGAGCTTTCCCCTCCATAGCCTGGGCCTCTAGCAATGAAGAGTAGGGGAACATCCTCCTCGGGTTTTGCTTGTTGTGGCCGGGGGTCCTCTTTGGGTGTCCATTCCTGCGACAGGAACTGATCAAGTTTCCTGGCCCTGATGAGATCTTCAATTGCGTCCTTAAGTTGGACGCAATCTTCAGTTGAGTAACCCTTGACTTGGTGGTAAGAGCAGAACTTTTTACTGCGCTTCATGGCTTTGGATTCCTTGGTGGGATTCAGCTGCTTCAGGATTTTCTTGTATTGTATTTGCATCAAGATATTTTCTCTGGAAGTGTTGAGGGCGGTGTAAGTGTTGTACCTCCCTGGAAACCGGGGCCTCCTTGGTTCCTGGGGGCCTTGATCAGTCCGTCGTGGAGGTTGATCATGACCTTGGTCTGGCTCTTTCCGAGGCCTTTGTTCTCCCCGCCTCGGATCCTTATACTTATCCGGTCGAGACCCCTTCCTCTAGAACTCTCTGATCCTTTGCAGGGCTTCCTTCCTTTGGCTAGCTTTGAACTCTTCAATGGCAATATAAGATTGTGCTTTACTCATGAGTTCGGGCAAATCTCTAGGGACCACTCCGGAAATTGCATCAAGGAAGGGGCACTCCCGAAGCCCGTCCATTACCACGCCAACAATCATGATGGAATCAAGGTTGGACATTCCGGAAGTCTCCCTTTTGAATCGATCCAAGTAGTCCCGGAGGCTCTCCCCCTCCATCTATTTGCATCTGAGAAGCATTACAGGATTCCTCCTTTATCTTCAGTAATTTGTGAACCGGCGAAAGAAGAGGTCAGTCAATTGTCCGAAGCTGGCTATGGATTCAAGCGGTAAGCTCCTGAACCAATCGTAGGCAACTCCCGTAAGGGTTTTCGGGAACACGTGGCATAGGACAACTTCATTGAGGCCGTTAGTCATTATTTCCGCGCAGAAGTGTTCCACGTGGTTGTAGGGATCTGTAGTCCCATCGTAGTACCTGATATCGGGGGCCTGAAACTTCTCTAGAAATGGAGCTTCCCAAATCGCCATGATGAATGGTAAAAGCATGTGAGGGACATAGAATAGAACTCTCTCGTGGTCGCTAATCCTGCCACTGTAGCGCTGTTCTGGAGAGTGATGGTGTGTGGGCAAGCTGCCTCTTAGCGGATAACCGCAGGGAGAGTGGTGCCGTCGTAAGGAATACCGCTGGGGGTGGTACCGAGGCAAGTATTATCGGGGAGAGTATTGCCTCGAGAGTGATGTCGGGGCGATCGGTGCCTCCAGTACGGCTATGGGGACTCGGATCCTCCTCACGGGGCAACTTGCCTCCTTCTTTTTCCTTTTCTGATCTAGAGCGGTGCCTTCTGTGCGAGCGAGGAGAAGCAGAACTTCGGGATGAAGAGTGGAGACTCGCACCTCATCGCGGCGTCGGAACCTGAGGTCGAGGAGAATGAAGAGCTGAATACTCGCGGCTTCCCAGATGGGGTGGTGGGAAGTGTAGCGCTGTCGCTTGGGAGACATGACGCCTACCGCCATCATGGTGTGCGTGAGATCAGTGATTTGCTGCTCAATGGCTTTGAGGTGCTCCTCGGGAACCTCCACGATGCGGGAACAAACTGGAAGGACATCCGCTACGGCTGGAGGTGCTTCGATTGTGGCTGAGGGAATCGCCCCGGTAGGGGCGGGCGTCTCCTCAACAGCGGCATGGGAAGGGGGTTGGTCTTCGCCTATTTCTAGTTCTAGCTCTGTCTTGATCTTCTTGTGGTTGCCATGACTTCTTGATCGGGTCCCCACGAACGACGCCAAAATATTAACTCAAATTCAAGAAAAATCCCCAAATTCGGCTAACATTTGAATTTGTAAGAGGTTTCTTGGGGAAATTTCAAGAAAAATCAAGGAAAAGCAAACCAAAGGGAAGAACACCAAGACTTTACGTGGAAACCCCACTAATCGGGGGGAAAAACCACGAGCTTCCTATTTAGAAGAAAGAAATCCACTATCGATGCTTTTTTGAGTACATGAAAGAGAAAAGGAGTTGACAGAGAGAGAGAGAGACTGGGAGTGTCCAAAGGGAAGAGTCCCTTGACTAGTGAGAGGTGTTTGCTATTTATAGGTTTCATGTGTGCCCTCTTCGGACTCCAGCTTGGTTGTTAACTCTTTTAGAAGGACTCAAGGCTTCTCAGTAGTCTCCTCGGATCCCTTTGCTATAGAGTTCTTCAGTATGGTAGCGAGGGCATGTTCTCCAGACGGGAAGTCTTCCCCTCGGAACTGGAGAGTAGTCGCTTTATACATCCGAAGAGGGATGGACTTGTGGCTGCCCGAGAAGGTGTTCATTAAGTTGTGGAGGTGAGACCGTCTAGTAACCTGAGGAGGTCCATAACCGAGGTGATATCATGACGAACTGACTAGATGAAACTGAGAGTTTAGATCGTTCCACATGTCATGTTGGGTTGACTTCACAGGACCCTCCAAACTAATCTCTATAATAATAATAATAATAATAATAATAATAATAATAATAATAATAATAATAATAATAAAAGATATATAAATCTTTACTTTTTACAAAAAGGATAAAAAAATTAAAATCAATACATCACGAAGATGGAACACTAGTTTGAGCATGTTTCTCTGGATTCTCTCTTTCTCTCTTTAGGCTATAGAAGTCGTCGATCACATCACAACAGATCTTTCTCTCAAAATCACCTGAAATATTCCAATATTCAATGACTACTCTCACCCATTGATCAAGATCTGTCTCAGCATCAACATATTTTTTTAAAAGAGTATGTTATTAAATAGCCCATTTTTTAATTTAATTTTAATTACTTTAGAGTGACTTTTGATGCTTAATACATCCAAGTGAATGATATAATGTTTCAAATATGATTAAAATTAAATAAAATTTATTTAAAAAACCGACCAATTAGATAACCTAAGCCATAAGCCACAACTCATTTGATAAAATCATAGTTTATTCATAACTCCCTTAAAATATATTTCATTTATTGATATATTTAAATCATTAAAGGGGGTATTTTTGTTTGGAGAAATTACAAAAAAGTACCCTGTGGTTTGCGACTTTTTCAATTCGGTCCTTGTGGTTCAAAATTGAACCACATTGACTTCAATAGTTAGCTTCGTTTATCACTTTTAGTACCTGTAGCATTTAATGGAATTCAGTGCAGCGTCCGTTTGGCCCCCTAAAGCATGTTTGAAGGATTTCCAACTGTATGGATGAGAAGATTATCAAAAAATAAGCTAGCCTGCCAATTTTCATACAATTTGAGAACTTGTAGGATCTTCATCTTAACGGTTTTTATTTTATAGGAATCTTACTTGATCCGAATTTCAACCGATTAAGTGAGGAGGACCAAGCGGTTACCAAATTGTATGAAAATTGGATGTGCTAGCTTATTTTTCGATGATCTTCCCAGCCATATGGTTGGAAATCCTTCAAACATGCTCTAGGGGCCAAACGGGACACGCACTTGAATGATAAGTGATATACTTCGCTACATCTAAAGCCGATAAACGTGTTAAGAACCATATACTGCCACAGTTGGTTGCTCAATTCTTGAAACCACATGGACCTAATCAATTGAAAAAAGCCGCAGAAACCACATGGTACTTTTTTGTAATTTACTTAACCTAGATTTATTTTTCAATGGTTTTCAAAACAATATTTTTTGCATATTTAATAAAATTAAATGAGCACAATAATTAATTTTTAAAAATTATGAGTTACCTAACAATTTTCCTATTTTCGGAAGTGCAAGGAACAAAAACTTATTTTAATATATAAATATCTTACCAATGTTTAAGTTTTTTTTCTTTTCTTTTTGTATTTGGAAATTTCTGATTATTAATTTGAAAACTCAAACCAAAAATAAATAAATTAAATTAGTAAAGTTTATTATGAAAATTTGATTATTTATTATTTTACTAAATATGGTTAGGACAAATAAAAAATTACAAGAAAAAAATATGCTCCATAAATTTCAACCGTTAAATCGGAAACAATGCAAATAAATTACAATTAAATATAATCTAACAAAACAAGGGCAAGTACTCTTTTTGGGGCGAAATCTTTTTTTTTTCATCCTGAAATAAAAATTTGAAATGAATCAACTATGACATGCTTATGTACTAAAAAAAGTTTGAGTAGTTTGGAAAATTGAATAAAAAAAATTATAAGAATCAATTTGTTTGAATATGTTAGAGCTAAAATCGGATTGAGTTTCCAATTTTAACCAAACAATTGAATTTATATTGATTGGGTTACTATCTTAGAAGAAAATCAATCAAGAATCCAAACTGAAAAAGAGAGAAACCAGATTTACGTGGAAAACCCCTAATCAATGGGGAAAAAACCACGGGAAAAGGAGATCTCACTATCAATAGCTGAGCTTACAAGAGATCTTACAATGATTTCATGAATGGAAAGACAAGAGAAGAGAGAAAATGGATCCTGATTTTAAATGGGCAGAGCTTCGTTGCTGGAATTCAACTTGTACAAATGAGTTGTGATCTCTGCCTTTTATAGGCGCGGGTCGCGTGCTGAGCACGCTTCTCAATTTAGTCACGTGTTTGCCTGTTGTCCATCCAGCTAAGGGCCAGCTAAGCTCCAGCTAATTGTTTGAGCTGTCTCCAGCTGTAACTCTTCTAGAAGGCCAGGCTGTCTACAGCTGTATTTTTTCTAGAAGGTTGGGACCGATGTAGATAATTATCAGTCCAGGAGTACCTTTACTGTTTGACACGTATCGGATTGGGGGAGTTCTTTCCGATTCTGATGGGTTACACAATAATAGCGATATATCAGATTTTATCGGATCGGTAAGACATATCATATCGTGATGACCCGGTCTGGGCGAAAGGGCTATATCAGAATAATCCAATCATGGAATGATATGTTGGTATTAGAGGGTCTTGTCTTGTTATCTTGACATGTGGCCTGTTTGGGTAGATGCCACGTGTCTTACTACTTTCATCCCTATCAATAGTCCCCCATCAAGTGTGCTTGCGAATTAATTCGAAGGATGATCAAATATTCTTTGATCATTGTTCGAGTTCATGAAGCTAAGCATTTCTGAGATCAGATCGTTCTTTGACCCATCATATCGATGTCTGCTCCAGTGTTTTCATTTAATGATCCTTCTCTCTACTGTATTATACCCCTGTGACTTGTTTGTTCCAACATTACTTTTCTTCTTTCCTCGGATATTTAATTTGACAATTTTATTCGATCTGTCAAATCAAGAGGCCTGCAGCTTATTTCGTAATTTGCGTATAACTGCTCCTTTTGGGGTAAAGAAGTCCATGTCGCCTGTTAGATATTAATAATCCACTACTTGGCATTGATTATCTGCCATCATTCATTATCAAGATACGGTTTCTGATGGCTGTTGTGGCGTTGAGTTCATGATGATCTAACCTTTTCATCTTCCATGCGTCAAGAATTCGAACTGCTTCTGAGTTCTTATTCACTTCTAGTCGTTAGATGCAGGGTTTTGTACTGTACTTTGAACCGATCTCCGCCGTTGATTTTATCCTCAAATATTATTGAAGAGACTTATTTGAATTCTGGAACTATTAAAGAGCGGCGCTTTTTCTACAGAGATTTCCTTGTCTGGTTCACTGGTTCGTTTTGTCTCTTCTTCAAAAGGTCATCGGTCTCTTGATTCTCAAAAGGATCTATTCACTCAGGTATGGGGTTTCTTCCTTCTTCTTGAACTCTAGTCTTCTTCATTTAGGGTTTCCTTTGCCGATTTTTCACGACGCCTAAGCTTGCTAGAGATCCAAAACGTTGTTCCATCTCTTTTGTTAACACTCTTTCTGAGGCTCGGATAGATGATTTGGTGAGGCGGTATAACCTTTCTTCATCTAGCATCTCCTATAGAGTTCCTTCTCCCTCTGAGCGTGCTTGTTTTCCCTCCCAAGAAGGAAATCTAGTTGTTTACCAGGATACTTTGATAGCTGGCCTTAGGTTGCCTTTTTCACAGATCTTTGTAGATATTTTCCGACATTTTAGTTTGAATCCTTCTCAGTTGACTCCAAACTCTTGGAGAATCCTTTGTGGTTTTGTTGTAGTTTCAGTTTTTTGTCAAGTTGAACCGTCTGCTCGTTTATTTAGCCTTCTTTTCAGTCTTAACCATGATAAGCAATCCGACTGGTTTTACTTTGGGGACAAGCAAGGTAGACTCTTCCTTGGTTCTGTCCCAGATTCGATTAAGGATTGGAAGAGCAAGTATTTTTTTGTTTTTAATAGTGAGAGTTGGGGCTTTAGTACCAAATGGGGCACTCCTCGTGCTTATGTGGCTTCCAAAGAGAAGATAACATCAGTTGAAGCGGGATGGTTGGAAAAATTCAAAGAATTTCGAAATACTCCATTAGATAAATCTTTCTTGTCTGACAAATGACTTCAAGAGTGTGGGCTGTATTTAGCTTTAGGTAGGATTATTTCGAACCTCTTGTTCATGTCGCTTAATGATTCCGATCTGTTGTTTAACCTTGATTTCCTTTTTCCCTCTTTCCTTTCCAGACGGAGATATGGCTTCCAAGACATTGACCGAGAGAATGCGTGCTATCTCCCGTGCGGATAAATCAAAGAAGAAAGTGAAGGAGATCCTGAGTGAAGAAGTTCCCAATCTAGATAGTAGAGAGGTTGAGAAGACTTCATCTGACAATGTTCTTACCCGACAACTTGATGAGAGCCGTAGAATCGAACCTGATGCTGCTATTAGTTTTGAAACCATAGTTGCTTCTATAGCTGCTAGTCTTCCTCCTCCTGTTCCCGTTGATGCTCCAAATGTCAAGAGGAGGAGGTTAATGAAGGCAGCGGAAAAGCTCGGTTCTGGCTCCCTTTCATCTCTGCATATTACATCGAAGCCAGTTGTTGAAGTCTCGACTGGTCTCGTTCAAGAGATGCCCGTCATCTCTTTTTCTTCTGTTCCTATCGTATCGGGTTCCAATACCCCAGTTCCCGATGTATATGTCGTTCCTCCTCTTTCTCTTCCTATCATATCGGGTTCCGATGTCCCAATTCCCTATGTGTCGGTTGTTCGCAGATAGGGGGAATCTCATAGATTGGAAGGAGGTGTTTCTTTGGAGGTGGGATCTGGTAGCAGTCAGGAGCGAGGTGATATTCTTGTGTCTTTTGGCGTACTTTTTCCTTTTCAAGATTCTTTCTTTTTGATCTTTCAAGTGTAGGTTGATTCATTCACTACAAGAAAGGAGGTGTTTCGCGTCGAACAATTAGCGGCCGTTTTATAAAACCGCCGCCAAATGCAACATTAGCGGCATTTATCCCGACGGTTTTGAAACCGCCTCTAAAGAAAAGTATTAGCGGCGGTTTATATGCAATTAGAGGCGGGTTTAAGAAACTGCCGCTAATTGCATATGATGTGGCCGCGGTTACTGGGAAACTGCCGCAAATTGCCATACAATTAGAGGCGGTTATTAGTAACCGCCCCTAATTTCATGTCATTTAGCGGCGGGTATTGATAAACCGCCGCGGATGGCATCGCGGTCACATAAAACCCTAAAATTTCATCAACCGATCGAAATTTATATTTTCCCACCCAACTCTCCCGCGCGAGATTTTCCAGCAAATCCTTTCGTTCTCTTTCCCTACTCTCCCGCGCGCAAGACCTCCGACCTTGGGCTTTTCGTGGATTCGCTGGTGGCCTTTCCTTGGAGGAAAAGGAGGGATTCATTGCCGGATTAGGTTCCCCGGACTATTGGCTGGGTAAGCTTGTGTATGTGATGTTGTTTTAGTTGGTGAATTTAGGGTTTGAAATTATATGGAATTTGTAGAGGGAGTGGGCTTTGTCGGTGTTTCGTGCTAACCTTTTTATTAAATTAATGTGGCAAGGTTGTTTACTGGATTGGAGCCAGAGGAAGAGTTCTTGTGATTTCTGGAGAGGGTTCTGAATTTGGAGTCGAGCAACTGGCGGGGTTCTGAACCCCATGTGAGTTCTTTGTTGCTCTCTTCCTCTTTAAATTCACAGTAAATATAATGGTCCCCAAAACCAAAAATCTTATTTGTTTTATGAGAATTGACGATCAGAGAAGAGTGTTTTCATGGAACTGGAACTTCAAACTAGAGTTTGACTCCTTCAATGCCATAGATTAGAATAATTGAATGCATACTGATTTTTACTGCTCTTCTTTTGCTCTCTATCTGCAAATTTTTTTTTTTTTTGGTTTTTTTGAAGTGGTTTCTCCAAGAGCAGATGTTGAGTTGTTAGTTCAACACCAATCACATATGTTTCATGCTAGTTGATTAACAAATTTGTGGGTCCTTTTGTCTGGTATTGTGGCATCGGAGACAAGCAAGTAGAGGGTCTCTTTAGGTTTTTCTAATTTCCATTCTCTTCTCTCATTTTACTCACATAATAGTACCTTCTCATTTTTGTTTTGTTTTCCAATGAAATTAAAATAGATTTCCTTGGTGCTTCAATAATGGAAATTTATTAATTCTTCAATTTTACTTTATGTTTCGTAAACTTTGCAGTTTTTTGGTCACTAATTCAATTTATGTTCATTGAATGTGTCTGTGTTTGCTTTTGGTTTTCTGAAAGAGAGCTTCAAAAAGAAAAAAGGTTCTCAAAAAAGTAAACTTTATGAAATTGGAAATCTGGTTGATTTATGAGATTAATTTATCTTTTTGCAACTTGAGGTGATGGGTTATCTTTTTCAAGTGAGTTTTTCTTTTCTTTTTTGTTTCATGAGCCTTTGAAATGAATGTCCATCTATTAAATGAATGTCCATCACCCAATACAACCGGTTAGGAAATTTTAAGAGAATTAATAGAGTAAAATAGCTTTGCGGAATACAACTGAATGATAATCAAACCCAAATTTGAAGGGTCAGAGAGGCATTGACTACTCATAATTGTATATTTTAAGGTTTAAAATGCCAGGAAAAGGAACATCTCCTTCATGCTTTAAGCAAAACAATAGTACATATATAGTGATTATGGGATTTTCATGCATTTCCATGACTAGTCTTATGTCTCTGTATAGCTTTTTCTGATGCTTGTGTGTTTTTAATCTCCAAGGCCAATAAATAGTGCTCTTTCTACATGGAGAGTAGAGTGCACAAAAAGATTCAGTCTGATCTGAAAATGGTTTTCAAAGTGCTTCTAATGTTTATGTTAGAGCAATGTTTGGTATTATATTTGTAATCCATATCTTCTTGTGCTTTGAGCTAGCTTGATGATCACTTGTGGAGTGAAGTTCTTTTTATAAATATTTCAGATATATTTATTGTTGATGAATGTTGGCATATATAGAGATAAGAATTTAACTTGAGACTTAATTGTTAACATTTTTATATATATACTTATAGTTATAAGGCACGTAAATTTGATGTTGATAAACACAAATAGTTGTTTGTTCATCAAATAACCTGAAATAGTTCAACTTCATATATAACAACTGAATTCTTGATTTATTGGAACATATGATTATATAAATCTTGAGAACAAATTCATTGGTCAAATTTCATATATTTTTGAATGCATGGATTTGTGTTCTTGCTGTATCTCCAAATACAAATTAGTAAAGAATTATCAGAGCCTTAGATTAACTTCATTTGTGTTTGCATGTTCATTAATTTTTATGAATTCACAAAATAAGATCAGTTTGCAATGGGATTGTGTTGAGTACTCTTCTTCTTTCATGTTTAAATAACACAGTTTCTATTTTCTGAAATAGATATTCACATTATCAAGCTTGCTTGGTCTTAACATACTATGTTTGAGTTTATCTTTATCTCCAATTTGTAGTATATCTAAAATAGACAAAGAACTGAGATGAAACTTTTGAAACAAAAATATAAACTTATCCATCTGTTCAAAAAAAAAAAAAAAAATTATGCAATTTTTATCTGAAACAAATATTCAGAAAGTGTTTGTGTGTATTGGCAGTGGAATTGTTGCAACTGTGTTTGTAGCTAGTGGGTTTCTTGGTCGCTACGTTGTCAAACAAAATATTGTTGCAAGTGTTAGCTTCTTGCTGATTAGTTAACTTGGATATTGTGGATTTTAGTGATTAGGGAAATTGTTGATCTTGTACTTTGGTACAAACTACCAAGAATCCATTGAAGTTATGCCCTGTTCTATCACCGTTAACTTTAAATGAAATTTGCTGGTTTATTTTCTTTTTCTTTGAATCACAATGAAAGTTTTGTCTTTTACATATTTTTGATCTTATCATATTCATGGAAACTCTGGTTGATTTGCTTGATTTCTTACTTACCAAACTGAATGCTTTTCTTTTCTTACTCTTCCGGTATTTTTAGTTACTTTTTATTTATTTGATCTTTTTTTTTTTTCAAAATCAAGCAATCTCTTTAAATATCTATATATACTGCTTATATAATATATTAATATTAATAAATGATATCTTCTTGACAGGTGGTAACAGTTGCGAAATTCCAAGTTGGTAGTGCACTTAACATCATCAAAAGAATTTGGTAGCAACATCCTCTTGACAAGTATTCCTCTCTTTATCTGGTCTAAATGGAACCCTTGATTGTTCCAATTTTCATGTTTGTCAATGTTGTGGATCTCGTATTAATTGCTGATACCTGGGAGAATATTCTCTAGAAAAACCATGCTGAATCTCTTTAATTTTCCCATGTTGTGATTAAATGTCGAGATTATATTCGGTCCTGGATGAATATTGTCTTGAGAAATGGATTGACGATGCCTGCTTTTTAGCTCAATATAACATTTTCTCAATCCATGAATCCTTGTGCCACTTGCTTCATTACATATGCTATTGAACTTGTACACAAGTGGACAATTTGGTTTATATGTAGTATTATAGTTCACCTAATACTGTGGTGTTTGTTTTATAGCAGACATTCGAATAGGAGAGATAGGAATGCTATTTAGTTTAAATGGTTACTTTATGTATAGAAAATAACTAGTCTAATTACTCTAAGTTTTATTTTGATTTAATTGTTTGAGATTAATTGGTAATCATTTCTTTAATTGGTAATCATTTCTTTCATATGCACTTGTTTTGATATTTTTTTTTACTTTTTAATATTATTAAATTGATTTATTGCCTATGTGAGTTGTTTGTAGGTATGGTGAGGACAAGACGACATGCCACTTCTACAGATCCATCGAGATTGGTCTCGGATTATGACCGTTCTATTGGCCCGAGTACATCTACACCACCCCCACCGATTTATGCACAGGAACAACAAGAGGCCCCTATGCAACACCCTGCAGTTGAGACTACTGGGCCAGAAGTTATCAGAGGCCGTAAACGAAGTTCAAGAATGTGGGATGTGGGGGTTAGAGGTAATTAGTATATATGTATAATTTATTTGTATCTTAGAATGAAAGGTTTTCAAGTTTATATGATTTTATGCTATGGATTATAATCACATATATGATGATCTTCTATACTTTTTTTTTAATGTAGGTGAAAATGGGGAAGTTAGGCAAAAGAAAATGCGAGCAATTGATATATTCTCTCTCTCTCCAGGGGACAGAGTAATTGTGCAATGGAATCATCGGGATCAACTGATTGAATTATCTGGGGGGATACTTGCTCAGTTTTTAGGTCATATTGCAAGCAATTGTAATATCTTTTCCCTTGGATATGAAAAATGGCAAAAGATTCCAGACTCCCATAAAGATCATGTATGGATCAACATGATAAAGGTCAGAGATGTATTTTCAATTGATATTTTTTGAATTTCATTTTTTTGCATGTTTCCTAATGTGTACTGATATGTTTATTTTTTTTTGTAGACTAAGATGGAGGTTAATGATGAGGGGCATAAAAGTTACATTATGAAAAGTTTGGGGAAAAAATGGCGAGACCACCGGTATCACTTATATTTTCTTGACATTTGAAATTGAATTCTTTTCAAATAGGAAAATGTGGGATCCCCAGTTGTTCAAAGGCCTTCATCACATGGTAGTCGCTCGGCTCATGCCGAAGAAAATTCAAACCGTCGTACGTAGTGACAGAGTGTATGTTTTTCTGTGTCCGACATCACATTTTTAGGTTTTAACTTTAGTAGAAAAAAAATCTATTGTTGTTCAAATGGCATTCTATGTTAATGGCACCTATCTGATTCATTGAAGATGATCTGTTTTGCAGGGAGCCGTTCATTTAAAGGGGCAAACGGATATTATCATTTGCATTTTTGGTTAATATTTTATCATAGATAGTAGTGGTTTATTTTAGGCAAATACACTGTGTTTTATACTGACATTGTCATCCTTGTCTAGATCATTTTCTGATCTTATTCTCTTATCTTTCTCTGTTGTTTTTATTGTCGAAGTCATGGATGCTGTGTTTTTTGGTTGATATATTTCCTTTCTTATTTCCGCATTTTAACACTAACTTGGAATGACAATTGAATTATACGTATGCTTTTCGATTTGGAGTCTCTTTTATTTGCTTGTTTGTTCTCATCTCTTCTTCTTGGGATTTATACAACCAGGTGAGTTTTCTTTTCCTGTTGCCATTTTTGCAATTGAAATAGTGAAGCAATTGATCATTTTTTGTTTGTTTATTTATTTATTATTAGGAATTCAGGCTACTGACATATAAGAGGGGGATTCAACACTCTTTTTAATTGTTCCAGTTGATCTTTTTTTAACTTGTTTCTTTGATTCAGGTTCTTCATATGGATAGAAATGACTACTATGGTTGTGAATCATCATCACTCAATCTCAATCAGGTGGTCTTTCAGCTCATCAGATGATCATCTGAACTCTGTTTGTTAATTAGTTTATCAATGTTTTTAATTAAAGATAAATGATGTTTATAACAGCTTTGGAAGAGATTCAAAGGTGGCGATAAACCTTCAGAGAGCTTAGGTTCTAAGCAAGGAATACAATGTTGACATGATTCCTAAGGTGAATTAAAGGACAATGTTTTTTGTTCCATAAAGTTGTTTTTTTTTCTGCAATTTCTGGTATATAGTTTTGTTGATATTCAAAGATTCTTGAGTATGTGTTAGTTAATATGAAATTTTGAAGATGAATTTTGAGGTTATGTTAGTAACTCAACAGAACTCCACCCTACATCCAAAATGTTTTTAATATAGCAGATAATTCTGTGGATTGTATTTTTGTGTTGTACCTGAACTTACATGCATGTTCTTAAACAGAAAGTATTTTGGCGAGGTGTTGTTGAAGAACTCCTATGGTTCATCAATGGCTCAACAAATGCAAAGGTATTGGAGTTTTAGCAAGGATGGTTTCTGATGCTTTATTTTGTACTGCTTTCTTTTACAAATTTTTAGAGTGATCTTTTTCATTTCTTTTTTGAAATTCTTGCAGAAACTCTATATATCAGCATTGCATTATGCTTGATTCATTGATCTATAAACAACCAACTTGAATGATATAACATTAAAAGTGCTCGCATTTCTTGAAGGCCTTCTCACTTTCCCCATTCTCGTGTTGACTCAAGAGTTGACTACTTGACTTGTCGAAGCAAGAAGACTCAGAGAGCCTGGATTGAATCTCCAGAAGGTTGTTCATAAGTAAATGTTCTCTGTTTTGTATGCATGAGTTCCTGATTTCATATCCTTGCAGAAATCAATGGGAAACACAAAGTCGGTCTTCAGGAGATCTGCCCACAAGAATGAGAAGAAGAAGATGAAGAAGGCTATATCTGAAACCTTTGTTCTTCATTCAAATAGTTTCTGAAACTTAGTTCTTGTTATATATATGTTGTTCATGATTCATACAAACTAGTACTTGATGTACTTGCAGAGCCAATTACATCAACAGAAGATTCTCATTTTAATTTTATTTGGTGTATTGAGAACTTCTCACAGCTCCCCGATCGCAAGGGGCTTAAGTATGAGTTAGGAGATTTCTATGCTTATGATTGTTGGTGGTATGCTTCCATACTTGTTTAAAGCTTTCATGTATTAATTGAAGAAGTAGTGAGTGGATATGTAATTTATTTTTCCATTACTGATATCAAATCAGGAAGCTGCACTTATTTAAAGACGGGACCGATCAATTGGAATGGAGAGGCAGCTCAATCTTTAGAGACTAAGGTGGAAATGGGATGTCAGAATATACCATTGAAGAAGAGGAAGAAATTGCAAGAAACATCTGTCTTTGAATGCAAGGAAGAGACTGAGTTGGTCAAGGGAAATGGCACTGGTGATGTTGTGTCATCAAAGAAGAAGAAGAAGAAGAAGAAGAAGAAGAAGAAGAATCAATCCGTGAAGGTCTCAGATGATGTTGAGAAGAAAAATAAAAAGATGAATAACAGGCTATCAGAATCAGCCACCGAAATTGTTGTTTCTGAACCAATGATAGAGGCAGATGCTAGTTCTGATTGCAAGAATGTTAATGGGGATCCCTTTGATTTTGATGAATTTGTAATTTCTAATCTCCAGAAGCAATTTGAGAAGGTTGATGCTGAAGATGGGTTGGTCACTGGCAGCACAAGCTCAGCTGATACTGTAACATCTTTGAAAGTTAATACTGTCCCAAAGAAGAGAAAAAGAGCAAAAAATGTTGATATGCAGGCTGCTGGTAGTTCAATTGATGCCAGTGGAGGAAACACAGTTGGAAAGAGTGGGGAGAAGAGCACTAAGAAGGTTAGGTTCTCTATGAAGAACAACTTGGTTTGGAAGCCATTTAGCCCTTTGCCCCCACGGATCTGTAATTATTTAATTTGGATAAATAATTGTATGATTTTGGATCTTAATTTGGAGTTGTTCATCCTTAATTTTATGCAGGTTGACAATTTTATGATGTAAAACTGTATTGTAATTATAATTATAATTTTATTATTTTTAAATTTGAATTGATTGAGTGGAGTACAATGGTTTTGTATTTTTATAACTGTATTAAAAAAAAAGTTTTAAAAATATAATAAATCAAATAAAAAAAGTTGAAAATTGGATGACATTTAGCGGCGGTTATAACCGTCGTAAAAATAGTTGGTATTTAGCGGCGCTTATAACCGCCGCCAAATGTAAAGGCAATAAAAAAACAAAAATAAGATAGTTGTTTAGCGGCGGTTCTTATCGCCGTGAAATGCTTTATGGAAGGTTTTCGCGGCGGTTTTAAAACCGCCGCTAATTGAAGACAACACGCGCCTTTGCATTGTTGAGGCGGTTTGGGCGGTGGTCTATAACCGCCGTTAAGTTCCTAATAGCATTAACGGCGGTTATACCGGCGGTTAATGAAAACCGCCGTTAAATGATCTCGCGACGCTCGTCATAGAAGCGGTTTTGAAACCGCCGCTGAAACATTCAGCGGCGGTTTGTAACCGCCGCTGAATGAACATAAAACCGCCGCAAATAGCTTAGTTTGTTGTAGTGATTCTGCTTATTTTGATTTCAGGAGTGATAGGAGCTGTGAATTCTCCTGTTAGTGGTCCAAACGTTCAAGGACCTGGAATTCTGGGGATGATCCATCGAAAAAATAATATCTTGCCTATCGACACTAAGCTCGTCAGAGGTTCTCTTCGTTCCTGGCGGCAAGAAAATGTTAATAATCATCTCAATCAGTTTAGTCTGGAAGAATCCTGCGCCCATTTTCGTTTGTCCCTTGCTTCGGTATGTTTTCAACATTCTCATTTGTTGATAATGTAACTTTATATCTTGTCTCTCTAAATGAGAATTTCCTTTGTAGACTGCTCTATGGGGAGAACGAATCGCGAGATTCTGCGAGCAGGGGGATCCTGAGATCAAGGCTCGCATCTCCAAATTGGAAGAAAAGAAAAAGAAACTGCTGGAAAGTCTTTCTCTCAAAGACGTTGAGATAGTTAAACTAAAAGGAGGGAAGGATTCCATCACTGCAGAATTGGGGAAGTCCGAAGAAGTTAATGCTGCATTGAAGATCGACTATGAGAGTTTGCAGGCTTCTCTTTCTCTATCTGAGCAAACTGTCACTGCTTTGAGACAGGACTTGGACCAATCTAGGGGAGAGAAAAATTCTGATGTTACTGAGAATGACAAATTATCTACGAAACTTTCTGCGCTCGAACGAGACATTTCTTCTGAAAGGGAAACTAATAATAGCCTGAAAAAGAAGCTTGCAGCTGCTGAAGGATCGGCCGGTAAACTGAAGGAAGATAATGATCTTTTATCTGAGCAGTTGACAGCCAAGGATACCCTCCTTTCTCGTGCTCAAAATGATATCTCCCGTGCACAACAACTGAAGGAGGATATTGATAAGGAACTGTCATCCTTGCGATCCGATCTGAATAAAAGTTGGAAGAAATCTATGGAACTGGAGGAAAGACTTGCTGCTGTGGAAAAGAGAGAACTATCTTGATGACGAAATTCGAAGAGTGTCATCGGAGGTTTATACAATTTTAAGCAGCATCCATTCTTGAAGAAGCAAGAACTAATGCCTCTCGCTTGGAGGAAGTTCCAATTGCAATGACATCGGATAAGGATGTCTCCGATAAGGTAATTCCTCCATCGGTTACAGCTGACCCGAAAAAAGTTTCTTGATATGAAGTAGTCACATCAGGTCAAGAGCCGATCTGCAAAGAGAAAAGATATGCCCCCTACAATGAAGTCAGTCAGGCTGTCATTGAGATCGAAGACGATGTAGCAGCAGGTACATATATGTTCGGACTTAATTCTTTTCGATATTTAGTTGAATGCTTCTTCAATTTTCTTTCTTTTGTTTGATTAAAGCCACTTCCGTTAATCAGATTGGGGTGGAGACTTCGGGAAAAGATCAAGGAGACGTATCTACTACCTTGCGCAGGAGGGAAGGTTAGCTGAATCTATCTGTTTCCTTTGCTTGTACTTGAACATTCCTTTTGCTGATCCTGACGTCGTTGAGTTAGTTGTTGTTGATTTTAGAGCCTTAGGATTCCAGTCCGCTCTCAATACCTTGCGCATCGGGTGTCGTAGAAGTAATCAGTAGATCTTTGTTTCTTCATTTCTGGTTTAATCTTTCTGAGAGCTATTATGATTTCTTTCTCTTCTTCTTTTCTCTTGCTAGATCGACCTGAAGTCAGACGGCTCTGAAGAGAAATTGAAGAACTAGAGATGGTATGGGAGAAGATTCTGAATGATTGGGTGAGGAAACCCGAAGATACGTTGGAAGCGATGCTGCGTGTAGAGGCCCGTAGAAAGAGTGTAGCTGAATCAAAAATTGGGACCTTGTTTGAAGGAAAATTTTGTAGTTGTTTTTGTTTGTTCTTCATTCTTTTGTCAGAACTTGATCATAGCAACTAGCTTTGCTTGGATTGTGGTTTTTGTAAGAATACTCTGATTGTTCTTCTGTCTCTTTTTCTTTCTTTTTGGAAATGAATGGAATTGTTATCCGATCTATCTCTAATGTTTGCTAAGGAATAATTTGTTGAATGTCGATCCCTTCTCAAGACTCCATATCGGATCGGATCATGTTTTTTGTTTGATGTCGATATCGAATCCGGTGTGTTTTTTTTATCTTCATGGTAAATTGGTGGAAAAAGTATGCGAAGCAACGGGTTTTTTATTCCCAATATGGTTTGACTTAACGGACCCTTGGGAACAGGAGCAGTTATTCCCCTTTTATTTGAGTTATTAATTCAGATGTTCCAAAGTGGCTTTAATGAGGTATTCTCCATGAGAAGTCAAAAGGCTTCTGTTGGCTTGAAACGAAGCGTCAGGCGCTCTTAGTATTCTGGTTGTGGCATTAACTGCTCCTGATTTTCGCAGGACTAGAGAATAAATCAAGATAGTGATAGTCCCTTCGTGATCATTCTTTCCTCTATTACTATGGGTGATAATAGTTGTCCTTCCTTTTACAGATTCTTCTGCGCAGGAAGTAATGCTCATCATTTTTGGATTCCAAGAGCTTTTCAAGGCCATATGAGATTTCTTGAGGAAGGGCCGATTAGACTGCGCGGACCAAGAGGGAATATCTGGTCAGTCACATTGTCGTTGTCGAGAGAATTAGGAGAATTCCGTTTCACAGATGGCTGGGAGGACTTCGTGACAGATCATCGACTGGAAGAAGGGGATCCTCTCGTATTCGTCCTTCGGGAGGACGAATGTTTCGAAGTCCATATCCTTGGATGGAACAGCTGCCAGAAGGTGTCGGGGCTTACAACTTCTCCTGCTCAAGTTCCAGATGTCGTTTCTGATTTTGACTCCTCTGATTCTTCTTAATTCGCATGTTTTAGTTGTAATCTTGTATTTTCGATCAATGAACTTTTCTTTATGTCAAACTGTCTTCTTTCCATCAGCCCGTGTTTGGAGTATTTCGGTATCCTTATTGTGAATGAACTTTCTTTTCTTCCGTTTCGATGTGATCCTTTCAAGAGGGTGAGCGTGTTTGATTGCTTGAATGGTAAAGGATAGGAATGCTTTTTTTTTTTCGGTTGAAGAATTGTGATGACCTTTCCAAGGTGATGAGTCGTTATATTTCTGCTGAAACGTAAGACTTCGTCTTGCTTGTAGGAAGTTGATGTGATCCGTCGATGTGATAGATTTGTGTGATGACTCTTAGGATGATGGATCGGTATGGTTGGTTGATGTAGTAGACCGGTATGGTCGTTTCTATTTGGAACTGGTATGGTTCGTCGTTGTGGCTGATTGGTATAATCTTCGGTAATGAAGGATCGGTATGATCATCTTTATTATGGGACCGGTATGGTCCGTTGATTTCCTGGGACAGGTATGGCCCGTTGATGTTGTAGACCTGTATGGTCTTTTTGTAATGAAGGACCGGTATGGTCATCTTCATTAGGGGACCGGTATGGTCGTTTCTATTTGGAACCGGTATGGTTCGTCGTTGTAGCTGACTGGTATAGTCTTCGGTAATGAAGGATCGGTATGATCATCTTCATTATGGGACCGGTATGGTCCGTTGATTTCCTGGGATCGGTATGGCCCGTTGATGTTGTAGACCGGTATGGTCTTTTGTAATGAAGGACCGGTATGGTCATCTTCATTAGGGGACCGGTATGGTCCGTTGATGTTTTGGGACTGGTATGGTCTGTTGGGACTGGTATGATCCATTGGGACCGGTATGAAGGACCGGTATGGCTCCTAATGTTGATTTCCTATTTCTTCATTGATAGATGAACTTTTCTAGAGACGAAGTAAAAAAGGAGAATGTATAAATGTATGGGAAGTAAATGATTTTATTGATAGTACCTCCGTAGATGTTCTGAATGTTATGGACGTTTGAGCCTGCGTCCATCCATTTTTGAGAGCCAGTATGTACCGGGCACCGGGCCTTACAATTTCTTGCACAATATAGGGGCCTTCCCAATTGGTATTCAGCTTCCCCGTTCGGCTCTTGTTGCCTTGAAAGATATTCTCTCTCAGCACAAGATCTCCAACCTGGAAGGTTCAGGTTACTTCTTTCACCTTGACATTATAGTATCTTTTGACTTTCTGTCGGTATGCTGTTGCATATTGGAATGGCGTTGGCAGGCATCACATTTCTTGACAAATTACATCACGCCACGACCCCAAAATCCGGCCACAGGCACGTGAAGCATCGATCGGCCACGCCCGCCCCAAAAGTCCCCGCCTCGGCGTGGCGAGCGTATTGTGCCGTACTCAAAGCGGAGACAAGCCCCGCTCGGGCACAAGGCCTAAGTGATCATAAGGCAACCATACAAGTGCAGCGGGATAAGTCATAAATCAGATAACATAAATCAGAGTACCGTATCAGTGGAAGATAAGAACCTAGGGTACAGGCACCCTAATAGTTAATACAAGTCTGATCTTATACGGATCCAAATAGGATGTCCTCACACATAAGTAAAATGCATAAGAGGTCGCCAACCTCGGCTACAACCCTGCCCCACGTACGATCCTAGTGGCTCACGTCGTCTACTCCGCGGGATCTGAAAAGAGATGAAATCAAGTGTATGAGCTTTCAAATGGAAAGCCCAGTAAGCACCTCGCAAGGTGGGTAAGCAAGTCATGAACATCAAGAGATAAGCAAATATAGCAAATCAAAGAACATGACTAAATAAGCACATAGGGCTACACCCCGCACAACCAACCATCTAGGAGACCCAGAGACAAGCAATGAAAGGGGCTTCTAATGTCAACTACGGCCTCAACGCCTGAAAGATCATCCAAGTGTAGAACTCTCAAAGTATCCCCGATTGACCATCGGCCTCAATTTGGAATCGCCCGTAGACGGAATTCGGCGCTACCCTTCTACACATGTCGAGACACGGCCCGATTATCGTCCCCAGCAAGGCTGGGCCGACGAGTATCGTCCCCTCGCCGAGAGATTTACGTAACGCCGAGAGTGTCCTCGGCCCTAGACGCGCTCCAAGTTGGAGCACCCACACTCCACCGATCCGGGCGGAAAGTAGTACGAAACACACACATTCAACAGATGCCAACAACCAACATACCAATGCACATAAATATGGAAACAATAATCCAATGAAGTCATCAAACGGACATGTGCATATCATCAAGCGATAATAGATGGATATCAAGTAAAGAACATGCTCGATCAAGACAAGTAAACCACTCTATCAACGAGTGGGGAGATATGATAAGCAAAAGCACTCGCGTGCACAAGCATGTACTCAAAATCTAAAATATGCCAATAAAGCCCAAAGCAGGGCGGGAACTGGGCAAGATGACTTACTAAAAGACGCAGTAGCAAATCCAATAAACACTCCATAGAGTGGGTACTAGGCAGAGGTAACTTACCTCTATTCGCAATTCCAGCTCCACTCAGCTACAACCTCCTCTCGACGCGTCTCCTCGCTCTATGCCGAGATCTGATAAACGAACAAGACCTCAATACATATACACTGAAATACCCTAATTATGCATTTGTCGAAATATCGTCTTCTTAATTCATAACCGGCGAGTTGAGGACTTATAACACCTGCCCGCATCATTTTTATTAGTTTAATTATACCCCCGAAGTATCGGGACAATCGGAATCAAATTCCGAGTTGTTTGGAGAACATTTGAATTAATAGTTCACTCGTTGCCGGTTTACTCTGAATCGTATAAGACTTGGACTCGAAACTTCAAATCGAAGTTCCAAATCTTCACCGTTCCTTCCAAAACTTCTAGCACATCATATCTCCAATATTATCTTTCATTTTCTCTAGATTGGTGCTCATTATCAACTTTATAGAGCCCATAATAAAATGAACAAAATCAATGTTTTGCAGGTGCTACAGTAATTCCTGCATTTCTTCACTTAAGCTTCTAATCAAGCTTTAGCCCTATCATTCTTTATATTAACTGTTCTTATACCCATACAACAATGAAAATTCTTTGAGATCGAGTCAAATAAATTGAAAGCTCCAGGGAGGCAGTCCGGGAGGCATACATAAATCATGAACATCCATTTGGAACCACGTCACACTTGTACATGAAATAACAAATACTGCAGACTCTCTTAGACACACACACCTACAGCACACACCAACTCTCATATTTGATCGACATTAAACCAATGATCAACTAGCTTAAATCCATCCTTAGATCGAGTCATCAAGACACCCAGTCCAAAACTGGTTCCATCATCCTCAAAAGGCTAATACAACTCAATAGAAATAGCAAAGAAGAACCCAACCTTCACTGCCTCCCTTCCTGAACAACACCTGTGAACATCTCACTCTCTATGCTCTCTCTTCTAAACTCGCACAGAACCAGCCCAGGATTTCAAAACCTAATCAGAGAATCACATATCCTCTTAGCCTTATGCATGAACCACCACTCTTGTTAAGGTTCATATTCATCATTATCCTCTACTATTAAGATTCAAGAACACCTCAAACAATCACATACCATCATAAGAACAACATCTCAAAACCATCAGAGAACTAATAATCCTGGTTCTCAAAAATAAAGAAGAAGACACTATAGGATGAATAGTGACTTCATAAATAGTAAAACTGCTCAAAGCACTATTACCCTCTATTCTATCCCAAAACTCTCACTAACGCCTCAAATAACAATAGAGCATGCACACCATGTCCAATCTCTGAACCTTTTACAAACCTTAAAAGAAGCTATACACGCTAAGATATCCATTCTTAATCATTCACAAATGTCATTACCAAATTCATAATCACTATCACAATTCTTTAATCACAAGAACCCTTACAAATTCCTTCTCCAGTTCAACCTATGCCCACTCAGCCATCACTCACTGAACATTATCATATGATATATATCCATAACATCCTTTTACGTTCAAACGCGAGGTAGGGATCCGGTTCAAGGTGGCTCACCAGGAGTTGGTCCGCGGGGATGTCCCCAGCCGTCGAGGAGGATGTGGGAGGTCTGACTCCTCGTCGCCCCGTTGTCCAGTGGCTTCAGCTCCCTCTACGATGACCTGCAGTGCTTCAGCGGTACCCTCTTCCTCCTTCTCCCTCAGTGACGACCAGCAGTGAGTTTGGGGATGATCGGCAGCAACCCCTCCTTGGGTTCTTCTCACACGATGAGGGAGGTTCCCGGCTGGAGAGTGGGTGCAGGTATGCTTCTTTCTCTCAAGAGGGGCTGCACCCTCTTTTAGTGGTGATTCAGCAGTGAGGGCGGGCACCCCTCCCTTCATAATGGACTGGTGCGGCGGTGGGCGCGAGGCGGGGTGGCAGCGTCCTTGTCTTTGTCGAGGTATCTTGAAATCCGGTGACACGCTGCTGCTGCGTGAGCCGGGCTGCTGCGGCTCGTGTCACGTCGCCAACCGCGCGGAGGGGATGCCTGCACAGTGGTTTCGGCGGCCTGCGGCTTCAGCGTACGGCGGAGCTCGCGTCGTGTCGCCTGTCGCGCCGAGCGCTCCTTCAGCTCACGTTCCATCGTAATAATGGGTGCATGCGACCTTTTTGTCAAAAAGTCCCTGTACTTACTAAATTCAATATAACCCACTGATTCTTCATACTCATGAGAGGGGCAAATTTGCAATAGGGTCCCTGGTTTCTTGTATTTTACCACTCTCAGCAATGTTTGTGAGAGGGCATTTGCGGTATAGTCCCTGAGTTCCCTTGAAATTATCTTACCAAATCAAAAGCTTGTGAGAGGACCCCTCTTTGCTCTACAGCCCTCGACTCCTTTGAATTCACAACTAGGTCCCTCCCCCTTTTATCTTGTGAGAGATGCATATTACACTAACCCCCCTTATCTTATAAAAATTTACTCCTATTCCCTGGAATTAAATTAAAGCATGTAATTAGGGGAATTGATAATTCATTGACTAAAAAAAAAATTATGGCTTTTACACCGAGCGTACCCAAGAGGAGGCCGGCCCCGCTCGGATACAAGGCCTGAGTGATCACAAAGCAACAACACAAGTGCAGCGGAATAATAACAATAAGTCAGATGTCATAAATCAGAGTATAATATCAGCGGAAGATAAGAACCTAGGGTACAGGCACCCTAATAGTTAATACAAGTCTGTTCCTATACGGATCCAAATAAGATGTCCTCACACATAAGTAAAATGCATAAGAGGTAGCCAACCTCGGCTACAACTCTGCCCCACGTATGATACTGGTGGCTCACGTCGTCTACTCCGCGGGATCTGAAAAGGGATGAGAACAAATGTATAAGCTTTCGGAAGGAAAGCCCAATAAGCACCTCGCAGGGTGGGTGAGCAAGTCATGAACATCGAGAGAAAAGCAAGAATAGCAAATCAAGAGACATGACTTAAAAAAGCACATAGGACTACACCCCGCACAACCAACCATCTAGGAGCCCCAGAGATAAGCAACGAAGTGGGCTCCTGATCTCAACTACGACCTCAAGCCTGAAAGATCGTTCAACAAGAGAGTTCTCAAAGCATCCCCCGGTCAGCCATCAGCCTCAGCTGGAATCATCCCGTAGTCGGGAATTCGGCAGCGCTACCCATGTACATGTCTACACGGCCAGTGTATCGTCCCACTGACAAGGTTGGACCGCCAGAGTATCGTCCCCCTAGCAGGGATGGCAGAACGCCAGGGTGTCCTCAGCCCTAGACGCTCCAAGTTGGAGCACCCACACTCCACTGATCCGGGCGGAAAGATAGTATAGAAACACACATCCCACAGATGCCAACAACCAATATACCAATGCACATAAATATGGAAACAATAATCCAATAAACCAAGCAGGTAAACATGTGCATATCATCAAGGCAATAACAGATGGATATCAAGTAGAGAACATGCTCAATCAAGACAAGTAAACCACTCCATCAACGAGTGGGGAGATATGATAAGCAAAAGCACTCACATACACAAGCATGTACTCAAAATCTAGAATATGCCAATAAAGCCCATGTTCGGGTCAAGGTGTCAAACGGGCCGGGTTGGCACGGGCACGGCACGGCCCGGCCCGTTACGGGCCGTGCTAGGCACGGCGGACATCGTATGACGGGCGTGCAGCTACGCGGCACGTCTGGGCGCCCGTCTTTGGGCTACTAATGCCCGACGGCAAGACGCAAGACAGCGTGCCGGCCGCAAGACGGCACGCCGGCCAAGACAAGACGCTGGGTCGACAAGCACGCTCATGGCCGCGGCTGATCTCAAATTGCTTGGATCATGATCCAACGGCTGAGATCATTATTTTTAAAAAAAAATTAAAATTTATTAAAAAATCATTAAAAAATCATAAAAAATCATGAAAAATCAGAAATATATCTAGAAAATTTCAAAAAATAGAAAAAAAAAATATAAACTATGGAAAACTTATAAAAATTCTAAAACTTAATGAAATTGATCAAATCATTAAAAATTTCAAATAAACCAAAAACAATTTAAAACCCCCAAAAAGAAAACTTTTAAAAACTTTATAAAATTTTAAAATATATATTTGCATACACACAAAAATGGAAGCATGAGGAATATAATTAGTATTTTGGAAAAGGAAGTAATTATTGAAAACTTATAATTAGTGTTAGAGAAGAGAGAGATTAATACTTAATAGAAATTTTAATTATTACCATATCAGGTTGGTTAATTTTAAATTTTAAATTTTAAATTATATATTATATTATATTTAGCATGTTAGGTCATTTTATTAGTAATGAATAGAAGTTTTAATTATTGCCTTATTGGTTGTTTTAATTTTAAATTTTAAATTATATTATATTTAATTTTTAAGTGGAAAGTGGTATTTAAAATATTGGTAACTTGATTAATTCAAATCTTATCTCAAACTAAAAATTTAAATATAAGGAATTTAGATCTAGAGATTCTTTAAACTTAAAGTTTAGCCAAATCAATTAAATCCTTATTGAGAAAAATCTAATTACATTATTTAAATTTAAAATTACATTATTTTTAGTTCTATCAAATAACTTAACTACTAAGCTACAATAGATTTACATCATTATTATTAATTATATTTAATTTATTATTCATACTAACATTAAAACCATAAATCAATAAATATAAAACTAAATCGTACAAGGTAACTAAAAATGAGATTTTTATGAATAAAATCATATTAACAATACTGTGAATTTAATATAATATAATTTAAAATAAAACCAACAAATAAGACAATAAAAGTTGTCATTAATTACTAATAAAACACCATTTCAAAAATAAATATTAATAAATTTAATATTATATTAATGGACCGTATGTGTGCATTTATATATACTATATATATATAAGATTTATTAAATTCTAAATAAGTAAAATAATAATCAACTTATATTAATTACTTATAAAATCAACTTATATTTTTCCAAAAATCTTATATTTCCCACACTAGATATACTTCTCATGCAATATTTTTTTTATTGTTTAAAATATTTTTTTATTTATAGCAATATTCTTGCCTTCAAATTTGGGCTTGAAGTAAATTTTTACAAATTTTAAAAGTTTTCCATATTTAATATGTTTTTCCTTTTTTTTTAGTAAATTTTTGGATTTTTTTCTTCTTTTTTTTTTCTGATTTTTAATAAAATTTTAACAGTTTTTTTAAAAAATTAAAAGATTACCTGCGCAAGACTGACGGCCCGCAACGCAAGACGCCCACCCGTGTACCGGCCGCGTGCCGCGGCCGGGCCGGGTCCCAAACCGTCTTGCGTCGCAAGACGCAAGACGTTTGAGGGGCCAAGACGGCTGGCGTCGCCGGGCCGTGCTGGCCCGTTTGACACCTTGATGTTCGGGCGGGAACTAGGCAAAGGCACTTACGTGCACAATCATGAAATGAAGCATCATCAACTATGGAGGCGAGAGACGAAAGTACTTACAAAAATATATACAATAGTAGATCCAATAAACACTTTGTAGAGTGGGTACTAGGCAGTGGTAACTTACAACCGTCCGGTGTCTCTCTTGATGTGCCCCTTTGCGTCACGTCAATATTTGGCCATTAAACATAACCCGTATAAATATATGTGAATTGCAAACATTACAAAATCGCTTTAACTTTCACTCGGACCATAGCCTCTAGCTGTGCATACGACCTGTTGTGGCCTATGGATTCACTGGCATAGGAAATCCGGAGAAGTGAATGGTCCGAGTGAATGGTCCGAGTGAATGGTTTTCTTCAACCTGTTGCAGGATGGGACACCACGCTGCCATATCCCCTTCTTCTGTACAATAGATCCGGAGTCTCTCCGGCCGTACACAACATTGAATGGTCTTCTGATTCGTTCCAGAGGTTGAAGAAAAGAAGAACGCCTCTTTCTCTCTCTCTACGT
The DNA here is from genome assembly GCA_026586065.1 of Dioscorea zingiberensis. Lineage (NCBI taxonomy): Eukaryota > Viridiplantae > Streptophyta > Magnoliopsida > Dioscoreales > Dioscoreaceae > Dioscorea > Dioscorea zingiberensis. Next base: position 5,109,996 of record CM048823.1, on the reverse strand, counting down.
ATTATATGTTTCGCCTATTTGCAACTTAGTCCTCATTATTTCCAATTCTTACATGCGTCTCTTGTCCCATTTAATTCCCAGAGAGAGTGTAATTTTAGTAAGTACCCCTCCTAATTTGATGATATTCCATGCACTACTTATATGTTCTCTTGAGAGAGAAATGCACACTTGCACTAAAGCCCATCTATTTTCCCCATATTAAAAACAAGTCTTTGGTCCCCTATTATCATCAAGTAATAACATTCTTGCATTAAAATCCTTATATCTTTGATATTTCCATCATTTCATGGATAACACCCATGCATGACGTATCTAGTGAATATGCACTAAAGCCCATGATTAAGGACTCATCAAATAATCATTTTATAATTTGGCTATTCTCTTTAACATTTCCTTATATGCAAATTTCAAGAGAATAAAATCTCCTCAAGCTTTTAAGGCGTATTTGCATTTTGGCCCTCATAAAGTAAAGTTTTTTATTTTATTTTTTTATTTTTTTTATCAGAAATTTCTGTCTTTACAAATTCAATGACATCTTTATTTAAGGTTGGCCAATAATATCCTTGCCTCAAAATTTTGTGACTCAATGCTTTCCCCCCCAGATGATCACCTGCTATTCCTTTATAGATTTCCCGAAGGACATATTCTGATTCAGAGGGCCGGAGGCATTTCAACAGAGGGAGGGTGTAGGATTTTTTGTAGAGTTGTCCATTCACCACACTATATCGGGAAGCTCTGATGGTGATTCTTCGAGCTTCTTTGGGCTCTTGAGGGAGAGTTCTGTCTTGCAAGTAACTCAAGATTGGATCGATCCAACATGACTCCTGATCGATATCCATAAGTTCCTCAAGTGGTCGACAATCAATTAATATTAATTATACTTAAATTAATATAATTAATAGTTTTAATATGATTAATATTAATTAGTATTAAATTAATAGTAATAATACACATTACACTTTCCTCACTCTCAATACTCATAACCAAATATTATCATTATCTATTTTAAACTAAAGGGCAAATTGGTCAAATACACATTACACTCTTTTTCACTCTTGGTCACCACCAAACAAAAAAAAAAAAGATTCACTCTCCTCAATCATCCATTGAACCAAACATAAAATTTTTCAAAACCCTCCAAATTTCTCCTCACCCCTCCCCTCCAAATTCCTTCTTTGAACCAAACAAGGGCTTAAACTTTCAGAAATAGTGTACTCCACAACTTTTAAACATTGAATCATAGGGAAAAAAAAATCAATATTTATTTTATTTAAAACTAATCATTTTTTTAATTTAGTTAAAAGAAAATTTATTTTAAAATGTTTATTTTTAAAAATGATTAACTTAAACTAAAATTATATTAAAGTATTAATTTAAGCAAGTTAACGAAACACCATATTGATAAATATGAGAAAATTATAATATATATTTATAATCAATGATTTGTATATACTTAGTTTTATTTAAATAATTTTACCACCCAAATGATGTTATCAATAGAATAGAATGCATTTTATTACATGCTTATCTTACAAAATTACTTGTCAATCCTCAAATGTCCCATTTTGTAATTTTATTTAAATTACTACGTTTTAAGTTCCTTTTGATAATCAAACTTGGGTTATACATAAATCCATAACAATACATCTAAAATATTTTTGTTAACACTTTGTATAAGTACCTTTTCAAAAAAAACACATTCTATATGTAAATCATGAATTTGGTTTTTTTGTATTTTCTCATTAATATGTTTATCATCTACAGTTTCAAATGAAAAACTCATGGCTTTTATATTAAAAATACATTCTTTTTCCATGTTTATATATATATATAAAATATTCAATATAATCTCTAATATTGGCTCAACATAGGATTTCAAATATCAAGCACTTCGAGGCAAGAGTGATGATTGCGACGCATAGGACTCGTTGAAGAGCGAATAAGATCCAGCACATCCCGAGGCAAGTGGACGATATCAAGGATGGTGTGATCGCGAGGCTATAGATCATTGATCTTGAAGTCAAAGAGGATGGTTTGCCAGTGGAGTGGTCTCGGGACGATTTCTCAAGCCCGCACGAGCCCACCCCAAATACATAAGTGTTTTCCCAATTGAAGGGGCCTAGTATTGTAACCCAACAATTCACACATATGGTTGATGGGCCAAATTTACACATTAATGACCCAATAATTGAAGGAGGCCAGGCCTACTAGTTATAACCAACAGTTAAATATTTGTCTCTCACTCGTTATAATTCACCAACATCTAATGACACCTCCCTAACCTTAACCACAGGGTATCCAACTTTAATGTTTTCTTTTCATTTTTTAAATATTTTTTAATGATTTATTATTTTAAAAAGCCACATGGCATTCTAATGGTCACATGGATATTAACATAATGTCACGTGGCAGACACATTAATCATCTGAAACGATGTAAGTGAACGTCATCTGCCTCCGGACTAATAAGTCTCATTTTACAAAGTAGAGGGACCAAAAAGTCAAAAAAAAATATGAAGGATTAAAAGGGCATTTTTCTAAAAATAAAGGGACTAAACAGAAAATTATTTAGTTTGTTTAAATACATTAAATGATATAAAGAGAACTAAAAGTAGGAAAAGTTTCATTTTGACTTTGTGAATTTATTTTTAAATTTATGAAAAATAAGAATAAATATTGAAAATGAAATATGCATTTTTCTAATAAAGTAACATAATTTCATGTTTTTCATCATGACTCCACATACAAGAAAGATGACTTTTTAGCTTAAGACCAGGTGCTTATACCATCACATTATTTCTTCAATAATTTACTAAACATGCTAATGTATTCTAATTATAAATTTTAAAAATTTACCAATTTTGACATTTTTCCATACAAAATAAACAATAATAAAATAAATAGATAAATAAACAACTTCATATTATGAAACACAGACTGAAAAATTATAAGATATTGGAGTAAATTGAATTAAGGTTAAGAGTTTATCTAACATTTGTTTTCTTTTAATAATTTTTTTTATAAAGCTTTTTTTAATATAATATCCATATATTGATATTTTAAAAAAATATATAAACAAAAATATATAATAGAATTTAATTAAAATGATTATTATGTGTATGCTAATCAATTTTCCTTTTATATAGTTTATTGTATTAAAAAAGTTTAATATAATTTTGGAAATTTTGTTATTTTCTTTGAGATTAATAATTTAAAGATTACTTTTAAACTTTCATAAATAATGTACTCCACAACTTTTAAACATTGAATCATAGAAAAAAAAGAATCAATATTTATTTCCATTTAAAACTAATCAATTTTTAAATTTAGTTAAAAGAAAAATTATTTTAAAATGTTTATTTTTAAAAATTATTAAATTAAACTAAAATTATATTAAAGTATTAATTTAAGCAAGTTAACTAAACACCATATTGATAAATATGAGAAAATTATAATATATATTTATGATCAATGATTTGTATATACTTGTTTTATTTAAATAATTTTACCACCCAAATGTTGTTATCAATAGAATAGAATGCATTTTATTACGCGCTTATTTCACAAAAATACTTGTCAATCCTGAAATGTCCCATTTTGCAATTTTATTTAAATTACTATGTTTTGAGTTCCTTTTGATAATCAAACTTGGGTTATACTTAAATCCATAGCAATACATCTAAAATAATTTTGTTAACGCTTTCCATACGTAGCTTTTCAAAAAACACATTCTATATGTAAATCATGAATGTGGTGTTTTTTTTTTAATTTATAATTTTCTCATTAATATGTTTATCATCTATGGTTTCAAATGGAAATTCATGGTTTTTATATTAAAAATTCATTCTTTTTCCACTTTTATATATATAAAATATTCAATATAATCTCTAATATTGGCTCAATATAGGATTTTGAATATCCAGCTCTTCGAGGCAAGAGTGATGATTGCGATGCATAGGACTCGTTGAAGCGCGAATAAGATCTAGCACATCCCGAGGCAAGTGAACGATATCCAAGGTCCAAAGATGGTGTGATCGCGAGGCTATAGATCAAGAGCATATCCCTCGGGATAGTGGAATGGAGCAGAGCGCATCCCGAAGCAATCTAACAGTTGAGGTCATTGATCTTGAAGACACAGAGAATGGTTTGCCACTAGAATGGGCTCGGGGCGATGTCTCAAGCCCGCACGAGCCCACCCCAAATAAAGAAGTTTTTTTCCCAATTGAAGGGGCCTAGTAATTGTAACCCAACAACTCACACATATCGTTGATGGGCCAAATTTACACATTAATGACCAAATAAGTGATGGAGGTCAGGCCTAGTAATTATAACCCAACAGTTAAAGATTTGTCTCTCACTCGTTATAATTCACCTTTAATGTTTTCTTTTTATTTTTTAAATTTTTTTTAATTATTTAATATTTTAAAAAGCCACGTGGCATTCTGATTACTACATGTGACATCAACATAATGCCACGCTGTATATTAGTACTATCCGAAACGCGTAAGTTAACGCGTCGTCTCCAAACTATTAAGTCCAATTTTATAAAATAGAAGGACCAAAAAATCACAAAAAAAATGGACTAAAAAGGTATTTTTTGAAAAATAAAAGGACTAAACAGGTAATTATTTTGTTTGTTTAAGTACTTTAAATGATATAAAGCGAAATAAAAGTAATAAAAGTATCATTTTGATTTTGTGAATTTATTTTTAAATTTATAAAAAATAAGAGTAAATATTGAAAATGAAATATGCATTTTTCTAATAAAGTAACATAATTTCATGTTTTTCATGGTGACTCCACATACAAGAAAGATGACTTTTTAGCTTAATATAAACAATAGGATGGTCTTCCAGGTGCTTATACCATCACATTATTTTTTCAATAATTTACTAAACATGCTAATATATTCTAATTATAAATTTTAAAAATTTACAAATTTTGACATTTTTCAATACAAAATAAACAATAATAAAATAAATAGATAAATAAACAATTTCATATTATGAAAAACACACTGAAAAATCATAAGATATTGGAGTAAATTGAATTAAGGTAAAGAGTTTATCTAACATTTGTTTCCTTTTAATAATTTTTTTATAAAGCTTTTTCTACTCTAATATCCATATATTGATATTTAAAAAAAATATATAAATAAAGATATATAATAGAGTTTAATTAAAATGATTATTTTGTGTATTTTAATCAATTTCATTTTATATAATTTATTGTATTAAGAAGTTTAATATAATTTTGGAAATTTGGTTATTTTCTTTGAGATTAATAATTTAAAGATTACTTTTAAACTTTCTGAAATAATGTACTCCACAACTTTAAACATTGAATCATAGAAAAAAATCAATATTTATTTTTATTTGAAACTAATCAATTTTTTTAATTTAGTTAAAATAAAATTTTATTTTAAAATGTTTATTTTTAAAAATGATTAACTTAACTAAAACTATATTAAAGTATTAATTTAAGCAAGTTAACAGAACACCATATTGATAAATATGAGAAAATTATAATATATATTTATGATCAATGATTTGTATATACTTGTTTTATTTAAATAATTTTACCACCCAAATATCGTCATCAATTGGATGCATTTTATTACATATAATAACTTGCATTCTATTTTTAAATTTAGCAAAACCTTGGAAGTTGGAAGCGTTCTCTGTTGTTCTAATTGGACTAAAACCCAATACTAATTTCATAGAATATTAATTTAAAATCTAATAGTGCTAAAACCCTATCCTTCTCAAGCTAGGGTTTTTCTCTATATATATAGTGAAAATTTAAGCATAATAACACTTGTAGCTTTAGTTCTCCGTCTAAAATTCCAAATACAGTGACCAACCCTCCTTCTCGAGTTAGTAATTCTTCTCTTCTTCTTCTTCTTTTCTTTTGATGTCATTATTATTATTTTTTTAGTTTGAATGATTTATTGATTATTATTCCAGGGTTTGGGTGACATGCTACATGAATGCAATTTTTCTTCAAAGCTTAAGACATACTAATCCATTAATTAAAAGCGTCCTTACCTCCCCACACTACAGAGAGTGTCCTACAGAGGTTCTTTTTTAAAAAATACATAGTATTATTTATTTATTTAATTATTTATACCTTTTGATATTTATTGTTTGTTTGCTAATTGTTTATCACAGAATATGATGATAACGACAAAAATGAGGATAAAAAGCCAATTTGTTTGCTTTGTGCATTCAGAAATCACATTACTATCGCAATTCAATTGGAAAACTACTTATATTATACTCCGAGAATTTTCATCGATAGTTTGACAGGTATTTTTTCCAAATCTGATAAATGTTGATAAATTATAACTTTTTTAACAATTTCTTCAGATTTTAATTTTATGAATGTTCTTGCATGCAGATGTATCATCTAATTTTGTAGAAGACGAACAACAAGATGCCAATGAGTACCTTGTAAAATCTTTTATTACAAGAATGCATTTTATTATATGCTTATTTCACAAAATTACTTGCCAATCCTTAAATGTCTCATTTTGTAATTTTATTTACATAATTATGTTTTAGAGATCCTTTTGATAATCAAACTTGGATTAAATGTAAATCCATAACAATACATCAAAAATAATTATGTTAACACTTTCTATATGTAAATAAAAAAATTGTGGTATTTTTTATTTTCTCTGTTTATCTTCGTTTTCAAATGGAAATTTCATGATTTTTATATTAAAAACAGAAAATATTTTCAAATTTCATTTAACCAATTGTTTACTCTTTTTCCATGTTTATACAAATGAAAAATATTTGGTATAAAATCTTATAGTACACGCGACACAATTATAAGAGCTCAAATGAAGATCTAATTATCCTTTAATCATTAATTTAATCATTCAGCAATTGAGATTTACTTTCCGAAATATCTCTGGAGAGCCCTAGAAGGCCCTAGAGATTTCCAACAAATGTCTCCAACCTCACATCTGAATTGGAAGTTGGATCTGTGTTATCATTCCCTTCAGTGCTCAAGTGATTCCTAACCGCTTTAACTCACTATAAAATGACACATTTATCCTCAATTGAGTATCCGATACTCTCGGCTGAGATTGATTGCCTTCATCCACTCACCTTCCATGTATTTTTTTAAAACATTTAATTAGATGGAATTCATTTTTCTATTTCAGAATGTTTATTTTTTTATTAAAAAAGATTAAATTAAACTAAAATTATATATATAATAAAAATAATAATGAAAGATATGTAAATCTTTACCTTTTGTAAAAGGATAAAAAAAATTAAAATCCATACGAGATGAGAGCCCAACTGTCAAAATAACCGTTTGGTCTCGTGGCTATAAAAGAAGGTCCTCGAATTCATGAAAAAGATAACTTGACCTTGAAACTTGAAACCAGAATTCAATCTGGATTCTACCGAGATGGCTCACTAGTATAGAAGTCGTTGATCACATCACATCGGATATTTTTTTCAAAATCACCTGAAATATTCCAATCTTCACGGACCTCTCTCAAACATTGATCAAGATCTACTCTCTTTGCATTAATATATTAAAAAAAAAAGTATGTTGTTAGTGTAAAAATCGGTTTTGCTCCCAATTTCAGTCTAACGTTTGAATTTCTATTGAGGTTGGGACTTAGAACACAGTGGAAATCAAAGAGAAAACAAGCAATCACGAAGATAAACACCGGTTTAATGTGGAAAACCCTCAAATCGAGGAAAAAACCACAGGCTCTAGCTATGAGAGCTGAATCCACTATTCATTCTTCAGTACAATGGAGAAGAAGAAGGGGTGGGAGTGAAGCTTTGGGGCTGGGGTACATGGTGGAGAAGAAGAGGACTGGTTTTTCAGAGTGGCAGGGCTTCGCCATAGAGAAAGGATGCCCTTTCAGTGAAGTATCCCTCTTCTTTTATAGACTGAAGGGAGCTTGGGCTCCAAGTTCAAGCTGTTTGTAGCCTAATCCATCATCTTTGGCTCGAGCCACTGTTGTACTTACGGCTCAGGCCATTGTCTATCTTGCAGCTCAAGGCAGCTCCAATTTGGCTCTAACCTTTTATTCTTCTAGAAGCTTCTGGAAGCCTTCCTGTCACGCCCCGCCCCCAAAGTCCCGGGCCCACGGGCACATGGCAGACCGGCCACATCGGAGCAGGGACGGGCCCCACCTGGATGCGAAGCCTCGATGATCATCAATCACATAAAACATGCACAGCGGAGTATATCAAATCCAAAGACATAATAAAAGTATGTCTACACAGCGGAATTAAAATTTAAGGGAATACAGACCCTAGAGTCTCAATATACAAGGTTCCTACAAAGAACCTATAACATGCCCTCACACAAGATAAAAACAAGAGGTAGCCAACCTCGGTAATCCCAGCAAATCCCCGCAGGTCTCACGCGGCACTCCTACGACCCGTGTCCTACTCCTCGGGATCTGAAAAAGGAAATCAACAAGTGGATGAGCTTTCGAAATGAAAGCTCAGTAAATGATCTCACAACGAATAGATAAATCATGCTATCAAATCATGAAGTGCTGAAACAAAAGCAAATCAAATAAGCATGACTAGACCCGACCGCAGTCATGTCGGACCTATGAGTATAACTACAATCACCCATGAGTCATCATCCCCCGTGCAGTCACCGGCAATCGCCGATGTCGACCAACTCGATCGTCGGACTCGCAAGTCTGGTAGCGCTACTATCATACATGTACGTACACGGCCAGCGTATCGTCCCACTGACGGGCTATCAGGACAGCAGAGTTCCATCCCCCTGCCAGGGAAAGCACGAACGGGGTGTCCACCGGCCCCGAACGCCAACACGGAGCTACACTCCACTGCAATGGGCGGAATCATCCACAAGAGCAACGCAGGTCAAGTGGAAAATGGTATCTATCCAACCAAGCATACATACACAATGGATTCACACGATAATAATCCAATCATCAACATGTATGTATAAATCCACAGAGATCGGAAATCAATCAATCAGGAGATCAATGGAATATCAATTAACAGGCTAATTGCAAGATCCAAAGAACACTCCGTAGAGTGGAAACAAGGCAAGATCACTTACCTGATTCTCAGAGATATCTAGAAGTCAGTCAACAATTCCTCCAGACGTGATACTATGCTCTAAGCTCGTATCTGTTAAGTGAAACTTAATTTCAGTATATCCGTCATGTCATTGATATTGTATTCAGCTAACAATACTGTCACACTCAAGTCCATTTGGCACTATTTCCAAAGTCCACAGAATTACACTATAATTGTATCAGACTAACCTCATTAAAACATTCATTTAGTTATACAAATACTATGTTTGCAAGACAATGGTCAACGACAAGAGGAACCAGTGTTTGAACCCAAACAAATTCCTCACTCTACTGCCCCCACTCACAAGTTTAAGATCTTAGTTAAACTCTCTCTAAACTGGGATAGTTTCCTAGGTTCATGCATCAAATAACATGTGGAAGCTAACATGCTTAGTTAACAACCAACTAGTGTACATGTCTACCTCTTCACAATAGTTAAGATTTGGCTCTTAAATACCTCTGTTCTAGTAGCAGCTCCCTTACTTTCGGGGTGATCTTTCAAGAAATAGTAAGCTTGAGAAGGCGACTGCTGGACCTAGAATTGGTGCTGCTGTGTCTCTGATGGTGTTAAACACTAAGGTCTTGACTTCTCCTTACCCAATGATGAGTATCCCTTGAGTTGAAGAAGAAACTCAGAAGTTAATTAAAGTGGAGCTCATAGCCTAGCATGAGGTGGTTGCATGCATGGTCATCTCTTCCATCATGCTGCCAAGCCTCTTCCCTCTAAACAATTAGGCCGCCACCTGGAAAGCTTCTCTAATGCCACACATAGAAGCCTTGCATGATAATTAAGTTCCACTTGTTTATACCCCATACTGCAGTGTACCTCATGATTTCCATTTAAATCTCCATTGAAACCCACAACATCCTATGAATTATTAAACTCTCACCAAAATGTGAAACCCACCTTTGCTTGACCGTTCAACACCTTCATCTCCAAGAAATTACTGGTTATTCTTAAAAGTCATCTCTGTAAGTTCCGTCGGGTTCGGTTGTCCGCCTGTCGTAACTTGTGTTACAACACAGATTGCAACTCACTGCTCACAGAATGTTGAGAAGAGAATAACAAGAACATTCACACATAAGCAAACAACCAAACACACATGAAAGGGGACACAGGAGTTGGTAACCCAGTTCGGCCAACAATGCCTACGTTTGGGGGCCATGCCCGGAGATGAAAAATTCACTAAAAGAGGGTGAAACAAAATGTGTACAAACAAAATACACTCATCCACACTCAACAAACATCAACACCCTTTCCCCTCAAGATTGCCGGCCTTTCTCCAACCTCTCCCTCAAGGTTTTTCTCCCCACTCACGCCGTCAATCTCAGTGAGGTCTTGATAGATGCACGACCTTCCTAAGATGTCGCCTTCCTCTTTTAGCACGCTGTAATCTCAGCCTACTAAATTGGACTCCTTCCACTCGGTTGTTGCAACTTTAGTTGTAACACGAGTTGCAACATGGCCCTACTGGCGAATCGACAAAAGCTACAGCATCCGTTGCTCTTCGACCTCGACACACCTCCAACCCTCCTGGTTGAGTTCCGAGTCTACTATGTCGGATCCACCTGTCCCCGACCACCGCAACTAGCCGATCTACCTCTCCATCACGTGCTCCGCCCAATAATGTCGCACCTCTCCATTGGCACGAGATTGTCAACGTCATCCCCAAAACTGGATTTCCTCAATCACAGTTTTGACAATCCAAATATGCCTCATTAGTCACCACCATATTTGTTCCTCAATCATCCAAATATGGTCTCCAATTATCCCTTGATTTGGCTTCAAACCATCACCTCATCAATCACTGATATCTTGCCAAATCAATTCACCAATCAGCTCCTTTCTATGCATGAAGAATCTCAATCTTGATTTGTAACATCCAAGCTTGAACATCTCCTTGTTGACCAAGTGGACGTGTGTCAAATATTGCCAATCAAACCCATTTGCACTAACAATCTCATTTGCACTAACAATCTCCCCCTTTGGCATTATTTGACACAATTACTTCTGCCAGAGACAAGACTGAAACAAGACTGACAGACTTACTATCTCAACAAAACTCCTTTAGCATGGTTGTTAGTTGATTGGCCAATGAAAAAGAACAATCTTTCACAATTTCATGTGCTAACTCCAAGAAGATTCATGAAAGAGCATGTTGGTGGTCATGATGCCATCTATCATAAGAGTATTCAATACTATTTTAAACAACCATCAATTTCTTCTTAATATTTAAATCCTCAATAACTAATACAATTACCTATTGTAAAATCCAAGGAATTCTATGAAATAAAGATGTAAAAATTTTCTTAAAATTATCTATTAAGTTAAATAATTTTCCCTAGAGTTAAATGGGAAAATAATAGTGAGGGAAAAATTTGAAAACCCTAATTAGGGTTTATGGGAGACAGAGGGACTGAATTGTAATTTTAAAGTCTGGGGGGACTAAAAGCTAATTTTCCCCTCTCTCAGGCTTGGACCTAGTTATGACCTAAAAATATCCCGGGGACCTCTCATAAATTTCGTGAGAGAAAACCCTATTAGAGAAGATGGACGGCTGAGATCAAAGGATCTCAGATGAATCCCGATCTCGGAGCATTACTAAGGCTCTCATAGAGCCACGTGGCGAGCTGAGATGGAATCCATCTCATCGTATACCAGATACGAGGCAAGAGGAGAGGAATGAGTGGGGTTGACCCTATGGTACGGGTTGATGTGAACCACTCATCGTCTGATCGTTTCGGATACGAGGCGATGAGAGGATATCGGACCATTGATCGTAATGAGATCTCGACCGTCGGTTGAAGTTGTGTGTTGGATCCGAGGACTCAGGATTAAATCCTAGCCGTTAAAAACAATCCAGAGATCATGGCCGCACATCCTCGGAGTGCCAATCCCGAGGCACCCCTTCCCTCTCCCACAGCCCGTAATGGCCGCGCGAGCTCAGCCTTCACTCCCGTCCGTTACGCGCGGGGAGGCCGGTGGTCTGCCGAAAGAGCCGTTATAGGTGGCCGCCCATTCGCCTGGCCACCTAGGGGGCTATATAAGGGGCAGTGACCCTCCCTATTCAGCACACCAGGCGAGCGAGCTCACTGTTTTTCGGTGAAGTGACAGACGGGGAGAAGACGAGGTTCTCCGGTGGGGAATTGTTCCTTCGCGTCCACGGTCGAGTGCGGGATCGTCAAGGTTGTTCTCAGGCGGAGTTGAAGGCCAAATCTCCAAGGTAAAGGAGGAGAAATGCAGAGGACGCGGCCGAGCTCGACGGAGAAGACGGTGGTGCACAAGGTTAGACGGGAGCCTCTGTAGCGCCGGTGATCGTCTTCAGCTTATCGGTAAGTTTCCGTCACCCTCCTATGTAGTTTACAGAGGTTTGCATGCATTGTTTAAATGACGGTGAGGCACGTCGGAGAGTGAGGTTCACGCGGCAGAGAGCTTCAGAGGTTTCGGAGGCCGGTGGCGCTCCGGAGGAGCCGGCCGTGGTCGTGAGACTCTCAGCGACGGGGACCGAGCACGGGCAAGTGCTCGGAGCTTGCCGGCGATGAAGACTGGTGGTGGTGGCGCTCAGTCGCGCGAAAGAGAGAAGAGAGAAACGAAGAAGAAGAGAAGGAAATAAAAAAAAATTATAATAATAATTAATAAAGCAAAATAAATATAGAAAATGATAATAATAGTAATTATTTAGTTAAATTCGTTAATCACAGAATTAGTGGTTAACAAATTTAAAATGAATTTATTTTAATTCATTAATATGTGACAAAAATAAAACTTAGTTATATTAGTTGGGTGAATTAACCAATTTAATTAAATTGGTACAAGATTTTTAAATGAATAAATTGGTGCGACAATTAAGTTAGGGAGAAAAAGGTGAATTACTCAATTTAATTATTTAATTAAATTGGTGAAGAAATGTTTGTGTTAAGTAAGCTAGCGTGACAATTGTATTGTCGTCAAAATAAGAAAAGTTGAAGGATAAATAAGCCGGAAAATTACTTAAATAATTTGTTAATCATAATTAGTAGTTTATTAGCTAATTATTTGATGAGACAAACTAAAAGGTGGGATTTAGTTTATTGAAGTGTGACAACTATTTTCTTTACATAAGACGAGTCAGTGAATGATTTAATTATATGGAGATTTGATTAAATCCATTTATCGAGAAATTGACAATTTCGTACCAAGATATTTAGATGTATCACATCTAGGTAAATTAACCAATTTTCTTGATAACATAGAATGATCAAATCCGATTGATAAAATTTAATTGGAGAAAAATGAAAATCAGATATAATAATTAATTAAAAGGGGTTTAATTAATTATTTCGGTAGAAAAAAAAGGGCACAAATAAGCCAAATTGTTCAAAGGGCTTAGAAGTGGGCCCAATTCAACTCAAATGACTAGAGATGGTCAAGTAGGGTTCAGACCCGACAAATAAATGTGGAGTTGACTAGGTTTGACCAAGTTGGGTCTAGGGTCAACCAGAGGGTATGGAAACATAGGATAAGGACCGTCAACCCGAGAGATGGTCCTTAGGACCCGTTAGTGGTCCTAAGCCCAACAAGAACGTTGGATGTGCATGAGAAACTAGAAGCTTGTTAAAAACTTGACTCTAATAAGGGTCTTTGTATGCCAGATACTCTCAGGGGAGACGTAAGGCATTCCAAAGATTCTAGGAGGACATTAAGTCACACCAGGAGGTAAGTACACTTGCCTAGATTCCACCCGGTTTCGGGTTTTCTTGGAAATGCTATGTATTCTTATTACATACCTTGTTGATGCCATACATGCTGTCCGTATCTGTTTTAGATTCCTGTTGAGCATGTATGTATATTTTCGGGACGTTGGTGTCCCTATTTGCTATGTTCTACTGCCCGGACTCAGTGGAGCTAGGGAAGCTCCAATAAAGGAATGTTCAGGGACAGGACCCCCTGGCTTTCCTGTCTGCCTTTCCAGAGAAACAAATCCCTGGAGGTCTTACCTGTCAGTGGGCGTGGTACACTGACCGTGTTAACACGTAGGAGAGGTAGTTCTACCGACTTGTGACCGGAGGGTCAAATGACCATCAAGGTCGTATTTACAGCAAATAGCTGAACATACTGGCCGGGAGTGAACGTTGAGTTCTTTTAAAACTCATTACGGAGCCCGAGGGCTTCTGTATCAGGGGTCGTACCTTTGATTTGTTTGTGGTAGACTCCCAGGACTACTTGTTGGTATTATGATCTCATTGGTTGTCATACTTCCTATTTATGTCATTGTGACCTGCAGGGGTACTACTGGGCTTTCCATTCGAAAGCTCATGTGTTTCACTTTTCCTCTTTTACAGATTCCGAGGTTTAGGAGGGAGTGGTGCCTGAGTGGAGGACACAGGGAGACCAAAGGTTTTAGGAGACTCCTTTACTTCTTTTTTTTTTTTTCCTTTTTGAGCATTGTTATTTGGACCAGTATAGGGATCAGACTGTTTTAGGGCCTATGGACCCTGTTGACTCTATGTTCCTTGGAACACGAGTTTAATTAATTTTATGGATTGTTATCTGCTTGTCACATTATTAGGCCTTGTATTCGAGTTGAGTTTATCTCTACTTTAATACGGCCGGTCTGTTGGCGTGCTTGAGGTCCCGGAATCCGGGGCGGGGCGTTACACCTATGAAGTAACTTGATACCAAACGTGGGCTTTCTTATTTTGTCAAAGCACTTAGTGAATGATGACATCATCACACCCATAGCTCACCTACTCATTCTTTATTTATTATTTTTTCTTTTATATTACTATCCCAACTTTAATGGAGAACAACACCATGGTCTACCTTATTGAAAATTTAAAATCTCAAAGTTTTTGTTATTTCTCCTTAATCTCATAATTAATTATAAATCATAACTTCCACTATTTAATTCATAATTAAGAAAAGTCATAAATAGTGCGACTATTACACTTCCTCTGGTTGTGACTGGAGGGTGCGCCAGGGGATCCTGGGCCTGATGGGCAGCCGATACTGGAGCGCTCCGCCATTGTCGGCTCAATTCGAGCTGGTTTGTGTTCGAGGAGGGGGCGAGGTTCGAGAAGGGGCAACACGTTCTTAGGTTTGCAGGGGATGGCCCCCCGATTCCAAAGGGAGTTATACCCCTGATCGGAGGGCGGGGGCTCCCTGATCCGATATTGGGAAATGTTTATACTTCTATTGTGGACACGCCTGGATGGCGCCACTTGTCTTTCCCACTTATACCCCTGTCATATGTCATTACATATTTATTTCAAAAAATACTTGCCAACTCTCACTCATAAATAGGCCATTATTTAATTTAATTTTAATTACTTTGGAGTGACTTTTGAAGCTTTTAATATATACCATGGGTAATCATACATCCAAGTGAATAATATAATGTTTCAAATCTGATTAAAAGTAAATAAAGTTTATTTAAAAACCAACCAATTAGATAACCTAAGCCATAAGCCATAAGCCATAAGCCATAAGCCATAAGCCATAGTTTATTCATAACTTCCTTTAAAAATATTTCCATTTATTGATAAATTTAAATCATTAAAGGGGGTATTTTTGTTTTTTTTTTCTTAACCTAGATTTATTTTTCAATGGTTTTCAAAACAATATTTTTAGCATATTTAATAAAATTAAATGAGCACATTATAATTAATTTTTTAAAATTATGAGTTACCTAACAATTTTCCTATTTTTCATAAGTGCAAGGAACAAAAACTTATTTTAATATATAAATACCTTAAAATGTTTAAGTTTTTTCTTTTCTTTTTGTATTTGCAGATAAATTGACCCAAATGCAAATTTTATTGATTTTTATAAACTCAAAATTACGGAATTTTCTGATTATTAATTTGAAAACTCAAACTAAAAAACACAAAAATAAATTAAATAGTTCAACTAAAGAGAACATTTACATATTTAATCTTCCAAATGGGTGATATATTGCTTCAAATGGGATTAAAAGTTAGTAAAGTTTATTACGAAAATTGTATTATTTATTATTATTATTATTTAATTAAATATGGTTAGGACAAATAAAAAAAATACATGGAAAAATGTGCTCCATAAATTTCAAATATACATATTTTATGTTAAATTGAAAAAAGTACATATAAATTAAAAAAAATTATAATTAATTTATTATTGGTCCCTGAAATAGTGCTCTAATTGCCTTGGGGTCCTTGGGGTGTTTATTTATTATTTAGTGTTGTGTGTTTTTGACCAGGGGCGGAACCAAGGGGGGGCTAGCAGGGGCTTCAGCCCCCCACGGCACCAGCGAGCCCTGATTCTCCATCTTCCTATGGGCGGAAGCAAAAGGGGCTAGTGAGGCTTTAGCCCCCCCACGGCACCGGCGACGAATGAACGAATGATAAGATGAGGAAGAAGATGGAGATGAAGATTGATGCGGGACATTAGGGTTTAGAGGGGAAGAAGAGGAAGAAGAAGGAGAACAGAGGAGACAATGGTTGGGTGCAGCTGTCTGGCGCTTACAAAGAATCAATGGTTGATGTTATTATAGATGAGTGGCTTAGATTGAGAACTAGCTGGGGCCCTCCTTTACAATAGGATGAACGGCTGTAGTTATATCTTCACTTCTTTATATGCCAGCTACTGGTTTATTGCCACCTGGATTCTTTATTCGGCTTTGGCCACTTCACTGCTACTGAATCATCTTCAATTCAGCTTCTCTTGGTCATCAGCAATGAAATCTTTGAACCATCAACCATGAATTGCTCATCTGAGCTTCATCTCAGAGTTCCTTATAGTCCTTTGCCATGTTTCAGTCTACTGCCTTTTTACTTTTTGTAAGATTTAGAGAGGTATTAATATATCATATCCTTTATAATTGCTAGTTAGATGAATTCTAAATTCTTTTTCAGAAAATATTAAATATTGATGATTATATACATACCAAATCCAATTGTTTTTCTCTTTCCTTTTCTTTCTATCTGAGGAAAAATATTTATGCAAATATTGGCCGAAATTTAAGTAAAAAACTTATGGTGTTTCATTTCTAGATTTGCCTTTTATATTTATATATTGTTAAAAAAAATATGCTAAACTGGGAAGAAGGACAGTAGCATTTTAATTCACCTAATTATTGATATTTAATCATTTTTATTTAATTAATATAATTAAGGGCAATTTGTTATGCAAAAATGATTATAATTCACCTAATTATTTAATTAAGAACAATTTTTTAATTTAATTATTAAATTAACAATTAATTTTAATAATCAGTTATTATATTTAAATTGTAAATAATAATAATAATTAATTAATTATTATAATTAATATTTAATTACAATAATTAATTATTATAATTATTTGTTAATTATAATAATTAATTATTAGAATTAATTAAGGGGGCAAATAGATAATTTGTCAAATTCCCTCATTGGGGGGATGGCCAATCCCCCTAATTTGGGGGGAATGGCCAATACCCTCATGAGGGGATTCTCAATCCCTTATAAAAGTGATTCATTCCCCTCAATAAATACCCAAACATGGGTATCAATCTTTGGGGGGATTCATTCCCCTATGTAAAGGAATGAATCCCCCCATCCAAACGCACCCTTAGGACTATGATCTTTTTCATTCATATGTGGCTATTATTATACTCTAATTTTGTGATTCCAACTAGTGAAATTACTTGTTGAGTTAGTTTTTAAGGCTAGTTTATTTAACATTAGTTGCATAATAGATAATGTTTAAATAATGATTTTTTAAATATATATTTATAATAGTTAATAATTATATTTTAATTGATTCTTAAAATTATTGGTAGCTTACAAAATCTATTTTTTTTTAAAGTCCTATCGGTTCCGTTTCTGGATGAATCACTAGTAAAGGGGGCTGATCCTGATCCTCAGCCCCCCCAACTAGTGAGTTCTGGTTCCGTCTTTGTTTTTGACTTAAGGTCTTTAGAAATAATGCCAGGGATCTATAGATAATTTCCCTTATAAATTATAGTTAAATATAATCTCATAACAAAACAAGAGCAGTACTCTTTTTGAGAGAAATCTTAATTTAAATTTTTTTTTTAATCTTGAAATAAAAATTTGAGATGAATCAACTGTGAATCGTGATATGCATATGTACTATTAAAATAGAGTTTGAGTATTTTGGATAATTGAATCAAAAACCATTATAAGAATCAATTTGTATAAATACATTAAATGACATAAAACGAAATAAAACTAGGAAAAAGTTTCATCTTGATTTTGTGAATTTATTTTCAAATTTATGAAAAATAAGAGTAAATATTGAAAATGAAATATGCATTTTTCTAATAAAGTAACATAATTTCATGTTTTTCATCATGACTCTACATGCAAGAAAGATGACTTTTCAGCTTCATATAAACAATAGAATGGTCTTCTAGGTGCATATACATCCACATTATTTTTTCATTAATTTATTAAACATGCTAATATATTCTAATTATAAATTTAAAAAATTTTACAAATTTTGTTAATACAAAATAACAAAACTAAAATAAATAGATAAATAGATAATTTTTATATTATAAAAAAATCCATTGAAAAATCATAAGATATTGGAATAAATTGAATTAAGGTAAAGAGTTCATCTAACATTTTTTTCTTTTAATTAAATTTTTTATAAAGCTTTTTTTTACTCCAATATTCATATATTGATATTTAAAAATATATAATAGAGTTTAATTAAAATGATTATTTTGTGTATTTTAATCAATTTTCCTTTTATATAATTTATTGAATTGTGAAAGTTTAATATCATTTTGGAAATTTGGTTATTTTCTTTGAGATTATTAATTTAAAGATTACTTTTAAACTTTCTGAAATGATGTACTCTACAACTTTAAACATTGAATCTTAAAAAAAAAACAATATTTATTTTTATTTAAACTAATCATTTTAATTTAGTTAAAAAGAAATTTTTATTTTAAAAAGTTTATTTTTAAAAATGATTAACTTGAACTAAAACTATATTAAAGTATTAATTTAAGCAAATTAACGAAACACCATATTGATAAATATGAGAAAATTATAATATATATTTATGATCAATGATTTGTATATACTTGGTTTTATTTAAATAATTTTACCACCCAAATATCGTCATCAATTGGATGTATCTTATTACATGCTTATCTCACCAAATTACTTGTTAATCCTCAAATGTCCCATTTTATAATTTTATTTAAATTACTATGTTTTGAGTTCCTTTTGATAATCAAACTTGGGTTAAATATAAATCCATGACAATACATCCAAAATAATGTTGTTAACACTTTTTATATGTACCTTTTCAAAAAAACACTTTCTATATGTAAATCATGAATGTGGTTTTTTTTATTTTCTCATTAATATGTTTATCATTTTCAGTTTCAAATGGAAAATTTACAGTTTTTATATTAAAAATAGAAAATTCATTCTTTATCCTGTTTATACATATAAAAATAGTAAATATAATCTCTAATATTGGCTCAACATAGGATTTCAAATATATAGAAAGTGATGATCACGAAGCACAGGATTCGTTGAAAACCCAGCACATCCCGACGCAAGCGGACGAGATCCTAGGGATGGATGCAATTGCTAGAGGATAGATCAAGTGGACATCAGTCCTGAAATGGAGCAAAGCACATCCCATGTTGAGTTATGTGGAGCCTGATCATACTGTACACCCCACGTGCGCTTTTGGTGGTCGAGCTCACTTTGAGCTCATGGGGGTCAGCCCCATGCCCGTAAGTGGGGGTTGGGGCGAGGCCCAGGCTTAATTTTTCGAGGGTATTTTGGGTATTTCCACTGTATTAGGGTTTCTAATATATAGTTCATCCTTGTAACTTTTGTATCATCTGAGGAAATAGTGAAATTGCTGGCGGCCGTGGACGTAGCCCTATTCTGGGGTGAACCACGTAAATCTCTGTGTCTCTCTTGATTGTCTTTTGTTTTTTCTTCGTTTTCTCTCTCTCACGATTGCAGGAATCACGTTTGATTCCCAACATCCCAAGCCAATAAAATACAAGATCTATGGGGGAATTCCACGATTGGCCAAAAACTGGGGCAACACCTCCAAAAGGGTTGGCATCTACTAGTGTCAGCTATCACTTGGAACCTCTGGCTGGAAAGGAATATACGATGTTTCAATGATAAACGTAGCGTTATAAGAGACTTATTCGCCACATCGACTTCCTCTTCCTCTCATGGTTCGACAGTGCACACGATTCCCAGCAGACACAACTTCAACCAATGAGTACCTTTATCAAACGCAGTCTCACTTCAACTAATGGTCATGTGCGACACCCGGAGGCTGATTTTGAAGAGGATGACCTTGAAAGCACTCGGCCAGGGGAGGAACGCTGACACCCAGCTCCAATAGCAATCGTCGAGGACTAAATGTAACATCTAGCCCAACAAGGAGCCGTTGTTTTAAAAATCTTTTCGTGTTTTTAATAAAGGAATGTAGTTTATCCACTTTTTTTTTAAAAAAAAAAGATTGTTGAACTTTAAGACAAAGAGGATGGTTTGCCACTAGAGTCGGCTCGTGGCAATGTCTCAAGCCAGCACAAGGTCACCCCAGATACACAATTTTTGGCCCAAAATTGGAGGTTTGGTCCAATCTAACATGGGTCCCGCTAGCTCTTATATCTTAGATTTAAAAGTAGTTTTCTATGATTGATAAAGTCATTTGTTCAGCTATTATCTTTTATCTTTTAGTTTTTATTTTTTAGTATGGAAGTTAAATATAATAGAATCTTTAGTCATCGGGATCACCACATGGTAGTATTGAAGTTCTATATATACCTGTTAGAGTTTCTTGAATAAGATCACCAAAGAAATATAAGAAAGCTTTCGTTTTCCTATTTTCTTCTTCCTTTCCACTCCCACTCCCAGCTTCTCCCTTTCTTTTCCTTGGAGCCGACACTCACTCGCTCGAAGAGCGTAAATCATATCAAAGACAAGTTTCTAATTCCCACCATAGACGAGCTGTTGGATAAGCTCGGCAGAGTGGCAGTGTTCAACAAACTTGTCTTTAATACGACTTACACTCTTCAAGCAAAGTGACGGCTCCAACGAAAAGAAAGGGAGAAGTTGGGAGTGCAAATAGGGATGGCAACGGGTCGGGTCGGGGGCGGGTTTTGCCTACCCCGCCCCCGACCCGACTCCCCGCCCGCCCCGACCGCCCCGATACTGCGGGTTTTAAAAACTCCGCCCATACCAACCCGACGGGAATCGGTACCACTGGTATCCTCACTCGTCCTACTCTAGGCCCGGCCCACATAACATTAACAATAAAATTTTAAAATTTCAATCCTAAGTAAAAAAATGCACATTTAAAATCTCATAAAACAATAATAAAGTATAAATTGAAAACTTCAATCCAAAATCTTAATGTTTTTTAGATAAAATGACCACCATTCATGTAAAACCCACGAATTTTAGGAATAAATTTTTTTTATTATATTCCATAAAATGAAATTCATAAATTATTTAATTCCTTAAGCTTGAAGGATGGAGAATTTAAAAGCTTTAAAAAGGGAATTAAATTAGGTTTTAAGACCAATTAGGGATAATTGGGAGTTCAAGGACCTATAAATAATTTTGTAAAGTATTGGGGACCTAAAGGAACTTTTCCTCTCTCACAGAGAAGGGATGTGATTGCGATTTAAAGAAGTTCAGGGACTTCTGGTTAAATTTCCAAATCAATCTCTATAGAAACGGTTTAACGGCCAGGATTAGAACATCTCTGGAGAGTGCTGATCGCGAAGCATTATAAAGGCTCATATGGAGCCACGTGGCGAGTTAAGATCTAATCTATCTGATCACAGATCAGTTACGAGGCAAGAGAGATGGATGGGTTGGAAATGACCCTACGGTGCGGGCGACCGTGAGCCGTCCATCTCATGATCGTCTAAACTCGAGGCATAGAGAGGGAGATCCGGGGAGGGTTACGTGGCGCAGGGAGAGCCACTCATCCGCATGAGTGCTAGATACGAGGTGTGAAGTTAAGATCTGACCATTGAGTTTAGATCTAACTGACCGCTGATTCATTGACGGATCAATCCCGAGATTGAAGGATTTAATCAAAACCGTTGGATGGGATCAGGAAGATCTCAGCCATCCATCGGCGTGACCTGATCCCGAGGCATCCTCTCCCTCTCTCAGCTGCCCTAACGGCCATAGTGCCGCCGCGAGAAGGCCGACCGCCGCGAGAGTTATGCCCGGAAATCTCGCTCGTCGGACGGCGAAGTAACTCGGGGACGTTACAGGTCGATTCGCCTACCTCCCCTCTATAAAACCCACCCCTGGGCACCTTCTGGGACTCAGTGGGGCGAAGGATCGAGGTGGACGCCGGCGAGGTTGATCGGAGAAAGGAGAAGCCTTCTCGGGAGGTCGTTGACACTTCTAATATCGCCGGAAGGACAGGAATCCAGGTAGGAACCCTTTCCGGGCTTCAATTTTGAGTTTGATGCACGTTTAGCTTGGTTTAGGGCTCGCCGGAATCGTAAAATAGAGGTCGAGTGGGAGAGGCTCCGAGTAGGTACATTGGGCGGGGATGTCCGCTACATGCTCCCGGGGCCGAGACGGTTAACGTCGGGGTGTCCGGCGGTTGAGTGTCTGCGGTGAAGTTCGGATTTTCATGAGCATCTCCGGTGAGGCACGGGCCGGAAAGAAGAAGAAGGTGTTTCAAAAAAATTAATTTAATTACTTTAATTAAATTAATAACCCCGGTATGTGACAAGATTAATTTGGGGCCTTCTTTGAGAAGAATAATAGGTTTTAATAACTTAGAATGTGACAATTATTTTGATTCATTGTTAGTATAGTTTTAAATTTTTTTTAAGCATTGGTAGAATAATATATGGCATGATTTAATTATTCAAAGTGTGACAATTAAATCATAGTGAACTATGGAAATGTGACAAGCTAATGGAATAATTAGTTAAGTCATGATTAATTTATTCTTGGTATGACAAAAATCAGTTTACTAAAGTCATGGAGAATAAACTATAGTGTGACATAGTTTAATTAATTAACTAGGTTAATTAATTGGTTACATGAGAGCTATAGAAGTGTGACAAGAATAGTGGATTTGATTAAAATGGTTTAATCATTTTAATAGGTTTAATTGACCTATGTGGTGTAACATAATCTTTGGATTACTTAAAGTGAATAAAGGGTTTTGATTAAGTTTCAAAACTTTGGTAGTGTGACAAGATTAAGTATGAATAAAATCATTTAGTAAGGTTACTAAATATTTTAATAGGGTTTGATTCAAAACCTTGGTATTGTGACAATAATCTTGATGATTATTTTATATGATCAAAATCATTATGAAAGGAAATGTTAAACTTAGGTGAATTGATCAAATTGGCTCCTATGTCCCAAATGAGGAATTTAGACTTGATTAAATGGACCATGGTTAGGATCTAAAATGGTCAAGAGGGCTTAATGGATTTAATCAAGTTAACTTAAGGAAATTTGGGTCTAGGCAGACCAGGATAATAAAAATATATAAAAAGGTTGAGAGAGTAGGGAATGGAACCCACAACCTCCCAACCAACAACATAAGTCCTTGGCCACTAGGACATAGCTGCTCACGTGCTAAAGGTTGGTAACCTTTAAATTATAAGGGTTCGAGAACTTTCAGGTTTCACTAAGTAAACTAAGTACTAGACTAATCAAGGAAGGTGGTTAGGTTAACTTAGTTATTTCGGAAAGATTATTTAAGCTAAAGTGGTAAAGGAGATTAGTTAGTCACAGGATACCTAAGTAAACCATGGACCAGTAATATAGGAATTGGGTCCATAGTTTTGAAGGCCTAATGGTAGCTTAATTGGTTTAGTCCAAACTAGTTTTGTTATTAGATAATGACAAAGTAATAGACTGAAAGATAACGGGATGCTGGTGGAAGGAGCTAAACCCTAAGTCGCTCTAGTAACATAGAAGGACCTTAAACCCTAGGGTCCTAATTTGCCCAAGTGAAACTGAGTAATGGGCTTCAAATGGGCCCCATTCAACTAAAGTGACTAGAGATGACTAAATAGTGTTCAGACTCGACAAACGTAAGTAGAGTTGACCAGGTTGGCCAGTTGGGTCTAGAGTCAACTAAAGGACATGGAAACAGAGGATAAGGACCAGAACTCGGAGAGATGGTCTCTAGGACCCGTTAGTGGGCCTAAGCCCAATAAGAACGAGAGTCATGCATATGCAACTAGTAACATAGGGTTTTATTAGAATTTTACCTCTAATAGAAACTCTATCTCATTAGATACTCTCGGGAGTCCAAGAGGCATTTCAAGAGGTGACTAGGAGGGCTTGAAGTTCCGGTGAGAGGTAAGTACTTTGCCTCTTCCCTTGGATGATTGTTTCCTTGTTGAACATTCGTATGCATGCTTATTGGATTCCCTGGATATTTATTCCATTGATCTCATACTTGTGCACGTTATTTTCGTGCCTAGGAAGTTTGTTTCCTTGCTCATGCATGCTTGTATGCCTCTTTGGGGGTATTGCTCCATTGATATCATAATTTGATATGATTGCATACACTCTTAATTTGTTCTCTTGGACACCTACTTCGATGTTAGTGTGTGCATGTTGAGATGTTAGCATCCTGTAGGGTATGCTTGTGAGTGTTGAGTGTGCCTACCTGTTGACCGGCACGTGGCCGTGGAATCACGTGAGCTTGTGCGCTGGCCAGGTAGGTATACCTTAACTATGCTGTTTTGAGGATTCTCCCGTCCTCGTATTCTTTGTTTCCCGCCAGTGGGGTAAAACGCTGGTAAATCTTTGTTTCCCGCCAGTGGGGGTAATAACTGGTAAATCTTTGTTTCCCGCCAGTGGGGGTAATAACTGGTAATCTTTGTTTTCCCGTCAGTGGGATGATACGCTGACAAAATACGTCTATGTTTAGTAGCACTACTAGACCATGGACCGAGGGTCGATATTGGCTGAGGCTGATAACCGACTAGGGAGATTGACTCGTGAACTCTTAGGAGTTCTTTGTTGAGATTCTGTTGTTAGGAGCCCTATCGTTGTTATGGTAGACTCCAAGAGTTTGATTTGTATGGGTTTTGGCCCAGTTTGTGTGGATTGATAATATTTGATTTGTTCATTTTGACTTTTCTTGTATCATCTGTGTTGCTTTGGATTATCATTGAGATTCCAAATGGGTATTTATTGGGCTTTCCTTTCGAAAGTTCATGCGCTTGCTTCCCTTCTTTCTTTTTCAGGTTCCGAGGAGTAGGTGACTCAAACTCGGGAGTTGAGCGAAGGGTTGGGCTGATTTTGGAGAGGTCCGAGGACCTAAGGTTATGTGTGAGAGTCTCACTTTTAGGACCCTTATAGGGCCTTGACCGTGTGTAGGGCATGTAAACCCTTTTCGGTCTTAATTCCGTTGTAGAAACTCTGCAAATGTTTAAATATGACATTTTGAGATATAATCTGATTTTTATGTGTTATTTGTTACTCATCTAGGCCTTGTATCTGAGTGGGGCTCGTCTCCATTCGGGTACAACCGGTCTGTTCACGTGCTCGAGGTCCCTTGATCAGGGTCGGGGCGTGACAATTCATCATCATCTTCAAAGAGATCAAACCAAAATAATAAAGTGCACATTCAAACTTATACAAAATGATACTAAAGTAAAAATTGAAAAGTTTAATCCAAGGAACATAGCCCTTTAGAACCCCCATTCATCACCATTCATCATCAAATGATCAATCATCTTCTAACCCATGAGTAGCTCCACTTGCTAATAATTCATCTACATTAAACAAAAGAAGTTTAGAATTTAAAATATAAAAATTATATATTTTTTGTTACGAATAGCATTAAATTTGTAATTTTTTTTTACCTTCATCTTCAGAATCTATCTCATCAAGTAAATTGGTGTAGTCTTCCATTGCTTTAGAACTCATTCCTATATAAACCACATAAAATTTAATGAGTTAGTGATAATAAAACCATAACATATTAAAACATGAAACCATAAAACATGTAAATAAATAACTTTACCTTTATATTCTTCATTCCATAACCAACTTCTAGCACACATCAAAGACCTACACATAATTGAAGGGATCAATAACAAAATTTCTGAAAATCAAATAGCAAAAGTGCAAGTCCTTTTTCTCCAAGGTAGTTTAAAAGGCAAAGCCATTAAAAAATCTGGCACACATAAACAGGAGAAGTAGAGTTGATTTAAAATCTACATAACAATATGCAGAGAATGCAGGAGCAAAATCATGAGCAAAGGTAGCACACAAACCATTTAATTCATAAGAACTTCCAAACATATTATGGAAGTTCATTATATAGAAACTCCTGAACACTTTATAGCAGCAGATAGCTATTAATGCATGGCATGACCAGAATCACACTTTAGAAAGTCGGCCTTCTTCCACAATACAATCCTTCAAAGGTTGTAATTCTATAACCTAAAAAGATGGTAATAACAAAGAGTTTTGGGACATCAAAAACCACATCCTGAATGCATTATGCACCCATTACGCGCAAATCAAACTGAAAACCAGACTACTGGAGTAATAAGACCAAAAATAATATAAGAATCAAAAAGAAAATGTGACCAAAAACAATAACAAAGAAATCAATGCATTCCTCCTTCCTGGGGAATTCTTGCCATGAAACACACATCCAAGGGATTCCACAAAAGCAAAGGGCAGATGCACATCAAAATGAAACAGTAGAAGATAGACATCTCCATCCAGACCTCTATTCTCTACCGTAATCCATACACAGATCCAATCCAACATATTGACAATGGCAATCAATAACTAAAGCAGAGAAAACAAGAAAAGAAAAAAAAATTTATAGCTTGCCGAGAGAAGACAACATAACAAAAAAAATAAGAACTAATTACTGAAAATCACCAATAGTACATCATACATTTCAAAAAAGGGCACACAAACGCACAAGCTAAAATAAAACAAAAAATAAATTAATAAAAAAGTGCAAAAAGATGCCTCCATAACCTACAAGGAGAAATCAACCAAGAACTAAACATGATGCAAGAAATAGAGAAAATAAACACCAACCCCAAAGCGAGAAGCACAAACATCACAAAATCCACAAGAAATCTCAAAAAGAAAGCAAGAAACCCAAAAATAACAAAAACCACGCAGGTTTCCGGATTGAAGCCCCGGAGCCTGAAACCAGCAAGAATACAAAGTAAACTGGAGAGGATAAGAAGAAATCTACATATTCCATACTTTCTCGGCCTTTGTTGAGTCGATCTGACTGGTTAGAAGCTTATCCACACTCTAGTAACCAAGTGAAATTAATCCTGAGTCCAGGGAAAACAGAGGGAAAGAAAACCAATGAAATAGTTAGAACAAGGCACTTGCATCTGTAGGAAACGAGAATAATTACTCAGAGAAGCAAGTACCTGTTTGTCGAGTAGTTTGTAAATTGAGAAGGGGAGGCAGGAGGGGAAGGGGAGGTTTCAAACAAACCCTAACCTACAAGTTACAAATGTATATATATATAATGGGGGTATTTTTGTAATTTTACATTTCGGGTCGGGTTCGGGTTCGAGTTCGGGTCGGGTATCAAGTTTCCCATACCCGCCTCGCACCCGCTTTATATTATTCGGGTTTTACCCGAACCCGCCCCGAAACCCGGTCAAACCGGGTCTTCCCCGTCAAACTCGGGTCGGGTCGGGTCCGGTCGGGTCGGGTTTGGGTATAATTGCCATCCCTAAGTGCAAAGGAAGAAGAAAATAGGAAGACGAAAGCTTTCTGATATTTCTATGGTGATCTTATTCAACAAACCCTAACGGGTATATATAGAACCTCCATACTACCACATGGTGGTCCCACGACTAAAGATTATATTATCTATAACTTCCATACTAAAAGATAAACACTAAAAGATAAAAGATAATGGCTAAACAAATTATTAAAGTACTAATCAATTATTAAGTACTGATTAATTCAGATTAATTAAGTGTTAATTAAACCAGATTAACTATTGAGGGAAAACAGACAAAAGTTAGAGTCCCTGAAAAAGTGTATCCGGTCGGGGACTAAGACAACCCCGTGATGCCACAGTGAGCCCGTGATTAAAGGAATTGATTAATGACCGAGATTTGTGGATCTGAGTCATGGAATGAGGATAATGAACTATCATCATGGACCCCGCCATGAAATAATTCAAGGACCCGTGATTGCAATAGTAGTTATGTGACATAAAGGAGAAGAGGATATAATTAAATAACAAAAGTAAATGAATAAAATAAAGAATTATAATACTTATTGATTATAAAGCATGGGAGACTAAGGGCATTGATTCGATTAAAATCAATTGAATCTTCTTCAACTCTCATCCACGCCCCCTTCTTCTCCCTCTCGATCTCATCTCTCCACCGGCCAGCGAGCCGAACTCACGCCCAGCCACCCCTGCCCGGAGCTACTCGCGCCCGGTGACCGGCCCTCCGGCCAGATCCGCCTCCACACCACCTACGCCAAGACGTAGCTTTCAAGACGCCGGCCAAGGCCCAGATGCGACTACTGACTTGATCTGGCCGGCTAGTGCCTTGGTGCAGCCCCTAGCCCCGTGCCTGACCGTCCCCGATGTCGCCCCATGCCACAAAGACCGCCTTTGCGCCCCACCGCTCCACGCGGCGCTGACCGTCCTCCTTCACCTCTAGCGCCAGACTGCCAAATCCGGGCGAAGTCCGGACTCGGCGATCTCCTCGGGATCCGAGGCCACCTCTCTGCTCTCGCGAGCAGATCCGACAGTCCCAAGAGCTACGCCGCTGAATTCCACCCTTCTCCGGCAAAGATCAAGCGCCGACGACCTCCTCTTTCTCCGATGAGCAATTATATACGTTAGGTAGCCGAGGGAGATCAATTAGAAGCTGATTGGCCAAGAATTTGCATAAAAGGATTAATTCAATTGCATGGGATTTTAGGGCTGTGGAATGAAAAAGATTAAAGGGAAAATTAAGGGATAATTGCATACAAGGAGGTGTATAATTGCATGATTTCATTGTATTAAGTTTAATGATGCATGTTCATGTATTGACTATAAAATCCATATGTAATGGATAGATTTGGTTGTATGATTGTATAATTTCGGGGCCCAATAAAGAGGGGAGATGCCGCGGAAATCTTCTTAGAATTCATACATCTTTAATCGTTGTTTAATGGCTTTCAAGCATCATTAACTGAGTTAATCTCTTGGCTAGAGATTTTTAGGGCCTCATCAGCCTTTCTTTATTTAGAACTTGTGATTTCAATGGAATACGATCACGCTAACCGTATTCTAAGAGAATACGTGAACTTTGAAGTTCATAATAGCTATTTAATTAGTAGAGTGGAAAAGAAACTCGTATTCATATTTATGTATGAAGTAATTAAGTAGGGTTAATTTTTTTTTACCCACCTGAAAATGTTGCTTTTTCTATCCGGCACCTCAACTTTTTTAAGTCTATCAAAAAGCCTCAACTTTTTTTAAGTTTCACCGGCGGTGAGATTAAGTCGTTAATTTATTCATTAATTTAGTTAATTAGTAGTTTATTGAGTTAATTAAACTTTAATCAAAAAATTAAACTTTAAATAACTTCTCCTCTGGTGCGATGACGTCCTCCCTCTCCTCCGCTCCCTCGGCCCAGCCCACGTCCGCCTCTACGACGCCAACCCCATCTCCACCTCCAGATCGTCTTGCCGTGCTTCCTTCCCTCCCCTCCTCTCCACCACCAGATCCATCCAAAACACAAAACCCACAAAGAAGAGATAGAAGCAGACCATCCCAACCACCTGCCATAGATAGATCTCCGCGCTTAAATACACGTAGAAGAGGCTGGAGACTGCAAGCAAATAGAAAAAGACGTCGCGTACAAAGGGAGCAGGCGGGACGGAGAAGGGGGCGGAGAGGAAAGCAACGGAGTCGACGACGAAGGCGGAGATGAAAGCGCCGGCGGAGAGGATGACAGCCAGGCCGGTGTGTGGGAGGCCGGAGCTGAGGGTGGCAGAGGAGGAGAAGGCATCTGGGGCACCATTGCCTAGGGCGAGGAGGGTGACAACGGCGGACGGAGAGAGGCGGAGGCGGGAAGAGAGGGAGGCGACGGCAGGGGAGAAGTGGTCGGATGCGGCGTGGACAAGAAGGGAGAAGTGAGCGAGAAGGAGGAGGACAAGGAGGAGGAGGGCGAGAGGGGAGCCGCAGGGGAAGAGGCAGGAATGGAGGGAGGTGTAGTTGAGGAGAGATGGGGAGTGGGAGAAGATGGAAGAGCAGTGGGTTGGGGACGAAGGAGAGGATGCGTAGAGGAGGAGACGGGGATGGAGATGGAGGTGCCATCTCCAACGGTCCAACCCCATCTTTAATCAACTATGAGTTAATTAAAGTTTAATTTTTTTTTATTAAAATTTAATTAACTCAATAAACTAATAATTAATTTAGTTAATGAACAAATTAGCAATTTAATCTCACGGCCGTCTCCTTAGGGATGACGGAGGTGCATTTTTTAAACTTAAAAAAAGTTTAGGCTTTTTGATAGACTTAAAAAAGTTAAGGTGCCAGATCGAAAAAGCAACATTGTTCAGGTGGGTAAAAA
This sequence comes from Dioscorea zingiberensis, assembly GCA_026586065.1. NCBI lineage: Eukaryota > Viridiplantae > Streptophyta > Magnoliopsida > Dioscoreales > Dioscoreaceae > Dioscorea > Dioscorea zingiberensis. The sequence goes on along the minus strand of CM048823.1, from coordinate 5,079,343 downwards.
AAATTAACCCAATTAAGTATAATGAAACTGAGAGTTTTAAGCCATCTACTAGATCCCGATTCGGACCCGTGAGACGCGACGAGGATCCTAGATTTGTTCTTTAGCCAGGTAGGCTCTCGCATGGGGGTTGTGAGTATTCCTATTCCTTCCTCCTACGTACCGTACTTATGATTTTTGTGCTCTTATTTCCTTGAGATGTTTCCTATACATATTCGAGTTGAGTATCTTTGTATGTGTTGGCTTTACGTCTCGAGGAGATATTTGTTTCCATGTTTTCTTATACGTATTTGAGTTGAGTCGCTCCTTAAATACGTGTTGGCTTTCGATCTCGAGGAGATCACTGATTATTATATATTCGAGATGTTACTGCCTTGGATATATATGTATACTTGTTGTTAGGTATTCGTAATAGCAATCTCTTACATACAGGCATGATACATCGGATAGAGACTCAGTCAGAGAGTGTATTTTCTGGCCATGTATATATGATTGATATAGCGCTATCCGGTGTAGACCGGAGACGATATCTGGAGGATATCATACGATACCATAGGTATCTTAATATCATATGTGCCAGGAGATTGAGTACATCTGTGAATTTATTCACATCCCAGAGACACGTTACTTGCTTGTGATTTTGTTTCACTTGCTTGTTTGTACTTGCTTTATTCTATTCCTTGCTTATGGCTTTCGCCATATTTATTTCTTTACTAGCGATCCTACTAGGCCTTTCTTTGGCTCATGCACTTGATTGATGTTTTCTCAGGTGACGACGAGGAGTAGGGTTGGACTTAGTCAGGGACATATCGGGTAGCTGACTCGGGCGTATTGTATTTGCCTTGAGGTCTGCGTACCTCCTTTTATCTTGAGAGAGACTTGTATCATGTATTCTCTTTTGTTGTATGGATTACTAGTGGTGACTTGGCTAGATCCTTGTATGGGTCGTGTAGACCTTAGTCTTGTACTTGTATGGAGTTGCGTAAACTCCCTTCCTTTTTATTATATAAATTCCGCTGCTTTTTCTATTTCTTGTTATTGGTTGTACATGAGTCTCTGAGGTCTTGCGCCTGGATGGGGACTAGTCCCTTTTTGGGTGCGGCCGGTTTGTCCACGTGTCTGGGCCAAGTTCGGGGCGTGACAAATAGCAAGCCTTCCTGCACAGAGTAATCACTTTCGAGTTTGTCATCGGTGAACTGTTGATGTTGTTGAACCAGATCTTTATATGTGGAGTTTTCTTGTCGAAGGGTCTCCAAAAGTTCAGGTATGGGCCGACTGGCGATATTGAGGTAGGTAGTAACGAAATCTGTTGGTGGAATCATCTTCTTGTCATGCACCTGAGAGAGAGCATCCGCCATGCGATTCATGTGGTGGGCCTTGTATTCAATGCGAAAATAGTAACCCAATAGTTTTTGATGTAGATTTGTTGATCCGGCATCTGAATTACTTGCATGAACAACTCTTTGATACTCTTGTGGTCGGTGTGGATGAAGAAAAACCGTCCGAGGAGGTACTGGCGGCACTTGTGCACAGCCTCAACAATAGCATTGAGCTCCTTGATGTAAGCGGATGCAATGCTGAAATGGGGCCAAGTTTACGGCTGAAATAGGCAATAGGATGTCCGTCTTGCATAAGGACAACGTCAATGCCTACGTCAGATGTATCTGTCTCTAGTACGAACTCCTGATCAAAGTCTGATAGTCGTAATATGAAGGCATCAATCATGGCTTGGTTCAGGCTTGCAAAAGCTTGTGAGGCGCGCGGTGTCCACTTGAAGCCATCCTTGCATAGGAGATCAGTAAGAGGTTCTGCTATAGCGGCGTAACCGCATATAAAGCGCTGATAATAGCCCATAAGGCCCAGGAATCCTCACAATTGCTTCGGGGATGTTGGTTGAGTCCATTCCACCATTGCCTCCACTTTGCGAAGATTGGCATGAACGCCTGTCGAGGAAACTAAGTGGCCAGATACTTGACAAATGACAAAAAAAAAAACACTTGGAAAGCTTGATGAAGAAGTTGTTAGATTGTAATCAAGAAAAAACTTGTGCAAGATGTGCGAGATGTCCATCCAATGTGGTGTTGTAGATGAGTATGTCATCAGAGAATATGACAATGAACCGGCGCAAAAACGGAGCAAATACCCGGTTCATAGTAGCTTGAAAGGTTGAAGGTGCATTTGAGAGGCCAAACGGCATAAAGAGGAACTCGAAGTGGTCGTCGTGGGTGAGGAACGCCGTCGTGTAGATGTCTCTGGTGTGCATGAGGATTTGGTGATATGCGGCTTGCAAGTCCAGTTTACTGAACACCGCCACTCCTCCGAGCTCATCCAACATCTTATCAATGGTGGGAATGGGAAACTTGTCTTTGATGGTGAAGGCATTGAGCTCTTTGGAGTCCAGTCCACACATAATCGATACGTACCATCTTTCTTCTTCACCAAGAGCACCAGCGAGGAAAACGCACTTTGACTAAGGCGGCTAGGGCGAATGATACCCTGGTCGAGCATATCCCGAACGAGTCACTCCATCTCATTCTTTTGGAAGTGAGGATAATGATATGGCCGTACGTTAACAGGTTTGTAGTTGGGAAGGAGGTGGATCTAATAGTCAAGAACTCGGTGTGGAGGGAGGCCATTGGGCGTACCAAACAGTGAACTATATTGTTGGAGCAGGCGGCAGATTGGCTAGGGTAACCCAGGTGGCAGCTCAAACTCTATTGATGAGGGTGGAGGTAGTGTGGGAGTCTCCTCAAGGCAGGGAAGTTAATGTAGCTCAAACAGGGTGGAGAACTCGGTCTTATGGAGGAATGCTTGAAATTTATGGAGGGAAATAAGCCGAGGTTGTGGTGAGACATCTCCACGTAGGAGCACTTTTCCGTCATTGCCCCGGAACTCCATTGTCAACATTGCATAGTCATGGACCCTTCCAAGTGATTGCAGCCACTAGATGCCTAATAGTACATTTGGAACTTCTATTGTGAGCACATAGAGATCTATAGCGAATGTATGATCCTGCATCACTATAGTGACCTGCGGACAATGAGAGTTGCACATCACGTAGTCATTGTTGCCTACGTAAATTCTAAAAGCAAGGGTTCGGTTGTACAACCCACCTTAAGTTCTCAGTGAAACTCGGCTTGACAAAGTTGTGGGTGTTGCCGCTATAAATAAGAATTTGAAGGTGATGTGAGGCAATAAGGCCCATCAAACGAAGGGAACGCAGATTACCTTGACCGGCTAAGGTGTTGAGACTTGAAATAATACTCGCTACTTCATCAACCTTCGGTGCTGCAGAACAACCATCATCTAACAGCTCCTTCAATTCGTCCTCGTCCGTCGTGCCCAACAGTAGTAAGAACTTGCTATGGCAACAGTGTTTGTTGCTCCATTTTTGGTCATAGTTGTAACACAACCCTTTAGCTCTCTTATCTTGTAGTTCTGATAGCGTTAGCCGATGGACAGGAAGGTGGGGTGATGTGAGAAGAGGAGGGTGGGTGTTCCTTTTTGGTAGCTGCTCGACCTGTGGTTGGGCGAGGGTTGTTGGCGGCGAATAGAGAATTGGATTAGGTAGAAAGATGGTGGGCATCACCGATGTGTGTTTAGGGGTTTGAGGTGGTGTGGATGTAAAGGAGAGGAGCTAACCTGGCAATCTTGGGCGCCAAGTTTCCCCCAAGCCCAACGTCTATAAAGGAAAGGAGCAACCTCGTTGAAGAGAGAGGATTTTTTTGAACGGTGAATCCCTGCCTCTCCAGCATCCCATCCTCCTCCTCCTTCCTCCTCACCCTGTACTTTCATTAAAATGCTTCATTCCCATGTAATTTCCATGAGTTCATAGTATGATTCACTCTCGTGAGAGACCCGTGGTTTTTTTTTTCTGATTTTGAGGGTTTTCCATGTTAAGTTTTGTGTCTCTTTTTTTTTTATCTAATTTTTGTTCGATTTTCGGTTGGTTTTGGCTCCCCATTTAAACAAATTCAACAGTCGGCACGAGATTGAGCTTGATCTCCAAACAAAACCGATCTCAACGTCAAAATAATATAGGAACCAAAAGAGGTTAAGATAGAATTCAATGGAGGTAATTCGCATCCCAGAGGGGGTTATGTGTCTATTTACAAACTTTAGACTCCACCTATGGTGTTGATGTTGACCTTGTGGCGTCACATATTTCTACAAATATTCCAATAGTCAGATGAACATGTATAATGTTGTGATAGAAGCTTAACTGTCAAATCAACTACTTAAAATTAATTTTGAAATCAAAATTTCATACAGAGCTCAATAAAACTGCTCATGCAAAAGCTCATCATTTAACAACCCTACTTTCAAAAATAAAAATAAAATAAAATTTAAAGAGGAGTTACAATGAATTTTTATAATTGAGTGGCTAAAAATATTATTTATTTCACTCAATAATATCAAATATGATGCAACCTTCTTGATGGTGTGGATCACGAGGCATTATAATAGTGAATTAAAATTTTAATAGAAATTTGTATATTCACCCTATGAAGGTTTTAATTATCTATATGTCATATATAAACAATGAACACATATATCCCACAAAATATCAATAATTTTGTATGTAATGTTGTGATCCAAGTATCAACTGAATTTTATTTTGAAAATTATGAATTTACCATAACTCATTTTCTAAAGGGAAAAAGGTCATGAACATAACATGTTTTTATATGTATATGCAATTCATTTCTGGTTGCTCTTCACACCTCACACATAAAAGATGCCTTAAGCCTTTTTATACCACCCTTTAATTTTATTTAACTTAATTTTTAACTCTATATTTCCATTAGAACATATAGGTTTTAAAATATTTTGTTAAATATTGCTTTTACATCTGAAAATACAAATAATAATATAATACTATAGAAATTTGGAGGTTTTATAAAATGTGGCTCAAAATACTAAGACATTGGAGAAAACCAAATTAAGGTAAATAAAGCATCAACAATTCCTTTTTAAGTGTCTTATATTAATAACCTTATCACTTATTTTGTCAAACTTCTTTTGAATTTTTCTCTATTCACCATTCATTATTCACTAATAAGTATTTTTTTTTCTTGCTTGGGTTCAGAAAATAAATATATTTATCTCATTAAAAATTGATTTGATTTTTATAATATAATCTACACACAAATCTGAATTTTCTAGGGAGAGACTATATAATTGGTATACAATCAATTTTCCCATCAATGGTTGTTTGATAAATTGATTAAAATCATTTTTTTAAAATTTTTATATAGGACAATGCAAATCTCCAGGTCAATAAATGCAATTAAATTTAAATTGAACTTTACAAGAAAACTTATAAATTAGCACTTATTTTTGTAAAAAAATAAATAAATGTATACTACAAGAAATGTATCTTATATCGCCGGATATATCCGCCGCTATAGATACTTCCGTTTCTAGATGGGTATAGTGCTAAATCCTTTGTCACTTTAAGTTGTAGCTGCACAACTGCCATACTTAAAAGTTATTGCACAATCAAATAATCAGAAATTAACTAAGAGAATGAATATGAATAAATGAACGAATTCAATTTGCTTTAGATAAGACCTTATGATATCACCCAAAAAAGAGTTTTAAAACTTAAAATAAAATTATAATACTCAATTATTAAAAAAATAAAAGTGAAAAAAATAACACTCTGAACATGCTTCATAGGAGCAAGAGGAGCTCTGGAATTCATTGATGCAAGCATCCAAATCATTTAAGATTTTGATCAGATCAATTAAAGCCAAGGCTGTATAGTATGAACTGAAGAATTCCGCACGGTTTCACTTCAATACTTCCCATACTACAAAGAATTAAGAAATTGCTTAAAAAAGGAAAAAAGAAGTTAATTTTGGTGGTCTAAAATGTTTAAAATAATTGAAATATGAATCTTTTGTCTCTATTGACAACAGAGGACAGCATTCCATCCTTTTGCTGTCTCCAGGATTTGGTGTGACTGAAATAAGGAAGTAACAAGCGCAGAATTAAACAAAGCAACTAGCGCCGACTATATGCAATGCTATAATGAGAATAAAGCTCTGAATTCTAGTTATGGAAATCACATGATAACATTCAACGAGAAATTAAAACTAATTCAAATCTAGATCAAAGAAAAAGCTCTGAATTTTAGGTATGAAAATCACATTTAAAGCTTAAGTAGTGAACATGGTATCTGAAACTCCAAGCATAAGCATTCAATGTAACATCTATAACTCTAGACATCATGATTTAGAACTAAATCAAATAGAAATATTTAATCATGTTAAGTACTGAATATGGTATTTGAAATAATCTGAAACTCTAAGCATAAAGATGATAACATCTAATGAGTAATTTAAGCATTCAACAAGGCATCTATAACTCTGTTTCGCAGCTATTTTAATAATGCCTGTGTATGTATTTATGATAACAATTGATGACAGCAAGGTAAACTCCATTGAAAGCTAAATTAGTGGTTCATATATATAGAAATGCACATGTGTATCTACTTACGAAAATAATTCACATTACAAGAGAAATTGATTAGCGTTGATGAGGCCATGGGACAGAGGTTTTACCTCAGGGGAAAGCTTCAGCATATCCTTCCATATCTTCGTCGAGTTCTTGACCTCAAAAGCACAACAACCTGATGCCGGAAGTAGATCAAGCTCTTCGGCGGAGTTTAATGGCAGCAGCAGCAGTTTCTGCGATGAATCTGATGTGTATTACTTATCCCAATGGAATGTCTAATAATTCCTTAAAAAGTAGAATATATTGGTCAATCTTGCTCTCTGGTTTCACCACATTGGCGGCCCTGATTGACATAAGATTGTTTCCAAGATAAAGGTTCATATACCAACAACACACATCCTATATGACCTATATGATAACTACCTAGGCCGTGCCACCTCTGACACCAGTGTAGGGGTGCCCTCGGCGGGTCGTGATGGAATCTCCACGTGGTCTTCCAATTTTACTGTGTGGTCCCATCATCTTCAGCAAAGCAAATTGTGCCACATGGAAAGCTCATTTTTTCCCCATAACAATACAAATCTTTTTTTTTTTTGGATAAAGTGGATAAATCATATTCCATTCATTAATTAAGATGACAAGATTCTTGTTTAAACATTTAACACAGATAGTTCTTTTTTACAATGTTACGGGGCTGTTTGGTTACCAGTATTTCAATTCACAGTGTAAGTGGACTCATATGTAATTTAAATCACTGTATTTTGACTTACTACAAGTGTTGTTTGGTTTTCACTTTCCCGTAATTGTAAATGTCGCATCTCATTTTCAATTGTTTGGTTTGATGTAAGTTGGGTGATATAATCACCCTATGAAATAAGTGGTGATGTTACCCCATAAGCAGTTTTTTTTATTTATATTTAATTTTATAATAAAAATAATTATATGAATTTTATTATAAGACCCCACACACCAACTTACAAAACAATATCATGTTGACCTTATACATTAATAATGAATTGAATTTTATAATAATAATTTTTTATAACTAGTAAAATTATAAGTACATAATTATATTTTTAATTTTTAAAATATATTAATAAATAATTACTACAAAATTATCATAAATTTTGCCTTTAAGTTGGGACCATTGTTGTAATTTTAATATAATTTGGGGGTAAATTATTTTTAAGTTTGGGGTATTGTTGTAATTTTTAATATAAGTTTTGGACAAAATTGTCTTTAAGTTGGGGGTATTGTTGTAATTTTTAATATAAATTGGGGGTAAATTTGTCTTTAAATTGGGGGGCATTATTGTAATTTTAATAAAAATTGGGGGCATTGTTGTAATTTTTAATATAAGTTATGTGCAAATTTATCTTTAAGTTGGGGGTATTGTTGTCATTTTTAAGTTTGGGGCATTAATATTGTAATTTTAATAAAAATTGGGGGCATTATTGTAATGTTTAATATAAGTTGGGAGCAAAATTATAATTTTTAATATAAGTTGAGAGCAAAATTGTCTTTAAGTTGGGGGGTATTATTATAATTTTTAATAAAAATTGGGGGCAAAATTGTCTTTAAGTTGGGGTGTTGTTATAATTTTAATATAAGTTGAGGGCAAAATTGCCTTTAAGTTGGAGACATTGTTATAATAAATTTAAGTTTGGGACAAAATTGTCTTTAAGTTGGGATTATTATTATAATTTTTAATATACATTGGGGACATTGTTGTAATTTTTAATATAACTATCACAATGTGAGAAGATGATTGTAACAAAAGTTATCCTGTATTTCAACTCACGGCCAATTTGGCCGTGAGTTGAAATGCAGAAAAAGTGGGTTGAGATATAAATTATTTTACATGTAAGTGACCTTTTTACGGAAGTTTGATTTACCTGTAAAATAAGTTACTTCACAGCTGCTTACAGGGAACAGTAGGTAAGATAAGAGGCAAATACAAGTATGTGTGCGGGGGAGTGGGGTTACCACCTCTCGTACCCGTACTCGTTACAATTAGTCAATACTCTTGTTGTGGAAAGCGCTTTCAAAATGCTCGAACCTCAACTAGTGAAAAAATATTATGTGTCATATGGATAGGTGCATGCAAAGTGAAATAGAAATAGCTGTCTGGAACTGCAAGAGATAGTCTTTCTGACTCTTTTAACTAGTGGGATTCACCGGCCGTTAGGGCAAGCTATTGCTCCCACCTTTTTGAACATCCCTTTTGTTTGTTTTGTTTTTTTGTTTTTTTAATTTTTTTTGTGGGGGAATCATCCAAGTGTTCCCCTAGCAGACCTGTTCTCCCCCACAACAATACAAATCGTGCCACATTTAAGTCTAGGGGTAATTATTTATCAGTCCCTGACACTATTTGGCACCGTTTCACACCAAAAACACACACACCCAAAACATTATACACTATACCCTACAACACCCCTCAAGAACACCAAGGTAAAAGGGAAATAGTGTCAGGGACTAATAATTAAATAAGGTAGAATACCCAAATTAGTCCCTCTACTTTTCTCTCTCTACCCTTTTGATCCCTCTACTCAAAATTGGCAAAAAATAGTCCCCCTACTTTTAAAAAAAATTGAAATCAGTCCAAAATCTTACGGACATCAATCTTGCCGTTTATTGATGCTGACATGGCTTTTTTTAAAATAAAATATTATTAAAAAATATAAAATATTCTCTCACCTTTTCCTCACTATTCTCTCTCTTCCTCTCCCTCTCCGACTGTATTTAAGAGCTTTCACCGGAGAACATGGCTGCCACCGGCCTCACCTTCCGCACGGACTCCACCTGGTGGCTTTTTACCCTCCCAGTCTTCATCTCCTCCGACTGCTCCTCGGCCAACGCGCACCTCCTCTCCATCCTTGTTGCCTTCATATCAATCATCGTCCTCTCATCGGCGTTCTGCCTCGGCGGCCCGGCGTGAGCGAACAGCCGCTCCAAGCGCGGCCCCACCGCCATCCCCGGCCCCCACGGCCTCACCATTCTCGTTTCCCTCCTAACCCTTACCTGCGGCCTCCCCCACAACTCCCTCGCCTACCTTTCTGGCCTCCACTCTGCCACCCCTCTCATGGCCTGAAGTAATTATATTTGCAAGCATGTGTTCATTGTTGCCATTTAAAAGCGCTGCAGAGCTCTTCAATGGCACATCCCAGGCACGTCAATCGCTTCAACCACGTGTGAGATAGTTGGTGTATTAAAGAGAAATGGATTAATATTTTCTGGATGATTTTTCTGTAAAAATCTAACTCAATAATAGTTCCTCGTGAAGTTCTAATTGAAAAACTACCAAGGAAGTGCAATTCTTGCAAGAGAAAGAGCGATGGAGATATTCTCCATATGAGAGAAATAGCCATGGTGGTTGTAACAGGCGGAACCCAATCAGCAGCTGCAGCATCAGTGCGTCGAAGTGAGCGAGCCAACATTGGGATCAGAAATACCAAAAAGTATCAAGATTACTTAAGTTTCTTATTAAGTTTCTGATGCATTAGTTGTGAATGGTTTAGTTGAATGTTGTAATGAAGGCAAGTAATATTAGAATTGGCATCTTTCTGTTAGAAATAGAGTCATGCCTATGAGGCATTTGTTAGAATGCGTCAGAGAGAATCATTGTACTGTAAGCGCTCGTTTGGCAGCGAATCATAAGTCTGTTACAATGATTCTATTAATACAATGAAAGCCTGAGGAAAAAGGTAGACAATGTTAACCAAATTCTCTCTTCTCTCTCCCTTCAACTCCTCTTCTTCTTCCTCTGTTTCCTTCTTCTTGGCTCCTTTCCCCTCAGCCTGCTCCAGTGGTGGTGGTGTTGTTTCCTAGCAAAAAGATGTGGAGTTGGTTGTGAGAAACGTGCATGCCTCTACATGCAGACTTGTAACCATGTTTGCATGGGATGGAGTGCACGTTGAAGCATGAGAAGGTCGGAAGAATGAATGGGTTTGAGTTTGTGTAGTGTTTGTAAAACCCGGAAATTTTGGAAAAAAATAAAATTCCCTAGTTATTAGGTTAGGGAATAAAAGGCCTCAAGATTTAGGTGTAATTGAAGTTTGTTTGGGAATAAAATTTTCCTAATCACCCTTTAATATAATTGATGATTAAAGAAGGTTATCAAATATGGAGATAATTAAAATTGATATAAAAGTATTTTCTGTTTTGGTAGATAACTTAATTAGGGTTAATTGAGGTTGTTAGGGATCTATTTGTAATTTCAGGAGAAATCAAGGACTTGATTGAGAATGAGTATTCATAAATCATATATTTTAAATTCAAGGATTTTTGTAGACTTTTTTCTGGTGTTTAAATAGGAAATAGAGATTTGTACACATACTCTAGAGAAATAATGATAGCCATACAATCGATTTTCAAATTAAATAAGATAAGAAGATAATTTGAGAAATGGAATATATCCTAATGGAGATTTGATAGATGACATTCAATATTAGTATATTGAAATTTTTATATGATAATGATTGGATGAGATAGTTTGAATTCAACAACATGAAAAGAAGAAAAACGGTCATGCCCAATTACATGGATTGTTTTGGATTTAAACATGTGATAAAGTATGGTGAGGTAAATCATATAAATAAATATATTATAAATTACATGATAAGATATGAGAATAAATATGTATTACTAATTGGTATCTCACTATAATAATAGATAGACATAGAGAGAAAATATGGATAAATATTTATTTGTGAAATTTCTAAGTTTTAGATTAAAAGCTATTTGTATAAAGAATATCTTATTTATGGTTTAAGATAAGAGTTTGATTAAAAGTCAAGTTAGTAGACAATAGGAATGAGATTTGATATTATTACACTTTAATTTAAATACGTTTTATGTTAATAGTTTGGATAGATAGATGATATCTATATGAATATATATATATATATATATATATATATATATATATATATATATATATTGATAGGGTGGTTATAGATAAGGACACGTGGCACACAGGTAACCAGGCATGTGCAGATCACGAGGCAGTGTCCTTGCAACACATGACTTACTTCCTCTCTGTGGCCGAGCTCCTCCACCTCGGAAAATGCCATAAATTCCGAGGTCCTCCCGGAGGACCTCGGCAACTCATGTGAAAGCAAACCGCCTTCAACTCCTCTTCCAGAAGTTCTCAACATGAGATCTTTCGAGATCTTCTGGAGGCCCAGTCAGTTAGAGAAACGATTAAATGGTTGAGAAACAGTTGGGCAGTTACAAAGCGGTTATACAGTTGTGATGCCAGCCAGGAGTCTAGAAGCTTCTAGAGACATCTTTGAAATTGGATTCATTGGCGGCATCTTGTTGGCTCCGATGCTTGAATTGGTGGCTTCTCCTCCAAGCAACACCCCAGCCTTCAGACCCTATAAATACCCCCTTTCTACAGTTCAAAGGCATCTGACTTCTGATCCGGCGAAGCCCTGTCTCTCTGGCGACTGGAGCTTCATTCCCATCTCCTCCTCTTTCTCCTCTCGAATTTTCTCTCTTTCAAGCTCACCAATGGAGTTTCATTCTGTAATCATGGCGGAAGATCTAGTGAATTTCATCTCATTGGAGATGGCAAGTAGTTTTCCACTTTTGCGGGGTTTTCCACGTTACTTGCTGAGTCTCTTTTACTTTCTGAGTTTTTCTCTTTGATCTCTTGATTCTCCTCCTTTCCTCCTCAATATAAATTCAAGGTGTCGGTCGAAATTGAGATTTGATTCGATTTTTGCACCAATATATATATATATATATATATATATATATATATATATAAAAGGTACTGATGAGATAAAGATAAGAGCCATGCATGTGGATGGGTTTGATTAGTTCGAATCAAAACAAGTTTTAGAGAGGGATATGTATGATTTTTATAGAGAGATGTAGAGAGATCCAACTTTAAATAGTTTCAAATTATTGTGATAAGATAGATACTTATATGATAAATATATAATTGATGGTTGAGCTAATGGAGGGATAAGATGGTTCATAGATGGAAATTGAGGTATATATATATATATATATATTTACATAAATGATTAAAGAATAAAAGAAAAAGGATGATTAAGATAGGATAAGTAGTAATATATATTAGATAACTAAAGGTTTTGAATTAAGATAAAATATTAATTTATATACATAGGTTGGTTGACTGTAATGGCAATAAAAGATTTGATTAAATATTAAATATGGAGTATTATATATGATATGAATGAGAGATGACGTTGAATAAGAAAAAAATAAAATAATAAACATAATAAATGATATATATATATATATATATATATATATATATATATATATATGATGATGATGGGACGTATGATTAGATGAATTTATACTCATGATTCATATAAGGATTTGTATTTAAATATGAGATTCGGATATTATTTATGAATTCGAATATTAAAATAAATAAAGATATGATAATGATTGTTGATGGGATAAACGAGTTTATTTTAAACATGAACATAAAACCACAATTCTTATCTAAATCCTCCCAATTCTTCTATAAAAGCATCGACATATTCCTAGACTTAGTAACAACTACCGAGCGGCGGCAAGTTCTCTTCTTCATAAGAGAGAGAGAGAGAGAGAGAGAGGGATCGGGAGAGAAAGGAGAAGAGGAAGGGAACACCGGGCGACCTCGCTGGCGCCGGACCGTCGCAAACTCGTCACTGCTGTTGATTTCGACATAGAGACACGTTAGGAGAGAGTCTCGTGGGATTCTAGACATCATTAATTAAAGTAAGTGTTTTTGCCTAGTACCTACTCTACGGAGTGTTTCTTGTCTTCGTTGTTGCCATGTCTTTTATAAGTGACTTCTGCCTAGTACCGCTATTTCTTGATTGATTACATGTTTGTACATGTAAGTGTCTTTGCCTAGCTCCCACCTAGAGATGGGTTTCTTTGGCACTCTTATTACATGGTTTGGTATATTTTTTATTGTTATCATGATTGTGCTTATCGTTATGATCTGAATATCTGTTGTTGATTCCCGGTATGCATGTTTTGTTTGATGTTTTCCACATCTGTGATTGGTTGTTTGGACAAGTTGTCTTTTTGGATGCTCACTGAGCATGCCACCATGATTGTAAAAATAGTGTATGAGGGATGTGATCTGAGGGTTGATGGTCATCTGTTGTCAGCTGATTTGATCCCTATGAGGATTACAGACTTTGACGCTATTTTAGGTATGGATTGGTTATGTATTCATCACGCTATCGTCGAGTGTCATTCGAAGACGGTATGCTTCCAACGACCTGGAGAGGAGGAGATTTATTTCTCTGAGGCGAGCTCGCAGGCAGAGGAAGCACGCATGGCGACTGGAGGAAGCTTGAAGCCCCCGAAAGCATACATGAAATACATGCCGTGTGAGATACCACGATGTATTCCCTGAAGAATTACCTGGGCTACCCCCTCATAGAGGTGTCAAATTTTCAATTGAATTATATCCAGGAACAACTCCAATCTCTAAAGCGCCTTACAGGATGGCCCTAGTGGAACTGGAGGAGTTGAAGACTCAATTAGATGAGTTACAATAAAAGGGGTTCATTAGACCTAGTGTCTCCCCTTGGGGTGCGCCCGTACTATTTGTGAAGAAGAAAGACGGCTCCTTAAGGATGTGCGTTGACTACCGACAGTTGAATAAGGTCACCATTAGAAACCAATACCCCCTACCACACATTGATGACCTTTTCGATCAACTACGAGGAGCGTGCGTCTTCTCAAAGATCGACTTGAAGTCGGGATATCATCAACTGTTGGTGAAAGAAGAGAATGTGCCAAAAGGCTAGCGTTAGAGACCAATACGGACATTCGAATTCTTAGTGATGTCTTTTGGCACGATGAATGGACGGTGGCGTTCATGGGTATGATGAATAGTATATTTGCACCCTATTTAGACCGGTTAAATTAAGTAGTCTTCATCGATGATACATTGGTGTACTCTCGGAGTGTAGAGGAGCACGTGCACCATTTGAGGATAGTGCTGCAAACATTGAGGGAATAGCAACTATACGCCAACCTCAAGAAGTGTGACTTCTGGTTGGGAGAGGTGAAATTCTTGGGACATGTTGTCTCGGCGGCGGGTATCTGCATGGACCCTTAGAAGATCGAAGCAGTAACCAACTGGCAAGCCCCAACTAACATCAAGGAGATCAGGAGTTTCACAGGGGTTGGCCAGGGTACTTTTCTGAGGCGGTCGTTGAAGGATTCTTCTATTGCTTTCGACCAATGGCGAGATTCTTGCTGCGGAAGAACCTTGAGGATTGAGTGGGCCGAGGAGGAATGTGGCGGGGCTTCCAAGAATTGGAGAAGCCATTTGTGGTAGTGCGCTCCTATCCTCACGCTACCCACTGCGGGAATAGGATATGAGATTTATAGTGATGCATCATATCGGGGATTGGGTTGCGTCTTGATGCAGCAGGGTAGAGTTATCGCCTACGCATCTAGACAACTCAAAACCCACGAGGTGAATTACCCCGTTCATGATCTAGAATTAGCGGCTGTGGTCTTTGCCTTGAAGATATGGTGACACTATTTATATGGTGAAGCCTGTAAAATCTTCACCGACCACAAAAGCTTAAAGTACTTGATGAGTCAATGGGAGCTGAACATGCGCCAGAGACGGTGGATCGAGCTGCTGAAGGTTTATGACTGCACCTTCGAGTATCACCCTGGCAAGACAAAATGTAATCGACGCTTTGTACGCAGAAAAGCACGGCACGGTAGAGCACCAACCCGATCCAGCCATAAGTCGAGATCTACCGAGCTCGGCCTCATAGTAGATGAGTCAGCTGATTGAATCAGAAAGCCATCCCAAATTGATGAAGTTAGCTAGGAAGCTCCGGGCGATTCTTTATCTATAGATGACGGGCGCGCGCACGCAGGCGCGGCGGCATGGAGGAAGCTCATATCACCCCACGCCGATGCACCAGATCAGATGATCGAACATCAAGCAAAATGCGGAGGAACATGAGAGGCCGGCCGGTCAACGCGGAACAGCCACCGCCGGTAGGGAATCGCAATTTCAGCCCGCGGATCGAATGGTCACTCACCACGCCGGAGAAGACCATGCCCGCCACAGATGAGGCCGAGACGCCCGCCGGGTCCATCGGTGATCACCCATTACATCAATCGCAGATGATTTAGCCCAAGATCCGACAGATCAGAGAGAACATACAAATACTTGAAGATTTACTTAGGCATGTGTTATGGAATGCCGGGCTGGAAGATAACTTGAGAGGAGGCCAAGCTGAAGACGAACGCCACAGCACGAGGTGAGGACTTAAGAGCAGACTTGGTGGCAACAGAGGCGAGATGAGAGCCAGGGTTATGCAAATACAGATCGACCGAGTTCGATGACAGACCAAGGTGTCCCGGAGATGAGGAGTCCGAGGTCGGGCCTTATGAGATTGAGTACCGGTCGCTTCGACCGCCTCGAGTATTGAGATCCATGATATTTTCCGACGGCAGCTGACACCAATCGAAGCGACATGGATCGACCGACACGATACACGACAGCGGACAGAAGGAGCAAACCCCTGAAACCGGGATGAGGAACAGATCCCCATAGAGGAGTGAACATTAATCTGAGTGGGGGAGACCGAATACGATTTTCCTGACAAAAATGCGAACACTGGATTTTAACAATTAAGGAAAATCGTGATTATGAAACACAACCATCGTTGGGACAGATCAGCCAATGGACTTGGAATAGGAGATAGAAGAAACACGCTGAGAGAGGAAAAAGTTGGTCAAACCACAAAGGATAGTCCCAGGATGACGGATGCAAGATCGATCTTCGGTAGGTTACACAAGAATGGGACTGGGATGAAAGAATGATTTAAATAATAAAATCAAAATATCAAATTGTGAACACGGATCCGGTCGATGTTGTCTCGCCAACACAAGGAAGGTCATAATTCAATGAAATGATTTACACTATTACTATTGGTTTTACTTTAAATGAGAAGAGTCGTCAATCCTCCTCACGCCTCTCCTTCTTGTTTGCAGCCCGACTCGGGCGATTGCAGTCGACGGTCCCTTCCGCCAGCACGGGCTTATTTCACGGGCCTCGGGTGATCGACGATACCGCGTCCCGTCTCGCTCGGCTGCCGTGGCGGTCGTCACCGCCGAAGCGGCCGCTTACCGGGCGCCGCCGGCTTTAGAGTCGGGTTCGACGACACGCCAATTTAATCGCGCCGACATGATTGGTCAGCCGACGGTATCTACCACGAATCACAAGCGTTGAGTATCAGGAGATTGATAAGAATGACGGTGCAAATGTTCGAATGGCCGAAGGGCCGTTTTAGTTAAGAATCATCATGTGATGTTGTAGATTAAATGAAAAATGGGCCGGCTCGCTAGATTTAAGTCAGTCGCTTCGATGAGCCGCCCGATCGGTATTTTAGATCGCAGTCATCGAGACCTTCATAACGACTTGATCGACCGTCGCTTCGATCGGATTGGGTTCGCGATTAAATTTAATGGAACAAATATTCTTCAATCTTTAGAACACGAAGTCGCAAGAATCATTTAAATATTTTAACCATTCTTAAGTGAAGTAATTTATGGAATGAGGCCTGATTTCTAGAAAGCGCATTTTGATCTCTAGGACAAGAAAGCAGTGCCGGACCCCGACCAGCCCAAGGATTATAATATCTATTTTGCCGAGCCCTGGGATATGCCATGAACAGTTATGGCTGGCTACCGGTTTGAAATCATGTTCATGAAAGGGCAGCATACATGTTATATATGCCACATAGAGCGTCGCATCTGTTGCAGCGTACGGACGAGAAGAGAGACATAACCATTTTCTTTAACTATCACCATCGAAACGATTTCCAAAAATCAGCCTCGCACCTAAAGAACACGAGTTGACCCGAGAGAAGATGGACATTCACTACCGATGAGTGTAGATGACACCAATATGATAGATAATAGAAAACGCTGACACCGTTGGGTCATACCTGACTGTGGAATTGATCTACAGACGGAGTCATGAAACATACCATTGCCGCTGGTCCAAGGACGATGAATTCATCTCCGCTCGATGATGATTAAAGAACGCGCCGCATGCGCGATTTCACCGAACACACTGATACGGTCATGGAGCCATAGCTTTTAGACATTTTATTGAACCAAGAGCAAGATGAAACTGACCCACCGAATAGAACAGTCGGGCAAAGAGGTATGAGTGTTATACTGCGCATCTTTATTTGATAAGTTGATTGAGGTTATCTGGTGACCAGGAGATTTTACTTGTACGACAGTTAGTTGACCGAAATGTCTTATATTGAATATTTGTGACCGGGTGGATTGGATTTAATAGTGTAATAATTAGCCAGTGAGCCGGTCGGTGGGTAGTGTGTTAGAGAGAAACCATCGACTTTTAACGGCACAGCAATTACGCAGGAGGCACCGCGATGATCACCTAGTATCCATTCGGAAACCAAAGATGTATGACCACGATGCCTCCCAGCGCTTATATGACGATTCCGAATATGAGATTAAATGGCGAGGAGTCCCCGAGATGCTGCTGAGATTCCACCGGAAAGGGCCCGATAAGGGACCAGATGGACTTCCCGTGAACACGGATAGACTATAACCGGAGGAAGCCGTATCAATATTAAACGACACAACATTTGCGCGGATGTGGTTAGGACGAGCACAACGGGATCACACACCATACATGTTGTACACTGGTCGATCTCGAGGTTTCCGAGGAGAAATAACGTCACCCAGTTGGGTCGCAATGCGTCATGACGGTCCAACAGATTGATCATCGCCGACGCAGGAGGCTCTGCGAAGCACCAGAGCCGTGGTACCAAGGTGAAACGATATTACAAACACAATAAACATCGCCGCGCAGCTCAATCTCTGCCACGTGAACCCTCAGCCAAACTCGCTACACTTCCGAATGCTCACATCGTCTGGTAGTCAGTGCATATCTCCCAAGGTTCAGAAATTTGGCCTCATAATCGGCCACGTAAAGACCGCTTTGGATCGCATTTAAGAAACTCCTCGCGGCTTCACGCCACCAGAGATCCGGGGCATAAATTTTCACAAACGCCGCCTCAATTACCCAAGTAAACACTGCTTGGTTTCAAGGCCGCTTGTACGCGAGCCACCACTGCAGAGCCCTTTCGGCTAACAACAAGGTGACGATCGCCACCTTTTCTTCCTCCGGGCACATAAGAGCCTCAAAGATAAGTTCCAGTAGGGTGATCCAATTTTCTGCTTCAGTAGGGTCTGTAGTACCCATGAATTGTGTGATCCCCATTTGCTCCGCTTTGGCCACATGATCGCGTTTCTTGGCCTAGGTTGCCGATATATATCTCGGGAACGCCGCAAATGATTGTGTCATTTGGTCGCATATCCGCCGATTCCGTGGTTCTCGAAATACCACTCACCGGGTGCTCCCGCTGGTTATCCGTCCACGCCAGGTTTCTCGATAGTAACCTCGAGCCATACCGGTGTTCTCGGGTTGAACCCCTGGGCCCATATGGCATTCCCGCTGGAATCCGCCCAGAGTACATTCCCTACTGAATCCGTCCATAAGGCATTCCCGCTGAAATCCGTCCATACTTGCAGACTCGGCCGAAATCCGTCCATAGGTCGCCTCCCTACCAAACCGTGCATAGTATATTCCCTGATAAAATCCGTCCTTGATGCATCCTCGCTGAGGATCGCAGCGCATGAAAAGAGTGAGACCCCTTCGCCTCGCTCACGGCTCTGAACCTCCTGCCCGGACATCCTCAAATTCGTGGACCTCCTATGGTTCCTCGGGCGGTCCATAAGTCAAAAGTGTACCTCCCGCGGCACACCTGGTGGCCTTCCACTCTTAGGTGCCATATTCTCAAAAGAGAGGCCAAGAGTATTCTCTAACTCTAAAAGCAAATATTAAACTTTATTCCCATCGACACAACACTCCCACCCTACTGGCCCGACTCATAACTAGGTTACCTAGGATTAACCGCTCTGATACCACTAAATGGAACACCCTAATCCTTTCCAGACCTGTGTCACACCAAATGTGTCGTGGAGGAACCCCTACCTAAGGTCAGAGTAAAGACATAATTAATCAGAATCAAACTAACATTTAAGGAAATATAAATTCAAGTACAACAATATTACAACCCATAGTGTCTTAAAATCTCACACAAGTCTAGTTGGGAGATAACATACTCCCCAAATAAAACAACTTGAAATCAAATAAAAGATGCGGGCCAGGTGGTCAAAGCCAGACTAAGGGAATCCAAACCTAACTTCTCTCTAAGCAGGGCCATAACCCTGCTTACTACCTGCAAAATAGAACATCAACAGGGTGAGCTACAGAAGCTCAGTGAGGTACTAACACCACTGTCAGGAATAACAAACCTGTATACTTTCAATTTGAGACAATAAAAATATCGAAAGGCGAAATACCAAAAACCGAATAACACTTAAAACATGCTAAGAAAGATGTCGATCATGATCCAAGTCATGGTAATATTCAATCTAAAATCATACGATATGCACTTATGCATTTCTTTAATCTTTTATCATTATCGAACGGAGATGAATTCCACATTGTGTCAAGGTCCTCCTGTGTTGGACCGTGATCAACAACCGTGGGGTGACAAGCTATGGAAACAACCTCGCCCGACATAGATCAATTCCACATAAGTCAAGGTCCTCCCTGTGTTGGACCGTATCAACAACCACAGCGACAAGCTATGGAATTGATTTCATTATCTATCATATTAGTGTCATCTACACCTCTACTTTCATACAAATGGCAGAGTGGAATGAACCAATCAATCAGTATCTCTCCGGTCGGATCAACTCATCGGTCGTGAGCTATACGAGTATATACGTATACTAGGCACTCGAAGAGTACGGAAAGGGGGTTTTGTTTTTTTTTGAAATCACAAAGGTTTGAAAACA
The DNA here is from genome assembly GCA_026586065.1 of Dioscorea zingiberensis. Classification (NCBI taxonomy): domain Eukaryota; kingdom Viridiplantae; phylum Streptophyta; class Magnoliopsida; order Dioscoreales; family Dioscoreaceae; genus Dioscorea; species Dioscorea zingiberensis. The sequence goes on along the minus strand of CM048823.1, from coordinate 5,058,955 downwards.
GATAGTTGGATAGTTAAAGAAAATCAGAGTTATGTAAACCACCTACCTAGTACCGTCCTCTCTGACTCTATCGTAGAGCCACGTCTGGCACAAGCATGTATTCAAGTAAGATGCAACGCACTAATATGTCTATCATGGCAATATATAACAATGTGCAATGTTTCCACATGCTTTTCATGAACATGATTTCAAACTTCGAATAAATCGGTAATCATGCTTGAAAACTGAAAAGCATTTCATAAAATCATAACGATTTCATAGCATGAAATCCCAAAGATCAGTACGACCAAAATACAATAAAATGCGGAAATTTACAGTTGTGTTCCCTCACCTCAGTATAGTAGATCCCTAGGCTTGGTCGGGCTCTTCGGCAGCGGTGACTTGACCTTTGCCCCTTTCTTGTCCTAGAGATCAAAATACGGCTTTCTTTAGAAATACGGAAACCGTATTCTCATTGCATAAATTTACTTCACACATTAGAATACGATAGGTTCTATTAAATACATTTAAAGCATGATTCCCCTTAATACGACTTCGTATTTCTAAAGAATGAAGAATACGAATTTGTTCCATTAAAGATTTAGCATAGTCCGCTTGGACCCTTCATAACTTCCGATCCGGAAGCCCGATCGGGTCGATCAAGCATTCGTTATGAAGGTCTCTCGATGACCTTTCTAACGATCTAAAATACTCCCCGATCGGGGAAGCATCGAGGGCTGAATTCATCCCGAAAAGGGACAGCCCGGCATTAAATCTAACGAAATTTCGGCAGAGTCTCCTCTGTTTTTAGGGCCCGAATTTAATACAAACATACATCAATACATGATAATTCTTAACTAAAAACTGAACCGTTTCACAGCCTTCGCACTCATCTATTCAACATTCACACCATTAACCCCTAAATTTATTCGGATTAATCTCATGATTACCCTCCAATCTCCATGATATACTCAAGCCCTTGTACCTTGATTCATCACGCTAGCTACCCGTCTGAGGGCCGGGTGGCAATCGCTCGCTCTAAGCAGCGGGAAGTTGCATAGAAGGGTAGCTGGTCGCTTGACCCAGCTCATACCGAGCTGGGTTGTGGTGGTGCGGCGGCCGCCAAAGTACCGATGCCCCCGCTAGGGCTCGACGGCGCCGGAGGACAGGGAGGGACGGGGATGACGCGGCTGTCGATCGCCGGCGCGAGCCGCTGGCTGATGGTGGCGGCCGGAGTAGGAGCAAGGGGGAAGAAGGCGCACGTCGCTACTGAGCAGAGGGAGGCGGAGCAGAGGTGCCACTGCCGCCGCACTTGAAGTCACGCAATGATCTTCGACGGGCCTGAGGCTGAAGGCTGTGTAAGGGAAAAACAAGAAGAGAAGAATGAGTGGTAGGAGAAGGAGCAAATTTCTCATTCTCTTTCCCTTTTCATCTTATAATCCACCTAATACCTTTAATAAAGTAATAGTATTTTAATTAAAGTAAATCATTTCATTGAATTATGGCGGGTCTTTTCAATCGTGTTAATACGGGCTTACAACTAAAACATCGAATCGGATCCGTGATTTCACTTGCCTACATTATTAGTTTGATATTTTATGATTTTATTATTTAAATCATTCTTTACATCCCTTCGTGGGTCACGACTCCATCAGAATCCCTCACGTCGCACTCACGCGACCATCGAGATCCCTGCCTTCCCGCTTTGACCCGCCAATCCTACTTTATCTAGACACGATTTTTGTCCCGCTTTCCTACCAATTAATCGAGGTTAATTAACTCTTTTAAATCCTCTAATTAATCAACCGTAATTAATCTCTCGCCTATCTCCCACTATTCCAAGTCCAATTGGCTCTGCCCAATACGTGCCTCCTACCAATTGGTTGTGTGTTCGACTTTAGTTTCATAATTTTCTCATTTTCCATAATTTAGTTTGTTAAAATAATTAATCTAGCTTTTACGTGTTAATTAATCCCATGATTTTCCAAAAAAATAATTTATTAAATCATGAAAAATTTTCGTATGCTACATTTCTCCCACTTTAGAAAATTTCATTCCCAAATTTCCGTGCATATACTTCCTTCTAAAATGTATGAGGGTATTGGGCCCTCATTTAGTCTTCTCGCCCCTAAGTGGCCTCCTCCACTTGGTGATGACTCCATAGTATTTTCACCAACAGATACTTTTATTCCTTAGGGTTTGCTCCTTCCCGCCGAGGACTCAGATTGGCCCTCTACATATGTCGACGGGCGCCAATTCTACCTACTTGGCCCTTTCAAAGATTTGGTTCGATCCGAAGACATTTCCGCAACACCGGCACGCGGAAGACATCATGGATCCTCGATAGCTCCTCGTGCAAAGGTAAGTCGATAAGCGACCGGCCTACTCGGCCCGTAATCTCATAAGGCCCGATATATCACTTTACTCAGCCTTCCCCGCTTCTTCAAATCTCATCACGCCCTTCCAGGGAGACACCTTAAGGTAAACTCTGTCTCCTACATCAACTCTGTGTCCCTGCCTCATGCTATTTGCATAACCCCCGCTTCCGTCTCCGGCTTTCCTCAATCTCTCCTTGATGAGCTTCACACCGTCTAAAGTCTTCAGACCGGTTCGTGACCAAGTAGTTGTCTTTCTCCTTCTTCATCCCAAAGATAAAGGAGTCCCGCAGCCTTCTACCGTGATAAGGCTTCAGACGGTGGCATTCCAATACTAGCTTGGTAACTATTGTTGTAAGTTTAACCCAATAGTCCCAAGTTATCTTCCCAAATTTCCGTGCAATTCCATAACACATGCCCTAAGTAAATCTTCAAGTATTTGTATCGCCCCTTCCTCGACCGCCCATCCGGTTTGAGGATGAAATGCCGCGGCTAAAACTCGCCTTCGGCCCCTAGGGCCTTGTGTAGACTCTTCCAAAAATGTGAAGTAAACTTCAATCTCGACGATACGATGGACACCGGCACTCCATGCAATCTCACGACCGGGTCCACGATAGCCGTATAATCGATCCGTCGAGTATGTAGTCTTGATCGGTATGAAGTGGGCGGACTTGGTCAACCTGTCGATGACGACCCAAATCGCATCTTTGCCTTGGCTGGTACGAGGTAGACCAGTCACGAAATCCATCGCGATTCTTTCCCACTTCCATTCGGGAATCTCTAAGGGCACCAACAACCCTGGTGGCTTCTTGTGTTCCGCCTTGATTTGTTGACAGACCGAACACTTAGCCACAAAGTCAGCAATTTCTTTCTTCATGTTCCTCCAGACGTAGTTTTGCTTGATGTTCCGGTACATCTTCGTACTTCCTGGGTGCATCGCGTAGGATGAAATATGAGCTTCCTCCATGATCTGCAACTTGAGGGCCGCCTCATTGCGTGGCACATAGATCCGTGCACCCACCATAACGACTCCATCTCAAGATAAAGAATAATCGCCACGACTCCTCTTCTGGAGCTTCCTAGCTAACTTCATCAATTTGGGGTCCCGTAATTGCGCTTCCTTGATTTCTGATATCAATGTTGGGCGTATGTGAAAAGATGAGAGAATATTTTATATTTTTTTAATAATATTTTATTATGAAAAAAGCCATGTCAGCGTCAATAAACCGCAAGATTGACGTCCGTAAGATTTTGGACTGATTTCAATTTTTTTTAAAAGTAGAGGGACTATTTTATGTCAATTTTGAGTAGAGGGATCAAAAGGGTAGAGAGAGAAAAGTAGAGGGACTAATTTGGGTATTCTACTATTAAATAACAGTTAAGTCTATCTTCTCTTTTTGTATTTACAGATAAATTGACCAAAATCAAATCAAAAGGGTAGAGAGAGAAAAGTAGAGGGACTAATTTGGGTATTCTACTATTAAATAACAGTTAAGTTTATCTTTTCTTTTTGTATTTACAGATAAATTGACCAAAATCAAATTTTATTGATTTTTATAAACTTAAAATCATGGAATTTTTGGATTATTAATTTGAAAACTCAAACTAAAAATCAAAAAATTAAATTAAATAGTTCAATTAAAGAGAACATTTACATATTTATTCTTCCAAATGGGTGACATATTGCTTCACATGGGATTAAAACTTAGTAAAGTTTATTAGGAAAATTTGATTATTTATTATTATTATTTTATTAAATATGGTTAGGACAAATAAAAAATACAAGAAAAAACAAACATGCTCCATAAACTTCAAATTACGTTAAATTGGTAAAAAAGTGCATATAAATTATAATTAAATATAGGATTAAAGTCATTTTTCATCTTATATTTTGACCCAATGTTAATTTTCATCTTATACTTTAAAATCTTCGATATGCTTTCTGCACTTTGGGGTTTTTGTTTAATTACGTCCCTAGTGCAGACGTGGTGGCACAAGTGGCATACGAATTAAATATGGTTAATTTTTTATTCCATGTAACATTCCACATCAACATGCCACATCATCATAAAAAAATTAGTTTATTCAAAATCTACTTTATCATGTCATGTCAACATACCACGTCATCCTAACCTTGGTGTTCAGAAATACTAGTCACATGTGTTGTCGCGTCAGCATTAGGGATGTATTCAAACAAAACCACAAAGTATATGAATCATATAAAAGATTTTTAAAGTAAATGGACGAAAATAAATATTGGGTCAAAATAGATGTACCAAAACTGAGGTTTATCCTTAAATATAATCTCATAACAAAATAAGAGCTAGTACTCTTTTTAGAGAGAAATCTTAATTAAATTTTTTTTAATCTTGAAATAAAAATTTGAGATGAATCAACTATAATATGCTTATATATCAAAATAGAGTTCGAGTATTTTGGACAATTGAATCAAAAAAACATTATAAGAATCAATTTGTAATACATTAAATGATATATAACAGAATAAAACCAGGAAAAGCTACATTTTGATTTTGGGAATTTATTTTCAAATTTATGAAAAATAAGAGTAAATATTGAAAATGAAATATGCATTTTTCTAATAAATTAACATAATTTCATGTTTTTCATCATAACTCCACATGCAAGAAAAATAACTTTTGATCTTAATATAAACAATAGAATGGTCTTCTAGGTGCTTATACAACCCCCACATTATGTTTTTTCAATAATTTATTAAACATTCTAATATTCTCTAATTATAAATTTAAATTTTTTTACAAAATTTGATATTTCTCAATACAAAATAACAAAAATAAAATAAATAGATAAATAAACAATTTCTCATATTATGAAAAATCAACAAAAAAAAAATCATAAGATATTGGAGTGAATTGAATTAAGATAAAAAGTTTATCAAATATTTGTTTTCTTTTAATTAATTTTTTGATAAATCTTTTTTTTTTTACTCCAATATCCATATCTTGATATTTTAAAAAAATATATAATAGAGTTTAATTATATATTAATGACACCTTTATCAAACAATACTTCCAACTTAGATAGACTTACCATGGACTATTCAAGATTGGTGTGACGAAAACGGAGTTGGGCCGGAGTCAGGCCCAAAACATCAGAAAGCTTCAACACTAACATCTCGAACAAAACGAACATCGCCCCCTCGTACAAGCTCCCCATCGGTAATTTCACCCCCCGCGGAGCATCTGATCCGCGTTCATCCTCCTCTTCATCCGCCATCGTCCTCGCTGGGAGATAAGCCACGGCGTCAGCACATCGGCGAGCCTCACTACCTGATTCTGGCTGAGCGGTAATCACAACCACGCGGGCACCGGCCGATCTGGCCACTCGGCATATGGCGTCAACGGTGGAGAAGCCGCCAGGGCCGGCGGAGGCGATGAGGAGGTCGCCGGAGGAGGCGGGAGGGGTGGTGACGTCGCCTACGGGGTGCGCGGGGAGGCCGAGGTGGTAGAGGCGCATGCATAGGGCGCGGAGCATCAGGCCCTCGCGGCCGACGCCGTGGACAAAGATCCGGCTGCTGGCGGCGGCGGCGCGGGAGATCTCGGTGACGAGGACGTCGATCGCCGGATTGGAAGCGGAGGGGACGAACACCGATCGGATCTGATCGAGGATTTGGGAGGCCATCTCGGCGTCGCCGCTCATTGTTTATTGCTTCGATAACTGAGCTGCTGAAGAAGATCAGAGAAATGAACAAGATAAGAATTCGGGATTTAATTGCAACCACTCATTTCCTTACACAAGTGGGTCCCAGAACCAACTTAAAAATCAAGCCGTCCAATATCATTATAAGAATTTGAGTATTTTGGAAAATTGAATAAAAAAACATTATAAGAATCAATTTGTTTATATACATTAAATGATATAAAAAAATAAATAAAACTAGTAAAAGCTTATCTTGATTCCGGGAATTTATTTTGAAATTTCTGAAAATAAAGAGTAAATATTGAAAATGAAATATGCATTTCTCTAATAAATTAACATAATTTCATGGTTTTATCATGACTCCACATGCAAGAAAGATGACTTTTGAGCTTCATATAAACAATAGAATGGTTTTCTAGTTATACTCCCATATTTTTCCAATAATTTATTAAACATTCTAATATATTCTAATTATAAATTTAAAAAATTTGCAAATCATAAGATATTGGAGTGAATTGAATTAAGCTAAACAGTTTATCTAACATCTGCTTTCTTTTAATTAATTTTTTATAAGGCATTTTTTTACTCTAATGTCCATATATTGATATTTAAAAAATATATACTTTTTATCGAAACCAAACAATAAAATGATTATTTTGTGTATTTTAATTAATTTTTGTTTTATACAATTTATTGTATAAAGAAAGTTTAACAATAATTTTGAAAACTTGGCTATTTGTTTTTTTAGATTAATAATTTAAAGATTAGTTTTAAACTTTCTCAAATAATGTACTATAATAAATTAAAGATTAATAATTTGTTTTTTTAGAGTAAATATTGAAAATGAAATATGCATTTCTCTAATAAATTAACATAATTTCATAGTTTCATCATGACTCCACATGCAAGAAAGATGACTTTTGAGCTCCATATAAAGAATACAATGGTTTTCTAGGTGCTTATACTCCCATATTTTTCCAATAATTTATTAAGCATTCTAATATATTCTAATTTTAAATTTAAAAAATTTATAAATCATAAAATATTGGAGTGAATTGAATTAAGGTAAAGAGTTTATATAACTTTTGTTTTCTTTTAATTAATTTTTTTATAAAGTTTTTTTACTCTAATATCTTTATGTTGATATTTAAAAAAATATATACTTTTTATTAAAACCAAACAATAAAAAATGGAGTTTAAATAAAATGATTATTTTGTGTATTCTAATTTATTGTATAAAGAAAGTTTAATTTGAAAACTTTGGCTATTTGTTTTTTTAGATTTAAAATTTAAAGATTGGTTTTAAACTTTCTCAAATAATGTACTGCACCTCTTAATATTTATTTTTTTTAAAAAAAAAAACTAATCATGTTTTTTTTATAATTTATAAAAAAGGTATATTTTTAAAAATGATTAAATTAAAAATGATTAAGCAAGTTCCACGAAACACCATATTGATAAATATGAGAAAATTATAATATATATAATAAGATTATGCTTATTCCAAAAAATTACTTGCCAATCTTCAAATGCCCCATTTTGTTATTTTATTTTATTTTATTATATATATATATATATATATATATATATATTATGTTGAGGAATTAAAAGCATTACTTTTAAATAGAGATCAACTAGAGCAGAGTGAACAATACAACTCGGAGTTGAGTAAGTCCCAAACAACAAGAAGAAAGCTTGAAGAATAATTACGATATGTTCGCTTGGACTGCTCATTGAACACCAACTCAATGTAGACCCAGGGCATAAGCCGGTGGTATAGAAATGCAGAAGTTTTGCCTCCAAGCATCTGAAAGCCGTAGAAGAAGTGGACAAATTCCTGAAAAGCTGATTTTATTCGAGAAGTGTATTATCCAGAATGGCTTTCTAATGTTTATTTGGCCAAAAGTCCATTGGAAAGTGGCGCATGTGTATTAATTTTACTGATATCAATAAAGCATGTCCTAAAGATTGCTATTGCTGCCCTTGATAAATAACATGACAAAAAAAAATCAAGTTATTAACAATCATGAGAAAGTTCTCTAAATTGGCGACCGGAAGCCCTCAGAGAGAAAATATAACTTACGTTGAAGCTACGCGAGGGGAGTCGAGGGCGGAGTTTCCTCATCTCAGCCCTCACCACCACATACCACTCTCAGGAGAAACCCCTACCCCGATCCATCTTAAGGAGGAGCCCTACGTAGGATAGGAGAGTAGACGAGGTCCTCCACAGGCACCATCGAAGAGGCTAGAGCGAGATCACACCTAGACCTGTCCATGGGCCGGGTCGGGCAGGGTTCGGGCCGGGCCAAGGTGGGTAAGAGACAAAACTCACTCTGCCAAGCCCGGCCCGAGCCTATTATATGGGCCTAAACTTTTGCCAAGGCCCGCCCAAATTTATGACCTTCTACCCAAGGCCGCCCAATTGCCCATTTTTGCCATTTTCATGAAGAGATTAAATTGTTCATATTGTCCATGTTACTTTGAACCAAGGCCTACAGGGCCACAACCCATCCAATTTTGTCATTTCTTGGGAGAGATTACTTAAAATATGATCAACATGTTAACAACTTGATTGAAATTTGAAACACACTACAAACAATATGGTAATGAATAATGATGAATTTGATGATATTAAGGATTTGATATATATATATATATATATATATATATATATATATCCTGTCCAGTGGGCTGCACACTGGGCTTCAAGAGACAAATCGAACACAGTCCATTTATTAAATGGGCTCATTTTGTCCAAGGTCCAACATCGGCCTAATTCTTTTGTCCAAACTCCCGCCCCATTTTTCCTACTGGCTTTCGAAAGCTCAAGGTACCTCGGCCCAAGGCGTGTCTAATCACACCCACCTGGCCTAAGGTAACTCCACTACATCCAGAGAAATCTTCAATTAATTGAGGTTAATTAACTCTTTTTAAATCCTCTAATTAATCAACCGTAATTAATCGCTCCAGTCTATTTCCGACTATTCCAAGTCCAATTTGGCCTGGCCAAATACGGCCTCCTCGGCCCAATTGGTTGTGTGTTCGGACTTTAGTTTCATAATTTCCTGATTTTCCTTAATTTAGTTTGTTAAAATAATTAATCTAGTTTACGTGTTAATTAATCCCATGATTTTCTCCAGAAAATAATTTATTAAATCATGAAAATTTTCGTATGCTACATTTCTCCCACTCTTTATAAAATTTCATTCCAAATTTCCGTGACATACTTCCACTAAAAAGGGATGAGGGTATTGGGCCCTCATTTGGTCTTCTCACTCCCAAGTGGCCTCCTCCACTTGGTGATGACTCCATAGTATTTTCACCCGGCAGATACTTTTATTCCTTAGGGTTTGCTCCTTCACAGCCGAGGACTCGTGATTGGCCCTCTACATATGTCGATCAAGGCCAATTCTACCGGCTTGGTCCTTTCAAGATTACTTGGTTCTGATCGAAAGACATTTCGCAAACACACGTGGAAGACATCATGGATCCTCGATAGCTCCTCGTGCAAAGGTAAGTCGATAAGCTTACCGGGCCTACTCTCGTAATCTCATAAGGCCCGATATATCACGGACTCAGCTTCCCGCGTTTCTGAAATCTCATCACGCCCTTCCAGGGAGACACCTTAAGGTAAACTCTGTCTCCTACATCGAACTCCAGGTCTCGTCTGCGGTTATTTGCATAACCCCGTTGTCTGTCCTGGGCTTTCCTCAATCTCTCCTTGATGAGCTTCACCTGCTCTGAAGTCTGTTGCACTGGTTCAGGACCAAGTAGTTGTCTTTCTCCTTCTTCATCCCAGCATAAAGGAGTCCTGCAGCTTCTACCGTATAAGGCTTCGTACGGTGGCATTCCAATACTAGCTTGGTAACTATTGTTGTAAGCGAACTCCAATAGTCCCAAGTTATCTTCCCAGCTTCCAGGCAATTCCATAACACATGCCCTAAGTAAATCTTCAAGTATTTGTATCGTCCTCTCGACCGGCATCCATTTCGGAGGATGAAATCTTGTCTAAAACTTCGCCTTCGTCCCTAGGGCCTTGTGTAGACTCTTCCAAAAATGTAAAGTAAACTTCGGATCTCGATCAGATACGATGGACACTGACACTCCATGCAATCTCACGATCTGGTCCATGTATAGCCGTGCTAATCGATCCGTCGGTAATGTAGTCTTGACGGTATGAAGTGGGCGGACTTGGTCAACCCGTCGATGACGCACCCAAATCGCATCTTTGCTCGGCCGTGCGAGGTAGACCGGTCCACGAAATCCATAGCCATTCTTTCCCACTTCCATTCTGGAATCTAAGGGCACCAACAACCCTGGTGGCTTCTTGTGTTCCGCCTTGATTTGTTGACAGACCGAACACTTAGCCACAAAGTCAGCAATTTCTTTCTTCATGTTCCTCCAGACGTAGTTTTGCTTGATGTTCCGGTACATCTTCGTACTTCCTGGGTGCATCGCGTAGGATGAAATATGAGCTTCCTCCATGATCTGCAACTTGAGGGCCGCCTCATTGCGTGGCACATAGATCCGTGCACCCACCATAACGACTCCATCTCAAGATAAAGAATAATCGCCACGACTCCTCTTCTGGAGCTTCCTAGCTAACTTCATCAATTTGGGGTCCCGTAATTGCGCTTCCTTGATTTCTGATATCAATGTTGGGCGTATGTGAAAAGATGAGAGAATATTTTATATTTTTTTAATAATATTTTATTATGAAAAAAGCCATGTCAGCGTCAATAAACCGCAAGATTGACGTCCGTAAGATTTTGGACTGATTTGAATTTTTTTTAAAAGTAGAGGGACTATTTTATGTCAATTTTGAGTAGAGGGATCAAAAGGGTAGAGAGAGAAAAGTAGAGGGACTAATTTGGGTATTCTACTATTAAATAACAGTTAAGTCTATCTTTTCTTTTTGTATTTACAGATAAATTGACCAAAATCAAATTTTATTGATTTTTATAAACTTAAAATCATGGAATTTTGGATTATTAATTTGAAAACTCAAACTAAAAATCAAAAAATTAAATTAAATAGTTCAATTAAAGAGAACATTTACATATTTATTCTTCCAAATGGGTGACATATTGGTTCACATGGGATTAAAACTTAGTAAAGTTTATTAGGAAAATTTGATTATTTATTATTTTTATTTTATTAAATATGGTTAGGACAAATAAAAAATACAAGAAAAAACAAACGGGCTCCATAAACTTCAAATTACGTTAAATTGGTAAAAAAGTGCATATAAATTATAATTAAATATAGGATTAAAGTCATTTTTCATTTTATATTTTGACCCAATGTTAATTTTCATCTTATACTTTAAAATCTTCGATATGCTTTTTGCACTTTGGGGTTTTTGTTTAAATACGTCTCTAGTGCAGACGTGGTGGCACAAGTGGCATACGAATTAAATATGGTTAATTTTTTATTCCATGTAACATTCCACATCAACATGCCACATCATCATAAAAAAATTAGTTTATTCAAAATCTACTTTATCATGTCATGTCAACATACCACGTCATCCTAACCTTGGTGTTCAGAAATACTAGTCACGTGTGTTGTCGCGTCAGCATTAGGGATATATTCGAACAAAACCACAAAGTATATGAATCATATAAAAGATTTTTAAAGTAAATGGACGAAAATAAATATTGGGTCAAAATAGATGTACCAAAACTAAGGTTTATCCTTAAATGCCATTTGGTTGGGGAATGTGATCACATTCCCTGACGTGGTGAATGTGATCACATTCCCTTCTTGTTATCAGAAGTAGAATGTGGTGTAATCTACATTCCTTAATCTTCCATTCATTCTTCATTCAACTTAGAACCGAAAGCCACCAAAATAGGTGTCTTTCTTGATTCCCAAGTTGGTGGGCATGTGAATCCCCATTTTGCCCTCATCATATTATTATTATTATTATTATTATTATTATTATTATTATTATTATTATTTTCTATTATTCCTATTATTATTATTATATTATTATTATTATTATTATTATTTCTATTATTATTATTATTATTACTATTATTTCTATTATTATTATTATTATTATTATTATTATTATTATTATTATTATAATAATCATAATTATTATTATTACTATTATTATTATTACTATTATTATTATTATTATTACTATTATTATTATTATTATTATTATTAGTATTATTATTTTATTTCTATTATTATTAGTATTATTATTATTATTATTTATTATTACTATTATTATTATTATTATTTGATTTTTATCAAAAATTTAGATACAGGGATATTTTGGGAAATGTGGCATAATTATTTTTTGGTATTATAATTTAATTAGTTTTAATCTAACATTTTATTTTAATTTGCTCAAAATTTTATATACAAGGGTATTTTGGGAAATTTGGAACATTACCAAAGTTGATCACTACCAAACAAATACAAACCAAAATACTAGAATGCAACATTCCTAATTCCTAATGTAAAGCATTCTTGACTACATTCCCAGGAATGTCACATTCCCATGGTAATATCCCAAAACTTGAACCAAACAGCCCCTAAATATAATCTCATAACAAAATAAGAGCTAGTACTCTTTTTAGAGAGAAATCTTAATTAAATTTTTTTTAATCTTGAAATAAAAATTTGAGATGAATCAACTATAATATGCTTATATATCAAAATAGAGTTCGAGTATTTTGGACAATTGAATCAAAAAAACATTATAAGAATCAATTTGTAATACATTAAATGATATATAACAGAATAAAACCAGGAAAAGCTACATTTTGATTTTGGGAATTTATTTTCAAATTTATGAAAAATAAGAGTAAATATTGAAAATGAAATATGCATTTTTCTAATAAATTAACATAATTTCATGTTTTTCATCATAACTACACATGCAAGAAAAATAACTTTTGATCTTAATATAAACAATAGAATGGTCTTCTAGGTGCTTATACAACCCCCACATTATGTTTTTTCAATAATTTATTAAACATTCTAATATTCTGTAATTATAAATTTAAATTTTTTTACAAATTTTGATATTTCTCAATACAAAATAACAAAAATAAAATAAATAGATAAATAAACAATTTCTCATATTATGAAAAATCAACAAAAAAAAAATCATAAGATATTGGAGTGAATTGAATTAAGATAAAAAGTTTATCAAATATTTGTTTTCTTTTAATTAATTTTTTGATAAATCTTTTTTTTACTCCAATATCCATATATTGATATTTTAAAAAAATATATAATAGAGTTTAATTATATATTAATGACACCTTTATCAAACAATACTTCCAACTTAGATAGACTTACCATGGACTATTCAAGATTGGTGTGACGAACGCGGAGTTGGGCCGGAGTCAGGCCCAAAACATCAGAAAGCTTCAACACTAACATCTCGAACAAAACGAACATCGCCCCCTCGTACAAGCTCCCCATCGGTAATTTCACCCCCCGCGGAGCATCTGATCCGCGTTCATCCTCCTCTTCATCCGCCATCGTCCTCGCTGGGAGATAAGCCACGGCGTCAGCACATCGGCGAGCCTCGCTACCTGATTCTGGCTGAGCGGTAATCAGAACCACGCGGGCACCGGCCGATCTGGCCACTCGGCATATGGCGTCAACGGTGGAGAACCCGCCAGGGCCGGCGGAGGCGATGAGGAGGTCGCCGGAGGAGGCGGGAGGGGTGGTGACGTCGCCTACGGGGTGCGCGGGGAGGCCGAGGTGGTAGAGGCGCATGCATAGGGCGCGGAGCATCAGGCCCTCGCGGCCGACGCCGTGGACAAAGATCCGGCTGCTGGCGGCGGCGGCAGCGGCGGTGCGGGAGATCTCGGTGACGAGGACATCGATCGCCGGATTGGAAGCGGAGGGGACGAACACCGATCGGATCTGATCGAGGATTTGGGAGGCCATCTCGGCGTCGCCGCTCATTGTTTATTGCTTCGATAACTGAGCCGCTGAAGAAGCTCAGAGAAGACGAACAAGATAAGAAGGATTCGGGATTTAATTGCAACCACTCATTTCCTCACACAAGTGGGTCCCATAACCAACTTAAAAATCAAGCCGTCCAATATCATTATAAGAATTTGAGTATTTTGGAAAATTGAATAAAAAAACATTATAAGAATCAATTTGTTTATATACATTAAATGATATAAAAAAATAAATAAAACTAGTAAAAGCTTATCTTGATTCCGGGAATTTATTTTGAAATTTCTGAAAATAAAGAGTAAATATTGAAAATGAAATATGCATTTCTCTAATAAATTAACATAATTTCATGGTTTCATCATGACTCCACATGCAAGAAAGATGACTTTTGAGCTCCATATAAAGAATAGAATGGTTTTCTAGGTGCTTATACTCCCATATTTTTCCAATAATTTATTAAACATTCTAATATATTCTAATTATAAATTTAAAAAATTTGTAAATCATAAGATATTGGAGTGAATTGAATTAAGGTAAACAGTTTGTCTAACATCTGCTTTCTTTTAATTTATTTTTTTATAAGGCTTTTTTTTTTACTCTGATGTCCATATATTGATCTTTAAAAAATATATACTTTTTATCAAAACCAAACAATAAAATGGTTATTTTGTGTATTTTAATTAATTTTTCTTTTATATAATTTATTGTATAAAGAAAGTTTAACAATAATTTTGAAAACTTGGCTATTTGTTTTTTTAGATTAATAATTTAAAAATTAGTTTAAAACTTTCTCAAATAATGTACTCTAATAAATTAAAGATTAATAATTTGTTTTTTTAGAGTAAATATTGAAAATGAAATATGCATTTCTCTAATAAATTAACATAATTTCATGGTTTTATCATGACTCCACATGCAAGAAAGATGACTTTTGAGCTTCATATAAACAATAGAATGGTTTTCTAGTTATAAACAATAGAATGGTTTTCTAGTTATACTCCCATATTTTTCCAATAATTTATTGAACATTCTAATATATTTTAATTATAAATTTAAAAAATTTGCAAATCATAAGATATTGGAGTGAATTGAATTAAGCTAAACAGTTTATCTAACATCTGCTTTCTTTTAATAAATTTTTTATAAGGCTTTTTTTTACTCTAATGTCCATATATTGATATTTAAGAAATATATACTTTTTATCGAAACCAAACAATAAAATGATTATTTTGTGTATTTTAATTATTTTTTCTTTTATACAATTTATTGTATAAAGAAAGTTTAACAATAATTTTGAAAACTTGGCTATTTGTTTTTTTAGATTAATAATTTAAAGATTAGTTTTAAACTTTCTCAAATAATGTACTATAATAAATTAAAGATTAATAATTTGTTTTTTTAGAGTAAATATTGAAAATGAAATATGCATTTCTCTAATAAATTAACATAATTTCATAGTTTCATCATGACTCCACATGCAAGAAAGATGACTTTTGAGCTCCATATAAAGAATACAATGGTTTTCTAGGTGCTTATACTCCCATATTTTTCCAATAATTTATTAAACATTCTAATATATTCCGATTTTAAATTAAAAAAATCTATAAATCATAAGATATTGGAGTGAATTGAATTAAGGTAAAGAGTTTATCTAACATTTGTTTTCTTTTACTTAATTTTTTTGTAAAGTTTTTTTTACTCTAATATCTTTATGTTGATATTTAAAAAATATATACTTTTTATTAAAACCAAACAATAAAAAATGGAGTTTAAATAAAATGATTATTTTGTGTATTCTAATTTATTGTATAAAGAAAGTTTAATTTGAAAACTTTGGCTATTTGTTTTTTTAGATTTAAAATTTAAAGATTGGTTTTAAACTTTCTCAAATAATGTACTGCACCTCTTAATATTCATTTTTTTTTAAACTAATCATGTTTTTTTATAATTTATAAAAAAAGTTCTATTTTAAAATGTTTATTTTTAAAAATGATTAAGCAAGTTTGACGAAACACCATATTGATAAATATGAGAAAATTATAATATATATAATAGATTATGCTTATTCCAAAAAATTACTTGCCAATCTTCAAATGACCCATTTTGTTATTTTATTTTATTATATACATATGTTGAGGAATTAAAAGCATTACTTTTAAATAGAGATCAACTAGAGCAACGTGAACAATACAAGTCGGAGTTGAGTAAGTCCCAAACAACAAGAAGAAATCCTAACGAATAATTACAATGTGTTCGCTTGGACGGCTCATTGAACACCAACTCAATGTAGACCCAGAGCATAAGCCGGTGGTATAGAAGTGCAGAAGTTTTGCCTCCAAGCATCTGAAAGCCGTAGAAGAAGTGGGTACAAATTCCTGAAAGCCGATTTTATTCGGGAAGTGTATTATACAGAATGGTAGGAGAGGAGAGTAGACGAGGTCCTCCACAGGCACCATCGAAGAGGCTAGAGCGAGATCACACCTAGACCTGTCCATGGGTCGGGCCGGGCCGGGTTCGGGTCGGGCCAAGGTAGGTAAGAGACAAAACTCACTCTGCCAAAGCCCGGCTAGGCCCGATTATATGGGCCTAAACTTTTGCCAAGGCCCGCCCAAATTTATGACCTTCAACCCAAGGCTCGTCCAATTGCCCATTTTTGCCATTTTCAGGAAGAGATTAAATTGTTCATATTGTCCATATTACTTTGAACCAAGGCCCACAGGGCCACAACCCATCCAATTTTGTCATTTCCTGAGAGAGATTATTTAAAATAAGATCAATATGTTAACAACTTGATTGAAATTTGAAACACACTACAAATAATATGGTAATGAATAATGATGAATTTGATGATATTAAGGATTTGATATATATAGCCGAGCCCGGCCCGGGCTTCAAGAGACAGACCATAACCTGGCCCATTTATTAAATGGGCTCGTTTTTTTGTCCAAAGCCCGAACATCAGGCCTAAATCTTTTGTCCAAACCCGCCCATTTTTCCGGGGGGCCTTCGGGCCCGGGCGGGTACCCAGGCCCATGGGCAACTCCACTACATCCACAGAAATCTTCATCACTTCACCACATCTACCCAAATGCCGCATATGTATATTATGCTCCGATTTAATTAGTTGACTAAAATTAAACTACTAATTAACCTTAATTAATCTTCATCCCTTCATACTTAGGTCGGATTTAAAATTTAAAAGAGTAGGATGAGAAGCAGGGGCGAAATTCGAAGACCGAAAATAATAATAAATAAATAAATATAATAAAATAAATAAATAAATAAATAAAGCCCATTTTAACCTCTTTCGTAGTGGGGATGGTCACACGTGTGTGAATTTTATTTCCCCACTACTACCCAATCACAGGTTTTTTCTCTGCATTAATAAATAATAATAGTTTTAAAAAATAATAATCTTATGAAAATATTTAAAACATATGTTTTTATTTTTTCCTTACATAATTATATTTATGAATCTTTATAATTATTTTTTTTTTCTTACAGTGGATTAATAATTGATCTGTACTGCTAAGGGAGTAAATGGGTTATAAATAATTTTGATTTGAAAAATTCTAAAAAAACTAACAAAATAAATTCGTACTTTCAAATGTTTTTAGAATTTTAGATTTTTTTTAATTTTAAAATTTATTTATCTATATTACTAATCAAAAGTGAGTCTAATTGATGGGCTTAACACAGTTGATTATCACAGTGGACGAGGTTGCCCCTCTTGTTACAAAGCCCCTGCTCCCAGCGCCTTCCACCACTTTCCCATAACTGTACCTGAGGGGCATCACACCAAGCATCCTATGAAACTCTCTAATGCACCAACCTCGGCGCTTCCTATGATCCAATCGCAAACTCAATCCCACCCGTTTGATCTCCTCTTCACCCGATCCCGATGCACTGATCAAGGATGACGTTTCGTTGTTCCGCGGATCACCCCAGTCCCTCACCCTCCCCTCCACCAGCACCGGGCCTTCCCCTCCTCCCTCCTCCTCCATCGCGGCCACGAAGTTCATCAGTATAGCCACGCAGTTCCTCTCCCTCTCCACCAATCCCCTCGCATCCCTTAACCTGTTCCAGCAACTATAACGGTACAAATACTCCGTTTTCAGGATCACGAGCTTAGTTAGCATGATGGAGTAGCGATCGTGGTGGAAGGTATAGATCCATGTCTTGGCTTCGAGATCGAGGGCGTGGGATCGAGCGAAGAACCCGACGAGGGCGCGGTCGAGGCCGAGCCATTGGGAGAAGGCGAGCGCAAGGGCGCGGGGATCGGGGTCGACGTCATCGTCGCACATGACGACAGCACGGGTGCGAATGGCGGCCCGAGGGAGGAATCGGGCTTTGAGGGAGTGCTCCGGCTGGCGGATCAAGGAGATAGGTGCGCCGTCGCTGATGGGGAGGGCCGCGGATAGGGTTTGGGATGGGGTGTCAGGGTTGCCCCAGAGGACGAGTACTGTGAAAACGTAGGGCAGGGACGAGTAGAGGGCGGCAAGGGAGCGAAGGAGGGGGAGGCGGCGCTCTGAGTAGCCGCTGATGAGGACAGTGAGGCGATCGGGCTTGAGTATTCTCGGATCCGGGAGGGAACCGATGTCGCAGGGGTTTGATCCACCCGCCACAACGGCAGCATCGGCGATGAGATGGAGAAGGAGGAGGACGATGATGTAAATGGACTTCTGGATCATTATAGCGCAAATGCGGAGGCGGATCTGAAAATAATAGGAGAAAAACAAATCAGCAAATAAGAAAATATTATATAAAATATAAACTAATAAAATCTCAAAGGTGGATATGGATGGCAATTATACCCAAACCCGACCCGACGGGGAAAACCCGGTTTGACCATTTTTCGGGTCGGGTTCGGGTAAAACCCGAATAATATAAAGCGGGTGCGGGGCGGGTATGGGAAACTTAATTGATACCCGACCCGAACCCGAACCCGACCGGAAATGTAAAATTACAAAAATGCCCCCATTATATATATATATATATATATATATATATATATATATATATATATATATCCATTTGTAAGTTAGGGTTTCTTTGAGACATGGAATTGGACTATTGGAGGCTTGAGCAGCTGAGCTTCTTTCCACTGCCGCCATCTCGTCTTCCTTGAGCTTCTTCCTTGAGCTTCATTAAACTTGCCGCCATCTCGTCGAAGGCATCGTTTTCCCCCAATTCTCTCCTCTTTCCTCGAAATTCTCTCATCGGTGAGCTGGCTCCATCCTCATTCGAGTCATTCCTCATTCCATTGATCTTGTGATCAATCCAAGTGTTTTTCGCGTGCAGTCGTGCGCTTCAGCTTGGGTTTCTGATCTATATGTATCAATTTCTCCTCCCCGTTTCTTCTTTAGCTAGTGATTTGTGGTTTGTTGATCGTGTTTGCAAGTATGTGGATTTATTTATTATTATTATTTTTGTGTGGATTTTTTCGTTGTATTTCTCGTTGGGTGTGATTTCAAAAGATTATACTGAAGAATTTCGCATACTTTTGGTCGATTTTGCGTTTTTCTTGATATTTTTAGATTATTTCATGTAATTAATTAAGATTTCATTGATGATTATGGTTTGATACTTTTCTTAGTTTTGCATTAAATTTAGTTTTTTTTCTTCTTAATTAACAGAGATCTCACGCACAATTATCTTGGTGGAACAATCCCTGTTGCATGGACATCACTCCCTCTCATCACTCTGTTAGTCTCTAATCACTTTGTATGAATGATTTATATGGATGCAGCTTGTAAGATGGTTGGTTGGTTATTTGTTCTTTGTAGGTCACTTCTGGGCAATAGGATCTCGGGGAGCATTCCTGAATCCTGAGGAGCTTGGTAACATCACCACCCTCAATGTCCTGTATGTTTGTGTTTGTTTCTATTTTGATTTTAGTTTGATGTTCTTTTGTCATAATTTAGTAATGGTTTTTTATTTTTGGTTAAGGGTGTTAGAGGATAATCTGCTTCAAGGCTCTATTCCTTCAGGTCTTGGCAAACTGAGAAACTTAGAACAGCTGTGAGTTCATGTTTTATTGTTTTTTTGTTTTTTTTATTGCCTTGATTGGTTTTTTTATAATATGCTCATTATATAAATAATTGGTTTTTTTAGATGGGTGAAGATATTGCTTCTCATCAATCAATATCTAACCCAGTTGGAAGTTCAGCTCAATCAACTGAAATTGGAAGTTTTAATCCGGAAGGCTCTACTCCAAATGAAATTGCCATCGAAGGAAATGTAGGAGATCAAACAGATTCTACTACACAAACTGGGAGGCTCAAAAGTGTTGTGTGGAGTCATTTTAAAAAGACTCAAGTTAATGGAGAGGACAAAGCTCAATGCAAGTATTGTAAGAAATTGCTTGGTGCGAAATCGAAAAATGGAACGAAGCACTTGCATCAACATATGGAGTCATGCATACAACGCAAGATTAGCTTAAGGGGGCAAAAACTTATCACATCCAAGATTAATAAAGGCAAACAAGAAATGACTTCTGCAATTTATGATCCAGAATTAGCAAAGAAAGAGCTAGGTCAAGCAATTATTATGCATGAATATCCACTGTCGATAGTGGATCATATCGATTTCAGAAGATATTCAACTGCACTTCAGCCATTATTTAAAGTCCCATCTCGAAACACCATGAAGAAAGAAATTTTAAAAATTTATGATATTGAGAAATCCTTGGCATTGAAGTTGATGGACACTAATGAGGGAGAGTGGCAATTACAGCAGATATGTGGACATCAGGCAACCAAAAGAAGGGATACATGGCTATCACTGCCCACTACATTGATTCGTCTTGGAATTTACAAAGTCATATTTTGAGGTAAATATAAATTTATTTTATGATTACATGTTACTTTTCAATAGTAGTGATAATTGTTCTTTACTTATATATATATATATATATATATTGGAATGATTAAATGTATTTTTTTTATATTAGGTTCATTTATGTCCCTGCTCCTCACACAAGTGATAGACTTAGCACTGTCTTGGTTGGATGTTTGTTGGATTGGAATATTGATGGTAAATTATCCACAATAACTTTGGATAATTGTAGCACAAATGATTCCATGATTCAGAAAATCAAAGATAAATTGCATCTTGGGGCTTTGGTAAAAGATGGTTCTTTACTTCATATGCGTTGTTGCGCACATATATTGAATTTAATTGTGAAAGATGGATTAGAGGAGGTGAAAGATGGTGTAGAAAAAATTCGTGACAGTGTAGCTTATTGGAATGCAACTCCTAAAAGAGTGGAAAAATTTAAGGAAACGGCTAGACAATTGCGCATGATCTACAAGAAAGCTTATGTTTGGATTGTCCAACTAAATGGAATTGACTTATAAAATGCTTGATGTTGCCATATCATATAAAGAAGTATTTTGCAGGCTAAAACAGCGGGATGGCAAATATACTTGTTTGCCAACGACAACACAATGGGAATTTGCAAGTGAAGTTTGTGATAAATTGAAGATTTTTAATAATGTTCTGAAATTATTTTAAGCACTAAGTATCCCACTGCTAATCTTTACTTTCCCAAAGTTTGTGAAATTAAATAGACAATATCAAGATGGCTTACTTCTCCTAATGAGGTGATTCGAAGAATGGCAACAAAAATGATGGATAAGTTTAATTGTTATTGGAGTGTGATTCATGATATCATGGGAGTCGCCATTTCTGATGTTGGATCCAAGATACAAGATGAGCTTGCTTGAATATTATTATCAAAAATTGTATTTCATCGATGCTTTTGTTGAAGTTAATAGAATTCGAAAGCTTTGCTATGATTTGGTTTTTGAATATGAGTTGAAGAATAAAGAATCCACTAGCTCTCCATGTGAAGATAATAATTCTACACTTGATGATACATTGAATGACTTTGATGCATTTGTGAAGAGCCAAAAAAGGGCAAAAACATCACATGTTAAGTCAGAGCTTGATCTTTATTTGGAGGAAGATATTATACCAAGAACTGCAACCTTTGATATTTTAATGTGGTGGAAGGTGAATGGAGTTAAATATCCAACGCTACAAGCAATTGCAAAGGATGTGTTAGCTATTCCAATATCTATCAAGTTGTTTTCGACCGCATTCAAGACTAGTGGTTTTCCAATACCAAGCCCAAGATCGTAGTAATTTCATTGGTATACTTTAGAGGCTTTGATGTGTGCTAGAAGTTGGTTATGGAATGAAGAATATAAAGGTAAAGTTATTTATTTACATGTTTTATGGTTTCATGTTTTAATATGTTATGGTTTTATTATCACTAACTCATTAAATTTCATGTGGTTTATATAGGAATGGGTTCTAAATCAATGGAAGATTACACCAATTTACTTGATGAGATAGATTCTGAAGATGAAGGTAAAAAAAATTACAAATTTAATGATATTCGTAACAAAAAATATATAATTTTTATATTTTCAATTCTAAACTTCTTTTGTTTAATGTAGATGAATTATTAGCAAGTGGAGCTACTCATGGGTTAGAAGATGATTGATCATTTGATGATGAATGGTGATGATCTAAACAAAAAAAAAAAAAAAACTCTTATTTTCGATTGAATTCAAGTTCTATTTTATGTATTAGTATTATACATTTCATATTTGTAGGAAGCCATTAATGGTGGTTTGTGCTTGGATTTGTTTCAGCTGCCTGATGCTGTTACTGCACTGTTTCAACAGTGCAACTATTTCTGATATTTTGTTCATCTGTGAGTATGCAACACTAATGTTGTTGTTTGGTTGCATTTGGGGTGTGGTTTGTGCTGCATTTAGAAGGAGATTATATCTGAAATTCTGAAAACTACTCTTGTTCTCCCTTTTTTGTTTCAATATTTCTGTAAGACTTGCAAGTTGCAATCTTTTGTGGTTGTTTGGTAGATTGATTTCATAATCTGATGGCAATTACTTGTGTTCTGATTCTCATTTTCATTATCATTATCATCATCATCATCTCATTGTAACAGTTTGTTGATTTCAATTGAATGGAGTGTTCTCCTTTTGATTGATTACATGATTCTTCTAAAAAAGTTAATTTGTACTGTTTTCCTGTAATTTTTTAGTTACATTTCCTGTAGTAATATGGTGCTTTCTTGTGTTTTAATTCTTTCCATATTTATAATTTGAGTGTTCATTCTTGTATAAAGTGTGTACTATTTTTCTGTATTTTTTTTTATCTGCATGCTATCTTTAATTCTATCCATATTCTGAGTGTTCATTCTTGTAATATTACTGCATTCTGTTTGAGTATTCAATCTGAATTACTTGAATTTTGTTCAAGTGGTAGTGGAAAGATTGAACATATTAACACTGAATTAGGAATTTGGGATGTTGTATAAAGATCAATTACTCATATTGAGAACAACAAAAACTTGTGATTGGTTTGTGTTGATTAGAGTTATTTATGAAATGTGACAATTAGAATGTCTTATTGTTTAAGTTTGTTTAAATTAGATTTTTGAGAGCTCTTTCTCTATCATGATTCATGACTATGTTTTCATGGAGCTATAATGTCACTTATTCTTCATGCAACCCAAACTTTTCTCAAGCAAAGTTGATTTTTTGAATTGCCACTTTGCCCACCATTCAATAATGTAGATCAAAATTTTTCAATATATTTCATAATCTTCTGTGGTTTGTGCTACATTTGGGCCAAGAGCCGGGCGGGGGCGGGGATACCCGCGGCTACCCGATTCCCCATCGGGTTCGGGTATGGGTTGAGGTTTTAAAAACCGTGGTATCGGTCGGGCGCAGTGCGGGGGGGAAGGGGCGAGGCGGGGTAGGCAAAACCCGCCCCATACCCGACCCGTTGCCATCACTAAAGGTGGAGTCCAAGGTTTGTAAACCGATATGAGTAATGCTATACTTGCCGACAAAATAATACGAATTCAGTTCCCGAAACCATTGATCATGTGTTGGGATCATCACCGCACACATCTCGAAGTAGGATCAACGGTTTCATGAACCGAAATCGGGTTATTTCATCAGTAAGAAAAACATTACTCCTTTTGGATGCAATATAAACTAATAATAGGAGAAAAAAAATCAGCAAATAAGAAAATATTCAATATACAACTTAACCTTAAACACAAGAATGGTTTACTAGCTTGTATACTCTTAATAAATAAACTTGAATAATGAGATAGGTAGCATTTCATTCCAGGTCTTAAGGAAAACAGACGTGACCCATTTCATTAACATTGATACACTAGTGAATAGGGCTGTCAAACGATCAAGCTATTCATGAGCAACTCGAGATCAGCTCGGTAAAAGCTCGAGTTTAGCTTAGAATTTCGAGCTTTTGAGCCAAACTCGAGTTTCAATTTCGAGCCGAACTTGAGCCGAGTCAAAAGCTAGAAATTTAATATTAATATATTAATATATAATATAAATATTAATAAAAATTATAATATATGAATAATTTTGAGCTCGAGCCGAGCTCGAGCTAGGCTATTTAGAGCCGAATTTGAGCTGGGCCTAGCCCGATCAAGTTTAGCCTGTTTATAGCCCTACAAGTGAACCTGGTTGTTAATCAATTCCTATATCAGACAATAATGGTCACAAAAGATTGGCAAAGAAATGCCAAAGTTTAACTCTCTATTATCAGTATTGTGTATTAGTGTTAATGGATAGGATTAAAGTCATTTTTGGTCAATGTACTTTGACCCAATGTTCAATTTCGTCCTTATATTTCAAAAATCTTTGATACGGTCCCTATATTTTGGGGTTTTTGTTCAAATACGTCCTTGGTGCTGACGTGACAGAACAGGTGGCATACAAACTGAATATGGTTAATTTTTTATTCTAGTTGGCATGCCATGTCATCATTAAAAAAATAATTTATTTGAAGTCCATTTTATCATGTCATGCCAGCATGCCACGTCATCCTAATCTTGCCATATAAGACATCACGTTAGAAATACTAGTCACATGTGCTGCCACATCAGCACTAGAGACATATTCGAACAAAAACCCCAAAGTACAGGGACCTATTGAAAATTTTTAAAATACAGGGACGTAAATAAATATTAGGTCAAAGTATAAGGACAAAAACTGAGGTTTATCCTAATGAATATACATATACATGTATAAACATGTGGACTAAGGATCCCTGGTGCTTTTAATTGTTTGAAAACTTAATCCACATGAATGTTCAATATGGGAATCATAGCATCTATTAAATACACAAGACACACACTTGTATGCAATTCTCACTGCAGCATTAACACAAACACATAATAGGCATGCCAAATTTCTTAACATAAGCATTATAAGATCAATTCCCTAAACCTTAATTTATACAATTAATTCTCAAGCAAGTTTACAAACCACAAATGAGCGAAGGGATAGGAATTGGATCCACAGATTACAAGTGGGAGAAGTGACCATGGAAGGGAAGGATGAAGTAGCTGTTGTGCTGGCCGCCCACTTTATGAAGTTATTTGGCACTAGAAGAAAGACCAGATAAACCACAAACTGGGAGTGGCTTTTCTCCCGTAAGGAGTGTTTGGACATGACGGCTCTGGAGAACCACATTACAACAGAGGAGGTCTGGGAGGTTGTTAGGGACTTATGCTTGGATAAAGCCTCAGGGACAGACGAGTTGCCTATGACTTTTTATCAGCATTTTTAGAATTGCATCAAGGAACTACCAACCTTGATAGGATTATCTGGGCACATATCTACCTTATTCTAAATCAGGCAACACTAGTAACCACCTCGAACTATAGGCTGATCAACCTATTTGATTGCTCTATGAAGATCATAACCAAGGTGCTGGCAAATAGGTTGAAGCCTTTCATTGACAAATTGATTGATAAAATACAGACAACATTCATCAAAGGACGATATATCCAGGACAATATTGTGTTAGCAAAAGAGCTAATCTTCTGAATGAAGAAAAGCCCTGCGAATAGGACCCTACTTAAAATAGATTTTGAGAAGGAATTTGATATAGTGGATTGGGATTTCCTATTGGACATTCTCAGAGCACGAGAGTTCAGGAAAAGGTAGATTGGATGGATCAGAACAATCTTTCATTCTTCGAAGGCCAAGTTCCTTCTTAACGACAACCCTACATGTTATGTGAGACAGCAAAGAGGGCTCAAACAGGCGACCCACTCTTACCATTGTTCTTCCACTTGGCTATTGATGTCTTTAGCATAATGCTGGCAAATGCTACAAGGATAACTATACTTAATGGCATCCATTGTGGCAGTGAGGAGATCTCCTCTCTCCAATATGTGGATAACTTACTGATACTGTGCACTGGAGATATTCATCAGTTCAAAGTCCTAAAATTGTTTTTTACCTATATGAAGGACTATCAGGGTTGTGGATAAATTATCATAAGAGCCTAGTCATACCCATCAGGGTTGTCACCCATTCGCGTTAGGGTCTAGGGAACACCACGGGGTGTAATGTAGGCCAAATACTGATCAGTTATTTGGGCCTCCCAGTGTCATATACTAAGCCAAGGAAGACAAACTAGAGACTGCTCATTGATAAGATCAAGGGTCAGGTAGCCTCTTGGAAAGGTAGATTGCTATCACTCGTGGGGAGAATCACCCTACTCAACTCTGTCATATCAACCATTCCCAATCACTGGACAATCTACCGGCATGGGCTACTAACCAAATTGACAATCCACGGACTTCTTGTGGGGTGGGGCTTAGATGGATACAAAATCCTACAACCTGGTGAAGTGGGAAAGAATATGTCGACCAAAGGAGTACGGAGGTTGGGGTGTTACTAATTTACAAAGTTTCAATTTTGCAATACTCATGAAATGGTGGTGGAGACTCCTCTCAAGGAAGGCCAAAGTATGCTACCAAATTTTGAAGCATTCATATTTTAAGTATGGGGAACCCAACCCCTATAGGAAAGGGCCTACTACGACTTCTCCTTTTTGGAAGGAGGTCTCACAACATGGAGGATCCCTAGTGCACAACATTAACACAAGGCTAGGTAGGGGAAACACAATCTTCTTCTAGATGGGAAACACCTTACCAAAGATTTCCCACACTCCAAGCAATGATACGAAACCCAACAAGCACCGTAAGGGAGGCCAAATAGAAACTACTTCAAGGCGAATCGCTAGTTAAGAAAGGCCCTCTCTTAGTAGTGGGGGTGATAGAGCTTAAGAAGTTGAACAAACTCTTGATGGAGGGACCTAGGTAAGGGAGTGATAGGAAAAGCTAGAAACTCACAGCGTCTAGTTCGTTATCCGTCAAATCATTCTATCACTTTTTAATGGATAATGGGGCCAAATCAACCCTAACAAAAGGGTTCTGGAAACAATCATGCCTCACTAAGGTCAAGCTATTTACCTGACTTGCTTTGGATAACAAGATCCTCACACTAGATAATCTTCAGAGAAGGGGTTAGAATAGGACCAACACCACATGTTACCTATGTGGTGTAGCTAAAGAGACAGTAGAACACCTCCTCGTACACTGCTACTATACTACAAGAGTATGGCAGCATTACACCCAACTTTTCCACTTAGGTGCCATCCCCATATGATACAAGATCTATGGGGACATAGCACAATTGCTAAACAACTCCCCAAGGAATCGCGAAAGGGGTTGACCCTCATCACTATGGCCATTACCTGGAGTGTGTGGTTGGAACATAACCACGATGTTTTTATGACAAACAATCTAACCCTCTCTATCACGCCTCGACCCGAATCCCGGGACCTCGAGCACGTGCACAGACAGGCCGTATCCAAGTGGAGACAGGCCCCGCTCGGATACAAGGCTTAAGTAAATCAGAAACAGATAACAAAATATCAAAATAACTCAAAATTTATTAATCAGAGTTACAACAGAATTAAAAACAGAACTTATACACCCTACAATAACCAGGCTCTATAGGGGTCCTACAGGTCAGAACTAGTTGAGATCTTCCAACCTCGGCAAGTTGTGTTCTGACTCCTCACGCCGCTCCTGAAACCAACCCAGCTAATCCCTCAATCCTGAAAGAGAGGAAAAAGAAAGTGTAGTGAGCTTTTGAAAGGAAAGCTCAGTAAGTTCCCCGCAGGGATCACAACAAAATAAAAACCGATAAAAGTATATCAAAATTCACCAGCCAACAAGTCAAACAATCGGGGCCATGCCCAGCACAAACAAAGATCTAGGAGACTAGAAAAGAAGAAACTCCTAAATTAAACAGCAGCTCTCAGACTCAACAAACTTCTTCGGTCAGCACCCAGCCTTATCTGGAATCGACCTTGGTCACTCGTACGTGTCAACACGGTCAGTATATCGTTCCACTGACAGGTTGGACTGCCAGGGTATCCTCCCCCTGGTATGAAACTATCAGAATGTCAGGGTATCCTCAGCCCTGAGAACTCCATATGAGCATTTGCTCCACTGAATTGGTAGAATAAGAACCCACTTGGTGCACACCTGCCTGGCCAGCACATAAGACCATGTATCCATGATCAATTGTCGATCACAGGGCGGTGTGCCCAACGAACAAACAACAAGTAATGAAATAAAATTTTAGCACATCAACCACGTACATACAAAGAATGGAAACAAACAACAGGTATGTGCACGTATTCCAATAAACAGAAATGCAACAAATATGCTAAAAGAAATAGCAACAATAAAACCAATAAACCCGATGATGGGTGAGAAACTAGGCAGAGGTAACTTACCTCAATTAACAATGTTTGGAATGCACTGGATTTCCTCTTGACGCGTCGCTACGTCGAAATCTGATATCAGAATCTATATCAATAATGAAGATCATGCATGACTCCTATATATTTAGGTGCACGTGACTATCTCACTAGTGGTCCATGGACCAACCAAATTGGTCCATCTAGCTTATTGGTCATGGTTGATCCTAGTTTCAGTCTTAATTTCACCCTTTTCTAGATCAAACCTCATCAATTTACTAAACATGCCACCATAGCCTAGTGGTTAAGAGTCTCTATAGTGATGGTGGGGGTTTTGAGTTCCACTCTAAACCCTTGCATATATTTTTGGTTTTTATTTTCTTTACTACACTAGCCCCATTCAAAACAACTCACTGAACCCAAGTTGATTTAAATTAAAAACTGATTGAACCCAACCTGTTTGTTTAAAACCCAAGTCCAATTATCAGGACCTGACTCAACCAAGTTACTAGACTTAATTTCAGATCGGACTCGACCTGATTAAATTGGATCAATCCTCCAACTTGACTAGCCATCTTACTTTTCAAATTAACCCAACCCAACATAACTGGACTTGATTCACTTTAACCCATTACCAAACTAGACTCAATCTATTAAAACAAACCAGACCCTATTAATACATTGTTCTTGACCGCACCTATCTTCTTTAATTTTAAATCAAATTCTCATATGTTTATTTACTGTTCATCATCCCTGTGCCCAGGCGAGGAATGGGACTCAAGCGGCGGTCGCAACCTGTGCTCCCCGTCCTGTCTTCATCGTCCAAGGGGGTTGCCCGCTGCGAGTACCGTCTGGAGCACGCTTGCTCTCGTCCGACTTCCTCACCACCGGTGTTCAGTTTCCAGGGAACAAGCTGAGATTCCCGAAAAACTTCCCCCTCTTTTACCGTCGTTTGCCTTTAAACTATACGCATGCGTGCTATTAACAATAATACAGTGGAGGGGGACTTACCGGAGAATGCTGCCTGACGTGGTGTCCCCTGCGCGGAGCCTCGCCGCCCTTCCCGAGTCTCCCTGAAGGTATTCCGGATTTGTGAACACGAATTTGCCTCTCTCTCTCTCTCTCTCTCTCTCTCTCTCTCTCTCTCTCTCTCCTCCGCCCACTGTCTCTCGGTCTCTCACAGGGAAGGAGATGCTTCACCACCGCTCTCTGATGATGCTAGGGTTCTGTAAATAGTTGCTCCTTATATAGACCTCGCGAGAGGATGAGGAACGCGGATAAGGCCTAATCTTTTGATTCAAACTCTGTTTCCAGCTGTTCATCGGATTGGATAAGCTCACGCTTGGTGACGTCGCGGCGGTGACGACTTGAGAGAGAAGGGGCTGGTCTTGCCTCTCGATCA
This sequence comes from Dioscorea zingiberensis, assembly GCA_026586065.1. NCBI lineage: Eukaryota > Viridiplantae > Streptophyta > Magnoliopsida > Dioscoreales > Dioscoreaceae > Dioscorea > Dioscorea zingiberensis. Next base: position 5,028,937 of record CM048823.1, on the reverse strand, counting down.
GTATTCTCTAATCGAGTGGCTGAGATGCACTGCATGGGATCCATTAGTGAGTGTTTCCGCTCGTATCTCGAATCGACCACTTGGCTAGGATGAACGGCTCAGATAGAGCGGTGACGAATGATCAGATTTGAATCGCCTGCCTCAATCTTAAACGAAGGTTTAGGATGAACAGTGCGGATTGATCCCGTCTGTTTAAAATGGTTGAGCGGCTTCGATCAAGTCGAGCGCTTCGAACTTAAGCTACCAGATTAGATGGATGGCCCATAGATGTCCTCACGGCTGGATGTCACTCATGGTTACTTTAAAGACTAGTTGAACGGCCACATGTGTCTTGTGATCAGCAAGCCTCAAATCCTTTCAATCTTATCCGTTGATCTTTCTCTAACACATCTATTTACATATAATGTTGCAAATAAGTCCTTTTTTTTAATTATTTACATGCAGGTCCTCCTCACAGAGAGAAAGAAAAACTTCCTTTAGATCTTTAGTGTTTTCCAAAATTACAAATTAGTCCTTAGTGACCCCAATTAACCATAATTAAGGTATTTTTCCATTTTGATCTCCCTTTATACTTAACATCCAAATTTAATAAACTTGATTAATTGGTAAATTAATCACTTGATCACTTGAATCACTTTAAGGAGAAATTAGAAAACTTTATTCGAGTAATAATTCGAACAATTCAAAATTTTGGAGACTCTCCCTTATTTTCTAAACAAATAAAAATAACTAATTAAACCTTAAAAAGAAAACATAAACCCCTAAAGACCAACACTTAAAACATAGAAATTCTTGGACTTCACACTCTCCTAGTTTGATGCAGCTCAAGCATCTAAAAACCCGAAGATGATCGAGAAGGAATCTATAGTGAAACGAAGCTTGGCGTTAACGTAACAGCTCAAGTATCAGGAGCACCTTATCAAAGCTATTGAAGTAGGATCTCTCCACTTCTTTGAGGTAGATAGAAAGAACCTGTTTCCCTGTAACCTGAGAAGTAATCAATGAAATTCAGAAAAATGCAGTAAAACCTCAAAAGTTCAGTTTCAACTTAAATTGAATGCCTACCTTGTCAAATTTCTTCAAGATTTTGGCAAAAGCTAGCATGTTGAGTTGCCTGAGAAACAATGACACCACTTTTGTAAATCTCCTTTTCACAATATAACTAAAGAAGCAGAGCTGTGATTGTGATTACTGACCTATATATAAGTTCTAAGGTACCCCAAAGTAGAGCTCCATGAAGGCACCTCTGATCATCTTCTCCGCATGGTGGAGCTTTGTCTTGTTAATGTTGGGCTTGCCACCCTCTGGGCCACATTTCTTTGACTGGTTAACCAGGTCATCCCAAACAGGTAAGTGGGTGCAGTGATGGTCCTAGTTGGTGTGGTTAAGGGTATGTTGCTCCTTAAGCTCTTTCCCTGGAAATTAATCACCCTACAAAATTAATCTATAGTGTAACTTGAGTTTTTACAGAGTCTGAAGTAGATCAAACTACTCATGAAAAAGCTGATCATTTAATAACCCTACATTTAAAAATAAAATAAAACATAAAATTTAGAGAGGGGTTACAATGAATTTTTAAAATTGAGAGAGTGGCCAAAAAGTATTATTTATTTCAATTAACAATATCAACTATGATGCAACCTTCTTGATGGTGTGGATCACGAGGCATTATAACAGCGAATTAAAATTTTAGTAGAAATTTGTATATATACCCTACGAAAGTTATAATTGTCTATATGTCATATAAAAACAATGAACACATATATCCCACAAAATATCATTAATTTTGTATGTAATGTTGTGATGCAAGTGTCAACTGAATTTTATTTTGAAAGATATGCATTTACCATAACTTATTTTCTAGAGGGCAAAAGGTCATGAACATAACATTTTTTATAGGTATGTGCAATTCATTTCTTGCTGCTCTTCACACCTCACACATGAAAGATGCCTTAGGCCTTCTTATAAAGCCCTCTAATTTTATTTAACATAATTTTTAACTCTATATTTCATTTAAGGATATAGGTTTTAAAATATTTTGTTAAATATTGCTTTTACATCTCAAAATACAAAAAGAAGTAAAGAAATTTGGAGGTTTTGTAAAAAGTGGCAGAAAACACTAAGATGTTGGAGAAAACCAAATTAAGGTAAAGAATGCATCAATAATTTTTTTTGAGTGTCTTATATTAATATCCTTTTTCATTTATTCTCTCTAATTTTTCTCTATTCTCCTTTCATTATTCACTTAGTCTTTTTTTTCCCTTCTTGGGTTAACAAAATAAATATATTTATCTCTTTAAAAATTGAGTTGATTTTCATAATAGAGTATCTTCACATATAATCTTAATAATAAAATTCTAGTTTTTTATAAGTTTTTTTTTATAACACACACTCATCTAAACAATGAACTTACAAGAAATTGTATTTGATTTTCAAGTTGTATGTTTAGTAAGAATAATACATGGCGTTTTTTAGCTAAGAGATCTCAATCTTATACAACTTTTGAAGAGATCTATTATATTTGAAAAAAAAATAAACATTTATATACATAGTTTTACACCATTCAACAAAAGAATGTTGTGATGGTCATTGCAACGCTAAGTTCGTCGCAATCTCATTGAATAGAGCAATAGTTTCTTCCATTCTATGACAAGCATATCCATTGATCATTGTGTAATAATCTTGGTAGGCACTTGTCCAATTTTCACTTTGGTTATCCGATTTCAGTTTCTTTTTAGGTACAAGAAATCAATTTTGTTTCACCTGGAGGGTACCCATGGGGATTTCGGCCAATTTAATCCCATGTGGCCGTCGGAATCAACACCTGGGATGCCACATCAACCCCATCTTCCTCCCCTTCAACAGTAATTACAACAAAAATCATTTTTAATTACTAATAACATCATTAATCAAACCCTAACTTTAATCCTAACCCTCTTCATTAATCACCTCCCCGCCGCTGTGTTTGTTGGGAACTCGTGGCTCTGTGGCCAGCCACTGCTGTTGTCGTGCCGCAACGGCGACGACAAGCAAGGCGATTGGGTGAGCTTGATTTGCTATGTCGACCTATCGGAGGCGCCGCCAAAGGCGTCCAGGGAGTTCCAAAGCTTCATTGCTTGTTGCCTCTCCAAGGACCCGACCAAGAGGAACACTGCCACGCAGCTCTTGCAACACCCTTTCATTGCTATGGCTTAGGTCCCTTCCTCTCTCCTTCCTCCTCCTCTCTCGTCTCTCTTCCCACGGCTGCCTCCTTGCCTTAGATTTGATGGAAAGATGAGGTTTTTAATCTCATTTCGCTCTCTTTTCAAGCTCAATTCATAATTGGGGGATTGAATCCAGAGATGGAGGAGGAGATGGTGGTGGTGAAAGTTAAGATCTTTAAGCTTCTTTTCTTTTCAAAATGTTGAATGTTATACTGGAATGAACTGTGTTTCTAAAGGAATATGAGATCTTTCATCGTATTTTGTGATTGACTGTATCAATTGATGGAGTCTCACGAGGCACTGGAGGTGGTGATGGAGATGGTGGAGGCATTGAGACATATTGGTAAGTTGGCGATGGAGGGGAAGGTGAGGGTGGAGGTGGTGATGCATAGTAGGTGGGCGGTGGAGATGCTAGAAAGTGATGGTGCGGCATGGCCTACACTCAGGTGAAGAGGGTTAGGATCAAAGTTATTGATTAATGATGTTGTTAATTATATTGTTTGTAATTAAAAGTGATTTAATTGTAATTAGTATTAAATTATGTTACATTAAATAATTAATTATTATTTAAGTAATTGTGTTATGTTATATTAAATAATTAAATATTTAATTAAAAATTATTCTATTTGTAATTAAATATGTGATGTGGCATCCCACGTGTTAATTCTAGCGGCCACATGGGATTAAATTGGCTGGAATCTCCATGGGTACCCTCCCGGTGAAACAACATTGATTTCTAGTACCAAAATAAACAAATTGAAATCGGATAACCAAAGTGAAAATTGGGCATAATACGGTAACCTACTAAGATTATTACCCCATTGTGCTCCACAGTGTCAAGTTTTCTTCTTCCATTCCTTGACAAGCATATCCATTCTATGACAAGCATGCTCAAAGTTATTGCACAATCAAACGAGAGCACATGAAAAGTCAAGTGCATACTGATTCGCTGCTTGCACAGAGATGGATATCATCAGAAAGAACTGATCCCAATGAGCAATGCAAGGAGCTTATCACTAAAAAAAAGTGCTACTAATTGCTATGAACAAAGGTTGCATTAAGTGGATTACAAGGGAACACAACCAAGTTGCTGACAAATTGGGTGTTATTGCAAAAAGGGAGGACAAAAATTTCAAGTACAACAATGAAGATACAATGCATGAATGACTCTAGATAGCAGTGTCAAAGCTTCAGTTTTTTGTCATGGGTGCAAACCCATCTCTTTTGTCTAGCTAGTTACATAATGGCTCTTACATTACCAAAAAAAACAAAAAACAAAAAAAAAAGTTATTGCGGAAAGTTCTCTAGAGTGGAGCGATTCCTGACTCATGGCGGCGGCGCGAGGCAAAGACTAAAGATCCACATGGCGCGGGTATGGTTAAGGCTCAAGGAGAAACCCCTTGCAACCCAGATCCATCTTCAGGAGGAGCCCATAAGAGAGGAAGAGCTGACTGAGGTCCTCCACAAGCACCGTCGAAGGCTGCAGCGAGATCACACCCACGGGCAACCGGTGTAACTCCACTACATTCAGAGAAATCTTTATCACTTTTCCACATCTACCCAAACGCTGCATATGTATATTGTGCTCTGATTTAATTAGTTGACTAAAATTAAACTACTAATTAACCTTAAGTTTTCAATAAATATTTGTGTCTAAGGCCTTGCTTGGTAGGGGTGAAGGAAGGTTTCATAAAGTAAGGTAAGGTAAGGTAAGGTAAGGTAATAGAAGGTTTTGGAACCTTATCTTGTTTGGATGGAAGTAACGTAAAAGGGGGTATTTAAACCTTATGATGTTTGGTTTGAAGGTAATGGAAGGTAAGGTTATGTGCTAACATTACCAAAATACCTTTTAAATAGATAACTTAATATTTTATAGGAGTTTCAATTTATTGTATGCTATATATTGATATTTAATTAATATTTAATGTTATATATTACTATTTAATGTTATATTCAATTAAATGCCCAAGCAAAAGGCATGAAACAAATAAATGTATTTGGCTGCATAAATTTGTGCCAAATATAAGTTCTCAGGCTTGCAAGAACAGAGAAACATGTTTGTAGAACACATAAAACAATGCTTTCTATCTAATCTAAATTATTTGAACAATGAAACATCAATTGAAAAAACAACAGACATTATAATTCATCAATAACAAATAAATGTATTTGGCTGCATAAATTTGTGCCAAATATAAGTTCTCAGGCTTGCAAGAACAGAGAAACATGTTTGTAGAACACATAAAACAATGCTTTCTATCTAATCTAAATTATTTGAACAATGAAACATCAATTGAAAAAACAACAGACATTATAATTCATCAATAATAATCGTACAAAATGTCCATCAACCTCAACCAATCAGACCAAACTAACACATGCAATGTGCTATTCCCCCTGAAAAAATTGGTTTACCACCAAGGAAAATCAAGTTATGCAACATTCAGAAACATGCACTATAAATTGGAACAAGTGTCCATAAGAGTAAACATAATTAATACATTCCCATAAGAGCTGAATTAAGTCATTAACAAATTTAACAAAAATAGCCTAAAACAAAGACAACCCAAACAAAATCATTCAACATTAATAGTCTAAAACAAACCACAAAATAACAAAGGCAAAAATGCATTTTTGGTCCCTAGACTATGGTATATTGTTCATTTTGGTCCTTGTACTATGAAAATATTCAATATGGTCCCTGTACTTTCAAAGGTTTGGCACTTACGGTCCCTAGGGCTGAGGTGGCAGCTAACTAATATACGGGCTGAATACATGAATTTTATAATAATGACGTGGCACGCCACATCAGCATGTCACGTGTCAAAAAAATTCAAAAAATGCTAAAACAATTCTAAAAAATTCTAAAAAATAAACAAAAATCTATATAAATATATAAAAAAAATCTTAAAAATTTAAAAAATTCTAAAAAAATTCTAAAAAATAAACAATATTTTTTAAAAAATTCTAGAAAATCCGGTTAGAATTTAAAAAAATCTAAAAATTGTAAAAAAATAATAAAAAAATAAATTCTAAAAATTACTAAAAAATAATTAAAATATCTAAAATATCTAAAAAAAATTTAAAAAATCTATTTTTAGTCCGCAGATGTGGCATGCCACATGTCAAAACCAATTTTTTTGACAATGCGGCATGCCACATCCACGGACTAAAAATAGTTTTTTTAAAGAATTTTTTACAATTTTTTAGAATTTTTTTAGAATTCTAACCGGATTTTGTAGAATTTTTAAAAAATTATGTTTATTTTTTAGAATTTTTAGAATTTTTAAGAATTTTTTTATTTTTTTAGATTTTTTATTAATTTTTTAGAATTTTTATAAATTTTTTAAGATTTTTTTAGTTTTTTAATTTTTTTTTTAGAATTTTTTAGAATTCTTTTAGCATTTTTTGAATTTTTTTGACACGTGGCATGCTGATGTGGCGTGCCACATCATTATTATAAAATTCATGTATTCAACCCCTATATTAGTTGGCTGTCACCTCAGCCCAAGAGACCGTAAGTGCCAAACCTTTGAAAATACAGGGACCGTATTGAACATTTTCATAGTACAGGGACCAAAATGAACAATATACCATAGTCCAGGGACCAAAAATGCATTTTTGCCAATAACAAACATATATAGTTCCACAAAAGGACAAGGCACAACGACCCTCCACTAGTACTTGGCACCACAGTTGTGTCCAAACCTGCAACAATGATATACACAATTTTAACACATATTGGATAAAATAAACATGAACAATTGGCTAGAAAGGGGTTGCTAACCTTCACCTTTAATATTGTGGTTCATGCCCAATGCCCATCAATCTCAACAATAAAGACTTACGACGTTCATTTGGGCATCTAATCATAGCTTCCAACATTTTGGCATCCTTGAGGAGGAACAAGTAAGCATCGGTAAAAAATGGTTCTGTGAATCCCAAATCGGAAAGCATGGCCCACACATCAAAATCTTGATTTAGATTTTTGTTAGTCTTCATATTCATCATATTGTTGGCAACTTCAACCATTGAATTGGTTGATTCTCTGATAGCAATAGCTACATTATCAACTGAATTTGACAACTTGTCTTTATCGTTGTGACAATTGTTTCCTTTGCCTTTCTTAGACTTAGAAAACTTGGAGCTCCACATTGTGCTTCTTGATTTGTAGGTAATGGCGATTCTTCATCCTCAACATCGTTCTCACCCAAGTTTTCTAAGTTTATGTTGTTTTGGGAAAGTAATAGATCAATTTCTTCAATTGCATTTCCCGAACCAAAGTTTTCAAAGGTATTTCCTGAATTTTGTACTCTTCTTTGTCTCATCTCCGATGCAGTTTCAGCATGTTACCCAGTTGCCCTGTCTTGTCCATACAATTGAACCAATTTTTCATAGTTTCTCACATCCTTGTTCATCCATTCAGCAGCTTCTGGTTTGGCCTACACATGCAACAATGTTATTAGTAATATGTATATTCCATTGTACTAATATTAACAAAAAACTAACCTCAATTAGATGTTGCCACACTTCAGCCTCAGTGCTCCACATTTGTGTAGTGGGATTCCATGCGAATCCACTCATTCCATTCTTGAAAATATCATAGCTTCGAGAAAATGACTTTTTTAGATTTTTCATGCGATTTTGAGCCTTTTCTTTGTCTATTGGCTTATCGGGAAATTTACTCTTTAACTTGAGGACAATGTTTTCAAGTGCATGTGTAGTAAACGTTCCCCCAACTCTGTTCCCCATTGTTGCTTGATGCAAATATGCATCAATTAAAGCATCATCCATGATAGGTGTCCATGTGCATGTCGCATTTGCATCGGGAGCACTTGAAGTAGTTTTCCTCTTTGGCATATTTAAAGCTACATCATGAAGAAAGCACATTTAGCTATTGGGGGATGGGTGATAGTAACAACAAGAAAAATTTCTAGTTAGTGTCTATTATGATCTTCAGAAAAATCTGCTATTTTACAGTCTTGTGTTTGGTTGCATGAAGAAAAATAAAAAGGATGAATAAATGAAAGAAATTCTGATATCAAAATATCAATTTTCTTTCCTATTATAATTCTCCATTTGAATTGTTGCTTATTAATGACAAATAACACCAGTGATGTGCTTGTCATTATTGATTCTGCATGCCTCTTTTCGGAAGTTGACACCTTCAAAGAAATCTTCATACCATGTTCTTAATCTTGATTATATTCATTCCTCTAATTACCAAAATGCATGCATACTAACTAATCACTAATCTAGTCCCCAGTTTGGAGATCTAAATCTGAACCTGAAGATTTTTCATCAAAATAGATATATCTACTCTAAACTTCCATGGAGAACTAGAATTTATTCATTTCATTTGTTTTGCTCACACATGAAAATTACCAGAGCCTGGGTCAACTATGAAAACCTAACACCATGCAAATTCACATCTTCTAACCTGTCCTACATGGCACCAAACTACTGATTATTAAAACAAAGACTAGATGTGTATTTGCTAGAGTGTTGTAAACTATGTGCATGTTAATAATCATATTAAAACTAGAAATATGATCTGTGCCATAAACATCCTTCAAGTTTAAATGTCAGCAATGCTTAGATATAGTAATCTGCTCAAAATTTAACCACCTTATCATCATTACTGGCAAGAAAATTTTGAAAGTCAAAAAATTACAACATAACATTTGCTTGCTTACAAAAAGGACTTTACAACTGATAATCCGAGCATATAAGTGGCTTACTTGCATGTAATGTTTTTTCTTCATCATTGTTCAGAACATTATTGACAAGAAAAGATTGCTTGCTTACAAAAAGAACTTTACAACTGATAATCTGAGTATACAAGTGGCTTACTAGCATGCAATCTTTTCTCTTAATCTTTGTTCAGAAAAAAAAGAAGCAGAATAGAAGGCCACACACCTAGTCACTTTATTTAAATTACAAAAAGTTCTCCATTCATTTTCCAGTATTCAAAAAGACTCTATACAGTGTGTTTACATTATTCAAAAACATTCAAACATAGCTTCTGTAACTGGAATCTAAGAACTCTATTCATCAGGTAAAAAATGATGAAGGAACCATGAGAGAATTTGCTTATCACCAAAAAATGATGCAAAGAATTTAATTAAATTCCAGTTAGTTTTACAAACCATGAGAGAATGTGCTAATCACCAAAAAATGATGTGTCATTTTGTTAATTATATTGAGGCATCCTGACAATAATTCTGATTTTATGTTGCTACAGGTAATGCAGAGAATGTAAAAGATGACTTGAATGGCCTTATATAGGACAGAATTATATATATGAATTCATTAACTTGATAGCACCAACTACTTCACCTCCAAAGCAACTGTCCTTTTATGGTTGTATTTTAAAAACTAACCAGCCAAGAATTCTGACCCAATAAAAACAGAGAAATCACACAACCTTATTTTTTCTGCTATTCATTTCATGTCTCCTGTTAAAATAACCAACATCTTGTATTTACAGTAGAAGTACAACAAGGAGCAGGGGAATTTCTTCTTGCATGTAAATCCTTGCCCCTTCGATTTGATTTGAATCTCTCACTTGGTGAGGTCCAAAAATTACACAGTTCAATCTAGTTCTTCTCATCTTCTTCATTTTCAACCACAGGTCCACAGGATCTTTTATTTTTGGGAATATTGGTTAAAGGTAGCAAGTTGAAAACACTGGAATCTATAAAGAAACAAGACATCATGCGCAGATAAAAAGTTCACCCTAACCATACATGATTGTAGAGATAAAAGATCAAGTTTTTAAAATTGACAGTGAAAGTAAATAAAAGTTACTGCAGTTGATAACAAAAACAGTGCAACACAATTGAGGTCTAGAAAGCTACAATTTATTCATAACAATGCAAAGTTCAAGTGAGAGTAACAATGCAAAAGATACATCACGGATTTTCATTATAAATAAGCCACATTCCATCCGATACGCCATCTCTAATAATCCCCCCTCGAATTGCTTCTTCATTATTTTCCCCGCTACCATGATGTTCCTCTTTTGCTTCATCCCCAAGTTCGTTCTCAGCTTGTGCAAGTATTGTATCATCAGGGTCTACACCTATTAAATAATTATGCAAGATACAACATGCAAAAATAATTTCCTTTTGTGTTTCCAAACAATAATGTGGCTCCGTCGAGCTCCCTATTATAGGGAAAAGCTTCTTGAGGACACCAAATGCACGTTCAATAGCATTCCGTAAAGATGCATTGACGCCGGGCAGGGTAGTGATTAACCTGCGGGTGGTGGTAAACAAGGGGGATTGATAAAAGAACAAGAAAAAGGGAGGACAAACAGAGAAGAAAAGTCACGCACATTTCGTGGTGGAGTTCTTGAATACTCCTTCAAGTGATATTGTTCCCCTCTGTAGGGTGTAATAAGCCCACTTGTAGACATGAATCCCGCATCAACAAGATAATATTTTCCTAAATATAAAATGCACTTTGTTATTATGCTTTCGTGGACATATAAATTGATGTCTTATAAAATAATACATTATATCAACTATTACCTTCTGGAATTTTGAGAGGACAAGATCTTGCTAATGCATTTTTCATAATTCTCGAATCTGATGCTGTGCCTTCCCACCCGGGTAACACATATGTGAATTTCAAATCAAATGTGCACGCAGCTAACACATTTTGGGTTGGGTATTCCTTTCTTCCACGATATTTGGGGGCTTCTTTGCTAGAAACTTTTACACGAATATGTGTTCCATCAATGGCACCAACACAGTTCTGCCACCAAATTTTATATTTCATTCTCACCATGCACACATTTGTAGTAAAGTTATAATTCAATAGATATTTGATTACCTTGAAGTGTGGATAGAATATGTTGTTGTTCAAAATTTCTTGAGGTACTTGTGAGCCATCTGGTTGTGTTATGAATTTGTCCTTTAACTCCACTATAGCTCGTAATACATTATGCGAATGACGAAAAATAGTCTCACGTGAACGCCTTCAAAAGAAAGCTTGTTCACGATGGGAGACATTATGACCTAACAAGTAGAGTGTTTTGGCAACTTGTTCCTCGACGGATACTTGTATAGTTGGTCTAAGACCACCCTCTTTAACAAATATATCACAAAATCCTATAAAAGCTCCAGGTTCCATTCTTATCACGCTATGGCATAGCTCACTTGACAACAAATGTGACATTACCTCATCTCTTGCCTTTTCTCCTTGAAGCCGTATTTCACGGTTGATTTGATCTCGAACATGTGTACGTTCATCTTTTTGTCTTGCAACCCAAGCAACTACAACAACAACAACTTGAGCCTCTACTAAATGGTGCAACCGCTGCAAATTCTTGAAATTTTCCAACATAGCGAACATTTTTTTTTTTTCGTCCATCTAAACATAAATTTTTTTTTAGGGACAATTATAGCATAATCACAAACAAAATGAACAACCTATGTTACCAAAACATTGTAATCATTTAGTATGAGATTAAATAGAATGAGTGATGACTGAATAAAGTAAATAGTAGAGTACTGCAGAATGAACACTAGTTTTCAGAAAAAAAAAACCAATTGCAACAGCAAAGAGCCTCAATTCTTCTTCACTGTTCTTTCAATTTTCAATGAGCAGAAATACCATGCAGAGTAGAAAAAGCAACATTCAGGAGACACTAGATTTTAAAAGAGAGATAATTATAACAAAATGGATAACGCCTTCTCCCAAATCATACAAAATAACCAAAACTAGAGCTACATCCAAAATCCTATAAAACAAGCAAATCAAGCTATTCAATGAAAAAAAATAAAAATTCAGCATATATCTCCCCAACTAACTCAATAAAGCAGAGACACAACTAAGTAAAGCAACAATCATTAGTGCTATTGATGCTGTAAATATCTAACCATGATATTACTCCAATGTTATTGGTGCTGGCGACGGTCGGGTGGTGAAGGCAGAGCTCGGTGACTGGCGGCGGGCGGCGTGTGGCGGGTGGCGGGTGGCGGGTGGTGAAGGCTTTGATCGCCGACGAGAGGCACTCGGACGCGGATCGCCGAAGGTTGTGCGGAGGCGAGGGTGCTGGTCGTGACTCGTGAGAAAAGAAAATTTAGATTATCCTAAGGGCATTTGGGTAATTTTGAAAAATCAACCCTCCAAAAACCTCCAATTTGGAGGGTTGAGGATTGGAGGTAAAATTTAGGTTTTTAAACCTCCATTTACCCCCATTTACCCTACCCTCCCCAAAACCTTGCATCCAAGCATGGCTTTGGGGGAAAACCCTACCTTATGAAACCTCCAAAAAACCCCTCCCAAGCAAGCCCTAAGAAAAATTTGAACCGAGTTTTTACTCTGTTTCTAGAGTAAGGCCTTGTTTGGATTGGTTTCTGGGAAGCCCAGAAGCGTTTTTTTATAAGTTAAGCGCTTCTGAGCTCAAAAAAGCTCAAACACAGCTTTTTTTAGAAGCTGGGCATGTGAAACTTCTGGAAAAAAAAGCAGTTTTGGGGTAACACAATGACCAAACTACCCTTATGAAATAAAGAAATGACAATGGTTTTAAAAGATTTCTCTCCAAGCTGCATCTCCATCCCGATCCCCTTCTCCGCTGCCTCTGAGATCCGAAGACCTCCCTGTCCATAGCCTTCATCCTCGGCAAGCTCTATTCCGGATAGAGAGAACGAGAGAGAGAGAGAGAGAGAGAGCTCCACAAACGCTTCAGCTGGGCGGCATCGAAATTAGGGTTTCGAGATCCCGAGGGGTGAGCTTGATTTCCTTTAGAGATTTCTTTTTGTTTTGTTGAACATGTTGCAGGATTCGTTCATTAATTTGACGGAAGATGTCAATTGCTTTTCTAATTTTTTTCACTTGTGTGCTAAAGCTAGATGTGAACCGATCTTTGATTTCAATGATCACATCTTGATTAATTTCTGAATTCCAATAAACTTTGAATACATTGATACCAGTTAATTTCAGTATTCAAGATTGTAAAAGTTTTGATTCTTACAGTAAACAGATTCATTCCCAATTTAATTTGCATCGCATTGTGAAGAAAATTATGAATGATTTTAATTGGGAGTTTGTGAAGTTTGATCATGAATTGAATTTAAGAATGATGTACATGCAAACATGATTAACTTCTGAATTCTGTCAAGAGAATCTGAGAATTCTGTCAAGACCATTCCATTTCATTTCTTTTATAAAGATCTTTTTAGATTTTTCTTTGTGCAGAACCTATGGCATGTAGTGGGTTAAGTATGAAATCTATCATTGCTTTTGGGGTTTTTTCTGGTTACTGACAAATTTCCTCTTTGTTGAGTATATAGTGAATAAGAAGGCCACTAACAGCCTACTGACTATTGAGTTCTAATTAACTGATTTCTAAGAGAATTAGCTTTTCATTTAATCAACAATGATATTTATTATTCAATCAGAGAACAATAATTTAAGTCTCCAGTAACTTTGTTATCTCTTCAAATAACATTCTTTAATGTTTGATATTTTTCTCGACAATTCAAAGCTCTTTTTTTAAGTTGTATCAGTGGAGGGATAGTTCTATTGAAGTTCGGAATGTGTACTGTGAATAATTTAAAGCTCTTTTTAATAATAATAATAATGATAATAATATCAATAATAATATTAATAGTAGTGATAATAATAATAATAAAGTAATAACAATAATAATAATTATTATTATTATAATTTAATGAATATCCATTTTAATAATTTGTCACTAAAAAGACTTTTTTAGAATATACTCCCCAAATATAAAAATACTTCTGAATTAATATATCAAAATTCAAAATATACAGAAACACTACTTTCTCTGAAAAACAATTTTTCTTAGAAATCTTTCTACTAAATTGAAAAAAATAATATATATTTTTTTCGATAAAAGTGGATAAACCACATTCTTTTGTTGATGATTAAAAAATTGACGACATGGGTCCCTTGTTGGACCAAGTGGTACAGATAATCCTCGAGGATTCATAGTGGCAGGGGTGGTGCTTCCCCCCTTGGCATTGGGTTCCCGGAGTCCTCCTCTTCGAAGCCCGTGCCTGTTGGGTGGCATGTGCACCTTGTATAATTTTAAAATAGCTAATTTTAATATATTTTTTTTAGAAGTCAATCCAAAAAAAAAAAGGCCTAACTCTTACATAGACCTGTGCAACTTGTATAATTTTAAAATAGCTAATTTTAAAGCCCATGGTATAAGTAAATCCTTGATTTAATCCCAACATACAAGAAACCCTTAAATAAATAATGGATAAATTGATGTGCTTATTAATATCGTTGATTATCACAGTAGACGAGGTTGCCCCCCTTGTTACAAAGCCCCTGCTCCCCAGCGCCTTCCACTACTTTCCCATAACTGTACCTAAGGGGCATCACACCAAGCATCCTATGAAACTCTCTAATGCACCAACCTCGGCGCTTCCTATGATCCAATCGTGAACTCAATCCCACCCGTCTGATCTCCTCCTCTTCACCTGATCCCGATGCACTCAAGGTTGACAACGTTCCGTTGTTCCGCGGATCACCCCAGTCCCTCACCCTCCCCTCCACCAGCACCGGGCCTTCTCCCCCTCCCTCCTCCATCGCGGCCACGAAGTTCATCAAGATATCCTCGCAGTTCCTCTCCCTCTCCACCAATCCCCTCGCATCCCTTAACCTGTTCCAGCAGCTATAGCGGTACAAATACTCTGTTTTCAGGATCACGAGCTTAGTTAGCATGATGGAGTAGCGATCGTGGTGGAGGGTATAGATCCATGTCTTGGCTTCGAGGTCGAGGGCGTGGGATCGGGCGAAGAACCCGACGAGGGCGCGGTCGTGGCCGAGCCATTGGGAGAAGGCGAGCGCGAGGGCGCGGGGATCGGGGTCGACGTCATCGTCGCACACGACGACGGCACGGGTACGAATGGCGGTGCGAGGGAGGAACCGGGCGTTGAGGGAGCGCTCCGGCTGGCGGATCAAGGAGATAGGTGCGCCATCGCTGATGGGGAGGGCGGCGGATAGGGTTTGGGATGGGGTGTCGGGGTTGCCCCAGAGGACGAGTACGGCGGAAACGTAGGGCAGGGACGAGTAGAGGGCGGCAAGGGAGCGGAGGAGGGGGAGGCGGCGCTCTGAGTAGCCGCTGATGAGGACGGTGAGGCGATCGGGCCTGAGTGTTCTCGGATCCGGGAGGGAACCGATGTCGCAGGGATCCGATCCACCCGCCACAATGGCAGCGTCGGCGATGAGACGGAGGAGAAGGAGGTGGAGGACAATGATGTAAACGGATTTCCGGATCATTATAGCGCAAACGCGGAGGCGGATCTGAAAATAATAGGAGAAAAAAAAATCAGCAAATAAGAAAATATTATATAAAATATAAACTAATAAAATCTCAAAGGTGGAGTCCAAGGTTTGTAAACCGATACATAACCCCTTAACCGATACATAACCCCTTTTGGATGCAATATAAACTAATAAAAGGAGAAAAAAAATCAGCAAATAAGAAAATATTCAATATACAACTTAACCTTAAACACAAGAATGGTTTACTTGTATACTCTTTAATTAGGGTTGTAAACGGGCCTTGATCAGGCGGAGCCCAGTTTGAATTCGGCTCGAAATAGCTTAGCTTGAGCTTGGCTCGAGCTCGAAATTAGCTCGAATAAGTTTGCTCGAGCTTGACACGATTTTAATTTCGAAAGCTTGAGCTCGACTCAATTTAGCTCAAAATTAAGAGCTTAATTATATTTTGAAATCTCGAGTTTGGCTTGATTTAAGTTGAAATTAAAAACTTATTTATAAATTAATTTTTTATATCATATATTATATATTAATATTAAATATTAAATATTTTATTCATATATTATATTATATATTGATATTCATTAATATTTATATTATATATTAATATATTATCATTAAATGTCGATCTTTTGAGCTGAGCTCGACTCGGCTCGAGTTCAGCTCGAAATTGAAGCTCGAGCTTGCTCGAAAGCTCAAAATTTCGAACCGAGCTCGAGCTTTTATCGAGCCGATCTCAAGCTGCTCATAAACAACTTGATCGTTTGACAGCCCTACGAAAACAGACGTGACCCATTTCATTAACATTGATACACCAGTGAACCTGGTTGTTAATCAACTCCTACATCAGACAATGATGGTCACAAAAGATGGCCAAAGAAATGCCAAAGTTTAACTCTCTATTATCAGTTCTGTCTATTAGTGTTAATGGATATACATATATATATATATATATATATATATATATATATGTATAAACATGTGGACTAAGGATCCCTGGTGCGTTTAATTGTTTGAAAACTTAATCCACATGAATGTTCAGTATAGGAATCATAGCATATACTAAATCCCCAAGACACACACATGTATGCAATTCTCACTGCGGCATTAACACAAACACATAATAGGCAAACAGCAGCATCATAAGATCAATTTCCTAAACCCTAATTTATACAATCAATTCTCAGACAAGTTTACAAACCACTACAAGGTTTAGAAATACAACCACATTCTCATTGTCTTCACTGTGACAATTCATCGAACAGTTGACGTGCGTGACCAATTATCACACTGCAGCATAGCAATTTGGTTTCCAAACCTTAGTTTATACAAACATGCATTCTTTAGAGCTTAATCTCATTCCTACAAACATCACAACAATATCTATATTCGATCTCTTGATCGGTACTCCAGGACAGACATGAATCCTCTAATTAAAACTCATCCAACACCTTCAATTCACCAACCAATTGTATCCAATTAATCTTTCATACTCACCGAAGTTGTGCTGCTGCCGGCCGGAGTCCTAATTCAGGGTCTTGTGGTCCCTGCGCACAGGCGGTGGAGTCCTCATCGGTTGGAGCTGCTCAAGAGTGTGTTGGGTCGCCGGAGAGGGGAAACAGCGAGGGAAGCTCGGATCTCTCCCACCAGCTCACTAGAGGGTGGTGGTCGCCAGATCTCGTGGCAGCTCGGTCTGGTCATCGCCGGGCATCTCACTGTCGAAGAGGAGAGGAGGAAAGGGAACTGTCGCCAAGCACCACAGAAATTAAGACTTAACTATCTCTAAATTAAATTAACTAAATTGATAAAACTTTTGCAATTTAGTCCCTCATTTTATATACAATGTCATATGAAGTCCCTTTTATACCCCCTCCTCAACCCTCTATTTTAGAGTGATTTGTACATTAGTCCATCATTTATCTCCAAATCCCATAAGTGTTGTTGGGACTTTACAAATAAAAATCCCAATTTATTTATCATTAATTTATCACAGTGTAAAATAGATAATATTATTTTTTTTTTATTAAATTAAAAATAACAGTTTATTATCAATCACAAATAGTATTCTTACCTTTTGGTGAAATCTTTTTTAAAGTTTTTGGTTCCATAAGTGTTAGGTATGATTTATTTGGCACTATTTATTTTGTTTTTTTTCTAAGAATGAAAAAGTATGTTTAATATTTAACAATGTCAAATAAAAATTTACATAAATAAAGATACAATTCAAGATAATAGATATATCTTCCCGGTATCATTTTGTCACCAATCCCATTCGGCAATGGAATAAACCAAGTGGAATTGGTTTGTTATGACTTCCAATGCAGCCCAATTCCCGCTCATTTCATAATTGAGTTTTAAGGATTAAAATGTCATATGGGTAATATAATCATGGAAATAATGTGTCACACACCAATCCATAAGACCAAAATGTTTTTCATTAAGGATTGGATTTAATGTTCTCTCCTAAAAATTTAAAAAAATAAATAAATAAATTTAGGTTGCATTAGTACCCACATCAAACCAATTCCACTTGGTTTATTGGATTGCCAAACAAAGCCAAGGTCGTTTCCTCCCATCTATATTAAACTCAAGCCAAACCAAATCGGTTCAAATTTTTATTTTATATAATTTATTTTTTTTGTCTAAGACCATAAAGACTCCCACTCACGGGATAATCGGGGATATGATTATTGGTTCTGATGAGTAAACTCACTTAATCGCCCCTAACTCCTTATCGTGTGGTATGAGTAAACTCTACTCAAGTTTGTTCACTCTATTATGAGACTAGGGATTTGATCTCGAGACTTTACCCAAAAAAAATGTCCTAACGCACGGGATCCGAGTGACATGATGCTAAGCTATCAGTCCTTTACAGATATTTTATATATTTATAAAATATATAAATATATATAAAAAGTTTGCATGGGAATCCGTGCGCGGTCTCATCCTCATTTCTGCTTCATTTCTAGAGAGAGAGAGAGGGAGAGAGTTGGAGGGTGGAAGGGAGCAATGGAAGTCGGGGATATTCTTGCTGCTCTGATCCCTTCTTGGAGCTCGGTGAGTTCTAATCTCAGTCATCATCTCCTTCCTCTTGGGGTTTCGATTGATCAAACTAGTTCTGTGACTCCAATCTCACCACAACTACTCCGTTTGCAGGTGGTCATCCTTTTCTCCTACCTTGGCTACTTGGCGATCGCCGGGGCTGTGCTCCCTGGCAAGGTCGTTCCCGGAGCTGTCCTCTCTGATGGCACCCGTCTCCACTACCGATGCAACGGTCTGTCATTTGTTCCCATTTTTTCCTACATACTTTGGCTTCTAACACTGTTTATAGCGGCTGATGGCAACGGTGCTCTACTGGTATGGTTCTTGAGTGACAGATCCTTTGTCTGGAGGTTTGATTTTAGTTGAAAGTTGGAATCTTTTTGCTGTCTGACTGTGTTTGTTGAGCAAGCGGGGTTGGGTTTCATTGCATGTCAAATGTTTGTGAAAATGTGTGTAAGGATATGTAGCAATATCAATTAAAAAAAGCTGAGTATTTATGTGCCACTCAATGATATCCCAAAGGGCCATCAGAGGATATTTATCTTATGTATTTTAGATTTTAATTAAACTTTTGTTTGGTGGGTTGTGCAATCTGACAGACAATTTCGGCGTGTGTCAATTATCTGTGCTCATATATTTATAATGTGGTTATTTTACTGCCTTGCTTTGTGAAATTTGTCTAAAAATCTCATTCTGCAGAATATAGTACCTTTTTCATCCCTTCTTTTTGCTTCCTTTGCAGGTTTGCTGTCACTTATTCTGTTTGTGGTCCTTCTAGGTACTGGAGTTAGCATGAAAATGATCTCTCCCACGGTATATCTTAATCTTTACAATGAGTCAATGTACCACATTAAAATACAGGCTCTTTTTCATTGATGTCTTTTTGTTTAGGTTATGTGCATTATTGTTATTATCTTCTTATCTTTTTTTTTTTCCTTCTCTGGAAACCGCATCTTTTCCCATGGTTTCTTGAAGTTTTCCTGTTTAATTCAATCAAAACAAGCATCAATTGTTGTAACAAATTTAATTATTTTTTTTTCTCTTTGGCTCCTTTGATAACTTTAGACCAAACCTTTTGTGTTGCTTGGTTTTTTTAGTTAACTTGCGGGATTTCAATCATGGAAAGGCATACCATAGGTTTTGCACATACCATGAAGCATTTGGCTGTGAAAGAGCTTTTTAGAGATAATTAATGGCAGCACAAGTTGTAGTCCAATTGGATATGCAGTCCACATTTAGCAATGGCTAGCATGTGACTACTATTGGGTTAACAATTTGATTGATCATTGATCTATTATCCAAATTTAGCCTAACCGCAATCTAGCATCTCTACCAACATGGTCCAGATTACACCACTACATTGATATGGGAATTGAAATGACAACTCCTTTCCAACATATATGATTTTTGCAACAATACCCATTTCCAACAAGCAAGGAGGCTTTAAATTCAGACTAAATTAAGTAGTTATCTTCTATGTTTTTTTTTATCTCTAGTGGCAGAAAAGCATGGTGCTGAGTTATAACATAACTTTGTTATTTAAAATCTTTAGAATTTGGTTAATCTTATTTTTGTTAAGTTTATATGCCTCTAATTTCATTTAACATTACATGTTTAGAATATTCATTACTTATTTCTAATCCCCTTATATTGCCTAGTCGTTTTTAAATCATTAGGATGTTCAATACACTCTTGGAGAGTAACATAACTATTTGGTTCCATTGTTCAAATGTAAAATGTACCAGTTTTCGTGCTATCTTTACTATTACAAGTTCAACTAAGTTTATCATCCATTCTCCTGTAGTAACTAATGCTTAATTGTCACATATTGAAAGGCAATTTCAATCACAAGTCTCGAACATGGTTTGTGATTAAAATGACTATTAGGGGAAAACCCTGGATGCCTACGCTGTATCTTATTTGTATCTGGAGTTGAAATCAGTTGACCAAATTATTAAAGATACTAATGAAAGCATAATATGGGACTGTTGTAGGTTGTTGCAGACAAAGGAATCGAACTCCTGTCAGCAACTTTTATTTTCAGTCTCATTGTGAGTTCATTCATGTGTGATTTTTAGGTTTTTGCCCTAAAGAACTTGGTTTTAATATACTTGATTTTGATTTCCATTCTTGATCTAGGTTTCTTTGGCACTTCATGCTGTTGGTTGCAAGTCTCGTGAGCAGAGTTCGTCATTTAAAGCCCATGTTACTGGAAACTTTGTCCATGACTGGTATTCATATTTATATCATTTGCTGTGCAACACTTCAATTTCATTGTTTGATTGGAAAGTAGTGTTATGAAACAGAGAGTGGTCTCTAATAATATTTGAAATCAGTGAACATGACTGGAGGCACTTGAAAACTTGCCTATTTTTCAAAAATACCGCAACCAGAAGATTAATGTTTGTTAAACTGTCTAGAGATGCAAGATGCAACTTGAGGCTTCTGTTTCTTGATGTCTTCTCCAGCATCATTTAAATAATGTTGCTTCTTGCTCCCTCTCTATGAGCTTTTATGGTTACATTTAGTTTGTTAGCATCCGAGCACAACTCTGATGATAGCCTTTTTATGCAGCATCTTTGGTTAACTTGGTTCTCTAATTTTTCATAACATGATTGAATCAAGTTGATGCATGAACTAGGCTGGGAGTTGAAGCTGGCTTTCTCATTGTCAAATTTATTGATAAGAATTTACAAAGAACTCTTTCGTAAAATAATGAAAATATAACTCGCTGCATTTGATTTAAATACATTGCAGCTTTTAGTCTGCATCTTAAGATCAAGAATTATGCTGATCTAAGTTTGTCATATTATGCTATGTAGGTGGTTTGGAGTACAACTGAATCCCCATTTTATGGGAATCGATCTCAAGTATGTGAATCTTTATTTAAATCTTTAAATATTTAGTTCAAGTCCTGCATATTTAGATTTTATTTGAGTAGGGTGAAATTAAATTGGAGTAAAAATCCCTGATCCTTTATCCTGTACCACCTTTTAGGTGTGTTCATGCAGAAATTTGAGTCAATATGCTTAGCCATGTGGTACTCCAATTCATTTGTTTTTTTGCTGATCATACTTTATCCGAGTCTCCATGTGTATGTATTACGATGAATTGGTGATTGTCCTACTTTTTATTTTGATGGTGTATTTTCAGCTGTTGAACTTATCCAGTTCATTCATGCATTACTCTTGAATTTTTTCATTAATTTTAAGCCAGGAAAACTTACTGACAACAATTATAATATCTAGTCATGCTATGTACTTTTCTATATTGCAGATTTTTTTTTGTGAGAGCTGGAATGATGGGATGGTTGTTCATCAACCTCTCTATCTTGGCAAAAAGCATTCAAGCTGGCAATGCAAACCTTTCAGTCATCCTCTACCAACTCTTTTGTCTGGTATCGTCAATCACATATAATCAATTTTTACCGAGTTATGAATGACCTTAATTGCTAATCCATACTTTCTTTTGTCTCTTCATGTAGTTGTACATTCTTGACTACTTTTTCTATGAAGAGTTCATGACCTCGACGTAAGTCTCACCTCTGCTTTACCAACCATCACCAATGCTTATTGAAAATTTGAAATTAGTTTTCAGATGGCTGTAGACTCTTTAAGACTATTCATTGAACCACTAAAGAAACTATGAGATGTAATGAGGCTTCTAAGTATTGATAGAAATATTAGAAATATTTTTTATTTGCCAAGTTTTTGGTTAAAATAATATAATAGTTCAATTATGTTAAAGATGGCTTCAGATGGCACAACTATGGAGAAAACCTGTCATATTTTTTTTGTAGTATACGATACTGGTCAATCAATTGATTGAACCTTAATGCTAAATCATGGAAAAGTGTAGTTGATTAATGTTTATGCCTCTCAATTTCTCAAACTTACTTTATTAACTTGCCAGATGAATGAACTTCAGTTGGCCAGGAAAAAATGAGTCCAACAAAAAAAGAGCTATTAGGAAAGATATGAAGCTAAGCTAAGCTTTTCGAGTCATATCTAGGTTGACACCAATCCATGTAGAGTAATTAAAAAGGGATTTAGGTGTTCTTATTTTTCTCGGATAATATTTCTTTAACCATGGCATTCAGAAGTTTTCTAAGGTGGTGTTTGGTTATTGGATAACTTGAGTTATCCCAGGTTAGCCCACCACCCTCAACCAAACACTCACCAAAGATAACCTAGATTGGAAATAGTGTGTTTTTTTATATAAAATTTAATGAAGTAATTGTATTATTTAATATTTAAAAATTATTAAACTAATAATAAATATCAAACATTAATTTCTCATTTATCCCAATGGCTACCAAACACCACCTAAACGAACTATACTAAATTTCAATCACTGGCTCACAAGGTGAAATTATGAAGGATGATCTATGAATTATGAATCGTACCTAAATTGGAAGATTGATTTTTCTCTTAGATGAATTATGAAGGATGTTTAAAACCAATTTCTTATAATCAACAAGGTCTGATCTTTCCTTATTGATTAAATTGATCCTTTAATTGCTAAAGATCCTCTTCCATCCACAGTGATGATGCTTTGAAATCTTTCTCAAGGCATGCAATGTAGTTTGATCTCAGCTGAAGAACATAAGGATAAAGTTTGATCTTGTTTCATGATGGTCTCCTTATTATTCATTTTATCCATCACTTACCATCACTTTTTTTTATATTGATTAGATGTATTCCTATTTGCACTCTATTAAGGTACTTTATTGTTTGCTTCCACGTTAATCAATCTTATTTGGCTGTATTTGTAGATGGGACATTATTGCTGAGAGATTGGGCTACATGTTGGTCTTTGGTGATTTAGTTTTCATTCCTTTCACTTTTAGTATCCAGGCATGTAATTATTATCTGATTTATACTTATTCCTCAAAACAATTCTGCTGATAATTATGCAAATATGATATTAGAAATAGCCTCCAAATCAAAAGATATTGTGGAATTTTGGAACTGTAGTTTAATAAGTACATGTTTAGAGTTGATGATATATGTCTCTTGTCCCCATTATTGGGATCTGGCAGTCATGAGCCACATATTTACTGGGCAATATCATGTATGTCCCTTAGAATTTTCAAATCATTTTTAAAAATATCCAGATGCATACTGCAAGCATTATTTAGACGACCTTTTTGTCTATTTAGGCTTATTTTGTGGATCCTCAAAATTTCCATTCATGTGCTTGTCTTGGTCCTTTTTGTCAGTTGCGTAGAATTTGGCCCCTTTTGGATATATGTTTCCATGAGACAACTTATTGGGTGTATGATGCATCTTTTTATGTCAAGATGTATTTCATTCTTCCTGGTGTCAAGAAGATGTTTTCTATTTGGTTTCTTACTTGTATTAATGCCATGAACATACCCAGGAACAACCTACACAATGGTTCTCTTTCCTGGTTAAGAAATTTTTCATGCGCTCTTGTTGTGAGCTACAGCTAACTTTTGTGCATCTAGGTAGAGGGTGTTTTATCACGTTAAAGTGAAATGAAACACTTGTTTTATAGAATTCACAGGGTTATTGACAGTCACAACATCATTAAGTAGTGTCTAAAAGCATTCTTGATGTCTCAAGCTTACTGCTTTCTTCTGTCTATTGCTTATTCTACTGAGTGGTAAAAATCATTGTACATTTTATCCAGGGTTGGTGGCTTCTGATGAATAAAGTGGAACTATCAAAAGTGGCTGTCATTGCCAACTGCCTGGTTTTTCTTGTTGGGTAATATTGTCCTTTTTAAGATTTGTTGTGGAATCTTTTCCATGCATTTTCTCTTAAATCAATATCGGAGCATTGCATAATTGAATGAGGCACCTGATACACTTCACATTCAAATGGATCATGCAGTTATTGTGTATTTAGAGGAGCTAACAAACAAAAACATATATTCAAGAAGAACCCTAAGGCACACATTTGGGGCAAGCCTCCAAAACTTGTTGGCGGAAAGTTGCTTGTTTCTGGCTACTGGTAAGATTTCTGATTCAATTTTGAACTGGAACCCTAACTTTGAGTTGTGGCTATGATTGCTCTAAATACTTAGCTAGGACTTGATTGATCTTGTTTCTAAACAACACAAAATGCTCTAAAGTAGCCCGTTTAAAAATGTATTTCAACTTCTTTGTTCTCATCTTCATAGGAGAGTCAAATCAGCATTCACATACTTCTCACCGATGCAAAATTTCTTCTACTTTTCATTTGTAACATTCTTTTCTTTTCAAGTTCTGTTAATTAGTCATTGTTTGATGCAGGGGGGTCTCAAGGCACTGTAATTATCTTGGAGACCTGCTGCTTGCCCTCTCTTTCAGTTTGCCATGTGGAGCCAGGTTATTTCTCTACTGTTACATTTTGTTTCTCATACAATTCAATTACATCACTCACCGTTTCCACAGTTCTCCAATCCCCTATTTCTTTCTGTACTGTTGCATTTTGTTTCTCATACAATTCAATCACATCGTCTAGAATATCTGACAAGTCACCATTTCCACAGCTCTCCGATCCCGTATTTCTATCCTATCTATCTTCTTATACTTCTGATATGGAGGGAGAGAAGGGATGAAGCAAGATGCGCGCAGAAGTACAAAGAAATCTGGGTAGAATACTGCAAACTGGTACCCTGGAGGATAATGCCTTATGTCTATTAGAATCTCCTCTCGGCACCGTCTACTAATTCCTTAGCAGAGATATGAACCAAATGAATGCTATGTTGTGGATGGTACAGTGAATGGGAACTCCCAGCATTGAACAAACCTCATGCATTTAATCGGTACCCCGATGCATCTCTGCTTGAGGAATGTAATGTTTATTGTGCATTGTGCTACTTCTGAAAAGACAAATTTTCATGATCTGAAAATAATGGTTAAGCGAACTTTTAAGTTAAGTTTTAGCTTGATCTTTTTATTTCTGGTTTCTTGTTTTGATTTGAGATTATTGAAAGAAGTCTATTAGAGATAGAAATATTAACCCTTTTCTAGGGGCCAGCATAAATACTCTGTTATTACTAATTTATAATGGGAGTAATGATCCAGTGGACTCGGTTCCACTGGATGATCAGTGAAACCGAGTCCACTAATAATATCAGCCATAAAAATGCCTCGAGTCTCGAGGTGCTCATACATCTCGAGGTGCTTTTGATGGCTCAGATTATTAGTGGACTCGGTTCCACTGATCATCCAGTGGAACCGAGTCCACTGGATTATAATTTTTATGATGGTGGATTATGTATGTTTTGGTAATGATTTAAAAATAATAATATAATATAATATAATATAATAGTAATAATAGAAACATGGTATTTTTGTATTTCATTTCTTAAATTTTTAACATAAAAATTAAAAATATATTGTTCAATCTTTGCCCCTATATATTAAAATTTCTCAATATGATACTTCTACATTTTGAATAATATTTTGTATGAACCCTAATTAAATGTAATTTAGATATTTATTATAAGTTTATTTATTTATTTATATATAGGTAGTGTTAGAGATGACATTGATTTCTTGGGAAGGGATCTAAGAAGAGGATGAGAGCTCATAACAATGGCCATTGTATAGAACCCTATGGTTTGAGAGAAACATGCGATGTTTTTAGGACAAACGAAATGTTTTCTAACAAATCATTCATGTCATTAACTTTTTTCTTATTGTCGCCACATTGTAATGATCGTTGATCAGGAAGAAGAATATACGGCTCCGAAGGGTCTAATAATCATTCCTAGTCATAGTCAGCTACCTTATTAAGGAAGGGGCACCACACTGCCATCTCTACTTAGCTTCCCTTGAGTTGATACATTATACACTCCGAACAAACCTAGGCAAGAAGCAACACAAAGTCTAGTTAAGAGAAACTTTTAAATTCACGGAAAAAACTGAGGCAACAAGACCCTAAAAAACACCGCGTTGGCAAAAAAAAAACCTAAGGCCGAGCTTGGGACGGACACCTGAAGTTACCCATGCTTACTTGTATCTTTGTAACTCAGGAATGCTCATACCTCCGGGTGATATGTATCTCTTTAGTCAAATTAAATACAAATAAAACATGATTTAGCCATCTTTCATCATCGATCAGACTAATATCATCTAAGTTTATTTCAATACTATTCATTCACTGTCATACTCCACACATGTGTGTCCATGTGCAACCTCGGTCGAGAGAATTTTGCTGTAATTATACTTAAAACTCACATACCACAAAACCAAACAATCAAAGATGGAGTTTAATGTGTTCAGAAATTTTCATAATGTCAGACAGAATCTGATCGCTACCAATTTCATCAGCATTGGCACCTGCAGCCACCTGCATTATATCCTCGATGATCACTGCATTGCCTAAGATGTCAACATGCGCACCGCTCTCTTTTCCTCGGCCTCCAAGAAGATTAGAAGGCGGTCTGCGCCAATATTCTGGCACATAAGTAGGCAAACCAGAAGGATTGAACCGGGTTTTTCCCGCCAGCCTTTGGCACACATGAATCCAGCACTGAGAGAAGGAACACTCTCATCGCCGTCCACAAAGTACACTCCTCCTCTCAAGCAATCTCTCTCATTGCCATCCGCTGAGCTATGGATTTGGGACGGAATGCTGTTGCACTTGCTTGGCTGCGAGAGCTTATAAACATATGACCTTTCAGTCGGAATGCCAACACCATAATAGCAGTATATCTCCATCTCAGGAGCATCAGGCAATCTGCAGAAAATTAGAAAAGATTAACAATTTATTAAATATGATTAAATCTACAATGATGTTATGAATTGTTGAAAACTTGAAAATCTATTGCGTCGCTTATTTAGTCTCCAGAGGATTAGACCAGTACTTGTAATGGGAGTACTAATTTGGGTCATCAAGGTCATCGGCAATACCATAAGAGAAAGTGAGCATTGGCTCGTTGCATCAATTTAGGAGTAACAAAGTGATGAAGATCGTGTATAGTTCTTGCAGTGTAAACCTTGTTCTCTACAACTGATCTTATTTTATCTACATTCATCTCATCGAATTCTGTCCATGCCTCTCTACACCCCGATGACTTCATTGGAATTGTTTGAGTAGCCTTCACATGTTCCTGTTGTGAAAGTGTAGATTTAATATGCGAGAAAGTTAAAATGAGAATCATCGATGAATTTGATGTGTGCAAAATCAACCTTGGACCCACATGTCGAAAGCTTTGCTGATGGTGATTTTGATGCTTCTTTTTTTTTGGACGTTAAGAGCCAGTGGCTAGCCACTCGCTGGTAAAGAACCAAAGGGGCGGGGCTGCCTGGGTTCGAATCCTAGAAGTGCAAGCGGGATATTGCCATCACGAGGTGGCCCACAACATGCAAGCACAGGAAACGCCACAGGAAACAGCCCCCCGAGTCACTCGAACCCGAGACCGGGTGGGAGGCACGGAACCCAAGTACCATCCGGCCAAGCGGCCTTCGGTGATTTTGATGCTTCTTTGCTAAAGGAAATCATCCTTCTGTGATTTGTTGTCTCTTCTATTCTGAAGCCAATCCTTCCATCACTCCCATCGCTCGAGAAAGCCTTGTCGTCGAATAAGGGAGCTAAATTAAAGGAATAGCATGGCATGGGTTGGGATGACAACCTGAAAATGATCATCATAGGCGAGGCCGAGTATATGGACTACATTAAGGTCTTTGTTATTTTTTACGTTATGATTTCAATTGATCATGTTAATAATTAATTTCTTAACTACAGATCCATCCACAAGATGAACCATATTTGAACAAGCCTATTTGAGGATTATGATAAGCTTGATGATATATGTGGGAATGATCAAGCTTGTGGTCATTGTGCAGTTCAGTTTGAAAATTGTATTGGTACACAAATGGACGACAACACGACACCAGAAGAATTGCCTCCGACTGAGCATTTTAATGATATGCTCTTTGGGGAGGCAGTTGCATATGGCAATGCCTTTCCCTTGATCCATAGTCAGCCCAATATCTCTGAACCCACATCAGCAACATGCCCAACACAAAGAAGGAAGGGAAAAGGCAAGCGCAAGTCGAATGTCAGTGATGCTGTTGTTCGCAAGTTAGCTACCAGTATTTGAGATGCATTTGAATCAGTTAGATCTAGTTGATCATTAAGCTTTGCAAAAGAACTTCAAGATGAGTGCATAAAGGTAACACAACATGGTTATTCCACAAAACAAGCTATTATACTGTACGAGCACTTGATGGCCAATGATAGTCAAGCTCGCACCTTTTTTGGAACATGTGAGGACTTTCACAAGGTTTGGTTGAATAAGGGGTTGTTTGGTTTTCTGTAGTGTAAGTGTAATTACATGTAACTTAAATTACTATATTTTAACTTACATCAAGGTTGTTTTTTTTTGTAAATGAAAATGATGTATTTAATTTTTCACTGTTTGGTTTAATGTAAGTTTATCCATTAAAGTAAATGGTGAGGTTACCCCTATTATCGAATTTTTTTATATTTAATATTTTTTAATATATATTGGTAAATGTAGGGTTTTATGCAAAAGTCACTTGGATTTTGGAAATTTTCCGTTAAAAACGACACAAAGTTATGTAATTTTGCAAAAAGACTCTTATAATAATTTTAATAAATTGAGGGGTTTTCTACAAAATAACATCAATTTTGGAAAGTCTGCACATACACCCTCCGAAAAAATAACTATTATTTTTATTTTTTTTGGGTTTTTCTGCAAAAACATTACAAAGTTCGGCAATCTTGCAAAGAGACCCTATAATAAATTTGGTAAATTGAGAGGTTATTTTAACCAAATGCTTTTACTGCATTTCAAGTCACGGTCAATTTGGCCGTAAGTTGAAATGCTGCAAAAGTGGCTTGAGATATAAAACAAGCTACATGTAAGTGAACTTTTTACGGTAAACCAAACACCCAAAAGTAAAATTTACGTGTAAAATAAGTTATTTCACAACTACATACAGGTAACCAAACAGCCCCTTAAGTTCTTTACTTGAGTTGGGCCGGGTGAAAATGGTAAAAAGTTCTTGCTTCTAATGGTTATCTCACTTACTTTCATTTTCTAATTTTAAATTGTTTAACTTTCAAACATGACCTAACTTTCTTTATTTAGTTTAATTTTGATCTTTCCTTCTTTTTTTTGTTCCAGTCGGATTCATCTTGCTTGGTAGCTTTGTTAGTTGTGGTGGAGATCATGCAATGCACATCTTACCTAGAAACAACTCTAGTTTGTGTAGTTTCTTTCATATTTATATACCTGTGTATCTTGTGTTTAGTAATTTTGAATCATATCATGTCTATGAACATTCAATGTTACAAAGTAAAAGCCATTGCTATTATCAGTGAAACCCTTGATAGAAACCCTAGATGAGTTTTATTTTAACTAGGTCTATCAAGCCTTTCGCATATCTCTTTAAGACATTTACCATGTCCCAATGACATGTGCTCATCAATCCACCACTCTCCATCCATGTGAAGGCCTTTAAACAACTCCCACAAGCAGTGGCGGAGCTAGGATTTTTGTTTATCCCGGGCTAAGCTAATCATTCATACAAAGATTCAGCATACTTTTTCTCAAGTTTGATGATTCTAGTCATATCCCTGAAAATTAATTAGCAAAGGTTAATTACCTACTTCTAAACTAATTGTGAAATTCATTGTCTAAAGTTTGAGGATTAGTTTGTCTATTAACAAAATCATTATACAAGCTTCTCATCTCATTTGGGAACACAAAAACCACACCAGGCATCTTTATAGCATCAAAATCCAAACTAAAATTAAAAATATAACACTAATTTAATACACATCTCATGCACATTCATTTAAAAATATAACAAATTTTCTAACCGTATCACCTATGTATATACAATACCTTTTAAAAGGAACAAAATTATAAAAAAAACATTACAAGCCAAGAGAAAAGGGGAAAAAGGGGCACCTTTTTTAGCTAATTTTCCTCGGATCAAGATGCTAACCCAAATGCTTATGAAGCCCTACTACATCTTTCATACTGCTCATTCAAGGTCCAGTCGATATATTTATTTCTTACCAGTTCATCCAAAAATTACAACAATAAAAACTCTCTTATTGGATAACTAGCAACAATTAAAAATTGAAGATTCAATACGAAAGGCTAATCATCCTTTCCATGAATTTCACACAAGGGTACTAATTTAAGGCGTTAAAATTTCAACCGAAAAGCATGAAATCCTGAATTTTCAACACAAGAGTACTAAATTTTAAGGAACAAGGGTAACTTGAAGCATAGAAAACAGAGTTCCATAAAACTTACAGGAAACGAAGACCTCGAATCCTCCACGAGATTCTTGAACCGCCCCACGAGATCCTTGACCACCTCCACGCGATTCAAAAGCATAGCAACAATCAAGAACCTCGCATTGCATGAAACCTCGACTCCTTGAAGGCTTGAACCTCGCACTCCACGCCCCGCGGGTTTAACCCTTGCACCCTCTTCCTGGTCTCAAGTAGCCCCCTCACTGAGGATTGCTTCATAGAGAAGAAAGGGAGGAATTTTTGAGTTGTTTCATCGGTCCATGGTGTAAAACCCTAGTGTTCATAGATTTTTGAATTGTGGAAAATTTATAAAGTGGGCTGAAGAAGCCCAGGCCCCAGAGTAAAAAAAATAAAATAAAAAAAAAAATTACAAAAATTCACCCCGGGCTCAAGCCCACCCTAGCCAACTAATAGCTCCGCCCATGCCCACAAGGATGCCCCCCAACCTCTCACAACATCACCTCAAACCCTCTAACGTATGTCATAAGACCAAAAAACGTCTTACACACTTACCCTATTACATGATATTGTTTGCCTGCGCTTATTGGTCCATATGAGAATTCTCAAAGTTTTAGGAATTGAGTAGTACGTCAAAAATTAATTTATTTTCACGTGATAAGGTGTTTGATTGATTGTTTTGGTAGTTTCACTATTTATATTATTTTATAATTCAAAATTCTAAAAAAATTTCAAGATCCCAATCTATTTTTGGTTTTTTTAAAAGTTTTCAAAATTAAATTATCTATAATTATCTCAAAATCGCTTAGTAATATAGATAGATATTTATATTATTTTAAATTTAAAATTATGATAAAATTTCAAAATCTTAGTTTAATTATCTGTTTTTTAAATTTTTTACAAAAGTAAAAATTATCAGCCTTGTAGTATAGATAAATACTTTTCAAAAATTAAATTAATCCAAAATTCTAAAAAAATTATAAGATGATAGGGTGGTTATGAACAAGGACACGTGGCACACAGATATATCCAGGAGTGTGGCTGCCACGTAACGGAACTTGCAGTGCGGGGCTCACTTTCTCTCTACGGCCGAGCTCCTCTACCTCGGAAATTATGATGAATTCCGAAGTCCTCAAGGAGGAGCTCGGAAATTCGCAAGAAGGCGTGTTACCCTCGACTCCTCCAACGATTTTCCACACGTGGTGACTCAAGACCTTCTAGAAGCCTAGTCAGTTACGGAGACAGTTAAACGGTTGAGGAGCCAGCCTGGAGTCTAGAAGCTTCTAGAAACATGCTGAGCTGGATTTGCTGAGCTGGCATGCTGAGTTGGCACTCACGTGCTCAAATTGAGTAGCTTGTTCTCCAAGCAGCACCCCCACCTCCAAACCCTATAAATACCCCCTCTCCCCAATTCAACGGTAGCTCATCTCATTCCAGATCCGGCGAAGCCCTGCTGCTCTGGCGACTGGAGCTCCCATCTTCTTCTTCTCCTTCTTCTCTTCTTCCATTTTCTTTCTCTAGAGCTCATCAATGGAGCTCTACTTTGTAATCATGAAGGAAGATTTAGTGGATTTCAACTCTCATGGAGATGACCGTGGTTTTTTCCCCATTTTTGGGGTTTTCCACGTTATTTGCTGAGTCTCCTTTGCTTTTGAGCTTTTCTCTTTGATCTTCTGGTTCTTCTTCTCTTCCCATTTCAAATACAAATTTAAAGTGTTGCTCGAAATTGGGGCTTGATCCAATTTTGGAGCTAACATTTTTGGCCGCCTCGCGGGAATCACCGAGCAAAGAGCTACGCCTACAAACTGAGGAGGTCAAGGCGTAACTGCATCTGCACAGTAGAATTCCAGCCCAAAGAACGCCCATGGTGGGAGAAATGAACACTCCAGCCTCCTAATGGAGCTTCCAGCCTTCTAAAATTTGCGTGTTCACCAAATTTGGTGGTCATCCTGTAAGAGCGATTCACCGCCGCTGGAGAGACAGCGGCAAAGACTCGCCACCACAATCACGGCCGTTGAGCGCCATGTCTCACGTGAACCACCGTACTCACCTCCGCCACCTCCAACGAGCCCAAACCGTGCACCCAAGACGCTCGCCACCGCCAAGGACGCCACCTCGGCGTTCTCCGAGGCGTCAGAGAAGCCCCGCGATCATCCTCGAGAGAGCTCGATTCCCACCATCGAGGAGAATGATTCACCGCCGCCACTCAACCGAGGTATGAGAGGAGACGCCGATCTCCTTCGAGATCACCACCTCGCCACACTCACGTGAGACCCTGTCGCCGATTCAATATGAAGCGACCTTATTCTCCTCGAGATACTTTCCCCACGCAGGCGCCGCGACGCCCACGCCCCTCGCCCGTGAGTCGCTTCCCTCGCGACATTTCTCCCCGTGCAGGCAAGGGTCGAGACACTATTCCACCGTGACATCACTGGGGAGCATGAGAGAGGGGCGTCGGGGTATCTCTCTCGACCGAGAGCTGCCCCGAGAAACGTACTCATCACGTTTCCACTCTCCATTTATCAAGGCCATTTGGGAAGCTCCCTTCCCAGAGAAGTACATTCCACCAAATATCAGATATTATGATGGTACCTCAGATCCACATGAGCATGTAGAGAGATACTGCTCCGAGATGACTGTGAATGGAACTTCCGAGGTGATCTTGTGCCGCGGTTTCTCCAAGACTTTGTCTGGAACCGCATACGACTGGTTTCGAAGCCTACCTGAAGGCAGTATAGCCTACTTCGACCAGCTCGTTGATCGCCGTTTTGCCAATTGCAGACGGCATAAGAGGAATCCAGTTATGTTGCTGAGGTGCAAACAGAGAGAGGGTGAATCTCTCAGGAGTTATCTTGACAGGTTCAATGAGGAAACTCATGGAATGTCTGATCTGGATTCTATCATGGTAGTTGGAGCAGTACTAGATGGGCTGCGGGAATGCCCATTTCTTGATTCACTAACTCGAGATGTTCCGAGGGACCTCTCCGAAGTGATGAGCAGGGCCCAGAGGTACATAGCCTCCGATGAATTCAAAGCGGGGAGGAAAGAACAGGCCCTACAACGAGCGGAGGAATTCCGCAGAGAGGAGAGTCGAAGAAGTGAACGGGCACCTCGGAGAGATATGGAGCAAGCCCGTTACCGACCTCCTCGTGCTGATGACAGAGGCGCTCGGGACCAAAGCAGACCCCGTATTCGCCCCAGGTATGACAATTACACTCCCTTGAATACTTCAAGAGAACATATAATGATGCAGATCCAAGACAAGAGGATTCTCAAGCCGGCGGAGCCTGGCCAAGGAAACCTCCTCGGCAAAGAAGAGCGGCAAATTCTGTATCTACCACAAAGTCCGAGGTCATACTACAGAAAATTGCATCCACCTCAAAGATGCAATAGAGGATCTCGTCAGAGAGGGGAAGCTGAGCGAGTTCCTCAAACAAGAAACCAGTAAGAAGGAAGAATAAAGACACTCCCGTAACCTCCTTGGGAGAAGATAGATCCGACCGCCATAGCCGGGCGGACTGTGATGTGGAGGAGAAACTTCATCCTCCAGAAGGAGTTATGCCCGCATGGTGGGTACAATGCAGGAGCTTGCACCACAGAAGAAAAGCCGAACTACTCTCCCAATAGAATTTTCTGAAGAAGATTTGAAGGGAATATGTCTACCGCAAGATGACGCTCTTGTCGTAGTTCTTGATATTGGGATCTACAGAATGCA
Organism: Dioscorea zingiberensis; assembly: GCA_026586065.1. Taxonomy (NCBI): domain Eukaryota; kingdom Viridiplantae; phylum Streptophyta; class Magnoliopsida; order Dioscoreales; family Dioscoreaceae; genus Dioscorea; species Dioscorea zingiberensis. The sequence goes on along the minus strand of CM048823.1, from coordinate 4,994,489 downwards.
CAGGGTGCTAGTTGATACTGGGAGTTCAGCTGACATAATCTTCTGGGATGTGTTCGACAGAATGAAAATTGGAGCTGAGAATCTTAAACCATGCAAGACCCCTTTGGCTGGATTCACTGGAGATCCTGTCTACCCAGAAGGTATCATTACTCTTCCTGTCACTCTTGGTACTCCTCCACGAACTGTTACAGCTCCAATCAACTTCCTCGTGGTGCGCCATCCCTCAAGTTACAATGCAATTATGGGAAGACCTTCTCTCAACAAGCTCGGAGCGGTCCCTTCGACCTATCATCTGAAATTGAAATTTCAAACTGATCACGGTTGCGGAGAGGTGAAGGGAGATCAACCCTCCTCTAGACAGTGTTACCTTGCCACTCTGAAGAGACAACTTGGAGAATCAAGCAAAACTTCCGAATCTCTAGCTATAGAAGATTTCCAGCAGGAGGATGAGAAGAGAGAAGCCCGCAGGCCTACCCCAGTCGAGGAACTCATGCTTTGCCCTCGACGGGTTGGCTGAACGAATCGAGTTGGCCTCAGTCTTGACAAGAAAAGCAACTCCTCGAATTGATCAAGGCCAACTCGAGATGTTTTGCATGGACCGGTAGAAGACATGCCGGAGTACCAAGAGAAGTGATGGAGCACCATTTGAATGCTGATCCAAATTGCCAAACCCGGTGATACGTAAGAGGAGAAATTTTGTCACTGACAAAATGGGAAGTCAGCCAAGAGGAGGTCGGCAAGTTGCTTAAGGCAGAGTTCATTCGGGAAGTCCAATACCCCGAATGGCTCTCCAATGTTGTCCTTGTAAAGAAAGCCAACGGGAAATGGCGTATGTGTGTTGATTTCACAGATCTCAATAAAGCTTGCCCCAAGGATTGCTACCCCTTGCCTATGATAGATAATCTGGTAGATTCCACTTCAGGATATGAGATGCTCAGTTTCCTCGACGCATACTGTTATAACCAAGTCAAAATGGCTAGGAAAGATGAAGAAAAAACAGCCTTCATTACTTCCCGAGGGACGTATTGCTACAAGGTGATGCCTTTTGGCCTGAAAAATGCGGGAGCAACCTTCCAAAGACTAGTAAATAAGGTCTTTAGGAAATGTATGGGGAGGAATGTCAAGCATATGTTGATGACATCCTAGTGAAGAGCACCTCTGGCCGAGCATCATGCCACACCTCCGTGAGAGACATTTGAAACGCTGAGAGCTCATGGAATGAGTCTCAACCCAACCAAATGTGCATTTGGTGTCCGCTCAGGCAAGTTCTTGGGTTTTATGCTCACAGAGAGGGGAATTGAAGCCAACCCAGAACAAATCCGAGCTATTCTGGAGATGAGGTCCCCTAGAACCATCAAGGAAATTCAAAGCCTCAATGGGAAGTTAGCAGCAATTGGGAGATTTATTTCACGATCAGGAGAAAAGAATCTTCCATTTTTCAGAGCACTTCGGAAAGCTCCAAAGGTAGAGTGGACAGAAGAGTGTGAAAAGGCCCTCACACAATTGAAGGAGTATTTGCAATCACCTACCTTGCTTTCCAAGCCGGCCGTGAGAGGAACTCGCCTTTATTTGGCGGTTTCGATATGGTCGTAAGTTCAGTTCTCACTAAAGAGGAAGTCCGGAATTTAAACCGGTTTATTATACTAGCAAGGTCCTCAATGATACAGAGTCCGTGTATCATCCTCTCGAAGTTGGCCTATGCCTTGGTCACAGGAAACTTCGTCCCTACTTCCAATCACATAAAATCAAGGTAATCGTGGACGGATCAGCTCAACAAGTTCTCCATCGACGCCTGCGGACGCATCGACAAAGTGGGTTGTCGAACTTGGGGAGTATGACATCACCTATGAGCCTCGCGACGACCATCAAAGGCCGTGTTCTAGCTGATTTTATCGTTGAACTCACAACCACTGATTCTGGAGAAGCTATTCTTATGGACTCATCTGAACCGAGCTCCTCTTCTACGGCGCAATTGGTGTTACATACCGATGGTTCAGCGAATGCCGAGAGCTCTGGAGCAGGCATTGTGCTTCAATCCCCTTCAGGTTGGAGCACCTCGGCAGTCTTGAAGTTTGGGTTCAAGGCAACCAACAACGAAGCTGAGTATGAAGCCATGGTTGCAGGCTTACAGTTAGCCAGAGGCCTGGGAGTCCAAAATTTGTTAGCAAACACAGACTCCCAACTGGTTGTTGGTCACATGAGTGAAGGATTTGGGGCAAAAGAAGAAAACATGGTAAGATACAAAGCTTTGGTGCAAAAATTAGCTGCTAGCTTCCAGAAACTATCCATTACGAAGATTCCGAGGGCAGAGAATCAAGAAGCCGACCTCCTCTCGAAACTTGCTTCCTCCAAAGTTGAAATAACTTCCCCTCTCAATATTCAGTATTTGCCGGCGAAGACAATTGATTGCCGACCTGAAGAGGAACTATTTGAGGTGACAAATGAGCCGTGCTGGATTGATCCGATCTTAACATATCTCCAAGACGGATCTCTACCTTCAGATCCCAAGCTGGCACGCCAGATCAAGGTTAGAGCCAACCGCTTCACTATTCTGGATGGACGCCTTTACAAGAGATCATTTACTCTCCCCCTGTTGAGGTGTTTGCATCCAAGTGAAGCGAATTATGTTCTTCAAGAAATCCATGAAGGTATTGCAGGAGACCACACAGGAGGAAAAGCACTTTGTCATAAAATTCTAAGGCAAGGTTATTATTGGCCAACTTTGCTGAAGGATGCAAAAGCATTTGTCCAGAGGTGCGATGCGTATCAGCGCTACTCGAACATCCAAATAAGGCGCCTTCCCAAATTTCACCCCTATTGTGAGTACCGTGCCATTCGTGACTTTGGGGAGTAGATCCGCTTGGCCCATTTCCAAAGGCAGCTACAGATGAAATTTTTGATTGTTGCCATTGATTATTATTTCACCAAGTGGGTGGAAGTAACCCCTTTCCTCTATTACCGAAAGGGTGTGTCGGAAATTTTATGGAAGTCGTAATTGCCGATTCGGGCTCCGGTAGCATTCATCATGCATAACGGGAGACAGCCATAATGCTACATTCAAAAATTTCATGAGGAACTCGGAATTGAGCACAGGCTTACTTCGGTCACTCACCCACAAGCAAATGGGCAGGTGGAAGTGACGAATAGAACCTTGCTTCATACCCTCAAGACTAGAGTGCTTAGGAATCAATCTAATTGGGTAGATGAGGTGCCAGGGGCACTTTGGGCATATAGAACTACTTGCCGAACTCCTACTGGAGAGACTCGCTTGCCCTTGCATTTGGAGTAGAAGCGGTCCTTCCGAAATTGAAGTCCCAACTCCACTGAGCCAAGCCTTCAATCCGACAAGCAATGAAGAAGTACTCGAAATGAGCTCGATTCTTTGGAAGAGAAAAGGGAAGAAGTCAGCCCGAGCCGTGATATCGCCAGAAGGTCAAACGTCACTACGACGCCAAGGCTAAAGAAGTGACATTCCAAGTGGGAGATCCGGTCTTGAGAGAAAACATTTTTGAAGGCAACAAAAAGTAGAACAGGGAAGCTTAATCCAAACCGGGAAGGCCCTTATGTTGTAATCAAGATTGTAAAGCTCGGTACTTATTGGCTCACCAAGATGGGCGGAAAAAGGCTCGACGCCTTACAATTCAACATCTTAGGAGGTACTATCAATAAAATTTCCTGTTCTACAACATGCCTAAGGATCTCTCAACAGAACCTCCAGAAGTAGAAGCAAAATCTTCCGAAATTCAATTTAAAGCTAGACAGCGGGTCAAGGCTCGAGTCATAGCATAACATGAAGGAGCCCTCGCTAACTCACACAGCAGCGGGTCGAGGCTCGAGCTGTGACGAAAATGGTGAGCAACCTAGAAAATCCTCACAAAATACTTGGTTGCTACACAGCAGCGGGTCTAGGCTCGAGCTGTGACACAATAGCAACCAGCTAGTGAGGACAGTTCCGATAACCAGCCAACTGATCAAAGATCCCCTCGGCAAATGATCCAACAAATCCGAACTCCTCCATAAGGATCTCGGAAACCAAAGTCAATGAATCCTTGTGTGTTTCTCCAAATAAGATGATAGCGGGTCTAGGCTCGAATCATCTTAAGTGAGAACGCGCACTACGGAACTCAAATGACAAAGACATTTCTCCAAACATGGTGATAGCGGGTCTAGGCTCGAATCACCTTGAATGAGAACCCACAACAAGGAGCTCAACAACTAGTAACTAAGAAGCGGAAGAATTAGAAGCGCGAATAAAAGCATGGCAAAAAACTCAAAATCTTTTCCATGCACAGGTAAAAGTGAATTTCATTTATCAAAATGACACTAACATTTGCAACAGGAAGGAACAGGCAAATCTACACATTATGGGGGAAGGAAGTACAAGATGAACAGGATTAGTCAAAAAACTAAGCTACTCGCCGCCCTTCAAAGGAGCCATAGAGACATCTCCACTTTCGTCGAGATCCTTTTCAACATTAGCGTTACTAGCTCCACCAGCCAGAGTCTCAAGAGCATCAATATAAGTCAGGTTACCAAAATCTGCATTGGGAAATTTCATAACGAACTCTTTCAAAACAGGAAAGCTTTCCTCCCTCCCCTCGTCACGTGCCTCCTCCAGAGCTGATTCACCACTGACGAGCTTCAAAGACAGGCCTTCTCCAATTCCTCTGCTTTCTTTTCACTCTCTGACAATGACTTTCGACAAGCCTCCATCTCCTCGGAAATACTTTCGTGATCTTTCCTTAAGGCATCCCTTTCCGAGGTGATAGCTATCAAAGAAGAATTATTATCCTTGAGTTGCTCCAGAAGCTCGCCATTTTCTTTCTCCAGAAACTCAGCGACACCTCGCAGGGAATATACTTCCAAGGATACAGCTTTAGTTTCTTCCTTCGCAAGTTTTTTCTCTGGCGAAGGAACGCCCGAGGCTTCAGATTTGAATTCTTGAGGAGCTCGGAATTGTTTGCATTCAAAACGAATCTCCTTCTCCGGAGATGAAATCTTCTCCTTGGCCTTAAGCTCTTTCTCCAAATGTCTGGGCTTTCTCGTTGGATTGTTTCAATATTGCATCTAACTTACTCTTCCCAACCAAGGCGGGTTCTTCTCTTCGAAGCCTTCTTCAATGCCGGTTCAAACGACCGACCTCCTCGCTTCCAAGTCTTTATTCCTCCTGGATATATAGATTAACAAGGACATCCGGCTCTCCTCTTCTTCTTCCAAAATACTTGCGGCGCGATGGCTGAGGAACAAGTTCTGCAAACGAAGATACAATGAGTTTGAAGTTGGACTGATTCAGAAATAGGTTCGAGCTAAAGAAATACTTACTGAAAGCCCTTGGAGGCGGAGGAGCTCGGCCAGATCAAGCCGAGATAAACGTCCAAGTCTAGATTCGATTTCTTCTGGCAAAGCCGACTTGATTACAGAAGCGGCAATTTTAGGATCGTCAATTAGGATCCCTTCCCTTGGGTCCACGTGAGATGATCCCTTAGAACCCTCAGAAAAACTCGGGCCACAAGCTCGGAAACTTGAGGAAGGGCGAGTTGGTCGAGTAACTCGAATCCGGACTGGATCAAAGCTGATAGTAGGGTCAGTATTCGCCCTTCCAGAGGTCCCAATGATCTCAACCTCATCCTCCGTAAAATCTCTGAGGATCTCTGGAAGATCTGGAATGTGCCCAAAAATATCTTCTTCAGTGGGAACAGAAGGGAAAGGACCGCCCGAATTCCTCTGTCCATGTAGATCTCCTCCCTCACTACCGCGATGGAATTCCGTATTAACGTCGCTCGCGGAAGTGTCGTTTTCAGTAGGAATACGCGCGGATAAGGGAGAAATGGCCAACGCCCTCTCGGTGTTAGGAGGATGAGGTAGCTCAGCTTGTCTCTTCTTTCCTTTGGAAACCACCTGTTTCTTCCTGCTAGCCATTTTCATTTGGTTCGTCCTTCAAGCCTCTTCGTAATCCCGAGCTCTCTTCTTGAAGCAGGTTTGAGTGTGTAGGCGGATCGACCTCAACTTCTTGTGAAGGATGGAGTTCATCATTTCCTTGTGGTCTAGATAATTCTTCAACAGCTGCAGGTTCATTGGTACTCCCAGTTCCGGGCTCCTCTGCAGCCACTTTCTTCCGGAGCTCAGCCTTTTTCTGCTTCTCCAGACGTGCAGTGTTGAGCTTCTCGGCACGGGCTCGAGCTTTGTCCAACAAAGCTTTGGCACGTTGAGAAGGGTCCATACCTTCACCTGGAACACAAAAAAGAGAAACTCAATCAAAAATGATAGAAAGTAATTCGGAAAAGAGTAACAGAAATGTGACAATCCCTACCCTTCGCTAAGAACAGCCCACTTCTTCGTAAAATTTTGTTAGTCAAGAAGATATCAGGAGGAATCTGGGAGCATGTCCGTAATTTCTCGAGATAACGGTTTTCTGTTTTAGAGAGCTTCTCCCTACTCAACACTTGAGTCCGAGGTACTCCCATTGAGTTCGGACTCAAACCCCTTCTTTGGAAATGAAGAAGTATCTCTCCTTCCATCTCTTAATGGAGGCCTGACGTAACCTAAGAAACGCGTCTATCGTGCCTAGCTCCAAAAAGTACCAATCCGTGTTGGACTCTCTATTGAGGCAAAATAGCGCCGAACAAGGCGGTGTAGGAGTAACTTCGGCGATCTAGACACACGATTACGAATCCACGAAGGCATCTCCAGGAATTGGGGGTTAATTGAGATGGACAAACATTGAAAGACTTGAAAATTTCAAGAAATAGAGGAGGAAAAGGGAATCGAAGTCCTCCTAATAATGCGTCTACATAAACCGCCAATTCACCCTCTCTCGCCAAAGACTTGCTCGACCGGAAGGATCGTGCAATCTAATTCGTGTTGGAAATCCCCGCCTAATCTTATAATATTTTGCAACGACATCGATCTCCTCTTGATGAAGGATGCTAGGGTAAGAGTCGAGAACAAGGGAACTGTCTTTTGCTACGTTCGCTCGTTACGCTAGTAGAAGGAAGTGAGAGGAAGAAGCCATACCTTGAGGTTTTTCGGGGAAAAGCGGAGGATTGTAAAGAAGAGAAAATCGCAGCTTTGGCCGTGGCTTGATAAATGAAGGAGAAGATGAGCGGATGTGTTGGAAAATCTAACGCGATATTTGATAATACTTGAAAGGCACGAAAGAATCCAACGGCTAAAGAAAATCCATTCAAAAAGCAGAATAATCTCTAAGTGACACTGCCCGCTCCATCTAACGGACGAAGATCGCTCCTTGCGGAACCACCGCGGATGAACTGGCGTGGACCAAAAAGAACGTGCCCATCATTACACATCGCCGCACACCATACCGCTACTAGAGAAAAGGTTATTGAAAACCGTGTAGGCGGCCAAAGAATAAATGCGATCGTCATCAAAGATAACGCCGCTACTCTTCGCTTGGAGCACCTCGGAAAACATCGCCAGTAAAAGAATAGCTTCTCCCGATTCAATATGCTTAGCTAACTTCACAAAGATTCAAGAAAAACATTCGGCCATCTTCCGAGCTCATCGCAAGCATACTTGAGGGGGGACTGATGATAGGGTGGTTATGAACAAGGACACGTGGCACACAGATATATCCAGGAGTGTGGCTGCCACGTAACGGAACTGCCCTGGGGCTCACTTTCTCTCTACGGCCGAGCTCCTCCACCTCGGAAATTATGATGAATTCCGAAGTCCTCAAGGAGGAGCTCGGAAATTCGCAAGAAGGCGTGTTACCCTCGACTCCTCCAACGATTTTCCACACGTGGTGACTCAAGACCTTCTAGAAGCCTAGTCACGGGAGGCTTAAACGGTTGAGGAGCCAGCCTGGAGTCTAGAAGCTTCTAGAAACATGCTGAGCTGGATTTGCTGAGCTGGCATGCTGAGTTGGCACTCACGTGCTCAAATTGAGTAGCTTGTTCTCCAAGCAGCACCCCCACCTCCAAACCCTATAAATACCCCCTCTCCCCAATTCAACGGGAGATCATCTCATTCCAGATCCGGCGAAGCCCTGCTGCTCTGGCGACTGGAGCTCCCATCTTCTTCTTCTCCTTCTTCTCTTCTTCCATTTTCTTTCTCTAGAGCTCATCAATGGAGCTCTACTTTGTAATCATGAAGGAAAATTTAGTGGATTTCATCTCTCATGGAGATGACCGTGGTTTTTTCCCCATTTTTGGGGTTTTCCACGTTATTTGCTGAGTCTCCTTTGCTTTTGAGCTTTTCTCTTTGATCTTCTGGTTCTTCTTCTCTTCCCATTTCAAATACAAATTTAAAGTGTTGCTCGAAATTGGGGCTTGATCCAATTTTGGAGCTAACATAATATTTTAAAATCAAAATTATGAGAAAATTTCAAAATCTTAATTTAATATTCTATTTTTTAAAACTAAAATTATGTACTCTTTTTCTTTTGATATGTAATATAGATAAATACTTTTCAAATTAAAAAAATCTAAAATTCTTAGAAAATTTCAAAACCCCATTCTGATTTTCAGATTTTATAATTTTTTTTTAAATTAAAATTAGACTCTTTTCGCTTGCTAATATATATATATATATATATATAAATGATTTTTAAAATTTAAAAAAACTGATAATTCTGAGATATTTATATTTTTTCAATTTAAAATTAATAGAAAATTTCAAAATCTCAGTTAAATTATGTAGTTTTTAAATTTTTTTCAAAATTAAATTTATAAAATTAAAATTATGTGATAGGCTTTCATAAATATTTAGCACCCTTTTTGAAGTAAGTAATTATTTCTAAATACATCTATCATATATATACATTTTCATTTATTGCTGTGTTTTAAAATCAAATGGATGATGAATATCGTCAAAAATGTTCATATATTTAGGAACTTGTAGGGTCTTCATATTAAATGGTAAAACTCCAACCATATAAAATTTCATCCGCTAAGATGAAGACCCTACAAGTTCCTAAATTATTTAAAATTGACATACTTGCTTATTTTCGACGTGTTCTTCCATCCATACGGTTGATTTAGTTAAAACACTACGCAAGCCAATGAATGAAAAAGATGTCAACGGTGCCAAAAATAATAAGGCCCCATGATCCTAACCTTATATATATATATATATATATATATATATATATATATATATATATATATTAAATTCCAAAGCCCCGATCTAATATTTTTATATTTTTAAAATTTAAAAAAAATCCAAAATTTAGAGATATTTATATTATTTTAAATTCAAAATTATGAGAAAATTTTAAAATATCAATTTAATTATCTACTTTTTTATTTTTTTTAAACTTAAAACTATCCCATGCATCCTCTTTCACTATTTAATATATTATATATATAGATACTTTTTAAAATTAAAAAAAAACCAAAATTTTGAGATATTTATATTATTTTGAATTCAAAATTATAAGAAAATTTTAAAATCTTAATTTAATTATATATTTTTTTAATTTTTTCAAAATTAAATTTATCCGACTTATTCTCTTTTGGTATGTAATAGATATAGATGCTTTTTAAAATTAAAAAAATGATATTTTTGAGATATTTATATTATTTTAAATTTAAAATTATTAGAAAATTTCAAAATCTCAATTAAAATATGTAGTTTTTTTTAAATTTTTTTAAAAAAAATAATTTATAAATTTAAAATTATGTGATATACTTCCATAAATATTTAGATAGATAGATCTCCTTTTCGCTTAGTAATATTGAAATTTATAAAATTAAAATTATTTGATAGACTTTCATAAATATTTAGATAGATAGATCTATTTTAAAATTATTAAATATATTCGTACTTAGTAATATAGATAGCTTTTTTATAATTAAAAATTTTAAAATTCTGATAAAATTTCAAAACCCATTCTAATTTTTTTGGTTTTTTTAGAATTTTTTAATTGAAAATTAGACTCCTCTTCGCTTAGTAATATATATAGATATATAGATTTTTTTTTGAATTTTCAGAACTTATAATATTTTATAGTTTAGTTAATTATTTCTAAAAATTAAAAAGTTGGCCCGGTATTTATGGGTCCAAACTAGTTGGACCGTGCTTGGTGGTGGGTTGATCTATTAGCTTCATGGGTCATACCGGCATGTCATGATTAATAGGCGTATTATGCTCATATGAACAGGCATAATACCTAGTATGAGTCGGGTGTTTGATATATATACCAGACCAATCTGTTTGACATATATACTTGTGTGTAGATGGGGGCACAGGCTGGCCAGGGTTGAGTCTGTCATGCACGAGTCTCCAGTTCAGGGTCGGCCAAAGGCCGACCTGAAATTGGCCAAAGCTAATAGAGTGATCTATCAGACCCGACGGGTCACGGGTCACCCAATACCCGTAACCGGCCCGGGTCACCTATAGAATCAACTGGCCGAGTTGACCCGCTGGTTTTTATTTTTTATTTTTTTAAAAAATATAAAATGTATATTAAAAAATAACAAAAAAATGTAAATTTTTTTTTAAAAAAAAAAACTATTATATTGTGATATAAAAATAGAATAAGAAAATTGAAGAAAAAACTTTTGAAAACTATAAAATTTATTGTTATACCCTAATTATTCAAATATTAAGAAAACCTAAAAAAAATATAAAATCACAAAAGAGCATATAAATAGCAAGCTAATTAAAAATAAGGAAATAATCATAAAAGCCTTTATTATTGACAATTAGAGAATACAAAAATCTCTCTTTAAAGAAAAGAAAATCTCAATCTATAAAATTTATTATCCTACCCTAATTATTCAAATATTAAGAAAACAAAAAAATATATAAAATCACAAAAGAGCATATAAATGAAAAGCAACTTAAAAGTAAGGAAATAACCATAAAAAGCAGTCATTATTGACAATTAGATAATGCAAAAATCTCTATTGAAGGAAAAATAAAAAACTCAATCTATAAAATTCATTATTTTTCACTGATTATTCAAATATTAAGAAAATAAAAAAAATTTAAAATCAAAAAAAGAGCATATAAATAGCAAGCTACTTAAAAATAAAGAAATAATCTTCATAAAAAAAATCTTTCTTGGAAGAAAAAAAAATCTCAATATATAAAATTCATTATCCTATACTAATTATTCAAATATTAAGAAAAATAATAATAAAATCACAAAAAAAACATATAAAAGGTAAGCAATTTAAAATAAGAAAATAATCATAAAAATTTTCATTATTGGTACTTATAGAATACAAAAATCTCTCTTTATGAAGAAAAATACTTAACCTATCAAATTTATTATTTTAGCTAATTATTCAAATATTAAAAAATTAATTAAAAAATACATAATATTATATTAATAATTATAAATAATAAAAAAAAAGATTGGTCTGCAAAGAACAAAAAGTGCAATAGGACGTCACCCAACAAAATCTCCAAACAAAGTGCAATTAGCAGCACAGGTTCCCACAAAAACGGTTGTGATAACATGCTGCGATTTGCATATCCATCTATATTGTAACGCCTCTTTAAAAGCCATCTTTACCGAATTGACATCTCACAGCAAGAAACTTGTCAAAAATAGAAACATCCATCTATCACACCAAAATCCACAAAATAGTTGGAGGGTTAGATGAGAGAAGTTCAAGCTTAGGACTTGGATCAAATAATCCAAGGGCGGGCATTCACAGCTCTTCTAACCTTAATCCACTCAAACCTAACCCACTCTCCCTTCCGAGACGTCGCCCTCTATCTTCCCCTAGAGCACCAGAGGTAGGTTGTTGCCATGATTTTTGTTTCATAAATTCAAGTAAAAATCCAACCCTAGTCTTTCAACTCTTTGATATTATCCCAGCGGAAAGCAGCCCTAGCCATGGGCTTCTCTCCGTCCGGGCGCGGCGGCCGAGTGAATTCATTTGATTTTGATCATCTCTGCGGCCCTAGTTTATCCCTGCGGCCTCCATCATTATTTGTTTTCTGTTTTTTTTTTCTTCTGATTTATAAGTTTCCCTTAGTTTTTGATAAAGATTGTCATTTTCTGTTTTTTTTTACTTTTCATACTTAATGACCTTCAACGCTTGTAAGGTGCAGCCCTCATGCTAAGCCGACTTGTTAGCTTTGTGAACCATATCACACAAGCACGAACAACATAGTAGTGATCTGTTGAATAAATTAGCAGTCTGTTCTATGTTTATGTTCGTAACCGTTTCCATTTTAGCAATGCATGCTCATCTTTGTAATCGTCTCTTTAAAAGTCTGATTTACTGACAAATCTACATCTCAGCGAGAAACACAAGAAACATCATCAACCATGGAAGAAGTTCATCAAGCTGAGGTCATGGAGGTAGCTGAAGTGGAGAATGGAGATGAGGAGGGAGGAGGCCCGACAGAAACTACGGTCGATCTCACAGTGAATGAGATCATAGAACAACATGTTGGATCCTTTGGGTTGTCTCAGTTTTTGCAAGTGTTCTTGGTGTCATTGGCTTGGATGTTTGATGCTCAGAGCACTCTAGTCACCATTTTCACCGATGCTCAGCCTGCATGGAAGTGCAAGGTGGCCTCTTCTTCATGCTCCTCCTCAACTTCATTGTGTGGCCTTGAGCCTGGCAGATGGGAATGGATTGGAGGTTATAAGACTTCCACCGTTGCTGAGTGGAACCTCATTTGTAGCCACAAGTTCATAGCTTCTGTCCCTTCCTCCATGTTTTTCATCGGTTCCATCTTCGGTATGTATGGTTTTTATTTTTATTTATTTATTAATCTTTATATGAGTAAAATAAATACTTGTGATAGCATATATTAACTAAAAAATTAAATTGATCATGCAGGATCCTTGAGTCAAGGTCAACTTGCAGATGCTTATCTTGGCCGGAAGAAGACAATTGTGCTATCCTGTCTACTTACAGCTATTACAAGCTTCTTAATCTCCTTCTCCCCAAACGTCTGGGTCTACACCTTCCTTCGTTTCACCAACGGCTTTGCCAAATCTGGCATTGGCATTTGTTGTCTCGTCCTCTCCACTGAAGTTGTTGGCCGGAGATGGCGCGGCCAAGTAGGCAATTGCGGCTTCTTATTCTTCACCATCGGCTTCCTTTCTCTCCCACTCGTCGCATACCCTTCAAGAGGCTCATGGAGAAACATATACCGCATCATCTCCTCCCTCCCTCTCGCCTACTCCATTTTCCTCACTCCCTTCATCTCCGAGTCCCCCCGTTGGCTCACCATCAAGGGGAGAACAGATGAAGCCATGAAAGTCTTGAACAAGCTCGCCAAGCTCAATGGAAGGAGCCTGCCAAAAAATTTAACCATCATCAACCCAATGGACACAACTAGTTCTACTAACAGTACCAAAAAACTCTGGTCCGTGAGATGGGCTGCCAAAAGAATGATCATAATAATGGTGGCGGGCTTCGGAGTCGGCTTTGTCTATTATGGAGTTCAGTTGAACGAGGGGAACTTAAACTTCAACCTCTACCTCACTGTCGTTGTAAATGCACTAATGGAGTTCCCTGCCGTGATTGTAGGCAGTGTTCTGCTGCGTTCGACGAACCGTCGTTTGCTCTTCTCATTGTCTTCGGTCATCGCCGGAGTTTCATCCATTCTTTGCATACTTTTTGCGAAGAAGAAGTCTGAGCATAGTTGGGGTCAACTTGGGTTGGAGGCAGTGGGGTTCATGGTTGCATCCATTTCGTATGATATTCTCTTCATCTATTGCGCCGAGCTCTTTCCGACCAACGTGAGGAACTTCGCCGTGTCGTTGTTGGGGCAAACATTGATGCTCGGCGGCGCGGTGGCGCCGTTGTTAGTGGTTCTTGGGCGGCTCAGCCCGGCGCTCTCGTTTGTTTTGTTTGGAGTATTTGCTATTTTCAGTGGGATTCTGACAGTTTGGCTACCTGAGACTAAGAATGTTCCATTGTATGAGACTTTAGAAGAGCAAGAGAAAGAAGAGATACCGGGTTCTCACTCTATTGAGGCGGCCAGGCCAGACACTCTGGAAAATAATTGAAGTTGCTCCAATTAATTGTTATTTCTAGATTAGTCCTACCTTGATATGTAGTAGATGATATATATATTTTTAATAACTATAAGAACTGAACTCTCTAAGAAGATAAAGGTTGGTTTTATGTTGTTCTATTCTAGGCCATTCTGCATCTTTGTTCATATTTCTAATATCTTTTATGACCCAACTTTGTCCATGTAAGGAATTGTTTGCCTTGAGCTGTGGAATGCCATACTGAATAATTTACAGCTCTTGCATGAACATTTTCTGTTTATTAGTTACATCTATGATCAGTTTTGTGCAAAGCCTTTCTTCGATGTTATTGAGTAGAAAGTTTGTGGTTCAATTCTAATTTATTCTAAGATCGGTCAATGAATGGGAAATCAAGAAGCAATGTTGCACAGCAGAAGATTGCATTTGATGGTAGTCGAAAGGACATCAATGCGGCTATTGATAGAATCTGAAAATTTACAGGTAATCTCTTGTAATGGAAAATCTACAGCAAGACAGTTTCAGATATATCAACCTGTGTCTGTCTATATTTTTTTTTTGTCTTTATAGGTACAAAAATCATCTTTTGGGATCTAAGGAAGACATTTTTAGACAATCTTTACAAGCATAATATGTTTCTCAGTCTCGGATGGATGTGCTTATGGAATCTTTTGATGAGGTATGCTCAGTTGTAGAAACTTTAATTATTAGAAACTTTGAGTAGAATCACTTGTTTAAGATCATTTAATGTATGGTTGTGCATACCTGGGTCCTTTCCGATTGCTGATCCACCTCCAAGATTTTTTTTGACTTTGCTGAAAAGACTTTTGAAAAAAAGATGATGAACTTGATTCGAATCCTGACGGTGACAGGATGAATGCGCAGGATTTGGTAGTCACCCGGGTGGACCCGTATAACACGGGCCCAGTGATAGTCCAAGCCCGTGCACGTCATACTTGGGCGGAAACTGGGGTTATCCCCTTTAGCTCAAAAAAAGAAAAAAAATGATGAACCTTACAACATTTTATTTGCCATCTGGCATATGATATTTGTTTCAGAATACACCATCACACGTGTCTTTGCAAATCATGCAGATTGTGCGAGTCCGGTAGTAGATGCAGGCGCAACACTGCTTGGCACAGCGAGCAGGGCACACTGTTCACCATAACAAATTTTAGTACATTATGTATACACATTTTTTCTTTAAGTTTTTTCATATATATATATAGATGTATATAACTATAAAAAATAAAATTATGTAAACATATATACTATTAAGTAAAATTAGCTATTATTTATGATCATGAAATATTTTTATTTTTTATATATAAATATTTAAATTTTTTTTAGAAATTATAATTATTTGAAAAAATATTTATTTATATGATTATTATATTTATACAACAAAAGTATATATATGAGTGAGTGAGGAGTAGTGAAGCAATTTTTTTTATCATGAAGGTGGTATATATATATGAGAGTATTTATCTACATAAATGTGAACATTAATATTACGAAGGTAAAAATAAATAAACATAAAATTTTAAAAATGAGTTTTAGTGCAAAAAAAAGGTGAGTTTTGTTAACGTTGAAGAATAATGCTCACCATTTCCTAATTAAATAAAAATATGATTTATCCACGTAATAGAAAAAAAAAGAATAATTCTCACCAACAGGCCTACCATTCTTAGAGAACTCCACAATGGGGGTGTGAGGACGGGTGGAAAATGGCTTGCGAGGTGCTGCTGCACTAGGTGCCATTTCCATTGGAGCTGTTGAAACACTGATTTCCATTGATATTGCAGCCATTAACACCAAGATGAACACCAAACCATTGATCATCTTCAGCTTCACCATCTTCAAGACACAAAGGAGATTCAGAGAGAGAGAGAGAGAGAGAGAGAGTTTGTTTGTGTCTCAAGAACCTTGAGAGCATCTATTTATAAGCAACAATGCATTTATTGTGTATTTATTGTGCATTTATTTTTGTTAGGTCAAATACCCAATTTAGTTCCTCTATTATTACGATTGTCCCTTTGGGTCCCTCTAATATAAAACATGCCTTTTTGGTCCCTTTAATTTTACGTTTGTCTTTTAAATCCTTCCACAAGCCTTTTTGGTCCCTTTATTTATGTTTTTCAGGCCTTTTTGGTCCCTATAAACTTCGAAAGGAGGGATTTAAAGGGACCAAAAAGGCACATTTTGTATTAGAGGGACCCAAAGGGACAAATTGTAATAATAGAGGGACTAAATTGGGTATTTGACCTTTTTGTTATCCTGAAACATCCGGATATAAAAGATATGATTGGATAATGTTTTTTTTATCATGAAGGGATATATATTACTATATATATATATATATATATATATATATATATAGTAATGATATTACGCGGCCGATCAAATTACTGTTTAAATAAAATCGCCTCATAATAAAGACGTTTTGACAGTATTTTTAACGAATTCAATCTGATGAAAAAAATATCAAAAATTAAAATAAGATAATATGTCGATTTTCATACAATATGATGAATTGATGATGATTCATCTTAAATAATGATGAAATTTGATATAATCCAACGGACAAACATTCAACAAATCAAAATAGCCATTTAAGGCTTAGAGATAGATGCAAATAAATAAATAAAATTTTTTTGAAACCCAACCAGGTTTGGGTGTACTTGGAGTGGGCTTTGGCTGACCCACATCCAACACTTTCATCAATCAGACTAACATCCTCTAAGTTTATTTCAATACTATTCATTCACCGTCATACATGTGTGTCCATGTGCAACCTCGCTCGAGGGAACTTTCCTGTCGTTTTACT
Organism: Dioscorea zingiberensis; assembly: GCA_026586065.1. NCBI lineage: Eukaryota > Viridiplantae > Streptophyta > Magnoliopsida > Dioscoreales > Dioscoreaceae > Dioscorea > Dioscorea zingiberensis. The sequence goes on along the minus strand of CM048823.1, from coordinate 4,977,732 downwards.
TAAAACTCACATATACCACTAAACCAAACAATCAAAGATGGAGTTTAATGTGTTCAGAAATTTTCATAATGTCAGACAGAATCTGATCGCCACCAATTTCATCAGCATTGGCACCTGCAGCCACCCGCATTATATCCTCGATGATCGCTGCATTGCCTAAGATGTCAACATGCGCACCGCTCTCTTTTCCTCGGCCTCCAAGAAGATTAGAAGGCGGTCTGTGCCAATATTCTCGCACATAAGTAGGCAAACCAGAAGGATTGAACCGGGTTTTTCCCCGCCAGCCTTTGGCACACATGAATCCAGCACTGATAGAAGGAACACTCTCATCGCCATCCACAAAGTACACCCCTCCTCTCAAGCAATCTCTCTCATTGCCATCCACTGAGCTATCGATTTGGAACGGAATGTTGTTGCACTTACTTGATTGCGAGAGCTTATAAACATATGACCTTTCAGTCGGAATGCCAACACCATAATAGCAGTATATCTCCATCTCAGGAGCATCAGGCAATCTGAAGAAAATTAGAAAAGATTAACAATTTATTAAATATGATTAAATCTACGATGATGTTATGAATTGTTGAAAATCTATTGTGCCGCTTACTTAGTCTCCAAAGGATTAGACCAGTACTTGTAATGGGAGTACTTTGGGTCATCAAGGTCATCGGCGATACCATAAGAGAAGTGAGCATTGGCTCGTTGCATCAATTTAGGAGCAACAAAGCGAAGAAGATCGTGTACAGTTCTTGCAGTGTAAACCTTATTCTCTGCAACTGATCTTATTTGATCTTCATTCATATCATTGAATTTTGTCCATGTCTCTCTACATGCCGATGACTTCATTGGAATTGTCTGAGTAGACTTCACATGTTCCTGTTGTGAAAGTGTACATTTAATATGCAACTAAGTTAGTTAAAATGAGAATCATCAATGAATTTTATGTGTGCAAAATCAACCTTGGACCCACATGTCGAAAGCTTTGCTGATGGTGAGCTAAAGGAAATCATCCTTCCATAATTTGTTGTCTCTTCTATTCTGAAGCCAATCCTTCCATCACTCCTGTTGCTCGAGAAAGCCTTGTCGTCGAATAAGGGAGCTATGAGTTTCCTTTTCGCAAGATCACAATGATAAACTCCTTCTGGCGACCAATCTATATTACCCCAAATTGTTTCTCCACCTTTCGGGAGCAAGGAAATCATAGAATCCCAAGTGCGAGCAATGCGCAAGATATGCGGCAATGTTTGAAAGCCGAGAAGATTAGAATTTAACAAACCAGGAAACACAGCCCTGAATAAGATTTTTTTTTAAAAAAATTAAGTTCTCTAAAAATGCTCTAATTTGCAGAAACCGAAAACATGAATTACAAAGAAGGAAGACAAAACCTAGCAAAAGCAACGTCTTTTGTCTCAGCAGAGAAGACACTGGTGACGGCCTTTGGAACACCAAGGAACGCAGGGCCGATGTTTATGATCGCTTTGATATGCTTGGCACACCAATCCGGCCCCCCTCCGCTGCCGAACGGAGCCGGTGCTTCAACCCATTTCATGAAATGTAGAAAGTAGAGCACTCCCATTGAATGAGGAACAACAACCACCTTCCTATCTCCATTAGTTCTGACCATCAGCTCAATCCTACTCTTCAGTATACTAAGTGATTGATCTCTCACCTAAAATTCAATTCAAAGTATCTATTATACCGCATTTCATTCATTGACAACTCTTCTACTAAAATTCACGATATAAAGTTCAATTCGAAGTAGCACATTATATATACTGCATTGCATCCATTGACAACTCTTCCACCAAAATTCATGATATAAAGTTCAATCCAAAGTAGCACATTAAACTGCATTGCATCCATGGACAACTCTTCTACTAAAATTCATGATATAAAATTCAACTCGAAGCAGCACATTATATATACTGCATTGCATCTATTAACAACACTTGTACCAAAATTCATGATATATATAAAATTCAATTCGAAGCAGCACATTATATATACTGCATTGCATCTATTAACAACACTTGCTCTCAAACTCATGATATAAAATTCAATTTCAAGCAGCACATTAAACTTCATTGCATCCATTAACACTGAAGCGTGAGCTCTGGTAAAGTTGTTGTTACACCAAGAGCCAATTCAAGTCGTAAACAAATTCTCAAAAAAAAAAAAAAAAAAAAGGGTAAGTAAGACATTAATAGACCCAAGTGGTCCACTCTTCCCTGACCCCTACAAGATGAAACTTTGTTGCACTGGGCATCCATTGACAACACTAGTACTAAAATTCATGATATAAAATTCAATAAGCAGCAGCACATTATACTGCATTTCGTCCAATGACAATGCACTAAAATTCACAATATAAAGTTCAATTCGAAGTAGAACATTATTCTGCATTGCATACACTCACAAAGCAGTAAAAATTCATGATATAAAATCCAATTCAAAAAAGCACCACATTACAGTACCGCATTACATCCACTGACAACTACTACACTAAAAATCACAATAAAAAGAACTAAAATATATGCATCAAACCTCAGTGTTATGGAAGGAGAGACGCCAGTCATAAGTGGCCATATGCAAGTTCTTATCTTCATAACCAATTCTCGCCAAATTCTCAATGAGCACTGCCCAAACAAAGTACCCCGGAGTGAAGTAATCAGCAGCAACAAGGCCAGGGATCGGTCTAACCCGAATCCCCGGCGGGTCCATTCCGGTCTCATTGTCCAGTGACATATGCTCCAACCAACACAATGGCCTACACATCCAAAAAAGCATCATCTTATCAACCATTACTCTCTATATATTCTTGATATCATACTATTTCTATAATTTTGTATATGATTAAAAAATAAAAAAAATAAAAAAAATAAAAAAAATAAAAAAACAGCCCAGTGCTACAAAACTCCCGCTATGTGCAGTGTCCGGAAAAAAGTCAGATTACTTGAGTCTGTTGTACAGATTCTTACCAGTGACCTCCAGATGTCAATAACTTTACCGTTGCGCTGAGTCTCTATAATAAAAATTATGGTAAATTTCAAAAAAAAAAAAAAACCATGTGGTTTCACAGATTTGCATAATAGGGAAAGTGGTTTTTTTTTCGAAAAAATCTTGTGGTTTCTCCAGTTAAAAAAAAAGAAAAAAACCATTAACTCTCATTAACGGTGTTAACTTATGCTTAGTTGGCATGGACATTTTTATCCATATTTTTTATTTCTCTCTCAAACTGATGGAGATTTGAAAGAAATCTAATTTAAAACAATTTTCATATAATTTTGGACATCTATTTTATAAAATTTGAAGAAAACACCATTTCCAACTTAGCACCATTAGCGAGAGTTAACAGTTTTTTCTTTTTTTTAACCAAAACTACAAGATTTTTTTGAAAAAAAAAAAATCACACTCCCTATTATGTAAATCAGTGAAACCACATAGATTTTTTTAAATTTACCCTAAAAATTATGCATATTATTACCTCTTAAGGATTTCTGAAAAGCTGCCGCCCCAGAGGCGTTGGCGGAAGAGGCCATGGGCGCAGGGGCGACCTTCCCAGAGCTCGAGGGCGCCGGTGACGATGCCAGGGACGAGAACAACAGGGTGGTGGGCGTGAAGGCCTTCATGTTTGAGTCTGTGACCAGGGGACTCAAGGACAGGGAGAGCAGAAGGGAGGGCAGTGTAAAGAAGAAGAAGAAGCCACCAGGTGGTGCAGAGATAGCCAACAAACCAGCAATAGCAATCAATGCAACTCCTCCATGAGAGCTTCTTCTTCTTGTTGTTGTTGTTCTTCTTCGTCGTCGTCAATGATTTGTGGTGTTGTTGGTGTTCGTTAATGTGAGTGATGGTGGGAGTGTAGTGAAGGGATGGTTGTGAGAAGAGGAGCTTGCGGAGACGGAGGAGGAGAGGCATGGGAGATGGAGAGAGGACACGTCAGTGGAGAGCTTGGATTTGAGAGGACACGTGGTCGAGTTTTCAGAGCATAGACTGCATCTATTCAAACCAAAAACCTCTTTCTCTCTCTCTCTCCTTTGTCTCTGCATACGTGAGAGATTTATATATAAATATATATAAGAGTGAGTTGGAGGTGGAGTACTTTTTTATCTCTTTGGAGGTATATGAAGAGAGAGAACCCTTAAAAGGTGGGCGGAGATGGAGTAGTCTTTCTCACTGATGCGTTCTCTCTTTTGGAGTATATATATATATATATATATATATATATATATATATTTAAATATTCAAATTAGTCCATTTATTCGACCGAATCGACCAAATTGATCCTTCTATTATAATTTAAGTTCTAAAGTCCGGAGTCCCTTCATTTTCATGATTGAAAAATATCAATCCCTCTCTCAATTATTTTAAATTTATAAAAATAATTAATGACTTATTAACTATTTACTAACCGGATGCGGATCATATCCGCATCCAATATCTAAATCTCTCATCTCTATCCCTTGATATATTAACCGTTTACATATAACCAACTGGGTTCATTACGTAGGGTGCGTTTTTTTGAAACGATCCTAGGATTGAGTCCCTACACTCGCAATATGAGAGCTCAGGTCTAGAGAGCAAGCTCCACGGCTGTGCTCGTCCCTGACCTCTCTCACGGGGCACTTGTCACCTTTATGGCGTTTCTCTGTACAGAAGTGTCTATTATCTCTCATCTCTGCAGGGAAGGAAAGATATAGAAGAAGAGAGGTAGAGGGGCGTTTCTCTGTACAGAAGTTTTTATAAATTTATAATCAACTAAATTTTTTAGGGGTATATATAAAAAAGATATAATGATCTTTTCTCAAAACGGTCATTTGTTAACTTACTATTGAACATATAATGTTAACCTTAGGATATATATGTAATAAAACTAGAAAACTAAATATATACATACAATTATGGTTTTTTTCAGAGATATATACATAATTTCTATATTTTTCAGGAGTATACTTGCAGAAAAAAAACCTTTTTTAGTATTTGATATATATATATATATATATATATATATATATATATATGTATATCGAGGCGTATTCTTATGTGGTGGCCTTATCATCGTATAAAGTCGCGATGCCTCCATTTGACCAACTTACTGCGATTATTTTGACGAAATCCAACCGTATGGATGGAAAGAACATCGAGAAATAAGCTAGCATGTCAATTTTCATACAATTTGAGAATTTGTAGGGTCTTCATCTTAACATGTGAAATTCTGAATCGATAGGATTTCTATAAATTTTCACCCGTTAAGATGAAGACCCTACAAGTTCCCAAATTATATGAAAATTGACATACTAACTTATTTTTCGGTGTTCTTTCCATCCATACGGTTGGATTTCCTCAAAATAATGTGCAAGTGGGTCAAATGGAGGCTTACACTTACATGATGAGCAAAGTTCTACACATAAGATACATATATATATATATATATATATATATATATATATATATATATATATATATATAGAAAGTTATGTGAATTAGATATGTAGTGTTTTTCACCAAAAATATGTTTGAGGGGTTTGAATAGCTAGCCTTAATTTGGAGTGCTATATTGAGAGTTTGGGAAAGTATTGTTTATTTTAGGAGTTTTTTTTTAAAAAATAATATATATGATTATTTTAAATTTTATTATATATATTAGGGTTTTGGCTCAGGCTTGGGATTTTGAAGTAAAGAAAATAAAATTCTTTGGCAATATAAGTTTGGTACGTTTCTTTGTGCAAAATATAAAAAAAATAAATAAACATAAAATTAAAAAATGGAGGTGATGTGTTATGTTTTTCAAGTAAAGCCATTTAAGAGATTGGAAATATGGATTGATAAGGAAATGCGGATATTTATAGTAACTTGGAAGTGCACTTTATTTAAAAAATAAAATATTTCACTGATTTTATAATAGTTAATATAAAACCAATCTAATTAATGGTAACACAATAATTTCACTAAGAATGGTTCCTCCGTTGTTCATTTGTGATTAAATTGGATTAGTAGCACTTTCCCTTGGCACCTTGGCACTTCTACTCTAGCTTTTTTTATCTCCTCTTAGCACTTCTATGATTTTAGCAAGAGTCACATATTGTCCACTTTCTCTAGAGATTTCCCGATTCTTGATTCTCTAGTGTTCTCTATGATTCTCTTGAAGAATCTAGAATAAACTAGCTGTATATAGAAGGGTCTAACTAGAATTATAAAGAAAGTTCTAAAATCTAGAGTAGACTAGTAGGATGCAGGAGGTTTTAGAAGCTTATAAAACCTTTCCATATAGAACTCCATAAACTTGAGAAGTCTAGAGAGTTCCAAAAGGTCTATAAATAAGAGGGGACAACCTCCATTTAGGGACAAGAAATTGAGGTGTGTCCTTGGAAGTTGGAAACTTTGTAAGCTCTCATCATCAATAAAGCTTTCTTCTTTACGAGTTCTCCTCTAAACCTTCTCACTTTTAGCCAATTTCCTCTACTCATCTTTGAGTAATCAAGGGGTTTAGACTGACTTAATTCTCTCATCGGGTTGAGAGTATATTAAATGTCGCATAAGGGTGGTAAGAAAAAATCCACCTTGTGACATTATGCCTACTTAGATATTTTTATCACCAAGATGGATGAAATGATTATGATATATAAAAACCCACTCCCGACTGTTTTGATGCACTCTTATTTTTAATATAAATGAATATTATAAGTGTAACTGTGCCTCATGTTTGATTGGGGGTTATCCCCAAGGGATAACCCCAACACAATTCCCCATGAAAAAAATTTTCCCGCCAAAATTATTAATTAAGATTTAAACATAAAACCCACCAATATATAGTCGACACATCACTATCTTATCATTAATATCTTTACTTTAAAATTTCCCCCCAAAAAATTCAAAACTTTTCAAAAGTTATTCCTAATCTCAAGTGGGATATTCCCCTATCAAACGCAAGTGTCCCAGCCACTTCATAGAAGTAAGACTTCTACCACCCATTTTTTACTTTTAGACATTTAAATAAAATAAAAAAACCCCTCACAAAATGAGACTGCCCACTTAACAAAGCAATAAAATTGGATGAAGTCAAACTTTCCCTTTTAAGTTTTAAGTTAATCACAAACAAATAAAATTAGAGTGACTAATGAAAAAAGAAAACTTTCACAAAGAAAGTTAACTAGCCCAAATTGCCTAACTCATTTTGATATGCTCTTGTAGATGAACATATCGGATGTACGGCTTCGAGTGCGAACTAACTCCGGTGAAGGGCGGAAAGTCAAGTCACGAAGAAGAAGACAGAGTGGACATAAAGGAGAGAAATAAACGATATTCTTCATTACTTGAAAAGGAGGAAAAAAAAAACATTACACATAAAGTAAAAGTGCAACCACGATCCACTACCACGGCATGGTATCCCATGACTAGCAACCACGCATTAATTGCGCTACAAACAAGTAGACAACAAAGCCATATCCCACAAGAAGGAATAACGCCTAGATGGAGAGCCCTTGTCCTCCAGATCTCCATGCTTCACCTCCATAATCATCTCGCCCTTCATTGGGTTTGGTGACTCTAATGCTATGGACCCGATTTTATCACATTCTCTCTTATAAAAAAAGATTGAGGTTCGAATCACATCTGATATATTAATTTAAGATCACAAAAATCCCTTTATATTAGAACTTAATGAAACTTATTTTATTAACCAAAGAAAATCAAAATTTATGGTTTGACTCAATTTATCAAACAACCATTGATGCAAAAATTGATTATATAAGAATTATGTATTATCTCCCTAAAAAATTCGGATTTGTGGATGAATACTATATTATCAAAATCAACTCAATTTTTAATGAGATAAATATATTTATTTTCTTAATCCTTAAAGAGGCTATTTGGAAAAGAATAAAGAACGACAAAACACAAAGAAGACTAAAGCAAATAATGAAAGGAGAATAGAGAAAAAATTAAAGAGAAGTAAGAAAAATAAATGAGAGCCATATTAATATAAGACACTCAAAAGGAATTATTGATGCATTCTTTACCTTAATTTGGTTTTCTCCAACATCTTAGTGTTTTCTGCCACATTTTACAAAACCTCTAAATTTCTTTACTTCTTTTTGTATTTTGAGATGTAAAAGCAATATTTAACAAAATATTTTAAAACCTATATCCTTAAATGAAATATAGAGTTAAAAATTATGTTAAATAAAATTAGAGGGCTTTATAAGAAGGCCTAAGGCATCTTTCATGTGTGAGGTGTGAAGAGCAGCAAGAAATGAATTGCACATACCTAAAAAATGTTATGTTCATGACCTTTTGCCCTCTAGAAAATAAGTTATGGTAAATGCATATTTTTCAAAATAAAATTCAGTTGACACTTTTTAGCACTTTCTATAAATTAAAAAAAAAAACCCTCAGAAAATTTGACTTCCCACATAACAAAACAATGAAAATTGGAGGAAGTTAAACTTCCACTTTAAGTTAATCACAAACAAATGAAATAACATTTATAAAGATTAATCACACCACGTGAGCATTAAAATAAAAACCTAATATTTTAGATGTTTGCTTAGCATTGTGTTTCAAATCTATAAGTGGGTTTTGATCATTTAAAAACCTTTGGAAAAAAAAATGGAAACTAAAAGATAACTACAATATATCCAATCCCCGGTGACTATTGACATGTCTTAGTAAAATAAAAATAATTAAAACTTAAATGTTAACAATTTAAATGGCAACAGAAAAAAAAATATTCAAAAACAATTTTTATGCATAGCCCTGGAAGTGTAAAAGCATACTTCCACACAACAACAACAACTAAGCCTCAATCCCTTACTACATCGATTATCTCTCCATGCTCCTTTTCAAAAGCAAGATCCAGCTTAATATCTAATATACGTAGATCCTTAAACACTATCTCTCTTAAGTCTACCTCTACTTTTATTTTTACATTCTATCACTGGTGTCTATGAGACACATGGCTAAACTATCTCAAACTACTTTCTTTTATTTTATCTTCAATTGCTACAACATACACTTCTTCTTACTGTATTCATACTTCCACATATTTAAAAAAAAAAAAAAAATCAAACACAACCAAACATATCTTAAAAAGAAAAAGAAAAATTCAAACACAACCAAACATATCTTAAAAAATGATTTTATTTTGACCCTCAACATCCATTTGCAAATATAATTTTATTTACACTTTCTTAAATAAATAAGACAATAAAAACAAAAGAAAAAGGTGGTGGATTTACAGAAATCCACGTCCAAAATTAGACTTGGATCACTTGGTCAGAAAAGCAAGTCAGATTTATTCTATGCGTCCCTTAATAAAAGTCTAGCTTGGGACAACAACTGCATGATCCATTAAATGATCATTCTTCATAGTAACTACTGACCAGGATCTTCAACTAGTTTGATTCAACCATGATCTTATTGAATGTTCTCTTTTATATATTACAAAAATATTTAAGTTGAGCTTGGTCACAACCAAGTAAGTAGTTATTCAATGAAAGTCCAAACTAAAGGCTTAAGACAACCAAAATTTGATGCTAACTGAAATACAGAGATTTATGACTAATATCTTATACTCTTTTATATCTTTTAAGTGAGGATTTTCTCAATTAAAGGCTTAAATCAACATGCAATTGTAATATTTCAACCTTACACCTAATCATGCTTAAATCAACATATTATATTTCCAACCAAGTTTGAAAGTAACCAAAACTGAGTTTAACTTACAAGCGATCAGTCTTTACCTTTTTCTCTTCCGGTATATTTGTTACATTCTTCGTAATAAGAAGTAAGACATGATATATGCACTATAATTTTAATCTAAATATGAGAGATTGAGGGGAAGTGAAACTAGAAAGGGTAGTAGTGCCTAAATATAACCATCTTAAATATCTAAGTTCCATTTTCTAGTATCATAGGATGATAGATGAAGATGTAACTCATAGAATCCAAACATGTGGATGAAATAAAGAAATATCACGGGTTTGATATGTGATAAGAAAATGCCTAATAAAGTGAAGAGAGAGTTATATAGAACAGTAGTTAGACCAACTATGTTATACGGGAGCAAGTGTTAGACAACTAAAGTTCAACATATTTATAAGATGAGTGCAGCAAAAATGAGGATATTAAGGTGGCTGAGTGGTCATACAAGATTAGATAAGATTAGAAATGAACACATCTGATAGAAGGTGCATATTGCACCAATTGAAGATAAAATAAGAAAATGGCGTTTAAGATGATTTGGACACGTATACCGTAGACCCCCAGGTGTCTCGATTCAAAAACGTGATAGTTTAATAATAGAAAGTAAGAAGAGGGATAGATATAAACCTAAGATTACGTGGAAAGAGATAATGTCTAAGGACCTACGTATATTAAATATTAAGTCAAATCTTACCTTTGACATAGCGACATGGAAACAAAGAATCCATATGACCGACCCCATCTAGTAAGGGATTAAGGCTTAGTTGTTGTTGTTATTGTTGTTGTTCATGATAAGAGGTTTGTTTTTAAAACCTATTGTTTAGGTTGTGTTCCCTGTAATTTAAGCTAAATATGGGAATACACTCACCTAACAAATAATTTGGGAAAAAAAAGGTAAACAGTACAAAGAAAAAATTAAAGCACAAGTGAACTAGATATTCCACAAGTTCATAAAACAAACATTTTTTCCCCAAATCCACAAAACCAATGTTCTTCTCAAGCATGCATACTTTCCCTTATTCCCTTTTTGACAACTGTGCTTTCTAGTTCAAAGAGTTGAGGCCAGACTCAGTGACATTTGATGATCTACTGATTGATAACTTACACCTCATAGCCCCACCTCTTTAATGATAAATCACTCATCCGAAAATTCATTTTTTCTACTGAGAATTTAAGTTTAGTAAAGCAGGTATTGTCATTGTCAACTGGCACAACAGAAAGACAGGCACATTGTAATAGAGCAATCTCAAACCAAACATAATAAACTCTGGTGGTAGTGATCAAAGTAAAACATCTCTTTAGAGATCATCAGATGATTGTGGACTGGAATTAGCTTGATGATAGCATATTTACTTAATAACAAATTCTGCACCAAAAAATATTGATATCAAAGCATTTGATACCAGACACATATTAATAAGATGGTGACAAAATGAAATGTACCTGATAATCCAAGGCAGCAAACAATCAGAGAATGACCTAATGTAGAACTACGCTAGCTTTTCTTTATTCACTGGAATAAGTGAGGGCTCTACAAAAAATATTTCATCCTATCGTCCCTCCTCATGGCATTATAAACAGCTTGGACCTGTTAGCAACATGAAAAGAGCTAAATGTCAAAACTGAAGAAACAAAGTCCAGTTAAAAATCCATAAATCAATGAGCGTTGTACTGACAATAAAGATCAGTACATCAATTTTCATATGACTCTTGATATGTGATTTGTATGCAGAAGGTCATACCTGCTCACTAGAAACAACTCGAATAGGCCCAATATTTACAGACACGTATTTGCCTCCCGAAGATAGCTTCTGAGAAACATGGCCCTGGCCAAAATCAGTAATTCAGCTAGCTATAGATGTGAAGATCATTTATATTAGTGAAGAGACTATTTGATATCTAAAGCTTTGAACAGCATTAAAAATAAACCAACCTATTGTGTTTTAATTAAAAAATTGAGAAATATAACAAAATTAATGGAAGCAAGGAAAGTATATCAACATTAAGGCAAAATGATGCTTATGTTGCACATACAAAAGGATTAGTATCCTTTTCCTTTCCCTTTTTGCTCTTGAAGGTATCTCTCTAACACACAATTTAAACCTCATATAGAGTTTATCAGGACCACTAATTTAACTCGATCAGTTGAATCATGCAGAACCTTAGATGCATAAATTATGGGATGTGAGGTAAAATAAACTATCAATATGCTTTGTAGAGGGTGTAAGTCTTAGCAGTATATATTCTGGAATAGTCATGAGATACCACAAACCTCTGGAATTGGTTGCTGAAGTACAGATTCAACAGCAATAACCATAGCTTGGACAAAATCATCACCTCCCGTACCTATCGCTGTAAACCCTCTTGTTGTTGGATATGAATTTACCTGTAGAATAGAAAAAAAGTTACAGCAAATTATTCATGAAATTCATGCAGAAATGTTGTGACTGGTAAAACAGGACAATTAGTTCATGTCATTATGCACAAATGGCTAGCTTAATGGAAATCAACTGCTTCACCCTTGATCTTTAGCAAAGAAAATGGGGGATATGTTGCTTGATAGACCAAAGTCAATATTTCCAGGTGTCATCTCAAACTAAAAGGAATTTTCTATAGCTGACCATAAGCAGAGAGAAAAGACCCTTTTACTTATATTAGATGATTAGAAATGCGTCAAAAGTTTTATATATAACCTAATTGACATATTGCTGCCTTCCTCCAGAGAAGAATCACATATTTATAGGCAACAATAACTTTCAAAGTCAGAATTATAACTTCATCAGCAATTTCAACTAACTTAAAGCAAAAGAAAAGTGAATCAACTGGCAACCAAGGTGAGTGGCTAGAATCAGGTAAATTTGAACACCAGTCACTATGAGAAAGAATCCAGTGAACACTCAGAAAGCAGACCGGTAAATGGTGGTCTATTATTCAAATCTAAATAACATATTCAATTCAAATCCATCTCCAGCTTACATACAAATAGCACATCAGACACACATTGTTCCTGGTTATGCATCTGACCAAAGGGGCTCTCCTTAGATAAGTTCTCATATATATTCAGGCACACAGACACAAACAAAAGCACTGACACAACTGAATGATAACCAGGTCATATAACCATACCTTCTGATCCAAAACAAGCCATTCATCAGTGGCATCATCAGTCACAGTCCCACCAATAACAACATTTGTGGTTTGTGCAACCCGGCCTTCTGACTTCGAGACTTCTGGAGAAATCCCAATATAAGTTACAGGACACAAATATATATATAATCTTGTTTAGGCCGGCCGCATCACTGTGCAAATAAGGTTGCCTCATTTTGAGGCATTTGGAGAATATTTTTTCCAAATCCAACCGTATGAATGGAATGAACATCAAAAAATAAGATAACATATCAATTCTCATACAATTTGGTGAGGTGATGAGTATTCATCTTAAAAGGTGAAATTTTATAGAAATCTTATCGATTCAGAATTTCACCCTTTAAGATGAATGACCATCACCTTCCCAAATTGTATGAAAATCGACTTGTTATCTTATTTTTTGATGTTTTTTCCATCCATACGGTTGGATTTGGAAAAAATACTCTCCAAATGTCTCAAAATGAGACGACCGTAAATGAATAGTGATAAGGCCGATCGGATCAGACATTTATGACTATATATATATATATATATATATATATATATATATATATATATATATAGTCCTCAGCATTATGCACCGTAACAGTAAGTCGCCATTTTATTTTAGCCCACTTGCACAGTATTTTAAGGAAATCCAACCGTATAGCTGGAAAAAACATCGAAAAATAAGCTAATATGTCAATTTTCATACAATTTTGGAAGATGTAGGGTCTACATCTTGAAGGGTGAAATTTCCAACCGGTAAAATTTCTATAAATTTTCACCCTTTAAGATGAAGACCCTACACCTTCCCAAATTGTATGAAAATTGACATGCTAGCTTATTTTTCGATATTGTTTCCATCCATAATACGGAAATCCTTAAAGCTGCATAAGTACTAAAAATACGACCTTAAATAAACAAAATGTTACAAATTTTATACTAACATTTCCAATATATATATATATATATATATATATATATATATATATATATCACAGGTATGATAAGAAACAGATAACAAATTAAACTCTGAATTCAAAGAAATGAGTTTTAATTATTTAACCCACATGATGAGTAGCAAGCAAGAAGGAAAGATAAGGGTGGTAAATCTTATCAGGGATGCGTCATAAACTATACTGGATTTCTCCCAAAGATATGATTCCCAATCCGATATAAAGTATAAAGCCTTCATCCATTCTCATCCCAAATGGCAGTCTTGCCACAGTACAGCATCGGACATAATTGAAGGCAAATTGCAGTAAAGATGCACCCAACAGAACAACACTTGACAATCGTTTTGACAACTCAACATAATCCATTGAAGATTTCATCACTAATGCAGGAAAATGCCAACTTTCAACAACTTCTAGCTCCACCGAATAGTTTTCTCTAAACCGAAATTCACACGGTGTTTACATTTCTCAGTACAATTAATTTCACATGTATGTTTTAGTATTGCATAATTTTGCAGTTACAAAACCCTTAGCTTATAACATGCATATTACTGCAATGCATACAAAAAAATGAACACACATATGCTTGGATTTTCAGTAATTGTACATTGTTATACCGATTCCTGCATATTATCTAACTGTTCACAGTCCTAAAACATCCATTTGATGCCTCCGAAGTTTCAAAAGACACTATGACCTAAATTTCTCGCATTGAATTTCCGTCCAAATGGTTTCCCAAGAAGGATTGGCACCACAAAGGAAAAAACAACAGGAATTCACTCCGAAACAAAATAACCAAACGAGATTGAAAATAAGAAAGCAAAAGAAACAAAAAGGGAGGAAGGAGCTCACCAGAGATGGCCTTGAGGACGGCCTCCTGGGGAGGGCCCTGGTCATCGGGGCCGGGGGAGGAGGCGTCACCATGGGAGCAGCGAAGAGGGGCTGCGAACCTAGACCTGGAAGCGGGTGGAGAGGGGAAGAAGGCGAGGGGGTTGGGGTGGCGGAGAGGGCGGCGCCACGGCTCGGAGAGGAGCACGGAACGAACAACGGTCCTGCACGACATCTCGCACCGCGCGATATTTTGAGGCTCTTCTTTCTTTCTCTCTCTCTTATTGAAAGGTGGTTGTCTGAAGGAACATTGGGCCTCCGTGTTACTGCATGTTGGGCTTATACTGGGCTGGGCTGGCTGGATTCGACCAATACTATATTATATATTCAAAAATTTATTAAATAAAAAATTAAAGCAGAATTTGCATATATACCCCTAGAGTGTATAATTGACTTAGGGACGGCAAACCCCACCTTGCCCCGCGGTTTTTCAGAGAGCCGAGGTGGGTCGGGGCAAGGCGGGTTTTTTTTTTTTTTTTTTGAAAGTCAAGATGAAGCAGTTTTGGTAAACATATATTTTAAACTTGCCTTGCTCCATCCCACTAAAAAAATTACATAAGTAGCCTTATATATATTAGATATATTTCACAGTTAGCAATTGTAATCAAATGCATAAATCATAATCTCAATGAAAGCATTTTGAATGGAGTGTATACCGTATTTTCAGTTCTTAGTTGTTTGTTTGCATTTATAAATATACAAGACTAAAAAAATGGCGGGATGGGGTGGGGCATGAGGAAAAACTATGATAGTAGTTGTGGTATTCAAAATAGCAGTGTTTAGACGGGGCGGGATGGGGCGCGAGACAAGGGATGGTTTAAGCGGAGTGGTGGTGGTTAAGGTAGTCCCCGCCTCTGCCCTGCCCCATTGCCATCACTAAATTGATTACAAACTCATTAAAATTAATTCTTATTTATATATATATATATAGCGGTGATTAGGTGCGGTCGATCGGATCACAGTGCAGATCTGGTCGCCGCCCATCCTGGCCCCTGGAGCATGTTTGAAGGATTTCCAACCGTACAGATAGAAAGATCATCGCAAAAATAAGTTAGCCTGTCAATTTTCATACAATTTGGTGACCGTTTGGTCCTCCCACTTAACGGTTCTTATTTTAGGGAAATTTTAACGATTCAAATTTTCAACCATTAATGGTCTGTTTGGTTGTTTGTAACTCTCCATCCAAGGATGGAGAGTTATAAGGATGAGGAGTTACTGGATGGGGAGTTAAAAATGATGGGTACTTTTTATGTTTGGTTGTTTAAAAGTGATGGATGTAAAAAATGGATGTACACTTTTTGTGTTTGGTTGTAATAAATTATGGATTGGATGGAAGGACATGGTAACTCTTTTTGGTGAGTGGTGAGATTACCCTTTTTTGAGATATTTTAGATATTTAAATATTTTAAAATAAAAACTAATGTTAAGATAATTTTAAATCTTTTAAACAAATTAATTGATTTAAATATTGAATTTTAATTAAAATATTTGAATTAATTTAAAATATTCAAAATTAGGATATTTGTAATAAATCATTTGTACAAACAATGAATGAAAATCCAAACATAAATCATTCACATAACTCCATGAAAACAATTTCAAGATTAGATTTCTCGCACAGTGTGAGCTATTTAACTTCCATGAATGAAAACCCACACATTATAATAAGAATTATTAATAATAAATTTAGAAAGAATATGATAAGAATGCCCACTTCCACATCTCCCACAACAGCAGAAGCCTTACCATAGAAATCAACGATTCCGAGCTTAAGATCCACGCTCTTGTTTGAAATCTCCCCCATTACTGATTTGGCCTCGGATTTCAAGCGATTCCTCAAGGCCGCTCTCGTCTCCTCTAGAGATCTCACGTCTCTGACCACCAAAAAATCGATCCAATGCCCTGAGCATCTTTGTGCAGAAACTGCAAAATGATTGAGGGCTTCACGACCGGAAGATCTTCAAGAAATCAAGATGGAGGGAGGGAATAGGGCAAAGTGATAGCTTCGATCTTGGAGGCGGGAGCGGGTTGGGGTGCAGGTTGGGGCTGTCGGTGGGGGTACCGGAGCGGGTGTGAGTGAGGCTGCCGGTGGGGCTGCCTGAGGGGGTGCAGGTGGGAGGAGGGGTGATGATAAACCAAAAACACGATGAGAAATGTTTTTACACACTCAGCCAACTGGACGTAAGTGGCCATCCAGTGGTTTTCAAGTGTGACTGGCCATCCAGTTTTTTTGGATGGCCATACCCCCATCCATTTTTAAAAAGCAACCAAACATCAAAAAGTAAAAAGTACTGGATGAGGAGTTACCCATCCCTGGATGTAACTCCCCATCCAGTGAAACAAACACTACCTAAGTGGGAGAACCAAACGACCACCAAATTGTATGAAAATTGACAGGATAGCTTATTTTATGATGATCTTTCCATCCATACGATTGGAAATCCTTCATACATGTTCTAGGGGTTAGAATAGGCGGCAGCCGGATCTGCACAGTGATCCGGCCGACCACACCTAATCGGGACTATATATATATATATATATATATATATATATATATACTCATAAAAAACTAATATTTTAATCTATATCAAATATCAATTTCACAGCATCTTTTCACTGTACTAACAAAAAGGGTTTTTCTTACGGTGCGTTCTAAGATACCTTGCGATAGTGTAAGGTAGTATACCTTTGCACACAATTTACACACACTCGCACACAATTTTTATAGGGCTGCACACAATTCATAAACGGGCTCATTTCACACCATGCGGGCCCGTTTACAATTCAATGCACACAATTTCTACTAGCTTGCACACAATTTATACTAGTTTGCACACAAATTGGTATGCTACCTTGGGTTTAACCCCCAAGGTATCTTAGAATTCACCTTTTTCTTACATATCCCTTGTAAAAGTTCAAAATTATTAAAAACCTCTATAAAAATAATATTTATTTACATACTCTTACTAATCGACTTTTTTGAATCTTTCATAATATCAAACTAATGGATAGAAGGAGAGAAAATTACTCATAATTCTTGGTCTGTGAAGATGCATTCATTGATCTCTTTCAGGAGTCAGTATCTGGTCGCCCCATCTATTCGCCACCAACCCTTTCTCGTCCAAAGTCTTTGTTTATAAGAAATTCATTATTGTTTTTTGCCAAGGGAAGATTGATCCGAGCTCGTTGGAGGGACCCTCCATGTGCCTGGAGAGCTTTGGCTTTTGGCATTCTTCTCTTCGTTCCTATAAACATCCGGCCATAACTTGGTCACATTAGCATCTTAAGCTGATAACTGAAATTTTCTAAAATAGGTTTGTTAACATACCCCACTATTTTAGAATTTTCCGTCATGCACCCCTATAATTGTTTGGAATTACTTAAATACCCTTGAAAAGGTTAAGAGTAGTTTAGATATTTTTCACCTATAATCAAGTATTAATTATAATTAAAACTCAAAATTCTAACAAAAGCTGACTATGACTAATTGTAGGAGATCTATAAACAACAAAACATGTTTTACAAGAGTATATATGCAAATATCATTTTTGTAGGGGAATTTAAATAAATACATACTTTTGTAGGGACATGCAAATAATTTTTCCTAACAAAAATAAGTAATAGTTAGACGCTAATTTTCTTTAAAAAAAATACAATTGAATTTTGTTATTGGTGTTTTACAGGGCATAATACAAATATGATTCTTATTAGGGTATATGGACTATAGAGGGGTATATTATATATATGTGCAAATTTCCCAAAATAATTATAATATGAATAAAAATTGAAGAATTTGTCCACATTTCTTAAAAAAACTTAAAACACCTGCATGTTTAAATAGATGAAACTATTGTAATGATGACAAAAATCAGAGCGTTTTTTTTGGTAATATGAGCCGCTAAAAAATCAATGGTGTGCACAAGCCTCGGTGGAGCAGACATACTCACTTCTAGAAATGTGCCCTCACCCACGAATCAAACTCGAGATCTCTTAGTCATTGAAATTTTTGCGGAGACCGAGATACCAATAGCCCACTTAGTTATTGGTGCAATGTTCTATGTTTAGTTTCATATGGTTAGAATATGAAAGTAAGAATCAACAACCAAGTGGTCTATTGGTATCTCAGTCTCCGTGAGAATTCCAATGACCAAGAGGTCTCGGGTCCAATTCACGGGTGAGGGCACTTTTCTGAGATTATAAACAGTGGCTATGAGTGGAAATTTATTGCCAATTGTGCACGGATCCCACCCGGCCGATACTGTCTAGCCGCTGGCCACTTAGCTAAAGGCTCTTCATGTAAAAAAAAAAGAATATGAAAGTAAGAAACAAACAAGGAGTAAGATGGCAAGAGAACATACTTGAGAGCATTGCATTTGGCATTGTTATGCGGTGAAGAATGCAAAGTTAGCTGGGTTTTCAATCTTTGTTTGATTGATCACAAGAAGATGATCACCAATAATCTCCACAGGAACACACACCAGTCTTGAAATGGTGAAACCTTTTATTGTCTCTAAGGATGATTTCTCTCCCATATATTGAACTAGCAACCTTCATCAAAGAATGGCAATCCACGCATACTCTGAGGTTCTTGACAATCCTGATTTCCTCTCTGTCTACAGTGCTGATGAGAGCGAAGGCAAGTGCCAGCTTCTCGCTGTGGCATTCTAAGGAGTCTTCTTTATCCTCTTCCTCAATGTCATGGAGAACACAATCTATGTCTGGTTCATATCCTTGCTCTTTCGCACGGAGTACTAGCTCCTCCAATCTGTTGTGTATTTCATTTGATCGGGGATGAGACTGGTCTCCGGCAAGAAAACGGTGTGTTTGTCCCCTGACTTCAATGTAACTCCATCCTGGAGATTTCTCCACACTTTGATCCTTCATGGTGGTTCTAACTTTCTCAGCTTCATCCCATCTCTTGGCACTGGAGTACATGTTTGACAGGAAAACATAGCCACCGGAATGACTTGGTTTGAGCCTTAGAAAGTTCTCGGCTGCCAATTCCGCCATCTTGACGTTCTTGTGAGCTCTGCAAGCACTAAAAAGCGCACCCCAGAGAACAAAGTCCGGTTCAACGGGCATGGCTTTCATGAACTCAAGGGCCTCCTCCAGTCGACCAGCTCTTCCGAACAAGTCCACCATGCATGTATAATGTTTCATGGTTGGCTCGATTTTGTAATCAAACCTCATGCTGTCAAACAACTCAACCCCCTTCTCCACTTTTCCTGAATGTGTGCATGCCATCAAGACAGCCAAAAACACGCCATCATCCGGCTTTACACATGCACACCTCATGTCCTCAAAACATTGCAAGGCTCTTCTCCAATGCCCATGAATCGCCCACCCCATTATAATAGTCGTCCAAGTGAGCACATCCCTCTGCTCCATCTGATCAAACACCTCGCTCGCACGCTCTATCTTCCCGCATTTCGAATACATGTCAACAAGTGCAGTGCCTACCGCTCCATCAGCTCGGAACCCATTCCCCAAAGCATACTCATGAACACGAACACCACTCTCCAAAGCCCCCATCCTCGAGCACGCAGACAATGCTGATGCCACCGTGAACTCATTTGCTCTAACCCCACCCTCCAACATTCTATCAAACATCCACACTGCCCGCTGATTATCCCCGTTCCGCGACAACCCCGCAACCATCGTTGTCCAAGAGACCACATTCCTCTCAGGCATTCCCTCAAACAACTCCACAGCAGCATCAAGATCCCCCCTTTTCAGCAGCCCTTGAACCAAACTATTCCAAGAAGCAACACTCCGCTCCGGCATCACATCAAACAGCTCCCGCGCCCTCTCCACATCTCCCGACCTGCAAAGCCCATTGATAACAACATTCCACAGAAGCACATTCCCAGCCCGGTGCCACTCAGGCGTTTCATCAAACACCTTGATGGCGCAAACCACCAAGTCCAGCTTGACATACATATCAACAAGAGAAGTGCGAACAAAGAAGTCAAGATCGAGAGCGACCTTGGCGGCGGCGGCATGGAGGGAGAAGGCGAGGGCGGTGCGGGAGGTGAAAGCGGCGGACTTGAGGGCGAAGGGGAAGGCGAGGCGGCCGGGGCGGAGGGAGGAGTTGAACATGAGGGCGAAGTGGGAGAGGGAGGAGTCGAAGAGGGAGTGATCGGAGAGGGCGCGGATGATGGCATCGAAGAGGAAGGGGGAAGGGGAGGGGAAGAGGCGGAAGAGGGAGAGAGCGAAGGGGAT
The DNA here is from genome assembly GCA_026586065.1 of Dioscorea zingiberensis. NCBI lineage: Eukaryota > Viridiplantae > Streptophyta > Magnoliopsida > Dioscoreales > Dioscoreaceae > Dioscorea > Dioscorea zingiberensis. Next base: position 4,956,838 of record CM048823.1, on the reverse strand, counting down.
GGAGCGGAGACGGGAGGAGGAGGAGATGAGCTGGGTGGCGATGGGGCTGCCGGAGAAGAAGAGGTGGAGACGGAGGACGAGGCCATGGATTTGCTTGAGATGGTGGAGGGATTGGGTTGATTGGATCAGAGAGATCAAGTGGGCTTCCCGGTTTGGCGGGAGAGGTAGAGTTGGTGTCATGTTGTGTGATGTTTGTATTTGGGGATGTTTGTGATTTGGGTGGAGGATAGGGGTTGATTGGGATCGAGTAATAAGTTTTTATATATTTACATAATTTTAAAAAAGATTAATACAAATTACAAAATTTTAATTTTAGTAATTAATTACAATGTGAACTTTGGATCCTGAGATATCTCGGAAGTCGGAACGGGATTCAATGGAACCGAAATTATTCATGATATTTTTTTTTTAATATTATCTTGGTTGAATATAGCTTTCATTTCTAAGAGATCAAAATTGGAAGCGGTACAAAGTTTGGTGAAACAGAAAATTCTCCAAAGAAATGTCCGTTGATGAGAGCGATGAGACTTTTAGAGCACTTACAGCACAGAGGGGAATTCGAGGGCAAAAGGTATGATGCGCCCTTTTGAAAAACAAAAATGCTAACACCGCACATATGAGCGCCCGGACAAGGTGCGGGACCCACCCAATCGGGCGCCCGCCCGGGCAAATCTTGCTTGAGCGCTCAAACGGGCAAATAGTGGGGCCATTAATTTTTTATAATAAAACAGTTATCAAAAGATTCATTTTAGATTATTTTATTTTAAAATATAAAGCAACAGATACATTCCAACTGCCACATTTTTTTAAAATAAAATAAATATTTAAAATTCAAAATTTTTTCCTATAAATACCCAACAACATTTCATAACTCCCCACACATTCATATAAAAAAAAACTCCCTCTACATTCTTATTGTTTTTTCTTTATATTCAGGAATTTCAATGGCGTCTTTGGGTAGCTCGTGGTCCATCACCGAAGATGTATTGTTGTGTCAATGTTGAGGAGAAGTTGCCCATAATCCGTTGACGGGGAATGAGATGAAAAATGCAAGAATGTGGAGCCTCATCCACGAAAAATTCATATCAACAGCGGTGAATTCTCCTCACACGGAAATGAGTATGTCTAGCAGATGGAAAGTGTTGAATAAATCGCTAGGATATTGGAGGGATGCTTTGAAGAAAGCATCAGAAAATTATCAAAGTGACACTAATCTTAAGGATGAGGTACTTTTTTAATTTAATTTGTTTAATTAAATATTTAAAATTGTACCTTAATTTTTTTTATTTAAATATATACTTACTTGATTTATTTATTTGTATTAGCAAATTCAAGCACAATGTTGGTACAATGCTATTGCCAAGAAGGAATTCGCTCATTTTCAATGTTGGGAAGTTGTTAAGAGCTATCCATGATTCATGATTATCCAAGAATTTCAGCCTGAACATGTGACACCGACTGAATGAGCGCCAACATCCCAAGAGCCAACAACATTTAATTCCCCTAGTGATGAGGGGACACCAACTGATGCTGCTACAACATCACCATTCGTACGTAGGCGGGCATCACAATCCGGTGGAGTGGCTAGACCGACAGGAAGAAAGAAGTCGAAGCAAGCCGCCGGCTCATATAATCCGGATACGGCTAAGTATCTTGAGGAATTAGCCACAACAGGTAAACTCAACCTTGAAAGAAATAAAGAAAAAGATGCATTTGAAAGACTGAGATTTGAGACACTCCAAAAGGATAAAGAGTACGCCCGTCAACTACAACAAGATCAAAGGGATCGAGAGATTATGTCTATGGATTGCTCGGCATTTACTCCGGAGACGAAAAAGTTTTGGAAAATGAATATTATAAGGAGAAAATGCCTTTTTAATGAAGGCACCCCTAGCAACATGAATGAAGGCACCCCTAGCAATGTGGATGAAGATCATACAACGGATTGGTTTGATTAGATGTATGTCTTCCTACTTGTTTAGATTATCATGTTTAATTAATGTATTTTTTCTAATTTTAATTAATGTAATTTTTTTATTTTAATTAATGCATTTGCTTTGCTTTGTTTTAATTGATGTCATTTATTTAAATTATGTTTATTATAAATAAAAACTAACATTTAACTAACTCAAAATATAAAATAAATATTTACAAATAGTGATTACCCGGGCAATTGAAAGTTTGGAATGAAAGTTTTTTTTGGATGAGTGAATTGTCATGGCAATTCTGGCCCTGGCAATTCTGACCTGGGCAATTGGAGGTTTGGGTATAAGTGCTCTTAATGACAACACGGCTGTGGACAGAGATAGAACCTGAGGCATCGGTGACTATAGCGATACCTAATATTTTTTTACTAATTAATTATAATTGTTTACAGGAGTCACCAAGAGAAGTTTGATTTGATTTTCTCGGCGACAAGACCTGGAAAAGATAGGAGTTTTACATGGTTTAGAATAGAAAACATTAATCAAGTTCAGCATCTAAATACTGCTAATTTTTCCCATTTATTTCCCATATCATTTGTTAATCAAACCATGATGCCAAAGAGCTTCAGACAGAAGGCAGTCAATTAAGTAAAAGAGGATCAAAAGATTATAATGTGAATCAGATTATAGAACATCTCTCAATAGCACTTGTTTGCTAGTTCTTCCCTGAAAATTTTAGGCTTTGTAGATTAAATCCAAGTATCAAGATGAATTAAGTGCATCGAGTTGACGCTGAAGTTCCTCGAGATCGTCAGTGATTGCACTTGTTTCTCCGCTTGCCGGTGGCTCTTGATACTTGTCGGCATTGGGGAGCTCATGAACTAGCCCATCTGGAAGAGCATCTGAATGTTTATGTGCAAGAGAGGAGGAATTTGTTAAGAAGCATCAAGATAAGGAAAAGAAAAAAGTAGTAGAATGGCAATGATAATGTCTCTCACCAGGCTTCTTGCCGATATTCGATGATTCCGCCTCGCTGTCATCCACAACACTGGCATAGGAGGAAACATAAAAGAGATGATTTACATGTGAATCGTTGTTTAGTGTGTAGAATAAGGAAAAGAAACGATGAAGCAATTAAAATGTTTCATATAGAGGGATAACTTTGTTTAGACTTTAGAGTCTGGTGACTCTTTTTGCGAGTACCTTATGTGCCATTCGTTATCCATATGTAGTGGGCATTCTGCTTCGGATGATGATTCAGCATCCAACTTTGCTTTGGCTAATGCATCTCTCGCAGGTTTTGCTTGAATGTATTCTTTCTGCAAGCATGATGTTGCTTCCTCGATGAGCAATTTGACAAAAAGCTGGATACAGATGGAAGTATAATCCAATGAAGAAATAGGTGCATGAGTTGCTTACCTGCCGCTGAAGACATGCTGAGTTTGAACATTGGGGGTTTGGCTTCATTTCCATAGCTGGAAAGTAGTCTTTAAGTGAATTATATCCCTGCACCAAAAGAAAGCATAAAGTTCATTGAAATTCACAGTGATTAATCGGACTAAACATACTTGAACATAAGTGATTAAATAAATGTGCAAAATTTTGAGGTTCCATGAGAAATTTACAAAACAAAACGTGTAGATTTAGGTTGTGTTTGTATAGCATGCCAAGAGTGTCATGGACCTTTGTACTTGTGAGACTGAGAGCCATAAATGCTTGTTGATGGGAAATTTTTAACTACTTGCAAGTTCACAAAAGTGATAGAAATAGTGTTATTACTAACAAGGATTAAATTAGAAAAATAAATTAGGAATCACAAGAGAGAATTTTACCAAATAAGGAGAAACTTGTCCAAATTTTAGTAGGTATTTGAGTGAATTCTGAACCAGGAGACCAGCAACAACCCCCTGTAATGACAATTCAATTCACATAACTCAAAATAAAAACGGGGCAAAAACTTCCTGTCAATCCATAGCATACACAAGGGGAGAGTACAAATAAACTAGGTCTACCTTCTACCTGCTCCCATTGTAAAAATGTTCTTGAGAAAAATAAATCTTTCTTTTTTTTCTTTGGAAAGAAGTATAAGCATATCCCCAGAAACTAATCTAAAAATTATCCTCACCATGGTAGTTGGCAAAGATGCAGCACAGACACCTTCACGCTTGAGTGTGCGCTCATCCACTCCAGAAGCAACAACCTATGATATATGAGAATATTATCTCCAACTTTAATACTAGCAAGTCACATAAAAAGGTAGTAAACTACAAAAGACGAGAAGCTAACAATGACAGTGACAGGTATAACATATTTCACTCTAGCTAAAAATGTGGTGCAAAGGCAGTTTTCAAAGGAACTACTAATTAACAAAATTCCAAAAGTTCCTCATTCATTACATCCTGTCGAATGACAAGGGCCAACTACTCTTGAATAAAGCAAAAATCATTATCCACTTGCATATGGAACTTCTATGAGAGAAGAAGAAAAAAAGATGAAATAACAGGAAAACCATTCAAGATAGGAATATATATCTAAAAAGGGGTGTAACACATGATGCAGAGAAGTATAGGTTCATATGTATAGAAATATGTCAAAATTATCCTCAAACCATGGCTGAGGCAAAAGTTTCCACAGCACTTGCAATTGTTCTTTCTGATTTGCATAGTTAAGGGAAACAACACAATCATTCCATTTTCATAATATTCTCGATAATAAGAAAATATCCATCCCCGAAAAAGTACCCACCACTTAAGTATACATATAGAAATTTCCCCAGAAGCTCATACAACTAAATTTAAGACACGTGAATCAGTATTTCATACAAGAAGCACATAATTAGAACCTTTTCTTAAACCTATTCCAAATGATGGTTCTTACAAAAACCTACAAAATGACAAGTGATTTCTTTTCACATCCCATACAACCTTTTCTACCATCAATTTGCCATCAGACAGTATCCGACTCTTCCAACCAAAAGGATGTGTGACTTCAATCATGTATTCATGCTTCTTAAAATGACCAATCCTGAGTCACATAAATATCATAATTGAAAAAATGCTAAAAGCACAAACATCCAAGCCTTTCACAAGTCAAGGAGAAACATAGTGACAAGTTGAAGGCATGATTTTCTGAATTGAAATTTTAAAATGTGCTACTTGCGGATGAACAGACAACAACAACAACAACAATAACAACAACAAAACAGATAACAATTTCAACCTGTGGTTTCTCCAACCAGCAATATATAACAAGTTAACAGCATACCAGTGGTGGAGCACAAGCAAAACATGCTGTTTCTCCAGGAACCAGCAACTGTATATGACCTGAAACTGCATCTTCAGATACACCTGCCAAAAAAATTGTCCTGTGAGTTCTCCCAATTGTTGACATAGAGTATAAACAAGTCCATGAATACATATGCATACATATTACTAATATTCCCAAATATAATGCTCTAAGAATTAGCAGGAAGTACATTTTTTTTAGTTTCAAACTAACTCTGCATAGACTTGTGAATGTTAATCTTAGTTCTAAAACAATATAAGTACATGGCCACAACTTTAAAATGAAAACCAAAACAATGGAAGGTCCTTCACTCTTAACAAATTTAAAGCAATTTACTTTTTTGGTGAGAAAATTTAACAGGAAAAACTTTTGAATATAATATACAAGAACAAATTGAAGCAAGGAGATTTTTCATTCCATATATAAAAATCTTTGGTAAACCAAATCACATTGCTCTTCTTAACTCCATGACAATTTCTTTCAATCATCCATGACAATTCCAGTGCTTGACATCTTTTCAATTCTAGGAATATAAACTAATCTTGAGAGTGATCCCACATTCCAATTTAATTAAAAGAATGCTGATGCACTAGATTGGATCATAAGAAATCTAACATCCATAAAGAACTATTTATCATGTGAATGCAGCATTATGCCATCCACAGAGTGATCGACAAGTAGCTTAGAATTCTACTAATAAATCAATACAAAAGGAAACCTATTATACCAGGATGTAGACAATTAAGTAGGATATTTCCTCATATAAAAGAAAATATTACTCAAGAAAATAGAAAAGATACTGGTAAATTATGTGTCAAACTCAATAACACATCTGAGAACAAGTTTACTCACCAGATTCCATCCATGTCTGATTCAGTTCATTGCATGCCTGAAAAACCAGAGGTGTGTCAGATTAGATTATTGAGGAGAAAATCTTATTCTGTAGATGAAAGCCCTGTGGTAATGTTGATCTTCACTGTATGTATATTGATTTAAGGTCAAGACATAACGGTTGGCCATTAACAAACATAAATTCCAGTTAAATCTCAAGAAAAAAAATAAAACACCTAACATTATTTTTATAATATAAAATAACAAAAAAGTAACTCCTCTAAGATACATTGAAAAGACTGGGATTTTTATAATAGTGAATGCCTTTCAATATGCAAAGAGAAAATAAGAGGCAATCACCTGATTCACTACCATACGAGCCTCATAGTTATCCACACAACTCAATACAAGATCAACTCCACTACTTCGTCCCTCTTCTGCAGACTTTCTTTTGAGGCTTTCTATGAAAGTATCAAAACCTTTGACAGTTGTGATGTTCAATGAGTAGCTCTGGAGACCACAAAAAAAAGTACATATATTATACCAATTATAAGTAAGAGGTGATATCCAGGGAAAATTGGAAAAGGATATGAACCCATTAGTTGACCCATAAATAAAGATCAACTTTTAGGTCATTTAAGTAAAGAGAACAGAGAAGAAAATGATGCATAAGATGAAATGGAAATGAACGAATGATATGGATGTGGATATGAATAATGGCAGAAAAAGGTGACAATAAATACTACCATGAAATTATCAAATTATATCAATGTACTTGCATGGATATCTGTATGCATCTGCAAAAATTCTGGCTAAAGAGTGGAAGGAGTGGAAATGCAAAAAAAAATGATGGTCAACCATACAACACACAGACAGTAAAATGGGCTCTATGACTTGAATCAAGTGTTGGGGTTGGACCAACCCAACATGGGTCCCTTCTCATGTGTGGGTCACATGGGTAAGTAAGTAACTTGACTTACTTAACCCTACATATATAAACAAGATGAATAAATTGGTTCAAGGGCTCAAGCTAGAGGGAAAGGGTGAAGCTTTGGTGGTTTTTCAATCCTCTTGTTCAAGAGAAGGTGTGACCTAGATCTAGCTTCCATTGGTGTTCCTTTGGTAACCTCTTCCCCATTCTCTTTAGTATTCCATCAAGTGTGATGATGCATTGTATGAACTAAGAGTGTGTTACTCTTAATGATGTATGTGATCCTCTAGTGCATTAGAGAAATTTGTAATCTCATTATTATTGTTACAGTGGAAGATTGTAGGACATCTTGTCCGGTGGTTTTTCCCTTCGCTTTGAGGGGTTTTCCACATTTTTTGTATGCCCCCCATGTGTTTGATGAATTGCCTATATGGGTGGTGTCACTTGTTTTAGGTGAACTTTGTTTGCACAAAGGAAGCAATCGGGATACACGGTGTCTCAACAAGAAGTGGTATCAGAGAAGAGGTTGGTGGTGTTTTATCCTTTGTGTGAAGCAAGATGGAAAATAGCAATGGGAGGATGATTAGCTTGAATAGGAACAATTGGCAAATATGGAAGGCAAAGATGGAGGATTTCTTATACTCCAAGGACCTTTATGACCCAATTGAAGGAAAGAAGCTGGAAGACATATCCGATGATGATTGGAAGAAAGAGAACCAGAAAGCCGTGGCTTGCATTCGACAATGGCTTGATGATGTGGTTTTTCATCATATGTCTAATGAGACTACGGAGAGCTTGTGGAAGAAACTACATGACTTGTATAAGAGGAAGACGGCGGGGAACAAGGCATTTCTCATAAGGAAGCTTGTGAACTTGAAGTATAGAGAGAGTGGCACAATTAGGAAGCATTTGAATGAAATGCAAAGTATTGTGAATCAACTAGCATCAATGGAGATGGTCTTGGATGATGAGTTGCAAGCCTTATTGTTGCTAGCTTAAGTTCTATCAAGAGTCGGAAACTCTTGTTGTCTCTCTATGAATCTTCACCGGGATGGGGAAGTTGACAATGAGCCAAGTCACAAGTAGCTTGTTTAATGAAAAGGTTAGAAGAAAGTCGTCACCAAATGTCTCAACATCATCCCAAGCTTTGGTTTCTGAGGAGAAGCGAGGAAGGTCAAAGAGTAGAGGCTTCAACAAAATTGAAGGAGATCCAAGTCTAGGAATGGCTTGAAGTGCTTCTATTGAAACAAGGTTGGTCACATGAAGAGGGAGTGTAGAAAGTTCAAGAATGATCAAAAGAACATAAAGCAAAAGGGCCAAGAAGCACAAAATGTTAATGTGGTTGACAAAGATAATGGTTTGGTGATTGTTTTTGCCAATAAAAATGATTGTTTTAGTGTTACTTATGATGCAAGTTGGGTGATTGATTCCAGAGCTTCATTCCATGCAACTCCCTGTAGGATTTCTTTACTACATATGAGTCAAAGGACTTGGGGGTGGTAAAGATGGGCAACAATGGTACATCCAAGATTGTTGGCAAGGGAGATGTGTGCATCGTGACTAGTGTGGGCACAAGTTGGTTCTCAAAGATGTGAGACATTCCGGATTTAAGGTTAAATTTGATATCCACCGATATGCTTGATGATGAAGGGTTTGAATCACACTTTTCTCAAGGTGTATGGAAGCTTACAAAGGGATCTCTTGTTGTGGCAAGAGGTATGAAGACTTGTACTTATTACAAGACGGAGGCTAACCTAGTTAAAGGTGAAGTGAATGCTACTCTTGAAGATTCCACTGTCAATTTATGGCACCGGCGGCTTGGCCACATAAGTTAGAAGGGTTAGAAGTCTCAAGAAGAAGAATTTGCTCTAAGATCAAGATTCATCACTTAGTCATCAGGATCATTGTTTAACGGGCAAGCAACATCAGGGTCTCATTTTAGAGCACTAGTACCCGGAGAACCAATATTCTTAAGCTAGTTCATTCTGTTTGTGGGCCAATGGAGATGATGTCACTGGAGGCTCCTTGTACTGGGTCACTTTCATTGATGATGCTTCTAAGAAGGTTTGTGCTATGGCATGAAGAATAAAAGTGATGTGTCTAGAGATCTTCAAAAGGTTTCACGCTATGGTTGAAAGGCAAACCGGCAAGCTTCTAAAGTGCCTTAGAAGTGACAATGGTGGAGAGTATTGTTCTTGGGAATTCAAGGATTATTGTAGCAAGCATGGGATGGGATACATTTAGAAGACCGTCCCTTACACTCCTTAACATAATGGAGGAGCATGAGAGGATAAATCGACGATATATCGGAGTAGGATTAGAAGTATATTTGTCTTCGCAAGAAGCTACCAAAATGTTATTGGGGTGAGGCTATGAGCACCACTTATTACTCGATTAATCAATCTCCCATTCATGCATTGAATTGTGAAACACCGGAGAAGGTGTGGAGTGGTAAAGATGCTTCCTACTCACATTTGAGGGTGTTTGCAAGGCCTTTGTACATATGCCCAAGGAACAAAGGTCAAAGCTAGACATTAAATCCAATGAATGCATTCTCTTGGGTTATGGTGATGATGAATTTGGATACAAACTTTAGGATCCTAAAAACCGAAAGCTTATAGGGAGTAGAGATGTTGTCTTTCAAGAGGATCAAACTTTGGAGGATTTTGGGAAGGATGAAGCTCCTAAGCAAGCAACCTTTGAAGACTTTGAAGAGATTCACGATGTATCATCTTCAGCTCGTGGTAATAAGGTAATCCAAGATGAAGGCCAAGACAATGATGAGATTCCTTCACATGTTAATGAAGATACAAATAAAAATGCTCATGAGGATATGGAGCATGCCAATGGTGATGAACTTGATGATGAAGTCATTGAATATGGGGCCTGTTTGGATTGGCTTTTTTTGAGGCCAGAAGCGCTTTTTTATAAGTTGAGCGCTTCTGGGCTCAAAAAAGTTTGTTTGGATTAGCTTTTTAAAAAAGTAGAAGCAGTAAAAAAAGCTCAAACACAACTTTTTTTAGAAGCACCACATGAGGTGCTTACGAAAACGATTTGGTAGAAGAATTTTGAAAAGCGCTTTTTATAAGTTGCTCGTTTTTGCAATCCAAACAAAATGTGATGATGCTCAAGATGGTGGTACTTCATATGAGGGAGCCAACAACCTCGAGGAGATCGGATCGCCTAGAAACCATCTAAAAGGTATCCATCATCGAGTATGTAAATCCATCATGAGAATGGAGGACCGGAGAGCTTTAGAGAAGACAAAATCATATGCAAAAGAGAAGTGGATGAAAGCTATGCAGAAGAGTAAATGAAATCCATGCATAAGAATCACACTTACGAGTTAGTGGAACTTCCTAAAGGGAAGAAAGCATTGATGAACAAATGGGTCTACCGGATAAAGCATGAAGAACACCTCTCAACCAAAAATACAAGGCAAGGTTGGTTGTCACAGGCTTGGGCAAAAAGAAAGTCATATATTTTTGATGAAATTTTCTCCGGTGGTGAAGATGTCTTAAATCCAAGTTGGTTGGATTGGCGCAAGCATGGACTTGAGGTTGAACAACTTGATGTGAAGAATCAAGATTTTTACATGGTGACTTGGAAGAAATAACTACATGGAGCAACCGGAAGGTTTTAAAATCAAAGAAAAGAGTATATCGTTTCAAGTAAGCTAAGGAAGAGCTCAGATGGCCTCAAACAAAGCTTCCAAGGCAATGGTACAAGAAATTCGAATCATTCATGGAGAATACGGGTACAAGCTTAACATTTTGGACCATTTATTATTGTTCATCAAGAGTTTAATTGATGGTGACTTTATCATTCTATTGCTTTCTACGTGGATGACACATGTTGATTATTGGACATGATACTAACAAGATTGCTTAAATTGAAGAATGCTTTGAGTAAGTCCTTTGCTATAGGAAGGACTTAGCAGTAAGCAAATCTTAGGTCATTATTCATGTGATAGGAAGGCTAAGAAGCTATGGCTATCACAAGAGAAGTATATCGAGAAGGTATCTCGCTTAAATACATGAAGAGTGCAAAGCCGGTGAATACTCCACTTGGAAGTCATTTCAAATTAAAGCAAAGCAACCCAAGTGAGAATGAGAAGAAAGAAATGAAGAATATCCCACATGCATCGGCGGTAGGGAGCTTGATGTATGTTATGGTTTGCACAAGACCGGATATAGCATATGTCGTTAGAGTGGTTTTTAGACATCTTGCTAATCTGAGCAAGGAGCATTGGCAAGGGGTAAAGTGGATCTTTCGTTATTTGAGAGGCACTTCTAGGACATGCTTATGTTTTGGAAGTGGTAAGCCCGTATTGGAAGGATATACCGATGCGGATATAGTCGGAGACCTTGATACAAGGAAATCAACATCCGGATTCTTGTTCACTTTTGCGGGGGGAGCCGTGTCTTGGCAATCAAAATTGCAAAAGTGTGTTGCATTATCTACAACCGAAGCAGAGTACATAGCCATTACCGAAGCATGCAAGGAGATGTTATGGATGAAAAGGTTCTTGAATGAATTGGGGCTCAAACAAGAGAGGTATGTTCTCCATTTGAGCAAGAATTCAAGTTTTCATTCAAAAAGCAAGCACATTGATGTGAAGTATCATTGGATAAGAGATATCTTAGAAGACAAACTCTTGGAGCTAGCAAAGGTCCATACGGAAAAGAACATCTCGGACATGTTGACCAAACTGGGTGCGTAATGGACAAGCATGGAGCATTGTAGAAGTTGGAATAGAAGGAGCTAGCTATTTCTCCTAGTGCAAGAGAAAAGCCACACGAAGGTAGGGGAGATTTGTTGGGTTGGACCAACCCAACACGGGTCTCTCCTCATATGTGGTCACATGGATAAAGTAACTTGACTTACTTAACCCTACATATATAAACAAGATGAATAAATTGGTTCAAGGGCTCAAGCTAGAGAGAAAGGGGGAAAAGAAGAGAAGGAAAGGGTGAAGCTTTGGTGGTCTTTCAATCCTCTTGTTCAAGAGGTGTGACCAAGATCTAGCTTCCATTGGTGTTCCTTTGGTAACCTCTTCCCCATTCTCTTTAGTATTCCATCAAGTGTGATAATGCATTGTATGAACTATGAGTGTGTTACTCTTAATGATGTATGTGATCCTCTAGTGCATTAGAGAAGTTTGTAATCCCATTATTATTGTTATAGTGGAAGATTGTAGGACATCTTGTCCGGTGGTTTTTCCCTTCGCTTTGAGGGGTTTTTCACATTTTTTGTATGACCCCCATGTGTTTGATGAATTGCCTATATGAGTGGTGTCACTTGTTTTAGGTGAACTTTGTTTGCACAAAGGAAGCAATCGGGATACACGGTGTCTCGACAAGATCAAGATCAAAGGGAGTAGTTCTGACATGAGCCAACCCAACCTGACATTCCCCAATATGATCATCTACAATTGAAGCTCATTTTCTATTGTTCAATAGAAGCTGCAAATGCTAGAGGTAATTCATACAATCCATAGGACTGAAATCATCTAGAAAGATTTAATTAATAAGCATGTATGATGGAGAAACAAGTGAGAATTACTCATAATTGACGATCAAGAAGAGAGTACTACATCATTTGTATTTGAATTGTACAAAGAAAACTAATATTTATATATATAAAAATAAAAAAACTTACTTCCAAAACAACATCTGGATTAATATCTGAAAGGGTTTGTACAGCAGCATCAGTCTTGGTCATGCCAACCTAGAGAGGAAATATAAGATGAGAAATCATATATTATATTTTTAATCAAACATTGTTGGGATGTGATGAAGAATAAGCATGCCTGATCAGGACGAAAGAATAACCTATTCATGTTAGCTAACTCCACTGTATCATAATCATACAACAACAAGCGACCAATGCCGCACCTTGTAAGCATCTCTGCAGCAACACTACCAACACCACCTATTCCCTGTCACAAAAAGAGAACATTTATTAGAAGTGAAACCTCAACGGAATGGTGACTAAAATAATGATAAAGATATAAAAATTGCAAGTAAAAATTTTTCAATACTCTAAAATTATTCTTGATATCAAGCATCACTTCAAAGTTCTTACAAATCTAAACCAGAATATGAGATACTAAGTGACATTGTTGTTTATACATAATTCAAACTCTCATGTATTTAGCGAATTTCAAAAAAACATACAACTATTGCAACTGAGAAATCTCGAATCTTCTCATAGTTCTCCACAATGCCCATCCTTTGCAGCGCCATCAACCTGCTGTAAGGATTGCTGTCAACCACTTCAGCGCTCAATTCCTACAACCAGCAATACATGCATCACCAATTCAACAATTTCCAAACCAATGACCAAATTATATCCAAAGAATACCTTCACTTTAGAACGCCGAATGGTAGCTGATTTCATGATGAGGGTCATAATCCTACCTACTCGCTGATCCAACTAAACAACAATGAAAATTAATTAAAACACAGTTCAAACCAATCGCGCAATAGATTGTAACGCGACAATGACCCAAAATAAAAACCGAAAACAATCTCAAACTGCATTAAATTCATCACAACAGATCTATCAAGATCAACACTGATCTGTGAAATTGGGGAAGAAGTTCACCTCTGAAATATGATCATGGTGATCGGAGACGACCAGGTTTCTCTTCAAAGCCTCGATGGATTCTTGCAGCCCTCTCAGCTCTTCCTCCATCGCTGCTCTCTCTCTCTCTCTCTCTCGGCTTCCTTCTTATTTGATGGGATTTATTCGAAGCCCGTCTTCGAAGAAACGTTTCCAGTTATTGAGTGTGGATCGCGAGTTGACTCGCCCGCGTTGCCAAATGGGACTCAGTAGACCTGGCCCATTTATAAAGTGGACTTAGGTACGTTTGGACAGCCATGTTTTTAGAGGTAGAAGTGTTTTTTTCAATTAATTATTATTATTATTATATGGTTTTTGCGTGTAAAAATATAAAAAATAATTTTCTGCTTTTTCAAAAAAACAACTTGGTACCAACTTCTTGGAGAAAAAGTAAAAGAAAAATATCAATGAGATTTTTTATCATCAAATCATCCTCGCATATCAAATTTTACCTTTTAAGTGTGTTTTAAAATAAAATATTCAAACACAAAATTACTTTTAACTTATTCATAAACACACTAAATTTAAGAGAGAAAAAATGTTCCAAGGATGCCTTAACCCATCTATGGAAAAATGGTATGATTTTTTTTTTATTTATGGGTTAGGTTGTGGGGGTAAAAATAACTGTAAATATGTGGCATAATCAAAACCGTTGAGATAGAAGACTAAGTGCCAGATCAACTGCATCATCATTATGGGATGAATTCCCAAGGGTGCCAAGAGTTGGTAGATAAGGTTTACAAGAGGTTGTTCGTCCACGGAGAAGGCATTCTAATTCTATCGGATTCTAATACTCATTCTAAATTATGGTATCTCTCTCTGAGATCTCTAGAGATCTCTTTCTCTCTTTCTCTATTTTTGAGTCTTAACTTGACAGTCAGAGGCTCTCCTTGAGCACGGGAACTCGGATCTCTTCTCTCACATGGTTGTCTCCCTTTTCAAAGTGAGGTTTGATTCGTGAAAGTAGATCTATGGACGAGACCGTGATCCCGCAGAGCAAATAGAAGGATCACATATCGTAAAACCGACCTCTTTATTGAAATCTCTTGAAGAATTCCTACTTTTTTTTATCAATCTCTCTCATTGATCGATATCTACTCTAATCCCCAAGAAGAGCGAATCCTTGCATCAATAGTTCGGCTTCGTCTGTGAGAAATGATCATCATCTTAATGAAGAAGTTATGAAGCTCTCTCCATTGGCTAGAGGCAAGCGAAGTCAAATCCTTGATATGATCGACGACTGTAATAATACGCTTAAAAAAAAAAAAAAAAACTAAAAACAGATATATAAAAGTATAGGGATCAAAAAGTAAAATGGGTGATGCTTATCAGAACCCAACTAAAATTGTTTCTATCTCCTTATCAGTTTTATCTCCTTATTTATTTCCCCACATCTGAAAATATTATTTATCTCCTCACACCTGAAAACCCCGATCGCCCTCTCTTCCTCTCTCTCTCGACGCCTCAGTATCGATCGAATTTCGAGTAAAGATTGTCAAGGTGAGTTCCTTATTTTGTTTTCTTTCTTTTGGATCCATCACAGATCTGGGAGGTCATTGGCTTGTTGAATATGTTTGTTTAGAGATAGTTATTAGAATTAGTCAAGCCATGGTTTTCCTAACCCGTAGGTGTTTCTTTAGTTTTAAGTAGTCTTTGTCTATTTAGATATAGGGGCAATGCTATTTCCTGTAAACTTAGGGTAGCTATATCTTATGCAAATTCTCAGGAAATAATCTGATTTGGTACCATTATGTTATGCTAATAAATCTGATTCGCATACAAATTTCATTATTGGGTTTTTATTCCTGCGATCTCTCTTTGACTGGTTCTTTGTTTCCAACTTGCAATGCTCTATGATAGTATCTCTGACCTCAAAATTTGCCACCATTAATATGATTGGTTGCCTCTTGGAATCCTTTGATTTATTATAGTAAAGCAAGCAAGATCTTATAAAGGAATGTAATAATCATTGGTAATTTAATAACATGAGGAATATTTTTTTTTTAATATTCATATAAATATTAACCAACAAATGGATGTATGTTATTAAGACTAAGTCTCAAGTAGATATAGAGAAACATTCAAGGTCTTGATTAAAATGATTTAATGGGCTCATGGATTATATTTGTTTTTGCCTTTGTTTATTTATTTTGTTAGAAAGATAATGCAAAGTTTTGTGTTGCCTTTTAATAATGGTCTTTCCATTCAACAACAGTGAATGATCCTATTACCGGTTAGGTATAATTTAATATATATATATATATATATATATATATATATATATATATATATATATATATATATATATATATTTGTATTAATATTTAGTGATGAATTGTTTTTGTGCTTAGCTTTTAAGTAAGAGCTGTGAATCAGTTTTGTTTTGTTTTTTTTGTTTTTTTTTTTCATAAAAGACTTTGTAATTTTGTGAAGCATGATTTCGTGAGTTAATGGGCCAATGTCATTATTATATTAATTAAAAACTATGTTTTCTATTTCACGTTCTTTCTCACTATATACCATCTGTTTTTCTTTTGCCCAATTCCTCTTTCTTTTAACTTTGTTTTTATTTATTTATTTATTTATTTATTTTATTTCATTGACCACAATTGCTGGAGTTTATTGGTGATTGTGATCCATCTTATGGATAATAATTATAAGTGTCTAGTAACCAGTTAGAAAGATATGAAATATAGGTATATTAGTGTTTTATAGTTAGGCCTAATGAATACAATAGTGGATAAAAGTTTAGATACCCCAGTTACTGAAATTATATGTTTTTATATAGATTCTGTCACTGGTACGGAGGTTTGAATTACGGTTAGAATAATCTTGGAGTTTGGAGGTAAGTATTCCACCTAAATTAAGTACAGTTTTCTTATTAATTTATGAAAATTATTTTCATTATAATTTATTTATTTACTAATTGTATTTGATATTTCAAAGAAACTGTAATCGATCTATTTTCTGTACGAAACTGAACCATGCATGTATGTTTGGAATTTAGAACTATTGACATCTGTCTGATTGACACACTTTGCGAGATTTATTCTGATTTCCGAGTACGTCTCCAAACTGTCTGTGTTCTGACCTTCGTCAATGGGGGTTAAACATTGACCGTGGTCGACATCGTGACCGTTATGAACTAGTTCAACCCGTCTTTGTGGTCCACAATAGCGTATACATTTACGCTTTTTCCCCGTACCGTCGGTTATAATACTTGACTTTACATTTCGACCGTGCCACCGGGGTTATTAGTGGTCATAGAAAGTTTGGGAGACTCTAGTATTTCTGACCCGTACCCATATACCTTCACTACTAAAAGAAAAAGTCAAAGACACTCGGTGGGGGATGGTTTCTCATATAGGTGTCAACCGGGCCACCCGGGCCGTGTCAGGCACAGCCCTCGATGGCCGTCTTTGGGCCCGTCGGCCGGGTCTTTATGAGCGACCAGCGGTCGAGCACCATCACCGGTGCCGGCCCAACACGGCCAAACTCTCATGTATTTAGCGAATTTCAAAAAAACATACAACTATTGCAACTGAGAAATCTCGAATCTTCTCATAGTTCTCCACAATGCCCATCCTTTGCAGCGCCATCAACCTGGCCCATTTATAAAGTGGACTTAGGTACGTTTGGACAGCCATGTTTTTAGAGGTAGAAGTGTTTTTTTCAATTAATTATTATTATTATTATATGGTTTTTGCGTGTAAAAATATAAAAAATAATTTTCTGCTTTTTCAAAAAAACAACTTGGTACCAACTTCTTGGAGAAAAAGTAAAAGAAAAATATCAATGAGATTTTTTATCATCAAATCATCCTCGCATATCAAATTTTACCTTTTAAGTGTGTTTTAAAATAAAATATTCAAACACAAAATTACTTTTAACTTATTCATAAACACACTAAATTTAAGAGAGAAAAAATGTTCCAAGGATGCCTTAACCCATCTATGGAAAAATGGTATGATTTTTTTTTTATTTATGGGTTAGGTTGTGGGGGTAAAAATAACTGTAAATATGTGGCATAATCAAAACCGTTGAGATAGAAGACTAGGTGCCAGATCAACTGCATCATCATTATGGGATGAATTCCCAAGGGTGCCAAGAGTTGGTAGATAAGGTTTACAAGAGGTTGTTCGTCCACGGAGAAGGCATTCTAATTCTGTCGGATTCTAAAACTCATTCTAAATTATGGTATCTCTCTTTGAGATCTCTAGAGATCTCTTTCTCTCTTTCTCTATTTTTGAGTCTTAACTTGACAGTCGGAGGCTCTCCTTGAGCACGGGAACTCGGATCTCTTCTCTCACATGGTTGTCTCCCTTTTCAAAGTGAGGTTTGATTCGTGAAAGTAGATCTATGGAGGAGACCTTGATCCCACAGAGCAAATAGAAGGATCACATATCGTAAAACCGACCTCTTTATTGAAATCTCTTGAAGAATTCCTACCTTTTTTATCAATCTCTCTCATTGATCGATATCTACTCTAATCCCCAAGAAGAGCGAATCCTTGCATCAATAGTTCGGCGTCGTCTGTGAGAAATGATCATCATCTTAATGAAGAAGTTATGAAGCTCTCTCCATTGGCTAGAGGCAAGCGAAGTCAAATCCTTGATATGATCGGCGACAATGACACAGGGCGCAACTGTTAGAAGTGGTGCCCATGCAAAGCCATGATTATGATATTTGAGACATTATTTGTGAATCTTATTTTATACATATCAAATGTTTATTTTTCTAACTAATATTCACTAGGATAAGATGACTAGTTGAGTACTAGCATGAGATGACTAATTGTATTAGATACAAAAGGATCCAAAGGTGATCTTGTAGGACATTCAAACAGTTACTTAGGATGACTGTGGGAGAACTGAATGACTAGTTCCCAACACCTTAAACTTGTCACAACTTAGAGTAAACATGGACGGTTTGCAAACATGGTTGCTATAATAATAGAGGACTATTAGAGCATGTTGTTGAAACACCTTGTCAGGGTAATGACAATGTTCTCTTAGTGTAAGCACCTTACTTGAGGGGTCCATATCTATCAAGCACTGTTATCAAGTACTTTGAGGATAGACTGTGCAGTCAAGTCATGCATCACTTCAAGTCTTCCCTTGGGTGTTTGTGAATTGTGATCAGTATTGAGATAATATAGGATACCCAATAAGGATTCTACTGTCTCAATTAAGGATAACATCTATAGTGAAAGACAGACATTATGATTGAGGTAAAACCCAGTTGGTTATATGTCAAATGAGATTTGACAATATATGTCCGTTTGATGGATCACGCCAATACCATGATATGGTATAATTCACTATATGAGTACTAGGTATGAGTTTTGACTATTTGAGGTTTTATCCACGATCAGTATAATGATCTCAATGTAGCAGAGGGCGTTGCACATTAGACATTGAGATTATCTACAATATCAGAACTATTCCACATAAGGGTCATGATTTCTCCATGTTGCTCGTTTTGCAGCTCAGCTTGACCTAGCTTGTCTGGTCTAGTTGGGCCTTGAAAGGGGGCATTGTGACTAGCTCTTTGATTGATGTTGCTCTCTACACCCACTCATCCTCGACCTCATATGGCTCTTCAACATCCAACGTCTCTGGAGCCTTGCCTTTGCCTTTGAGGAGGGAAACATAGCATTGTCGAGCCATCGGTTGATCTCCCCTCGGCTCCCTACAACCATTCTCAATCGAGAACTTCATTAAAAGATGGTATATAGAAACGATCGCCCTTAGAGAATTCAGGGTCGGCCTTCCGAGAATAACATTGTAACTAGACGGGCAACGGATGGCGAGGAAGTTCATCATCGTAATCGACAGTCGACGGGGGCTTCCGACCGTGATGGGACTATCAGCACACCCTCGGGTTGCACTGCTCCTCCTGAGAATCCTACCAGAGGGGTCCTCACCAGTTGCAACTGCTCCACCTCGAGCCTCATCCTCTCAAAAGTGTCCCAAAATATGACATCGATAGAGCTTCCGTTGTCGACAAGGACCCTCCTCATTTCGAAGTTGGAGAGGGTGACGATGACGACTAGGGCATCGTTGTGAGGATGACAAACCTTTCCCAGATCATCGCCAAAGAAGATAATTGGTGGTGTAGCTTGGGGCCTCTTCTAAGATTGGTTGCCTTGGTCAACCATCGGGGCATAGTTTTTTCAGGACGCCGAGCTTTCTCCGCCACATCTAGGACCACCTTCGATATAGTAGATGACCCTTGCAGTGGGTTAGTTATGTTTCAAGGACAACAGTCCTTCTCTTCCCGTATCTTGGAGAAGGTATTATCTGAGATGACCTTGTCGAATGAGATCCTCGATTGCATCCTTCGACTGGATGCAATCTTTAGTGTCGTGGCCTCGATCTTAATAGAAGCGATAGTACTTCTTGCTGCTCCTCCGAGACGCGGGTATTCATTGGTGCAGGCTATGACAGGATCTTTTAGTCTTGGACCTAGATTAAGATATATTCTCGGGAGGAGTTAAGAGGAGCATAATCTCAGTACCTCACCTGCTCCTAAACTCTTCAAATCTCTTGGGGTTGGAGCTTTGGTTGTTTGGTTTAGGGAGGAGGTCCTCGCCCCAAGTTTGTTTCTCTTCAGGGCCCTTCTTGCCTGGGCTCTTCCTTCCGAGTTCTTATCAGAGTGTCTTGCTCAGACTCCTTCCTCCAAAGGGACTTCTTCTTTTGTCAGGATTCTTCCTTCCATCCTACATGGATCTCCTCAGAGTTAATATATTTCTTCGCTCAGGTCAGGAGGTCAATGAGATTCTTCTGCTATCTTTTAGTCGGGGAGAATCAGAAAGGCCACTCAAGGAGTCCTTCCATGAGGGTTGAGACTGCGAGAATTGGAATGAAGTCAGTAATGTCCAATATCTCTGCATTGAAACAATAGAGATAAGCACGCAAGCTTTCCCCTTCTTGTTGCTTGACCCTCATTAGGATGGCAAAACTCTTTTTTAGCCTCTTACTGTTGATGAAGCTATTGAGAAAGAGATCAGTTAGTGCCCAAAAGAAGTAGATGGTGCCAGAAGGGAGGTAGTTGAACCAAGTTGGGTCGTTCCATACATCATTGTTAGGAAGGCTCGACACATAAGAACATTGGTAGTCCCAGAGATCAGCATCATCATGTTGAAGGCTCCCAGATGGTCGGCTCGGTCCGATGTGCCATCATATGTGGACATGGAGGGTGCTCAGAAGTTGTCATGGAGAGGTGCCTCCAAAATCTCCTGGACAAATGAGGAGATTATTTGAGGTACGTGACTCGTGAACTCCCTCTTTTCACGGGAGGGGTTATACTGTTGAGCCCTTAGAGGGGTTTTAGGTCACCGCCGGGCTTGGGGAAACTCTGAGTTGCTCGATAAGGTGGTCGTCCTTCTCCTCCCTTCTCTGGAACTTCTTTCTCACCTAGGTGTGTGAGCACCAAATCTTCCCTGGCTCTCTGAATGTGTCGGGGGAGCACTTAGTGGTGGTGTAGCCTGAGAAACTTCGTGTTCCACCGCATGGAGAACTCGAGTCAAATCCTCAATCTGCTGCTCAAGGGTTGGCCCAGTAGTGCTCCCCCTAAGCATCTCATCAAAGGACTGGCTCGAAGGAATTTCACCAACTCCTTGACCTGATCCATTGAGCTCGGCTACCCCATCGTTCTCCACTTCTTGTCCCTATTTCCACTTTGACCTTCTCATGGTTGCACAACTTATTGTTCGTATCCCCACAGACGCCACCAAATTGTTATGGCAAAAATCGGCCACTCCTTGAGATTGATGTCGGTTCTTGATCAATTGTTGGGATTTGTTTAGTTGTACGTGATATCAATGATCGCCGAAGAAGGCAACAACGAACTCTCCTAGTTCATCAGAAAGCCTCCACAAGGAAAAGAATTGAGAGGGGCGGGCCTGGCGCTGGTGTAGCTTTGATGCTCAAATTAGCCAGAGAAAGCTTGGAGGTGATGGAAAAGGAGTTCTAAGCTCGAATGTTGCCTACTTGATCCCCTTGTTTTCCCTCGTCTTATCTCTGTTTGTTGATGATGGCACCTGTCTCCTCTGTGTCAAAGGCCTTGCTTGTCGTGCTTATCCTCTTTACATATTTTTTTTCTCTGCACCTTTACTCCCTGCTATCCTTTGCCTTGCCTTGACTTTAATGACATTCTTTTTGCCCAAGCGGAATGTCCAAGGTGGGCACTTGTGCCGCTTGGATGGTTTCTTGGGATATCACCACGTGTGTGCTCCAGATAATTATTCAATGTATTTCTATAAGTGTACTTACACCGAGCATCATATTGCCCGAGCAAAGTTCTATTCTAGCACTTAAAAAAAATTTACATTGAGCAATCAATTACCTGGTTAAAAAGTGGGGCCCGTCCAATCGGGCAGGCGCTCGGGCAACCTCTACCCGGGCCATCGGGCGAATGGGTGGGGCCCACATGTTTTTTTAATTTAAAAAAAACACTTTTCAACGGATTAGTTAGCATGAATTAATTTTTTTAGAAAATAAAACAATTGGATAAGATTTTTAACGCTTATATATATATATATATATATATATATATATATATATATATATATATATATATATATATATATATATAAATTTCATAGTTTAAAAAAATATTAAAAAATTATTATGAATTAGTTTAAAAAAAACCCTCTAATTTTTAAATTTTTATTTTTTAATCATAAATTTATGAATTACTGAATTAGTTTGTATGCTTTTTTTTGTTTTTTAATTAGCTTATATATATATATATATAGGTAATGAATACTAAACGGTAAATCAATATATTAAACGGTAAATCAAATATATTAAACAGACATATCTTACCTTATTGAATCAACAATGTTCGTTACAGGGAGGTGGCGCGCCTCCTTAATCCAGGCATTGAAGGACTCTGCTACGTTGGAATACATCTCGCCCCATCTTTGGCCTTTGAACATATAGTTCGACCAGTGAGACACATCGGATTTCTGAAGAAGCCAATGATGTGCGTCAGTCGATGCGGTAAGTAGGTCGTTGACTGCGTCGTCGTATTCCTTTACCGTACATGCTTAAGCGATCCTGACAAATATGAACCAACATTCCTCCTTTAGAGATTTCCCAAGCCTAACATTTCCCTTCATGAAGTTTGCTTCCAAGTGCCGTAAGCAGTACGCATGCGGTGCAGAAGGGAAAATATTTGCGACGGCGTTGATAAGGCCCTTCGACCTGTCCGATATGAATGTAATAATCTTGGCATAGTCGTCATTCCCGTAAATGGCATCGCCAATTTTTGCCAGGAACCACGTCCAGTTGGCGTCGGTTTCATTATCAACAACAGCAAACGCAACATGAAAGAAGCCCTCGTTCCCATCTTTACCCGTCACTCCCAACAGTGTGCCCCTGTATTTGCCAAGCAAATGAGTTCCATCAACGAAAAGCAATGGCCTACAACCTCTCTTGAAACCATCAATACAGGCACGGAATGAGAAAAATGCACGTCTAAATCGCTCACCGTCCACGTCAACAATGGCAATGCTGCTAGGGTTCGTCTCTATAACCTTGTTTGCATACCAAACTAACAAGTCATAGCTGGCCACCTCACTCCCATGAAGAATACCCTTGGCCACCTCTTTCCCCAACCAAGCTTGCTTATACTTCAAATTGACACCATGATCTCACAGCATATCCCGTTGAATGTCAATAGGCCTGTACAAAGGGCGGTCTTTCAGCTTCTGCACCACACGAGCACTGACCCACTTCTTCGATGCTTTCGGATGCAACGTCATACCGATACCGCCGCCACATGTATGTGTGGAATACATCGTTTTGATTGAAAATGTTGTATGATTACCCTCTGTCGATGTGTGGACACGCCACTGGCAACCCACTGCGGCGCATTGGACAGTCACTCTCTTCTTATCGTTCTTTACGAAGTTGAAGTCAAAATTCCGTTTGATAGCGAAATTGCGAAGTGCGTCCTTAAAGTGATCACTGTCTCTAAACAGGTCACCTACTCCCAACGACACAATTTCCGCATTATCCGATAGAGTAGAAATGGCTAATGCCCCCGTAGACCCTTGCTGGGTTGGATTTGTGCCTCGATTGAGTGATATACTCTCTGAGTACGAATCCCTCCTGTTGGTGCATATATCACAAATGAAACAAATGAGATTTAAATATATTACACAGAAAGTCAAAATGTTAAGTGAAAAACCTTAGTTTTAAGCGGAAAGATAAAATATTAAACAGAAACTGACTATATTAAACGTAAACTCATAAGCTTAAGCGGAAACATGAAATGTACGAAATACAAGACATATCACGTGGATACACTAACGCGTTGGTTGATTCAACGAAAAAAGACGTAATATTTACGATGGTAATGAGGAGCTTGAGGGCACATCAACCGCCTCTTCAACGGTATCGACAATAAGGTTGATAGTGTAGCTGTTGAACATGTGGTATATGTGGCACATACGCTGAAAGTCCACCTCCGTTTCAATTGGGCAAACAGTTTGGTGTGCATCTGGTGTGACAAACCGAACCTTTACACGGGAAACTTCAAGACCCCATCGCTCACATATCTCGTCTAGTATTGACGCCCACGAAGTCAGCATAGTAAACTGCAAAACACGTCCCTCGCCCTTATATCTGGCGACTGCACAAAAGGTCTCCATTGACAACCTGCAGCAAGAGTGTGTGCCTTACACATTGGCATGGTTTTAAACTGATACAAAAAACTTTTTCCGAAAAAATGAGAAAAGGAACTCAAGACAAAAGTGAATGTTTTATCGACTAACCGTGGCCGGTGACTTGCCGAGGAAGAGAAGGAACAGAACTCGCCGGTTCAGTGAGGAATGGATGATAGAAGAGACAGATTTCTCTCCGCCAAATGGAGACAAAATGGAACAAAAGAGAACAAACATGGGCTTGAAGAAGAAGAAGAACTGAAAAAGCTAGGCACGAAGTACAAAAACCTAGTGAAAAGATGTTGAAAAGGTGGAAGATGTGATGGGTAAAAGTAAAGTTTGAAAATTTTAGCTTTGTTCTGGCGGGAAAAAAAGTAGCATACTTTGAGGGCAAAATGGGTATTATCAGTAAATGGGACTGACGGAGTCATGGCTGGGGACTAATAAGGAACAAAACCAAAAAGTAGGGACTGTCTGGGCAACTGTTCTGTTAGAGGGACTGTCTGGGAAATTTGCAAACTTCCAGGGACATAAAAATAATTTTCCCTAGATATTACAAGGAACACTATACTATAAAAATAAATTCAATAAACAAGAAGAAATACAAATTCAAAAGACAAAAACATGCGAAAGCAAGAAATCTGAGAACAATTGAAGGGAAATAATAGTTTTACCTAAACAAAGACGCCTCGAGCAAGGTTGAAACCCTAGAGATCGATCAAAACTCGACACTCTGGTTATTCCGCATGGCTTCACAACTTCATGAAATATGTATGAAAATTGGCAATTTCCTTACCGATAGGCCCAGAACCTTGCGATGAAAACCCTAATCGAGGACTAGGGAGTTCCACCAACTTGGAGGTGCTCATGTAAATGGAGATGCGAATTGAAGACTAGGGAGGTCCACCAGCTCTAGAGGTGCTCGGCCAAATGGAGATTTACAAACAAGAAGGCGAGTATATTCCGTGACTCGAAAGGGGTGGGGAAGTGACTTTTGAAAGGGTTGGAAAAGTGGCCGAAGTGGCATTTTATATTAAGGCCACTTCAACTATTTCGGTAAAATGTTGGCCAAAGTGGGGTTAGTTCATTTCCAATAGAAGTGCCCACTTCACAAAATTGTCTGAACTCACACTTCCGTGGAAAAGAAGGTCAAACTGGTGGAAGTGGGTCACTTCCGCACTTTTGCCAGCCATTTCCCCTAAATGACACTCGCCTAAAAGTGGCCAATTCTAGGGAAGTGATCAAAGACGCACTTCCAAAAAAATGGGCACCATAGATAGGTTTTAATCCTCCTCAAAAGGACTTACACATTACAATCCCTTTTTTTTTTTTGTTGTTTGCTACTATTGCGACACATACAATTTGTTTATCTTATGTAACTTGAAGATACTTGCACTACTAAATTATACTTGATATCTATATATATGGTTTTGGTCTTTCCAGCACAAATTTGGGTATTATTCCGGTCAATATTCCTAAATTTATGATAATTTATTTTTTTTAAGGGAAGAATCAATACAAGTTTGGTTTTCTCGAGTCTTATGTATTATGTATATATGGATGAAACTTTGATCCAGGCAAGACACCATATTATCTCCAAGGATGCCTGGATTATAAGGATAAAGATTTTTTATTAATTACCAACGACCTCTTGGCCTATTGGTATCAGATCCCCCGCATAGGGTGTTGTTGGTTGGGAGAGATCCTAGGTTCAACACCCCATGACCGTAAGGTGAGGACATGTGCGTTCGACACGTTGTCCGCCCCTGACTGGGAGATGCTTGTCGCTTTTGTCAAAAAAATATTTTAATTAGATGTGTATTTCTTGCATAGATCGGATCCACTAAAACAAGTTTACTAATCAAAAGCAACATGACAATAAAATCTAGAATCAATAACTTAAACACATCTCAGTATCATGTTGTGAACAGCCATTGTCCAATGGAGCAAGGATTAATCATATCAGACTAAGATACTATATTGTCTCCCACATTGATTACAAGGGAAATAAACTTGAGGCACCAATTATTACAAGGGAGGACATTAGATAGAACACATTAACAAAAATGCAAAGAAATGGTAGAATTTCAAACAGTTTTCATTGACGCTCTCCAAAGCAATATTCATGAATATGCAAGGGTACCAACAAATGTCTAACTATCGCATTTGTAATAAACTCAATGTTGTGCACAAGTGGAATCTGTTGTAATATTGCCTATTTGTTTGTTCATGAACAAATAACTAATCAACCAAAGACAAATTGGTATTAAACTAGAGAATCTTCTCTTTATCGAAGAAAAGATACAAGCTGAGAGCATCAATATATAAATGATAACAATACAACATTTGAGTCCATTGGAATTACCAAGATTAGTATTTTATCAATCCCACACTCCTAAGCCAAGGAAGAACCTCAGCAAGCCCTTCATTCAAGGTTCTAGGATTGTAATCCAACTCTTCCTTGGCTTTGTTCCAGGAATACGCCCATTGATGTCGTAAAACCCTCACAGTCTAGCATTGCAGTAAATAATGACATGAATAAATGCATCAGATTTATAAAAAGAAATAACTTCAAAAAAATATATATAAATCGGGAAAACAAAAGATGAAGCATATGATGGTGATAAAACATACTGGATAGCTAATAAGAGGAAGCTTTCCTGTTAATCGAGCGAAGAAAACTGATATCCAACCATAAATTTCTATCAACCATAGAGGGATGTGAAACAAAGGTTTTCTTGTGTTGGTAATCAGAGCAGAGATGTCAAATACATCCTTCAAAGATGCATTCTCTCCTGTGAGTAGATACCTTTCACCCAATCTTCCCTTGTACATTGCTGCTATATGCCCCTTTGCTACATCTTCAACATGACAAAATGATTCCTTATCATTACCATAACCTATATACCCTGGTAACCGGCCACTGAAACGTTCAATCATCTGAAATATAGGAAACAGAAAGATACCTCAATCTTTGGCAACGGGATATCATAAATCTTGTTTCAAGTATTCATGGATAGACTTATCTTCTTCAGAAATATCTCTAAGGACTACATTCCACCATTAGCATGAAGGCAGGAATTGATCAGATATTTCGTATCCTAAAATGCAATTCTTTGATCCATGCATAAAAAGGCAAAAGAAAAAAATTCAAACAAAAAAATGAATCAGGATTATGAGTTTAGTTTTCTGGAAAATTATGCTCCCGAATCTTGCAAGATATATACTTATATATTAATGTAAACAGCAGTAAGCATTTCATATGATGTTTGTTTCTGGGGAAGTAGGATCAAGCCTAACCTTTAGGTGTCATCAAATAGTCATATATTGTTCATGTTTCCATAGAGAAATTAGTTGCTCAGGTTTGTGATACCAGTTCTTTCTATACAAATTCACATTCATATAGATCCTTATAAACATATACAACATTCACCCAGTGATAGCCATAAGCAAAATTCTTTAGTTGCATCCTAGGCTTTCAGAGTACACTCATGATTGTAGTTTATATGTAGAGAAGCAACTTGAATACCTTTCCTAAGAATGTCTGTGTCAAACATAATTTAGTGTCAAGCATGAATTTTCAAATTGCATCTGATCCAATTCAAATTTTCCTATAAAGAGGGGCTTATTACTTTTAAGAGAAAAAAATGATGTTGTGCAAAAATGATTGGACCATAAAAATAACAAATACTTACAATGTGAGCCAGAATATTCCCAGCAGTCAGTTTTCCTGGACCATAAATAACTCCCGGATAAAGGAGAATGATTGGAATTCCATCTTGTGCAGCCTCTAGAGCAAGCTTATCAGCAATAACTTTGGATTTCTCATACTCTGTGCAAAAGACCTTTCCTGCATGAATCTGAAAGTAACTACTAATGAAACTGCATCATCAATATTACCACAAGATGCACTTGGAGCAATTGAACATTCAGCTGAAAAATCCTAGCATAAGAGAAAAAGCATGATACCTAGGATCATGTTAGAGGTTTTATAGGACATTCTACTGAAGAGCATTCAAGTCCTATGTATAAAGACCATAGAATACTGTGAGTCTGATAGCCAAACTACCATTTAGGGTACATGTGCCCTAAATAACGTAAGAAAGATCTATATTCAAATTAATTAGTTTAATGAACAATCTTAGAAAGCTTGAAGTCAAGTAGTCAGGTAGAAGATGTGGAAGTTGTCATCTCTCAAGATCTATTAGCCTTTGGAAGCTAATAGTTCCTGCAACTACCAAAAATAAATAAATGATGCTAAATATATATAACAAATACCAGAATTTGTATTACCTGTTTCTCATCGCCAACATATCCATCGGTGGGACCAAGAGCAAAAAATGACGATGTATATATTAATTTCTTTAGAGTATTTGAGTCTTTGAAAGCTTGCAACACATTTTTTAAGCCTCCAACATTGACCTAAATTCCAAGTATAAAGTAAAAGTAAGAGTTAAAGAAGGAAGTCTGTACATTATAAGCTAAGTAGAAAACATCAAGTGCATTCCTTGGCAAGCAAGTTCATCAATAGCTTAAGGTCACCAATGAGCAATTTATAACTTCATCCAAAGTTCATATCTATTATAAATTGTCAAGATTAGGCAATTGATCATCTCGCTTTGGCATAACAGAAAGAAAAGAGAGAAAATTCAAATTTTGCAAAAGATTATGTCAAGCTTCAATTATGAAACAAGATATTAACAGTCCATTACAGTTAGATGACCCAAAAGTCTCACATCTCAAAGTTATGCTATACATAGAGTTGTTGTAAAGGTATGCTATGCATTTTGAAACTAATGAATATTTGAATAGTGGAGTCCGACGAAAGTTAGAGGTAACAAGAATCATCAGAACCGCTAGCACTTACACAGAACCACTACACCCATACTATCAGTTAAGTTACTGATTAACTAAAAGTTTGTATCAAGGGACGATGTGAATTTAGCTTGTTGGAATTTAAATTCAATGAAATGAAGTGCTTCTAAGTTATTACCTGGAATTGGGTTCACATATAAAAACTTTTTTATGTAACTAAAAGAATGACTATGGAGCTTTATCAGCCTAGTAACTCCAGATTATACTCAAATTCCTTGAAACTTTACATTCACCAAGCCCAATGAACAAAATAATATCGGAAGCAACCTTTCAAATCTCAGACTTAGATAACAGCAAGCAGCATCTCTCCTCACATTCTTGGTATGGCATAATAAACGGTTACCATCCATTCATCATACCTCAGGTCAATTAGTGACTTCCTAGTAACAGGAACTACCAAACTTGCACACATATAACACCAACCAGCCACAATTAGAGAGTACATAAAGGATTAAAGTTCTATACAAGAAACAGATACAAAACCTATATTTTCTAACTTTCAACAGAAAATAAGCCAAACTCAATAAATCCTTTATAAATCGATTGTAAACTACAAATGAAAAGACCAGTTTCAAAATGCACACTCCTCACATAATAACTTACTAAAACCACATGACTAGTTCAATTTATTCAAATAAAGATCAGTCAAAAGGTCACAATTTTCTTTTGCTCTAATACTTAAAAAACCAAGGACCTCTCTCTCTCTCTATCTCTCTCTGATCTATACAAGAAGAAAAAATCAATTGAAATATAAAATGTTTCTTGAATACTGTGCATCACAGACCAGATGCATAAATGCTCCTCACAGCTCCCCTAACCAGAGAATATATACAGCAATTTTCAGGAAAAAGTACGACCCTGGATCAAATTTGTGATAGAAAACTAAAACAATCAGACTTGTTAAAGAAAAAACTTGAAAATCTAAAATTTCTAGTGTTTCTACGACACATGATAGCAAACAGACCGATGAAAAACATCACACAAGCTGGGATAATTTGAATGGAATAAAATCTCACTGAAAGGAACTGGGAGGGACTGGGAAGCCATGGCTCGACAAGTGCCGCAGAGTGGAAGATAACATCGCAGTCATGGCAGGCGGCGAGGAGGGAGGGGAGGTCTGTGACATCGCCATAAGCGAGCTCGAGGGAGTGGGAGGTGGAGATTGGGAGGGAGCTAAGTTCACTTGTGCGGCGGACGAAGGCCCTCACGAGCAAACCCTCGTCCAGCAAAGCGCGGCAGAGGAACCCGCCGAGATACCCCGATGCCCCGGTGACCAGCACACGAGTGGGCTTCGCGTCCATCGTACCCATATACCTTCACTACTAAAAGAAAAAGTCAAAGACACTCGGTGGGGGATGGTTTCTCATATAGGTGTCAACCGGGCCACCCGGGCCGTGTCAGGCACAGCCCTCGATGGCCGTGCTGGGCCCGTGCTGGGCTGCTTATGAACAGCCCGCGGTCGAGCACGGCACCACGCTGGTGCCGGCCCAACACGGCCAAACTCTCATGTATTTAGCGAATTTCAAAAAAACATACAACTATTGCAACTGAGAAATCTCGAATCTTCTCATAGTTCTCCACAATGCCCATCCTTTGCAGCGCCATCAACCTGCTGTAAGGATTGCTGTCAACCACTTCAGCGCTCAATTCCTACAACCAGCAATACATGCATCACCAATTCAACAATTTCCAAACCAATGACCAAATTATATCCAAAGAATACCTTCACTTTAGAACGCCGAATGGTAGCTGATTTCATGATGAGGGTCATAATCCTACCTACTCGCTGATCCAACTAAACAACAATGAAAATTAATTAAAACACAGTTCAAACCAATCGCACAATAGATTGTAACGCGACAATGACCCAAAATAAAAACCGAAAACAATCTCAAACTGCATTAAATTCATCACAACAGATCTATCAAAGATCAACACTGATCTGTGAAATTGGGGAAGAAGTTCACCTCTGAAATATGATCATGGTGATCGGAGACGACCAGGTTTCTCTTCAAAGCCTCGATGGATTCTTGCAGCCCTCTCAGCTCTTCCTCTCTCTCTCTCTCTCTCTCTCTCTCTCTCTCTCTCTCTCGGCTTCCTTCTTATTTGATGGGATTTATTCGAAGCCCGTCTTCGAAGAAAGGTTTCCAGTTATTGAGTGTGGATCGCGAGTTGACTCGCCCGCGTTGCTAAATGGGACTCAGTAGACCTGGCCCATTTATAAAATGGGCTTAGGTCCGTTTGGACAGCCATGTTTTTAGAGCTAGAAGTGTTTTTCCAATTAATTATTATTATTATTATATGGTTTTTGCGTGTAAAAATATAAAAAATAATTTTCTGCTTTTCCAAAAAACAACTTGGTACCAACTTCTTGGAGAAAAAGTAAAAGAAAAATATCAATGAGATTTTCTACTCATCAAATTATCCTAGCATATCAAATTTTACCTTTTAAGTGTGTTTTAAAATAAAATATTCAAACACAAAATTAATGTTAACTTATTCATAAACACGCTAAATTTAAGAGAGAAAAAATGTTCGAAGGACGCCTTAACCCATCTATGGAAGAATGGTCTGATTTTTTTTTTTATTTGTGGGTTAGGTTGTGGGGGTAAAAATAACTGTAGATACGTGGCATAATCAAAATCGTTGAGATAAAAGCCCACGTGCCAGATCTGCATCATCATCCAACGGTGGGGGATGAATTCTCAAGGGCTCTAAGAGCTGGTAAATAAGGTTTACAAGAGTATAAAAGAAGGTTGTTTGTCCACAGAGAAGGCATTCTAATTCTGTCGGATTCTGAAACCCATTCTAAATTATGGTTTCTCTCTCCCAGATCTCTAGAGATCTCTTTCTCTCTTTCTCTATTTTTGAGTCTTGACTTGACAGTCGGAGGCTCTCCTTGAGCACGAGCACTCGGATCTCTTCTTTCCCATGGTTGTCTCCCTTTTCAAAGTGAGGTTTGATTCGTGAAAGCAGATCTATGGAGGAGACCTTGATCCCGCTGAGCAAATAGAAGGATCACAGATCGTAAAACCGACCTCTTTATCAAAATCTCTTGAAGAATTTCTACCTTTTTTATCAATAATCTCTCTCATTGATCGATATCTACTCTAATCCCCAAGAAAAGCAAATCCTTGCATCAATAGTTCGGAGTCGTCTGTGGGTAACGATCATCATCTTAATGAAGAAGTTGTAAAGCTCTCTACACTAGCTAGAGGCAAGCGAAAGTCAAATCTTTGATATGATCGACGACAATGACACAGGGCGCAATTGTTAAAAGTGGTGCCCATGCAAAGCCATGCAAAGCCATGATTTTGATATTTGAGACATTATTTGTGAATCTTATTTTATACATATCAAATGTTTATTTTTCTAACTAATATTCACTAGCATAAGATGACTAGTTGAGTACTAGCATGAGATGACTAGTTGTATTAGATACAAAAGAATCCAAATGTGATCTTCTAGGACATTCAAACAGTCGCTTAGGATGACTGTAGGAGAACTGAATGACTAGTTCCTAACACCTTAAACTTGTCACAAGTTAGAGTAAACCTGGACAGTTTGCAAACATGGTTGCTATAATAATAGAGAACCATTAGATGGTGATAACCTTTCTCGGTTATACACCACAAGAAATGAAGCTTTTCGCGGCGGTTCTATATATAACCGCCGCTAAATGTATGTGGCGGCGGTTAGACAGCGGCCGCAAAGAGCAGCGTCGCGACTGTAATTAGCGGCGGTTTTGGTCAACCGCCGGTATAACCGCCACAATTTGCAGGATACAGTTAGCGGCGGTTAGAAACCGCCACTAATTGCAATTGCGTCAACCAACACATTACATGCAATTGGCGGCGGTTTTGAACAGCCGCTATTGTGTTTCGATTTTGAAATGTTTTTTTATTATTTTATTATTTTTTATTTTATAAATCATTAAAATTAAATTATATATTTTTGATTTTTTTACAATAATAAGAATTTTGAATCTATATACAACATTCAAATCAAATTTTTTAAAAAATAAAATTTATTAATAATTCACAAATTTATTACAAAATTAAATTCACATTGGTTCGTACAATTTACAACACTTTTTTTCCCCTCTTTTCATACTCTTGACTACTTGTTGGAGAAGAACACCGCGTCAACATGGAAAAGAATTTTCAATTATCTGCAAATTCAAAATAGAACAATCAGAAATAATAGAAATTTTCCCCGTCCTAAGGCTGCTAAGGAGCAGCTTATCCATATAAGGGTATGAGCAATCTGAAATTAACAAACCAGAAATTAAGATAAAACATCAAATAAAATGATGTGTACCTCTTCAGAAAGTGGCTCCAGGTGAAGTTCTTCCTCTGTAAATACCCTATGTTCCTTTAACTTTGAATCCTTTCTATAAACAACTCCACTGTCTTTGCCCTTTCTGGAGGCCTACAAACAGATACTCATAATTAGCATTAAGCATCACACAACCAGAACCTCATTTCCAACGCTTTTTTGGTGTTGGACACTATTTGAATCAAAATTACAAATTTAGATTTACACTTCAAACA
Source organism: Dioscorea zingiberensis (assembly GCA_026586065.1). Taxonomy (NCBI): domain Eukaryota; kingdom Viridiplantae; phylum Streptophyta; class Magnoliopsida; order Dioscoreales; family Dioscoreaceae; genus Dioscorea; species Dioscorea zingiberensis. The sequence continues at coordinate 4,923,136 of CM048823.1, read as the reverse complement.
GAACTTAGTATTGATTGCATCTCAACATGGACATAAATATATGAAAGGTATACGATAAACAACATCAGGAGATGTAAGCACAAATTAAAAGAACAATCAAAATCTGTTGAAATTTCATGGTAAAGTAGAGTAGCCCAAGAATGCTTAAAAATGAAGACCAAGACTATAAATGAAAAAGAGGTTTGCTAAACAAAATGAGAGGAAAACATTTACAATGACAAAACATATTTCATGGTAAAAACAACAAGATTTATCTTGGGGAGATCAAAAATAGGGAAATTTATAGTAAGATGGTATGCAAAAACCCTTCATACAAATTTAAGACAGGAAAAAGATAGTGGTGATAATTGAATGAACAGGTAACTCAGAAACAAGAAAAATAAGAAAGGATTTAAGTGTTAATACAATCAATTTGGACACCCCAATAACTTACCTGATATAGAGGCATAAAAGTGCTCTGATTCATTGTCGTCATCAAAGGCTGACTTGGCAGCAGCTATCTCATGAAAGACATAATTTTTAAATTGGGAAAGTAAAATTAAACCTTGCAGTCCCAAAAAAAAAAGTGATTGAAGATGGCAACTAGAATATCCAATAGAAATTTCAGTAGCAATAATTTCCAACATAAATATGGTGAGCAACCATCAAAAGCAATACCATTGAGATAAGATTCCACAATAACATTGAACAAATTGGCAGAAGAGGCTACAGCTTCAGTTGAAAGTGATGTTATGATAAAATCTGATCTCTGCACCAAATAATAATGAGTCCTGAATACAATCACACTCCACCAAACAACTAAAAATTATTAAATCATAAAGCTTGGATGCATAGGTGATTATGCAAACATAAAGCGGCTGTAGCTGATGTGAGTCCTGACCATGTAGCTATTTGCCTAAGGAATGGAGTGTAAAACACCTGAATGAAACTTAACCATATTGTAAAAGATTCAGAGATCTATATATGTTATAAGTTGATGCTAACTAGAAATAGATAACAGTGATCTTAAAGCTTACAGCACTGCTAACAAGACCTCTAGTCTTAGCCAGAGGCATCAAGCCTGTGATGCTTAAAAGAGACAGAGACCCAAGAGGGAACACTGAATGTGGCTCAACAGCAAATACTGCAGATTTAAAAAAAAAACAAAACAAAACAAAAAAAAACAAAAAACAAAAAGTTTTTCAAAGCTCATTGATAATTATAAAACACATCACCACAAGCTGAAAATATATAATTAAATTGAAATACCAAAAGCTTTATTTGGATCAAATGCCTTTGCATCCTCAATATGCAGTGTCATTGGGAAATAACCAGGGACGTATTTCCCCACATATCTGTCTGACAAAAACACTGCAGATTAATATTACACTTGGACATATATCTCCATGGAAATATGAAAGATTAACAAACTTAATTAATTAATTAATTAAACTTTGTCTTAAATCTAAAAGTTATTGAGGAATGAATATTAACAGTAATTAACCTGGCAAAGGCCTGGCCAAGCTTGCTGTTATTATTCAATGGGACAGCCATGAGAATAAGCAGAAACCCCAGAATCCTGAACAGCCATAAACAGAGAGGGACTCATGCATCAGTGCAAAGATAGGCAAGAGAATATTCTATAGCATTATACAATATATATACAGGTGGCCAAAACTACATTGCCATTTCAAGAGGATAAAAACAGATTCACGAGCTATTTGATATTAACCATTTTGATAGAAGTAATTAAAAGAACAAAGGTGCAGACTATGTCCATTCATTTTTAAGAAGGATTTGTGATCCAGAATTAAGTGCATACCCCAGGAATAGACATCAATGTTCTTCAAGCCGAACAAGTTATATCGCAACCTAATTCCAAGGCGTTGTTGAGAGCCAAATCAAAAAGATATATATAAAATCAACATGTATTTCCTACATATAACTAATGAAGGCAAAGAGGACACTACAAGAAGATGCAAGCCCTTCTATAATTCATTAGAGAAGAAAAAAAAAAGTTCATCAAGGCACTGACAGGCCACCTGTTCCCCAAAAATGGAGTTACTTCAAATGCAGACCAATAACCACAATAATATAACCCTTCATCAAATTAATAAATCTGACCTTTGTATGGAGTTTCACCTGGGCCACAAAGATCAGACAGTGCAGTAGCAACTGATGAAACAACATCTTTTTCTTCTAACTACAAGAGCTGCTAATTATCTGATTCCCTGTCAATCCTTGACCTTGTATCCGACTTCTTATCTGCAGAAGAGACAAATGATTTTGTACTATAGTATGAAAAATTCTAGAAAAATAATCTACTCACTGATACTAGAGGACGATCCGAAGCAGTGGTGGCCGGCTTCTCAATCAGCGTCGCCGGAGCAACCCTAACAAACAAGCTTCCGATCTCGAAGAGCAAAAACCCAAGAAAATTCGAAACAATAAGTTGAATCTAGATCTAGTAACCGAAACAAACGAAATAATGCAAATGCATAACTCAATAGACGGCAGGGAAGACGATATCCATGGGGGAGCAGAGATTAGAGATGACTTCTTCTCAGGAGACCGACTAAGAGGGGAAATAAGCTCCAGGCGCGCGAAATTGAAAAGTTAGGGTTGGGTTTTTCGGAAGAGCAGAGAGGAGGGAAATATAAAATTCGGCGCGATTGGGAAAAAAGACACTTGCGGCGGTTATAAGTAACCGCCGCTATATGATTTCAATTAGGGGCAGTTTAACGGAAAACGCCGCCAGAGTTGGTCATTAGCGGCGGTTTAAGTTAAAACCGCCTCCAATTGAAAGATATTAGCGGCATTTAACACAACCGCCGCATAACCCGCCGCGAATTCCTGTATTAGCGGCGGTTCTATAGAACCGCCGCTAAATGTCCGACGCAAACTGCCTATATTCTTGTAGTGATAACATGTGGATGCACTCTATTATTTGGGTGTGTACTACACATTGATAGGCCAACCAAGAGAGCATGTTGCTGAAACACCCTGTTTACAACACCATTAGGATTGAGGACGCAAACCGATAGTTCTAAAAAATAGATGAACCTCAAAAGAAAAAAGCCTACCTAACTGAACACAGTGACAACCCTAAGAGTTCTAAGAACTCTCATCAATTTTCCCCTAAAAGGAAATCCTTTAAGGCTAAAGGCAAACCTCCCCATGGTCGTCCTCAAAAGTTTCAACAACCCAAAAACCCTTCCTCTTCTTCCAAACCTTCTGGGAAAAACATTAAACACTGTTTTGTTTGTGGTAGGACAAACCATGTAGCTCGTAATTGCTTCTTTTGGAAGACTGAACCTGTTCAGAAGAACTCTGGTCCACCCAAACCGCAAGCAAATGTACTTGAGATACATGCACCTTTCTCTGGGACCCACTTTAGGTCAGTCTCCTTCATTCCTTCTGTACATCTAGCTTACCAAAACTTAGAATGGTTTCTTGATTCTGGAGCTAACGTCCATGTATGCGCTGAACGTTTCTGGTTCTCCACTTACCAGGTCTTAAGTGGAGGAAGCGTGGGAAATAGACCAGTTGCACATGTGCTAGGGAGAGGACGAATTGACTTGAAGATGACATCTGGAAAAGTCCTCACCCTACTGGATGTTCAGCATGTACCTGATATTAGGAAGAATCTTGTTAGTGGTTCTTTACTTATCCATTGTGGTTATAAAATTGTACTAGAGTCTAGTCGTCTTGTAATATCTGAGGGAAACCTTTTTATTGGCAAAGGCTTTGTATCTGGTGGATTATTTGGACTTAATATATGTGAACCTTTTGATTTATCTTTTAATGAAAACTTTGATTTTGCTTCTTCATCTTCTGTTTTGTTAAGTTTTGAATCTTCAAATGTTTGGCATGGAAGATTGGGCCATGTGAACTTTGGAACCATTAGAAGGTTAATGAACCTTGATTTGATTCCCAAATCAAAGATTGATCAAGGTTCTAAATGTCAGATCTGTGTCCAAGCCAAACTGCCTAAGAAACCTTTCCAACACATCAACTGAAACACAAACTTACTTGATTTGATCCATAGTGACACTTGTGATTCATGTAGAACTCCTACTAGAGCTGGAAACCGATACTTTATCACTTTCATTGATGATTACTCCAAATTCTGTTATACCTACTTGATCAAATCCAAAGATGAAACCCTCAATAGTTTATGATTTTCAAAGATGAAGCCGAGAACCAGTTAGGTAAAACCATTAAGACCCTTAGTCTGATAGAGGTGGAGAGTATACTTTTAATGCAATGTCTTTGTTTTGTGAACAAAATGACATTGTATATGAATTTACTGCTCCTTATACACTAGAGTCAAATGGGGTTGCTGAAAGGAAAAACATAACTTTAATAGACATGGTAAATGCCATGTTGTTAAGTCCTGGTGTACCCGAGAGGAGGTGTAACGCCCTGGAAATTTTCATGATTTAATAAATTATTTTCTGGAGAAAACAACTGAGATTAATTAGCACATAAAAGACATTAATCACTTTAACAACTTAATTAAGGGAAACCAGGAGTTTATGAAATTAAATCCGATCTCGCAACATTTTGGGCCCGAGAAGGCTGTATTGGGCCAGGCTAAATAGACTTGGATAGTTGGAGATGGATTGAAGAGGTTAATTCCGGATTAGTAACTCGAAGATTAGTAAGTGTTAAATTAAATTTAATTATTCAGTGAGATATACGAAAAAAATGTAAGTTCCGATAAAGCATGTTTGACAGAGTCAAAAGCCGGAAGATCGGGATCTCGGTCGGGTGCGTAGCGCAACCCGTGAAGTTACAGGAGGACCCGTGACCACCGAAATGATGTAAAGAACGAATAAAATAACAATTAATAAAATATTAATTAATAAATCAATCGCCTCGATCCACAAAATGTGGATCTGGTCGGGAGAAAGGTTAGTTCCTGTGGTTGTACAGTCCAGAGAACACACCATGAAGCAATGTAAATAATAATATTTTAATATAAAATATTATACTTTAATAAAAGGAGCTGAAGCTTATAAAGAGAAAGGGAAAGAGAGAGAGGGGAGATTATCATCTCCCTCTCCCTCTCGTTAGCCGGTCAGCGCCTCCCCACCCTTCTCCTACCTCCGGCCGCCACCAACTACGGTTGCTCGCGCCGGCGACCAGCACACAGCCCCCGCCTGGCACCCTCTTGGCCGCAACACCGCCCACGTCACCGCGCTGCCGTGTCCCCTTTCCGGTGAAGCTTCGGCCTGGAGAAGCGCGCGTGGCCGACGGACGGACCGCGCTGCCTCACGCCGGTGACCCAAGCCACTTCTGCTCCGCCTCCTGGACCAGATCCAACGAACGGTGAAGTGTACCGACAATCTCCTCTCTTGCTTCCTATCGGTTCTCAAAGAGACTGAAAAAAAACATTACGGGGGAAGTCAAGACGACGGGAGCTCGAGTCAGTCGTCGACGAACGTCCAAACACTAAGAGAAGTCTAGGAGAAGGTAATTGGGGTATAAACTATGAGATTAATTAAGGAGGCTTGGATGCATGTTTGTAGAGACTAATTGGATCATAGATGCTATGAAATGTATGTCTTAATTGATAAGTTTGATTATGGTTTAATTGGGGAGTGTATGTATGATTCCGGGGCCCTCCGATTAAAGGAGGTGCTGCCGAAATTCTTGCGAAAATCCTAAGTAACTAAGGTTAAATTAACCTCCATGATTCTTGTCTAACATATAATTTCACCTAAGAAACATGCTAGAAGCCTTGGAGCTGAAATGTGTAATTAAACAATCCCGTATTTTTACACTTTAAGAATACGAAGTAGTGTTAAGAGGAATCATGCTTTAAATTTAGTTGATGAAATTATAGTATTCTAATGTGTGAAGTAGTTTATGGAATGAGAATATGGTTTTCGTACTCCTGAAAGTCTGTATTATTTTATTTTTATTTTAAGGAGAAGGACAAGGAAAAGGCAAGAGCACGGCCGTTGTTGCTGAAGAATCTAGCCAGCCGTAAGGACGACATAGACTAAGGTGAGGGAACACAACTGTAAATCTTCGCAATTTATTGTATTTTGATCGTGTTGATCTTTGGAGATTTCATGTTATGAAATCGTTATGATGTTCATGAAATGTTTTTCAGTTTTCAAACATGATTTGCCGATTTATTCGGAGTTTGAATTTATGTTTATGAAAAGTATGTGAAAATATTGCACATTTTTAGAAATTGTCATGATGGACATATTAGTGCATTGCATCATACTCGAATACATGTCTACGCTAGACGTGGCTCTACGATAGAGCCAGAGAGTACGGTACTAGGTAGGGAAGGGGTGGTTTTATATGATTCTATTTTTTTATTTGTCCAACTATCTGTTTTCAAACCCTTCTGATTTCAAGAAAACAAAACCCCATTCTCGTACTCTCTGAGTGCTTAGTATACGTATATACTCTTATAGCTCACGGTTGATGAGTTGATTCGACCGGAGAGATATTGAGTGTTGGTTTATTCCACTCTTGTGCCGTTGTATGAGAGTAGAAGTGTAGATGACACTAATATGATAGAAGATGAGGATTTAATTCCATAGTTTGTCACATCCACGGTTGTTGATACGGTCCAACCTGGAAGGCTACTGGCTTGATACGGTCAGCCAGGACATTTGTGGAATTTATTTCCCACAAATGAGGATTTGTTTCCATAGCTTGTCACCTCCACGATTGTTGATACAGTCCAACCTGGAAGGCTACTGGCATGATACGGTCAGCCAGGACATATGTGGAAATCGATTCCCGTCTGATTATAAAAGATTAAAGAACTAATTAAGAGCATGTTATATGTTTTCTTTGAACATTGCCATGGTTTTCATTATGATCAGCATACTGTTATCCATGTTTTAATTATTGTTCAGACTTTGTATTTAATTCTTCGATATTGTATTATTTGAAATTGAAGACATACAGGTTAGTAAACCTGACAGTAGTGTTAGTCCCTCACTGAGCTCCTCTAGCTCACCCTGTGTTATGATCTTTTGCAGGTAGTAAGCAGGGTCATGGCACTGCTTAGAGTGGGAGTTAGGGTTTGGATTCCCTTAGTTGGCTCTGACCACCTGGCCCGCATCATTTATCTTATCTCTTGTTGTATGATTTGGGGAGTATGTTAACTCCCATCTAGACTTGGTGTGTTATTTGAGACAGTATGGTTTGTAATAGTATTGTACTTGATTTTATATTTCTTTAATATTAGTTTGATTATGAGTAATTAATGTTTTTATATAGCCTTAGGCCGGGGTTCACTCCCTGACCTGGCTGGTGTGACACCTGGGTCCTGGAAAGGATAAGAGTGTTACAGGAGGCGTTGCTCTCAGCCTATTTTATCTTGAATAGGATTCATTTTAAGGATCGTAGCACAACACCCTATGAACTTTGGAAAGGAAGAGCCCCTCAGCTCAACTACTTCAAAGTGTGGGGGTAGTTGGCTAAGGTAAAGATTCCTTACTTCAGAATCAGGAAGATAGGTCCCAAAACTGTTGATGTAGTGTTTGTAGGATATGCTCTAGACAACAATGCTGGAAGATTCCTAGTTATTAACTCAGAGGTGAGTGAAAAACCAGGAACACCATCATTGAAGCTAGAGACGGAACCTACTTTGAAAACATCTTTCCTCCGGAGTAAGTCCCACTCCATCCGTGCCTTCTGGATCAGTTCATGCGCCTACGGAGGAAGCCAGAAGAAGTAAGAGGGATAGGATTGAAAAGACCCTAAGTGATGGTTTTGTTACTTTCATGATAGAGGACACTCGTAGTACTGTCCAGGAAGCTATGAAAGATAATGAGTATCATTCAATCATGAGCAACAATACTTGGATTTTGACTTCCCTGCCCCTGGTAACAAACCATTGGGTTGTAAATGGGTGTTCAGGAAGAAGTTGAGACCTGATGGATCTATTGAAAAGTTTAAGGCTAGGTTAGTTGCAAAAGGGTTCAATCAAAAGGAATGATTAGATTATTTTGACACCTACTCACCTGTAGCTCGTACCACTACCATTAGAATCCTTATAGTGATAGCATCTGCCTTCAGTCTTGAAATCCATCAGATGGATGTAAAAACCGCCTTCTTAAATGGTGATTTAGAGGAAGAGATTTACATGGAGCAACCTGAAGGTTTTGTTGTCCCTAGACAAGAGCACAAGGTTTGTAAACTTGTAAAATCTCTGCATGGACTTAAGCAAGCCCCTAAATAGTGGCATGCCAAGTTTGACTCTACAATCATCTCGTATGGTTTTGTTGTAAACATCTATGACAGATGTGTTTACAACGAAGTGGTAGATGGAGGATGTATGATAGTGTGTTTATATATTGATGATTTACTAATCTTTACCACTGATTTGAACCTAGTGAATGATGTTAAGAATTTTCTGAGCAGTAAGTTTGACATAAAAGACCTGGGAGAAACTAATGTGATCCTAGGTATCAAGCTTACTAGGTCTACTTCTGGCATCATATTATACCAATCTCACTACACTGAGAAAGTGTTAGAGAAATATGGATATCTTGATTGTAAGTCAATAGCTACACCCTATAACCCTAGTATACATCTCAAGAAAAATGAGGGTGAACCTATCAATCAAGACCTCTATGCTCAAATTATAGGTTCCTTGATGTACTTGTCTAACAGAACTAGACCTGATATTGCTTATGCAATATCTTGACTGAGTAAATACACCAGTAACCCAAATCAAGAACATTGGATTGCTCTTGAGAGGGTTCTTAGATTCCTAAAGGGTACTATGCCTCTTGGACGAAGGTATATTGGATTTCCCAATGTGGTAGAGCGATATACAGATACCAACTCGATATCTGACTCAGTTGATTTGAAATCAACCTCTGCCCAAGTTTTCCTACTTGGTAGAGGAGCTATCAAATGGAAATCTGCCAAGCAGAAGCTCAATACTAGGAGCACCATGGAAGCTGAATTGATTGCTCTTGATTCTACTTGTACTGAAGCTGAATGGATTAGGAATTTGTTATTTGAAATTCCAATTTATGCCTTCTCCTATGCCCCTATTGCTATACATTGTGATTCTAAATCTGCTATTGAGTTATGTAAGCGTGAAAGTACAAATGATAAAATGAACAGGTATATGCGGATCCGACACAAGTCAGTATGAAGACACTTCAAGCACAACGTTGTAAGCATTGATTATGTAAAGTCATAGCTAAATCTTGCGGATTGCCCGACTAAAGGACTATCAAGACAAATGATAGCCGAAGCGTCGAGGAGAATGGAGCTTAGCCCATAAAGGTCAATAACCATAGTAACTCTACTTCCTTGAATGGAGATCCTAGGATGGAAGTTCAAAGGGAAGTTATTGATTGGTTGACTGGGAGAGCACCCTACATATATCTGAGATATATATATTATCATTATTATTACCCTATTCCTGTGGTGCGTGCTCTCATGTAGTGGTTAGAGGTTAAGCATAGCTCTTAATGAGATTAAAGGTTGAGTTTAACAGATATCTTTGAAGATCTCACCTATATGGAGATAGCTGTCAGGCCGCAGCTATGAGAGTATTAGGGCAAACTCTCTAGTAATCTCCATGAACATGGTATCGAGCGCATGGCCAATAATGCGCCAACCCTGTTATGTTCAAGTATCACATAGGATCCTCACTAGAGTGGAATTTTGATTCAAAGGGTTGTAGTTCAAGACCTAGTTCACTACTATCTCTATCAGTTGGAAGCTTTAGTGAAGGGTTAAGGTTCAAGTCTTTAAAGACACCTTCGCTTGATTTTATGAAAACTCGAGGTTGTATTTTCCTTGTTTCCTCAGTGTTTTGATCACCATTTCATTGTTCCTCCCTTATGTTCTCTTGTGAGTCATATTTTGAGTACCTATTTCCTTTTGAAACTCGTTGTTTGAAACTTATTCAAACTCCGTTGGCATTCTTGTATTGTTCATTACTCATATCCAGGTTATGGATGTAGTGGGGGATTGTTGGACGTGGGGCCCATACCCATATGCTTGTACATCCAAACCTGGCCTTTTAGACTCCCAAGGCTTGCTTTATATCACATCAAATAAATTAAAAAATCAGCCCACTTTGTAAGCTTGAAACCAACGGCCTTCTTTGATCCATTGGATCACTTGAACGGTTAGATTTACAACCGTTGGAGTTGCCCCTATATATACACCATATCGTAAACCCTAGCAACCACCAACCAATGAAACTCATCTCTTCTTCCTCCCAACTGAGCTCCTTTCTCATTGGCTGCATTCTTTCTCCAAGCAACCATCAACCTTTGGGTGATACTTGAGCGCAACTCTTTGCTGAACGTGCTAGGCGAAGAGAACTGATCTTGCTTTGGGTTTGAGTACCTTAGTACAAGAGTGAGGTTGAGAAAATATCACACGAGGGAGGCTAATTTTGTGTTAAGGCAGTGCCTTCGCACGCCAAGCCCAGGCTAGATCCTTCTAACTTAATTCCTTTGTGTTTGCAGATTTTCTCCTGAATTCTTTGTTGATTTAAAGTGTGGTTTTGCATGTTATTTTCAGTGATTTTCCTAACACGAGAGTGTTCTTCATGATCAAGAACGACTTTTTTGGATGAGAATTTGGTACAGTAGTATGTCGTGTCAATGATTTCGAAGTGGATGATCACGCGTGGGTTGGTTTCAAACTCTTGGCAGCATCTGTGTGGCCCGTTGATGATCACTAGAGTCACATCAATTCGAGCCCGACCATTTGTAGCCCGCCGACAAAAAGGGTGGGTTGGACTGGCCTTTTGTAGGCCCGCTTGGAGGCTGGCCTACATGTGCCATGGCGGTCAGCTTTGGTTGGTGGTGGGCGGGCTTTGGGCGGGCCAACCCGCCCCTTAAAATATTTTTTTAAAAATTAACTAAAAATAATAATACATAATTCTAAAAATCTAAAAGACTAAAAGTAAATCCCTAATTCCCAATAACCTAAAAGTTATTTGAAGTTAGGAAATTAGGAATTGTGTTATTTGTGTATTTGGAGCCTTGGACATTTATGATTCTTGTTGGATTTAATCATTTAAAGTAAATAAATGTGTATGATTTAGCCAATTATATTTGTCTTTGGAATGAGTGAAACTGGAGAAGTAAAGAAAAATTTATCAATATTTTTTTTTCAATAGCTCATCCATTTAAAAATTTGAATTTCTTCATTCAAACAAATCTAAATTTTTTAAAAAAAAATTGGCGGGCTGGCCCACCCAACCCATAGCCCATGGCGGGTCAGGTTGGGCTGACATTTTGCCAGCTTGACGGGCCGCGGGCCGGCCAGCCCCGCCGGCCCATTATGAGAGGTCTAATGATCACAGCCGACACCGCTATTGCCGACCACAGCGTGAACGCATGCTTATGCTGCATGGTTTCAATGGATTGTGATTCTTGTGAATCCATGCAAGCCAACTTCTTCTTCTTCTTTTTTTTTTTTTTTTCTTCTTCTTCTTCTTATGATCTAGCTTCTGCTACTTCTAATAAATAGATTATGGATGAGAAGAGGAGTCCCCTATTCTTACAACAACTCTAATCATAATTGTTTTCCTGGCAGGATTCAAATTCTGGTTTTGATCTGAATGCATCAAATTAGGACACCAATTAATTTTGTTTGTTGATGTAATCAATGGTTGAGCTTACTCATGTAGTCATGTTGGAAATGAAATTACTGGGACCAAGGTCATGCCCAATTATTACCTTGGATTAGGTTCTTAGAAAGAAGGCTTCATATCATCCTCAACCTAATCAACAAAGAGCTGTTGATTTTCCGTGGTTCTTGATCTTGCTGTTTTATATAGCTATTGATTTCTTGTATATTACTAAGCAAAATAAATATTAATTTTAATATATAAAAAAAATCAAAAATCAAAAAATTAGGGTGAGATTTTAATTTTTTTTCAGAATTTTGATTTTTTCAATTTTAAAGATATATATATCTTCGGACTGTTATAGATCATTTTAATTTTTAAAATATAAAAAATTAGATTGAGATTTTAAAATTTCTTAAAATTTTAAATTATAAAATAACATAAATAGTAAAACTTCCAAAATAATCGCTCAAACGTATTGTCAAATAAAAATAAATTAGTTTTTGAAGTAATTAATTACTCAATTATTAATCTTTTGAGAATTTTTAGACCAATGAGCGCACACGAGAGTAGTATTATGCAATAAGGTATTTATCAATAATTACCTAGTGGCCGAATGGTAAACCGGTTGCGCTCCTCGACACCCACCCGGGTTCGAGGGATGCTGAGGGGTGGCGTGGTGAGAGTCTTTCAGTGCACGTGGAGGTATAAAACCAAAAATCCGTGTCTTTGGGGCTCGATCCCGCGTCGATTCACGTCCGTGGGTAATCCTAGCTAGGCAGGGCTGACCGCCTGACTCTTATGTCCCAAAAAAAATAATTAATTCTTTAAACTATTAGTTTTTAATGTATTTACTTTAAAAAAAAGTTATCATATTCCAAAGTTGGAATAACATGTCTAGTTAAAGTTAGTAACAGATCCATAGATTGCATTTAAAATCTATACTTTTAGTTGAATTCTTTAATAATTTTTTAATTATAATCATTTAGATAATTTCATCCTTATTTTCATCAATCTTTATACAGATATGTCTAGGTCCTAGAATGGGGCAAAAACTTATATGGACCCGGGCTCACCTATCTTTAAGTGAGCCCCCCTCCATTATGCTATTTAGAAGATGTTTTAAGTATTTCCAACCGTACGGATGGGAAGATCATCGAAAAATAAACTAGCATATCCATTTTCATGTAATTTTGTGACAGTTTGGTCCTCCCACTTAACGGTTGAAATTCTAAAAATCTGAACCGTTAAAATTTTTATAAAATTTCAACCGTTAAGTGGGGGGACCAAACGGTCACAAAATTATATGAAAATTGATATACTAGTTTATTTTTCGATGATCTTCCCATCCGTACGGTTGAAAATACTTAAAACATCCTCTAAATAGCATAATGGACCGGGCTCACCTAGAGATAGGTGAGCCCGGGTCCATGCAAGTATTCCTCCTAGAATGGATATATTTTTTTCCAAATGTATTTTTAACAAAAAAATATATTTTTATTTTTTAAAGCCTTGAACTGCACCACCAAATTAGTTTATCCAACACCAACTTAAAATTTAAATATATATTTTTAAAAATAAAATAAAATTTATTTTTGAAAAATATAATGAACAAAGCGGATTCGGGTACGGCCCGAATCCGTTTTCAACTGCGGCGCTATATAGGGCCCCACTGCAACTAGCCGCCAGCTCACTGGGCTCCATTTGGATCGTTCTTCCCTCTTATCTAAACCCTAATCACCGTTCTCTCTCGAAACCCTAATTCGTTGCGATTTCCCCATTGGATCCTTCGCCATGGAGCTCCCCGAGAGCGATTTCGAGCGCCTGATGTTCTTCGAGCACGCTCGCAAGACCGCTGAGGCCAGCTACGCCAAGAACCCTCTCGATGCCGATGTGAGCGATCCCTATTTTCTCCCTTTTACTCATGTTTTTATAGTTTCGAGGTTTTTTGCGTCCTTAGTAGATGGAGCCATGTTGCTTTTCGGAGTTGAAGCATCACGATTTTGTTGAAAAAGTGGTTATTTCATCAGTCAAGAAGATCATCACGGCGCTTGCATCTCCATTTTTTTTCTTGATTTTTTAGCGCTTATGATTTTGTTTTTCTTATGTTTCTCTAGTGTTTTCCTTCTTTTTTCTTGTAATAATTGGACCGCTGATAATTAATATTTTCTTGAAGTAGAAACCCTAATCCACCTATATGATTTTTTGACTGTAGCTTTAGAATGATAAGTTTATGACCTGATCTTTTTCTTTAGAATCTTACAAGGTGGGGAGGGGCTCTGCTCGAGCTCTCCCAGTTTCAGTCTGGCACCGATGGTACCAAGATGGTAGAAGGTAGAGTTTTTTATGCAAACTTGCTTCATTTTCTGGCAATTTATGTATTTCATATGTTTCTAGTTTTTCAAGTGGCAAGACGGAAATACATTAAATTTGTATGATACTCTATTTTGTGTTACTACAGATGCTATTTCAAAATTGGAGGAAGCACTAGAAGTAAATCCAAGAAAGCATGACACTTTGTGGTGTTTGGGAAATGCCCACACTTCCCGTGCTTTTTATACTCCAGAGTTTGACACGGCGAAGGTATTCTTCACAAGGGCCACTCAATGTTTCCAACAAGCCTTGGAGGAGGTACCATCTCAGCCTTTGTGACTTGGTTTCTTTAAATTTTATGTCCACATCAAGGGATTCTACAGTGACTCATTTATTACATGGTTTACAATGTTGCTGACAATTTACTGAAGCTTTCATTTTTTGTCATTGTGGGAGAACTAATGTCTGGGTCTCTTGTAGGATCCTGGGAATGATGTGTACTTGAAGGCTTTGGATATGTCAACCAAGGTGTTTTGACTTTATTCAAGTTATATCTAATTTCAGTGTTCTAGCAATTGGTATTAATATGATTTTTTATTTTCTAGTTTTATACCTTTTTCAGTTCAAAGTGAATAGTCATGAAGATATAATTGTTTGATTTGAATAATAAAATCTTCAATAAGCTTGATCAATGTAGTCAAATTATTAGTGCAGGTTTTGGTTGTAAATTGCTATTGTTGTATGGTAGGCAATATGTGGACATCATGATCTCACTACCTGGTTGTCCATATATCATGCAACATGAGATGAAAATGTTATAATTTATCAGTCCGTGCAAACCTTGTAATTGTTGTTTAGTCATAGACCTGCAAATACTCTTGAAACATGAGGGGTCGGTATGCATAAGCCACTGTAAAATAAGAAAAACCTAGCTATGGTTGCAGGTTTTGTTATGGAAAGGTTATTCTTGGAGGTTATAGGAGAGTATAAAGTTAGATCAGTTATGTTTATTTTATGTTGGAAAATTTGAATAGTTATTTTGTTGGTTTACCGCATTTTGTTCTCATTGATTCACAGTTATCTATTTTGTGCGTGTGCAAATAAATGTGCCATGTTTCTAAGGGGGAATATCTAAGAATATTACAGTTTATTCTATACTATAATATGAATAAGTTTTTGTTTGTGCTTGATGTTCTATTGGGAGTTCTGAAACCAAACATTGGGTGATCTATTTTCTTGATTGTGGATTGTTCATTTATATAAAAACATAGTATTTAAAGATTGTGCATATTCCAACTGATTCCTAGGAAAGTTTGACCTGGTAATTGTTACTGTTCTTTATAAAAGGAAGTTAACTTATGAAATAAAAGATGGAATTAATTAGAAGCTAGAATTGTGGAGAAACACCCTTGAAAGTAGAGGCTTTCGGCTTAGTAGAAGTAAAACAGAATATATGCATTATAATTTTAATCAAAGTAGGAGGGACGAAGTGGAAGTTACACTAGATGAAGTAAAACAAAATATATGTGTTAGAATCACAAGATTAGATAAGATTAGAAATGAACACATCCGACTGAAGGTGCATGTTGCATTAACTGAAGATAAAATAAGAGAAGGGTGTTTAAGATGGTTTGGACATGTACGTTGTAGACCTCTAGGTGCCCTGGTTAGAAAATGTTCTAGTTTTAAGGTAGAAAAAGGGGTAAAGGTAGACCAAGGATTACATGGAGAGAGGTAGTGTCTAAGGACTTACGTCTATTAGATGTTGATCCGGATCTTGTCTTTGACAGAGCTACATGGAGACATAATTCATATAGCCGACCCCATCTAGTATGGGGTAAAGGCTTAGTTGTTGTTGTTGTTGGTTTTTTTTATATGTTACTTTGGATGAAGGGGAGAGATTAATGATTTCTTATTTGTAACCAGTTACATAAATACTAGTCGGTCTTCATTTTCCCGAATTTTGCTGAATATGATTTTTTACCGATGTTATTGGGATTTTGCACTGTGGGATTATTGAAAGAAATGAGTTATCATCACAGAAAGGCGATTGAAATCTCTATAACTTATTGGGTGCATCAATGTAATTAATATTCAGATTTAAAAAAAAGTAAAGTAGGAATGTTTCTTAAAGTATTGCTGAGAGGAGCGGATCATCATTTTTTCTCTTATATTATACAAGGGTTGCTAGCTTTTTTATGTAACTTCTAATGGATTGGTCTGGATTTGACATTTGAGTTGACTGCTAATACAATGAGCTTATTGACACATCAACAATTCAAGCTCATTTACAAATTTGATTTGATATTTTAATCTTTTATAAGTTTGCACTAACTAATTCCACTGCAAGCAGTTTTTTGTTTTATTTTAATGATATTCCTGTTCAATCAGCTTAGTCAATTTAATGAGATCTACTTTTCTTTCCTTTTGATTTCTGATTGAAACTGTGTTTTATCATCATTTTGACTTTGTGTTTTCAATGATTTTGCTAGTATCAATATTTGCACTTTCTTTATAGCAGAACCTGTTTTCTAGCGTACTGATCATAGTGATATGTTTTTTTTATCAAATATGTATTATTTGACAAGTCCTTTGAAGAAACAATTCTGCATATTACACTATATTCTTGTTTGCTTGTCATATAATAAAAGTGTGAAGTAACCATATTTAATTTTACCAGGCACCTGAACTCCATTTGGAGCTCCAAAGGCAGATGGCCAGTCAACAAGCTGCACTAGGAGGACCCTCATCAAATGTGAAGGTAAATTTTTCCTTGTCTACTTGGGGGGCATGTGAGATAAATTGCAAATTTGAGTTAATTTTATATCTTCTACTAAAGCATTGATGAGCATGTTGTACGACATGTATGTTATCTTTCTTATTTATCTCTCTGTTTAAATCATTGTTTGGGTGCCAATGCCTAACTACATTATCTGATCTGCAATCAGTGGTGTGAATAGTTTTTTATATTGAATGTGAATGAACTGATTAAAATATGCTAAATTTTAATGTTTCCTATAGTTTCCATTTTTTTTAAAGTATTTTAAAGATCATCCAGATCATGCTTTAACATTGACCTAGACTACTGCATATGGTTGATGCTTTCAATCTTTATCATCTCAAAATTGTTTCGTAAATTTGTGTGTATTCTGAAGCAGGACTGACACAAAATTGATGTAGGTTCCTCTGAACAATTACTGCCTATAGAGTTGAGTTGTGACTTGAGAGGAAATTAGTTAAGGTGATAGGCTAGGCAACGTGTTGGACTTAAGGAGTATGGTTATTTCTGCTGTTGGGAGAGTTGGATGAATTTATAACTGAGGCAGCAGTCTGAAGAGGATAATAAAAGAGATAGAAGTACAAGTGGGAAGAAATTTGTAAATAGAACAGATATGTGTAGGCGACAACACCCGGGGATTCTACACACTCAACATTTGTAAGAAGACAATCTTATTCTCTAAGTATTACAACACTCCTGTAAGACTTTTAATTTCATAAATGAATTGAACTCCTTTATTATCCCATATTGAAGACATTCCGGGCCATTAGTAATGGTATGCATTGACTTTCTATTGATTTCTTATGGAATAACAATCTCTTCACCGTCTTCTATTTTCTTAAAATCTAGAAACTTGGGAAATTGAATTTTGCCATTAGCATAAGAGCCTTACTCGAGCGTTCACCTTCCATACAGTCCAGGTTCAAGTATATCAATGGCATTGTTATGGATTGATCTAACAGCAAGGATATTTTGATTTATAATTTGCTTTGTTCTCATTTCTAGTCTTAATGATACAAAATTCTTTTATCTTGTAATCAGGGATCGAAGAAGAAGAAAAACAGTGATCTCAAGTATGACATACTTGGGTGGGTGATTCTCGGTATCGCAGTTTTCGCATGGGTGGGAATGGCCAAGTCCCATGTTCCTCCCCCTCCACCCCGTTGAAAATCGGCATCTGCTTTAGATCATGCTTGCTCTCATTTAGTTCTGCTGATATCTGGTCAATTGATGCGGAGGAATTGTCAAGCCGATGATGAATAAAACAATATTTTCCGACCAGATGAGGAGTATATCAGGGACAGTATGCTAAGAGTAGTATAGATACCCTTTGATACTTTGATCTCATTTGAGGTGGTGGTTTTTTTGGTTCTTGGTAATCGGTGTAGTTTGTTTTTCATTAAATGCTTTCTTGTAATCTTTTGATGCTCTGTTAATTTGTTACCAATTTACAGCCCCTATACATGAACTGCCCCGATATCTTTGCTTGATTTTCTGATTAAATAGAGAGCAAGGGTAAGTTCAAGCCACAGTTAATTTATGATCTTAAATTTCCAGGAGCCCCGGCACACCAGCTGATCTCATGGAAGTTGTTTCAAAGGAATGCATGCCATCATGTGCACTACTGCACTTGTCTTTCTCCATCTTGTTTTTGGATGTGTTTGATACTCAGATCTTGATTCTGTATTTGGGTTCATTTCATGTGATTTTGTTTTGCAGTATTTTGATTGAAAATTATATCTCAAAATACTCAGATCTTGATTTTGTATTGCCAAGTATTCAAGTTTTGATTCAGTTCCCAGGAAATGATTTTTTATTAAAAAAAAAAAGCTTTTATAATCTAAAAATTTAGTTCCTGAAATTAATTATGAATTTTTCCTAAATATAACATCCTAATTTTGATAAATAATAAAAATTATTTATAATTTCATAAATAATTTCCAATAAATAAATATAAATAATAAAATAAATTTAACTTACTTAATTTGAAGATAACGAACGGTGATTAAGAGGCTAAGAAAGACCCTTTAAACTGGCGGCCTGGCCCCTTCTTTGGTTCTAGCTTCTTCGGAGATAACAATGGCTCTCGAGGCATCCGGTGCGAGAACTCTAGCTTCCTGCCACTCCGTCGCCAACCTCCCCTTCGCCGGCCACCGTTCACCGCCGCGGGTGCCGATGCCGCAGCTCCTCCCCGTATTTACGTCCTTTCTCAAGAAACGCAATCCCAAGCGCTTGAAGTACTCCACCGAGCGCCTCTACAAGGTTGTGATTCTTCCTGTTCCCCTCTTCTTGCTCTTGGATTTTAGGTTTTATTTTGTGATTTTGTGATTTTGTTTCCGGGGGTGATGTCAGAAGGATGATCGGATGCCGATGCTGTACGTGGAGATCGATCCATTGGGGGTTGACACTTGGAAGTTGGAGCCGGTGATCAAGCTCATCAGGGACGGCGCCGTGGGTGTCATCCCCACTGATACTGTGTATGTTTTTTGTTTTTTTCCTCATGGTTATTGGAACAACCTGACAGTAGTGATGTTTGGAATGGACATTTGGAATACAAGTTTTCTTCTCTAGAATGAAGAAAGGATCTCCAATGAACTTGTTTACTTCATCCCTTGATTTAATGGTGAAATATTAGAAGGAAAAGGATTTTGGAATCAAAGGTTATATGTATACCATGTGCCACCTAGTGGAGCATCTCAAATCAACAATTCCTTAAGTACTTTTGTTTTTGAGAAATTTGGGGAGATGATTGATGTTCTTTATTGATGTTGGTGGAGGCCGGAGCTTACAACTAGGTGATCTTGTTTTGAATTGTTTTTGTTACGGATTTAATAGAGAAAACTAAAGCATTCAGTCAACCTGTCACAAGGTTATTAGGGCCATTTTACCTCGATAAAAGGTGGCTTATTTCATGTTTGGCATGGATTGGTGATTTTTGAGTGTAGTGCTTTTGAAATAATGGAGCTTGGACTTGCTAAACCTTATCCTGTTGTGTTTTGTGTTTCTAATTAAATTAATAAACTTCACGTGATGCACACATAGGTAAGCATTATATTGGTAGGAAATTGTGTTGGAATTTACAAATAAGATATCCAAGGATAGAATTAAGGTAGATATTTAAGCAGTGGATTCAAATAATTGGATCAATGAAACATATAACCAAAATATAGCCCTTGACCAATTGAGGGATTTTATAGATTAATGCCAATCTTAAATAGTTCTTGAACATATCCATTCTGAAATCAGCTTATGAAGAGCAACTTTTCACTACTTTTAAGCATCTTTTTGACTTCGTTCTTCATTCTGCAAATAAGTTATTTGCTTTGTGTGAACTTTAGTTCTTTAACTATGGGATGTTGTTTAGATCTTTAAGTTTCTTGTCCTTTTTGTTTTTGTCATCTACTAGAAATGCATTAGATTTGGACTGTTCCCTCTTCTATGTCAGACATATCATTTTTAAGTTTTACAATTCATGTGCCTTTTGAACTTTTGATTTTGGAGCAGGTATTCTATTGTTTGTGATCTGAAAAATCATTCGTCCATTGAGCGCCTTCGAAGGTAACGACTTCCTTTTTTAATCTGTATCCTTTGTCATGATCAATGTTTAGGATTTAATATAAGTCAAAATTTATTTGGAAACTCCAGTCATCTTTAGCTTTACACTTCTGTGATTTGAAAGACCGGTCCACTTCATTTTGCTGATCATTGATGCATTCCCCTTTGCAGGATCAAAGATATAAGAAATTCAAAGGCAAGAGTTATTTCCCCTCTGATTTCCCTGTTTCGGTGTTTATGGTATCCTTATGAGTATAATTATAAGGATTTTTCTGTCTTATCTTTAGTCTTGATGGAAAGCTTGTACATGTTATCCTTTATATTATTAATGCCTTTTTATTTTTTTACTCTTTTTGCAGCCCCTCAGTATTTTATGCCATTCCCTCCAAGACATAGATACCTATACTATGGGGTTTCCTCGTGGCAATGCGCAAGGCCAAGCTAATATATTTCGAGCTGTTAAGCATTGTTTGCCTGGACCTGTAAGGATGGTTATCAAAAAGATTGGATTATAAACTTGAAACTTGCTACAGATAATGACAATGACAATTGGTATTTTCTTTTTCCTGACAGTATACTTTTATTCTACCTGCGAGCAAAGCATTGCCAAAGCAATGTATTAGGCATGGAACTACAACAAAATTTGTGTCGAGGAAAAATGTTGGTGTTCGCATTCCGGATGACGCCATCTGCCAAGCTATATTAAATAATCTGGACGCACCTTTGATATCCACAAGGTTGGTTTGAGTTTTAAAGGTAGCAACTGTGAGTTCCCTTTGAATCATTGTTACTGACTGGAAAGTCAGTTCTTTTCCCTTCCTGTCATTGCCTAAAAACCCTTCTTGCTTACTAATGAGCTGAAATTTAGTGTGGAGTCTGCAGACGATCAATGGATCATAGACCCTGTCATTATTGCAGATACTTATGGTCAAGAGGTATGTATTGTATCAGCTGGCCTAAGTTGAGAAGTCCTCTAGTTTGTTTCACTCCTGTTTGTTAAATTGAATATACAAGTTTATCAATTTCAATTGTCTGGAAATTGTGAGATAGGTGTTGGGAAATGCTAGCTTTGTTGAGAAATTAACATTTGATATTAATCGGCATTTAAAGTTTAAATTAGGTGACAGCCTACAAATACACTCTGGATTTGAATTTGAATAAATTTACCCATACAATCTGGATTGGAATTTGAATAAATTTATCCTGGTGTAGGCATATACCCTTATCTAACAAAAATCAGTCTGATTGAAACTTGACAGAGTCACGGCCCCCTGCCATGGTGGGTGTTATCTTGTTGCTTTTATAATTTTTCAGGTAAGTAAGAAGTTTTCAGAAAAAATTATTTGAGGGAGTACACACCAATATTTGAAATCAATTAATTATATTGCACTGGGCTTAGGAATCATTTTGTATTTCTAACTTTTCTAGCTCATGTTAGGGAGCAATTGTAATATCATTTGAACAATTTATTCTCTCAACTGATATTTTTTTGGCAATAGAAATAGAACCCTACAAGTTCTTTTACTTTCTAAGCAATTCACATGGAAACCTTAGCATTAGCAATGCAGATATTATGGGAGTTTTATATTTTGACCAACAATAAATGCCTTTGGCAGACTGCCTGATATTTGAACATTGCTTTCTTTACCAAATGTTTCAGGGTATTGATTTTATTGTTGATGGAGGGACTAGGATTGCTGATCCGTCCACTGTAGTTGATATGACAAGAAATCCTCCAACAATCATCCGGCAAGGAAAGGTGTGGAGGTCATCTTGATTGCATCTCTTTGCTCTATAGCACCAGTGCATCCATGAAACTTCTATTGGCAATTGATTTACTACGCTTTCATTTAATTCTTGACCAGGGGCCAAAGCAGGACTGGATGGTTGTGGATGGTGAGGGTTCTATCGCATAGAGTGATTTTCACTCGACAAGCTTAAAGGTTTGTCTAACTAGTTACCCTGAGTAACCAACCTGAAAAACTAGAAATGATTGCACAGTCTCTAGATCTAATGCATAACAGATGAGAACTAGATGTTCTCCTAGGCATGCCATGTACATTGTAATTTCAAACTCTACTCCATTCATGATACAAGTTCAAAATCAGAAAGTCTCTCCATAAAATTTCACTAGAATGAATTAAGCGCATAATCAACAATTTACACATAATGTATTCACAAGAGTATCAAAATCAGAAAGCATCTCTAGTTTGGCCTGTTATCTATTACCTTTACCTGTCACTCATCAGTGTAATTTCCCAAATATCCAATTCTTATTCATAAAGCACCCTCACTATAAGCTTGTCAAAAAAGAACTAAAACTGAAACCAAATAGGGCAAAGGTAATAGATAGCATGAATATATAGGCAATCAGTGTACCCATTGTTCTGTGATTATGAAGCTTTAAGGAGATGTTGGACCTGAGAAAGTTGCAGAGATCTCTGTTGCAGCATCAGCTGTTCTGGGAGAGCAGCCATTATTGTAGTGTGCCAACATTCTCCGTATTTGCATCTTCTTGCTTTCTCTGAAGATGTTGGGGCTTGTTACTTGAGTTGAGGGATTGTTTGAGCCACCAAGCTTCTTAATCCCCCCATACCCACTAGGTGGTCTGTTGTTTGGAGACGAGGCAGCAATGGCAGTGATGAAGGTGTTGTTCAAGTTTCTATTTGGGATGCGCTTGCTGCTTGTGCTTGGCCTTGAGCCCATCCACATCATGCTGTCCATGTCTACTTCTGCTGGTACTTGGCTTTGCACTCTCTTCTTTTCCTGTACGAATCGTTCTTTCAGACCGATTGTAGATATTGTTGCACATGTGCTTTCTTTCAGTAACTATGGATTTTTACTGAAACCCATCAGTTTATAGAAAAACTACTTATTGCCCCTTTCCTTTAGTTTTTCTCATGAATTTGATTTGCAACTATAATCATAGGTTAATTTATTTTTATGTACGACATTACCACTATACAGGAATTATTGCAAGGGAGGTGATAAATAATTCTAATATTTTTAGGGGGATGATAATTAATGATAAGTAAAAATAACTTTCTTTATAGAGATTAGGTTAAATAAGGATCAGATTGCCCACCCTTTGTCTCTGCTTCTCTTCTTCCTTTTCCTGTCTTGATAAATTGTATTCTTTCAGCAGTGCCAAAAGAGGTACCTGTTTAAAATTTATAACATTTAGATGCTTTAGTTAAAGAAAGAGTTTTGTCTCTCAATACCAAATATGCATGTATATACCCTATTTTTGTATCTCACCTCATCATACAAGAAGGTTTTCTTCCTCTCCTCTTCCCAACTCCTAGCCTTTGCTATCAATGACTCAACCAGAGCTGCAAAACATTTTAGTTTAGTATTCAAACAAAGTTGCATAACATTTGGAACAGTTTTTGTAAATTATAAATTTCAAGTATACCTTACACTCATTCCTATCATATAATACATACCTGGGATTTTGTTGACTATAACTCTAGCTCGCTCAGCACGTTTCAAATCTCTATGAGCACCACGTCTTACTGAATATCGGTTTTCGTCCTGTAGGCAGGCAACCCATCTACTTGAGAGAAAGCATTCTGGACTAAAGATCTCTGGATGATAAAAAATCTATCTGCACAACTTTGGTACACTATTTACTTGTAACCAATATTAGTTACTATCAACTCTCTTATTATTTAGTATATTACTAAAAATTTAAGCAAAGTCTAGTCCACATTGTACCAAGTTTGCCCTAAGCATGTGTGTGTGAGTGTGTGCGTGTGTGTGTGGGCAATGAATGTTAGAGGAGGAGGGTGACCATGTTATATTCTTCCAACCATCTCTCTTCAGTGCATGCTCCCATCCATCTCTCAACCTTCTCCATTATGTCCTTCCGGCTGCAAGCTTCCTCTCTTGCTCTATATATCCTTTCATCCATGCTTGTCAGAAGGTCGGCGTGGTCCATCTCCCCTTTTAGAGTTCACATCATCATCCATCAAGCATAATATCAGAGTAAGTTCAAATATTGAAGTCCAAATTTTTGGGTTGGGTTGAGACATCCTTTGCTTACCTGAAAGGATAAGTTTCATAATGTGATCCATCTCTGTGGAAGAAGGCATTTCCATGTGGCTTTTCTTGCATATTTCTTCAAGTTCTACCTTTTTCTTTAGAAAAAGTTCCTTCATTTTGCTAGCTTTTAGCTGGTCTAATCTCTCTACTTCAGCCTCCACCTACATTTTTTTTTCAAGTATCAAAACACACTAAATTTTTCAATCTGTTGTTTGTTTGTTCATAGAAATGTGTGGAAAATGTTTTGTACCTGATGGATTGTATCAAGAGTAAGGCTTCCAAGTCCTGATATTTCGCCTGCTGTTTCTGATGATGAGAACTTTGTGATGTGAGTGAACTTTTGCTGCTCTTCAATAGGTGTATCCATGAGATTCCACAAGTTTGACAATGCTTTCCCAAGCCTGTGAAGCTGCATTTGTAGAACACTTCCAATTCTTAGTAATTCAAGTTATTCAGGCTCTCTCTATAGAATCCTTACTATTTATAGTAATTCAAGTTATGCGGTCTCTCTCCATAAAGTCTTTCCAACCCCCAGTTATTCAAGTTCTCTTTCTCTCTCTTTAGAATGCTTCCAATTTTCAGTAATTAGATTTCTCTCTCTGTAGTATCCTTTCAATTCTCTGTAATTCAAGTTATACAAACTCTCAGCAGAATTCTTCCAATTCTTAGTAAATCAAGTTATGCACTCTCTATCTCTCTAAAGTCTACACTACCAAAGCATTACTGTGCAAACATTATTCTTTTGAAAAATCCATCCTTCTCTATTATCAATTATAATTTGCATTATGGTGACATTAGGTCAATTAATTGTAATACTAATGGTAACTTATTGAAGTATAATATATTACATGCTAGCAAGTTACTTAACATTGATGTACCTATATTAATTTATCTGCAATTTAAGTATGTATAATGTGTGAACACAGAGTGATTGATAAATTGTTCACCAAAAGTTAGCTCCCTAATGTATCAAACTAGAAATGGAGCTATTGATGTAATTCCACTGAATACATTCAATCTTTAGTAATGGATTTATCTTATATGGATCACCTTTATGAGCCTCTTCTTCTTCTCATCTTTGAGTAACCCGACTGTATGATTAAGCCTCTCCAGAATCGAATCACTGATATTCTTTGAATGCTGTCCATTAGAACTATCCAGGCTTGGATGAACCTCTGTTATGATCTTTGCTGAATCCATCCCCATTGTTGCAGCTAAATCATGCATTGTGTTTATGTACTCTTCGACCTTCATCAGCCTGTCGTTCTTCCGAAAAGAAACAAACAGTAAAACAAAACTGTAAGTGAATACTTCTCTCGGCACATGCTAGTCTCTACAATGATATGTGAGCTCTTGTCACCTTCTCTCTATGGAGTCTTTGGAGCTCATTTTGGTACTCTTCGAGTTTCTTCAATGAAAGATCACCTTCATTAACTATCACAATGTCATTGTCTGAGTGGCCTTCTATTTCTGAGGAAATCTTTTGAATTTGTGCCTGAACCTCCTTGAATTGGTTCACCCTCACTTCTTTCCTCAATTGCATCTCTTGCAGTGCAGGAGTGATTGTATCAAGCTGTTCCTTCAGTGTCCCTGTCAACTTCTCTGGCTGTTCCAGAGATTCCAACCATAATTGTTAACAAATTTCTTCAGTCTTGTGATTAGTTTTTTCACATACGTTTTATTCCAAGAATATCATGAAATTACGTGCATATTAGAGTTGGTTGATGGTAAATGTATATCTTCAAACATGCATCCACATAGAAAATTTACAAGGATATATATAGACACACACACATATATTGGTCCGGTTCATCATAAACGTTTAAATATGACTAATATCTAATGCATGATATGTGTTATTTTTTTAAATCATTTTTGCTAGTCATTGTGCTCTGGTTTTAATAGTATGTTAGATAGTTTGATCCAATCTAAGAACTTGAAGCTGATAGAAAAGTCCTATTATGCTTATATATTCATTGCTGATATGTGTGTAATTATCTGTATTGAATCTTTGTTCACATGAATGCACACAGCGAAATTGAAAGACAGATAGAGGAATCAATCTCGCACCCGGCCTGCAAATGATCTTTCACCAAGAGAAATGAGAAGATTGGTGAACTCAGCTTCGGAATCAGCCAGTGCTTGGTGCAACCTTGATCGGCGAATGTTCGCACTGTCCACCTTTCTTTTGTACACTTCCAAGCATTCCTGTTCCAGTTCAAGCAGTATTCTGTCTTTCTCCAACTGATCACTCCCCACTTCATCCCAAATCAACTGTTTTATTATGTTTAGAAGTCATCAAGTTAGAAACATCTAACAATATCATAAAACTCACAAATTTTCGCTTACCTTGAGTTCCTGAAGTAGATAGCTGCATGAGGATTCAGGAATATGGAGGGATCCCATCTTGCAGGATTCTCGCAACAATTGTGATTGAGATTCTTCACAGGATGAGGAGAAGAAGTGAAAGTAGAGAGAGAGATATTGATGCAAGGAGTGGTGGTGGTGGTGGGGTTGAGTGTGGATGTGAGTTTTTGCTTACAAGACAAGTAGAATGTCTCAATGGATATAGATGTTGCCATCACTTGAAACTAAGGTATGTGGATTTGGAGAGAAGGTGTCAGGTCTTCCATCTTCTTTCCTTTGTTTTCTAGATGGCCCCATGTGCTCTCTTTTCTTGTTTTCTTATTCTTTTTACTAAATGTTTCTGAGAGATGAGATGTCTCTTGGCCTTTGGCTAGACACTTAAGAGCTCAGATCTCATATTCATGTGATTTATGCTTTGCACCTCTTTTTTCTCTATAGAATTTATGTGTTCTAGTGATCTTTGCGCTTTTCTTTGCGTGATCGAGAGGTCTCATTATCGCATCCTAAATTTAGGTTAGACTTCTCTAGAAAGGTGGATTACTAGTAGGGTGTTTAATCAACTTCACTAGCATGCCATGGAACAATGTTTGTTAGACTGCTTGTTCTTGTTCATTACTGCATTATGTTTTATGTGATACTTGTAAATTTGGTTGTTCTAATGAAAAATAATGGGTTATGCCCTCCGATGATTAGATTTAAAAAATCTCATCTTGATTGAAATTATGAAGGCTAATGAAGTTCTCAAGTGATATCTAAAGTTAAACCTGGTTGTTGTTACCCTTCATAGTTTCTACTTTACCTCATTGCTTGCTTTATTAGATAAGATGTCAATTTCATATGCCTGGAATTCTTTTGTTAATTTTGGTGTGGTTTAGGTGGGTCTGAGAAAAGGCCTCCGATCAAAGTACAAGTTAAACATATTCTTTGAGTGCTCAAGGCCAAAGTGTACTCGTGCGAGAGATCAATCATTTCTTTATTATTTATCATTTTTATATTTTTAGTGGTTTATGTGTTGAGAAAAGATATTCTTACCATCTAAGTTTCCCAAAAATCCTTTCGGAAACCGTTGATAATGTCTTGAGATGCGTGTGTTGATGGTCCGGAGGTACTATCAATGATTTCGGAAACTGTTTTCGGGAAGTTATGTGTTTCAGTATATTGTATGCATCTCCAATAATAATAATAATAATAATAAATCATATTTGCATGTATATCATTATAATTAGGGATGGCAATCCATCAAGCTATTTATGAGTAACTTGCACTCGGCTTGGTAAAATTTTGTGCTCGGATTGCAATTTCAAGCTTACTCGTTGAATGAACTCAAATCGAAAGTTCAAAATTATATATATTAACACACGCATACATAATCATTTGCTTTTAAAATTTATTTTTAATTTTTTTTAATAAAATATAAATTTTATTTATTGAAATATTATATAAGTTATATTTTTATTGTATTATAGAAAGAAAATCAAGTTTTAAATGAATTTTTAAATTTGAGTTAAATCACGTTAAGTTTCAGCTTACAAAATTAAAATTGAGCTAAGATTGACTAAATCTATTCGAGTTAATTTTGAGCTTGAGTTGGACTCAACCTGATCAAAAGTTCAGCTCATTTATAGCCTTGATTATCTAATTTTAAGCTTGAGTTGGACTGATCAAAAGTTCGGCCATTTGCAGCTCTAATTAACATAAACAATGAGTACCGATCGGAGATCGAAGGAGGATAACAAGTATAATCAAAAGAATGACCTCAAGTTTCAAGAGCAGAAATACACTATTAAGAGTATTCAATATTTTT
The DNA here is from genome assembly GCA_026586065.1 of Dioscorea zingiberensis. Classification (NCBI taxonomy): domain Eukaryota; kingdom Viridiplantae; phylum Streptophyta; class Magnoliopsida; order Dioscoreales; family Dioscoreaceae; genus Dioscorea; species Dioscorea zingiberensis. Next base: position 4,894,702 of record CM048823.1, on the reverse strand, counting down.
TATAAGCGTTGTAATTAAAGGTACTCTCATGATCCTATTATAGAAAATCCCTTTGAATTTAGAAATTATTGTTAAAGATCCTTTTCATAATCTCATTGGATTCATGCATCCTCCTCTCTGGGGGGGCACAAAGAATAAGCAAACTACATATGAATGCATTGTTCTAATTCACTGTCTTGCTATAGAGGACAAAATCTCTCTAACGGTTATAGCTTACAACAACATCAAAATTGGCTATATAACTGAACCGACGATGATCGAGATCAAACTGCAGTTAACTCTTTCCGTGGAGGACCGATGAATGTAACTATAAGAGATGTTCACGGGCCGTTGAAGGCCGAAAGGAATGGTGTCTATGTACCTGTACAAAGTGTAAACTTCAACTCCACCAATCTGGAATCCTTAACCTTCTATTTCTGTGCACTGCCAGTTTAGCTGCCGGGAGCTTGTGTCGTACCTAAAACGCAATTAATAGAATATAAACTTAGTATTTGGAAGTTGCTGTGAAATCATCGATGCAGATAACTTGTATACCTGCCGCCAAAGCATGTTCACCGCATCGTCCTTCTTTGGGGGTCGCTGGAACTCATAGTGATGGGAGATGCTCTTAAGCCTGTTCCACCTAACAATCCATTGGTCTTTTGGTATCTGTCTGAGCTGACTGACCAGAAAATCGGGTTTAAGGGCATCTTCGACGGAGAAGAAGAGGGAGAATTCACTGTAATCGATCTCATCCTCGAATGGGAGTTCAATGCGATCGCTCACAATGACAGGCACACAGTGGCTGACAATAGCATCGAACAAACGACAGGAGGATGGAGTGTCTCCAGCAGGGTGCAGACAGAACTTGGATGATCGCATGCCTTTAGATGACTGGTAACAGAGAAGAAAACACTGAGATAACAAGCTCATTGCGCATAATGGGAAGTTGCAAGAAATGCTGCTGAACAAGACATTCATTAAATGACAATAAAAATCATCAGCTGGTGTTGGTAAAAATAAGAAAAGAAACAAATCAGTCGAAAATCTGGACAAAAAACACGTGAGACAAATAAATAAGCATTTAAACCATGATGTTTTGCTTTAGTTTATATGTCCTCAGTTATTAGCCAATAAATAAATGACACAAACATGGACAATGGTTCATGTAAGAAGCTAAGGAGAATGGATGGCCCAAAAGAATAATCTCTCAAACCAGTATGTCAAACAATACCCACATAAACTGCATAGTTGGAGTTAGTCAATAAACAATATCACAATAGTTAGTCTACGCAGTTAGAGCTGTTTGCGGTCACATTTTTTGTCAAGAGGATGCATATGCGGCAGCATAAGCAATCAGACAGTCACATAATTGTCAATAGAACTTATATTAGCATTCAAATGTATAATTATTGGTTACATATTTTACTAATAAGTGTTTATCAACATTCCCCTCCAATTTCTATATTTTGCTAATAATCATATAATTCTAGTGTTTGCTTATTTTAAAATTTTAAAAATTAATGATAGATGAATATCTTAATTTGCAAAAAAGAAAAACATGTGTCTGCACAGAGCACATGTTGTGATGCATGCATAGTACTTTGCTTGCCCACTATAGACACTTTATCAAACATTACACTATACAAAGGAGCAGTTTGCCCGACTAATGGTGCAACCAAAAAAAAAAGGTTCAAGTTCTTTGTTAACAAAATGGTACTAATTGAACTAGTTACCAATGAAAAACATATAAAAGAGAACTTACTGCTTTGATGCCTTCCCCAGTGGCATAGCTATCTTCATATTGCACATCATCGTAGCCTTTCAAAAGCTTTGCTAATTTAGTGCGGACAATGCCTTCCTGCATGATTGCCAAGCCACAGAAATAACTTATATAGATACCCATCTTAGATTAAAAAAGAGGAGCACCTTAAAGAATTGACTCCCACTGGAAAAGAAAAGGCAAAACACTTCACTTACATCTTTTCTAACTGTTCTTCCTCGGAAGAAGAGAAGGGTAGGACGGGATTCATATGGGTCAGAAGGATTATCATCCACATAGGAATCTACAAGATGTACATATGGAGAGACAATATCTTTGCTCAGGAAAGCTAAACTTTTTGGATACCGACCAAAATCTGCAACCAAAAGAATAGATGCATTGACTTTATCCCGCAGAAATCTGAATGCATTTGGGTGATTCATGGGAATTAGATGATCACGGCCTGCCGATCGTTGCCAATACTTTGATTCAAAGAGAAAATTCAGCAAATCAATCTGCACAGAGAAGTAAAACTTGTTAACAATAGACAATCATATGACATGATTATAAATAAGTCCCTAGTGGTGAAGTTCTCTTTATTACCTATTACATATATAAAATACTTCTGTGAGCCTCCAAATAAAATTTCCGTCAACTTTTGTTGTTTGGCAAGTACAACAAGTTCACATTATTTCATGATAGATAAATAGATCAGGTAACTGAGAGTTGGGATTGAGCATATAATTAATATCATATTTAGCAGAGCAACAGGTCACAATGGATGAGTCCAGATTAGATTAAATGCATCCAGAAATACATAAAAGGTTGAAAACCCCACTGTACAACCAGCAGGTTTGTCTCACTTTATCTATGCTAACCAGTAAGTTGACTGGGTTGATTAATCTTACTTGATATTTAACAGTGGGAATAAAACCACAAAAACCTCCCACAAATTAAAGACTTTGAGAATTGCAGAAGAGATTTATCTAATTATAGTTATCCAATAGTCTAAAATAACCTTCTTGATAACAATTACTTCAACAAATCCATGAAAAAGAGCACAGAATAAGAAGAAAGAGCAGAGGTCACTTGCAAAGAAATGGAAGAATTCCAAGAGTGGGAACTTTGAACAAAGTGAACTTAAACAAGGACTGTACTGCAAATTCAAAAAAAGCATATAATGTATTTATGCCTTTTAACCCCCTTCTAAACATGAATGTGAAGTTTTATCCTCTTCTATCTTTCCATATCTTCTCTTTGTACAATCTCCTTGCATTTGAGCATACTAGCCCCTTACTAATTAATCCTCGGCTATAAAGCAGGTCTTTGCTGCAGTATTGAAGAAAAGCCCTACTTGAAGTACAATACCGGTATTCACAATCTTTACTTCTATATTTATTTTGTTTGATACATTAATGGATAATATCACTAATTTCGTCGGCTCAAAGAGTTACCATTAGTGTCTAGATACAAGTGAAAGAAGGGCATAAAAAAAAAGTAGGCAATGGCAGGTTTTGACATGAGAAACAATGCAGGGATTGAAAGTGAAAAAATAAACAAGGAAAATATGGGAAGAAAAAAACTTTTTAAGGAATTCAGCGACACAATCACCTAAATATAAGGTACATCATGTTCATAAATAAATGCCTAACATCCCTACCTGAGAATTTTGACAAAGAAATCCTAGAGACCATAAATCCAGTTGATCATTGGTCACTATTTCATGAACACTTTTTTCTCGTTCCTTAGACTTAGATAAGATTCCTAGTGAAGCCATTGGATGTTCGAAGCTCGATAGTTTTCTTAACTAGATAGTCAGTGATTCCAAATCTCAGAATTTAGAGAAGTCCACCAATATCAATCCAGTGCATGAGATACATTGATGCTCAAGAAAATATTCACGTAGTTAATCCACCCACTTCCATTCTCTGAATCTAACTAAATATTAGTCATTCCATGCAACTTTAAATTTAATATGAAAATTCACCAAAAAAATTGAGAAAAAAATCAACTTTTGAATCATTATTCTATAATTTCCATTAAAAAAGTAATTTGAGGCCAATCAATCACAAGCAAGTGATAATTCTAGGAAACACTGGCAATTTCTAAAGAATTCTCCAATAAACGAAAGAATGGAGCTTTTATATCACTGAATAGCAAAAGAACACAGGAAAACAAGAAAAATAGGAGATGACCTGGAGCTGGCGATCAATCTCAGTGTCGGGATCGGTCATATAATGGCCATGTGTATTGAAACTAAGCGAAGAGAAGAAAGGCACGAAGAACACCTCGGCCTCCTCCGCATCCAAGATCCTGACAGCCTCCCTCTCATCCTCATCCCCATCCCCATTCCCGCCATCAATCAGCGACGCCATCATCCAGTACTCCACGCTGTGCTGCTTCTTGATGCCCGACCTCACCGGCCACTCCGGGAACCCCACTCCGTCCCCGGTCCGGTTCCGATCGAGCATCCCGATGTTGAAGCGGCGGGGAAGGTCGTACATGAACACCTTGAGAGGCGGCGCCCGGCGGCGGGATGTGACGAGGCAGGAGGTGAACCTGGAGGGGGCGAACGGGGAGCGAGACACCGGGATGGAGAAGCGGAGATCCGCGGTGGAGACGAAGAGGGAGATGCAGATCCCGAGAAGGAGGAGCACTGCGAGCGAGACCAGCCCTCGCATCGCCATTAGCGAGCTCGCGAAGGGGAGAGAGAGAGAGAGAGAGAGTGGTCGCGATTATTTGACAACTCGCCGATTAGATCGGGACGCGAGAGGGATGAAGGAGTTTTGTCATTATGCGGATGGTTAGTGCTCGCGGGCTTCTGATTCAGACACTGGGGAAGTTATATTTAACTCCCTATAAATTCTCATAATTATTTGTTGCTTTGTCAAAGCTATAATGACCTTTGTCTTATATATATATGAGAAATAATTCCTGATAATTGATTTTTTTTTTAAATGATCGATTTATTTAATAGTGCATGTTGTTTAAAAATAATAAAAATTTAAATATTATTGATAAATATTATAAATTATATATAAATAACATGAGGAGTGGACTATATCATATTAGTTTATGTTAATGTTGAGATATGTTCCTCTTGGTGATCAGAACAAATCTAGCTCAACATGTGAGAAACGTCGATGACTGCTGCAGAGTTTCAGTTGATTTTAAGAAAGAGATCAGCGTGTGGTAGACAACTTCTTTGACAGATTCCTTCATGTTCATAGGATCAATGTCTCCTTTAAAGATCGGACCTTTAGGAATCGAATCTCGTCGGAAGAAGGATTTGTAGAGAGAAGAGGTTTGGGCTCTGGTGCCCCGAGGCAGCCTCCGATTCTTTGATGGTCAAGTCAAGAACTCAATATGGAAAGGAGAGCAAGGATCAGACTAAGAGAGAGAGTGTGGTAGAGAGTAGGGAGGATTCAAAGTGAGAGTGATACACATGTTCAATCTCAATGGAGTTCTAAATAACGTACCAAATCAAAATAAAATGGAATCATAATATAATAGAACATCGATTGGTAAGCCGAGATCCTCAGTATACAACCTTGAGACTGTTAGCCAGCTAGGAGACAACTGACTACTAGCTTGAGATGGTTCATTGTGTACCTTCTCAAATTCATTCTCCACAATCGGATGACCAGGTGGTTATAATGATAATTGATCCATGCTTGCGATCAGGCCATGTGTCCTCTTTTCCCTTAACAGTTTATTATAATATATTTATGATATTGAGCTTTATTTTTTTATCATTTTAAATTATTCTGAAAGATTTTTTTTAATGAAATTAATAAATCCTACTTTATTAAAATATAAGGTCTGTTTATTTATTTATTTTTAAAAATAATTATTATGTTTTGGGATCACACAAATTATACTACAAGAATGGATATTTATTTTTTTAAAGGCCTGAGTTTGATAAATAATATTTTTTGTATTAAAAAACAATTGAAGAATTTTTTCAGGAGGTTCATTATGTAAACATAAATTCTCTGGGGGTTTGTCCACTAATTTTCCTACGGGCTATTTGGATTCTAATGGATCCGGATCTAAACCCGATAAGGAATCGGATGAGAAGGTATCATCCGCATCCGCTTTCAGGCATAGCGGATCCCAGGTCGCCTGTCACACCCGTTAGGGTTTGGGCTTCCCTTATAAAACGCAACCACTCTCAACTCATTCATTTTACTTCGCGGCGCCCGAGCAGAACCCTCGAAGCTCCTCGTAGTCGCTGCTATGGTTCTCTTCTTCTTCTCTTTGATTCAGTAGCTCGATTTGTGTTTCCTGTTTTTGTTTTTTGTGATTTTTCGTTGTTTTAATGGTTCTTTTTCTTCAGGTGAAGTATTCGCGAGAACCCGAGAACCCCACCAAGTGTAAGCCCTCCGATCTTTGTTTTCTTTGATATCTGGGTTGTTTTTTTTTTGTTTTTTTTGTTTTTTGCCTTTTTATTGTTTGGGAATCACGTTAACATGGACATTGATCTGCGATGCTTTGGTTAAGAAGAGTTGCTTTTTGATTTCTGCTTTGGTTTTTGTGCAGCCTCGAAGGCGATGGGAAGGGACCTGAGGGTTCACTTCAAGGTGAGTTAAAGTTCACATTTTGCATCTGATTCAACGATTCATAGGGGCATTATTGATATATGAGCTTGAGTTTGTAATTCCTTGTTACTTCTTGGAATGAGTATTTAGCGAATAAATCAACCAAGAATAATTGTTATGATTCTAGGGTTGGGGATGAGATTGCATATGAATCTATAAATGCCCTCTTCAAACTAATTTTTTTATGCATTGCTAACTAATGGTTGTATGTTCGCTATGTTCTAGTTAATGGATTTAATTTTGACATAATGTCTATTGTTTGATGTTATTTTACAGATTGTGTGGTTGTTGTGAGACAACAGTTGGCCAGAACAGTTATATTTGATATCCTTGTAGTTTATGTTACACAACCTATGGGTTTTTTTTTTTTTTTTGGAAGTTCCTACCCTTAAAACACCCTTTGGTTTTCATCAATTCCTATAAAAATTCCTTCAGCCAGGAATGTAAATTCTTGTGGTTACAAGTGAGTGGTTTAGGAATATGAGATGAGTTTTATGGAATAGTGTAATACTGTTTGATATTTTGGCATGTCTAGAGTTCAAAGCCGATCTATGTCTGTTCCATAACTTGAAGAAGAAACCAATCGATGGAATTATAACATTTGGGGGATCAATATGTTATTTGGTGTTGTTTGGCTACTGAGAGTATATGGAAGTGGGTCGAACAAGTTCATAAGGCTATTGGTTCCTGAAACTGCATTCCATATTTATTTTTTTGATTTGTGTGTTTCACCCAAGTTAAAATTTCTTAATTTAAAACACACATTTGACACTTGAGGCTTGCATCTTAGAGAATAGAGAGGGAGAATATAAGGAGTGATGAGATAGAAGAATGGAAACAAAGGTGTAGATAGGAGCGAAATGGTAACAGTGCAGGACACTCTTATGTAGTTAGAAACAAGGATGGCAAGGTTTAAAAAAAAAGTCAGAAATGTAGAATAGTCACAAATATGGTATAGAGGGGAAAAAAGTTAAAGAGATTAAAGGAAAAATAAGATAGGAGAAGAAAGGTAGAGCGAGATGGAGAAAATGGGTAAAGTACTAGAAAGAAGTGAAAGATATAGAGAAAGTAGGCTGTGAAATAGGGAAAAAGAGTGTGTGATGAGATGGAGAGTTAAAGAGGAGCAGTAAAGATATATATGAAGAGAATTGAATTTGGTTTGAGGTATAGAAGTGCCTGGGCAGACCCATTAAATTTTAGATGAAATTACAATTGGGCTTATGTTAAAATCAAATTTGGAGTTTTGTTGTATGCTTTATGTTGAAAGCAGAATGAATGAGATTTTATATACGACGAAATGTTCAATATGATTTAGAGAACTTTCATCTGGACTTATTGATCTACATGCCTCCAATAGCTCAACAAGAATCATTCCCATTCAGTAAATATTGATACTATAATAAATTTATTTCAGAAGAATATTTAGTTTATGATAAAGCAGTGATACCTGTGATAGCCTTTGCTTGTGATATATTTTGGTTATTAACAGAAGGTCTTGATGGAATTTGGAAGCAGAAGCTAATATAATAAAATTTAGGTTTATTGTATAAAAACTTGAGAACATAGATGTCAGGGCAACTTTGACAACTTAAATTTTCTCTATAACTTATGCTAAGGCGCTTATTTTGTTTGATCATTGGCAACTTACTAAAAGTATCATTCTCTGTGTGCTAGTTGGTGAATCATTTGTACTATATTGGGTGCCATGCCTTGTTCGTCTGTTGACCACATTTTTCTGTATATAGTTTAGATAATGTCCTCAAACTCTCTTTTGTAGAAACCCTGAGCTATTTTTTGAACTACTACATATGCCATCTCCAAACTTACTAGGCAAGCACCCCATTCTTTTATTGTAATTACGAATTGGTGCAGAATTCTTTTTCTCCCTCTCCATTGTTTTCTTTGCAAAATCAAATCCAGATGTTTCCATTATCACAATTGCTCCTTCCCTGAGATCTGCCTCTTCATCTTATTGGAATTCTAATTGGAAATCTTTCATCATGTATCTCAAATATCTCATGTATGCCCATATTTATTTTTTGAAAACAGAACACCCGTGAGACAGCTCATGCACTCAGGAAGCTGCCACTTACCAAGGCTAAAAGGTACCTAGAAGATGTTATAGCTCACAAGCAAGCCATACCCTTCACAAGATTTTGCAGAGGTGTTGGACGTACTGCCCAAGCTAAGAATCGCCACCCGAATGGACAGGGACGCTGGCCTGTCAAATCTGCCAGATTCATCCTGGATTTGCTTAGAAATGCTGAAAGTAACGCTGATGTATGATGCATGCTCTATCTCTTTCTACTCAAGGCAGTATCAAGTTATCTTCTTGGTTTTTTTAACCTTTTCATGATTTATTTTTTATGTTTACAGGTGAAAGGTTTGGATGTAGATGCCCTTTATATATCTCACATCCAGGTAAATCAGGCTCAGAAGCAGAGACGTCGAACATATCGGGCCCATGGCAGGATTAATCGTAAGTCCTGCCCTTGTTCTATTTTTATGTTCATCAATGCCTTTATGAGAGCCATAACCAACTGAATTTTTATTTTGGTACTTGCAGCTTATATGTCATCTCCCTGCCATATTGAACTGATCTTGTCAGAGAAGGAAGAACCTGTCAAGAAAGAGGTAAATTTTGAGAAATATCTCTATTTCACAACTCATCCCACTTAACTAAAGTATGTTTTAGTGTCAATTATAGATCCCTGCCCTTTTGTGTTTTAACTTTTATGTATGTTTATCCCTTCGATATCATTAACCTCATTGTGGAACTCTGTCCAGCATGTCGCTGGCTTTTCTCAAATGACATGATTGGTTTTCCTTTGTTAGATATTGGATCACCCAACACCCACCCACTAGTGTGCAACCATCTAATGGGTTAAGTTGAATTTACTCTACCAGAAACCTTTTATAGCCTTTTCTGATGAAGAAAGCATTTACCTCTGAAATAGCTTGTAATGATGGTTCCATTGAACCTTCACAGCAAAGTCAGGTCTAAATTATTCAATTCTAAATTATTTATTGATCATTCATTCATTATGACCGGCAAAGTTCACCTTAATTGAAAATTTACTTGTGATTTGAAGCTCATATTTTTTTTTTCTCTTCTATGGCAGCCTGAAACTCAGCTTGCTCCTAGGAAGTCGAAGAAATCTCCAGCTTTGTCATCTTAAGCAGGAAAAGTAACCAGAGAGAGAAGATACAGCATTATCACTCTTTTTGTCGGCTCGAATTCCTTTCTTTTTGCCACCTTGATTTCCCTTTAATCTGTTTTATTATGGATGCTCATTCGACTGTTTTTATCGCAACAGTAGTGTCTGGAGACTGGTTTTTGCAATGTTTTCTGGTTATGTTTAGTGGTGTTTCTGCTCAATCAGATCTCAAAATATGAAAATTTTAGTATTATGCTGATCCTAATTTGATTCATGTTGTCACAAAATCAAGTCCTTTTTCAGCTTATTGTTAGTTTGAATAAAATTTCAGTGTTCTAAAATCCAGGTCTAACAACTTCCTAAAAATCCAAAAATCAGAAATTAATAAATTTTAATACATAATTGGATTAAATGTATTTTTGGTTCTTTGAATTGTTTTGAATTATCCAGTACGCTATAGTGTATTTTAAGTAATGACATGTTAATAACCAAAGAAAATAAACATTTTGGAATTAAAGGGATAAACAATATACTAAAATTCAAGAAGCAAAATTGTTTTTAATTCTAAGCCTATGTTTGTATCAACCTTTTTTTAAAATTTTTGAGAAAAAAATTTATTTGTATTGGTATTTCCGGAGAAATGGTTTGTTTGAGAAGACGGTGGTTTGAAGCTTATGAAAAAACCATTTTTTAACATTTATTTTGAAATCATATAATTATCAAAATAAAGGAACCTTTAGGAAAACAATGAACCACAAAGGTTTAGGGTTTAATAATAATACTAATATTAATATTAATTTTAACACATGACAAAAACATAATAATAATAATAATTATTATTATTATTATAATTATTATTATTATAAGTGAATGTCTTTTTTTTTTTGTGAAAATGTGGATAAACCACTTTCATTTAAAATGCGTTGTAAGTTAAGTACAGCGTAGGTACGTCCGCGTAGTTGCAGGAACCAAGTAGGATAGTATTATAAGTCTATTTTTATAATTTGTCAATGAAAAATATTTTTAGGAATGAACATCCAAACAATTTTCTGGTTATAAAAATAATTCTAAATTAACATTATTTAAACATAAAATATACATAAGTCCAAAAAAAAACATTTTTTTTCATAAGCCAATCCAAACAAGGTTTAAATAATTTTATAAAATAATTTCCCTCAAATCCACTGATGAACAACAAACAGTACACACCCTTAAACAAAAAAAATCAAAAAACACATCAAAGATGGCATTTTCTGGGAACCCTCCACTTAAACCCTCCAACCTCCACAGACCCATTTCTATACATCCTCCAATCCTCAACAAGAACCCTCAAATCATTCAACTTGTTCTCCACACCCACACAACAATTTGCATGCATAGTACACACCTTCCTCACATCTTCACTTGGCTGACAAAACCCCCCAAAATAAGCAGTGTCCAAGTAATTGATTTGAATCCCCAGTTCCTGAACAAATGGGTTGTTCTTTATCTTGTAAAACACATGCTGGTCATTGAGTCCTGGGTATAGAACTCTGGCCATGTACCAATACTTGTAGAACTCTATAGTGAAAGCATTTGATTTCACATAGAGGAAACCTGTGTTTGCCCTGTTCTTCTTATCCCAGGGGTTGCCGTTGTAGCGGTCACAGCTTATTGTCATATGACCATCTCCGGGGAATTTGCTGATAGGGTTCCTCAGCCACATTACATCCACATCCTGTTTTTCATGTTAAAAATGACATAATATTAGCTGTGTGACAAAGTTTTATGCTGGTTGTCAATTTACCGCAATCCTCCTATTCATCGGGTTTGAGATTGGCTATACTCGCATATGCTCACACAAGCGGAATTAAAATAAATTAATATATATATAATATTACAAATTAGATCTACTTGTTTTGATTTTGAGCTTTCATACTAAAAGGAGAAAATAAATCTATCTTTCATCTTTGATTTCACTAAGATGTAGAGAAGAAAATGGGGGGAAAATTAATAATATGGGGTTAACTATGATCACATCTTTGCACAAACCAAAGAAATACACTTTAATTTTTTTTAGGGAATATTCACATAATTTTCTCTTAATAAAATATAAAAAGTATTTTTAAAAAAGAGTTTTTTACTTGTCACCCCTCAAAAATAACTAAATCATTTGTTAGCCCATCACTTTTCAATAATACCCCCCCAATTTATTTTTATTTTACTTGCTACCCCCTTGAGTTAGTTATCTTAGATTCCCAACCAAAGATTTTGAATAGTTTTTAAAATCAAAGTAAAAGACAAAAGATACTCCCTTCTTTTCATAATTATTATTAACTTAAAACTAATAAATAATTAAGAAATTTTGAAAAGAGTTATAAATAAATTATGAGTTTCAAGAGAGCTACAAATAAATTTATATTAAATTTATAAAAAAAATATGATTCACACATATTTTTATTTAAATTTAATAACATACATTAAAAATAACTATTTTGTAATATATTAAAAATAAAACAAAATAATTATATTTTCATTAAAAAATTAGTTGACTCAAGCTAAGAGCATGGTATAAACACAAAGATTAGGGACATTCATTTCACCAAAAGTGTTTAGAAGTGAAAAAAATAGGTGGAAGTCTCACTTCCCCCAAAGTGGCTTGAACTGAGAGAAAAATTACACTTCTGGTGTTCCTTTTCATTAAAGTGAGAGGGCATCAAAATGGACAGAAGTGAGTTTTTATATACCAAAATCCACTTAACCCAAAGCCAAAGTGAAGTCAAAAAGGAGAAGTGTTGAAATGAGGGAAGTAATACTTTTCTCACTTAATAACAAATGAACAACTGAAGTGGGGGGTGGGGATCTTAACCCACTTCAGCGACGACTTTATCATTTTCAGTGAAATGACTCAGAATGTATTTTAAATATAATTTCAAGAGTTATATATATATATAAGGGCAACCTAATGCTACAAAGCTCTAGTATATGCGAGGTCCGATGAAGGGTCAAACCACTTAGATTTATTGTACGTAGATTTATCTTGTTTTCTTTCTTTTTTAATAAGAGACTGTTTCCACGACTCGGTTGTACATATACATGCAAATTAAATTTCAAAATTAAGAGAAAGAAAAAGAAAACAGGGAGGTTGACGATGATACATACCGTGAAGATAAAGCTGTAACCAAGATCAAGAACTAATCTGAGAAAATCAATCCTGTTCCACATCATCTTCAAGAAATCTCCAGTCATGAACTTCTTGTCAGCAGAGAAATCCACTCCTCTTGTCTGCAGTAAAAAGCAGTACTGACCTGCATTCACAGACTTGCACCTCTCAAAAGCTCTCAAGTCCATGGCCACCACCACCACATGCCGGAGAAGATGCTCCGTGGCCTCTCCGATGCGCAAGCTCTCCATGAAGAGCTCCAGCATCTCCGACCACGCTCGGTTCACCATCGTTATTATCACTGTGTTGTCTGCCATTGCAGCTCTCCTCAACACCTTCACAAGCTCTGCATGTTTTTGATTCTGCTTATGCATGCAGTGTGTGTTTGTTAGATTTGTTCAATCCTTTAAACTCATGTGTCTCACTTTAATCCAGATTCTACACTGATTATGTAAAATGTGTCAAATTGAGCTTTTTTTTTTACAAAGACAGCAAGCGTCCCCATGATTGAAGTCAAAGGACGTGGCAGCTCAATCCCAGATAATCCACAGGAGAACATCACCACACCTGACCCTTGGTACCGAGCTATAACTTTAGTTTTTCTTTTTGTCAAAAGTCAGAACCCTAAGGGGAATCATGAGAATTCAACTTCTCACTTCTAGTGGCCCCGTTTGGATCAACTTTTGGGAAACCTATAAGCGCTTTTTTATAAGTTAAACATTTTTGGGAACAGAAAAACCATTTTTATCGACTTTTTCGGAGAAGCAAATGGAAAAAAAAAATCTGAAAAACAACTTTTTTGAGAACCCAGTGGTTTGAAGTTTTTGAAAAAACCGTTTTTAGAAGCTGTTTTGGGACCATACAATTACCAAAACAACCTTGTGAAAACAAAGAAATACAAGAGTTTAGGGTTTTCGGATCATATAATTAATAAAACACCCTTACGATCATACAATTTCTGAAACTTCCCAACTATAAAAATACTTCTGAATTAACATATCCAAACACAATATACAAAAGCCCTTTCTTCAAAAGTCCTATCAAACTAAAAAAAAAAAATATATTTTTTTATAAGTTAATCCAAACGGACCTTACACAAATCAAACATATAGAAGTGGACCAAAGTGACCCTTTTTCGACTTCAAGAGCTTCACTTCGGTAAACCAAACACGCCATATATGTATATATATTGTTAGATGGAATCAATTTAATTTAAAAGTTTAAGTTGACAACACAAGAAACACAAATATTAGATAATGAAAGTATAGCATGATGGAGTGAATAAAGTTGGAGGAAGAGAGAAAAGAAATGTAAACATATATGTGTACATGTATAAAAATGGACAGAAAAATAGACAAAAAAAATACACATCAAAATGATTAATTCTATCTAATATAAAAATTAATTTTCAACACTTTCACCAAATCTGCATGTTTTCAATTTTGTTTGATTTAATCTAAAAGTTTAAATTAATAGGATGATAACGATAAGTAGACAGAAAAATAGACAAGAATAAAGATAAGTAAAAGTATTTGGAAGAAGACCATCAGCAGCCGGGAGATGACTTTGAGGACAATGAAGCTATGACTAAGGCCCCATCACAAAGCGACCGGCCATCCAAGGCATGTTGTCGCTATGCTAAAACACCAAACCAAGTGGCTCTCTCTTAAAATGTCATAAAGACTTGGTCGATGTATTTATATTTCACTTAAATAATTTTAATGAAAAGTGATTTATTCATATTATAAAAAAAAAATGAAGTTGGAAGAAAGAGAGGTAGATAGATGTCACTGACCTGCTTTGGAGTTGAGTAGCTAACAATGTTCATTCTTGCAAATGGGACTGCAGAGTAGTAGAAGCATATGCACACAACCAGTGAAGCTGCCACCAAAACAAGACATGAAAGAAACTTTATACTATTCAACCTCATTGTGCTGCTCTACCTATTATTTCTTCATACAATCCACAAAGAACACACACACACACAGATGGGGGGATTCACAAAGAGAGATTTGGGAGGGTTCAATGGAGGGGGAGGAAGGATAACAAATGAATGAGGATTTTATAAAATCAGGTAAATTTGGAATGTATTTAAAGGCTTGCCTTAAATGTGATGATTGTTTTGTTTTCTATACATTGTGCCTGTAGAAAGGGAGGGTATCTGCAGATTAATTATAGGAATTTATCAATTTTTATTTAGGGTTAATAAGGCTAAAATTTATTATTTTGATTTTAATTGTCCAAACAATCATATATTAATTAACCAACGGCCATGATGGCCTATTGATACCGGGTTCCTAGGGATGGCAAAATCCGATCCGATCCGTGGTTTTCGACCCGATCCGCCCCGAATGGGGCGGTTTTTTTTGTTGGAGAGTGGGGCACGAGGCGGGGCAGGGCGGGTTTGGTAAACATCCATTTAAATCTGCCCCGC
The DNA here is from genome assembly GCA_026586065.1 of Dioscorea zingiberensis. Taxonomy (NCBI): domain Eukaryota; kingdom Viridiplantae; phylum Streptophyta; class Magnoliopsida; order Dioscoreales; family Dioscoreaceae; genus Dioscorea; species Dioscorea zingiberensis. The sequence continues at coordinate 4,879,626 of CM048823.1, read as the reverse complement.
TCTGCTAAAAAAATTATGAAAATGTCCATACATACATATATATATTAGAAGGTTTATCATCAATTTTTTAAGTATAAAACATAAACTATCAACTTGTAATCATTTGTAATCTATGTATTAAAGGTTAAAAATATGGGTGGGGCGGGACGGGGTGGGGCATGAGGAAAAACCGTGATTGTGGTTGTAGTATTCAAAATACCACTATTTGGGCGGGGCGCGGGGCAGGGTATGGTTCAGGCGGGGCGGTGGTGGTAGAGGCATGCCACGGCCCCGCCCCACCTCATTGCCATCCCTAGTTCCCTTGCTAGGAGGTGGACCTCGATCTTTGTGGACCGTCCACGAAAATCAAGGCCACCTCTTAGCAAGGTGTGGGCACAGCTGCATTGAATGGATTCCGCACCTGCCCCATCCTTGACTTCCTTTAGGGGACGTTTTTTTGTCAAAAAAATAATCATATATTAATTAATTTTTAATTTTATTCTATTTTAATAATATAATATTTTTATATAAATTAATTTTTGGGGAAATTTCAAAAAACAACGCTGTGGTTCACTTTCTCAATTCGGTCCTTGTGGTTCAAAATTGAACCACAAAGACCTTGTGGTTTGCCCGTTAATCACTTTAGTACCCTGTAACACTGTGCATTCACGGTCGCGTCCCGTTTGGCCCCCTAGAGCATGTTTGAAGGATTTCCAACCGTATGGATGGGAAGATCATCGAAAAATAAGCTAGCCTGTCAATTTTTATACAATTTGGTAACCGTTTGGTCCTCCCACTTAACGGTTGAAATTCTGGACCGTTCAGATTCCTATAAAATAAGAACCGTTAAGATGAAGACCCTACAAGTTCCCAAATTGTATGAAAATTGACAGGCTACCTTATTTTTCGATGATCTTCCCATCCATACGGTTGGAAATCCTTCAAACATGCTACAGGGGGCCAAACGGGACGCGACCGTGAATGCACAGTGTTACAGGGTACTAAAGTGATTAACGGGCAAACCACAGAGACCGAATTGAGAAAGTGGCAAACCACAGGGTAGTTTTTTAAAATTTTCCCTTAATTTTTTGTAGTTTATTTTAAATTTTTCACTGGCTCCCAAAAACTTTTTAATGAACTCCCAATTTGGTAACCCAGTAGGCTAGAAAAAGTACAAAATCTTTATTCATGAAAGATTTTTTTTTTTTTTTTTGAAAAAAATTCTTTTGTTTGATGGAGATATGAATTACCTATATCATATGATACTATGATTGGTTGATGATAAATTTGATAGAAGTCTCACATTTAGGGTAGTAGATGGATTGAACCCGGTGGGATCGAACTCGAACTCAGCTCAAATTCGGTTACTTGAGCTCAAGCTCAATTCGATTTTAATTTCGAAAACTTAATCTCAACTTGATTTCTTGAAATTAAAATGGAATCAATTTAATTTTAAATTCAAGTGGAGCTCAATTTAGTTTAAAATTAAAAATTCATTTATAACTTTTTTTTTATATTTTTATATAATAAAAATATAAATTATATAATATTTCTAATAAATAAAATTTATATTTTATAATTGGAGATAAATTTCAAAAGATCAAACTCCGCTTGATGTTTTGACAGCCCTGCTCACATTGCAATTAAATTGGAGATTGAAACTTCAGGACCTACTATATAACTTCAGCTAAAATTAAAATAAATAAATAAATAAAACTAATTTACCTGAAAATTTTCTCCTTGGGGAGTTGCTTTCTCATTTAAAACCCACCATCAATCATAGTCTTCAAAGAGTCCACATGACAACAAGACAAGTATTTTTCTTGTAGATAAGAGAGGCAGATGCACCAAAGAACTACAATGAGAAAACAGGCTACATTTACACACATTGATTCATGGCTATTAAAAGTTTGTTTAGATGATGATCAAGAAAATTCAAAGATTGATGCAGCTGATCTTTTATTTTTCGGACATAGTCTTGTTTATATCCAGGGAGCTGTACAGCCGGTGAGCTTGATCGAATTCCACCGCAGCATAGAGATGTGAGTGATGACTAATTACAAAGTGATGTGAAAATGGTCTATGATACAGCAAAAGCCATGATGATAGTCACAGAGATCATACTTGAAGAGAGTTAGCCTTAAGGAGCACCGTCTTCAATGTCAGACCAATCATCCTCATCAAGTTCGTTGAGAATTGATTGATTGAGCCGCTTCCGGGATACCCGCCTATGTTTCTTAAGTTCGAGGCGCGGCTCTGCTTGTTTTATGCCCATGTCTCTCACCTTGTACCTGGAAATTCAATAGGTCATATGGCAGGGAAAAGGACTTGGATGCCAAAAGATTTGAAAATACAACCTCAATCCCGACCATAGAGTAGGCATTTTTTACTATATAAGTATGCAAAACATGTAGATATAAAGAAAAATAAAACACAGAAAAGTATACGAAAAATGAGCAGGTATTCATAGAAAAGAATTTACTGATTGTGGTGGAATGTACCTTACATCACCTTCTCTTTTAGTTCCGATTGTTCTTAACTGGAATTCTTCTCTGATCTTAATCTCATCAAGAAGTTGAAAGTAGTATTGATATCTTTCCCAATCTGAATCAACAACACAGCCCTTTTCGCCAATATGCAAACAATCATTGAATGCACATTGGGCAGGCTCACTGGCGCTCAGCCGCTGCCTTATCTGAATAAATGGGAAAAGGAGTCATACTAATAAAATGATTACTGAAAAAAAGATCACTGAAACACAAAGCAGTTAATTTGATGCACAAACACATAGAAACCAAGGAAAAAGGAAAACAATGCGTAAGATTGTAATACGGTTATATACAAAGAAAATACCTCTGGAAATGTTTCTGCAAGAGTTCTCTTGGTCACTTTCATCAAAGTAGGTTGGTTGAATCCAGGAGTGTCAGCAAGATAACCTCCTGCAGCGAGAGGTAGTAAAGAAACATGCCTTGTTGTGTGCTTTCCTCTTCCACTTCTCTTAGATACTGTGCCAACCCGCTGATCGCCAAACCAGTTACTGCCTTCGATCTGGAAACAATGATGTCAATATTTTTATGTGATCCAATTCTATGGTATAAGTAGGAATTTAAAATCCCTTATGCTTGTCACAACATGACATCCAAAAGAAATCCAAGTAATAAGAAAAGGAACTACAGAGATTCAAAATATTACAAAATAGGTGCATGAACATATATGCCAATGAAAATGAGTAACAGAAAATTATAAAACACTGGAGTTCTAACAGCAGAAAAAAAAAAGGTTACGAGTGCATACACGCTCATTCAAGTTACTCATTTCTTCTTCATCGATAATGTGCTGAGTGCTTCTCAAAGTATTAATAAGACTAGACTTCCCCACGCCACTTGGACCAGCAATCACCGTAGTCTGTCCTTCCAAAAGTTTCTCAAGTGCAGCTAGGCCAGATTTATTATCAACACTACAAAATAAAGGTTTGTAGCCCCAGGAATGAAGTCTTTCATCCCACATGGAAAGAGTCTGCATTAGAACTATCAATTTCATCAAGAACATTTAGTAGAAAACATAACAAGAGATGAAACAATTTATTGGTCCCTTAAAATTATTAAATAGTTTCATATCCCAATCTTTGTTCACATAATGTTCAAATGAAAGTAACTAGAGCAGTATTGGACCGAAATGCCAAACATAAAACAACTCCAATACTGGTATTGGCAAGAATCAAGATGAATAAACACAAAATTGCTTGCTTAAAACAAACTTGGTAAATCTAGAAACAGAAAATATCCTTGAAAAGCTTAAAAATTATTTGGTCTAGAGCAAATAAAGCGTGCGACAAACACTTCACCAAAGTTGGTCATGTAATGCTAGGAAGGATAATAGTGGTGATCGAAACAAGTCGATCTTCCAATGGATAAGAAATTTGGAGAAGTAAAAGCACTTCTTTAGAACCAAGATTGAAAAAAAAAAATTAATAGATCAACTACAAGAGAAAATCTCTGGGGAAAATAGTTCCTTTAGAACTTTAGCTAGGCCATTTCCCCTTTTGAATTCTCTGATATGCATGGAAATAAGTCACACTGCATTATTTTAATAGGTCGGCTACACAAGTTGTGCAAGTGCCAAAACACAATGCCCACAAATCCTCTCTCCTGTCATCCCACCCTCTCTTGAGCTTACCCCTCCAGAAAATGGCTTTGCATCCGTTGAACGACCGATCAGACATGCTTGTTTAGTGCTATTTTTCCTGCTGCAACTCCAGGCACACTCCTTGTCATCTTGCTACACATCTATAAAAATATATTCTGATAGTTCTAACTGCTATGCATGCCTCCAATAATGATAGTACACATTAGAATATACTCACTTCATACGTCAACTGTTTTTCTACCCAAGACAAATTCATCTCCGGCCCAAAAAAAGCTCCACGTAGTCTTGCCAACCATGTTTCCAGATACAGTCTTATAGGAAATTCATATAACAGACAATGAAGCTATGTTTAACTCCACATAAGATATTAATCCCACTTCATTAGTTAACTCCTGCTTGCCTACCCAAAACAAATTCATTTAAGACCCAAAAATGTTCCACAGTCTTGCCAAGAATGTTCTCAAGATATAGTCTATTAAGAAATTGCATATTACAGATCATGAAGGTCTGATTAACTTGTAAAGATATTCATCTCATTTCATGAGTAAACCCCTGGTTTGCTACCCTAGACCAACTCATTTTGGACCCAAAAAATGTTCCACATAATCCTGGCAGCAATGCTCTCAAGCTACAGTCTGAGAGGACAGTTCATAACAGAGACCATTATGGTTTGATCAACTCCACATAAGCTATTCATCCCAGTTCATGAGGAAACCCCTGGTTTCCAACCCAAGACAAATTCATCTAATATCCAAAAAACTTCTATCCTTCACCAGAGTTGTCTGAATATAGTCTACAACAACAACAACAAATAAGCCTTAATCCCATACTAGATGGGGTCAGCTATATGAATTCTTTGTCTCCGTGTCACTCTCAAAAGCAAGCTCCGGCTCAATATCTAATATACGTTGGTCCTTAGACGCTATCTCTCCATGTAATCCTAGACCTACCTCAACCCTTTTCTTACATTCTATTACTAAATTATCACATTTTCGAATAGGGGCACATGGGTCCACGACACGATATCTATCAGCAAGCTATGAGAAAACTCATCTTCAAATTCATTTACTGCTGCAAAATCAAGTTCAAATAACAAATACCAATAATAATTCAACTATAAGAACCGGATGCACTAAGGATTCCGACAGATACCTCCTCCTCAACAAGCTCAGACTTGTTCAGCGCCAGCGTGAATGGGATCCCACTCGACTCAGCCTCCACCAAGAACCTTGTCAGGGTGAACGGCTCCAGCCTCGGCTGCTCCATCGAGAACAACACCAACAAGTGATCCACATTCGCCACCGGAGGGTCACGTATCTCCGACCTTCTCTGAAATACATCCTCGATCATTCCCTTCCGATCCGTCCAATCCACCGAGACAACAAGCACCTTATCTCCGACCAAGACTCTCCGCTTGATCTTTTTAAGCAGGGCCCTAACGACGCAGAGAAGTTCTCTGCCGATACGTGGGTCTTGGTTGAAGACCGTGGGGTTCTCCGGGGGGCCGCCGGCGGACTCAACTATGACGCGCATGAAGTTGGCCTGTGCGGCGGCGACGAGGCCGATGGCCTGGGTGGGCAGGAGCTTGGGGGCGGCGCCGGAGGGGTCGAGGGAGGGGGAAAGGGATGGGAGGGACTTAATAGAGTCCTTGGCCTTGAGAAGGTGCTTCGGAGGGTTCTCCCGGGCGCCTGAGAGGGAGATGGTGGCGAGGCGGCGGGGGAGAGCAGCAACAAAGGCGCCGGCGATGAGGAGGGGCCGGTGGCGGACCAGGGAGGAGGGGGAGAGGAGCGGCATTGAATGTGCGCGAGCTGTAGGTAGAGCTAGGGTTAGGGATTTAAGCGTAGCGGAGGGGAAGAGGAGGGAAAGAAGATGAGAATGGGGAGTCAGTGGCGGGTTTTATAGGTGATGCAATCGCAGCCATCGATGTTATCTCGGGATTAGAACCTATAAACTTTTTTAATAAGGATATTTTGTTTTCTAACTTTTTTTTTTATATAAAAAACCATTATAGAAGGTGTTATGTCAAATAACAGGTGACACTAAACCATTGATGATGCCTCGAGATGATTATCATGTGACCACTTCGTGCGATCTGTTGGTCATATATATCATTTCTCTTATAAAAAAGTCAATGAGATGATAGTACAACTATTGAATATTACTCCAACCTCTTCCCAACAAAAATGTTGGATTCAGACAAAATCTGTCATGTTAAAATACCTTAGCAATCTGGGTAGTAATGGACACCAAAATGGGATAAAACCTTATAATGATGATAAAAACATTCGGTTTGAAAGAGATCAAATATATTTTTATGATAAATAATTTGTTTTCATGAAAACATAGTTATATTGATTTTCTAATTTTATTTTTATTTTTTATGTGGTACACACACTAGACTTGACCGCGGTTCGGTTCAAACCGGCGAACCGAACCAGAACCGTAAGTGTTTGAATCGGACCAAAACCATAGTTATATTTCCCGTTTAATTTTTTTATTTTTTGCTTAATATTAACAGTTTCGGTTTAATATTTATATATCCCGTTTAATATTTTTACTTTTTGCTTATTTTTAATAGTTTATGTTTAATATTTATATTTCGTTTTAAGTTTACTTTTTGCTTAAGATTAATAGTTTTCAAGCGTAATATTTTGTGTTTCCATTTAATTTAGCGGTTTCACATTTAACATGATCTTTAGGACCGAATTATGGAAAAACGAATGGTCTTCACCACGCTAGGGACCATTTATACACGCTTTCGAGGGGAAGAATATGGTTCGATGATGTCTTCGATGCGTTTGTCGCGATCCTCCTTGGAAGCCATGAGCTCGACTCCATATCCATACAAGAAGCGGGCCACGGTTACTTTAGGCGCTTTGGCCCGGCTTCTCGTGTCGAAGAATGGATTACGAAAATTCGCCTTGGCTCATGAAGGACGCCAGTTTGTGCGTTCCACCAAGTCTGATTGGTCCTTATGCCCATAATTCTCGATGGACACTATCATCTTCTAGTCCTCGGCAGGAAAATAAGCGAGTATGTGCATTATACATGTGAAAAGCTCTATATATAGCCACCGTATAAAGGCAATGGTAATATTCCTCGCTTGATTTATATACTTTTTGTATTGATTTTCTCTAAGTGGTTCTTATTACGATAAATGAAATCGCTTGATTCATGCCTCCAAATTGAGCTTGGGGAAAATGAAACGATGACGCACCTATTTAGAACCGAAAGCAAGTGCCCGCGTGAAGGCGGGAGCCTCGATTGCCATGTATATGTTATGAGGTTCAATTGAACAAATTCTTGATCCGAAACTCCACCTCCCCAAAGACGGACGTACCTCTATTGCGTTTGCTTACGCCACACGCGATAGTAATGGATCGGCATAAAGCGTGTGGCGTCCGAATCGCAAGAAAGAAGAGACTGTGACAAAGATTGTACCCACATTAAGAGCGGAACTCGAAGATTGTACACGCTTAACAAATTTTATGCAGATTAACTCTTATGGTTTTCTCTGTTGGATAACATTTATGTTTAACAAGCATATTACATATAAATAGACACGCTTTTGAATTTGTCGGTGTTGCATGATCTCTATTGTGGCCAACCTCTGGCGTGAGCTGCGGCATCACGTGATCATTAGACGCATTCCCCGTGATTCTATCCTCTTAGTCTTGGGCGGCCCGGTGGCCTCTTTGTACATGGGGCCGCAAAAGCAGCTTCACGGTTTGCATGCATTCGGTTTGTCATTGTCCTGAACGGGATAAATAGCCGGTATATGCCATCGTGTAAGCTTCAAGCATGTGAAGTACTGCGCCTATCTACCATGAACACCGGTATGCATGCCGACATTATAGCTATTTCATGCATGTTTGCAAGGTAGACCGTATACCGCACCTGCCGACGTATGAACATGTCCTTGAAACCAGAGGCCGGCGGAGTTGCTTTGTTTTGTTCACAACCTGAAATAATCACGGAGCTGGCGTCCAACAAGTAGGCTACGACTTTTCTTCAACAATGTCCTCAAGCTTCTTGTGTATGTGAGGGCATAGGTGGGTCTCCCATAAGTAGAGAATGCTCACCCGGCGTGTACACATCATGTTCATGAGCTTGAACCTTTATTAGATAAAGCGATACGAGGGCGATGCAAGAACGGCGGATATTAATTAGAAACTTGTCATGTTAAATGAAACACTAGAAAATAAGTAGAAACGCAAATACATATTTTAAAGCGAAAACACGAAAAAATAAACAAGAACATCTTATATTAAATAGGAAAGTTATATATTAAACGGAAAACCCTCGGTATATTGCGGTAATAACGGAATCGAAGTATAACAAAGGGATTTAATTGAAATATAGCACTATAAATAGAGCTTTGCTTACCTTATGGAATCTACCGTATTCGTCCGGGGAGGTTATGCGTGCCTCCTTGATCCGTGCATTGAATGACTGCACTTGCGTTGGAATACATCTCTCCCCATCTTTCACCCTTTGAACATATAGTTAGACGATTGGGAAACATTGGATTTACGAAGTAGCCAGTGATGTCGTCGGTAGTCACGGCTAGCAAATCGTTGACCGCATCGCCATATTCCCCGGAGGTACATGCGTATGCAATTCTTGTAATGATGGACCAACACTCCTCCTTTAGTGCTTTCCCAAGTCTAACATTTCCCTTGAAGTTGATTCCAAGTGTAAGTACTTGATATGTGTAGGCGGTAGGGGAAAACCTTTGCGGCGGCGATGAGGCCCCTTCACCGTCCATCGACGAATGTAATAATCTTCGCATAGTCGTCCATCCCCATACAACGATCTCCAAGCCGGCGGGAACCACGCGTCCGGTTAGCGCCGGGTTTTAAATTGTCAACAATAGCGAGCGCAACATGAAAGAAGCCCTCGTTCCCATCTTTACGCCACTCCCCAGGTGCCTGTATTTCCAGCAAATGAGTTCCATCAACAAACAACAATGGCCTACAACCTTTTTGAAACCAACAATACAGTACGAAGGAAAAAAAGGCACGCGTCTAAACCGCTCACTTTCCTTCTCATGGTAAGCGATGCTACGGGGTTCGTCCTCCACCCTTGTTTTATGCATTCATAAAAGCATGTCATACCAGCACTCCCATATAGAGTATCCATGGCCACCTCTTTCCCGACCAAGCTTTGCTTTATACTAAGTAGATTAATACCATGATCGCGCAACATATCCGTTGAATATCAATTAGGTCTATACAGGGGCCGATCCTTCAACTTTTGTACCGCTGTGCGGTGACCCATTTCTTCGATGCTTTAGGATGCTTTAGCGATACCCGGCGCGCCGCGCGCCATACATGTGTAGGATGCATCGCCTTGATTGTAAATGTTCCAAGATTACATTCTCTCGATCCAAGTGGACACGCCGCTCGCAGTACCAAAGGTGGCACATTGGGATGCTTACTCTCGCTTTGTCGTTCTTTATGAAAGTAAAGTCAAAATTCCATTTTATAGCGAAATTGAAGTGAATCCTTGAAGTGGTCACCATCACGAAACCGGTCACCTACTTTCACGAGAATTTCATTCTCAAGTAGTACAAATGGCTAAGGTCACGAAGATCCTTGTTGGGATGCCTTAGATAAGTTATCCGAGAATGAATCCCTCATGTTGGTTCATATATCACAAGTGAGAAAATAATAACTTAAGCGGAAATGTATTATATTAAGCAGAAGATAGAATGGTAAATAGAAACAACGGAAAATAAGCGGAACCGTGGTGTTACGAAAACTACAAATGTTTTAAGCGGAATTAGAATAAACTAGCGAAAACCCATATGTTTTAAGCGAAAACCCGAGATACACGTAATACAAGGAATTACAAATGGAGGATTGACAAGTCGACGGGTTGGTTTTGTTCAATCAAGGGAAGAATTATTTACGGCCAGAATGATGAACGGAGGTATGACGCGTCAAATGGTTCTTGAACGGTTTCGGCCATTAATGAGATTCGACAAGCGGTATTTGGTGAACATGGTATATGTGACATATACGTTGAAAGTCAACCTCGGTATCAATTGGGCAAATACTGTTGGTCCGGGTGACAAACTTCACCTTTGGAAAGTTCAAGATCCCATGGCATATCTCGCTAATGCGACTCAATTCTAAGAGCTCAAGACTCAGAACCGCAACACTCGCCCCTCCCCCTTATATCGGCAAGCTCAGAAGGTTTCCATCACAACCTCGCTAGGAGTATTAATGGCATGATTTTAAACTATAATGAGATATGAAAAACCTTTTTAGGAAAAATGAGGAAAGGAACTCACGTCCGCGGTGAAGGTGTATGTTTCTTCGACTAGCCTTGCTTGACTCAATGAGAAACAGATGGTCGCAGAGGCTTCGTCTCACTAGTTCAATCAAGAGACAAATTTCTTTCGCATGGTGGATGGAAACCAAGGAACAGAGAACATAACGGGTTGAAGAGACAAATTTCTCTACCTACGTAGGATGGAAACAAAGGGAACGAAACAAAGTAGAGACAAAGTTCTATCTCACGCGATTGAAATAAAGGGAGGCGGGAATGGATTGAGGAAGAAGAAGGTCCGAAAAATTTTGTCAAAAGATGCAAAAGTTAAGTGGAAAGTTGGCCAAAAGGTGATGATGTGATGGCTTTGTGTGCTAGTTTTAAAATTCATGACATGACATGGCTGGGAAACAACTTCACCATGAGGAGAGGCGGTTGTGGTATTTTAGAAAAATATGGTATCGGAGTGGCCTTGAGGTGAAAAGTCGGTTGCCAAAAAGGAGAGGACTGCAGGGCAAATACTTATGTCGAGAGGTATGCCGGAAGTTTGCAAACTTTCAGGGACCTAAAAATAATTTTCCCACATTGTAATGCTAAATTATTTGTTTTTTGAAAAATTATTCAAAAATATTCTAAAAATCAGTTCAATCATTCAATCAATAGCAACAAATTCAAAAAATCACACATGATAAGATATAATATTTTTTTTTAAATAAATCTTATTAATAATTAAAATTGTTTAAGATATACCAATATTTCAATCAATCACATAATCACACGGACACACACATATATTTGATTGATTTTTTAAAACTATTTTGAAACTTGAACCAAAACCGGAATCGCTAGTTCAAATAGAGTTCACAATTAAGAGAAGTCTGGCCTTGAACATAGAAGAGTCTCCATAGATGCTGCGTGAAAATGGCTTCAAATATGACTTTGAGAATGATACCTCTAACTAGATAACCATATGTGGATGGATGGCCCGATTAAGGGATCAAGCTCGCCATTATGTATTTTTAACTTTTAAAATATTATATAACTTTTACATTTTCATTGAATGTGGGTTATTTATTTTTATCAAAAATATTATTTTCAAAAAATACAAAGTATAAAAAAAAATCTAAAGGTTTTACATTTTGCCCCACAATTCCCTTAAAAAAAAATTGTAGAGAATATTTTAATATTTAAAAGCTAATTTTCAAATTAGTAATGGTACAATATTCAAACTTAACTGATAAATAATAGAGGAAGTTATCTAATAGTTCATAGTACTATTTATATACTATTTGCCTTTATACCCTACCCACTCAAAATACTATTTACATTATATTCCTACACACCCCCACCCAAGGACCCATGGGCAATTAAGTAACTATTTAAGGGATGAATAGTTAAATATCTATAAATAATAAAAAAAAAAATCTAAAAATTTTGATTTTATTGAAAAGTGACTAATAAAAATATTATGTTTTATTTGAAAAAATATGACACATAAATGTTGATGTTATAAATTTATAGAAACAAATTCTAATTTTCAAAAATAAATAAATATTTATGTCATAAATATGATAATAAATTTTCCAAAAAAATGATAGATATTATGCTTGAAGGGTAAAAATGTTATTTTATCCAAAAGATACAAATACCATAAAAAATATCTATTTTACAGCTTTTATAAGTTTTTTTTTATACTTTTAATGGGTTCAAAAGTAAAAAATAAAAAATTAAAAATGACAAGCCGATTTGGCCAGCTAGGGTCGTGCCAGTAGCATATGTGCTGTGCTAGCCCTTAAGTGTCAAATAAGCTGTGTTGTGCCATGGCCACTGTTTGTGCCATATCGGCACGGCACGCCAGCGAGCTATGTTGTGCTAGTATGACACATGATCTCTGGGGGTTGGCCTGACACGGGGCATGACTTAGCTTCATTCGCTACCATTTTTTAAGTTTTTAGAGAGAGAGAGAGAGAGAGAGAGAGAGAGAGAGGAGTTGAGAGAGAAAGAGGGAGACCGGCAGAAAGAAGGCTTAAGAGAATGAGCCATTAGAGAGGAGAGAGGAGAAAGGGAGTTAACATTACCATATAGCCCACGTGTCAGAGCTCCCACCTCCCACCCATGGTCGCGGGTCGTGCCATGGCGGCCCGAGTGCCTGGGCCGGCATAGCTTACGGTTGTGCATAACCGGCCTAATACGAGCACACTTCCGAGCCGTGTCATGGCTGGCACAGGCTGTTTGACATCATGAACTAGCCCCGTTTGCACCTCTAAGCACAAGTCATATTAAAAATAAATAGAAAAAATTAAATATTTTTTAAATAGTTTTATATTAAAAAAATGAGTTTTTTTAGAGAAAATAACATTATGTTTTTTTATATTAAGTGATTATTGTTTTTATTATATAAAATATTTTTAATGCTACATTAAAAATATATGGATTGAACTGGATGAGCATGTTTTTGAAAAACTATTTTTTTAAAAAAAATTATAAACATAAATTATTCTTAGCTTGTTCATCAAGAAAAAATCTTATCAAATGTTGTTCAATAAAAATTGAAAGTAATATCCAACTATTATATTACCAAATATTTTTTTCTTCTTCATCAAGAAAAAATCTGATAAAACAACAGGGATATATTTGCAAAAAATTTAGGATACATGTCAACAAATATCATAACTTTAAAGGGGGCAAATTGAAAAACAGAGCAACCTTGGACGGTTCAAGAAGAGGGTCATTCTCGTCATTTCAGTTTATTCCCAGAATCATTTCCGAGTTTTCTCCGCCTTCCGAGTCCCCGAGCTCTTCATCGTCTCTCAGCCTTTCAAAATCCCACGCTAGGGTTTAGCACAACTCCTCGCTAGGGTTTCCATCGTGTAGCTTCGATCCTCTAATGGCGGAGGCGTATCCTGGCGCCGCCGCTCCGGTGCCATCCCCTGTCCCGGAATCGAAATCGGTTGATGCGGTCGGGAGTTCGGTTATCCCGATCGTTAACAAGCTTCAAGACATCTTCGCTCATCTCGGGAGCGAGTCGACTATTAATCTACCCCAGGTGGCGGTGGTGGGAAGCCAGAGCAGCGGGAAATCAAGCGTTCTTGAGGCCCTCGTTGGGCGGGATTTCTTGCCCCGGGGCTCTGATATTTGCACGCGGAGGCCACTGGTGTTGCAGCTTGTTCAGTGCCCTCGACGCGCTGATGGGGATGTCGGAGAAGGGGATGAGTGGGGGGAGTTTCTACACTTGCCTGGGAGACGGTTCTATGACTTCTCTGAGATCCGGAAGGAGATTCAGGTGATTAGGGGGTTTTTAAATCTTTTTCTCTATCATCTATTTTTGGAGTGTGTTTTGTTGGTTAAATTTGATAGAAATTACATTTTTTAGATAGTCGAATTGATAATGTTGGTTTATTCTTGGAAGATTTTGAATTCGTATTAATATTAGTGTTGCTTATTTTCTCATGAACAAAGCTAACATATGACAAGTCATGTTTTTCTATTTCTCAGTTACTATTTTAACAGCACAACATGCTTCAATTTTGGTTCTCAAAATGCAGTGCAATCAGTGATGATAAGTCATGTTTTAGTATTAGGGTTTCAATGTAGGGGTTTCTCTGTTTTAGTTTCTGTTCACAGTAATGTATCTGACAAACAGACATTGAATGTTTAAATTTAGGCTTTTTTCTTTTTAGTTAATTAATCTCTTAGATTGCATAATCATCAATCATGTGCTAGCTATTTTCTTTGATCATGTGGTAACTGCTTGCAAGTCCTTATAAATTTGGGCATTTTTCTTTCATAATAATCGTATTCTTAGATCTTATAATATCTGCTATTTTTATCTCCTATATTTCAGGCTGAAACTGACAGAGAAGCAGGAGGGAATAAGGGGGTTTCAGACAAACAGATTCGTTTGAAGATTTTCTCCCCAAATGTTCTAAATATCACTTTGGTTGATTTGCCTGGAATTACAAAAGTGCCTGTTGGTGATCAACCAAGCGATATCGAGCAAAGAATTAGAGACATAATCAGAAGCTACATTAAGTTTGAGACTTGCATTATCTTGGCAGTTTCACCAGCTAATGCAGATTTAGCTAATTCTGATGCACTACAGTTGGCAAGGATTGATGATCCAGATGGTAATTTTATTCAAATATATGAACTTTTTAATTTGCAAATCTTGTCTGACATCAAATTCACCCGTAAAAAAAAAGTCAACATGTGATGGATAAGTTAAATATCTAGTTAAATTTTGGAGTTTAATGTTCCAACTTTCCTTTCAGGTTCCCGGACAATTGGTGTCATCACAAAGGTATTGTATTTTCTTAACTTGTATATGTACATCCTAAATTTAAGCGTTGTGTCTAAATTGTTATTTGTTGTTAGATATGGTAACACTTTTTTTTGTTTGCTCAGTTGGATATAATGGACAGAGGTACTGATGCCCGTAACTTTTTAATGGGAAAGGTGATACCTCTTAAGCTTGGTTATGTTGGCATAGTGAACCGCAGTCAAGAGGTATGTCATTTCTTGATCAACATGATTTTATTGTTTTACATGAGCATACAATGTATTTCTTGTCTAATTGTTCTGAAGTACTTTGGAGTTCCATCTTTGATTGCTACATATGTGCCTGTAATTATGGTTTGACTGGTTCAAAATGTGTTCGGTTGATCATCCTTAAGATGATAATTTTAAACAGGGACAGGCATTGGGAATGACGCTCTATGTGTCTAAATAGATATAATTTAATTTATGTCAGTAGGTGTTAAATAGGAGAAACTTAACGAACTCCAGGTGTCTGAATTGAGCAAATCTGCAAGTTTAAGTTTTTCTGATGAAATAAATACTGTAAAGTATTGCCTTCAAATGGACTTTCTTCCCTGTTAATATGTGAGATCACGAATTCAACCATCAAAATGTTCACTCGAGGTTACAAAACTACAATCATAGGAACTCTTATTATTAGGTTGTGTATTGAAACAATAGGGCCTTGGCACTTTACGATGTGTATGAGTACCTTCTAATGCCATTGAATGCGAATATGAAACATTTTCTCATGCCTCGAGTTTTAGAATTTTAGGTGGACCCAAGACAATAGCTAGTGATAAGACTACACAAGATTAGTTATCTGATAGATTTCCATTTCTCCCTATAACTTGGTAGTTGTAATCAGGACTCTTCCCAACTATTTAAATGTTCTTAACAAAAGTTGATGGTTAGGTTCTAAGCAGTGACTCTTTTGCTACAAGATGGCTTCATTCCTTTGCTCCATTGTGCATTATTGTTGGTTTTGATTATCTGATCTATTTGTTTTTGTTCTATCAATTGATCAGGACATCAACCAAAATCGTAGCATCAAAGATGCACTTGCCCATGAAGAGAGCTTTTTCCGGAGTCGACCTGTATATATTCTTAAATTACTATTAAACAATTTTGTCCATTGCAATTGTACTTTGATGAATGGTGTAACTTGTAACTCCTGGTACTGGTTCTAGGTATATCATGGTCTCTCTCATTGCTGTGGCATTCCTCAGTTGGCCAAGAAATTGAATCAGGTATTCAACATGTTTTGCTTTTGAGAATTCTGAAAGTCCTCTTGAATTTTTGCCAGCCTGTATCGTTAATTATTCTAAAATCTGGTTCCTGAGTTTCTCTTCTTTTCTCAAATTTGTTCAGAATAATGTCCACTCTCTTACCAGTTATTTAGTTATCTATATGCTGTTGGTATTTACTTTTATTATATGCAGATTTTGGTACAACACATCAGGGCTATTCTTCCAAACCTTAAGTCTCGCATAAATTCTCGGTTAGTGGCTGTTGCAAAGGAACATGCAGCCTATGGTGATGTTGCTGAATCAAAGGTATCTGCTAGTCTAAATGTACTGTCTAATATGTTATCTTTTCTTCTACAACACAATATTCTTTTCATATGTGAACCAATGTACTGTCTAATATGTTATATTTTCTTCTACAACACAATATTCTTTTCATATGTGAACCAAGGTTAGCTCAATTCTTACTTCTAAGAGAGATCTGACTTGTGGTTGTTAACCATGCTTCTTAAGGCATATCAGAGATTGATGGTTGCTTAGAGAGTTCTTCTTGGTGAAACTGCCAGGAGCACATAACTTATATGTTCCATGCACCTTCCCTCAAATCTGAGCTGTGAAAGCTAGTAGTACATGATTGACTACATGTTTACTTCCGAGCTTTCTCATATATTAATTTCCCTCCCCATTTAATTCAAACTAAGTTGATATCTTATATGTTTCATCATGCATTCACCAATCTATATAAGGTGTTTGTTTTGTGTTTTCTTTTTATTTTTAAATCCAGCCGCAACTGAATACCTTCCTTGTCAATCTTTGTACTGTTGTACATACCTAATGCTGTTGGTTTCACACTTCATGGATATGGTTGGTACAATTTTTTTGGTGAACTAACCCAGCTTAGATACTATAACCATTGGCAAAGCCTCATGGGTAATAGGGCAGGAACCAGGGTGTAAAGAGCTACAATACAAGATTTTTTTTTTTTTTCCTCTCTTTTATCAGGGCCATCTATTGTTTGTCAAATTCTCCCTTTTCTTGTTGTCCATGTATTTTGTGATGTCTATGCCTGATATCTACCTGTATTATGTAGAATGAGTCTCAACACTATCATCTGAATATGGATGGCCACTAAACATGTTGGCATTCCACTATCAAAGGTGTTTGGAATCCATGGTTTTAAGCAAATCCTAGTGTGGGCATTTGGCTCCCGCTGTGGATGTGATGCTGCTTGAAAATTTCCAATACTGTTCATAAGGCTTATTAGGAATCCAAAGTCAAAACCATGAACTTAGTGGTTGCTTTGGTTTTGTACCAAAACCCTCTAGCGCACAAAGTTTAGAGTGGTAACGGTGAGATGTTTGTTCTTTGTAAATCTTTAGCTACTGCTGTATTGATCTTTTGGATCAACTAGCTATTTGATGAATGTAATCTAGTAGAGAGATAATATTGCACTCTAACTGCATGGTTTATTTCGTACAATTTTTTTCTCACCACTCAAAGATGTTTAGCTTTGTTTTAAACATGAACTTGGACATTTGTCTTGTGATAATAACTCCATTTTCTATCTGTAAACTTCAATTGAAGTTTTTGATAGTTTAATTTAGTATTCGGTCAAAAAATTCTTGTCCTCTTTGGCAGTGATACTTTGATCTGCCTATTTACTTCTTTGTTGATCTTTACAATCTGTATAGTCTTAATTACAGGCTGGCCAAGGAGTGAAGCTCTTGAACATTCTCACAAAATATTGTGAAGGTATTCATGTATCCCTCTAATTTCTGGTTAATAGATTGAATTCCTTTTAGTCAATCAATCATACTGCTCTATATGCCCTCTTTCTCTGTACTTCCTCTTTTAGTTCTTGAAGCTGATATTTCTTTCTTGACAAGTTTGAGTACTTAATTAGGCCTGGGATTGCTGCCACCTTCCAGGTGTGGAGAATTTGGAGAACATTATTTAATTATATGTAGTCCGTAGAAACAGAGCAGAATAGAAATGGACTGCCACTACTTTATCCATAATTTATTTGGAAGGGATTACTTGAATATATAGTATGTTTGGACACATTAAACCGCAACCTTTTTATAGCATTTGGAGTTTTGGCTGTGAAAACATCGAGTAGAAAATCCCACCATAGTGTATAATGTTTAATCCATAGTTTCACATCATTGACAAAATAATTTGCAAAATTAGGATAAATTAGTCAATTAAGGCCAAATAGTGCAGATAGGAGCACAAGTATGACAAATATAAGTTATTCTACGTCATACATGATTGGTGAAAATATTGAAATGTAGTTTCCTTGGAAAACATTGGTTAGAAAATCCCACTGTAGTGTATATTGTTTAATCTGTGGTTTTACATCATTCACAAAATAATTAGAAAAATTAGGTTAAATTAGTCAATTAAGGCCAAATAGTGCAGATAGGAGCACAAGTATGACAAATATAACTATATAAGTTAGTCTACTTCATATGTGATTGGTGAAAATATTGAAATGTGGTTTCCTTGGTTCTTCATTGAGGAGTTTAGATGGCTCGAGCTAGCTCTGCATCTTCCAAGGATAGTCATTTTCTGAATTAGATCATATTGAGTTTTGAGCATGAGAGGATCTGGAAGACCACCCCTTATAGTTTATTCAACCTAAACCTACAAGAGGCTGACCATGGAAAAGTGTATTAGCTGGTATTCTGCCACTATAATTTATAATTTGGGTCCCAAACCTTTTGAAGGTGCTTTTCAAACAATAATCAAGAAATCGTTTTAGATTATATTTTTGAGGATTTTTGTTTTTCTGGATTTGGGGGTGAGAGATTGGGCAAACAGCTGGGTCATGAATAATGACTGGCTTGACACCACTTCACTTGAGGACACACATATGAAGTTGTCATTTTGATTCAAGATCATTGAACTAGTGATCCTTCTTGTACTCTGATCCAACCAGATCACTTTGAATAGAATATAAGTCTTCGTGAAATGATATTGTTTTTTCAGGGAATATTGTTTGTATTACAATGGTGGGTAAATTGGGAAGTTGAAGCATTTTCCTAGACATTGGTTAAGATCACAAGTAATTCTGGATGAGTTGTGCCATGAAAATTCACATTTTTTGTCCTAAACAATCTACTAAATTTTTCTTTACTTATTTTAGAGTTTGAATAGATTGATTAATGGTTATAACCATAAGACACCAAAATTGTTTGTTCTCTTGCAGCATTTTCTTCGATGATAGAAGGGAAAGATGAATTGTCAACAGACGAGCTTTCTGGAGGAGCAAGAATTCATTATATTTTCCAGTCAATCTATGTGAAGAGTTTAGAGGTCATCATCATTGTTCTATTTGCTAGTCTCAAATGTTATTTTAAGTATACAATCAGTTTATCTAATTTTACCATCTAACAGATGTTGTTGGGCGAAAGTGCATGCAAGTGTGACTATGATAGTGTGTGCAATATTAGCTTTTGTGTATCTGCATGCATGGGCTGGATAGTTTTCTTGCCAAAGTTCCTTTCATCTTATATCTTTTTCCCTGTACACTCCTTTTCTTGAAATATTGGATATAATACTCTTGCAGGAAGTTGATCCATGCGATGGTATGACTGATGAAGACATTAGAATGGCCATTCAAAATGCTAGTGGTCCTAAAGGTGCTTTATTTGTGCCTGAGGTATGTGCTGATAACAGTACCTTGAAGTTTCAGGGAAACCTTTTCTTTCCATTTTCTCCTCCTGTATTATAATTGTTACTATTAACTTGGCACAAAATTATTTAGGTGCCATTTGAAATCCTTGTACGAAGGCAGATTGGTCGGTTGCTTGACCCAAGCCTTCAGTGTGCAAAGTTTATCTATGATGAACTAATTAAGGTACAAACTCCCTACTCCAACTCTATGAAATCTTTATAATGTTAAATTTGAATAATATCAATTTATATTTTGTTTTCTTCTTGGGAGTCAAATACTTTTCTGCCCCATTCTAGATGAGCCATCAGTGCTTAGCCAGTGAGCTGCAGCGGTTTCCTTTCCTTAGAAAGAAAATGGATGAGGTAATCTGGAACTTTTTACGAGAAGGACTTCAACCTGCAGAGACAATGATAACTCACATGATTGAAATGGAGGTATGCTTGTGCCTTTTTGTTGAGTTCTTTTACTTTTGATTTGGCTTAATAGAAATGTCCAACGAAGAAATCTGCCAGAATTAAACCTTTTCACATTGTGCTAAATTATCTTTTGATTTTCAATTTTGGCATGGTGAATTTTATCATACCTTTTGGATTTTATTTGTAGGATTAGAATTCATGATCAGAGGGTAAAACACTTCAAAGTTGGGAAAGATCTTAGACATTGTTGGTTCACTGTATGCACTTAAATGCTAGATAATTTATTTTTTCACACTTAATTGAAATAAAAATTTGGTAGAAATTTTGTAAACTATGGATTTATAGTTGGTCATTGTTTGTAATTATTTTTTTCATGCTGATTGATGTAAAGTTAATTCAGTGGAAAATGTTAAAGGATGAATCGATGGTTTGAAGGGTTCTGTATTTACTTATCCATTTTCCTTTTCATCCTCAAGGCGGTGTAACATACCTTAGGTTTCAGAAAAATGATTTCTGGGATGAACTTGTTTGCAGACATTTTACCCAGGTGTCACTGAAATCTTTACTCATATAAGAAATTTGGGACAAAAAACTCACACCGGGCTTTTAAATCAGAAAAATGTTGCATTTATAGTTCTAGAAATAATGATGAAAGGGGTGCCCTAACATAATGGTGCGAAATGGTCACAATTGTATAAAGCACAAATGATCAGTTATCCTTTGTTTCTTGAATGACTTGAAGCAATAGATAATATCATTGGATTTGAAATTCACTTCCACAATCAACCTTAGTGCTTGGATATAGCACCCCTTTATGTCAACTGAAGGCTTCAGGTTTGCCTTTGTTTCCACAACTATGGTTATGAGCTCCTTCCATTGTTCTATAGTTAAATGCACATGCTTTGGGGATGGCTTAGAGAAATAATTAATTTCATATATGTCAGTCTCGAGACTCGAGGTGGATTCGTTGACCTGGTTCCGACACATGAAGTTTAATAAGCACGTTAGTTTTGATATCTTGTGTCTTCATTTATAATGTTTACAATGCCCAATCATATTGAAGTTCAATCATTTCAACTGAATTGGTGATTTCTTTTGCTTCATCATTTGTAAGTACATACCTTTCTTTTCTGCACTGTTTCAGTTGGTGTTTCATTTGGTTGTGGCCTTCAGCAACTTGATATTTCTCTTTTGTCTTGCTTTCTAGCCCTTCTAGTGGCTCATCAGCTGCATGAACTAATCATTGTAATTGATCATGCAGATGGATTATATAAACACATCTCATCCGAATTTCATTGGTGGCAACAAAGCTGTAGAGATTGCACAGCAACAAGTCAGATTATCTAGGGCTTCGGTGTCATCGGTCACGTTAAAGGTATATTATTTTATTCTGTGAGTTTGATGCTGTATGTAATTATTGTTTTTGTATTTTCTTGCGTGTGATATCCCAACCCCATTTAGATTCTAATTAGGATTGGTTTTTAGTTAGGATCAGAATGAGTGTAGGTAATGACATAATCAGTCCCACATCGAGTAAGGGATAGAAAGATCTTGTATTTATATCTATGACTTTATTTTAAATGTGATATGTTTTTACATGGTAAATCGTGAGACCAGTATGAAGTGGGTTAAAATAGACAATTTCTTATGTAGGCTAGTTGAGTCATTACAAATGGAATTAGAACTTGATCCCTACTAATAAATTGGGCCAATTTCATGATCTCTATTTTGTGGTGTGAGATATAAGTTGCTTTAAGGATAAACCTTGCGGAAGTTATGGGCTTCTAATTTCTCAACCTGAATTGAATTATCGTTAGATGATCCCATGGCCAATTCATCACATAGGTTGTATCTCGAGACATTACATTTGGTCTTTTATGAGAGTTCGAATAACAACATCAGTATTGCTGTTTTTGAGTTTTTTTTTTGGGTGGATTTGCCAAATAATATTAATGAGATTCTTGCCACTTTATTTGATTGTGGAATAAAATTTTCATGTTCCTCTTATGTAGTCTTCTTTAAGCCTCAACAATCTAGTTTGTTTAGTACTCTTGTGATAATCTATATTCTGATAGTCAAATTAATTATCTTGATAGGATGCTAGAAAGATAGCATTATTCTTATTTGATTGATATACTTTATTACTAAATGTTGTAATTCTGAGTAGACTTTTCTAGTTAAGATAAACATACATAGCATACCTATTAATATACTTGGCAGTAATTTATGAGTTGGTTTAATGCCAACTTGCGAGTTGTAAAACAATCTGAAGCCTTGCTTTGATATATAAAAATGGCTCCATTCTTACTGATACGCTTGCTGGTTAAAAGATAATTGAAGCTAACATGTTATATTCCAGTATACAGTTGCTTCTAATTCTGATAATCTACCAGACTTTCGCGTATTCTGGTCAGGATGTTACTGATATTATGTTTTGGGTCCAGGATGGGAAAGATTCTGATAAGCCACAAGCATCTGAAAAAGGTCAAAAATCTCGGGCTGTTCTGGGTAGATCTGCTGTTAATGGAATTGTTTCTGATCAGGTTCATGTCATTCCTCGTATTATTGATGATCTATTTACCTTGTGTCGCATACATTTTGTCAATGCATGAGCTACATGTGACGTAGTTATCATTTTATTTTTGGATACTGAACAGGGAGTTCAACCTGTTGCTGACTCTGAGAGACCAAGCTCTGCTGGTAAGTGGATTATTAATTATGGGTGTGTTTGTTTGCAGTATAAATCTTGGATAAGCCCGGTATGTGGAACTTCATCTTGAGATCTATCCTCAAATGACCAATGAAGAATTGGGCTAATGGAATAGCAAACACACTTTCATCCCAGTCTTTTAAATACATTCTTCACAAAAAAATATCCCTCCACATGGTGATAGTTAAAGTTTACCCCACATTCGTCCCCATATTTTGGGTTAAAGTACCCCAGAGTAGCATATCCAATAATGCCTTAATTGCATCTATTGGAATTGGTACATGTCAAGTTCTAAAAGCTCTAGTATATTATACTTATCTACTCGTCATAGGATAACAGTTTAAAAGGACACTTTGTTGCTTGTCAGACACAAGTGTGAGATACTCCTTTGAACTGCCAACACTAGCACTTCTGTTCCATGTATGCAAAAGAAAGAAATCCATTATATCATCTGCCCTTTTGGATAAATCAGGTCCTGCAAAAGCAACTTGGGGCATTTCTTCAATATTTGGTTCCAGTGAAAATCGAGCACCTGCAAGGGATAGTTCTCCAAACAAGGCTTACGACAATCCTGTGCGGAATGTCGAACATTCACTTTCTGTGATTCAATTAAAAGAGGTATGATTGCATAACTTGCAACTTAATCTATCCATTATTTTTTTATTTATTTATGTCTGCTTAGTTGGTTTTTTGTATTAACTAAATACTTCATGTCTCAGCCACCTATCATCTTGAAGCCCTCAGAAAATCAGACAGAGCAAGAGGCTATGGAAATAACCATCACAAAGTTGCTATTGAAGTCGTACTATGATATAGTTAGAAAAAATATTGAGGATTCTGTTCCCAAGGCAATTATGCACTTCCTGGTAAATGATCTATCGTCCTGTCTGTTGTTTTTGGAATGGGATCTTGATGACTTGTATTTTCTTGGCTTATTATGTTATTAAGTTGAAAGAAGTTCCACTTCATCAGGTTTGGTTTTTTCAGATGCACGCCATTAGTGGCTACATGTGCTTTTATTTTTTTTCATCTTACAACAGAAAATCATGGCAACGCCTTGCATATGTTATTTAGATGTAAATCTTTTTCCTCTACAATTCATTGCTTGCTGCCTCCCAACATTTATTTCGAGATATCTTTTAATCTCAGAATTGTAACTGGAACTCCATCTCATGAACCAACTTGAAGTATTAGTAATTGTTATTACTCACCGTCCAGCAATAGAACTAGCTTGAAGTATTAGTAATTGTTATTACTCTGCATCCATCAATTGAATTAATAACTATCTATTGTTCTACAGGTCAACCATACCAAGCGTGAGCTGCATAATGTTTTTATTAGGAAACTGTACAGGTAGTGATGTTTTTATTTGGAGCTTGGTCTTAGCTGATATTATTGTTTGGCTGACCATCAGATTAAATTTTAAAATTCACAAACAGGGAAAACCTATTTGAAGAAATGTTGAGAGAACCTGATGATATAGCTGCAAAAAGGAAACGCATCCGAGAAACTTTACGGGTCCTGCAGCAGGCCAATAGGGTACAATCTCCAAGTTTATGCAAAACCTTTACCTCAAACAATTATTACTATCATTGCTTGGTGCTCACTTGATTGTTGCTGCACCAGACATTGGAGGAGTTACCGCTCGAAGCTGACACTGTGGAGAAAGGTTACAATCTGGAGAATGATCCAACCGGTCTGCCTAGAGTCCATGGACTTCCATCATCGTCGCTCTATGCTAGCAGTGAATTCGGCATGTCCTACAATTCATCCCCTAGTCCTTCTAGATCAAGACGGTCAGCTCATTCTGGAGAGCAGCACCCTCAATTTTATCCGAACTCAGATGCCAATGGAGGCGGACATCATTCTGGACCGGGAAGCTATCCCATTATCGATGGCCTCTGAACACTCCAAACTCTTCCGATGGCCTCCTTATAGGTATCAGAATTCAATTCTTTATAACCAGCCTCACGCGTAAATGATAACTTTGTGATTACAGATATATTACTCATCGAGCTTGGGAGTGATGCTTACTCCTACAGATCGAAGCTCGGCTATTTGTTTTCAAGCTGTGATTTTGATTCCAAGTGTTACTGTTCACCTCGAGTTGATGCTCTCGAATTAATCCTTGTATAGACTACTTACTAGTTCAAGTATATGATTGACTTGTGGCCTTTCTAGCTTTAAAAAAATAAAAATAAAAAACATTGAAAAATGATATAATTTTATCCGAGATGCAGTTTTTTGGTAAATGTTGTATTACTGATTGGAATGACCGAGAGTGGTATTTGTATGTTTTGAAGTATGCGTTTAAGGTGGCCTTTTGTTAAAAATAATGTTGGTTTTATGAAAGGTATATTTTCATATATAGCCCTTCAAAAACTAAAATTATATGCTTGCAATAAATACTCAATTTGAAAAGGGGGCAATTGGAACAAACTATAGCAGCCAACTCTCTTGTAACCATCTGATCTATCTAGAGATCAATCTTTCAAAATTGAAACTACGGAACAATAAAACATTGTAATAATTAAACCCCACTAATGAATGTGGTTTATCTATTTTTCCAAAAAAAAAAAAAGTGGAACCTGCTTGTGATGGCGGTGACCTGCTTGTGATGACGGTGACCTGAAATCTCTGGACTGAAAGGAATAGAAGAATCTTTACAGATAAACACCGTGTTTATCAACAATTGATTCACCAAACCGACTTCTTTTTTCTCTCATGGGTTGACAGCGCAGATGCCACCAGCCAAACACAGCTCTAACCAATGTGCAACCTCAGTAGACATAGCCTAACCCTCACAAGGGAAGCGGCACCGCAGCGACCTCCAGGAGCGGACTTTGAGGACGATGCTGGCGAAACACCACACCACCACCCCTTCTCTGGTAGGACACGAGGGCATGACACACCCGATGGCTTGATTGTACCCACCTGATCCATCCAAGGACCCATCTAGGGATCCATGTAATAACCTACTTGCTCTTAATTTACCAAATAAATAAATGAAAGCGGTTTAGCCACTATTTCCCAAAAAAAAAATTGAAAAGATTTTAGCTTCTTTAAATGTTTGGATGTAAAATAATATATTGTTTAAAATTTTTTTAATGGAATGAGTGTTTGGATGGTCATAATAATATTTTTTTATAGTTATTAGAGAAATTTTTATATATTTCTCATTAAAGTCTATAATCTCATATATAAAAGGGCAGTTCGGTGTTACAAAGCTCCTGCATGTGTAGGATCTGGGGAAGGGTCGGATCATTTGGGTTTGCTTACTATTTTTTTTTTTTTTTGCAAGAAGCTGTTTCCACAATACGAACGCGTGACCTCTAGGTTACATGATGACAATTTTATTGTTACGCTAAGGCTCCTCTTTTTATTTGTATATGTATCTTTATAAAATATTAATATTTATATATATACTTTTATATTTAATTGTCAAAAATATTATTAAAATGATAATTTTACCTTTCTTTTAATTGTTTATATATGGGTTATAGGAATAGGATGAATATTGAGTTTTGTGAGAGGTATAATGGTCATTTTGACTAAACTTTGTGTCTAGAGGAGTATATATGTAATTATGGATATATGTGAGGGTATATTGTAAATTTGCTTAATAATAATAATAATAATAATAATAATAATAATAATAATAGGGGATCTACTCTCTTCATTCCTTAACGTGAATCTAACTAATCGCTGTCTCGAGATATGTGATTCCGATCACGAGGCATTTCGCAATGAGCTTTTCTTTAGATCTGAAAACCCCGGCGAAGTCCTCATCGAGATCTCGGAGATCGTAGTTCTAAGAAGAGAACCCATGCCGGAGCTCCACCCGTCCCGTTCGCCGGCGGAGCTCTTCGGCGACTCGCCGCCTCACTGGCTCGACAAGTCCGCGTTCCACCGGCCGGACTTCGATGCCGAGGCCTACGTCTCCAGCCTCCGTTCCTTCGTCCCTCTCGAGAACCTCTCCGCCGAGCTCCAAGCCCACGTCGCTTCCCTCCAGGCCGAGCTCGTCGATCTCATCAACCGAGACTATGCGGACTTCGTCACCCTTACTGCCCAGCTCGTCGACGTTGACGCTGCGGCGGCCCGCATGCGAGAGCCCCTCGTCGAGTTCCGCGGCAAGGTCGCGGCGCTCCGTACGGCTGTTGATGCGTCTCTTGCTGCTCTGCTTGCTGGGTTGAGGCAACGGGCGGCGGCGGAGCAGGCCAGGGAGGTGATTGAGCTGCTGATTGATTCCGCTCATGTCGTTTCCAAGGTTTGGATCGATCTCGAAACCTTAAATTTTGATTTTTTTTTTCTCCTTTTTTCTAAATTCTTTGCGAATTTGGTCCTTTGGATTAGTTTTCTTTTCCTCTTTAGCGGCGGAAAATTGTTCACATTTTACATTGTGGCTCATATGAACTTGAAAATCAATGAGTTAATAATGAACCTGGTGATCATATGAACTTGAAAGCCAATGAGTTATCATGAAGGCATTAAGTCATTCGTTTTCTCAAAAACCCAGATAATTCCATTACACTGTTTGGAGGACTTGGCTATAGCTATGAGATGATAAAATTGTGACTCCTTGCTTTCTTATGGAGGTAACAGTTTTGAATTAGCATAAATGGAAACCTAGGATGTTTAAAACTGGAATCTTTCAATATGTTCATGTCCAAATTTCTTTATGTTTATCTTCCATGCTTGTACTATCCACCTTTCATGTTTTTATTTTTTTATATATATTTTTCTTTTTAATGGTAAAACATTCATGGCATCTAGATAGCTGTCGGGCAGAATTACTGTTTTGATTGATCCAAATCGTTCTGTGAAAGTTTAATATTGTTGGAGGCGTATTTGCAAGTTTACATCCTAGCCTCCTGAACATTTGAAGAGCTTCTTCATCCTTTTCATGAATTTTGTGCCATAGGCATGTATTGTTTTTCACTATAAGCTTTTTTCCTGGGCATATTATAGTATATTTATGATTTTATTTTTTGAAGGTGGAGAAACTCATCAAAGAGCTACCTAGCACACCTACTGATTGGTCAACTGTTGATGAGGTACCTCCAGAAAAAGGTACTCTAAATGAGATTAATACGACTGGGACAAGCATTAGAGAGACCCAGAGCATTCTCTTGGAAAGAATTGCCAGTGAGATGAATAGGCTTAAATTCTATGTTAGCCATTCAGAGGTCAGTTTTGTTCTCTTAAATTATCTGTATATTTTTATTTTTTTATGTTTTTAATGAGTTTGTCAATACATAACAGTTTTTGTTAAATTTTTATGTTTCTTTTTTTTTCATTTCAATTATTACAACATAGGATCTCCCATTCCTTGAGAACATGAAGAAGCGAATTCATGAGGCCACTTCATCTTTGGATGGTAGCTTGGGGCATTGTTTTGTTAATGGGCTCGAACATCGAGATGCAAATGCAATCTATAATTGTTTACGTGCATATGCTGCTATTGACAACACTACAGCTGCTGAGGAACTTTTCCGCAGAACTATTGTTTCTCCCTTAATTCAGAAAGTTATTCCTCATGATTCACAAGTGGCTGGTGGGGTTTCATCTGAATTGCTTGAGGAAGATTACCAGCAGATAATGAACTACATTTCAAATGATTGCAAATTTTTGCTTGACATATCTTCATCAGGTTCAGAATCCTTTACTTCAATAGTAATCATTTCCTCACAATGGCACTTTTATTTTTTGTTTTTTAAATATCAAGTATTTCACTGTGTTTTTCAGCCAATTCTGGGTTGCATGTTTTTGATTTCTTGGCCAATTCAATACTGAAGGAAGTCCTTTTATCTATTCAAAAGGGGAAACCTGGGGCATTCTCACCTGGAAGACCTACAGAGTTTCTGAAGAACTATAAATCAAGCATGTCGTTCTTGGACTATCTTGAAGGTATTTTTGAATTTATGCTGAAAATTAAGTTTTGTGTTCTTTTCTGAATGTTGTATTACTATATTTTCTCAAGTATAAGTCACGAATCAGTGGCAGCATGTTTTCGGGGGTGTGTAGGTTATAATGGATTTTTTTATTTTATTTTATTATTATTATTTTTTTGTCTTACTGTTATGAAAGTCATTTAGCCAAAGTATTTCTGGTGTATGATAGTGATTGAAGTGATTTCTTGGTTGTGTTGAAATTTGATAATATGCTTCTCTTCCCATCTGAGCAGTGATTTTTCTCATACCTTTGAAGAAGCTAACAATATAAAATACTGAAGAATCTGAAAGATTATTTTAACAATATTATTTGTAAATTTTACCCATCTGGCATTCATAGCTTCTGCCACTGCCTCTATTTACAGTTTGTTTTGTCATTTCCTGACATTCAACTATTCGCCAAGGTTATTGTACCTCCAGATCAGCAGTGACTAAATTCCGGTCAGCAACTGTATATGTAGACTTTGTGAGGCAGTGGAATGTTGGCGTTTATTTCTCACTGAGGTACTTAAATGGAACTTTCAACAATTGATGCTTCACTTCTGTAGAAAGACTTCCCTTTCAATGGACTGCATCAATTGATTCAATTATACCAGATTTCAGGAAATTGCTGGGGCCCTGGATTCTGCCCTTGCAGTTGGTACTATTTCTCTTGTTGATGGTTTACATGATGATGAAGGGAAACACCATAAGCTCCTGATGAGGCAAAGTGTTGCCTTGATAGAAAGTTTGAGCTCCTGCTGGAATGAAGAAGTTATTGTTTTTTCTTCTGCTGATAAGTTCCTTAGATTATCATTGCAGCTTATTTCAAGGTCAGCATGCAGTGCATAGTTAGCTTCATGATATTTAAATTTGTAAAATTTTCAATTAAATAGATGAACTTGCTGAGCCTGAAAACAGGTTCTCAAGTTGGTTGTCTTCTGGTCTGGATGCTCGGAAAGCACATTATTCAAGCTCAAACTCTACAGTGAACTCCGGGTGGGCTATTGCTGCAGATGTTGAAGATTTCATATATGTATGTGAACACCAAGCCTCCACATCATCATTGAATGCTTTTGTGCCATTATGAGTTGCTTTGTTATCTGTTTCATCTGTGTGATTTATCTGTTCTTGTACTAGTCTTCCAGGTTATCTACTCTAACTTGTGCACTCTTGCACTTACTAAACGACCAATAACTATGATAGCACTAAGAACATTTTATGCATCAGTATTTCTAGTTTTCTAGCTAGCTTTGGGTCCATCCCCCCATTGGTTTTGAGGATCTATTTTGAGTTGAGAGAGCAGTCTACAGACCCAGATTCATGTAGTAGTTCCATGTCTCTAATTATCAGGTTCAATACTACTTTGGTTCAGGGTTTTTGATTGACAGCTCCCTTCTTTAATTATCAGGCATGTGATATCAGCCTGAATAGTAGTTAGTTACTTTATAACTTATTTTTACAGTGTGGTTATTCTGTGCTGATTTAGTTGGTGCTCCGCCATTTTTTATTAAATCCTTTAATTAAACTTTTTAAGTTCATGGTTGCCTTTCACCTATAGGTGTTTGGCTGATTACTCATTCATCTTCTTGCCTAACTTCCCTTTGGCAAGTTGTCAAGTGTCAATCTGGTATTCACTTTCTATGGTTTTGAAGCATGAATCTTAAGTTTGGAGTTCCCAGGCATATAAACGAATGAATTATCATTTTGTTGATAATTTTGTGATCTAGAAGGCCCTTTCTCTTGATTATGCAATTAGTCAACTGAAATTTTTTAACATGCCATAGTTTGGTGACATTTTTGCCTACTTCCTGAATGACAGTACACACTTATATTGTCTAGTGTTAGAGGCCATTGGTGTAAAATGAAATGCAACTATGTTGTTCAGAGTCTTTCAGTAGCATGTTTAGGCCCTCTTCCCCATTACTTAGAAAAAGTGTACTCCACTGATTTTACATTTATTCTTTATTTCCCTCTTTCACCTTCACAGCTTTTCTGAACAGAATGGGTTATCACCCAATAATAGATGAGGTAAAAAGACTGACAAGATTCTGTCAAATGCTCATTATCCACTAATATTTCAACTTTATAGTTTACGAAAATGGCAAATTGATAGGAAGCCTGGAGCATTGGTACTGGTAGTTATCCTCATAAGCCATCTATTCAGTCGGAATTCTATCCTACTTTGAGTGGCTCAATTGACTAAAAATATGGTTTAACTTGACATCCTTTGAATAGTAGTTTCGGGCCAAACCTAGGTTTTGTCTTTGGGTCAAGGAGTTGACTTGGTTTTGCTTGTGACTCAAAATGTCATTAGCGAACCTTTTTCCAACTCAAGAAAGTTTCGTAATGCGGATGGTTATATTGCATGGATTTAGATGCAAAGTGTTTGTATTAAGGATTAAATTGGTTAATTATGTGGTTTTTTTTTCTTCTTTTTGCAGGTTATGCATGATGTAGCTCTTCTGGTTTCTGAGCTTACCAATGGCTTTCTTGCAAATGTAATTCAGCATATTGAATCTTGCTCAGCTGAGGTGCTTGATGTAGTCAAACAAAGTATTTTGCATGCTGCAAAATCCTTAGAAGATTCAATACCCTCTATAATGGATGCCATGATAGAAGGAACAGCAGTGAAGTGCATTGAGGTAAGCAGTATGGGGTTCTTAATGCAAAAACAGAATGCTTTATGTTTATTTATGTATTTATTTATTTTTCTAATATATGCTTTATGCTTTCCAAGTTAGCCTTTCTAACTTATTTCCATCACTCAAACCAATTCTTTCTGCTTCTAGATTATTCCTGCTCACACTCATTTATGTCATGATTTGTTTTACATGTGCCGAGAAATTTGTAATATTTCTGTCTGATCAAATTCTATTCTACATGAGATGAGTTTTTCTCTCTGAAATTCGACATAAATTGCCTTGATTAGTAAATATATTTATGTAGCTAAATCTGTGATGCAATTTAATTTCCAATTATTTTATGTTCTTGTTTCCTACCTGTCATTATACTCATTTTATTTGAAATTAACTTTTAGGACTTGAAACATCTGAAGGCAATCACAGCAACTTACAGAATGACAAATAAGCTTCCTGTTAGACATTCACCCTATGTATCTGGGGTCTTACGGCCATTGAAGGTTTGTAATATCCTCTTATTTTAATATCTGTTAGCGTTTTGGTCTTGTTACAGTTGTGATGTTGAACTGTCTCCTTTTCATGAATGTGCCATAAAACTTACTTGTGTGACTGTCATGTTTGGATATGAACGTCTTATCTTGATAGCTCAATGTAGGAAACTTGTCATATAGTTGGTTTTAAGTATCCTGATTCGATGCTCCAAGAATTTATTCTGATACTTTGTGTGACCCTTAATTATTTATTTATGGAGATAAGCCTAAGCATTGTTACATATCTAATTGTTTTCAATATGTGAATGTGCATTTATTTCCTTATTTCATGTAATCTGAAAGCACTAATGTAAACTACACATTGATGCTGTTGCCTGTTCATTAGTATGATGTTGAATATATATATATATATTTTTTTCAGTCAATATCTTTACTCTTTAGGAATGGATAAGTTACACTCCAAATCTTTTAGACAAACACTTCACTCGAGAACCCTAATCTGTGAAAGACATTAAACCACTTAAAAGCCCCCCACCCACCCATCATGCATGCAAATTGTTGCTTAAATTTCTCATAAGAATACCCAGAGAATATATGTTTTGGTAATATACAAAATTCTATGCTTGTGGCCATTAGCGAACCATCCTGTTATAGTGTTGGTTATGTTACATTCTTGTTATTAAGCTTGCGATTTATTTGGTACTTGAGTTATTTTGGTCACTTAGTCTGTCATTCATGTTATGTTTTCAAAGTACATATAGGTTCTGATATGGAGTATGGTTGTATCCTTTGTTTGCCAGTCCGTGGTGCTTTTCTGGTTGATTTAGAAAGAAGTTGAAAATGTTATTGCTCTATTGAAATCTCTGAGCAGTAGCCTTTTTCCTGTATATAATCTTTGAATTTATGATGTCTCTAAGACCACTTTCTACTTTCAGGAGCACTAATAGTTTCTTGAGGAATGTTCAAATGAATTGTTTACACCAGCAGATTTGACTTTTCAAATGAAGTGACTGACGTTAGGTTTAAGAGTTATAAAGTTCCATAGTGATTATCGATTGAGAGGGGCACACTTTGTAGGATGAATAGCTTCATTTGAGTGGTATGGGAGGTCATATAATCAGCTAAGATCACGTGTTATATGCTAGGTGATACTGTAATTTGAGCAACTTTAGCTTCTACACATTATTCTTGTGTGCTTTTATTTTAAATTTGCATATCACCTTCATCTGGAAAGCACCTCGAACAATAGGGACAGGCAAAAGGTGTTCTCATAATTTAGCTGACATGTGCATGTGTGTTTTCTCCCTAGACCTGTCAATTTTAGGCTTTTGTTATGTAATAACCGTCCTTCTTGACTATGCTTTTATTCATTGTTTCATCTGTAGGCATTTATTGATGGAGACCGAATCACATATTTAACCAATGAAGCTAGATACGAATTACTCCTGGGTATTGCGGAAAGGATTACCATTCGCTATCATGACCTAGCTGCAGATGTCGTTAATGTGGTAAGTTAACATGCCATAGTCCTTTGCCAAATTCTAAATTGAACTTAGTTGATGAATCTACTCGATGAGTGCTTTTTGTAGGCAAGAAAAACAGAGTCTTCACTACTCAGGTTACGCCAAGGAGCACAACGGAGGGTGGGTGCAAGCTCAGATACTGTGGATAACAATATATCTGATACAGAGAAGATCTGCATGCAGATTTTCCTTGACATTCAGGTATGGGAAAACACACCACACAATTTTTTTCATTGATAGTATCTTGCGCCAGCAATATGCCTTATGTGGTGTGGGTGTTAGTGGGATTTGGTACATAGCCAGAAATTGGAGTAGATTGATGTATAATATGATATCAATTTAGATTGTGACTACTCCATGGACATCTTTTATTCATAGGAGGGTTGGCTGTATCATTGACCATCTACAGTGTCTTCTATGATGTAGCCAATTTGGTCTTGTAAGTTACAGTATTGCACCTGATATGCTTCTTCAATGTGCTTCTCTGGACTTCAATGAAAGCAATTCCTAAAACTCAAGTAGCAACCACATCTCATTGGACTCTGATTCTTGCTATTTTAGATCTGTTGTGGGCGTCAACAAAAATCAGGAAAGCAGAAATCAAATCAAACAAGAGAATCTTGTGCATTCTGTTAGCTTGACATCAGACATCTAGTTTTCTCGTAGTTTCTGGTCTTGGTTATTTTAGGCACAAGATGAACTTGCTATAAGATACCCATCGGCGAGTTGTTGACATTCTCCATAGTTCCATAATGAAAGATGCATTGTACCTTACTTTTCAACTAGTAGGATTTACTACTAAGTTACCAGCTGTTTTCTTTATTATGACTTCTGTTTAACCCCATAGATGAACGTGTTGTATTTCTTAGCATACTAATATTTGCTATCTTCCCTTTTGTGTTTTACAGGAGTACGGGCGAAATCTTGCTGCACTTGGGATCAGCGCCGCTGACATTCCAGCCTATAGATCCTTGTGGCAATTAGTCGCTCCTGAAGACAGGCAAACAGAGATTGTTTTCTGATTTATCCTTGTCTAATGATATCTTCACTGTTTTAGCATTCCCTCCATGTTGCCCTAAATTTTGTTGAGTTCCCCTCTTGATCTGCACTATAGAAAATCAATAACTTTTTTTTTGTTGCTGTTATCTCCCCTTGTTGCACCTGATTTATGTAAATAACATTGCACAGAAGTGCATATCAACATGAGTAATACTATTTGTGCCAAATTGGTGATAGCCATTCAAATCAAACCTGAGTTATTGTGCAAGAACTCAATTTGGTAAATGTATATTGAAAACCCTTTTTATTCTTTCTCTTGTGCATCTCATCCAAACTTTTGAGGTATGACACAACATTGATTCAATTGATTTCTTATTTTGTTGTTGTTGTTGCTGCTACTGTGCTTCAGATGTTCAAGAAAAGAAACTTTTTATTTTTTATTTTTTTGTGTCTCAATTCATACAAAACATTAAACTTCTTCCACTTGCATGAATTATATTTTAAAAAACCAAACAGTCTGATCTTGGCAAGTGCAGGTGAGAATTAAAATTTAAAAGTGTCTCTCTTTGCCCAACCTGAAAAAACCAGCAACAGCTTCAACATAATTGGACACTTTACTTCCATTAGGCCAACTATCAAATCTCCATTAATAACCACCAAGTTTTCTCATTCCATAAATTGCAGCTACTAATTCCACATGCCTATTTATTGTTTATTATTTATTTGGTTCTTTTTATTATTTTTAAAAAAAATTGGATAAACTGCATTCATACATTAAAAGGTTCATAACAGAACCGAGAAATACACAAAAATAAAAGGATTACATTGAGATCTTTGTATTGTAACCGGGGCCTTGTAACCTTTTGGTCCTCATTTGCCTACTCTTCTTCCTCGTCGAAGTCCATTCCTGGAGGCCTATGTTCCTACTCTCTTGTGAAGGCTAGACTACGCTTTATGATGGTTTGCATCGCTTGTAGTTTTGGCTTCTTGGTAGCGTGTATTGTATTGAACCAAGATAGTAAGAGGAAGTCAGAATGACAGACTAGTTCCATGAAAACACGATGTTTATGGTCATAGAAGTCAAGTTCCAACCTTCGTAAGTTTCCTGAAAAAAATCTCTCTTTGATTTTTTTTTTTTAACTTAAATTCTCAAAACCCAAACCCGGTCTTATTAGGGTTCAGGTTAATACTATATGCCATCATTTTAATTATATTATTAGGATTAAATTAGATAAACAATTGTGATAATGATCGGCAATGTAGACCAATTTTCACATCAAAACCAATTTTCATAAAAAAAAAATTGGCTATCATACTCCCTCTTGCAAGGTGACTGATCAATGGTTCGAAACAAACCTGAAGCATGGTTTTACTAAAAAAAATTAACGGCTTGTTCACATTTATAAATAAAAAAATTATATTAGAAATTAATATTATTCAGTAACATTTCATGAGGCTACTTTTGTTTAATGATGTACATAAACAGTTGAAAGAGATTGACAAAGATGTAGAGAATTTAAAGCATGCACACAGACTTTTTTGAAGTGGTTGAAAGTGAAGTGGGTGTAAATGAGGTTTTACATGCCAAAACCCACTTCAATGATAAAATAGCTAGAGTAGACCTAAGCAAAAATGGGAAAATGTCGAAATAAGAGAAGTGGTACTTCCTCCACTCCATGAGGAATGAACAACTGAAATTGAGGGAAGTCAACACATTTTGGTGAGTTCTCTACCATTTTCAATGAAATAAACACCTCTTAATCTTGAAAGATTGGAATATTGAATTTGTACTTAAGATAAACAAATAAGTTATTATTATTTTTTTTTTGTATTTTGTAATCAGAACCAAGTTATATGTGCTTAATTTTAGGAAGAATATTCAAGGAATATTCAAAATTGAAACAATACAAAATTATAATAATTTTCTAATTATCCTAAATTATAGTTTTGTGCACTTATGACAATTACTATGTTGTTACTTTTATGAGATTTTTCAACCAATATTCATTTTGTATTCTTAGGAAATAATACTCAATTTTTTTAAAATTCCTCTTTTATTTTTTTATTTTTTTTTTTTGGTTTCATGTGCCAAGTTTTTATTTTTATTTTATTTCAATTTTAAAGATCAATTTTTTTTTCCTAAAATAAGTGGATCCTTTAAAATGTTAAAATTAGAAAAAAAATTCTAATCTAAGTAAAACTCCAAACTTCACAAGTGGTTGGTTTACCTTTTTTCTTCTCATCCTCACATTGGAATTTTATTTTCAAAAAATAAAACTATTTATTTCTTTTACATTATAAAAATGATTAAAATATATCAAATAACTAAAATTTAATATTATATATATATATATATATATATATATATATTTATTTATTTATATATTTAAATGGCAAAATTGTAATTAATGCATATACCACCAAAAATTTTATCTATAAAAAAGATAGCTCCTTTTTCTTCTCTTCTTCAACAAACGAAATCAGAGAGAGAGAGAGAGAGAGAGAGAGAGAGAGCAACGATGGCTTCGACGAGGGTTGCCTTCCAACCGGAGCTCTTCCTTTGGATGCCATCATCGACCTCCAAGAGGGGCGCCGTTGCTAGATCTCAACGCGTCTCCATGGCTTCCACCATTCCATCCTCGAAGTGAGCCCTCTTTTCCTCTTCTTTCTTCGTTGATTTAGTGGTTTAAATGATTTCGATGTGGATTGGTGGCGTTTGAATGCTATTGAACCAGTGAAGCTTCTGGGATCTGTTTCGAGGCGTTTGGGCTTAGTTCCTTGATGTGTGTGATGCTTGATTGCTTTCGATGTTTAATTTTCGATCGATTTGGGGTTTTATTGGTCTGATTTTTCGATTTGGTTCTTAAAGTTAGCCCCTTTCTTTTGTGCTTTTTTTTTCTATATGTTATCGTGGAAATGGTTGTTGATTGTTTACCGGTGGATTCTCTTTTCTCATTGATTGTTCTTATTTTCGTTCAAGATTTCACTATTAGCTTTTTTCCTTGATGTTTTGGGGCTATTACTGATTAGATTTTTTATGTTAATTCTTCAATATTTTGGGTGAAGTTTTCAAATTTTTTCTGAACTTTTTGAAAATGAAAATTTTATTTTCTTATCCTTGGATTTGTTATGGTTACAGAAAGGAGTTGCCTGTGATTCAACATATTTTATATTTTTCGATGCTGAACTTCTTTTAAGTTCGGTTGCAAGAATTTGGGTTCTTTGTTCCTTTGAACTCATTGGAATGTGATGTGACCATTGAGCTGTTTTTGTGAAAAAATTCCTGAATTATGTTCTTCTCATTTACTAATTCTTGTGTTTTTTCCCCTAAACTTATTACCCATTGAAAAGCTCAAATTTTTGTATTTTCTTAGTGAACATTGTATGGTTGATAAGGTAATCCAAGGGGTGTTTAGCAATACCTCTAGTTTAGTTCAAAATCATGATTCAGGGAATCTACCTTTTTTTTATTTTAAATTTTATCTGCATGTGTTTGGCACATCTTTAAGGGATTGAGTGGAAGGGTAGCTGAGCAAGCATCTCCTCCAATTTGAAGAAGTTTATGCATGTTGTTTTCCATAATGGCCAATTTTGTGGGTTGCCTTGACTATTTTTCTCTTGATTGAAAAAGATGTCCTTGCCAAATTTTGCATAGCTTTGTGGAGGAGTTGGTTAAGAATATGGGGCCATTTTGGATTTTGACATTAGATCTATTGTTGTGATTAATTCTGAGGTGGCCCTCATTTTGATTATCTTTGTGGAGGAAAAGAAGAGGAATAGAGGTAGCTGTCATGCATTTCATAGGCATGGGGTGCTTTAAACAAGCAATCAAGACAGCAATATCCTGACCACCACCGCCACCACAGTGGAATATGGTGCACAGATTGTTGTGGCTAGGAAATAGCATGTCCTACAGGCCAAGATATAATTTTCAATACCTAGTTCATAAATATTATTGGGTTTCTTTTGATATTTTAATAGCCACAGAAGTAGCTCTACAGTCTTACAGCTATTATTGTTAAGAATATATATCTATATGATACTGTTATTCATATTATGAATAAACATATATTATCTGAAGTTCCTATGAAGAATATATTGTTAAGAATATTATTTGTATTTATCATTTCAGGGTTGAGAATCTGAAAAAGCCCTACAGTCCTCCACGTGAGGTCCATGTTCAGGTTACTCATTCAATGCCGCCTCAAAAGATTGAGATTTTCAAGTCATTAGAGGATTGGGCGGAAAACAACATATTGGTACACCTGAAGTCTGTAGAAAAGTGTTGGCAACCACAGGATTTTCTGCCAGATCCTTCCTCAGAGGGATTTCATGAACAAGTTAAGGAACTGAGGGAGCGAGCCAAGGAGATTCCTGATGATTATTATGTGTGCTTGGTTGGGGACATGATCACTGAGGAGGCTCTCCCTACATATCAAACAATGCTCAACACCCTTGATGGTGTCAGGGATGAAACAGGTGCAAGCCTTACTCCTTGGGCTATCTGGACTAGGGCATGGACTGCTGAAGAGAACAGACATGGGGACCTTCTAAACAAGTATCTTTATCTCTGTGGAAGAGTTGACATGAGGCAAATAGAGAAAACAATTCAATACCTGATTGGTTCAGGAATGGTAAGACCTAACCATGTGGATGGTTTATTTATGGCTTCTAATTCTTGGTCACAATTGATACATCATTTCATGCTAAGAAATGACATAATTCACTGTCATTCAATTCACAAGTGAAAACTGAACTTTTCCCTTGCCCTGGGATCACTTTGAAATGTTTATAGGCTAAAGATGAAGCATGTAGTCTCTTGTATTCACTGTTTAGGTAGCAATCCCTACTACTACTCTTCTATCCTTTGTTTTTCGTGATGGCTTCCTCTTAAATGCAGAGAATATTACTTTTAGTTTCAATTTTGTTCAACCAGAAACCATCGATGATCTGCTTGAAAAATGTCGTTCTGGATGATTAATGGTTTGTTCTACTCTATGCATTTAGGATCCAAGAACCGAAAATAGCCCTTACCTTGGTTTCATATACACCTCCTTCCAAGAGCGGGCGACTTTCATTTCCCATGGGAACACTGCTAGGCATGCCAAGGATTATGGAGACATTAAATTGGCACAGATATGTGGGACTATTGCCTCAGATGAGAAGCGCCATGAGACAGCATACACCAAAATTGTAGAGAAGCTCTTTGAGATAGACCCGGATGGCACTGTGCTTGCTTTTGCAGATATGATGAAGAAGAAGATCTCAATGCCAGCTCACCTGATGTATGATGGCCAGGATGACAACCTCTTTGAGAACTTCTCATCAGTGGCTCAGCGGTTGGGTGTCTACACAGCAAAAGACTACGCCGATATCCTTGAGTTTCTTGTGGACAGGTGGAAGGTGGATCAACTGACAGGCCTTTCCGGGGACGGTAACAAGGCGCAGAACTACCTCTGCACTCTGGCACCAAGAATCCGGAGACTAGACGAGAGAGTTCAGGGGAGGGCCAAGCAAACCTCGACCAAATCCTTCAGCTGGATTTACGGCAGGGAAGTGCAACTTTGAGCAAACTCTACAACCCGAAGAAACAATCAGTTTTGATTTGTTAGCCATGTTATCTAAAACAATGCATCATCTTCGTCTATGGTTTTTCTCTGTACCGCCGAACGGTTAACCGGGATGGTCGGTGGCTGTAGATACTGTCGAAGCCATGGGGCATCAATCGAATTAAGAGGCGAGGACTTTTGAAATGCTGTATGTAATAATACTTGTTTTACTTGTATCAGTAAACCATGTTGAATGTGAGTGTGACTTCAGTTCTTGCTCTTCTAAATTTCTAATCCATTCTCTTTGTGAGGACCACTTTATTGTGGTGGTGGTTGTTTGTTAGAACAAATGTCTAGAGTTGTGGTTGGAGAAGACTCCATATCTCAATCTTGAGTTAAATTAGATTTATGTTACTGATTGTTGGAAAGGAATATTACCACATTGGCTACAATTTGGATAAGAATCTAGTGATGTTTGATGACAGATGAAAATTATAATAGAAAAAAGGTTTCTTTTGTATGCATCTATAACCAGAAGAGTGAAATTTCAATATTACCTCTAGAGCAATATTTTGACTTTAGAAAAGAAAAATTGGAGAAGATTATAAGATGTAAAAAAGGTAACGAAAATTACTTTTCATCACATTAAATAAAATAAGAGAAATGATCCAGTCAAACCGGTTGTGGCTATGTGTGTAGCCACGTGTCGGTTCCACCATGGAACCGGTTCCATTGGATCATTTCTCCCAAAAAAAAATAAATGGCCCCATTAAGGTAGCAGTACATGCTGACAATGGATAATTTTTTCAAGAAGGAAGCAGTAATTCCACAAAATCAACCTCAATGATTTTCCACAAATCTACAAACCTTAAATTTCTGCAAAGAATCATAGCTTTCATATATTGTCACAGTGAAGTTCATTGATATCATCTTGAATGCTAAAACCAAAGCGAACCGATCCAAATATATCTGCTCTTATATCTAACATCAACCGATAATTTAACAAGAGTGATATGTATACAAATGGAAAATAATCACTCTTTTTTCCAGGAAAAAGAAGAAAGAATACTCTTCCATGATTCTTGAAGCACCATTTATATTGTGA
Organism: Dioscorea zingiberensis; assembly: GCA_026586065.1. NCBI lineage: Eukaryota > Viridiplantae > Streptophyta > Magnoliopsida > Dioscoreales > Dioscoreaceae > Dioscorea > Dioscorea zingiberensis. Next base: position 4,838,638 of record CM048823.1, on the reverse strand, counting down.
TATATTCTTCTGCCAAGGTATTTACAGTTCTTGCCTCATTTAGTGCATATGCCAAAGCATCCACATCTCTGAAACATAAGAAAAGAAAAAGGTTAATGTGCATCAATAAATAAATACTATGATTTTATTTTTCTTTATGTGAATTTTACAAGCAAGCTTCCAAGGTTACTAATTTACGGTTGAAATTGAACCAGATTTAGTCTGCTCAAACTGATAGAAATTACAACAAAACCTCAAAGGATTTTGGTAATACAGTCTGCAAAGGTTGACAGATTGAGTATACTTGCCATGGACTTGGGGTTCGCATTTTTCTTCGAGTGATCGGTGTCTATCGGGTCATGGGAAATGACAGGGACTTTTGCCGTAGTGGTCTGCCTCTGCTTCTCCTCCTTCATTTTGTTAAAAATTTGTGAATAACCTTCGGCCGATGAAGGATCACATTCATCCCATTCACCGAACTTCGGCAGAGTAGAAGTTTTACCATTCTGTAATTATATCAGAAACAATGATTTCTTACTAACAAAACAATTGTAATAATTGCACGATACTTTATATATTGGAAAGAAGATTGAGAAAGTCGAGCCAAGTAGTGTTTACTGTTTCATTTCCTCTACCAACAGGCCACATTTTGGACATGCTGGGAGTGTTTGAAGCGAACCCGCGACTAGCCTCTCCTGAGCTGCTTTTTTCCCAGGACGATGAAGAAGAAAGTCCGCCTTTGTTCCCAGACTTCCCCTGATGTTGGTGTTGGAAAGTGGACGGGTCGACGCCGAAGTCATATCCACCAGAAGTTCTACTTGGCTTCTGCAGGTGATCACCTGATTTTCGATCTTCACACCGGCGTTGAAATGGATGTGAGGCAGGCTTCTGAGGCCTGAAATCATGATGTGAAGGTGGCCGATGATTGTTGCTGTTTCCCCTGTCTCGGTATTGCCAATCCTTAGTCTTTTGATCCTCCAATTCAGATTTGTATTTTATGTGTTGTGCACTAGCCGGCAATGTCCAGTTCTTGGACTTTGGATCTTCCACTTTCAGTCTGGTTTTTGTGGCTGGTATTTGAACTGGTGATGCGCCTTTAAATATGTCTGGGTTTTCATAAGGATCATTTGGGTTGAACTTCCCACCGATTTTACCGATGCGTGCATTGTCAAAGCACTGTGTATAAGGAACAATGTCATCACTCTCCCAGTTCCCAAATTTTGGAACATGAGTTTTTTGCTGCATCCACAGACAGAAAGCTCATCATCAAATTGAAATAAGAATGATCACAATAAAATTAGTCAACAATAAATCAATGTAAAAGGATTTTCTTTCTCCTTTTGGAGCAATACATTCAGATGAATCCCTCAAAGCTACCCTCAATTGTTGGTCTGATTCCATGCTGATTATCTTAAAGAATGCCGTATTTGTGTCTGGTTAGCCACAGTTGAGAAGAAAAGAATGTGAGCTAGACAATGAAGCATCAAAAGACCGGCAGTAATGATACCGATACATCACCAACGGCCTCTTGGCCTATTGGTTTCAGATCCCTTGTGTAGGGCGTAGATGATTGGGACAAACCCAGAATCGAATACCCACGATCACAAGGTGAGGGCGCGCATGCAGGGAGCCGCACTGCCCGCTCCTGACTTACCTCACGGGGAGGGGGCACTTGTCGCCTTTGTCAAAAAATGATCCCAATACATCCCAAATATGTCTATAAAGTACTTCAAGGCAATATGCTTTAGCTCATATATATCCATGAAGATGAACTGAAAAGCATTATTACCTGAATTCAACTTCAAAGACCTTTCTTGTAGATTTCTGATTATAAACCTAAGGACCACAAAATTCATACTTATGCCATAATGGCATACAATGTCACATTGTTCTTGAACCTCTTCTCAAAACCATGATCTTGTCCAACAAATTCAAACTCACATCATAATAGTCAGCGAACAGAAGCAACTTACCAGTGTTTCCCAAGGGCTGACCTCTATCGCATTAACTAGATCATCAGATTTACCTTTTATAACTACTTGGGCATCTTCTTCATTCATTAAAGAATTGTTCTTGAATGATTCAATGATGCAATAAATACTCTAGCTCGGTATAATGCATGAAGAGTTTGAAGGAAACAAACTGTAGCTAATTGATAGCCGTAATATCATAAAACCCACATAAACTAACAAGAACTTTTCGACCATTTCATGTGTTTTGTGCACCAAGATGCAATAGTTTCAATTTCCTTGAATACATAAAGCACTTTCATCAGGATAAGAACAATTGCAATATTCCAAATTCACATGACCGGTGTTTCCTACATGACACATCTCATATAGGAAAATTAAGGAAAAGAAAAGGAAGCACGGTAAACATTAAGATGAAAAGAAAATGAAAATTTACCAATACTTTTTCTTCATTCAACCACAAGTATAGAAAAAACTACTATATTCCATTTTCTCTACTTCTAGTTTTAGAACCGATACACAGAAAAGATTCCAATGTGGCCGTTTTTCTCCTTTCTAAAATGAAAACAGAAAAGAAGAGAATTAAGAGGAAATCCAGCAACCAAGAAATGAAAATTATTACCATAATTAAAAAGCCAAGTCACACCAACAGAGATCAAAGGGTTGCAAGAAATGAAAATGGCTTCAGTTCATGCAAAAGCATCCCCCAAGAAAGCTCATTCACTTATACACTCCAGCTTTCTGTCACTAATACATTTTTATTTTTATTGTTTTAATATTTACTAAGTGAGAAGACTGTCTTTTTCAGTAGCTAATATTGAAAGGGGGATGAACAGCTGCTTTACAAGAAATCTATAGCATCATTGAATCATTCAACAACAAAAAGACAATAATAAAGTCTAGAGAACAATATTATCATGTTTGTCACTAATGATAATAGCAAGAAACAAGAAGCCTAGATCTACATTACTAACAACAACAATTAAGCCTTAATCCCATGCTAGATCTACATAACTAAGCCAATAATATAATACCAAAAATGATTCGATGAAAAGCAAAGTAATGGGATGATATTTACAGCTTAAATGATCAGCCTCATAACTTGATACAAAGTCCGATCCTTAATGTCATGAAACTCCTCTTCACAAAACCTCAAAACACAAACATGCTGAGTTACTAAGTGAGAGTAGTGTTGTTTTCAATAGCTAATATCGAAAGGGAGATGAACAGTTGCTTTACAAGAAATCTATGGCATCATTGAATCATTCATCAATGAAAAGACAATAATAAAGTCTAGAGAACAATATTATCATGTTTGTCACTAATGATAATAGCAAGAAACAAGAAGCCTAGATCTACATTACTATGCCAATAATATAATACCAAAAATGATTCGATGAAAAGCAAAGTAATGGGATGATATTACAGCTTAAACAATCAGCCTCATAACTCGATACAAAATCCAATCCTTAATGTCATCAAACTCCTCTCACAAAACCTCAAAAAACAAACATGCCGAGTTACTAAGTGAGAGGAGTGTCTTTTTCAATAGCTAATATCGAAAGGGGGATGAACAGTTGCTTTAAAAGAAATATATAGCATCATTGAATCATTCAACAACGAAAAGACAATGTAATAAAGTCTAGTGAGTAATATTATCATGCTTGTCACTAATGATAATAGCAAGAAGCAAGAAGCAAGAAGCCTAGATCTACATTACTAAGCCAATAATATAAAACCAAAAATGATTCAATGAAAAGCAAAGTGATGGGATGATATTTACAGCTTAAACGATCAGCCTCATAACTCGATACAAAATACGATCCTTAATGTCATCAAACTCCTCTTCACTAAAACTCAAAAAACAAACATGCTGAGTTACCAAGTGAGAGGAGTATTGTTTTCAATAGCTACTATCGAAAGGGGGATGAACAGTTACTTTATAAGAAATCTATAGCATCATTGAATCATTCAACAACGAAAAGACAATAATAAAGTCTAGAGAACAATATTATCATGTTTATCACTAATGATAATAGCAAGAAACAAGAAGCCTAGATCTACATTACTAAGCCAATAATATAATACCAAAAATGATTTGATGAAAAGCAAAGTACACCTAATGGGATCATATTTACAGCTTAAACGATCAGCCTCTAACTCGATACAAAATTCGATCCTTAACATCATCAAACTCCTCTTCACAAAACGTCAAAAAACAAACATGCCGAGATACTCTTCTAATAAAATGCCAAATCAAAGCATATACCAAGAGTATTCAATTTCAACAGTAAAAAGACTGTAATTTTTTTTACCAAATGTTTGGCATAATAAAATTTCATCAAGATATATTGTTCTACTTGCTTATCCCTCTCATCTTCTGCATTCCATCAAACAAAAGAAAACCATTTTCATTCTTCCAACTTCACCTTGATCCAAAACATCCTTAAGGAAACCAAGTAAAAATCTACAACCAAGGAATCAAGCCTGGATATAGAAGGATCAAGAATATATATACTTCACCTGTAAAAGCAAATCAAAACATGAACCCTAATTTTCCCAATATATCAAACCCTACATCATCTTATCAAGCAAAACACATCAGCCACACACCAAATGAATCCACAAAATTCACCCATTAAATAAGGGAAAAAGAACAATCAAAAGACCTAAAAAAAAGATCACAAATGCAAATCAAAGCAAGATCCCAACTTTCTTACTCGAAGCAACTCCAGAATAAAAACCATAAAAAGCTAAAGAGCTCACCGCCATTTAAATCGACTCAAGCTTCCCACCAGAAGCAAAACACTAAAACACCTCCAAAATTGAATGAAAAGCAGCTCCTTTCTCCCCTCAGGAGATCCAAACTCCAAAGCCAAAGAGAAATACTATAAATCTAGCAACAAAATAGAAAGACCAAGACCAAGACCAAGAACAACAGAGAAAAATAAAACTGGCTGTGTGTGTAGACATGCTGGGCATTCCACACAACAGTACAACACTTCTCCAGCAAACTGACAAATTGGGATTGTGACATTGTTTTACTACTTCTTGATAACAGTGATTAGCATCTCATTTCACTGTCAGAATTAATTTTTTTTCTCAATTTTCCATGCAAAAAATAGTTTTTTTATCTCTTGTCTTGTGTTGCATGTTCTTCAAATTGTCCTTTTTGGATTGATTTAAAATAATTTAATTTCCATTAATCTATATAAATTTCTTTGATAAATTTTTAATTAAGGATTAATTAATTAATTCACTATGGAGTATTGTGATCCAACTCTTCTACTTGAATTTTATTTTATTATTTTATTATTTTATTTTCTATTTTTTGTGAATGTTTTATATTTTTGTCTTGGGTTTTGGAACAAGAAGGCATATTAGCCGGCTTATCACCAGAGTTATTAAAAAATTTAAGGAAAATTTGGCATTTTCTGCATAAAAAGTTATATTTTATCATCTAGTTGAGAATTTATTCATAAAAAAATAAAAATGTATTTCTTGTTCATTACTACTCTTGATAATTCCAAATCATTTTTTTTATCTTGATGAATTATTATTATTATTATTATTATTATTATTATTATTATTATTATTATTATTATTTAAAACATAAAGAGATTGTTCCCACAACATCGAGGAAGGGCGGATCTAAAAAGGATAAATTGAGCCCACATCACTCTTGTCCTGAGACACCACTGAGTATTGGGGGCTACAGACCTATCAACCTACTTAACTATTCCATGAAGATTATCACAAAGGTGCTCATTAACAGGCTCCAAGGAGTCATCATAAAACTTGTGCATGAGAGTTAGACGACCTTCATAAAAGGAAGATGTATACAAGACAATATTGTTGTAGTAGAGGTGCTCATCCATCAAATGAAGAGGGAAAGGAGGAACATGATGCTAACGAAGGTTGACTTCGAAAAAGCCTTCGATAACGTCGACTGAGACTTTCTCTTGGAAATCCTACAAGCACAAGGTTTTAGCACCCGATGGATAAGTTGGATAAGAATAATCCTTCGCTCCTCAAAAGCAACCTTCCTAATAAATGGAACCCCTACAAGATATGTGAGACGCAAAAAAGGTCTAAGACATGGCGACCCCTTCTCCTCGCTCCTCTTTGTCCTGATAACAGATGTTTTCTCAAAAATGCTAGCAAAAACAATAGAAGCAAACATTTTCAATAGAGTGCCATATGGGCCCAACAAGAAAGAGGAAATCACCTCAGTGCAATATACAGATGACCTACTAGTGTTGTGTGCGCGGGATATAACACCGTTCAACATCCTAAAACTCATTTTTTATCTATACGAGGGACTCACAAACCTCAAAGTAAATTACAACAAGAGTGTCATCGTCTCAATTAAGATGGGAGACTATAACCCCCAATCAATAGCCTGACTAATGAACTACAAGCTTGTAACACTCCCCATCAATTATCTGTTATGCCCATATTAGGGGCCAAACCAAAAAGGGAGGACTAGAAGCGCCTAACGGACAAAATCAAGGGAAAACTTAATTGGAAAGGAAAACTACTATCAAGAGAAGGCCAAATAATGCTTATGAACTCAGTGCTCTCAGCCATCCCAAACTGCTGGATGATAATATACAAACTCCCGGAGTGGGTTGTTTAGGATATTGAGGGGATCCACAGAGATTTCATGTGGAAAAGTGTCGATCAATCACCAAACGTATATCGGTTGGTCAACTAGGATTGAATATGCAGACCAAGAGAACAAGAGGGTTGGGGAATCATTAATAACGAGGCACTAATTGGGAAGTGGTGATTACTGCAAGGGGAGGCTGGTATTTGCTAGAAAATCATTATGCAAGCATGTTGTCAAAGCGGTAATATTAGACCACTGGTATGTCCCCCAAAGAGGATCGAAAGTCATCCTTGACCAGAGGGATATGATTGTAGCAAACATGAATGTAATAGTAGGAAACGGTTACTCCACAAATTGTTGGTGTGAAAACTGGATGGAGAGGCAATCACCACATAGCATGTTCCCAGACATACAACCGATGATACTCAATGAGGACATCATTATAGCTGAAGCAAAACAATTGTTGGACTGTGGGCAATCTCTGCTCAAACAAGGTCCACTATCTAAAAAAGTAGAGGAACAACTAAGGAGCTTATGCTAGCACCTTGAACAAAAAGCCAGTTAGGAATCAAACTCCAGGGTATGGCGACTATACCCCAAATAGACAATTCAGTGTTAACTCACTTTATTGCTTCAAGATTGACAAAGGACTACAAAACCCTCTGACAACTACCTTCTGGAAGACCCTGTTCCCCACCAGGGTCAATTTCTTCGCCTGACTAGCATGGGATAACAAGATCCTTACGCTACAGAATCTAGCAAAAAGAAACCGGAAGCTGGGAGGCACACCTAGTCCTATAGTACCAATACTCACAGCAAATTAATATGGGGCCATTTTTGTGCTATCTTTGTGATCGACAACCTCCCCTCTTAGATACAAGATCTATGGGGACACGACACAATTGTAAAACTAATGGCAAGGGAAGCTCGCGAAGGGTGGATTAACATGGTGGTAATAACAATAACTTGGAGTGTATAGCTAAAACGAAATAGGAGATGCTTTTAAGCTAAACAATGTGTTTATACGAAACTAATCCGTTATCTCGATTTCCTTATACTCTCTTGGTTTTGATGCAACTCATGCAGCAAAGAAACCAAAGTTGTTGGCAATGTAATCCATCGTCAAAAGGAGCCTAAAGTTTACTCAAGACGGATCAACAACGATCACCCAACCCCAATACAGATTTTGAGGATGAGACGCCGCAAGAATAAGACTAAGAGAGTAAGGCTAATAGAGACTGTTGTCAACTATGGTGACAAACACGATTCTCACTTGTCTTCTCAAATCATACTATATCTATAAAATTTACCTGACCAGGCTTAGGCCAAGACCTATGTAAGATGGTTCAATAAGGGCCAGTTTTATCCCAATGAATTAATGTGGTTTTTCCACTTTTCGAAAAAAAAGAAGAAGAAAGAAGAGATGGTGCAATTTGGATAAATCTAATTTATATTCCAATCTCCTAACTTTATAGTTTATATGAGAAGTATGTGAGTTAGATATAATTTTATTTATTCTAAAAATCCATAATTTATTGAGGATATAAGATTCCAGCTCTGTGACAAATTCATATGCAATAAATTACCATAATTACCATTTTATTAATTAATGTGTTTCTTAAAAAAAATTCATGAACCAGTCCAAACTTTTTCCATTCAAAATTATTTCTACAATGGAATTATTCATAATTTTTTAATGTTAAACTAATTTTTAGAAAAAATTAGATTGCCTTAAAATATCATTGAGTAGAAAAAATGAGGTTTTAGCTACTATATTATGAATGTTAGGAATTTCTTTAATTGGTTATTTTTAAAATTTTAATTTATTATTTTCCAAATTCTTATATATATATATATATATATATATATATATATATATATATATATATGTATATATATTATCAATAATTTTTTATAATTATGATGAGAAATCAAACCTTAGAGGGAAACACAACCTATGATTGAATAAAAAGCAAAAAGAGAAAGAGAAGAGTAAGAAGGAAACTTCAAACACATAATTTAAGAAATCATTGAAACAAACTTAAACTCCAAACAATGCTCCAAAAACATCTTTAAACTCACATAAATAGTATGATCAAAAGAAGAACACATAAATAAAAGAAAAAACCAAATCAATGAAGATTCTTAGTTGCTTCTCCAAATCAAAAGTAAGTTCATTAGGAAACTCCAATACAATTTCCTCCTTATAACCACCTTCTTTGCATTTCTCCTTCTGTTCATACTCACTTGCAATATATATATACATCATCTTTGAAGCTTAGAAATCAAATACATTCATTGATCAAAGCTTGAGAACTTCATTACTTTCATCAATGGCAACCTCTCTTGGCTTCTCCAAGCTCTCCAAATGGTTCTCAAACAAGAGAACAAGCTCAACGAAAACCCGGGAATTCGAAGAAGCATTTCGCCTTTTTGATGCCAATGGAGATGGGAAGATCTCTAGTGAGGAGTTGAAGTATTGCCTTTCGTGCTTCGGCGAGGAAATATCGCTCTCCGGAGCTCAGGCAGCAATGAAGGACTTTGATCTTGATGATGATGGATTGTTGGACTATGAGGAGTTCTTGAGGTTGGTGAAGGTGAGCAATGGAGGAGGAGGAGGAGTTGATGATGATGATGATGACTTGAAGAAGGCTTTTGAGATGATGGAGGTGGAGAAGGGAGCAGGGTGCATAACTGCTTGTGGATTGAAGAGGATGATGAGGAGGCTCGGTGAGGAGAAGACCGATGAAGAATGTGCGGCGATGATTCGAGCTTTTGATCTTGATGGCAACGGTGTTCTTGATTACTATGAGTTCTTGAGGATGATGAGCTGAAGAGTAAGTGGTTTAGGGTTTTCCACTGTTGGGGTTTATGAAGTGCTAGCTCTATCAGTGTATGTCATGAAGTATTGTAATAATAATGTGATTGTATATAGTATCTGATTTTTATTTATGTTTGTTAATAAAAAGGAAAAAAAAAGGTTAAGAATGGTTTCATGAGGTTAGGGCTCTTGAGGTGCATGCTCTATCAATGTATTAGTGTTGATGAGGAGCTCTCTCTCTCTCTCTCTCTCTCTCTCTCTCTCTCTCTCTATATATATATATATATATATATATATATATATATATATATATATATGTAGAAAGCATTAGAAATTTGGAATTATTTTATTTTTATAAAGCTTTTTAATAAAAAAATTTATAACAAAAAATTTCTTATTACATAAAGTTTCTTGATTGATATTTGATTGAGGATTCTTTAGTTTGAGTGATTCTACATTTGACGAAATGTTCACACAAAATGTGAACATGAATCCGTTGATGATGCCTCGAGATGGTTTGTTGATGATCCCGAGACATAATCAATGGATTCATGTTCACATTTCGTGTGAACATTTCCTCACTATAGCATTGCTTCAATTCATGTCAATAAAAATTAACAAAAAGAAAAAAAATAAAAAAAATAAAGTATATGCAAAGTATTTCCTAAAGAGCAAACTTCCCACAAATTGTTGAATTCTCAATTATTTGCAAAATTTAAAAATTTTAATAAATTCATCAATAATTCTTCTTACATAATTTGGATTAGTTATGGATGACTTATTGAATTATGGTTGTTTTATAGTGTCTTCAACAAATGTTGCAATGCCCCTCTTCATAGCGCATTTAGGCGCACCATGGACAAGACCTTGGGGTATAAGAACATAATTCAAACACGAGTGGACAAGGATAATGCACTGTACACATCCAAGAGGTTGAAGCTAGTGGCATTGGAGACAATAGTAAAAAGAAGCTTAGTTTCATCAGAGACGAGTTGAACACACCGTCGGGAGGTGACTTTGAAAACATTACCTCGAATGCGGAAAATGCCTGTTAGGGAAATATAGCAGTCCAGGGGTGTGCCCCAGGACCAACTAAGGTCTTCTAGACACCAAATTATGTACTATGTAAACTTTTTTTGTAAACTTTACCATCAATAAACATAGTTTATCTATCTTTCAATAAAAAAAACTAATCCTGCAATATATGTTCTTCATCTTCAGAGATTTTTCACATAAAACATACAAACGTTCAATTTAATGTAATTTATTTATTTTAAAAATTATCATATTATAACTCTTCTTAAGTAAAAAGATTACAAATTTTTTTATTTTTTATTTATGGTTAAAGCAAATTTATTTTTCTCAAATAGAAATAAAACTAAAAATTAACCACTATAAACCCTTGTCTTTCTCCATTCCAACAACCCTTTTTTAGCCCTCTAAAAGCGAGCTTGTAGAGCAGTGCATTGTTCTTCTCTTCAATGGAGAATGCTCTCCTTGGATCTGTGTTCTGGCTTCCCAAAATCTCACCTTTTTCCATCTCTAACCCTCAAATTCCTCTCCTGTAATCGAAAGAAGCATTTTTGTTTCTCCTCTTGATCTAAAAATCGGATCTTTTGCATGAAAGAGGGTGTTCCTGTGGTTTGATCTTGGATTTGTGATCCTTTTCTCGTCTCAAAATTTCAATTTTTCTCTAGATTTCTCATGTAAAAGGACAAAAGATCCAATCTGTGAGGATGATTCAGTTGTTGTTCTTGGTGTTGTTCGTGGAGGGCGCGGTGGCGCTGCTGATGATGGTGAAGATTGGGCCTCTGAGGGAGCTGGCCATGAAGGGGCTCGACCAGCTCAAGGCCGGGAAGGGGCCGGCGACAGTGAAGACGCTGGCGTGCACCATGTCGGTAATCTTGTTATCGAGCATCGCCAACATTCTGAAGATCCAGAACCGGGGGGCGAAGCTTGGGACTGTCACGCCTATGGATCAGGTCTTGTGGAGGACTCATCTGCTCGAGGCCTCTTTGATTGGTAAGCTTCCCAAAAGATTCATATTTTTTGTTTCTTCTTCTTTATTGATGTTATTTTTTATTTTTAGAAACTTAAAAATCGCTTATAATGGAATTGTTCAAATGGAAAATGTGTACATTGATATTGGCAATCTAGCACTCATTACCAACCAATTTTGGAATCATGCAATGGATGCATCTATGGAAAAAAAAAAATTGTGGCATTGTTCTTGTGTGAATCATTATGAATGGTGTGATTTCACTGCCTTAGAATGTGAATTATCTAACCAGTATGACTGTGGTAGAATAGTTTAACTTGTGTGTGTGAACTGTGAATTGAGTGTGAGTGTGTGTGTGAGTGAGTGCATGCACAAGTGAGTTTTGTGTGTGTGTGTGTGTGTGAATGAGTGAGTGAGTGAGTGAGTGAGTGAGTGAGTGAGTTGTGTGTGTATGTGTGAAGTGAGTGAGTTGTTTGTGTTCCAATGTATGTGCAGGGATAGAGCTGCATTATGCTCCCCTGTACTGCCAAGTATGTGTCTCATGTGACCTTAATGTCACTCTCACAATTAACCGTTCTTTCCTGGTTATCTACTAGCATGCTACATGATATGTGTTGTCTTAGAATTAGATCATGTTAAAATTAGCTCCTTGTTCCCGTCTATGCATTTGTTTGTGTCAGTTGATCATCAATACATTCATATACATACACGACCATTTTATGAATAAGCGTATTGACATATTAATATGGATAGATAATATAGTGATAATTCATCCATCTTCATATACAATTTAAGCTTGGCATTATTTTTGTCTTATCTAAGTTCATTTGAGCTTGAGCAAAGATGTTCAGCTTGGTTATGAAATATGGTGAGCTTAATAGATGGGACCTTGTTCGAGTTCTACTATATAAAGATTACTTGAATGTATGGTGCTGATTTTGTGCCATTAGATATATTTCTGAACTAGGAAGTTGTTTTAAGTTCGGGACAAGCCTGTGTAAATGACAAATCATTTATCAACTCAATTACTGATTCTAGCTTAAAAAGCAGACCTAACATGCCCAGTAATATGCTAGATAAGCTGAGTTGGGTTCCTTGGGCCCTTCTATCTTGAAACAAGCTTGAGCCAGGACTCCGATGATTCAGTGTGATCTTAAACAAGATTAAACTCATCTGACCTCTACTTCTTTACACCTCTGCATCCGTACAAACTATATCAATTTATGCTTAAAAATTCCAATTCATACAACATGCAAACAGTCATCCTTAATTGGATATATAAATCTCAACTTGAACCTGCTCTACAAAAATGGATGAAGGTTGAAAAGTACTGTATGTAACACCTGTGCTGCTTATTAGATGAATCATTATGTTAATAAACATCATTCAATACTCTCGTTTTTTATTGCTTAAGTATTATTATTTATATTGTTTCTTTGAGAACTTTCTTTCTTTTTTTATTTTTTATTTTTTATTTTTTTTGCCTAGATCCTTATTGTCTGTGGCAACAGTTAAAAATCATCTTGTGCAAACAAAATTCACCAAAATTTGTATTTCTGTCAAAGTTTAGAAGGTTGGTTGTGTAGTTGGCTCCCCACGCACCATCATTTTAGCTGTTGGACTTCATGTATTGATTGGCTTCTAACTATATTTCAATCTCAGCTCATATGTGTCTTATATTTTGCGCAAGCCTTCTGTTAACTCAATAGCCCAAACTGGCACTTCACAAAACTGTGTCATGTTATGCAGGCTACAGTCTCTTTCTTGCGTTAGTGATCGATCGCTTGCACTACTACCTTCGGAAACTGATCAATCTGAAGACAAAGGTCAGTACTTCAAATGAAGAACTTGAAAAGCTTAAAAAAGAACACCTCAATTGGAAAGAAAAAGAAGACAAAGTTTCCGAGGAAATGAAAAAGCTCCAGAAAGAAATTGCAACCTTGACAGAGAATCTGCAGAAGGTGAAGAGTGAATCTGAAGAGCAGGAGAAGCGGGCAATGTCAGCTGAATCCCATGTGATCGCCCTACAAAAACAATCTGAAGAGCTGCTTCTTGAGTACGACCGGCTTTTGGAGGACAACCAGGTCCTTCAGAGCCAGGCTCTATCTTACCGAGGCTAAACCTTTAATCATTTCAAGAGCTGCTTTAATTTTTGTTTGATACCAAAGAGTCAAATCATATCCCTGCTGCAGGAGATGTCTCTCAAGTTTATACCCAATCAGCTACAATTGGCACGCAGCCATGCTCGCTTCCATGTCAATGCTTCAAAATTGGGATTTGATACTTACTGTTGCATCGGTTTTGGACATGTATGAAAAATTGTTCCCTACTTGTTCCTGTGTTCCTCTGTGTTGCATCTCATTGATATTGAAGGATGCGCACATGTTTGTTCATTTCTTTCTGGTTGTGTTTTTGAATGTACACAATGATATTGTATCGAAGATGGCACTCAAGTTTATTTCCAGTCAGATATTATCAACATGCAGTCATGCTTGTGTCCGTTCTTACTGTTGTATCAGTTTCGCCCCATGAAAAATGTCTGCAAATTGTGTTTTGAAATGTACACATGGTGCAATTCGATCTCGAGTGGTTTGTCCGCATTTATCAAAAACGGATTTTGATAATCACTTGCAAAACCAATCAATGAGTAGAATGTGTGGAAGCAATGGATTGGATGGACTGAAACAAATCAATCCATGAATGAGAGAAGGCCAAATGCCATAATGTAATCCATTGTCCTCAAGTTACTCTGTTTTTTTGTTTCCACTAAGAAGCAAGGGACCCATGCATCACATCATCAGCACAACTAAAGCTACTTGTGTGGGAGGAGAGCACTTGTTCTCCAATTGAATGAATTCAGAATGGACAAGGAATCCTAACAGATATAAATTGGTTGATGGTGGTTGCAAGAGGAAGGTGAGGTAGCAGAGCTGATGTTTTGCTGCCACATACAAAAGTTATCAGTTTTAGTGAGAGAGTATAGAAAGAGAGATGCTCCATTTTTTTCTGCATGAAACATCATGTCCTGATTTCCTTGAGAAGAAGAAGAGATCAAAGAGGGGTTGTTCTCTTTTATGATTGGAAGAATGTGAGGCTGCCACAGTCCCTTTCTCTTGGCCATATGAATGCTGACCCATCAATCATGGAGTCTTTATTTGGTGTTTGTCTTATCACTCCATCTAACTTCCAAAAATAAAAATTAAATGTCAATTCAATTAAAGTTGCATATCAATTTTTTTTAATGATGTTAGATGTGTATGTACTGATCTTCTTCTCTTTAATTGTAAATCATAAATCAATAAATCTGTCCTTCGGGGGCGTTTGTCGCCTTAGTAAAAAAAAAAAAACAAAGTTATAAAAAGATATACTGGCGGCTTCTTGATTTATTGGTATCAGGCCCCTTGTATAAGGCATAGATGGTTCGGACAAACACAAGATCGAATCCCCATGACCACAAGGTGAGGGCGGTCTACCAACCCTTGATTTACCTCAAGGGGAGGGGGCGCTTGTCGCCTTTGTGAAAAAAAAAAAAGAGATAAATGAGTATGAAAAGAAAATTTAATCTATTTATTTCAAAAAAGATTAGATTATCCCCTCAGCTGCAGAGAATCCATATAGCCGACCCCATCAAGTATGTGATTGAGGAATGATATATATTCCTTCACGAATGAATTGTATCCACTGAGTTTCCTCGGAATCAGTCAAGGCCAGTATATAGCATCGCTCTATGGGATTAAGGCTTAGTTGTTGTTGTATTTAGATCAATCATATTTTCAACAACCAATTCATCAAAAATATGAAATTAATCTTTTAAAAATAAATATGGATTAAATAGTTGAACATATAACATTTTTTTACCTGAATCAAAGTCTAAAAATATATTTTTGCTGGATTTTAAGTTTTAATTAATAAATTCTATACTAATAAGAGAATTTATTTCATGGCTTTTTAAGGTTTGTATTCGAGTAAAATTCTATATATAGTTGGACACGTGTCAGAGACACACTGGCATTTTAAGGTTTTGCTGTCAAGAGTCAGTCACATATAATTTTAACATGTAATTTTTTTAACTAAATCAAAATCTAAAAATATAATTTTTCTGAATTTTAAGTTTTAACTATTTAAGTATCTATAAGATAGACACGTGTCAGATAAACAGTGGCATTTGAAGATTTTTGCTGTCAAGAGCAAAGGAGCAAACGGGTGGAAATCAGAGACCCGGATCCGAAAAAACCGACCGATTAGAACGAATCGGGGAACGGGATTCCTTGGGAACCGTAACAAATCCCCTTCTCACGTGTGACCCCACTCCTCGACACGTGTGATCAGGGCCCCACCGTTTGCCACGTATCCTTCATACCTCGCTCTCTCTTGCTCTTCGTTTTTGAAGCATTTCTCTACAAATATCTCTGAATCTCTCGAGTCTCGGTTATTCTCTTGTGATCTCTTCGTTTGTCCATAAATTCAGAGAAAGAGAGAAATCCTTCTGAAAAAAAAGCCAAATTTTTATTGCTGCATTGAACTCATTTTGTTTTTTTCCTTGAAAGTTTCATGCAAGTCATGAAAAGTCTTGTTTTCTATGTTTGAGAGTTGTTTAGCTTGTGATGAACTGCATCAAATCTGGATTTTGATGATCAAGTTGTGTGGTGTGCATAAGGTGGGAATCCTCTTTTTTTTTTTTTTAACCTTTGGGTTGGTTGTGATTGTTCTTGTGGATGCGCAAGGTGTTGTTTTTATGGAAGTAAATGTATCTTTTGCTCTCTTTTTTTGTTGGTTTTCTTTGTTGGTTTATGATTGTTATGGAATTGATACCAAAGATGATGTTTTTCTTTGTGGAGGACTCTCTTCCATGTTGTTAATCTTGTATGCAGCTAACATGCTTGACAGAAAATCTAGCAGAACATCCATAAGAAGTTTTTAATTCAATTTGGAGATTTTACTTGATTGACGTTATAGTTGGGAAACAAGTATCTTTTGTGGTTTTCTTTCTTTAGTAATAAATACACTTATGAAAAGAAGAATAAAAGTAAAAAAAAAAATATATTTTGTTAGCCATTAATGAACATAGCATGCTGTAAAGCATATTCTGATGCGTGGATGGCATGTTATATCTAACTTCAGTTCTTGCCATGTGATGAGTTTTGAGCCAAGCATCTCAAGCATTTTATTAGGAAAGTTGAAGCTTATCGAAACCATATATATCTGCATGAAAGGTCACCATTAATCTCACTTTCTGGAGTTGTGTTAATTCAATTCATCTGATGAGTTTTTTTTATTATTTACTTTTCGTTGTTTGTTGATCAGTATTGTTTTTTTGAGACTTACTCCATCACCTTGCAAGTGTATGCCATATTGTGAAGAATATTCTTGCTCTGCTTCTAATATTTTGATTCATCGGTCACTTTGGTTTCTCTTTGCAGGTTTTCTTGTTGATTGATTAGTTTTAGTTCAATGGCGAGGAATGAGTGGATTAATGGCTACTTGGAAGCAATATTGGATACTGGAGCTGCGACGATGGCCGAGGACCATAAGTCAGCAGCATTAAGCTTGGCGGATAGAGGCCACTTCAACCCCACCAAGTATTTTGTGGAAGAGGTGATCTCTGGCGTCGATGAGACTGACCTCCACCGCACATGGCTCAAGGTGGTGGCTACACGGAACTCTCTTGAGAGGAGCTCACGTCTTGAGAATATGTGCTGGAGGATCTGGCACCTTGCTCGCAAGAAGAAGCAGGTATTGGAATTATGGTTTTAGCTCTTTACTATAATTTTCATCTTAGAACAGTTACTTGAATGTGGTTCTCCTCTCCAATAGGTCCATGCTCTGTGTTACCAAGGTCAGTTCTATGATTCTCAAAAAAACAGAAAAGATAAGTTAAAAAGAAAAAGAAAAAAAAAGGAATTGAAAAGGATGAGAAAGTGATGTTACAAGATATACATGGAAATATGGAAACAGTGATTGAGATGTAAAAAATTGGTGTTTCTTGGAAACTGTAAGAAAGTATTTTGTTTGCATGTTCTGATTTCTAAATATTTAGTGATCACTGGCAAAGCATGTTTCTGAACCTGAAAAAGCCACAAAATGCACACTTAAATGAAAGCTGGAATAATTATCCTCTGATCATTTACTACATTCCGGTGATTGGTATATTTGATGATATAATTGTTGAAATAATTCAAATTTTACAATTACGTTTCATGCTTTGATTGATTTCTTTGATTTTAGTGATTTCAGAAACCTTTTTGGTAATCTATTTCTTGTTTCTAATGTTACTAATAAGAAAAAATATTTGTATTTTGTAATCTATGACCAAATGAGCAGTTGGAATTGGAAGACATTCAAAGGCTGGCACACCGGAGATGGGAAAGAGAACTGGGAAGGAGGGATGCTACGGAAGACATGCCTGAATATTTATCAGAAGGGGAGAAGGGTGACACTGTGGGTGAATTGGTGCTGAATGAGACACCAAGGAAAAAATTTCAGAGGAACATCTCCGATATTCAGGTGTGGTCTGATGATAACAAGGAAAAGAAAATTTACATTGTTCTTATCAGGTACATATTTTCTTTATACACATCCCATTTTGGTACTCCATTACTGAATAACTTCATCGTTAAGCTTATATACATATATGAAAAGCATTCCTAAGAGTACTCTGTGGTATTTTGCATGCACTGTTCATTTGCCTTTTGGAAGAATTACAATTGACATTGTTACATGGAAAATTTGAATAGAGAATCTCCTTTAGAGAGCTGCGTGTCTGCCATTGAGTTGATTAGTTGGAGACATGTACTTTTTTATTTGTTAAGACGAGACTATATTCTTTGGGGAATTCTCTATGTTTTCCGCATCTACTATCTCTGTCGCATATAATTTTAAACACCGAATAAGGACAAGCACAGAAGGAAGATTAGCTCATTTTTATTTATACAATAATCTGTACTCTATTTGTAGAATATCTTACAGTGGGGATGAAAAGATTTTGCAGATTTTAAGTAATGAGTGTCCTGTTTTTTTTTCTTATTTTATTTTAGGTATTCTTATCCAATGACAGAAGTAGGGCACTTATTTGGAAAGTTCATTTGTGACCATTGGTTGGATGGATTAATTTAATTTTGTTTCAAGGATAAGTGGAACAGAATAATTCTTAAGAATATCTATTGAAGTGGGCATCTAGCTTAATTTTGTTTTAAGTGTAAGTGGAACAGAATAATGTCCACTACCAAACTTAAGTTATTGTAATATTAATACCTTGATTTTTCTAGATTAAGATGGTAAAGTAGTATCCCTGTTTCCTTTTCCCATGACAACTGAACTTTAGCCTCTTACTTACAAAAGTGTCAAATCTATTTTTTATTCAACATATTTGTGAGCTTTTTGCATCATCTGTTTGGTGTTTTCACTAGTTCATGATAAACTGAATTACTAGTATACAAAATTTTGATGTCAAAAAATCAATTCAAATTTTGGGTTATGCTTCGATGGATGTCACTTATCGTTCTTCTCCATTTCCTTCACTTTCTTCTGTTCCAGTTTGCATGGTCTTGTCCGCGGTGAAAACATGGAGCTAGGCCGTGACTCGGACACAGGTGGCCAAGTAAGCATCTGCTTAGTAAACTATTGTTTGTAGGGTGTCAAATGTATCGTGATACAATATATGTTTGATGCTCAGGTGAAATATGTTGTGGAACTTGCTCGAGCTCTGTCTATGATGCCCGGGGTTTATAGGGTGGATCTCTTTACTCGCCAGATAACATCTCCCGATGTGGACTGGAGCTATGGGGAACCAACTGAGATGTTAACTTCAGGTTCATATGATGCAGAAGGGAATGATGCCGGAGAGAGTGCCGGCGCTTATATTATTCGCATACCTTGTGGACCTAGGGACAAGTATCTTCGAAAAGAGATGCTGTGGCCATACCTTCAAGAGTTTGTAGACGGAGCCTTGGCTCACATACTTAATATGTCGAGAGTGTTGGGAGAGCAAATCGGCGGGGGACATCCTGTTTGGCCTTATGTAATTCATGGACATTATGCGGATGCAGGGGATGTCGCTGCACTTCTTTCCGGTGCTCTGAATGTTCCTATGGTTCTCACAGGCCACTCATTAGGGAGGAACAAATTGGAGCAGCTTATTAAACAGGGACGCCAATCTAGGGAGGATATAAATGCTACATATAGGATAATGCGGCGAATAGAAGCCGAAGAGCTCTCTTTAGATGCTTCTGAACTAGTAATCACTAGCACAAGGCAAGAAATTGAAGAACAATGGGGTTTGTATGATGGTTTTGATGTCAAGCTTGAGAAGGTGTTGAGAGCACGGTCCAGACAGGGGTTCAGCTGCCATGGTCGGTACATGCCGAGGATGGTGGTAAGCATGACTATGCAGTATGCGAGAAATACCACAAGTTTTCTATAATTAAATTCCCATGAGTGACGCTAATATTCATTATATATGATCACAAGTTGGCTAACAAAAACTTTTTATTGATGAAGCTCCTAATATTTTCTTCCTTTCGCCAAGGTTATCCCTCCTGGAACAGATTTCAGCAATGTGATAGTTCAGGAAGATTCAAACGAACCAGATGGAGAAGTAACACTAATCACAGGTGCAGATGTGGCTTCTCCTAGGTCAGTGCAACACATCTGGTCTGATGTAAGTTATCACATGTCCATCTTCTTCCAGTTTACCATCAAATATTGTAACTTCTCTTTCTGATTTGGAGTACGTATTGATTCATAGGTGATGCGTTTCTTTACAAATCCCCACAAGCCAATGATTTTGGCATTATCGAGACCCGATCCAAAGAAGAACATCACCACTCTCTTGAAAGCCTTTGGTGAATGTCCTCCGCTCAGAGAACTCGCAAATCTTGTGAGGAAAAATTTATGTGAAGAATTACAATTGTTCATCTTTAGACCAACATAGTGCCCAGTTCTAAATGACAAGTTTGTTCATGCAGACATTGATAATGGGAAACAGGGATGATATAGATGAGATGTCTGCGGGCAATGCTAGTGTCCTCACAACTGTGTTGAAGCTGATTGATAAGTATGATCTATATGGCCTTGTAGCTTACCCAAAGCATCATAAGCAATCTGATGTTCCAGAAATTTATCGGCTCGCAGCAAAAACAAAGGTTTGTATAACTTTTACAGCTTCAACAGTTTAGTAATTTCGATAACCTCATATGATTCTTTTGGTGAAATAAGTCGGTTTCCCTGGCAGGGAGTGTTCATTAACCCAGCTCTAGTTGAGCCTTTTGGTCTCACTTTGATTGAGGTTAGTTTCAATGTACCCTATTAATTTGGCTAGATTGGAACTAGGAAGTAAATTATGCTGTTGAAAAAAATTGTAGGCTGCGGCACATGGGCTTCCAATGGTGGCTACCAAAAACGGAGGTCCAGTTGACATTCATCGGGTAATCAAAATCGCCCCCTACATTAACTTTCACTCTACATTCATATGTTTGATGACCATATAGAGATTAAAGTAACATGTTTTGGAAATTATAGGCATTGAATAATGGGTTGCTCGTGGATCCACATGATCAGAAAGCCATAGCTGATGCACTGCTAAAACTTGTATCGGAAAAGAACCTTTGGCATGAATGCAGGAAAAATGGATGGCGTAACGTCCATTTATTCTCATGGCCTGAGCACTGCAGGACATATCTTTCAAGGGTGGCTGCTTGTAGAATGAGGTACCCACAGTGGCAGACAGACACTCCTATGGATGAAATGGCAGTCGAGGAATCACTAGATGACTCGCTACAGGATGTGCAAGAATCATCGCTCAGGCTATCTTTTGATGGAGAGAAGAACTCACTTGATGTTTCTTTGGATCACAGCCCATCAGAATTGGAGAAGGTGGTAGCAGAAAAGAGTGGTGATCCTGAGCTGCAAGATCAAGTGAAACGGATACTGAACAAGATAAACAAAAGTGCACCTGATGCACAGAGTGGAAATAAAATCCAGAGACAAGAGAGCTTGCCACAGAGCATCAATAAATATCCTCTTCTTAGAAGGCGACGAAGACTATTTGTGATCGCCCTTGACTCATACGATCATAGTGGAAATCCCGATAAGAAGATGGTGCAGGTAATACAGGAGGTTTTCAAGGCCATCCGGTCAGACCAGATGATGTCGAGAATTTCAGGATTTGCTCTATCCACTGCTATGCCTATATCGGAGACACTACAGTTACTGAAATCAGGGAAGATACAGGTCACAGATTTTGATGCTTTGATATGCAGTAGTGGTAGTGAAGTGTATTATCCTGGCACCTTGCAATGCACGGATTCGGCTGGAAAATTTTGTGCCGATACAGACTATGCGACACATATTGAGTACCGCTGGGGTTATGATGGTGTTAAGAGAACAATAGCAAAACTAATGAACCCTCAGGATGCTCAAGCTGGTAACAAGGCTTCATTGAATTCTGTTGAGGAGGATGAGAAATCATGCAATGCTTATTGTGTCTCATTCTTGATCAAAGACCCTTCTAAGGTAACATATTCATAGAATTCTCAGAGATAGATTTATTAATCATTTGTTTTTAATTATTTTGAGGAAGGGGAGCCTTGGCACAACGGTAACGTTGTTGTCATGTGACCAAGAGGTCACGGGTTCGAGTCATGAAAACAGCCTCTTGCAAAAAAAAAAAAACAGGATAAAGCTGCGTACAATAGACCCAAGTGGTCCAACTCTTCTTCGGACCCGACTGTCCTTTTTTTTAATCATTTTGAGCAACCGGCTTTATCCAGGCAAAACCAGTTGATGATTTACGGCAGAAGCTGAGAATGCGGGGGCTTAGATGCCATCTGATGTACTGCCGGAGCTCAACACGGTTGCAGGTCATTCCACTTCTCGCATCTCGGTCTCAAGCACTCAGGTACATGCAAGACATTTTCTCTAACTTTCATCTAATTGTTATTCAAAATTGAAGAAAAGAAAAGTAAGTTTTGGTATCCTCAAAACATTATTGAAGCATACGGTTTGTGGAATAAATCAGATTTTCATGTGATGTGGGTAGAATCTACTTTCGGAATGTTGACATTCAGTGTCAACAGAAAAACAAACATTAAGAATCATATTATTCTTAGAATGACAGAAAAAATAGATATTAAGAATCATATTATTCAAGAATAAAGAATCATCGCTGTCCCCTACCTGAAACCAGAGAATCCTATTCTAGAATCGATTGTCAGTGTTGAGTACCTTAAAGTATCTATTGAATTTCTTCTCTTTTAATATGAAACTTGAGAAGTATAGGCAGCCGGAACTAACATAATTTAACATTTTGCTGAATTTTAAAGGTACTTGTTTGTCCGATGGGGTCTTAGTCTGACAAACATGTATGTGATTCTCGGAGATAGAGGTGATACAGATTATGAGGAACTCATATCTGGTACCCACAAAACAGTTATCATGAAAGGTATCATCGAAAAAGGATCAGAAGGACTGCTAAGGACTTCCGGGAGCTATCAAAAAGAAGACATTTTTCCCGGCGAGAGCCCCCTCATTGTCTATACTGATGAAGGAATAAAGTCGGAGAACATCATGAAGGCGCTCAAGGCAGCATCCAAAGCTACTTGATGGATTTGAATCGCCAGCATGAGTATTCTCTGAGCCTTTTTACTTTGTCGTATTTCTATGATTGTTCTTCATGATCAGCTCTGATACTATTACTTTCTCGTATTATGTTGCAGATACTGTTATAATCTCGCCCGCCTAACAATTTAGTTCGTAAAACAACAAATGTAGCCTCTGCGAGGAGGCGGTTCTTCACACGATCATAGATTTTCGATTCGGAGTGCCTGGTTTCGGTATCCTTGCAAGTATCAGCTGAAGTTGGATCCAATATGAAGCTTAGATCCTTGCAAGACATAATGAAGACAGTTCAGAAGTCTCCTAAAGTTTACATCCAAGTATACAAATGTTTCTAATCCTCATGGGAATATGATGAAATTAACTCACTTTTTCTTGGATGGAATTCCAAAAACTATTTATGATTGAAAGTTTGGAGTTGCAGCATTTTGAAGAGCCATTAGAGGATCACAGAATGCATGTTCCTCAGGTTTTTTGGCATGTAATAAATCTTGAATTCAGATGGCAATAAAGACATTGCCAGTGAATGTACATGCTGCTCCCTTCATTCAAACATGGGTTAATAATGTGAAGTTGTGTTAACTGGAACTTTGAGTGTATATATCTACAAATAAAATGTCCACGAGTAGTGATGTATTAATATGATTACAATATATATATATATATATATATAGGATTGTCAAAAACAATCAAACTGTTCGCAATAAGTAGCTTGAGATTGCTCCATAAAAGCTCAAGCTCGGCTCAGAATTTTGAGCATTGAGCTCAAGCTTCAATTTTGAGCTCGATTGAGCTCAGCTCAAAATTTAATATTAATATATTAATATATAATATAAATAATAATAAATAATATAATATATGAATAAAATATTTAATATTTAGTAGTAATATATAATATATAATATAAAAATTAATTTATAAATAAATTAAATTTCGAGCTAGATGGAGCCAAGAGATTTGCAAATTATAATTGAGTTCTTAATTTCAAACTAAACCAAGTTCGAGCTCGAGCTTTCAAAATTAAAATCGAGCCGAGCTCAAGCAAACTTATTCGAACTAATTTCAAACTGGACAAGCCCGATTGGCTCGTTTACAATATTGCTTAAAAAAATGGCATGAATAAAAACTGTTTGATTTAGTATAAAAATTGTTTGATGTAGTATTAAGTCATCCATCATAACAAAAGGGGATGTAGCTCAGATGGTAGAGCGCTCGCTTAGCATGCGAGAGGTACGGGGATCGATACCCCGCATCTCCAGTTTGGGATAAATTATTTCCTGTGTTTCCTTATCATTTTTGCAACCATACACAATCTCCTAAACCAAACACCAATTTCATTATACCGCCCACATTAACAAACAAATTTCATTAAGAACCTAACAACATTTTTGACAATAATTTTTTTAGATAATTCACTATTTATCCCTTGAATAGTGCCCAAATTGCCAAATGGTCCTTGGGTAGGGGTGTTTGGGGATCTAAAGTAAATAGGGTTTTGGGTGTATAGTGTGTAAAGGTGAAATAGTCTCAAATAGTGCCAGGGACTATTTGATAATTTCCCCTAATTTTTTTTAAGGGAAATTACATGTATACCCCTCAAAACTATGATAATTGCATATATATGCCCAAAAAAAACATAATTACATGTATACCCCAGATAACTTGTTGTATTGAGTATATACCTTATTTTTAGGATATGTTAATTGCTGTTAACCAGAATATCTTAACTTTAGTTAAATTTAATTTATAAGATAAGGAAACACCTATTATAATTTTTTTTTATATCAATATTTATTTTTTCGAAGACTCAATTCCTCCTCGATTCTCCTCTCTCTCTCTCTCTCTCTCTCTCTCTCTCTCTCTCTCTATTTAACATTTTTTAGGATTCTAAGAATCACGAACACAGTGGATTGGAGAGTCAGTCCAATGACTAATGTGCAATTGTGAATGTAATATATGTTGGTTCAATTTATTAAGGGTGTATTCATAATTTATATTTTTTTAAAAAATTAAAATTTGTCTAGGTTCTTTTATTTTCTATAAATAAGTTTTATGAAATTTAAAATTTTAGGATATATTTGAAAGCACAAGTGATAATTTCTCTTATTCTCTTGTAACATAATTGCAAATATGAGACATATTTCAACTATTTTTAATTTCATATTTTTAAAACAGATATTTGTAAATTTATAGTCAAATAAACTTTTCAAAGATATATATGCAAAAAAAAAATATAGTGATCATTTTGCAAAACTACTATTTGTTAACTTATGATTGACCAACTTATTTTAAACCCAATGATATATATGTAATATAACCAGATGTTTTTTTCAAAGATAAATACATAATTTTGATATTTTTCAGAGGTACACCTGCAAAATCCCCAAACTAAATTTATGTGCAAAGATGATTTTACAACAATATCAGGATTTCACAGGGGTGCCTGTGCAAAAAGGCTTAAAAGTAATTGGAATAACCAAATAACCATGTAGGGATTTAAAAATAAGTCCTGGCAAATGTATTAAGAAATCAAACCAAGGCCTCCACAACAAACAGTGATAAAAGAAGAATGGTACTAATCCATACAAACATGGGAACACTAAGAACTTATTTTACATCATTACCAGCTATATTCATGCTGGACGAGAAGCACTGGGAATGAAAGCCAGCTTCCAGGGTTTTTCAATCATTGATACCAGTCCCAATTTTTCCCTTCTCAACGGCAGATTCAGCTCTTTGGAAGAAGGGCATGATCAAGTTTGAATAGTCGTGAAACTAGACAAAAACGAAGAGCAGATTAAATTTAAGGAAAACAAACAAAACACGAATGAAAATTGTTTTATTGTGTTTGGTTGTGTGAAAGAGAACAAAATGGATATTTAATTTTATAAAATTTGCTTCTCTTTAGCTAGAGATGAATAGTGAAAGAAAAATACGAATATATTATTTTCTTATCCTATCATCACTTTCCATTATTGTCTTTCGTTTTACTTTCTCTTCATCTAGTTAAACCTAATAGAATTAGATTCAGACTTATGAAAGAAGATGAAACAATCATTACAGAACATACCGCATGTACAACCTCTTCTTGTTTAGCCAGAAGTTCTTGTTGTTGCACCTTTGCAGCTTCTTTTATGGAATCAGCTTCTGAGAGCAACATCTCACCCTTCACAAATACAAGAAAAATGTTTTGATTTAGATTATGAACAATGAGTTGAAAAGATATCTACATTTCCAAAGTAACAACAGACAGATGTTATGACGGTAGTTTTTCCAGATTGCCGAGTAGGCAAGAAGTTTTACAGGGCACTCATTTCAAATAACTAAACAGACCAAATATATATATTATATAAACACACTTAGTTAAACATATGAAAATCAGCATTGTCAACATATCTATACAAGATTGCTGGTCCAAGAGGAAGCCAGTTTTGCACCAATGCAATGAAGAATCAAGAAAGAGTATGCTTGGAGCAACTAAATGTGATTATTTTTATTTTTTTTGACAAAGGCGACAAGCACCTCCCAATCAGGGGCGGGCAACGTGCGTTCGACACGTGCCCTCACCTTGAGGTCACGGAGTGTCGAACCCGGGATCTCTCCCAACCAACAACACCCTATGCAAGGGACCCAATACCAATAGACCAAGAGGACGTTGGTTAAATATGATTATTATTATATGCTTGTATTTATTTGTTTTGTTCCTTAACATGGTCCAAATATTACTAAAAACATTACCTTGCCGACCATTGCTTCAGCTTTTCTTTCCCTGGGCTCCAGACACTGCAGTTTCCATTCCATTTCCGCTCTTACACTCTCAAGTTTCTGGGTGGCCTCTGAATTCTTTGCATCCCTCTCTTTCTCCATCACCTTGAACAAATCCTCAGATTGCTTTGCTAATAGATAAATTGCCAGACCATTGAATTATTAATTAGAAGGGAAAAGAATTCTTTGACCAATTCCAAACAATAGGCCTTTCACAACATTAGCAAAACATATTATCGAGCACAGAAAAATATTATGAGCAATTAGTTAAGGTAGAAGTCCACCTTTGCCTTGTCTTTCAACTATTTTTGCTTCAAGAGACATGTTTAAAACTCCTTGATCACCCAGCTTAGCTTTTAGAGCCTTTACATCCTTATCAACAACTTTGGCTGAATTAACCTAATAAATTTCAAAATCTAGAAAGTGTCAAGTATTGGAGGATAGAGAAAAGCATAAAGCCCTGACTTATCATTCGTGAAGGGTCCATAATTACTTGAACAGGAAGAATAGCCAGGATATATTAACATGCTTTGTCAAGATGAACAGCTTTAGTTAGGGTTGTCAAATGATCAAACAATTCGTGAGCTTGAGCTAGGCTCGATAAAAATTTGAGCTCAACTCAAAAATTCAAGCTTTCAAGCCGGGCTTGAACTTGAATTTTGAGCCAAGCTCGATCAAGCTCAGCTCAAAACTATATATATATATATATATATATATATATATATATATATATATATATATATATATATTATATTAATAAAATATTAATATATTATATATTCTATATAATATAAGTCATAGAAGCATATTTGCATTACAAATTTTATTTTTATTATATTACTTGATAAAATTAAAAATATTTATTTTCTATATTTATATATATCCATAATCATTAACTTTAGAAATTTATTTTTTTAATATAAATATAAGTTTTATTTATTGAATATAATGTATATATATATATATATATATATATATATATATATATATATATATATATATATATATATATTTGTTGTATAGAAGTATAGAAAAAATAAGTTATAATAGAACTTTTAATATTGAGCTAAATCGAGCTAGACTTGAGTCAACTTAATTTCAAGCTAAATCGAACAAAACTCGAGCTTTATAAATTAAAATCGAGTCAACCTCAAACAAACATATTCAAGCTAATTTCAAGTTCAAGCTACCAATTTTGAGCCAAGCTTGATGTGGGCCCAACCCAATCAAGCTCAACTTGTTTATAGCCCTATCTTCAGTGAATGATCTAGTCAGGCAACACCCTTGGATAATATAACATCAATTAAGGAATAAAAATCTAATAAACAAATTCATAAAGAAAGCTTAACAACTCAGTTATTCCCATGCACAGTTATGACAAAAAGTAGCATTCTGACAAGTGTCACTAAAATGTTTGAAAAAAATAGTTCCATAAAGAAGTGATTGCATAAAGTATAAAAAGAAAAAAGACAGGTTGAAAATGCGAATCTTAAACTCTAATGACTAGCAAACAATATGAAGCTAACCATACTTGTTCCTGAATAGCCTGCACCTGCGCGAAGTGCTTGGACATTTTATCAAAAGCCTACAAAAGAAGAGAAGTTGATCAAAAGGTAGGAATATAAATTGATCAGGTGTAGAGTACAAACAATATTAAGAAAAAAAATATTGATTTTAGAAATATAAACATCAATCTAGAAACTTCAAACACTTGTTTAAAAAGTGTCATTCCCTGCCAAGCGCAAATTATAGTATAATCATGAAAGACGCTATTCGTCCAGTACTACTCCCTGTAGAGGTTTCTCATAGGATCAATGTTCTAAGCATTAAACTTAAACAGCTAGAGTCTGTCAAGATTTTTGTTTCAAGAATTGCAAATAGTATGATGCCAGCAGACCAATTAAGGAAGGCGACTATGAAAAAAGTCAGATATGCACCTCAATTAAGAACCACATCCTCTACTTTTTAAGAAAATGAAGACATCAAATAGAGCAAAGCTATTCCACTTGGTCATCCACAGGTATTAGAATAGCACTTAGAAGTTTAATGCAGAAGTATTAACACATGCATCAATAGAAATAATGTTTACATAAGCTGAGTTTGATATGACAAGGATATGCACATAGATGAATAGATTCTTCTAAAATAAGAAAAATTTGGCAAGACAGGAATATGCATAGGCATCAACATACTTTCTCATATAAAATGAATTTGATTACACAGGAGCCATTTGCAAGAAAGGAATATGCAAATGCATCATATCCATCGATATACTTACTCGAATAAAATAAGGTAAGAATGTTACAAGGACTGACATTCTTTTCAAGGCCCTATCAACATCTCTTAATCCATATGCAAATGAAACTATAATAAAAATGAGCTCAAACTTATATCTGAACGAAAGTACTAGCTATGTAATCATTGTAATGACATGTAGACTCATCATTGTTAAACACCTTTTGGTCCTACAATAGTAGCCAACCGAAAAGAAGTTCTAGAAAAAAAATCACCGTTCATGGCTCAAATATTATTATGATATCAACCACTGACGCAGATCCCTTTAACAACTCAGTGGGGTTTCAAATCTAGAGCTATCCAACTGTTAAAGTATTCACCTTCTCAACAATAATATTGGCCATTGTATCATTATACATTAGTGTCAACTGAACTAGACAGCATAAAAAATATAAAAAATAATAAAATAATAAAATAAAAAGGTAACCAAAAAAAATTATATCCATAGGATCCTTTAAGAGAAAATAAAACTAACAATACCTTTGAATATGCCTCAAGTGTTGAAGTTTTCTCTTGAACAATCTGCATTGCTGATCTTTCTGAATTCTTTACCTCAACTCTTTTTGATTTCTTCTCATCAAGGGCCCTCTTTATACATCAAGTATGCGGAAAGTAAATTGTTAGACATGATAGCCAACTTGGCTGACTACAAAGGAAAAACATTTCACAAAAGGAATAGTTCAATCAATTTGTGGAAGGAAGGGAAAATAATCTGAAAGAGAATGGTGTGTCCTTGTACATGCATTGTTATTCACATTGATTGGATATTAACAGAAGCATGAAGTTCAAACAGAGTATCAAAGTCCACAGGATGATGCCATTAAGGGTTGTATAGAACACAGAACTTAGTACTAAACATATTGATGCTTCAATTTGGTAATTAGACCAGTATATGAGGTTTACCATACACATTACTAGCAAACAAACTTTAAAATGTGTTTTTAGTTCAATGAAAATATATCTTTAGGGCTATTAAAGAATGTGCCCAGTATTACATTACAACCAAATGTATTAGTCCAAATAATTGAGGTTCAAAAGGGTCTGAGCAATTAAAAATGTATTTAGACCAAACATACTGGTAAAGTAGAAATTCACATAACCACATCACCTGTAATTTGTCAGGGGATTGAACAATCTTAGACAGCAATTTAGAATTTTCTTGTGCACATTCTGATAAAACAAAATCAGCATGAGAGATCTGCAAGAAAATAGAGAATTAAATTACTCGGTACAACTAGTTAGAATATGTCTGTAACCAATGAAGGTAAGGAATAAATTCACTTGAAACACTAATGATGGTCATAAAGATATCTTCAGAGCAACATTATACAAAGTATCAAACTCTGAATAGATGTAGGCCATGCAAATGAAGTATAGAAAGCAAATTAACTCAGTTCAAGGTAAATAATGAGGACGTAAAAGTAATTAATGAAGAAAACATTGGATGCAGTGCAATAGGTGGTCAGAATAGAATGGATGTAAGAGAATATATCAGTGAAAAGTGACTAATAGGAAAAGTTACACATTCTCAGTGCCTACGGTTCTTCAGCTTGCTATAAATATGCATTCCAACAGCCAACAATTAACTCCATACAGTTTAAAAACAGGAAAGATATTTCATAGTAGTACCTAGTCGATGCAAACGATGCATCTTATCAGCATCCTTTTGGTCCAAAACTTCCAAATATAAAAAAGTAATTCTATATATAGCATTAAAATTCATCAACAAACTAGGAAATACCTAGATGAAAAGGCATCTACATGTCTATTCAATTGAATCAATCACCATTATTTTTATTTTATTTTTTTTGAGTCACAAACAAGGGCTTTTATCAACAAAAAAAAAACATGGCAATATGGAACCAGAAAAGCACACAAAATAAACAGTGAAGAATAACAAAAGATGAATTAAACTTTATCTTGAATAAGCAAAGGATGCATATCAATTGCCTTATCAATAACAGATTAACCAACAAAGTTTTGTACATTTATAAAGTTCTTTAGGACTTCAAGCAATTCTCCAAGTCAACCACACATTTGTTGGTAAGAAATCGATCTTCAAAGACTATAAATTTTTGTCATGATGTTTGTCATGTTCCAAATAAAGCTGGAGTAATAGAAAAAAATATATATTTTTATAGTTTCATACATGAAGCTACTGAATGTATGTAATTCCAAAATAAAACAAGTCAACTTTAATCATGAAAGATCCTTAATTCTGCTAGTTGTTATTGAAAATTGATTGCTTTACTTGATGCAATAGAAAGAACCATCTAAAAACCCATAGAAGGTTTTTTATTGAGATTCGGGATAAGTATGAATAAGTTGGGCAAGGGATTTTGAAGTTTGAATTTGATTTGAGGCAAACTGTCAATGCAAGTTTGACTTGATTACTATTAATAAGTAAATTCAAATAATTTATTTGAATTTATATTATTATAATTAATATTTGATATTTACTAATAATATTAATATTTTTAAAATTTTAATAATTATTATATTTAGTCAATTAAATATTGTAGGAACTATTCCTATTCTACTTTATTTCAAATGGGTGTTTGGTGGGGTAACCTACGATAACCTAGTTATCCCACAACCAAACACCATCACACGCTTTTTGGTAACTCGTGCCTTAAATTATAACCATTTAAATCATAGGTCCCAAAATAACATCCACAAAATGTGCACCAAATAACAAATAAAGAAGGCTGACATAGATTAGATAACAAACCTTCTCATTGATTGTATCACTCTTGTCCTTAAGCTCTTTGAATAGAGCTTTGAGAGACATCTGCTGCTTGTTGTAGTTTTGTATGGTTTGACGTAATTGCTTGACCTCGGCATCCAACTCCTGGACTATAGGCTCCTCCATCTGGCATGCAACTTCATGGTCCAAAATTTCTTTATTCAACTGCATTATATTGAAATATGTTATATTCTGCCATACTCACTGGAATTAGGAAGAGGAATGCAAGAGGGGACTATTTAATACAAAACCTGTGCAATCTTCTCCTCTAACTCAATCCTCCGCTCCTCATATGCAGGGAACTGGTCTACAATTGGTTGTAGCATATTCAGCTTATCTTCTCTGAAACATTCAACATAAACAAGCACCTTAAGATGTCAATAGTATACAGAAAGAAAAACCTCCATTCTCAAGATCCTCCCAAATTTAGGAAAAAAT
This sequence comes from Dioscorea zingiberensis, assembly GCA_026586065.1. NCBI lineage: Eukaryota > Viridiplantae > Streptophyta > Magnoliopsida > Dioscoreales > Dioscoreaceae > Dioscorea > Dioscorea zingiberensis. The sequence continues at coordinate 4,806,403 of CM048823.1, read as the reverse complement.
ACTGAAGCTATTCCAAATAAAACTTTTGATAGTGACAAAGCAAACAAACACCATAAAACATACCAGATGTATGTAAAAAAATCCATATGAACCTAAGATTTCAATTTCTCTTTTCAAGTGGGAAGGCAGAGTGAAGGGGCATCAAAAAGAGAATCAAGACCCTCAAAAAAATATTATTTACACATTTAATGGAACAGAGAATTCGCTACAAATTTGACAACAGTGAGTTAGACAAACAGCATAAACATAAAACATCTGATAATTATTAAACCCACGACATAAAAGAGAAAAGCAAATCTCAGTATCAACATCTGCATTCTTATCAGGACTAACATTTACTGAAGGATAAGAAATGGTGAACAAATTGGAAAGTGATAAACTATGAAGCCAATCCAAAATTCAAAAGTTTTGTGCTAAATTGAAAATGTCTAACAACCATAAAAACTATAAAATAACAAAGCATTACAAAAACAAAATCAGCAGACGACAGCACAATCCATTCAAAACTATCAACTTGCAGGAATAGATGCAGGAAATTTCACCTGTAGAACACAAAATTAATAATAGTGCTGAGAATCTGTGCAGTCCGCCTTGGATCGGGCTTCAACAAATCCCTCAACGTGAAGTTCCCAAACCTTATAGAACTCAGAAAGTCCTTTACTTTGCGATAAAGATTAAAGATCCTGATCGACTCTGCATGATGGTCAGGATTCTCCAGTAGCTCCAAAGCACTGAATCCTATCTGCCCGTCCAAATCATCCCTAAAAACCCACAAAAAGAACCCAATCAAAACCGTAAACAAGAAGCAACTTGACTCAGTGTTGAGGCTAGAAGATCTTGCCTTCTGAAAATTCACTAAAACGAGATGAAACCTCGACATAGAAACCAGGAGAGCAAAAAAAAGACACGGAGTCTACGGTTAAGGTAAGGGTTTTGGGATCCGCCAGTCTAAAAAATCAATAAAATCCTAGAAAAAGAGGAAAAAAAATCAAAGCCTAGTTAAATAAACGAAGTAAAAGATCATCACAGAGCCCTAGAAAACCATCAAGAAAGAGGAACAATAAGGAAATGAAGGTTCATAAATCCTAAAAACCCTAAAAAGAAATTCAATCCAGGGCAAGATCAAAACGCGAGGATGATGCTTATCAGGTGATGATACCCGAGAGGATCGAGGTAGGAGAGGAAGTTGGCGTAGAGAGAGCACATGAGCTCGGCCGTCGGCGCCGCGAGGTCCTCCGTCTTCAGCACCGCGATCCCCGTCTGGGCCAATATCGAGATGATTTCCGCCGCCGGCATCTCCGGGCATGTGAACGTCGACGCCATCTCCTCCGCCGCCTTCACGCTTCGTCTCTCTCTCCGGCGAGCAGTGGTTGTAGACCTATTCCTCCACTCTCTTCTCTCTGTTTTCCCGCCCAAAAAGGGGATAAACGACGCCCTTTTTTTTAAATCCTTTCAGAACTTTTTCATCTTACCCCCGGATATGATAATAATTATGATTTACTCCCTTGTTGTTGGGTTTGTTAAATGAAGCTGTTGGTGTGAACAGCTATCAGTTTGATAAAAGCTCAGCCAAATTAATTTTAAATAAAACTTGAGCTGAGTGAGCTCAATTTGAAAGCTCAAAATTTAATATTAATATATTTATACATAATATAAGTATTAATAAAAATTAACTTATAAATAAAAATTTAATTTTGAGCTAAATAAAGTTGAGCTCGAGCTCTTAATTTTGAACTAAATTAAGCCGAGTTTGAGAGTCCAAAATTAAAATCGAACTGAGCTCAAGCAAACTTATTCTAGCTGATTTTAGTTCGAGCCGAGCTCAAGCTGGAGCTAGGCCATTCCGAGCTGAACTCGAGTTGGGCCAAGCCTGATCAAGTTCGGCTTGTTTATAACCCTACGCATTTCTATTCTCATATGTATATCTAGGGAATTCCGTGAAATTCAAGTTTTGGAAATTTTAAGGAATTTTTAGTATTTTTGGATATTTTTAACTTTCAAAATAAATAATTAGTGTAAAAATAGGCATAAAATAAATGGTGATGATTTAAAAGTTTTCAAAATATATCTTTAAAGTTGCATGTTGATGCTTAGATTTGCTCTTCCTTGTGATATGAGTAGATCCAAATCAACATATGAGAGATCGATGGGGATGGAGAAACTTCAAAAATTTGAAATGAAAGATTAGTTGTGTGGACAACTCTTCAGGTGAATCGTCTGTTCTGGAGATCGGAATTTCAAAAATTGTGTCTCACGCGGAAGGATGATCTGCATAGAGTTATAAGTGAGAAAGAAGTGTTTAGAAAGTGATTAGTCTCCATAGAACAAGAGTACTGTACTAGGTATTCAGTAGTTAGTTTGACATCTAGATGCCCTCATTGTGAGTGAAGGTTCTCATTTTATAGTAGAGTGAGCGGTTAGAAAAGGAATTAGGATCCACTTGGATAGCAGTAGGCGCCAACTCTGATCTAGCAAGGTTAGAGTTGAAGGGAGTTAGTTGTTAGAATTTTATGGGGCTTTATGGAGAGTTGATCGGATAACTAGGCTGTTGAATGACAGTTAGGTCTTTATCTAAGCCTTCCTGAATCCTCATCACGGCATATGTGCTTTAAAATTATTTATATCAATTTTAAATTTATGAAAATGTTTATTCTCCCGAAACTCAAGATCATAATGTTGGGAAAAATGAATTTACAAATGTACCCATATAAAAGTGTATAATTATTAAAAATCAACTGATTTTTTTATAAGATATGTTTTGTGGGGATAGGTATAGAAATATGTATTTTTATTGGGTAAAAGTGCAAATTTGTCTGAAAGATAAACTTGTCGGTAAGAAAGCAGATATTGTTGTAAATTTATCTAATTAGAGGGGCCAATTTGTAAAAGAACGCCTTTTATTTTATTTATCGAGAAAACGAAAAGAACCCAAAACACTCATCATCTTCTCCCAATTCTCGATCTCCTTCTCACTCTGAAACCCTTGGGTCGTCCCCTCCAATGGCGGGCCTCTCGCTCCGCTGCGGCGACTGCGGAGCTCTGCTGAAGAGCGTCGAGGAGGCGCAGGAGCACGCTGAGCTCACCTCCCATGCCAACTTCTCGGAATCCACCGAAGCCGTTCTCAATCTCGTCTGCTCCACCTGCTCTAAACCTTGCCGATCCAAGACCGTATGCGAATCCCCCTCAAAACCCCCTTGCTCTCTCGAATTTGGTCTAAATTTGATGTTTTTCTGCGCGGTTTGTAGGAGATGGATTTGCACACCAAGAGGACTGGGCATGCGGAGTTCGCCGATAAGACTTCAGAGACGGCAAAGCCGATTGATTTGGAGAAGCCAGCTAAAGCTGATGGCGGGACTGAGGAGAGTGCTGCAGGGGCTGAGAGTAGCCAGTCTGAGGGTATTTTTTTTCTTCGATCTAAAATTGCATTGTTTTGGATAATTTATTCTTTGATCGAGGAATTGCATGGCGGATGTGATTGATTATACTAACTTGATCTTTCTACATCTACTTTAGAGATGGTTGTTCCGGAGGTTGATCAAAAGATGCTTGAGGAGCTTGAATCCATGGGCTTTCCAATTGCCCGTGCAACAAGAGCACTACATTATTCGGGTAAGATTGTTGACAACTCGATCCACCTCCACTAGTTATTGCTTTCAGATCTGGTGATCATCTATCCATTCAAATTTGTTGAATTAGGTTGTGTAATTTCATAGTTGCTGTTACTGCTATGAAGATATTGGTTGGTTTTAGTATTTCAAAGCTTTACTGCAAAGACATCATGATGTTATCTATTCTTTAAATGCCATTGTGCTGGAATAACCTATGATTATAGATGTGAAGACTTGGATCATGGTTCCTTTGAGTTCATTATTTGGAAAACATTGGGGATTCTGGAAACTTAGTCTCCACATTCAATGGAGAGTATGCATTATGATTGGTTATTTGTTTATTATACTACTTGGTTAATTTTTTGCTGGTTTGGATCTTGCATTAGGTTTAAATAAAGTTAAATTATGTTATGCAATAAGGATTACATCACTTTCAATTATTCAGTATTTAGGTAACTATAATATTAATATTGTGACATTATGTGAACCGACCAATTAACATATGTATTGTGAAAAATTTTAATTATCACATAATGATGCCATGACAAAGAACCCTTCTCATTTTTACTGGTGTAGTTTGGATGGAGTTATTGCAAGCCATCATGACAATGGTGCTAGTTAAGACATTTATATTTAATCTGTATTTGAAATTCTAAGGGTGATGGAGGTATCTTACATATGCTTCCTTGACGACAATAATGTTGTGGATATATTCTGTTCACCTTTTACGGTTTTCTAAAATGTGTTTGTATCTGCATATGTTGTTGTGTTTTATATGTTGTCAACCCTAGATCTATGTTCACTTTTTGAAGAAAAAATTATGAACGGCAAGAAGATCAATACTATGGATTTAGGTGGTTCAACCAAAAAAAAAAGAACAACCCGGTGCTACAAAGCTCCCGCTATGTGTGGGATCCGGGAAAGGGTTGGACCACTTGGATCTATTGTATGCAGCCTTTTCCACGACTCGAACCTGTGACCTTCAGGTCACATATCGACAACTTTATCGTTGTGCTACCAAAATATGACTCCTATATTAGCACGGGCATCCAAGAGGTCCACTAACTATTGTTGCATGATTTTAACTACTGCATCCAACGTCATCTGCATGATTTTGTTGGACATTGTTGCATGCCAAGTGTTGCAGCAGTAATCAGCATAACTATTGTACTTGGCACTTTAAATGATGTGAGATACATAGTTGCTTGTTTGATTTTTAATCCATAATCCTGTCTATCGCATATTCATGCAAGACTATATGTTGTGTACCGCAACCCTATATAAAACTGCATGTCTAACCTTGATCAGAATTGTGGTGTGGAAAGAGAAACCATCATTCTACATTCTCTACACATATAAGCACCATGAAATGCTTTGGGTCTTCATTTTACCTTTGTAATATGTAGTAGTTTTACTTAATTTTTTCCTTCAAAATGTTCATTAATGTACTTTGTGATTGATTAACATAGATTTTGTTCATTCAGGTAATAGTAGTATTGAGGCTGCTATAAATTGGGTTGCTGAACATGAAGATGATGCGGATATTGATCAAATGCCCTTGGTAGTATATTGTTACTTTTGTGTTTATGGTTCATAAATTTAACCATATCATATTTGAAATGGTGTTATGTTTTACATACTTACATTCAAACCAGTGTGTTTTGCCTTAAATTATCATTAAATGTAAATCCATTGGAGTTTTTAAAATTTGAAGCAAATGCATGTTAGTTACATTTGTTGCATACGCCTTTGTATGCTATATTATGTTTTGCATAATGGGTATTAGAATGGTTTGTCACATTGTGTTTGGAGATTTGGATTAAGGGTAGGGATTGGGTGAAAGATGCATTGATGATTGCTTAATGGTTCTAAGTTCTAACATGCAAGAAAGTTCTGTGCATGTACAAATGTGTGCAAGTAACATGGTAGTCAGGTGTGTTTTTGGTGCTGCTTAATAGTTCAGAATTTTTTCCAAGTGATTTGATGTGTTGGTTGTGACCTTTTTTTCATTCTTAAAGATGAAAGTGATGCTTCCTACTCTAGTATACAATTTTCCCCGTCAATTGATGTATGCTTTCAATCATTGATAGAAGTCTTTTTTTTTTCTTATCAGCATAACATTTGATTAAGTGAGATAGCTTCTGTAATCTACTGTTAGGATGGATATGCAATGTTACTGCTGGTGCAAGCTTGAAGAATGTATTACTAGCATTGAATTAAACCTTCCATTTCTTCTTCTTCTTCTTATTCTTATTATTTTTTTAATGATTTTAGGTGCCTATGAATGCAAAAAGTGAAGATAGCAAAATAGCTTTGACTCCAGAGGAAATGAAGATGAAAGCACAAGAACTAAGGTACACCTTGATATTTTTCCTGCATCTATTAGGTCGTACAACTCTATATGATTCATTTATTCTTGATTGCAACCTAGAGATGCTGTCTATTAGGCTAAACAATGTTTGTTGGCCATATTTACATTTTGAGTAGATCAGATCCATTCCACAAGTTAAGCATGATATTTACGAATTATGTATCATCTTCAGTCAGAACTGGCTGTTATTGGCAGTCCTCACAAAAAGGGTAATTTGGGTAAAAAGTAGTTTGGTCTCTTTGGTATTTATGCATGAATAGTTAATATATTTCCTGTAGAGAGATTATTGTACAAGTTACGGAGTGTTAACCTTTCTATTTGCTTTGACAAATTATTTGTGGATGATGGTTGAGGAGGTAGTTTGGTCCAAAAGATGTTGAACCTTGTTACCCGTGCAGTGTGTGTGTGTTCCTATAAAGAATGTGATTCTGTTAGTTAGCTTACCATCCATTGTCTAGTGCTTAGTTTGGAAACTGTATCTTTTTCATCTTGGTTCTTATTTTTAAACATTTGTAGGGAGCGTGCTCGCAAAAAGAAGGAAGAGGAAGAAAGAAGAATGGAACGAGAAAGAGAAAAGGTGCTTGTGCCTTTTGGATGCATTTAGCTACTCGAAATTCCAAAAATTTGCTTCTGATCACACAATCATCATAATTACTTAAAGAACTCCTTAGGCAAGTGATCCGATGCAGGCATATAGCTAATTTTCGTTGTTTTTCTTTAATAGGTCATTGTTGTATTTGGTGAAGTATTGAATGGCATTTTTTTTCTTCAAAACCTCAATTTGTTTCCATAGTTTTTTCCCTCTCTTTGGAAGACTACAGTGTTAGAATTCCCTCAAGAGAGCAGCAACTGACACCCAGCCTATATTGGAGTTATGAAGTATCTATCTCCATTTTACATGTGCTCTCCTATCTCTTTTGCATGATCTCAAGCTCCAATAGCTTTGTACTTGTGGTCCCAATCCTTCCATTATCTTCCATTCTATCTGTTGCCCTGTAACCCGGCTTCACTTATACATTTCTTCTTTTTCCTTACTCTCCCACTCTCTGCCACTAGTTTCTATCTTCATTTGTAAGCTCAGTGACTGCATGTGCACATCTGATGAAGATAATTCCTTGTAGTGTTTTGCAGATGTAATAGATTGCTTCTAGGGGTGTTTTGCACAATGGTCACACTCTGAAGGAAGGAACTCAATTCCCCAGCATGCACTCTAGACTTTGTATTTTAATACTTGCATCATCATTTTGTCTTGCACGTTTACTGCTTGATTGCGTCATTTGCTGCCATAGTGTAAGCTCAAGATGGTACCACTTTGCTTTTATCTGGATGGTGTTAATTTCATGTGTGGCATTATCATTTTTTATGATCTTAGATAGTGAATTGACATGCAACTTTGTCATATGCTTGTTGAAGGAGAGAATACGTATTGGCAAAGAGCTTCTTGAAGCTAAGCGCATTGAAGAGGAAAATGAAAGAAAACGGTTTGTCATAATCATGTGTATTTGTGTTCATCTTGGCTGTTTTGTTCTTGGTATTGCTCTTGAGCATCACTTTTTTAACTTTAGAGCAACTTGATTGAGATGTGCATATCTTCTTTACTGCAGAATATTGATGCTGCGGAAAGCTGAAAAAGAGGAAGAGAAAAGAGCAAGGGAGAAAATACGTCAGCGACTTGAGGAAGATAAGGTATTTGCTGAATTCTCTCCTCTGTGGTGTTCATATTTCTCTAATAATCACAAATTTTCCAAGTGGTTTATCTTAATTCCTTTGTTTGGTCCTCTAGATGATTTACCTGTTGTTTGATTTACGGTATAGTTTGTATGCAAGTAGTACACAAGTTTACATGCGTCCAGCTTTAACATACATAGGATTTCTAATCAAATAATTTCTTAAACTGCTCTATCTTGCAAGAGCCATATGTATCACGACTTGATTTGTGCATTCATCTATTTTTTGCTTAAGGCTCTATGTCAGTGTCTTTAAACTTTAACCACTGCAAATTTAAATTTATTTTTTTCTTTTGATGAGAAAATTAGCAGCTGAAGAGCTTTTTACTTTATCCTATATTCCGTTGCAAGTGAAATATTAGTCGGAGTTATAATATTAATGTTGTTTATATTTGGTATCTATTTTACTTTTTTTCTGTTTAAGAAAGATATGCATGACCATATTAGGAAATCTTATATTGCAGGCCGAAAGAAGGCGAAAGCTTGGATTGCCACCTGAAAACCCTGAAGCCGCAAAACCTGCCACACCTCCCGTTGAAGAGAAGAAGGTATCATTTGATCCACTGAAATTACCCTCATATTTTGCTGTATATGAGGTAAAATTGATTGAAAACTAAACTATGCCTTTTTCATTGACAATCTTCAGAGCTTTTTACCTGTCAAGCCTGTTACAAAGGCTGAGCACATGAGGGACTGTCTACGATCTCTTAAGCAGCATAACAAGGTGATCTTTTGATATTGGCTTCATCACTTTGCTTATTTGACTACCATTTGTTAGATCCTTCTGACATTTCAAATCCATTTCACAACTTGTAATACTATGGAAGACTACTGACCTCACCTCGGCCTTAAAATGCTATTTTCGGAGTCTTTCTTTGAGGTTGTTCTCTACTTGGGACTTAGAGAGTGGTAGACATCCTCCACGAGGGATCAGTTTTGTAGTGAATTCACGATCTTTCATTGATCCTCAGTATGTAATATCTATTTACCAGGATGAGGATGCTAAAGTAAAGCGGGCATTTCAAACACTCTTGACATATGTGGGGAACGTTGCGAGGAATCCAGATGAGGAGAAATTCAGAAAGATCCGACTTAACAATCCATCCTTTCAGGTAAGCAACTAGCAAATTTATCAGCTAATCTGACTACTGTACAAGTCTCTATTCTTTCCATCCATGCCCTATCAAGTGCCTTTCCTCTGCCACTTTTAACAGGATAGAGTTGGAAGCTTGCAAGGAGGCATTCAGTTCCTTGAGATATGTGGGTTTGAGAAACTAGAAGGCGACGAGTTCTTGTTCTTGCCAAGGGACAAGGTGGACATGGCAGTTCTTAACTCAGCTGGATCGGAGTTGAATTCCGCCATAAACAATCCCTTCTTCGGAGTTCTTTGAATGGAACTTTCTTTCTTTCTTTCTTTTTTTTCTTTTATTATGTTTTACTTGACTATATGATAATTTATGATGATAATGGATCATTATGTGGGTTTTGCAGATACATGAATACATTGAACTTCTGGCCCTGCAGTTTATATTTGTAAATTTCTTGCCTTCATTGCAAATATTGTCATCTTAATGCTGGATTTAGAAAATAAAAGAAAATGATTAGTCATATATCTACATTATTCCTTAATTGGCATCTAATATTTGATGCAACATGTCAAACCTCTGTATCCAACATAGGGGGTGTTTGGATTGATGTTTTTTTTTCCTCCAGAATTGCTTCTGAAGTAAGTTAAGCACTTCTGGAGAAAAGAAAGGTGCTTGAATGGGTTTTTAAAAAAAAAACAGAAGCATTAAAAAAAATTTGTAAGTGTTTTTTTCAGAAGCTAGTGGTTTGGTACTTCTCAAAAAAGCCGTTTTGTAAAAATTGTTTTAAAAAGTGTTAATTATCAAAACATCCTTTTGAAACCTTTTTAAACCTATTTTGAAAATGATCAATTATCAAAATATCATTATTATTATTTTTATTATTTTTTATTATTATAAAAGTACTTCTGAATTAACATACTCAAACAGCGCTTAACTTACTCTCAGAAATCCTTTTTTTAAAAATCTTTCTAACAAACTAAAAAAAAATGTTTTTTTTCAAAAGCCAATCCAAACACCCCCATAATTACAAAAAAAAGATGAAAATATTGGAAAGAATGATGAGAAAGTAATAACTACATTTTCTTTTATTTGATAATACAATTGTTTTTTTTTTCTCCATTTAATCAAAACTGAAGAAACTAATTCTCCCTACTTTCATCTCCCCCCTATTTTCCATCAAACCAAAGAATAGCAAAAAGGATAGAAAGACATCAAAAACAACCAACTAAAGAAAATGAGGGTTAAGTTTAATAACCCAGTTGTGAAGGCCACAGAAGAAGTCAAGGATGCTCAATAGTTGGACTTCAAATAATCTGGTCACAAAGGGTGTGCTGATGTCAAGGATGCTCAAGATAACTTGAATAATCTGCTCGAAAAGGGTAGGCCGAAGACGTCAAGGATGTTCAAAAGTTGAAGCTGCTCTGGTTGACAGTTTCCCTGACCATCCACTTACATTTTCATGCAATATGGAAGTTGCTGCTTGCCCCAGTTTGAAGACAGGTAGAACTTAAGCCCAGTCAGTAGATTGAATTGAATTAAAATAGACTCTTGTTTGTACTTCCAGCAATGAGTAAACTAAGAAAGGGATCTTCACTCTTCCCAGCGTTCTCTGGCTGCATCTCTAATTTCATTTTCTTGTTTGATCCACAATTATCAGCAACAGAGGGTTCTGGCTTCCTAACTGAAATAAATGCTACTTTTCGAGATTCATATTGAGATTGCAGGTGTCTGGAAGTTGTGAATGAGCTAATAGTTCCACTTGCATTCATTCTGGCAGTAGAATCAACACTAGGAATTTCTTGGAGCACCAAATCTTTCCCACACTCATTACCATTAGAATCAAATGCAAGTGCTTGCTTTTGTGAGGGTAACTCTGTGGCACTGGGGTTCTTGGTGATCTCCAAGTTGTCTGGAACTGTACCTGAGCATATGAGCAAGCAATATTAGCAAATGAATTGAAGGAAAAAAAGGATTAAGAATGTAAAAATGATGTCTTAATCTTATCAATGGTAGAAGATGCATAAGAACCGACACATAATCAAAATTACAGAATATGCAAACCAGGTTTAATGACCAGGCATATTCAGAAATCTAGATATTATGGGTAAGAAATGCAATAAAATTAAGCAAGCAAATTCAGTTTTTCGATAAGACATGCTCAACAGGATAGTCAAAGAAACTAAACCAGAGAGCTAGGCACACCCAATAAATCTTAAACCATGACAGTATCTCTCATGGAAGGTTCCCTGTAAGTTGAGGATGACAGTTCCAAGGAGGTTGAGAACAACTTCAACAATAAACATACAACACATGTTAAAAGCAAGCTATAAGAAAAAGGCATAATAAATGCCAACTCAAATGTGAAAAGGGGCATCTACTCTTCAAAGGAATCATCTAATAGTTTGAGACTGGTCAAATCGATTGGCATGAAGACCAGATCATGAAGTACATGCCTCTAAACGCCAAATAAAAGAGTAAAGCAAATATTGGAAACAATTGGTCCACAAATGAAAGCAAAGTGAGAACAGTTAAATTTATTGAATAGTATATGATAACTTGTGGAAGTACCAAGGTTGGTTGAAATTAGAAAAGTAAGATACAATTTCACCTTCATCAAAGAGTTCCACAATTTCATACTGAATGGATTGCGTAGGAGGAAGTAGTGCTTGATCTTTCATGATACTGTCATTCTTCTTCTCAACCAAAACAAATTTGTCTTCTTTCCAAACACACTCTAACATTAGAGAATGCGCATTTGTTGGATAGAACTCCCTGAATGCCTGTACCAGCCAAAAAACAAATTATACAGCAAACAGATGAGAGCCATAATTTCTGGCTTTCAAAATAAAACCCGAGTTGTAAGAACTAAAAATATGTATGTATAGATAGATAGATAGATAGATAGATAGATAGATACATAGTTTTGAAAACAGACCTCAACTCCTTCCTGGGTAAGCTTTACATCATGCTTCTTTTGAGAAAGAGATGAGACCTTGTTGAAAACCACAACTATGTCAAGTAAAATCTGTTAAGAACAAAGAAGAGAGAAAATAAGACATAAAAAAGCAAGGAAAATGGAAAAACAGCATAATTGGTGCGCATTTGAAGGTAAACCCACATGAGCCAACAAAAATAAGCTCATTCAACTTTAGTTTTTTATATTAGGCAAGCCAACCTACAAAAATAACCAATCAACTTAAGTTGAAAACTGATGCAATCAGCATCCCCATTCTTCAAAATTGCAAAAATTCAATTAATGCTATAACTGTGATAATTCATTATGGCTATGATGTGCCTGAAATGAAATGGCTAGGTGTATGAACTCAGCAACCTTCTCACTATCAGAAGCTTTTCTATGAATGATGACTAAACTTAATTAATGGTAGGGGAAATTTCACTAAACTACCATATGGTTTGTCTCTTTATCAATTCGGGGCTTGTGGTTTGAGTTGTGATATTTTAGTACCTTGTAGTCTAAACCGTTTGTAAAAAAGTTCCAAAACGCTTAACCCCGTTATTTGCTTAAAAATGAACCTTAATTTACGTTTTTACCCTTCTTTAAATTACTCAAACCACACCAAGTGCTTAACCCCGTTAACCTAAATCCTAAAACTTGGGTAGGTCTCATATCTCTCCCCACACCAAGTGCAAGATTGAGTAATGTAAATAAGGATAAAAAGGTAAATTCAGGTCCATTTTTATGCCACATCAGCAAGTATTAATGGGGTTAAGCGTTTTGGAACCTTATTGTAAACGGTTTAGACTGCAGAGTACTAAAGTGCCACAACTCAAACCACAAGCCCCGAATTGATAAAGAGGTAAATCACATAATAGTTTAGTGAAATTTCCCATAACCATGCTCTTCAACAATCAAATGGATTCACATAATAGTATTGCATGCCTAGAACCAAAATATCCTTTTCGCATAATCATGCTCTTCAACAATCAAATGGATTCACTTACTAAAAAAAATGAACAAGTTGAGGGTATCAAGCTTTTTCTTTCCCAATCAATCTTACAGACATGTTAATTCTGGGTTAAAGAAATAATTTTCAGAGGACCTAGCTTGAAAGGACCAACTACCATAAGTTTTAAAATTCGTAGTTTAGTAAATGTAGGGCCTTGGACCAAACCTTGAATAAGCTTTGAAAATAGTAGCAGAAAAAACATCATTTCATTATGTATGGTGAACCTATTAGAAATTTCACAAACACTGCCAGATCATCAGATAACACTACCCTTAAGGGCATTCATGCAGTCATATATTTCTGTAGACTAGGTTCAAGAATACTTGCTTGTTGAACCAGAACTCGGAGTCGTGCAAGCAAAGCTAATATTGTCACAGAAAATCCGGTAAAAAATGATTTAGCAAGCAAGAATGATATCTGACTGTGAATAAAGTGAAGGATAACTTCTAATTACTCATTGTCAGATTCGTAGCACAATTATCTAAAGCTTCAAAATATGTGATTGAGGAAATGATAGTTGATGCTTGAAAATGGAAACAAAATCGGTCCCCACACTCACACATCTGATTAATTAAGACTCCAAAATAACATTGAATGTTCATAAGAAACAAGACGAAAAGGACAATATATTTAAAAAGAGTAAGAGACAAAGGAAAGTACACGAGGAAGCTCTATACAGCAAGATCGTGTTCCGACACTTAATATTCAAAATTTGCCACTCATTTAGCATCCATGTAAAACTACAATTTTCCTTGGTGATAGTAGATTGGCTAGAACTACATAGATGGATTGAGGTATGTCAGCTATGATATTGACTGATGTGCATAAATAACACTAGAGCAACTTCTGTCAAATATAGGTTTGGCTAACTATGTGATAAAAAATATAGACCTTAAAAACATAACCATAAAAAACAACAAAAAGAGCTTTACAAACACTATTGTAGCTAAAGTTCTCTGATATTCAAGAAAATATCGACAACTTGTGTTTATCCAGAAATAGGCACTCATCCATATCGGTGCTATAGGAAGACCATATATTTGTAATTTTTTTCTACAATTCTGCTATGAATCAGGTTGGTCGGTAGGTACCCTTTTCTGTGTGTGTGCATGTGCTTGTTTGGATACTTCCATAAAATCAGAAAAAAGAATTGGTAAAAGCTTCTCCAGAGAATAATTCTATGTAACACACAAAAGTGGAGGACTTGTGACAATGTAAGCAAAAAGATTAGGGAGAGCTTTTCTTTTATATTTTTGAAATCTTTAGAGAGAGCTTCTTCTTCACATAAATATCATATATGCAAACATGTAGCTCTACATACAGACATGCATACAAAAAAAATATGCATCACTTGAATAGATATGAATTTTCCAACATGAAAAAATAAGCTTGAGAGGAATAAAGATGGATATTCATAAGTGAGAAAAAAATAATAAAAGGATACATAGATGCCTTCAATATTGGTTCAGCCATCTGCACATGAGAAAGGAGTAGATCATGAAGATATTGAATCAACAAAGCACAAATAAGATCTTGTTGACTTGTTCACAATCTTGGCTAGATGGTTCAACAAAATATTACATGGAACCAAATAAGTGTATTCGGCAATCATTCAATAAATGTAAATGTTCCTTAAGAACAAATATAGAAAATTGTAAAACAAAAATATGATAAAGCCCATTGCTTCATCTGCATAGACATGAAGATGCATATGTCTGAATTAATATGCACAGTATAGAAAAGCAAGGCACAACTGATAACAAGAAATTTATTCAATAGAATTAGGTAGAAGTGTCAAACGCCATCTTCGGCACAAATTAATTCTTCACATTAGTAATGAAGTTGGTAATTTATCCATTCACACAGATACTAGTTCATAGGCTAGGATCATACTAGAGATTCCATTGGATTTCCAAAGGAAAACTCCAAGAAAGAAATGCAAAGCAATCATATCATGCTTAACATATATTCTTTCTTTTATGCAAGATAAAGAACATAAACTTTCAAATAAATCTAAGTCAGAGATTGCAAGTGCCAGAACTCTTCTAAGTACCACTAGTGGATATTTTAATATTTCTTCATTAACAGCCATAAGCATAATGCTTTTGAGGTAAATATTCCAATGATAAGAAGTAACTGGACCAATTAATGAACATGAAAAATCAAAAAATGATTGGAGAAACATAACTAGCACCTGCGCTAGTAGACGCGCAATTCCAAGAAGTCGCTCCAGATAGTTAAACTTGCCACAAGTACTGTTTTTATTTACTCTACAAAAACAATGAAGTGGTAACAACTTAGAAAAGTAAATATCTCATTGAAAATTCAAACAATCATTTAATTATGAATTTTCAAAAGTTGACAAAATACATAAAAACAAAACATGTCACTGGTGGCAGAAAGAGATTAACCCCCAAGAATGTTCCCCAGGATTATAATTCTTACATCTAACTACTTAACTTCTGAAGATAGTATCATAAGGTTCCCGGGTAAATTTTTTTGTGGGTCACTCAACTTTGACTAATTATCAAATCGGTCACCAAACTTCAATTTGTATCAAAACGGTCACTCAACTTTAATTTCGTTTCACCGGCAGGTCACCCATGTGAATTCTGACCCAAAATTCGATTAAGCTGCTTACGTGGCCGCCGGAAATGCTGACTGGACTTATTATATTATCAAAAAAATCCACATCATCATCTCTTTCTCTCTTCCCCTTTCTTTCTCTCTCTCAATCCCGAGTGATGCCCTAACTTCATCCGTTCAAGTCTAGAGAGGCAGCGACGCAATTAGAAGCTATAAATCAGTGGAAATTTGTTTCCTTTTTGCAATCTTGTTCATCAGCAGAAAAAACCAGGAAGACTCTTGATTTCTTAACTTTTCTTTGTTTTTTCAAATTCAATCTTAGCTTAAATCAGTGGAAATCTCTTTTCTTTTTGTCATCTTCTTCAGCATCAAAGTATTAAGAAACAATCTCTTCACTGTTTTACTGATTATCAGTGGCTGGTGTTGAGTTTTGATGTTGAAGAAAAGATCAAGAGCAGTGAGTAGCAGCAAACAAAGTCTCTTATCACCTACTGGAAAATATAACAAGATGACATCATCCTCTCTCTTCCCTTGTCCCAGGCTCTTTGTTGGCTTCTCTTCAAAAGGATTCTCAAACACTGAGATTGATGCCATGAGTCCCACTTTCATACTTGAAACCAAACCCCTCTCCTCCATTGGAGGCAACCCCTTCTTCTCTGATAGAAACACTAGAAAGCCTCTCCATGAAACCAGTGTTCCTCTGGAGAGCAAGCACCACCCCTTCCAATTGCGTCGCTGCCTCTCACGGAGGAAGTTAGGGCATCACTCGGGATTGAGAAAGAAAGAAAGGGGAAGAGAGAAAGAGATGATGACGTGGATTTTCTGATAATATAATAAGTCCAGTTAGCTTTTCCGGCGGCCACGTAAGCAGCTTAATCGAATTGGGGGTCGGAATTCACATGGGTGACCTGCCGGTGAAACGAAATTAAAGCTGAGTGACCGTTTTGATACAAATTGAAGTTTGGTGACCGATTTGATAATTAGTCAAAGTTGAGTGACCCACAAAAAAATTTACCCTAAGGTTCCCACCAAAAGTTACAGCACTAGGAATTTCCATTAACATCTAGAGTCAATGCCCATTAAAGTGCCTATTCGACCGGATTCTTCTCATCTCAGTTGATTCATTATAAATTCTTTAATATGGATTATAGTGCATTAGCAGGATTAAATCAAATACTGCTTTCTAAATTAGCAATGCCAAGCGATAAATCGAGAAGAAGGAAAAAAAAAACACCTGCTAATGAAGAGAGCCTTTTGGGCAGGTTTTTTCCCGTCAACAATAGGAAATAATACACTCAATATGTCTCCCAGCCCCGCCGAGTTCAGAAGATTGATATCTCTTCTCACCTGAAAATCAGGCATAACCAGAGCTCCACTCAAATTGTCTTTCAACAAGAAAAACAAGAAAAATGAAGTAAACACACAAAAGAAGACCTTGAGGAGTGATTTGAAGTGTGGGCAGCGGCGATGCTGATTCTTGTTCTTGTATACGATCCTTTCCAGGATCCCAGACTCAGTCTGGAGCTGATACAGAAGCGCCCTCAGCCTCTCCTCCACAACGGTGAAATCAGAGCACTCCATTGCTGAAAAATCAATGGAGATTTGGAGCAAGTACAATCCAATCGGGATCAAACTGAATTTACTCTTCGTCCAAGAAATCAACAGGAAGGAACAAGCCTGCAACTTACTGTACAGTATCCAAAGCCGCCGAAGGAGATCGCCGGTGATCGGAGCTGGAGCTCAGAGGAGATAGCGAGTTTAGGGTTCCGTCGAGGAGAGAAGAGGCGCGGCAAAGGTATTCGAGATTGTTTATAAATAAATTGTGGATTTTTATGAAAATCCCCTCCAAATTTCAATATTTTTAGCAAACTCCTCACTTAGGGAGTTTTTAGTAAATTTGATAACTTTAGTAGGATTAATATAATTATGTATTTAAATAGGGGCATGTAAGCAACATTTTTAATTATAAACCATTAAAAAAAATTCATATAAACCCCTAGAAAAGTGCGTATTTGCATATATTCCATTAAAAATCAAATCTATATATATATAGTTCTCTAAAACATTATTTATTTTCTATTATTTTATATATTTAGAATTAAAAGAAAAGTGAAAAAGATGATTTTAAAAATATTTATTTAAAATTATAATAATGCATTTTTGTAGGTGTTAACCGAAAAACCGGTTGGGTTCGGGGTCGATTCCGACCAAGACTAATTGATGAAGTTTTCTGCAACTCAAGAGCTTGTCAAAGGTGTCTTCCAGGGAAAAAAACCTGAAAATGGGACACCAAAACAATTGTGAGGGAGGGAAGGGCCTGGATGTCAAAATCTTGCTTCGACAGTTAAGTTAGTGGGAGCTTGCCAGAGAAGAAGAGTGGAGGAGACTGGAGATAATTCGTAGTTGAACATGGCTTACCCTTCGAGGTCTCCCTCCTTTTGTGCTGGTTGGCCTCCTCAAGACTTGGGCCATGTCCCATCTCTTGTGGTCGTCTTGTCGGTCATCATAAGAGAAGTTGTGCGGACAACCCTTTGGTTTTTGAGGTGATTGCGACCTTATCCAGTCATGAGGGAATTATAATCCAATGGTCTCGGTTCCATGGACGAGACGTGGCTCCTCGGTAGCCACATAAAGTGCTCCGAGATCCGATTCAAACTTCTTGAGATATGTTTTTCTCGAGATTTGTTTGGTTGAGTTATGATGCACATATCTCGGAGCGCTACCGAGGAGCCACATCTGGTTTCCATGGATGACTCCATGGAACCAAGACCACTCGATCGGTTCTCGTCATGAGGGGGTATGGTGTGGTGGCTGCCGGGGATCTATGCTGTATTTTTGGACGCGTGAATACACCAACACGTATATAGTGAGATTCAGGGTGCAACAGTAGGTATATAGAAAAATTCCTTTTTAATAAAATATAAATTGAAAAATTAAAACAGAATTTTTTTTAAAAAAAATCAGTGTTAGATTAATTTTTAATGTGATAAAGTTTAGGTCTCGTTCTCAAATCAAAGATATCGGGTTATCGGACTTTCAAGTAATCGGATCCGAAAGGATCCGCGAATGGAAGAGAAACGGAAAGAGAGGCTCGACGCGCTTCTCTCCCATTACGTCCCGCGTTTTATTCCCTTCGCTTCTAAAACTCCTCGCTTTCTTTTTAATCCTCTCGCATATCTGTTTGTGAGATTCTTTGAGAGATTTAAGGTGCGTTTTTTCCTGAATTTTTGCTTTTTTTTGTTCAATTTCATGTATTTTATTTCAATGTTTATCACCTTTGGATATGCATTGTTTGGGTTTTGAAATGCATGCTGTTTGTTTGAATTTAGATAATAATCGGTTCTTCTTGACTAAATGAAGCATGGATTATTGAGAAATATTTTTAATGTTCGTGTTTAAAGCTTTTTTAGCAAGTTCTTGTGGATATGATGATTTCCTCTATGTTTTTTTTTATATGATTTATTGAACATTGACTTATTGCATTTTGTGTGTTCCTTTCTATAATCATGAAAATTTACCCTTTTTTCTTCTTTTTTATGCAGTATTTTGCATCAATTTGATTTTTTTAATATTTATCACCTTTTGATTGTTAGATATAATCCTAATCCTACTCTAACACAGTTTTTTTTTTTGGTTAAATAAACAAAAGCATGCTATTTGTGTGAGTTCAGTTGCTACTTCGTTGAATAAATCATGAATTTTTGAGAAATATTTAAGGTTTTGTTTTAAGCTTCTTTGGCAAGTTCCTTTTCCTCTGTTGTTAGATTCTTATGTTCTCTTTAGTGGGTTCTTCTCATTTCCTTTATGCTTTTGTGATTTCTTGAACATAACCTTATTGCTTTTCTCAGTGTTTTCTTTTTTTCTGTGATAAATCTGGACAATTCACTTTTTACATGCTTCTGGCATGCTTCAAGCATGCTTAGATCTCTTGACCTCGCATTTTGAAAGGGAGTGTTGTAGCCAACTTTCCCTGTGAAAGTGTGCTTATTAGAAGAAAATGTATCAAAAAGAGGTACTTTTGTCTTATGAACATTAGTTTGCATCTTCTTGCTTCAATTTGTTGGTGGGATTTTGGAATTTTGAGATGTTGATATGAATTCAATCACCAAACTATGGGCTCATATATAGAAGACTTGATTGGAATCGGATTCCATTCTATGTGAAAAATAGAATTTTGCTTCTTGTTAAGTCCTCAATCCTGCTTTTACTGGTGGGCGACCAATCAATTCTAGCATCTCCTTTGTTTGTTCATGGTGTGCTTTGTTGATATTTACTTCTTTGTGATAGTCACACACCTCCACTTACATAGTTCTATAGTTACTGACTCGCTGGCATGGTTTAGGGTTTTGGATCTGAAAAGAGTTTCCATTATTTTTGTTTTCAAGAATTGTGATAATCTGTTAGTCCTTTTCAACATCTTGTTATATTCCCAGTTGTTTCCCCTGGATATATTCTCTTCTTATTGTGCTAGTTCCCAATAATCGCTAAAAGTTTCCATTTAGAGCTTATACTAGACCCTGTTTATGGTCCATATGCCTAGCTTGTACAAAATATCAACTACTCAGATAATTGTTTAATCTTATCTACTTTGAATCCAATTATTCGAAAATTGATGTTTGGAAGTTCTTGTTTGGTATTAGATTCTCCCTTTGTTGTCTATACGGTGTTCCTCTTTCCTTGCAATGTTGGATTCTCAAATCATGTTTCATGGATTATTTTATCTCTTAACCTCTATGTGCCTCTTTTCATAGCCATTTTTTAAGCATCTCCGTGCTGTGTTTCATTTGCTTTAGCTTTAAAAAAGTGTACATCAAGTATAACCTTCTTGCAATTGCTTGTGAGGTCTGTCACTAATTTCTTTGCATTAAATTAAATTTAATAACTTTTGAATGTGTATATTAATGCTACTTTTTTATTTCCTTCTTGACAATTAAGTTCTTATAAATCTTGAAGGAACTTCCCTTATACTGTTGTCAGTATGACATTTTACAGGTTTGATTGGCATTTCATTGGTAGAAAGGCTCTGGGGAACCGCTAAACGTAGAACAAATTGAATGGAGCCCCTACCTGAAATCTATTCCCTGACAGGCTTGCAAATTGGGTGAGTACCATCCTACTTCTTCCTAATAGTTTTCCTTCTCGATAACTATGATCAAGAATGTTGTGAATGGTATTATGGCAGATATATGACACTACAATCAACAGAAATTACCTTTCGTGGAGTGTGCTTTTGATAGAGATATGGTGCTTGTAAAATCAAACAATCATTTGACAGGCAATATAGATAGTAATTAATACTGATACTTAGGGAATTTTATCCTTATCAATAGGCAAACTTTTTGTATTGATGGAAAGATACAAAAACACCCAGTTGTTTTCTAGTTTCTGCATATGGCCTCTTTTGTTTAAATTTGGAAGGGAGAGAGAGAAAGGCTGTTGTTTGGAGAGAGTTATGGGAGAGAAGTGGTTCAAGCCATTTTATGTGCATTTGTGGTGTGTCTTTTTACATTTTCTTTTACTGCTAGTGGATGGTCAAAAGTACTGGCATGTGAGATAACATGAGGAGTGTCTGTGTTTCAAAACACTATTGATTGTCATACCAAAAAAAAACACTATTGATTTCCATTTTTTAGTTAAGAATTTTTTTAAAACTTATTTTACTGATGAAAAGCATGCATTCAAGGTTATTTCCTTACTCTTGTGTCAAAATTCTCCTGGGTATCGTGGATTTTTTCTTGTCTGGCAGACTGAAAAATACTCATCAAGAGTATTCTGCTGTATCTTTGAAATACTTTTGCATGTGATCAAAAGTGAACAAGGAGGGTATACTTTTTGTGCTAGATTTCCTTTCATAATCACGTTAATCATTTTCATGCATATAAATGTAAGACATCTCTGAATACTCTTTGACATTACTGAATGAATGATTAACCTTCTCTTGTGATATTTCACAGTGATATACAATCTTATGTTTCACGGGCCTTCTTATATTTTACCACGGGGAGTAATAAACTTTTGATTCTTGTTGATAATCGGCCATGGTTATTAAACCAACACTCAAGATCAGCAAGGCTGTGGCAGTTAATGGTTATCAAGGTGTGTCCTTACCATGCCTTTGTAAATGGTTGTCTGTTCATTAAAATTAATCATCTTTTGCTCATTGTGTTGCCAGTACAGAATGTCTCCATTTGCAAATACCAGGACCCGTGGCAAAGCTACTAATATAGGCAATGAAACAGAAAGGAATGGTTGCTGTTCATCTAACCATGTGAATCCCCAGAAGTCAGGCCGTTGGCTACCTGTCATTGATTCTCTAAAACGGCGAGAGAAGTATCTCTTCTCAGTGATGGACTTGAGCAAAGCTCTTCATGGTTTTCTTGTGTTTGAGGTAGCATGGAAAGATGTTTGTGGTATCAACTATTTGAATGAGCTACAGGTATCCATTTATGGACTTCTCTTCCATATAATACATAAGTCCTTTTCTGTTCATAATTTGTGTTCTTTTGTGTTCAGAATACTTGTATTATGTTCGCAGACTGATACATCCCTAGCTCTTGAAGTGAAATCCATGAAGAAATGGGAATTCTACACCCCCGACCAAGCTTTAAGTTGTCTATCGGTGTGGTTCTCCGGCAGTATATCTGAAATTCAATCACTCAAGAGCAACTTGCGGAAGTTGTCCGACCCAGATTCTCATCACTGGCATGATGATTCTCCGTCTAAAGAAATTCTTTCTGAAGATGAATCCTTAGATGTACAAGAATCTCTTCATGAGACAGATGAGCAGTGTACTGACAGTTTGAGTCTGGGTAATTATGAGGCTGCACATCATAATAATATGAATACAAATGGTTCTGAAAAGACATCAAAGGAGTACCAAGAAATGGAGGGAGAATCTGACATTGCACCAACTGATTACTCACACAAATTACTACTGTTCAGGTTTAATGACAGTCTGCTGCCATTCAAACTAAAGCAAATTATTATTTCTGAAGTGAGGCTTCTGACATTGCTCGAGTCTGGACTTCCTTCTTGGGTTATCTTTTTCCAATCCTATCCTCTTTTTTGTCAATTTTATCGTCCATGGATGCGTCACTTAGCAAGAACTCTTTATATCTTGATATCTCTAGTAACAGTCATCATTGGATTCTATGATTTGTATAAGAATGTACCACTCCTGAAGGTTACTGCATCTCGCATTTGTGGTCCGTTATTCAGTTGGATTGAAGCATGGGACATGGTTTCAAGGATACGATATCTTGGAACGATGCTATTCCTTCAGAATCTTGAAAAAGGTTTTAAGTGGTTTATGATGATCGTAAGGGCCAGTAGACCAGTACTGGCAGCAATTGCAAGACCATTTTCTGCACCACTCTCTGAAATTGCAGGATTCATCTCTCCTTTCTGGGAGACATGTACTGAGACTGCCGAGCTTTTCTTATCAACAATATGGTTTGCTTTTGAATCCATGTGCAATATATTTCTTGATCTAATTGATGTTTTGGTTTCACCGTTTCAGCTGCTTTATTCATACATTTGCACAATCGGTATGTCTCTCACATGAAAATTCTTCTATTGTGTTGTCTAAATTTTCATCTTATGATATTCCGTTTTCTTACAATTTCAGCAATACCGGTTTATCCTCTAGTATGTTCTCTCTGGGAAATATTCCTTGTTCCCTTTCGTTGTGTGATCACATTGGCAAGCTATTTGATCTCTTTGCTATCAAATGTCGATGATTTGCTTAAATATGTTTGGGAGTTCGCACATGGTATTTTTCAGCTGGCATATTTGTCAAAAGCGAAGCAAGGAGCCAATGAAATATCTGTATGGCGGGGGCTTTGGAACGACCTATTCTCTCAGGTTTACTAAATCTTTGTTCCATAGAACACATTCAATTTTTTGCATATGCAACTTCAAATTGAAGCCATGTTGTTCATTGTAGGTTTTTCGAGCTAGCGGAAGCATTATAAAAGGCTTTTTGGCATTCTTCGGTACCTGTAATCGACACAGGCTAAGGTGTGAATCGGGTTCAAACCATTTATTAGCTTTAATTACTGTTCAGTGATGCCTATAAAGTTTCAAGCTGCATTGATGACCTTGCAAACCAAATCAAACTACACAGTTTTCATTTATGTTTTTATTGAATGAATGAACTACTATTACTAAAAAAAAGTATACTTTATATTAGGAATATACGTCGTATCTGTTTATCTTAGAAGTATATCTTTGAATGCAGCACATCGAACCAGATCCGAGCGTTCTTTTTGCGCCTTGCTCATTTCGTTCACTTAGCACCTCGAACCTGTCATTGCAAACAAAGACTGCAGATTGAGCATTGTATCCCGGTAGATCTTTATCAACATCAAAGCTAAATACATGTTATTCATCAATCAGTTATTCATCGTTTTACTGATATAAGAACAATTTGTGTTTCTGATTTCAGGAAGAACACACACAATGTGATCACTGTGAATGAGAATCAAACTGGAAACTCATGAAATGTTTTTTCTGGGTGTTTTCATGTGAATCTTTGAATTAGTTTTACTGTAAATAGTGAGAGGAATTACAATGCAAATATAAAAAATGTGTGTGTGTGTATATATATATATATATATATATATATATATATATATATATAGAGAGAGAGAGAGAGAGAGGAAAGAACTTTTCTTGTCAAAATTGTAATATTTATTTATTTTGATGAATGAGATAACTCTTTGTAGTTGTGAATGGTTGGTAGGTGTTTATTTATTTATTTGTTTGTTTGTTTGTTTATTTATTTATAGTGGATATGAGTCTTGAAAATGACTTTTATGTGACAATTACAATGCAAATATAAAAAATGTGTGTATATATATATATAAAGAGAGCTAAGGTAAGGAGACCCCCTATTCCTCCTTTTTGTTATTGCAGCTGACATCTTTAATGCAATGCTCACTACGACAAACAATATACAGATGACTTACTTGTTCTTAGTACAGGCAAATTAGAACACCTGAGGACTTTGAAACTCATCTTTTACCTCTATGAAGGGATATTTGGGCTCCGAATCAACTACAAAAAAAGCTCACTCATTCCAACAAAAGCAACGATATACCCATTGGAAATAATGGCAGGTATTTTCATCTGTAAGACTGAAAGACTACTGGTCAAATACCTATGTATCCCACTATCTGGGGCAAAGCCAGAAAAAAGAGGATTGGCTATTACTCATTGAAAGAGTCAAGAGAAGGATTGGGACTTGGCAAACTAAGCTACTCTTCATAGGCAGAAGGATCACCTTGATTAACTCGGTCTTTCCATAATCCCAAACTACTGGTTGGCCATATACAAATACCGGAATAGGTCATCAAACGCATTGACGCCCTGTGATGTTAAGCACGTACACACACTCACGCAAGTGCACATGTTGTCAAAGTAATAAATTCTGATAAATACCGGTTGAATCCACAGGGAGTGTATGAGGGTAGCCGAGCAGAAGCCCACTAAGGTACTCCGCTTCTCCAACAATCTATTGGAAAGGGTTGATCTACTAAACTAGCAAGAAAATGGTAGAATGACGAAGAGTTGAGGGGAAACTATCAGCGATAAGGGTCTAGGGTCGCATGACGTCTAGACATGAGATAAATTTTCTCTTTTGATTAGAGGTGGTTTGTCAAGATGGATGGCAAGGGCTATTTAGTGACACACTATAGGCGACTTCATACACATGAAGCGTAGATGCTGATTCCTTATTCCTAAGGAATATGCTTACGACCTGCACCACATATTTCTATAGAGTGGAGTGAAACATTATTGGACCTAGACAATGCCCTGACCATGGATGACCCGCAACATATTCCTATGTCGCGGCAAATGACGGTCTATCACACTAGCCTTTCACCTTGTGATGCATGGTCCGTCTAGACTAACATTCACATGTCATTAAGTTGAAGATATGTTATCGCCTTCCGGATCAATGATTAGCTAGAGACATGTAAACGCAAGTATAGTTGAATGTTTGTTGTTGTCTTCCGACTAACAGTTTAATGATGAACCATGCCACAATTACACCATGCTCAACTAACAAACCATATAATCAAAAGATAATTTAGATAATCATGTCTAAATCGTCATACAACCTTAGAACAACGTTCTAGCCCAAAATCATGGAGTTTATAACAAAGGATTCAAAGCATTCATATAAACAAACATCCATATTCATAAAATAAGAGCTAAAATCAAAGATAAAATAAGAGGATGCAGATCTTAGCCCTTGTTGAAGCCTCCCCTTCCTCAAGATGTGCTCGAGACCCTTCGGATCGTCGCCAATACTCTAGATGAAGCTTTCCTCGCGCCCTAGTCATCGCCCAATTGGGATCGCCACCTCAAGACCGAGTTTTGGAAAGAAAATGTGGGAATATCAAGATAAGAAACCCTAGCGAGCTGCCTTTCTTTATATAGCCATGATCCGTAACGCGTTGCTCAATGCTGAGGGATGCGTCACAAAACGCCATCTTTTGAGTTGTTGCGCGTCTCATGAAATCAAAAGACGTGTCACACACTGTCGATCATGCTCGTTGAAGACTCGCTCTGATCGTGACTCATTCTGCTTTGCTCCTGGGTCTTCTCCTCCTTGTGTAGCTCCTAAAGTAGGCCGAAAATCAGCCTTTCTTGAGACAATCATGAAAAACTCGGATTAGTGCCTATAATTGTCACAATTCTACACAACATGCATAATCCGAGTGAGCAACACAAGTTTTTCAATTTATAAAAATTATAGCTAAACATGTACAAATCATTTCTATTTATACACACATTTAACTCTAAACATGAAGTATGTGCCCTGTAAATTAGCTCTCATTGGAGAGTTAACAAGCGACAGGACTTCTATGGAGAGGCCCAAAGCTAAAACGCAAAGCATACCAATTAGTATATTGGAAGAGACTCTGTAGACCCAAGAAGTATGGTGGTTGGGGGATCATCAATCTAGACTGCTTTCACATGGTCATGCTCGCAAAATAGTGGTGGAGATTAATCAAGGGAGAGACTGGAATCTGCTGTAAAATTATCCACCACAACTACTTTAGGAGTTCATATCTGATCCCCCACAAAAAACCTAGAGCACAAGCTTCCTACTCCTATAAAGATATCATCCCACATTGGAAGACTTTTGAGATGGGCATCAAAGTTACCATTGGAAAAGGGGACTCAGTCAACCTATGGAACGACAAGTGGATACGAGGGCAAGCCCCACTTCATTCTATACCTCAATTCTGCACCTGTTCAAGGAAATAAAATTGATCGATCTTGATTCTTGGAGACATCGGGAAGTAACTTGGCAGTGTTCATTGCAGCATGCTATGAACAGTTATAGGATGAATTGAGGCATGCAACCTTGCACTGACCACCTTAAGAAATAAAACAAAAAAAAAACATTCGGAATTTTCAAGCCAAACTGGACCCGGATTTGCACCCCCCCTACGCACGCACGCGTAAGAGTGCATGTCCACTAAACAAGGCTAACATGGTACTAGTGTGGAACATATATAAAGAGGGTGCATGTTTTGTGAATAGGCAATGTGGTACTAAACTTATTCTAGTGTATATGAATGTTTTGAAACACTTAAGAAGGCCCAAACTCTATATAGGCTTCTAACACTAGATACACAGTTGAATCCCTCTACCAATTCATAACCCATGGTGGGCAGAGATGCCCAATCAAATAGGGATTCTAGAAGTTACCTTGTCCGGCGAAGATCAACTTGTTTGAATGGCTTGTATGGGATAATAAACTACTTACTATGGACAACCTGTTTAAAAGATATTGGAGGGTATGAAAACAATGTGTTATTTGTGCAACGAGGTGGCAGAAAAAACACAACACCTTATCAATTGTTTTGAAACTCAAAAATTTTGGCAGCATTTTTGTTTGTGATTCGGCTTGATAATCACCCTCCAAGCGATACAAGATCTCTGGAGAAGTAACCATATAGGGAAAAAGCTTAAAAAAGAAGCTAAAGTAGAGTGGAACCTTGTGGTGATGACAATTACCTAGAGTATCTGGCTTAAAATAAACTGAAGATGTTTTAGTGGAAAAGAATGAGTTTTTATTGTAATAATCCGATGGATCAATTTTCTAATATTGTCTTGGTTTGATGTAGCTCATACCTCCAAGAAGCCAAAGCTGGTGCCAATGGAATCCATTGTCAAGTGGCGTCTCACGTTTACTAATGAGGGGTTATCAGAATAAGAAGGAAGAAGATGACTTTTAAGACACCAACACTCCAGGGAGCAACATTGGGGGCTGGATTACTAGCTAGGACTCCATATCTATATTGGAGCTAGAGTCTACAATGTAACCTCAACTATGATGGTGTAACAGTGTAACACTATTTTATCAAAATAAATAACCTAACATTGTTTATTTATTTTTATCAAATATATAAAGGAAATAATTTTTTTGTCAAAATTATAAAATTATTTATTTATTTCAATGAAATGAGACATCTCTTTGTACTTGTTAATGATTATTTATTTATTTATTTAGAGTGGATATGAGTCTTGAAGATGAATGAAGGACAATTAATAAACTTTTATTGTTGAGATTTTGACTATGAGAAAATTATTTATAAGTCTCTGATACTATTTTTAGGGACCTTAAAGTTAAACACACATATAACACTAAATAATAAATAAATACTCTCAAGGGAAGTTTGGCACTATTTCAAGGACCAATAGTTAATAATCTATTTGACTATTTATTAGTGAATAAACTTATTTATTTATTTGGTCAAGTTTAAACTCAATTTATCTCATCCAGTTTCAGAACCAAGGGAGTCCCTGGTTCAAACCAATTGTGAGATGACATATGTCCTATTGTTAACATGATGTTGACATGTTTCCAATCAAGAGGACACATGTCATCTCACAACTGGTTCGAACTAGGAGTGGGGACTCTCCTGGTTCTGGAACCAGGTGAGATGACTCCGTCTAAACTAGCCTAGCTCAAACAAAACTTATTTACAACCAAAAATACACAATTTCAAGGGTTCATATTAATAAATAAATAAATATTTTTATTTATTAGAAATTTTCATAAATACACCTATTTCTCAAATTCAAAATGCAATTAATTTTTTTTATTTTTGGAAAACTTTTATTTATGTGTAAGTGAGATAAAATAATATTTTCAAAATGAATTAATTTGACTTATATATATAGCAGCAATTAGCAAACAAGTCTTTTTAAATAAGATTTTTTCAAAATAAATTAAGTTGACTTAAAACAAGTCTTTTCAAAACGCTTTAAATAAAAGTTAATAAAAAGTTAGCGTAACAGAGCAGCAAACAAGTCTTTTTAAAATAAGAATTTTTCAAAGTATCTTTTCAAACATTTCTTTAATATTAAAATACACAAAAAGTTTAAAAAGTACTGCCAAATAAAAAAAATGCAAACAACCACTTGAAAAATAAAATTGTAAATATTCCTCTTCTGATTGGTCCAATATTCAATAAATTTAATTAAATTATTCCCAAATTCCTTCCAATAATTTTGAAAATAAATAAACAAATAATTAAATTATTCCCAGATTCCAACATCAAAGATAAGAAGGAATCTCACAAAATTCTAATATCTTGCCTCGAGATCGTAACCTTATGATGAGATCTAGTGCTGATGCTCTGCCTCGAGATCAGGGACATATGCCAATCTCGAGGTGATTCTATGGCTCGTGTTTCTGAAAGCGAAACGCCGCCCCAGGAAATCAATCTCAGCCGTACAATTGGGGAGCATTGCTGGCCGTTCATCTGGTGGCGGATTCGGAAATATTATTCATTTGGGTTTTTTTGAGACCCATATAAATAGAGGGAACCGAAGGAACAAAACGCGTCTTCGATTTTTATTGATTCTCAAAACCCTAAACTAGAAACCCTAGATCTCGAGGACGACGATGTCGGGGCAGCAGGAGGAGGATAAGAAGCCGGCCGGTGATCAGTCGGCTCACATCAATCTCAAGGTCAAGGGTCAGGTTTGATCTCGATCGCCGTTTCTTTAGATGTCCTGCTCGTGGTTCTTTTTGGGTTCAGTTTGATCTAGATTGAGATTATAATGTTTTTGTTATTTATCTCGTGGTTTTAATGGGATTATTCAGTTTGATCTAGTTTTAAGTTTGGTCGGTGGGTCGCGGGTTGATTTGGGGGTGGAATCATGGTTGTTGCTTGCTTTTAGGGTTGATTCTGGTTGGATGTCACGAAAAGTGTAGTATTTTGTAATTTGGCGATGATGCAGTACTATGGATGATGGTTTGATTATCTGAATTTGGAAATGGCTGGACTTTGTGTGAGAATTGTGCTTTAGTGTAAATTTAGGGCCCAGAGTATCTAGGAGATTGTGTATGAGGCTTTGTTCTTGGAATGTTATCTTGTTGTGATATATGGCTTTTTCAATGATTTTATAATTGGGTAAATTACATCATGTCAGTGAAAGGTGGGAAAGAAAAAGTGATTCTAACTCTGTCCAGCGCAATTTGAATTTTGTTGATGTTCTTGGAGATGAAAAGGAGATGTAAATTAGATCAAAATTTTAGGGCCTAGAGTAACTAGGGAATTGTTTATGCGGCTTTGTTTGTTATCTTGTTGTAACGAATGCTGTTTTTAATGATTTTAGAGTATCTAGGGTGTAGAGTATCTAGGAGATTGTTTATGAGGCTTTGATTTTGGAATGTTATCTTGTGATATATGCTGTTTTCAATGGTTTTAGAGTATCTAGGAGATCATTTATAAGGCTTTGTTTTTTAAATGTTTTCTTGTTGTGATATATGCTGTTTTCAATGATTTTATAATTATTAATAAATTGCATCCTTCATCTTAGTGTGAGATAGGAAAGGAAAGGGATTCTAACTCTGTCCAATGCAATTTGAATTTTGTTGATGTTCTTGGAGGCGAAAAGGCAATGTAACTTAGATCAAAATTTTAATTTTCTGCACTGAATTTATTTTATCAGTTGAATGCCCATTTGAAGTGCTAGGAGTTCTCTATTAGGAGTAATTCTTTGAAGATGATTTGTTTGGTATCGAAATGATCAGGCGCATGTTGAAACTGCCTACTTGAACACTAGTCTTCCTAATACTCTTTAGGCATTTTATATGATGATTCTAGTTCCTTTTTTATTGTATCATTGTATATGTAAGTTGGTCCTGAGCACTCTATTTATCTTTCTTTAGTGTAATGTGTCGCAAGAGTTAATTATCTTTTAAATTACTATTTTCTGTTAGCTGTAAATTGTTGGTCGATAATAAGCATTTGACTTGTGATGAATATTATATACAAAACTATTGTGTGTACAAATGGTTTTTTTTAACCAATGTGATATTCAACATGTGCATTGGTGTTAATGTTCCGACATTCTATCATGTGGATGTTTTCTAATTCTCATTGATAGAAATGAAGTGAATGTACTTCTTGGAAATTGGCCTTGAGTGGGACCTGTTTATGTTTGATCACTTGTCTAGCTGATGGAGAATGCTTGTATCCATATTTAAAAGGCATATTTACATGTGACCTAGTTCTTTCAGTAAGTGTAGACTGTTAGGAATAGCCACAACTGTTTGTGCTCCTTTTATACCAAAATCCAAATCTTGTATAGATTGCAGTTCCCTGTTTTGGTCAATCTGCTTCTAGAAAGGCAGGATAAATTACAAAAAGAGAATTTGTGTGGCATGCAGTGATGTAATGTTATTCTAAAATAATTGAAGCAAGTTTCTCCCCGACTCCAGATTTTTAGATTAATGCCTTTGTCACCTATTATCTGTGACCCCTCAATTAATGTCTGGTAGATTGTTGTTGAAGGAACCTCTATACGATGAATCATAGGAAACTAACCATGGAATACAAAATCTTAAAGCAGTGTCTTGCTAAATCTTTACTTAATGGCTTATCTATAAGTTCTCAAGGAGGCTGTAGCATTCTCAGACAATGAACTTAACATGTGGTGATTATCTATGCCTAGCATGTTATAGAAATCTTTTCATAAGGTGTTGCAGTGACTTGTCTTTTCTGGATAGCATGTTTTCGAAATCTATCTCCCCTGGATATATTTTTTCCTTTTATTGAGTTTTTTATTCACACTGCCTCCAATGTAATAGGATGGAAACGAAGTATTCTTCAGAATCAAGCGCAGCACTCAGCTTCGAAAGCTCATGAATGCCTACTGTGACCGACAATCAGTGGATTTCAACTCCATCGCGTTCCTCTTCGATGGGCGTCGGCTGCGCGGAGAGCAGACCCCTGATGAGGTAAAAATTCCAAGCTCTGCTGATGTCAACAATCCTTGTTGGTGAATAATCCCTGATTGATTGACGCAATATTGTTTTTAATTTTATTTTTTACATTCAGCTGGAAATGGAAGATGGGGATGAAATTGATGCCATGCTGCACCAAACTGGTGGTGCTGTTCTTGGTGTGTCTGAAGCTTAGGTTTTTATTTAGGCAAATATATTGAGTAGTGTGAATGAAAAGCAGCCTTTTGTAGAGTCAAATGATCATATCACTATTCTGGATAGAACATGGAAGTTGAGATCCTGTATGGGTTTTAACTTGTTGGACTCTTGTCATTTCAGTAATTTGGATTGACCTTTGTCTCTTATAAAACACATTGCAATGTTTCTCTCTCTCCCCCTTTACTTTTATTTTGGTTTCATGATGGCCTTGATGTGTCTTTTAAAACCCTACTAAAGTTTAACAATAAAAAGAATCAACTTCCCTTGAACTTGCATTTTGTTTTTTTTAATGAAAATAGTGTTTTTGTTTTTAATTAAAGAGAGGAATGAATGAGAGAGATTATAGAAAATTTTAATAAAATGACTACAGGTGAAGTATGCATGCATGTTAGGAAAATTTGGTTGCATTTCAACAAATATATATTTATTTGCTCAAATGCTCCACTAAAAAAGGTTTTTATAAAACATGTTTTTTATTGTTTTTATACTCTTATTTCATAATTAGTTTTGGTTAAAATTTTGAGTTTTAATTATAGTAAAAAATGTCTAACCAATCCTTAGTTTTTTAGTGAAATTTAAACAATTTCAAACTTTTACAAAAGTATGTCAGCTAAAACCAATAGAGAAAGATATTTTAATAATTTTTTCTCATTCCATTAGTTGGAGTTTGAGTAAATAAAGAATCAAATTAACCACAAAAGTAGAAGTATATATAAAAAAAAAAAATCAAATTGTAAGAATATGTAAGCAAATATCATTTTTGTATGAGCATTTAAACAATTCTGAACTCCAACACAGTTTGCAAGCAAAAAAAAACACCAATTTATATGTGCGCGCACAAATCCACTTTATGGTACAGTAAACAGACAGGCCAATATATAGAACAAGAAACTCTGAACCACAGGAACAGGTGCATTCAAAATGATGTTGATATTTAATTTCAGATATTACACAACTCACAAATCAAGTATTGCAGTTTGCTACAAGTATACCATGTTCTAAATGGCCTCACTTGGCTATAAATAAATCATTCACTAGTATTCAGCTCACATTGTGGAGGCCCCTCAACCATTACAAATCTTCTCCTGCATTTGATCTCAAAGGAACAAAACAAATTCACCTTCAAGAAGAGCAGAGTGGATGATGAGTGATGATGCTATGTGATGTGAAGAGATTCACAACCAGGTCTTGCCATGAAATACGAGAACCAAA
Source organism: Dioscorea zingiberensis (assembly GCA_026586065.1). Lineage (NCBI taxonomy): Eukaryota > Viridiplantae > Streptophyta > Magnoliopsida > Dioscoreales > Dioscoreaceae > Dioscorea > Dioscorea zingiberensis. The sequence goes on along the minus strand of CM048823.1, from coordinate 4,773,363 downwards.
ATGGTTAAAGAAAAAATTTTGTGCCAGATTAAGCTGGTAATTGAAGCTTCACATTGTTTTTCCAGCTGCAAAAAACATCCAAAATGTCATTATAAACAGGAACTGACACCATGGTTCGCTCTGACATTGATTTTGTATGTGTCACAATCACTTACCTGTTGAAGTAATAATAAAAGAAGTCGGCATAAAGTAGTGTCTGCACCAGTCCAGATATCCAAGCTGTGACAAGAAAAACATAGCTTTTGCATGTAAGAAACAAATAAACAATATCTTGGGAAGGTGGACCTTCAATTACATACTTATCCAGTGAACATAGTGTGGCTCTGTGAAGTAGCGGTATATCCAATTTAGGATGTACAATGATCGATATGCTCTGCATGAGAAATGAGCTTGATCAGTTTAAAAGCAGTACAGTTTATGGAAAATGAAAAGGTGTTCAATAGCATTAGAATGTGTACACAAGAAAGTGAAATTTACGGATGAAAGTTTATATCACAACAAAAAAGTTGGTTACACTATAATGATTTTGTGTAAGAGATGGGGAAACAAGAATGGAAATATGCATACTACCATAAATTGCATCTTTAACCATAAAATCAATTCTTATAAGAATGAAATGTTTATCAGTCATCATAAGTCAAAACTATTTATCCTTTGTCCATGCACCTGAACCCCTTCTGTAGTACAGAAGTCGTCCCAGAAAACACAACAGTTATCATTAGTACCTTCACACCATGCAGCTTACAAAGATTAATAGGAAGCAATGAGTACAGGGAAGTAACAAAAAAATAACTTGTGAAATTGGCTCCAACTAAAGTTAGGATTCAAAAAACCACAGCATAACACATGCCATGGTCAATCGGGAAAGTATTATCGTTTAATAGGTGTAGAATCTCGCATAAATGCTAAATGATTGAAGTTCATGCAAGTAATGGGAAACTTTAAATATCCTCTACTGAAAAGGGATGACAATCAGTTTAAGAAATTGATATGTTGTCTCAGCAGCCACTTGACTTATAGATAGATAGGTCATAATGAGAAAAGAGATTTGGCCTAAATAATTACAATTTGAAAATGTTGCATTTATTTTATTCTAACTGAAACTATGATTATGCAATACCAATAAAGGCAGTCCCAGATATAAACATCACATGCACATAATGATTGATATTAGCCAATAAAAAAGGCTGTGACTTGTAATCTTCTCACTATGCTTAAATCAGGAAATTTTGAAACAGGATCAGGGAATGGTTGTTCACCCTAGAAGGAAAACATATTGCCCAGTCAAGTTGTCAATGTTCCTTGTTCTCTGCAATAATACCAACTGCGGAAGTATTGCAACAGCCTCCAAGTATAATGAAAATGCCCACATTACCTGTTCAAACAAACATTTAAAGGTAGGGAAAGTGAACAAGCAAAAAAGGAAACTGAAGAAGACACATGAACATTTTCTGGGAGATTCACCTGATTTGATAGAAAGAAGTTAAAATAATAATACATAAATAAAGAAATAAATAATAAAAATCACAGTAGAGCATATTGACTTACCTCCTTAAAGGTAAACTTTTCATTAATAACTAGTGCCAATACGAAGCATGGCAATATGAGGAAATAATGGCGGAATGTATCTTGTTCCTTATCATAAGATCTTCGAACAATCTTGTGGTGTCTCATGTACCAAACAATGGAGAAAGAGGTACCCAAGAAAATCAATTTCATAATGGTATTGTAGAGTGATATGAAATCGGTAAAAATGTCCAAATATCGACTAGCAAAAACAAGAGCATAAAGTTCTTGAGTTTTCAAGGAAATTCCTGCACAAGAAAAAGGATGGGAAGGTGAACTCTGCAATCACATGATAGTACAAATACAATTATGCTAACATGTTGCATAAGATGATTCAAAGAAGGTGAAAATTGGCAAAACGGATTAGTGCTATCAGCATAAGTCATGGTGAAATTTGTAATGTACACCACACTTGGATGATCTAGTAAGTAACATCATGGAGATTTTTTACTTCATTTGCAGATCTTCCTCTACTTCACAGGATTATGATATTTACATTTCATTTCTTATCACTTGTTAGTGCCTACATCTTTGAATATATGCTTATAGTCAGCCATTGATCATTTGATCACTAGCAACTTGACAGTTGTCAAACTTAGCACCATAATTTGATTTGGTAGCTGTAACTTCATATACATGCTTGTAAGAAATACTTAAAGCTTCAGTGTAAGAAAAAAGACACCATGCATGTTGAGAAGAAACCAATACCTTCAGCTTATTAATGACAGTTAAATATTCTTCTTCCCAAGATTAGTCCTGTTTAGTATATCAAACTCCCAATTTTTAGTTTGAATAAATATTTTTTATTTTGAAAATTTCCCTGTTTCCAATGACCAAAACTGAAAATTTCCCCTGCTTTGGGCATAGATGTAATTGTACCCATTATATCTATGACCCAACAGCATTATTATGCCTATTCAACCTCCTCTGGCACTAAATAATAACTGGATGTTCATCAGCCAAACAACGAAAAGCCAATATACAAGGCAAGATGTGCATGTTGAAGACAAGAAAGGAGTTCCCATTTCTTACCAGTTTTGGCAATTCAAAAATGGGGCTACTGAACTACTTATATTCTTTTTCTTGCTCCGCTCTCAACCAAACCCATTTGTCACATCATGGTGATCATCCACTTGCAATCCAGTATCACAAATAGGATAGACCACATTATACTAACTTCATAGCTAAACACATGGATCATAACCCATTAGTGATGATGAAGAGCTAAAGCATAAACTATGCGAAACAAGGAAGGCAATTTACGACAATTGGAGCAGTTCATTATCAAATACCCAGGAAACTAGGATCATGTTTGGCCTTGCTTAAGATTTTTTCTATGATCAGCCTTTGTCTTTGAAGAACACATAAGTGAGCCATCCATCCATCTACTAAGGCAGGCTACGGTCTGAGACACATTTGTGTGTTTTATTGGATCAGACTCACTGAGAAACATCCTCCACAAGTTAGACAGAGAACACATGACTAAGACAGGTCCTTCAGCTTTACCTATTGGAATGAAACAAGACTCAATCACATCATTTGTCACCTTCCAGTGGAACCAAAATTTTGACAGATAAAACACCTTTTCATTCAACAAAGGAGCACATGCTAAAACAGTATTAAAATCTAGCACAAGATTGTTTGTTCCCCCAAGTTGTACTACCTCACAAAATCACAAAATACCAGTGTCAACTGGTTAAGCATTACAAGTCAAGTAGACACACAGTAAGGCACATAGTGTTGTTTTCTATTTCAAGTTATATCCACAACTATCTAAATGGCAGACCGTGCTATCTTAAGTGTGCATGTCCACCATAGTTAGCGTGCATATGGATACCTAAGAAAATACACATAATCATTCTCAAATATGTAAACAAATTGCAAATGAAAGGCCTGGCCCTGCCCTTATCATCAGCAAATCCCACATTTTTTAGACACAGGTCCTAGATTCAATCCTCATGATCAATTCTCACTCTATAGCATTCTCTCACCACACAGATCATCAGCTAATCGATCAAACCACACCTCCATTCCACGATTTTCCCCTATAATCCAAACAAATCCTAACAACCTGGAACAGATCAGAAACCACAAATGATATCAAAATTTCACAACCATTCCTATTTTTAATACAGAAATCAGAACAGGATCAGATAAACCAAACATGGAACACGATTCACAGGGAGAGAATCAAAGAATAGCGGGAGAAGAGAAGTACCGGCGCAGGATTTGATGGTGTGGATCTTGAGGAGGAGGACGATGATGCTCAAGAGATGGGTCATATCCCCAGCGAGCCTGAAGATGTTCATCTTTGTAGTCCGAGATCCGGCGAGCTCGCTCCCTCTCCGGCTCTCCCTCCCCTTCTCTCTCGCTCTCTCTCTCTCTCGGATCTCTCGAGGTTTCCAGTGCGAGAAGTACCGCGAGATCCGGAGAGATCTAGAGCGAGAAGAGGAATAGCATGGGGATTGGGAGTTACCGAGTTACGACGAAATTGACCGTAGATTTTGCTTTAAGATTCGTGAATACAATCACGAGACGCAGGATGAGGGCGTGAAGAGAAACCGTTGATTTTGCTTTCGTGATTAAGATCACAAGACGCAGTTTACGGCTGTGATTGTTGTACCAGCAAAAGAAGGGGCATTGAAACGGAGATTACGGACGGAATTAGACCTGTCCAAGGGTCAGGCTACAAGCCCAAACCCGAAGGCCCGTCCGAAAAAATAGGCAAATTTGGACAAACATATTAGGCCCATTTAAAAAATGGGCCGGACCTTGGATATAATTGTTTAGGCCCGGACCCGGCCCGACTCAACCCGTATTATATATAAATTAAATAAATAAATTCATTATTTATAATTATTTATAATAAAGTTGAACAATTTATTGTATGCTTTAATTTAAAGATGTAAAATTCTAGTATAATTTAATTTTTCTATCAAAACTCACTAAGATTTAATTAATATTAAATTATTTTTATTTTAAAATGTAAACTCTATTTTTTTAATGAATTTTTATTTTAATTTTAATTTAAAAAATTAAATATAAGCGGATTTGGGCGGGCCTTGGTCACGTGTTTAAAAATATGGGTGGACCTTGGACAAAAATATAGGCCTGAATTCCATTATTATTAAATCTTGGCCCGGCCTAAACCCGACCCATGGACAGGTCTAGATGGAATTGACACTACGATTTACTTTAAGATTCGTGGTTGAGATCACAAGGCGCCGGCAGATGAGGAAAAGAGAAATGAGAGTCTAGATACTGCTTTAAGATTTATTGTTGCCTTGTTGGGCAATCACAAAGTGATTTCAATGGTGGTTGTTGATGTAAAAATCGGTTTTACCTAGTGGTTGATACCGATCAAGATAAACGGTTGTGATTTATTATCAAGGGAATGAAGGTCATGGGAAGGAGAGAGATCCCCGAGTGAGATCCAAGTCGCAAATTAAAAAATAACACCAAACTTACATAGAAAACCCTATAAATCTAATAAAAAGATTGTGGGGGAAAAAACCTGTATCTAAGACACTTTTTCCCTCTTTGTGTGCAAGATAGGTTCTCCAAATAAATGCAGTCACAACCAGTCAGATAAACAAAGCAACAATGATAATTAAACAATAACAACCAAACAAGAGACACTAAATTTTTACGTGAAAAACCCTCCAATGCGAAGGGAAAAACCACGGGCTTTACGCCACTCTTCCACTATGTCAAATAATGGGTTTACAGAGGTTCTCTCTAGATACAGCTAGAGGTTCACACAATCATCATGATTAACCAAATCTTGGCTACAACACAACATTCATCATCTACTATATAGGATTACACAACATAGCATGCAAAGAGAAAGTCTCAAGTGGGTATCATGGAGAGGCACCTTAGAGCACTTACATCCCTTCCCCTCAATTGTCTGCGCAAGAATTGCCAGGGCAATTCACTCATCCAAAAAAAAACTTCCACCCCAAACCTTCAATTGCCCGGGCAATCACTATTTATAAGTATTTTTTATATTTTTAGTTGGTTAAATGTTAGTTTTTATTTATAATTAATGTCTTATTCGTATTGCAATTAAAGACATTAATTAAAACAAAGTAAGTATATTAATTAAAATAAAAATATATTAATTATAATTGTAATAAAGTACATTAATTAAACATGATAATCTAAAAAAATAACATACAAAAAATTCATAAATTTAAGATTAAAAAATACAAATTTAAAAAATAGTATTTTTTAAAAAACTATTTTATAACAATTTTGTAAATATAAACATATTTTATAAAAAATATATATATAACCATCAAAATAATCCATTGTTTTAATTTTAATTTTTTTAAATAATCCATCCTAACTAATCTAACTAATCTAATTAATCCAGTATTTTTATTTTTAAAACATGTGGCCACTACTGATCTAACTACTAACTAATCTAAAATATTTAAAAAATATAAAAAAGGTGGGCCCACACCAATTGCTTGATTAAGCTCCCGGGCAACCTTTGCCTGGGCGCTTAACTAGGCAGGTGGGGGCCACCACCTGCTCGGCTGATTTCTATCGCGATGTGGGAATTTTTTTTGGACAAAGTGCATCAATTGCACTTTGCCCTGCCCTTGCCCTCACCGGTGGAAGTACTCTTAGAGAAGCCAAATTGAGAATCAGAACTGGTAGATGAAGATAGCACCTCACAAGGATTCACCACATGAAGTTTGAGCACAAACAAATGTCGTATCGCTACTCGATCGTCTTGCAAAAGTACCCAAAGAAACCTTACCCTTTTTCTTTTCTCTCATTTCTATGTTTTTCTTTTCTTGTTGCTTAACTTCAGACATACAAGCCCTTCTTCTTTTCTTTGCTGCTGATTTTGTGAGGCTTGTCAAAACCGGCCTTACAATCCCTTTTTTTTGTTTATATAAGCTGATGGGTTGAAATATAAGTTGATGGGTTGAAGCCCTTTATTTGGTCCAAGGCCCACAAATGGGATGGACCCAACAAAAATCATGGTGCCCTACCACGGGAGCAATCCACTAGGTAGAGAATGCTTTCAAGATTCTAGATCCTCTTTGAGAGGAGTACAACATCAATAGAGGCATGAAGTAGCTTCATGGAGGCATGAAGATATTGAGATGAGCTTCATAGCCAAGAGCTTAGTCACGGAAGTATGAAGACATTGTGATGAGTTTCATGACCAAGAGACTAGTCATGCATGGAGACATAAAGCCATGGAGATGAGCTTCGTGGAGGCATGAAGACATTGAGATGAGCTTCATGAATGAAGCCATGGAGATGAGCTTCATGGGGGTATGAAGACATTGAGATGAGCTTCATGGCCAAAAGCTTGTTCATGGATAGAGGCATGAAGCCATAAAGATGAGCTTCATGGGGGTATGAAAACATTGAGATGAGCTTCATGGCCCAGAGCCTAGTATGGAGGCATGAAGCCATGTAGAGCTTCATGGAGAAGGGCTTGTTGGCAGGCTTCATGCCCAAGAGAAGACCAAGAGCTCCATGGAGAGCTTCATGGAGAATGGTCATTGGAGAGCTTCATGTCTAAGAGAAGAGCAACATCTCCATGGAGAGTTTCGTGGAGAAGAGCTCATTGGAGAGCTTCATGTCCAAGAGAAGGGCAAGAGCTCCATAGAGAGCTTCATGGAGATGAGCTCCTTGAAAAGCAAGGCTTCAAAGCCAAGAGAAGGGCAAAACTTCATAAGAGCTTTATGGAGATGAACCCATTGAAGAGCAAGGCTTTATGCCCAAGAGAAGGGCAAAACTTCATGAGAGCTTCATGGAGATGAGCTCCTTGAAGAGCAAGGCTTCATGGCCAAGAGAAGGGCAAGACTTTATGAGAGTTTCATGGAGATGAGCTCATTGAAGAGCAAGGCTTCATGAGAGCTTCATGGGAACCCAAGTGGCCATGGAGATGAGCTTGTTCAAGAGGATGAACATCTAAAGCCCTGTCTTTTTTCCCCCCTTGGGTCCCATTCCCCTATTGAAGAGGATGCACATGAAGTCCCCTCTCTCCCCTCTATTGTGTCCCCTCTCTCCAAGCCACATGTCAGCATCCCCAAGAGCCACATGTTGGCATCTTAGTGGTTGAGTAGTTTACCCATAATAGTTATGATTTTGAGATTAATTTTTTACTATTATATAAAGGTAATGAGAGTCCATTAGCCTAACACTCTATGATAAGCTGCTTAGTAAGTCGCATTCTCTAGAAATTGCAAAAGAGAGTCCTCAAGTTATATGGCATAGTTACAGGGCGTTCTCAGTAGTGAATATGTCCAATGGGTATGTTATGATTAAATATTCCTTTAATGCGATGGTGGAGGTGCTCCTATCTGATGGTCCATGGACTATTGGTGGATTCGTGCTCCACCTGATATGCTTGAGTGAACATTTCCAACCAACGTTTGAAAAACTTTCTTTTGCAACCTTGTAGATTCAACTGTATCATCTTCCAGTGGAGTATTGGTCCCTAAAGGCTCTAGAATTGGTGGCACCATTCTTTGGTTATTTGGTCAAGGTTGATGAAACTATGATAAATAGGATGAGAGATGCATGGGTTTGTATTGAACTAAACCTTATGTAACTGTTGAAATAAGAGATTTGGGTACGTTATGCTTGTTCTAAAGTTTTTGTTGTCATTCTCTACAAAAAAAATTGCATGTATTTTTGTTATAGGCGTGGGTTTGTTGGTCATTCAGTAGCTGTGATGCTCCGCCTCCTAGGAGGCAAGCAATTGTGGATGAAACCTGTTTATTGCTATTGGACCTAAAAGGAATTTAGGTCACCCCAATTGTTGGGAATATAGGAGTGGAGCAAACCGGTCCAAAGAAGTAAGATCCCTTGGATAATGTAATCAGTGATCAACAAGGTTTCGGGCTTTGGTTAGTCGTTCGGTTATGTTATAAATGAGGGTGTGGTACAACGTTTGTAAATTGTTGTTTGTCGGCAACCAAAGAGAGGGGAAGAGACACGTGCTTAAGAAAGATCATGTACAAAAGATTGTTAAAAGGAGTAACCTACAAAAGCACGTATGACCACTACCTCAAATAATGGGTGTAATAGTAGAGGAGCCATATTATAAGAATCTAAGGCGACTCATACACAAGAGAGTGAATTGACACATAACTAGGGGGCTTGGAGCAGTGGGACTAGTGGAGGCCATGGTGTCATTCCACCATCTCCTACTACCTTGAGGAGAACGCAGAGGGGTATGAGAAGGAACATTAGTGATGAGGAAAGGGCATGTGTTATCCCCAATCTCATTATGTCTCTTGGTAATAAGGACTCCCCTTCTTCTCAACATGGTTAACCATCCCCTTCCTCATTAACAGATTCAGATATGCTCCATATTAGCATATCTCCATATTAGCATCCTTAATAAAGTCTCAGGCGCCTTAATGATAGAATAGCCAACCGAGATATAAGAGGAGGAGATGGTATAGGTGGACAAACCACCAAATTCGGGGGAATCAATGGAAGTGAAGGAAGGGTGCAGTCCGAAGGGAGAAGGAAAAGACAAGAGAGCATTGGCCGAGCAAGGTAAAACCCCAAAAAAAGATAGGTTGGCGGTAGCAAACGATTAAAATCAACCTTAATGTTTCCTCATGTAGGTGCTCTTGTGGAATTAATGTGTGTTGGGATGTGCAAACATTAGTACCACATCGCCTAATTAGAGAAAGTGAGAAGGGCATATATAGAGGGATACATTCCATAGCAACAAGGCCTTTTGGGTTAAGTCCAAGAACAAAACCGTGCGGGCTCAGGCTTAAAGCAGACAATATTGTTGCTAGTGTGGAATGTGGGGTGCCCCCGGTCCTAACAATTGGTATCAGAGCTAGGTCTCTCCAGAGATGTGGGAAGGTAGATCCTCAGTGCCAAACAAAGAGAGAAAAAGTGTTCTATCTGTGGATGGCCCTAGTGTTTCATGTAAGGCGTGTGCTCCAACGCAGTGATGTCCAAGGGTGCCGATAGTGTTTTGCTTAAGGGGAGGCTGAACCAAAGTATGGCGAGTTGGCTCTCGAGGAAGGCCCTGGCCTTCCACATAAGGCGTGTGGCCTCAACGCAGTGATGTGCAAAAGGCGTCGATGAAGCAAGTGTTTCGCTTGAGGGGAGGCTAATTATGTGGTCCTTTGTTTGAGGGGAGGATTGTTGGGAATGGGCAAACAAAGCCCACTTTAGTACCACATTGGAAGATGAGAGAAAGTGGAAGGAGCTTATAAGTGGTTGAATACATTCCATTAGCAACGAGACCTTTTCGGTGAAACGAAAAATAAAACCGTGAGGGCTCCAGTCCAAAGCGGACAATATCGTTACTAGTGTGGAATGTTGGGTGCCCCCGGTCCTAACAATGTGGTGTCTCTGGTTGAGACATGGTGGATCGCAATTTTTCTCTAATTTACTCTCTTGACCCTTTGATGGTTTGTTTGGTGGGAACTCGAGCGAATGTGTATAAGGTTTGTTGATTTTGTTATAGATTTTGTTAGGAATGGCATTTTGGTAGTTCTTTTGACTATAGGTTTCTCTAGAGGCATTATTGTGTTCTAGAGAAGAAACCTAGGTCAGGTCACCCCCATCATGACTTCCAGGTATGTTCTTCATCTCATCGTCTTCTTCAATGGTGATAGGCAATGGATATTTTCTGTAGTATATAACAACTAGGTCATCTCCATGCAAAGGAACACATGGAAAGCACTTGATAAGCTCTCAAACCTATGGGTTCCTTGGCTTGTATCGAGAGATTTTAATGTTGTAAGGAGCCTTGATCAGAGATGTGGTGGATTGGATAAAAGCTCTAGTACAAAAACTAAGCTTTTTATTAGTTCTCTTTTCTTCATAATGCTCTCTCTGATCTTAAGTATTCTAGTCCTATATTCACTTATAATAATTAGAATGGAAGGGCTCGAATTTGGGCTCGACTTAATAGATTCGTGTCTAATGAATTGTGGAATACGAAAGTTATATCCTATTCCATAGATCATCTCCCACAATCGATGTCAGTCAAATTATGCCCCCTCTTTCTTAGATGCAATTTTCATCTACCTTCGGGCTCTAGACCTTTCAGGCTTGAGAATAATTGGATTGATATGCCAGATTGTCATGCTAGTGTTACTAAAATTTGGTATAAATAATCTAGAGATAACCAATTGCATGACATTAATCATAATTTTTATAACATGAGAAGGGATAAATCTAATTTGAATGATCTTCATGGATGAGATTAAGGCAACGGAGGCTCATATCTCAAAACTGGATCTGGTGGACCATAAGAATATTGGTGATAATAATGTTTGAAGTTGAATACATTTCCTTTACAACGGGCATCAAGCCATTCTCAAACAATTATCCATGGCTTAGGCACAAAGATCTCGTTATATATGACTTCAAAATGGTGATCACAAGTCCAAATACTTCCACAAGCTCACTAAAATACATCATAGTGACGATAGAATTAATCAGGTTGTGGGTAATAATAACTTACTTTCTTCTAACCATGACAACATTGAGCAAGCTTTCGTTAACTTCTATAATAATATGTGTCATGACTCTGATGATTATGTTTTTAACCATTTATTAAACTCTTTGTTGAAGGATCTTCCCACACTTATTCCTGATCAGTGGGAGGACCTTCTTAAGCCAGTAACCAAGTTTGAGGTTTTCAAGCCTATCTCTTCTATAGCTACTAGTAAGTGGCATGGTCCCAATGGCTTACATGTAGTGGGAGCTGAGATGTCTGTTGCTCCACCAATTAGAGGGCTCGGGTGAGCTCCTTGATCCTCTCTTCAAGAGCTTGGTATCACGAGTCTTGAACATCTCCTCTAAGGCCCACAAGCTGGCCCTAGTGAACACCTTCAACTTCTTGGATCTCGTTGCATCCAGTGGTGATGTCGTCTAGTTGGTAAGGGATCTAACTTCGCTTGCCTCTCACCATGATTGAGAGCTTCATAACTTCTTGATCAAGAAAATAAACCACAGACGACATCAACTGTTGATGCATAGATCTGCTCGTCTTGGGGATTAGAACATATCTCGATCAATGGGTGAGAGAGATCAGTGACTGTTGTAGTGCTCTAGGGATTGACCTCGCCAAGAGAAGGAACTGCAAAGGAAGAGGGTACAAGCTCTCATGCTAAGATACTCAAGTTAGGGACTCAAAATGGAGAGAAGATTAAGGAGGAGAGAGTAGAGAGGATTCTACGAGAGAGAGATACCAAGCTAACATTTAATCTCAGTGGAGTCCAAGGTACCTTCTTTGGGAGCTGACAACCTCTTTATTTAGTCTGGAGACCATTTCACATTTGTCGCCAGCCTGAGACAATTAGTGACCAGTTTGTTGGCCAGCTTAGAGATAGTTGGCTGCTAACTTGGAGATAGTTACCAATTTTCAATGCCTTCTGGAATCTATCCTCCATCTTAGGATGACTAGGTGGGTTATGATGATAGTTGATCCCTCATCTCGACGCTTGTGATTATGCTACGTATGATAAATTTTTCTCCCACAACATATATAAAATTTATTAAAAGCAATCAATGTTATCATCATATTACAATATCAACCGAATAAAAGGAATTTTCAATATTATTAAAACTAGACAAATGAAAACAATTATTGATATAAAATACTTGAATATATATTGATGATAAACATAAAGAAATAAAATAAAGCAAACATTCATGCAACCACACTAATTTATTTTTATGGTAATTGATATATATATATATTGAAAAGCAAGGTGACGTAAAATAATTTCAGTATTTTTAAGGGTGGAAAGTAAAAAAATGGAAAATAAAACCCACTCGCTTCCCTGCACCCTAAACACACTGGAATAAATCTCAAATCTCTTCATACTTCTCTCTGAGCCAAGCGCCCACGGATCTCTCAGGCGATCTCTGAATCTCGATCCCAAGCCTCCAGGTAGTTTATAAACCCTAGTTCTTTCCAATCTTCTTTGTTAATTCATTTATCCATTGTTTTCCGATCGATTTTTTCTTCGATTCTGGTTAGTTTCTTGCAGAGAAATCAGCTCTTCGAGCTCCGATTTTTTGTGGATTTTTTTCGGTTTTTTTGGATTGAATTTCATTACTTTGATTTCTGATAATCAAATGGGAAAGAAGTCGAAACCCAAGGCTGGCCGGAACCCCCGGAAAACGCCAGCTCGGGCGCCTTCTGATGATGGGAGCGTCGGCGTTGCTGATGGGACGGCGAAGGCTGAAGAGGGGTGCAACCATTACAGCAAGGATCGTTCCGATTTGGATCGGATTCTGTTAGCAATCCAATCTTCTCTGAATGTGGCGGCGGCGTGTGAGCATTGCCGAGAGGAGCCAGTGACGAAGAGAGGGAACAAAGAGAAGGGCAAGCAGAGCAAGAAGAAAGGAGGAGCCAAGAATGGCAAAGCTAAGTCAGAGTCGAACTTCATCTGGGTTTGTTTGGATTGCAATAGGTTCTTTTGTGGGGGTGAAGTGAGTGTCTCGGTGCCTTATGGGCATGTGCGGAGGCATGCAAAGCAAGATCGCCATCCGTGGGTGGTGCGGCTGGATGATCCTTCGGTATCTTGGTGTTTTATGTGCGATTCTTCGGTGCAGATAGAGTTGCCAGAGGTTTTGGATGCGGAGGCAGCAAAGCCTGAGGTGGAGGAATGTTCTGGTAGTAATTCAGGGCAAATGGAAAACGGTGTGGAGAAGGGGTTTGTGGTTAGAGGGCTGGCAAATCTCGGGAATACCTGCTTCTTTAATTCGGTAATCCAGAACCTTTTTGCTATGAATGTGTTGCGGGACTATTTTGCAAGCTTAGATAGGCCTCTTGGGCCAATTACTATGGCATTAAAGAAGCTCTTTTTGGAAACAAGCATGATGGCAGACTCTAGAGGTGTTTTGAATCCAAAAGCTCTTTTTGGGTGCATCTGTGTGAAGGCTCCGCAGTTCAGAGGATATCAACAGCAGGATAGTCATGAGTTGCTTCGATGTTTGCTTGATGGGTTGCACATGGAAGAGATGAGTGAGAAGAAATTCACGGATGCTTCTGATGAGAACGATAAGGGCGCTTCAATATCGGAAGCAAGTTTTGTCGATACTGTTTTTGGAGGCCAGCTTTCTAGTACTGTATCATGCGTGGAGTGTGGGCATACTTCAACTGTGCATGAACCATTTCTTGATCTTTCATTACCAATACCTTCAAAGAAGCCTCCACCCAAAAAGGTTCCTCTCCCTAATCATAGGAGTAAGGTACCTATGAGAGATGGGAACAGGAGCCGGAGATGTCGAGAGAAGGCAGTTTCTAAGGGTCCTCCAGTGAGCGAACAACATAAGGCAGAAAGTTCGAGTTCTTTGGAATGCAGTGCATCTGGTGCCCCTGTACCACACCAAGTACCAGAACCTACTTATGGTGGGGACTCTGATTTTGTATGGATGGATTATATCGAACCTAATACAACAGCAGATGCTGCTGATTCTGTTGGTCAGGAGGGTGAAATTTATTTGGCTCAATGTTCTGATGGTGTGAACACATGCCAGAATGAGGTTCTTGCACAATGTTCTTCAGATTCAGCAACTGAAATATATTCTGAAGAGGTAATGGTGCCTTCAGAATCTTGTGTAGACAGTTCCCATGCAGATGAAATTGTGCCTTCATCCCAACAAGATTCTGGTGTTATATTACTTCCTTATAAGGAGATGGAAGCGACTGCCGAGGAAACAAACAAAGAGGCATCATGTTCTCCAAAGCCTGAGAATTTGATTTGTTTTGATAATCCAGCGAAAGAGACTAGTGTGCAGAGTGCTTCTGTTGCTGGATATGAACAAACAGAAGAATTTGATGGTCTTGGAGACTTGTTTAATGAGCCAGAAGTTACTTCTGATCTCAGGACAGAAACTGGCATGGATGATGATATGGAGATGACTTTTGGGACTGGTAATAGCAGTGAGTCTAATCAGGATGAGATTGATGATACTGATTCTCCAGTATCAGTTAGCAGTTGCTTGGCCTTATTTACCAAGCCAGAGATCTTGTCTAACGAACATGCATGGCATTGTGAGCATTGTTCTGAGGTTTTGAATGGGCAGAAGGTGGTACGTAATAAGTGTAAACGGCGTGCTGTTGCAAGTCTTGCAGAACCATTAAAGTCTCAGGTGAATGGGGCTAAAGTTAGCAATAAAAGGACTTCGCCTAGTGTAGAGGCAGATTGCTTAGATTCTTCTGAGTTCAATGTTCTAGGTAATGGAAAGGTGGCATTCACATCTGAAGATGCAGTTTCACATCATGAAAGAATTGAACCAGATATAAATGTAAATGTTTCTACAGATTATTTGGTTGCAGGATCAGATAGTTTAACCAGCAATTTCAAAAAAGCTGAAAATGAGAAGAGTTTAGTGTTATCAGACCCTGTCTCTGATGAGCAGGCTCAGTGTCCTGATGTTATTATGAAGGATGATGGTTTGAACAAGTCAGGTCTTGTTTCTAACTATACATCACATCAATTTGCTCAGGAGAAAGCTATCTTGTATTCAACTTACCAGGAAAATGGTTCTTGTAGCATAAATGATTCAAATTGTGTTAAATGTGATGGACAAGAACTTGCAGCTGTCTCTAGTAGCTCATCTGAGCACACACAAACTGCCATGCAAAGCACCTGTGAGAACGAAATCTTTGGTGAAGTTAACCAGATCGGGAAGAAAAGTACACAGTCAATGGTTGAAATACATTCAGAGGATGGAAGTAGAGATGATGATGCGAAGCATGAAAGTGAAAAGGTGAAAAGAGATGCGACAAAACGGTTCCTGATCCATGGGTGCCCTCATATTTTAACAATTCATCTAAAACGGTTCAGCCAAGATGCTCGTGGTCGCTTAAGTAAATTGAGAGGTCATGTTTCATTCCAAGAGATACTTGATTTGAGACCATATATGGACCCCAGGTATGTCTCAAATCTCTTTCTGGGTCTACTATGTAGTTCTAGCTAGAAATATTATGCCACGTCCTGATGCTTTTAACTTTATTTCAATAGTGTAAAATGCCCATATATCACTCTTGTTTACATAAAAAACAGATTGCCAACATCCAGTTAGAAATGTGCTCATGTTGATTAGTTAGATCCTTGAAACATCCCTTGCTTACTATTATTATTGTTATTATTACTTTTTACTTTTGATAATTAGAAATCTAGAGCATTTTGTCTCTTTACATAAGAAATAAGAAGCATACATCATCCTTTAGGCAGCTTACCTTGCTCCCTATAATTATGTTGTCATAATTTTTCCAATTAAATTGCTACCATGTATGAATTCAAACCTAATGTTCAAGACCAAGATGTGGCAACTTGGGATAGTTTAGTTTAATATCCAAGCCAAATTTATTGCCCGAAAAAAGAGGTTACCAGTGTATTCAGATTTGAATGGTGTCTGAAACATGTTAATTTGGCTTCTATTTTTCTCTCTCATTTTTTAGCTCCCCAATTGTCTTTGGAGGACCTGTCCATGTGTTTGAGGAAGTAAAGATAAAAAAAGAAAACTGATTATCTTTAGATTTTATTTATATCTTTGGATTTGCTCATGACTTGGTATTGACCAACATGTGCTTTAAGAAAAGAGAATCACACTTGATTACCTTTAAGAATAGGGGTAGCTGTAGCTGGATAAACTTCCTTATTACAAGAAGAAGAGATAAGTAGGTATGTAAAGACTGCAAGGTTATACCTGGAGAAGCACTAACCACCCATTATAGGTTAGTGGTGTTGGATGTGAAAAAAAAGGGTATAATGAAAAAAGAAAGGAGGATAGTGGGCTTTAAAAGGGACCAACTAATTAGCATTTATGAATAAAATATGGGAAGAGACGGTCAAAGACATGAAAGATGATGTAAATACCTTATGAAATGAGATGGCTAATCGTATTGAGAAAGTAAGAAGTGAGGTCAAAGTGAGGTCCTAGTCGTCTTTAAGGGACTAGGACCTCGACCACATGAATTATGGTAGCGGAATGAGGAGGTACAA
This sequence comes from Dioscorea zingiberensis, assembly GCA_026586065.1. Classification (NCBI taxonomy): domain Eukaryota; kingdom Viridiplantae; phylum Streptophyta; class Magnoliopsida; order Dioscoreales; family Dioscoreaceae; genus Dioscorea; species Dioscorea zingiberensis. The sequence continues at coordinate 4,756,813 of CM048823.1, read as the reverse complement.
AAGGCTATTAAAGAGAAAAGATATTGGTACAAGAAGTTACCCACAGCTGAGGATTGAGAAATCTTTGAAAATTATAAGAGGGCAAAAAAAAAGAGGCCAAGAAAGCGGTTAATGAGGCCTGAGGTAAATCTTTAGCCGATTTGTATTTAAAGTTAGTGACACAAGAAGGGGAAAAAAAAATTACAAGATAGCACAGCTAAGAGATAAGAAAAAGAAGGATCTGAACCAAGTCAAGTGCATTAAGGATAAGTCTCAACAGGTCTTGACAGGAGATAAGGAAATCAAGGAGAAATGGAGAAACTATTTTGATCACCTATTCAATGCAAGTCAGGAGGATAGCTTTACAGATCTTTATGCATCAGCAGTAGAGAGGAACCTTAGCTATACACGTAAAATCAGGTCTAGTGAGGTCAAGAAGGCATTGAAAAATATGAGGCTGGAAAAACCTGTGACCTGGATGGTTTCCCGATTGAAGTTTGAAAGTATCTTGGTGAAGTGGGGGTATTATGGTAACCAAAATTTTTAATTCTATACTTAGAGGAGAAAAGATGCCAAACGATTGATGAAAGAATATTTTAGTTCCTATATTTAAAAATAAGGGGGATATTCAAAATTGCACCAACTATCCTGATATTAAGTTAATGAGCCACATGAGAGGATAATAGAGCATCGACTCAAGGATATTATGAAGGTGTCAGAGAACCAATTTGACTTTATGTCTGATAAATCTACAACAGAAGACATTCATTTGTTAAGGAGCTTGATGGAGATCTACAGAGAAAAGAAAAAAGATCTCCATATGGTTTTCATTGATCTAGCGAAAGCGTATGACAGAGTATTAAGACAAGTTTTTTGGTGGTCATTGGAGAAAAAAGTTATTCATGTTAAATATATAAATGTTATTAAGGATATGTACGAAGAAACAATTACAAGATTGAGAACTGTTGGAGGAGATACTAAAGAGTTTTCGATAAAAGTGGGTCTACATAAATGATCGGTTTTGATCCCATACCTGTTTACTCTAGTAATGGATGAGGTAATTAGTTATATCCAAGATGACATCCTATAGTGTATGTTGTTCGCAGATGATATTGTCCTAGTTGATAAGACTAAAGATGGAGTTAATCAGAAGTTAGAATTGTGGAGGAACATACTTGAGAGCAGAGGCTTTAGGTTAAGTAGAAGTAAGACGTAATGTATGCATTGTAATTTTAATCAAAGTAGGAGGAACGAAGGGGAAGTGATATTAGGTGAGGTATTAGTGCCTAAGTGTAACCATTTTAAATATCTAGGTTCAATTTTCCAGAAGGATGGAATGATCGATGAAAATGTATCCCATAGAATTGGAACAAGATGACCGAAATGGAGAAGTGCTACAGGTGTGTTATGTGATAAGATATGCCTTATAAAGTAAAGAGAAAGTTCTATAGAATGACAGTTAGACCAACCATGCTATACGAGAGCGAGTGTTGGGTAACTAAAGTTCAATATATACATAAGATGAATGTGGTAGAAATGAGGATGTTAAGGTGGATTAGTGGTCATATAAGATTGTACAGGTTTAGAAATGAACACATTCGACATAAGGTGCATGTCACATCAATTGAAGATAAAATAAGAGAATGACATTTAGGATGGTTTGGACACTGCGTCGTAAACCCCTAGGTGCCCCGGTTTGAAAATGTGATAATCTAGTAATAAAAGATAAGGGTAGGCCTAAGATTACATGGAGAAAGATAATGTCTAAGGATCTACGTAGATTAGATATTGAGCCGGATCTTGTTTTTGACAGAGTGACATGGAGACAAAAAATCCATATAGTTGACCCCATCTAGTATGAGATTAAGGCTTAGTTGTTGTTGTATCTATAAGACTATATCTTTGGATTTCTTTTAGTTATAGGGTATGTTTTAAGTGTTACATACTCATTTTTCATATTGAAGCTTTTGGTATATGAAATATGTCTGGAAATATAGGATGATATCATACAATATAAATAAGGACAATGAAGTTGTTGTAATCTCACATTTGCTTTTTGTCAATGGTTTTTTTCTTGGGGAAATTACAAAAAAGTACCATGTAGTTTGCGACTTTTTCAATTCGGTCCTTGTGGTTCAAAATTGAACCATTGGCGACCATATGGTTTGCGTTTATCACTTTAGTACTTGTAATACATGCATTCAAGGTCGTGTTCCGTTTGGTACTAAGTGTTTGAAGGATTTCCAACCGTATGGATTGGGAAGATCGTGAAAAAATAAGCTAGTCTATCAATTTTCATACTGATTTGGTAACCGTTTGGTCCTCCCACTTAATGGTTGAAATTACGGGTACATTGATTCCTATAAAATAAGAACCGTTAAGATGAAGATCCTACAAGTTCCCAAATTGTATGAAAATTGGCAGCCAAATTTTATTTTTCGATGATCTTCCCATCCATACGTTGGAAATCCTTCAAACACGCTTCAGGCCAAACGACGCTAATCGAATACACAATGCTACAAGTTACAGTAAAATGATAGACGGCAAACTATTGGTCGCTGGTGGTTCAAAATTGAACCACAAGGACCGAATTGAAAAAGTCGCAAACCACAGGGTACTTTTTTGTAATTTCCCCTTTTTTTCTTTATTTATAAAAACCTTTTCCATTTAATATTAGTTGAATAAATTATTTTAATGTTACTTGATACTTGCTTCTTTTCTTCTTCTTTTTTTTAAATGAAGAAATCCACCATTTCTCAACAAATAATTTCTTGTAATGATCTTTCTTTGTAAAATGATATTTTAGTATGATAGCACCAAGTCCTTATTATATGAAAGAAAAAAGTGGTGTATGACTTTGACTTTTGGAAAAGTTTATTTCATGATATCTTACATGCTCTTGCTAGAGATGCCAACCCCCTCATAGAAAATCCAGGTTGTCTTTGACTATTATCAGAAAGTGGGGATCTTATAAGTTACCAAGCAATAAGAGATTCTTCCATGATATTTTGGGAAGGCTTCTTTAGTTATTATTCTTACGTACCTTGAATGATGACAACATAGGTTAAATTTAACAGTTAACTTTGGAAAAAGCTTGTAAGATGCTTCAATCTTTATGATTGGAATATATGATGGTTTAGATATACTTTCCTTGAGTAATTTTGTCTCATAGCTAGTCTTAAATATAGATCAAGATGGATTCTTGGTTTATTGCCATCATAAATGGTTGGAGATGATAGACCAAAGAAGCAGATGATGACTCCCAAAGATATTAAATAGAAAATTATTACAGATGGATTAACAAATGAAGCTAGTTTTTAGGGTAGATAAAGTTTCATGTCTTATGTTGAATGAAATGCCCAACTGTATTGAAATAGTACATACTATATGATAGGGATAAAAGTGGAATGATAAGAGGAAGAACTCCAAATCTGTTGCTCGGCCAAGCCTCCTCATTCTGTTATTCGGCCAAGATTACTCTGTATTGTTGTTCGGCCAAGATTACTCTGTATTCTGTTATTCGGTCATGATTACTCTGTACTCTGGTATTCAACCATGATTACTCTGCACTCTATCGTTCAGCCAAGATTACTCTACACTCTCTTGTTCAGCCAAGGCTACCTGCAGTCTACAGTTCGGCCAAGTCTCCATTGTTCGGCTAAGTCTTTATTGCATGCTCTTCTCAGCCAAGATCTTCTCTGACACTCTTCCAGGCTTTTCTAAAATGGTTTTCCACTAAACCAAACTTGCAAAGGAAGAAGAACAACCGGAAGCATCTAGAACCCTTTAAAAGACTTCCAGCTGACAATCCAATTAACATCTAGCTGGCAATACAGTTGGCATTCGGCTAGCATCTAGCTGGCGAAACTTGGACGCCAAGCAACCTCAAGCTATAAATAGAGGAGAAGAATATCATTTCGGGGATTTTTGGACATTGGGAGAACCATACATGCTGTCATTCTGGAGAATTTCTCTCTCTCTTCTATTATTTTATAGTGATTTCCTCACCACCTCCCCAAATCTCTGGATCATTCCATCTCTTCTCTACAAATTCCAAATCCTTGTAATCTCAAAGGAATCATAGTGAATTTGCTCATGAGCACCGTGGTTTTTCTCCGATTTCATGAGGTTTTCCACGTAAATTTGGTTTTCTTTGCTCTTTGTTTTGTGTTTGGATCATTCTCTTGCATTTCAGTCCCTCAAAACCAAATAAATTTAACCGTTGGTGCGAGATTGGATTTGATCTCGAGGCGATTCTGATTTTAGCATCAACACTATGCTTGTGTTTGACAGGGGAATATCCCACTTGGGATTAGGAATAACTTTTGAAAAGTTTTGAATTTTTTGGGGGAAAATTTTAAAGTAAAGATATTAATGATAAGATAGTTATGTGGCTTCCATGCATTGGTGGATGAGTTATTATTATATTCTTAAACTTAAATTAAAGTTTTTGGCGGGAAAATTTTTTATTGGGGAATGTGTTGGGGATATCCCCCTAATAAACATGAGCTGTAGATAAATAATGATGGAATGAGGAAAGAAATTCAATTAAGGTGAAATTGGATTTCTATTGAAATTTATAAAAATTTAAAGATGGCGACAGAACAAAAATGTGTTCCAAAGTTCCATCCTCAAATTATGATATGTTATTATTACTCTAAAAATTAGTCCAAGTGGTCAACTAGGCCATTTGCCTAGAGTTGTTTTGGACTATACTCAACCCAACTTGGTTTCAGGTGGACACCTCAATATATCTGGACATGGTTTGACTAAAATTGGTCCAACTTATTGGTTGCATAATAGGTTGTGCCTTGTCCCGAGTAATTGGTTGCTATATTGGGTTGTTAAGTTTCCATAACTATCAAGTCATTTGTGATTCGATATACATGGTGTTGATTAATTGCAAGTGTTATGAAAAGTAGATTCCATTTCTTTGTTTAAGATTATACACATGCAGAACACTTCTTTTCCTTAATAGTTGTCTAATTATATAGATCACGATATCTTTTATAGGTATATTGAAATCCAAATGGTCTTTGGGTTCAACTGTCGAGTTATTTAAACTTTCCCTAGAGCTGCTCGTATTGTACCTTTTGCATTGAATCTCTATGAAACCGTCTTGTGTGTCCGCACTTTATAAAACATTTTGTGCACTTGCTAAAGTAGGCTTCTATGAGTGTGTTGACAATGGAAATTTGGAATTCTACATCGTGTGTATCTGTTGACTTGCTAAGTTGGTTAGTTTTCATGTCAAGTCCTGTTTGGGTTATTTTTCACTTTCTTCCTTAGTTTAAATGATGCAGCAATTGTATTTAAGTTCTTGTTGTAACATCTTAGAATGATACCTCTCTTGATTTAAACCTACATAAAGCTAACCATGCTGGGTTGGAGCAATGAGGCAGGCTATACCTGAAAGTGGGATCTTTGGACAAAGTTTGATTTCAAAAGATAAGACTCATAAGAGGTGGTTTTTACACTAATTGCTCCATTATGCTTCTTAGCATCATTGTGTGCTTTATGAACACTAAGCCATTGGTCTACGCTGGTTCCAGTCTTGTATCTGCTTCAACTGATGTTGAGTACACTTATTTCCCTAGAATTGCATTATGGAGGGTAATAAATAGGATGGTTAACAGGTTGGCTCAGAAAATGATAACACGTTTTTTTTTTTTTAAATTTCTTTCACTAATGACTTTCTATATGAACATCATCTTTATCTGGCATCTCGAGCAAGATTTGTATTATGCCGTGTCCTAACTTCTATTGTAAGCCAATTTAACATGTTATGTTCAACATCTTTACACTGCACACGGTCAATGCTAGACAGTGATGGATATCCTCATCTATGATGTTGCAGACCCTTTTGGCAACACTCCACCTTTTTTTTCATGCATAATTTCTTTCCACGACATCGAGAATTTCTCTCTCAGAATCATGTGAATGGACTAGCATACAAATGACTGAAGGTTATGCTTATCTATTATATGCTTAACATAGACATTGATTTCTCTTTGGTCTGGCAGGTGTGATAAGACAGAGTGTTCCTATCGCCTTATCGGGGTTGTGGAGCATTCCGGTAGTATGTCAGGAGGCCATTATGTTGCTTATGTGAGAGGGGAGAGAGGCAAGGGCAAGGCTCTGAAAAGCTCTGGCCCTACTTGGTTCTGTGCAAGCGATGCTCTTGTCCGTGAGGTTTCTTTGACTGAAGTTCTTCAAAGTGATGCCTATATCCTATTCTATGAAAGAGCTGTGTACTGAGACAAGAGTTTCGAATTTCTATTCGAACCGGCTTTGTTGAAAGACCAAGAAAAACAGGGAAATATCCAAGGAGAGAAACATCATGTTAAAATATACAGCAAGGTCATCAAGGATGAAAGATCAGATGGCGCATCAATAGTATCATCTTTACAATGCCTGAATGCAGGCGTAAGGTGTGTTGAAGACAATTTCATTCCCTATTTTTTTATTCACGATTCTCTGGTATCGCCAGAGGATAATGTTCACTTGCCCTAGGGATGGAATGCATTTTGTTAAGGTGAGATGCCATTCATCAAACCTATAAGTTCATCCGGAGGTCAATATGGTGGTGTTTTGGTAAGTGATCACCTTTAGTAACCTCACTGCAAACACAGAAACATTAAAACCTCATGGGTGGTCCCTGATTGATTACTTATTTGTTTTTTTATTTTATTTAAAATTTCTAGATAGAAAAGATGCAACTCTTTGGCTTCACAATTTCAATTACCATTTATAAGATAATGCACCTTCATATGAATCCAATTCCACTCCTGCAATGCTGTTTATTTAGTCAATGTATCCTTGTTGTCAAATGATGTCTAGAGATTTCAGAGCTGTGAATTAGTCTCTGATCTAACTTTTTTTTTTTTTTTAAATTTTCATTGCCATTAATTAGTCTCTGTGATTTTTGTTTAACTGTTGCTTTGAATTCAAGAAAATTTATGGCCTATCTGTTAACTGTAAACTGAAATTAGCTACTATTCTTTAATTTATATCTTATTCTTGTTAATTAACAAAAAAACTATATTGTCTTTGTGCAAATGCTTAAATATTTGGAGGGGGGAAAAAAAACAAGAAAAGGGGATTGATGCAGTGCTTTAAGTAGTAGTACTTGTGGGGTATGCTTAATAATAAAAGGACACTGGTAGTGTTGGATGATTAAAGCTGGTATCTTACTCTCTTTGCATCCATATTTACTTGTGCCCTCTTTGTACTGTTAACTGTTTCATTGTTTTGTTGTTTGCCTGATCACTTTAGCCTAGGGAATGTTGAGCTGCCCTGGTGTCTAACCCAGATTGGTGCATTGGTGCATTCTGACTTTAATCTGTCTGTCACAGGACACCTACCTTGGATCCAAACAAACTTGGATTTGATTTAGTCTGTGTAGTTTATGAACTATGGTTAGATTGGTCAACATCAATTTGAACATACTTGATTTGCTTTAGTTTGAAATATATAAATAACCATGTTTTAAGTAATTTTTTATTTAACCTTTTTTTTTTTTAATTCAGGAGTTGTTTGGCACATGCAATGCACTAGGTACAGGAGTAATTATTGTCTGGACCTAAGTATTTTTAATATATTTTTTAAAAAGTTCAACAGATTAGAGGTTGGAAGTGGAGAGTGTTGCTTATCATTTGTTTTTTTTTTTTGTGTCAAATTACGTCTGGTATTACACTAGGTCTGGTGTAATGCACCACGACCAATACAAGAATTTTCCTAGATCTAAACAGCTATCCCTTTATGTGAAAATAGTTGGAGTATGTTTAGCATTCAATTTAAAAATGTTTTACTAAATTTGATATATATATTTTTTTGAAATTTTATATTTATGAAAGTTTATATATATATATATATATATTACTGTTGAAAACCATACCAAATTCATCCGAATCAAGAGTTCACAGTCAAATCAGGAGTTGTCTTGCCAGGTTTGCGAACCAGGCAAGCCCCTGGTTCACACGTGAAAGTGAACCATTGGTTCATGCTTCGACTTTGTATTTTTGTGGGGTGGCCACCACCCAAAAAAAATAAAAAAAACCCCACCCTACTCCACCCCAGAATCAATGGTTCACTGCCACGTGGCAGTGAACCAGGGGCTTGCCTGGTTCGCAAACCAGGCAAGTCGAATCCGTCAAATCACTATATCACTTCCAAATGGACGGTGGATCCAGAAGTCCTCTCTCGGGATTATTTTGGAAATATGCATGCCCCTTGAAAGTCAAACTCTTTGCCTGACTAGTGTAGGATGATAAGCTTTCCACGCTTCATAACCTGACAAAAAGAAACTGAAAGGGAGACCGAACAATATACTTCTTATGCAAACGAGAGGAGGACATCTACTCACTTGCTGCCAATATTCGATGGAGATCTGGCCACACTATGGGTGTCTTCTTGGTTCGTATTTTCAAGAAAATTATCTGACATTTTGACTTCCTTTTCCTATCTTGATTTGACGCACGCAAGCCGCCAAGAAGCAACGACAAGTTCATATATATATATATATAAAACACACAAAAATTACATCTCTAGAAAACCATGATTATTGAAGAAAAAAATTACATAATTCTTCAGTTACACAATAAACTATCTTTGAAAATTAGATATTTTAAAGATATATACATATAAAAATAACATAATGCCTTTGCGTGACACTAAAAGGCACGTGCACGGCACGCGGGTTCCACCCGATCAATTATTAAGCAGACCAAAGGCAGTACATCGAACGGTCAGTAACGTGATTTATACGAATCGTACGGCCGAGATGTAGTAGTCCGCGCCAAAAATAGATCACGGGGTTTCGTGCTAAATACACTCCCTATAATCACAAATTCCATGCTTCACAAGAGACGTACCCAAACAGACTCACCAGCGAAGTGGAGGTGCTAATTTAAATAATGAGCTTAATCATAGCCGGTGTTAAGAATAAATCACATGGTCTTATTCTCTGTGGATGATTTGACCAAAAAGGACAGCATCTCGTCCTCCAAAAAGTGAGTCCACTGTTTGGGCATTTTGGTGATTCCGCACCACGGCCAGGGGTATTTCCGTACAAGAAAAACACAACCTAAGTTGACGGAAGTCGTCCGTTTGATATTCACACGCCCTTATTTCTCACCTTACTCTGTGAGCGGCCATTCCAGAGACTCAGAATTATTTTGCTGTCATCTGAAAATCGGGCGTGTGAATATCAAGAAGTATATCTCCACGGTTGTCTTCTTTACTGTTTTATCCCAGTAAAACGACATAAAAATCCCAATTTTTTTTTTGTTTAACTTTTTTTTTTTGTGGAAATTTTTGATCTCTTAATTTGGCCTTTTTAAGGAAGAGGACGTTGAAGGGGAAGTCTGGATTCATCGGAGGTGCATTTCCTTTTCCTTGAATCTCTCTTCTTTGTTTGCTCTTTTATGGAGGTCTTGTTTTGAAGATCTGGTTTGTTTTTTGTTTTGTTATGGCTTCTTGGTTCCAAAATTTGTGTTTTTTGTGCGTTTTTGGTTGGATTTTTATCCAAAAATTTTGCCTTTTTTGATGGTTTTTTTTTTTTTTGTGTTGGTTTACGATCATGTTGTATCTGAAGTTTTTCGGAGCCATCTCAGGATTTCATGTTTTAGGGTGGAAAGATTTGGATCTTGCATGGGATGTGTGTTGTCTTGCTTGTGTGCTTTGGCAGCTGGTTTTGATCCTGGGGTGGAGCATGTGATTTTTGCTTTTAGATTTGGATCTTGCATGGGCTATGTTAGTTTGGTTTCATATGGAGAGTGGATTGTCTGGTTTTGGAAATCTTAGATCTGAAAAAGTTGGAGTAATCTCAGAATGAACTTTGTGATTATTGTTTCAAGTTTTACAGATTATTGCGGTATTTTCATAATCTAGTGTTGTTTGTTCTCTTAGAATACTATATTTTTCTGGTATATATATTCTATTGTTTTGTGTGGAGTGCCTGTATTTTAGTTTAACATCTGAGATCTGAATCTTTCCTAGCTTTCTTAGAATTTCATGTTTTAGAGTTGGATTCTTGTTTCAGAATTTACAAATTGTGTGGTGACCTTGGGTGTTGCATTGGACATTTATATAGGTAAGTATTTGTGTTGTTTGTTCTCTCTTGGTTGTGGTTTGGCTGCAGGCAATGATGGTGTGAGTGCTTTGTGGTGGTGCTGGTTGACAACGAGAGAGAGCACGCTGGTCAGCATTCATGCAATAGGGATCCATGGTTGCATACTGGCGTGCTCCTTCTCGGTGTCATTTGTGTCACCCTACAAAGCATTAACATCTTTGTGTTCTCTGGTTTTGCCTACATGAAATGTCAAGCATGAGGAATGAATCAAAGCCACAGTAGTCACCTCAACTCTTGAAAAGTATTGTTGCTTTTCCTTGGCTGCTTAGTATCAAAATCAGATTATTGTTTTTAAAACTTTTTAAGTTTTCAATGGTTGCTTGGTTGCTCCCCCAACTTTCTTTGTACTGGTGCATTTAGTGCAGACACATTGTCTTTATTACTGAATATTATGCTGCTGAAGATTCTTTTCTGACAAACTTAAGGGGAGTGGTATGGTTAGCATTGTTTTGAGTTAATAAACATGCTCTTTATTTTGTATACAAGTGGTTTCTGTGGGTTTTGGATCTAAAAGAGTCTTTTATCTTCGACTAGTAAAAGTGGATCATGCCCTTTTTTTTTTTAATTTTTTTTTTTGTTTTGTCTTCTGTCAAGTTATGTGTCCTTGTAATTTGATCATGAGGTTCTTTTTGATACATTACAGATAGAGAATTGCCTGATAATAGCATATGTTTTCTGATGCTTTTTACACCATTCGTGTTATGATTTTCTTTTTTCTATTTAGTAATGAACAGGAAACCTTCTTGCTTGTTCATTTACTTTCTCAGATTGAAATAGTTAACAAGAACTTATGTTTATGCATTACTTATCTTACTTGGAGTTGTCTCCCAATTGATTTTTGCAATTTGCACCGTTTTTAATGCACTTCAAGGAAAGTGGATCATGCCTTTTTTTTTTGTCTTCTGTCAAGTTATGTGTCCTTGTAATTTGATCAGGTCCTTTTTGATACATTGCAGATAAAGAATAGCCTGATCATACCATATGCTTTCTGATGCTTTTTGCACCATTTGTGCTATGAGTTTCTTTTTTCTTTTTAGTAATGAACAGGAAACCTTCTTGTTTGTTCATTTACTTTCTCAGATTGAAATAGTTAACAAGAACTTATCTTATGCATTACTTATCTTACTTGGAGTTATCTCCCAATTGATTTTTGCAATTTTCACCGTCTTTAATGCACTTCAAGGAATTCATTGCTCCGCTCCTTCAACAAATACAAGGTCTATCCATGAGCAATACAGACGCCCTTTCACTTATGTCAAATACATTTGTGAAATTTTAGCAGCCAAGAGTTGACACATTTTGTGGTCAAAGGTGAATTTGTGCCATTTATAGGTTTCTACCTACTTATGTTTGTTGAATTACTTGAATTCGAAAAGGTTATTTTTTCTGAAAGAGCCTGCTGTGTAGTTATTGATGATAACCCAAGGTATATTGAAGGCTTTAAAAAGATAGTATATTGAACGAAGGTGGCCTTATTGGCTAGAGATGCTACTTTTTGTTGATTTGGACCAATATTGCTCATAATTGTAAAGATATTCAATTTGAGAAACAAATTGTATTGAATTTTTTTTGGAGGGAATAACTGTATTATAGATTTGCATAAATATACTGTAAAAGGGTAAGATCTTGCAACCTTTATTTTTGTAGTGGATACTGTTTAAGCCTTTAGGCTGCAGATTATAATTGGAGAATAGTATGTAATTCAATTAACTTACTAATCAAGTCTGAGAGGAAGTATCTTACTAACCATTTACAAGAAGAAGTGGTACTCTGGCTTTGCATGAGGTATGATATAGAAGTAATAAGTTGCTACTTGACGTTTGTGAGTGGTGAGTGAATGCAAGTATGAAACTGATTACAATTCAATTTATATTATATCTTATGCCTCTAAGAAGTCTCCACCTTTCACCTTGAGAGAGATATATATTTTTTTGGATTATTGAATTGATTCTCATATGACTTGAAGGGCCACGTTGGCTATTCCATTGTCAGGAGGTGGTACTGGGTTGGTAGGGAACCTGTAGCATAGGAAGGGGGGATGACCCACAGGTCATTTTTTTTTCTGCCAGTCCCAGACGTGTTTCTCTATGTTATGTGTGAATTCTAGGATAGTCTTTCTTTTTATGGTAATTGATTGGAGAACTTGTAAAGCAACCATCTATGCACGGATTGTTATTTAGCTCGGGAAACCTTATATGGTGAGTTATATTTCTAATCAATATTCTTTAATGGAGAGAGGTAAATAGGACAAAATTTTGAAGATTAGGGAGCATAATAACCTCAATTATGCCTAATTTGAAGTTGTGGAACAAAGATTAGATTATAAAAAAAATAGTAATTTATATATAGTTGCTCATAAGGATTTCGCCATCTCTGCGTGAGAAGGCAATAATGATACCATCAACTTCATTTTTGAGAGGTTCGTGTCTGTCCTCAATGATATGAGTTGCTTTTGTCCCTGAGTTGGATATGTGGTTAATGCTTTAGAGCTTAATTCCTTCTTTAGATGCAGATTGAGCTTGATGATAACTAGCTGATGAATAATGAAGAGTTGAGGGAAGGAATGCAATATAAATAGTTATAGTACTCTATTTATTAATAAAGGACATATATTGGAAAATTACGAGGGCATGCTTGACATGTTGGTAAGTTTGGTTTCTGCAACCTGTGTGTCATGGGATCAAGGTGAGGGAACAGCCTCTATATCCACCATTCCCTAGGCTAGGTTGTGTGGCAATTGCCTTCTATGTTATTAAAAGTTCTATGCGAAATCCTAAACTTTAGTGATTGGAAAAAGTAGGCACAAATTTTTCCATATATACTTCAATGGAATAAGGGGTAAGGCTACGCACAATAGACCTAAGTGGTCTGACCCTTCCCCGGACTCCACACATAGTGGGAGCTTTGCCCTTTTTTATACTTCAATGGAATAATGAGTTTTGTCCAAGATTTAGTTTTAAGAAGGGCTTTATTATACTAAATTTTCAATAGTGACTTTGGTGTTTTTCATTTAGGCCAAGGATACTGCTGCTCTGGATTATGCAGTTAAGAATGATGACTCCATTTATACTCATTTTCCTCATCTGCATGGCTGCAGATTATATTCTAATTGTTGAGAATATGCTGCGAACTGTAGAACGGAAAGATGTTTGCAAAGATTCCCATGAAGGCTTTCAAGATGGATCAAGTTAAAGTAGACAGATAGAAGAAATTTTTTTAGATGAAAGGTATGTTGGATCTAGATGAGAAACACATTGGAATGATTCATATTATTTGCCATGCTAATGTTCTTAAATGTTTGCGAACTATTTGACAACTTTATTTTCCTTTGCGAATATAGTCAACCTTTCTCAAAGTCATTTTAAGCTAAAGAAAGTATGCTTAAATTTGTTTTTCTAGGTTTAGTGAATTTAGAGTTCATAAGCCAGCTAAAAAAGGATCTAAGATCCAATAAAATCTATGTTGATTTAGGTTGAAACAAATTAGCTGAGCTTGACTATGAGCAAGACTCATAAAGTAGCAAATCAGTAGACAATTAATGAGCAAATCTCATATACAAACTCAAGATAAAGCATTGTGTAGCCTTATTAGTAAGGTTGATTTCAATTAGAAGAATCTTTTGAGTAACATATATGGATTGTGTGTTCTACTCATTGCCATTAGATCTTAACCTATGCTCCCTCCAAAGTTCTATCTCAACTTGTTTTTGGTTGAGGCATTGATTTGAATCAGATGAGTTTTAGAAGATCAAACTGAGATTGAGCTGTTTGTGCGGGAAAATCTCAAGGCAAAATCAATGTTGAAAAGTTTAAACAAATATAAGGGTTTCTTTTTTCCATATATACCTCCCAGAAATCTAGTGTATTTGTAGGAAATTCCTTGACTTTTTCATAATTGCATATGGCTCTTTGAAATCTTCTCCATTATTAAAAAAACGCTTAATCTATGGTTTAACTTATGGTGCTCACTTGTCGAAAGGTATTGGGCAAGTGAAAAAGTCCCACTTCTCTAAAGTCAAGGGAGGTAAACATAAAGTTTCACGTTATGTGTTCTTTTGCAGTGAATAGCAGTTTTCTAAAGTGGCCTTTATAAAGGCTAAAACCACTTCACTCATTTTGGCTCTAAAAAAATGAGAAAAAAGAAATTTAGTGTATTTTGAGGGAAGTGCTAAAGTTAGGAGTAAGTGCATTTTCTCCATTTCATATGAAGTGAGCACAAAAAGTGGGAGAAGTCGGCCCATTTCAATGACTTCTCTACCTCTTTCAGTGAAGTGAATGCCATATTAGGTTGGCTCTAACTAAAGGTGTGAAATGTCTATTTTGCCTTTGAGCAAATAAAAAATTTGAGTAAAAAGGTGGGTTTTGGGGAAGAAGGACAGGCAAGAGTGGAAGTGTTTCAAAGAATAGAGGAATAAGAAAATGATTTGTAGGAGGCTTGATTTTAAAACTTTAAATCCTTGACTCTAGATTGAAACCCTAGATTGAACTATTGGGAAAAGCAAGTAAAGGGCAACCCGTGCTACAAAGCTCCCGCTATGCGCAAGGTCTATGGAACGGTCAGACCACTTAGGTCTACTATACATCACCTTACCTGCATTTTTGCAAAAGGTTGTTTCCACGACTTGAACCCGTGACCTCCAAGTCACGTGGCGACAACTTTCCGTTGCACCAAGGCAGCAAGGCTTCCTTTCTATTGGGAATAGCAAGTAATTATTTTAAATTATAATGATATTTTTGGAAGAAAAAATTGATTTAATACTGCTTTAGAAAGAATATTTTTAGAATATTTCATACCTTTCTACAAACTTCTTAACCCAAGGAGGTATCTGCACATGGGGGAAGATTTCATGGAGCAATTATAAAGCCAGGAAACTTTCTGTAAATATGTAAAAAGTCCTTAATATAAATGTATCATCAAAAGTGTTTACACCACGGTTTCTTACTAACATTCTTATCCAATTATGATTCCATATATCAAATAGAATTGAGTTCATCTTTACTTTATGTTTGTATGTTACATGATTTTGAACTTATGGAGAACCATATTGAACATACATGCAAGAAACCAGGGTTTTTCTGTGACTGGAGGGCGTTTAATAGAAAATTATTTTATTGTGGAAGATTTCTTGAATGTGAGCATTTTGCTTCTTGTCATGTGTCATTTATTATTCTGAGACATATTATGTAGTGGGAACCTTTCAAGTTCTTGATGAGGTTAGGATGTGCAAGATTCAAAAACTGAAATTTAAGGACCTCTTTCTCACTCCACGAGGAAAAAAATGTATGGCTTTCTATGGTACCCTTAGAAGATCTGATGTTCTTATACTAACAACAACAATAGATGGAGCATATTCTCAGGAAAAAATACGACATTGAAGCACTTTCATGTAGCTTCTAACTTTTTGGTTGTCTCATAATGTCAGTATGTTTAGAACATCATCACAATAAAATCTCAATCTAGTAATCACCTGAAGGTTACATTCCAGATTGGCAAGAAACTGCTGAATTATTCTATGGTTTATCTTAGTTAATGGTTTTCTTATCTGCTAGCTTCATTCTTTAGGGCTAGATAATTTTTTGCTAATAGATTTGTGGACGTTTTTAAAAGCAGAGTAAGGCAGCGTACAATAGATCCAAGTGGTCTGACCCTTCCCTGGACCCCGCGCATGCTGGAGCTTTGTAGCACCGGGCTGCCCTTTTTTTTATTTGTAGACTTTTTTGAAAATGCTAATAAGTTGCAGATCCACATGCCAGAAATTTTGTGCATTCATTTGAAATTTTGAAATGTATTAGTATTGGAGTTTAGGATACTTTCTTGATGAATGCCTAAATTGAGTTGATTTTATCAAGATCAGTATAATCTCTGCTAGATGAGGAGATTTCAGGAGATTCAATTTGCAGCAAATGTGAAGATGAATTTAAAAAACTCCAAGCTTCAAATATTCCACAAGAATGACAATTTAGTGCATTGGTTTTTGAGCTTGAGACTGCTAACTAATGAAGAAAAAATTCTGAACTATTAAAAATTCCTCCACATCAGACAGTGAAGGGCAACAAGGATTGAATAGAAAGATATATCTTTGGGATTGTAGGATTTTAGTCAGTGATGCAATGAATAAATGCACTAGTTGAACAACCATGTTCTTGATTGGATTAATTTTTCACATGATCAAGAGGTCTGGCTGTTGAAACCTTAAAAAACCATATTTTTAACAACCCATGAAGAACCACATTGGACTGGTGCTCATGCAATTAAAAAAAAACTTTAGCCTTTTGTTGTCATGCTTATAGGATCCAGTATTCATGGCAAGCTATAATGCTTTTTTTTTTGTCTTTTTATGCTTTAATTAATGGTCCTGTGTCAGTATTTAAGTGATTCTGATATGCTTAGCAGTGTATTGACTTGAATTCAACAAGTTTTAGCACCCTGAACTCTAACTAATAGTAATTAGAGTACAAAACTTTTAAATTTTTGAGAAAATTGAAATTTATGTTAACATAGGAGTTAATTTAAGAACCTTTCTGTATATAATTAGGTTTTAATGGTCTTTATTAGTTGCCAACTTTTTTGCTAACTAGTGCCACCGATGAACAGTTGGATTTTGTTATCTTTGAGCTCTTGACTCTAATGCTAAAGGTTCATGTATCAAGCTCATAAGAGCTATCTGGCAGAACTAAAATCGAGTGCCAAAACCAACCTCTAATTGTTCTCTTTGTTTATGATTGAAGCATTTGCTGTTTTCCAAGAACTTCATCGACATAATCTAGAGAACCTTGTATGTCTGTACAGGACTTTGCAAGGTTCCCAGACCCTACTGTGCCTGATGAATTTGGATCTGATTAATTTTCATTTCATATTTGAACAACATGGTTTAAAGCTCATTCAGAGTTTCAGGTTGATCGGAAGTTCATTTAGAATTTCATGTTGTATTTGATGAAGGACTAGTTCAACGGCAGCCTTGTCTTGCTATAATTTTTCATTCTAGTCCTTGATTAGAAACCTAAGAACCTAAACTGTTGCAGTTGCAAGCACAAAAGCCACTCTGTGATACAATCTCACCATGAAGAAGAAAAATAAATTGGGACGCAGGGATGCCAACAGACAATTCCATTTATTTCTGCAGGTACTAAAACCGCCATCTTGATGTTTATTGCTCACTTCTTTATTGGAAATAAGTTGTAATTTTGTACCAAAAGTTTCGGTAAATGTTTATATCGGAGATATATAACAGGAAGAGCTTCTTTCTCAGAAATAACACCTTGTCTATGCCATTGTGAATTCAGGGTTCATCCCGAAAATCCATGCATACTATTGTTGAGGAGCAAATCAAAATTTGTTGATCATGCACATGAATCTTACTTGATGCTCAATGTTTTGTTCTTTTCTGAATCAAATACATGATTAGATAATTTCTGCAATACAACATCTAACGTGCAGCTCCATTACAGCACTGCTGCAGATCAGCTGCATGATTTCATCTTTCCATCAATCAGGCTCAATTTGAAATGTAAATTTGGAGATTGGTTAGCTTTTTGCTGAAATCTTTGCTACATTTATAATTTTCTTTGCTGATTCGTACATTAATTAAAAGATCTGATCGTGTAATGTTTTATTTTTTTTTTGACAAAGGTGACGAGCACCTCCCATTCAAGGGCGTGCATGCGTGACTTCACCTTATAGTTGTGGGGGTTCGAACTTGGGATTGCCCTCACCTTATGGTTGTGGGGATTCGGTACATTAATTAAAAAAATCTGATCCTGTAATATTTGATTCTTGGGAAAATACAAGAAAAAAAGAAAAGAAAATTTTACTGTTGAATTTTCTCTGATTTGCTTATCAATAAATCGTTTGTTTTTCTTCACATAAATTTTTTTCCATTGTATTCTTTATTTTATTTCTCTCTAATTTCCCCTAAATCAATCAAATAAATTATTTTAATTTTGAACTTAATTTTTTTTTATTTAACTAAATTTTATTATCGGATCGGGTTTGAAACACGTCAAACCCGACCCGATATGGATTCACTACAGTGTTTAAATGAGCGGAAGGTGTTTGATTGAATGCCGTGCGTCCGCCATGCGCTGCTCTCTCCCTTCCAGTTTCGTGCTAGACCTGTCCAATGTCCGTCCGCGTTTCTATGAGAACTCGCGCATCACTGAGTTTGGGAGTTCGCGTAGATGGAAGCGCAGCGTTATCACTTCGGTCAGTCCCTCCTTCACACACATCCATGCAGTTTTTGTTTGATAATCCATACCAAAGATTGTAGCTTTTGTGCCTTTTCTCGTCTTTGTGAAGTGTTACGAGAAGCTTCATGTGTTTTGATGGTACATTGGTACTTTGATTGTTTCGAAAAGAAAAAAAAAGTGTTTTTGTTTTATGTAGTTCAGGTGTTTGTAGAATTGTGTCTGAGTGTGCCTAGTGGAAAGAAGAAACCCATCCATGGAATGATTATTCCTTATGTGTTTGTTTTTTATGTAATTTTTGTTATTTTTTGCAAATAAATCTTTGGATACCATTTTCTATCTTAGTTTGGTCACAATTGTTAAAAAAGAGAGTAAAGAAATGGGAAGGCTTTTGGAGAAGATAGAATTCTGATAGTAAGTTTGTTCTAGTTTTTTGTGTAGATCAAATATTTGTAGAATTGCTTCTGTGTCTTCCCAGTCGAATGAAACAAACACATTCGTTAGCATTGTTGTATGAACCCTCCTTATCAGTTTTTCTTCTTTTTATTTTTTAAAAAATAATTCTCTTGTTTTGAATATGACAATGATGTCAGTTTTTGTTTTTTTTTTTGTTTTTTCACAAATATTGTTGAAAAAGAAAAGTAAGCATTTATGAGCATAGAGCACTTAAGAAATATTGAGAAGTGTTTAAAATGGTTTTAGAGAAGACATCTATATTTTATTGCTGACTGCTTTATTTTTGTAATGTTGCTTAAATTTTCTCAGTTATTTGATTATATACTCTGAGCCTTTGTATTAAACTAGATCTCAAGAAGGTCACTAATTCGAATGGTATCTCCAATAGATATTTGTTTATGGTGAAAACTTCATCCTGTAAATGATTGGAGTAATCCACATTATGCATGCCTTTGCTTTTTTAGTAGCAACAAAACAAAATTGTTAATTTTCCTAAATCGAAACAGTAAATCATTCATCAAAAGTGTAAAGCAATGAATGTCTCAAAATTTCCAACAGGAAGGTGTTGCGGGAGATACTATGAAACATGGTAGTTCCTCATTGATCACCAGAAGAATCTCCAGTGCTGATACGCCGCTTGCAGTATGTCCAACTGCTGCTCAACAAGCTCGTGCTCCTCTGCTCGAAGCACTGAAAAGTTCTGCAGAAAAAGATGTTGCCTGTTTTCACTTCCCTGGTCATAACAGGGGGAAAGCTAGTCCAAGATTAATGTCTCAACTCATTCGTCCAGAAACATTTCGGCATGACCTCCCTGAGCTTCCTGAACTCGATGATCTTTTCTCTCCCAAGGGAGTAATCTTAGATGCTCAGAAGCAAGCTGCTGAATTATTTGGATCATTGGAGACATGGTTTCTGGTAGGAGGCACCACTTGCGGAGTCCAGGCATCAATAATGGCCACTTGTTCACCTGGTGAAACACTCGTCCTCGCAAGAAACTCACACATTTCTGCAATTTCTGGTCTGGTTTTATCTGGTGCCATACCGAAATACATCATTCCAGAGTACAATTCTCAGTGGGACATTCCTGGCGGAATCACTGCTTTTCAGGTAGAGAAAGCCATTGAAGAATTGGAGTCAGATGGTAAAACAGCAGCTGCAGTTCTTATCACTTCTCCGACTTATCATGGAATTTGCAGCAATGTGAGTGAGATTGTGAAACTTTGTCACTCAAATCGCATTCCAGTTATAGTTGATGAAGCTCACGGCGCACATTTCAGGTTCCATCCCGAGTTTCCAACCACTGCTCTTGAACAAGGTGCAGACCTTGCAGTACAATCAACTCACAAGGTTCTCAGCTCTCTGACACAATCCTCCATGTTACATATGTCTGGAAATCTTGTTGACAAGGACGCCGTGAGCAGATGCCTTCAAACTCTCCAAAGCTCAAGCCCAAGTTATATCCTTCTCGCATCATTAGATGCTGCAAGAGCTCAGTTAAGCGAGAACCCACATGGCATTTTCAACAAGGCCATGGATTTATCACTTCATGCCAAGAACCAAATTGGCAGAATACCTGGAATTTCAATCCTGAATTTACCAAGCTTCACTTCCAGCTTCCCCGCTATTGATCCTCTTCGCCTGACTCTCGGAGTCTCACAGCTGCAAATATCAGGCTACGCAGCTGATGACATATTAGATCAGAAACTAGATATCTACTCAGAGCTAGCAGGGAGCCAATCGATAACATTTGCAATCAACTTAGGCACTCTCCAGGGAGACATTCAAAGACTTGTTTCAGGGATGAATCACTTATCCGCAACTTTCTATCAGAAAAACAAACAATCTTGCAGAGATGCCAATAATGTTCGTCTACCATTTGATGATATTACCATGAAATTGAGTCCCAGGGAGGCTTTTTTCGCAAAGAAAAGAAAGGTAAACATCATAGAAAGCCTCGGAGAGGTATGCGGAGAGATGGTATGTTCATATCCACCAGGAATTCCAGTTCTAATCCCTGGTGAAGTCATTACTGAAGAAGTTTTATCGTATCTTTTGGATGTTAAGAAGATGGGTGCTGCCATTAGTGGAGCTGCTGATCATGAATTGAACTCCATTGTTGTTTGCAATGTATAGAAACTCTTCATTGATGAACAGCCCAGGGTTGAAAGTGAAAAAAATAAAAAGTTTAATATATAAAAATTAATTTAGAATCTTTAGAGGGTGCGATTTGCAAAAATTCATATCTGGAATTTGGAAACAGTATATAATCCAATATCTATACAGCCTTCGAGATAGAGAGAGAGAGAGCTCCAGCGATGGCGATCGTCGGCGGCGGCGATGGCGGAGGCGAGGTCGAAGGCGGGTACGCGAAGCTGCAAGGAGAGGACTTTGTGTACTATATGCAGGCCTACTCGATCGTGCTGGGGCGTAACACCAAGAAGGCGACCGTCGATGTGGATCTTGCATCCTTGGGCGGTGGCATGAACATCTCTCGGAACCATGCGCGCATCTTCTACGACTTCCCCCGCCGTCGATTCGCGCTTGAGGTCATCGGCAAGAATGGTTGCCTCGTCGAGGGTGTTCTCCACCTTCCTGGCACGGCGCCCGTTAAGCTTGATTCCCAGGATCTCGTCCAGATTGGGGATAAGAAGTTCTACTTTCTTCTTCCGTCCAGATCGGTCTATGGCACCACCTCGATCCCGCATCATTCGATGTCGATGGCGCAGTCGCGGGTGGGGGTGATGGGGTTTACTGTGAAGAAGGGGAGAACGAGGCGGGTAGAGTATGAAGAGGAGGAGGAGGAGGAGGAGGATGAAAAGGGTGATGGGGATGGTGTTGGCTCGGCGAGCGGATGAAGAGGGCGTCGCGGGTGGATGGATTTGGTGGGTATGGCGTGCAATTGAGTAAGCATATCAAGTTGAATCCTTTCTATGTTATTTTGTTATGATTTTTAGTTGCTTTGGTACATGATTGTTTGTTTGAGTTGCAATTGGGGTAGTATTTGCGAAAATGGTCATGGGAATTATTTATGAAAAATTCTTCTGTTTTTTTTTTTTTTTAAGGTTGAACTTTTTGGTTTCTTGTGTTATTTTAGTTGTTGATATTTTGCCCCCCCAACCACACCCCATAACTTCTATGGACTTTGAGGCTTCACTGATTGTCAATTTTGTTGATTTTTCATCATGCTGTATTTGTTTGAATGGATTGAAAATATTATATTAGCAGAGCCTTTTGACCACCTTGGTTGTATATCAATTGCATTCTTTTTGTTATATGAGGCGTCTTTTGGACAATTTATGATGAGTGGAACTTTTCTTTCTAGTGAATTTTCACTGATTGACAATGCTGCCCTGGAGTATCTTATGACTCACATCATAACTTCTTGATGGAGATTTCTTTCTAATAAAAAGTTGTTATAGCTGCATCCATACTTTGTAATTCAAATTATTTTTGTTTCGTATTCTATGGTTGGAATCAGAATGATGTTACTAATATTAGTTATTCTCTTTAGCTTGATGCCATTACTTAGACTACATGTAGAGCTTTCTTCAGTTTGGATGTATTGGTTCTCATAAGCTGGTGTGTTTTTCTAGTAATATAGAACCCAGCCATCCTCATTGTTCTTAAATGGTTCCATGAAAAGAGAATATCTATATTTTTTGTAGCAGCTGTCATTTGAGTATACTGGAGACTCATATTTAATATGGATTTGTTGAAATTATGGCTCAATCTGAATAAATTATTTGGCTATAATTTTTCATATTATAGGACATCATTTGTCTTCTCTGCAGATAAGAAGTCTGACGCAAGATCAAGGGTTGATAGGGAATCAGATAATCATCAGCTCATGCAGTTAGATGAAAAGGATGTTGTTTCATCAGTTGGTACTGTACTCTCTGTTGTGGCCTAGGAGAATGGATGCCATGGTGAAACTACATGCTGAGGTTAGACTTATTAATTTGATGAAGCGATATATCATTGTGGTTATCAGCCAACATATGAAATAATTTAACAATGGTCAGTTATCGACCATATCGTAGTGGTTGTTAGTCAGCATTTGAAATAATTTGACAATGGTATGCTATGAGGTTATTGGTCAGTATTTGAAATAATTTAACAATGGTTTGTTATCTGACATATTGATGTGGTTATTGGTCCGCATTTGAAATTATATAACCATTTCTGTTATTTGGCATTCATATATCAAGCTTGTAGGCTCAGGTTGTGAATATTGTGATCTAACACCTTTTATTTAGTTAAGGGTTTTTACATGTACCTAATCTTCCTCATTTGGGGATAATATTTTGAATTCTTTTTAATTTCATATAAGTCCATGGGATATTCACCCCATGTGCAGATATATCTCTGGTTTAAGAAAATTTCATTAAAGTAGGAAATATTTTTAGCATCCATGTTTTGTTTCCCAAAAATACCCTTATGATTTAAATATTGATTTTGTTGTCCCGTTACATATATAAAGATGATTAGATGTTAGTCGTTTCTCAAATTAGTAAATAGTCAAATTGAAAGAAGTGAACATTTATTAGTTATAATGTTTCATCAGTTTAAGAAGTAAAATTCATTGAGTATGTTAAATCATATATGGCAATGCAAAATTGTTGATGTGAGGGCAATTCGAAAGTAGGGTTTCAAACATTTGATTCCCACCACAAGCATTTGAAACGCGACTCGTCTTTGAAAATCAAACCATTTACTTCTACCCAACAATTCGAGTGTAGGTTATTATATAAGTTAAAGAAAAAGAAAGCAGAAAAAAAATCTTCAATTGTTGCCTTAACATTTGCTAATCATTTCAAGACTTCTAATCCAAGCTTCTTTTCTCGGCTTCTCATCAAGGCTTTCATAGTTCCTTATCCTTAACTCTTTTTCCTTTGCTTCACTTCATTTAAGTCCTTTCATTTTTCACATTCAACTCATATTTTAGGTGGCATTATCGACATATTGTTGTGGTTATTGGTCAACTTTATATAGTAATAGTATGTTATTGAAGATTCATATTTTCAACTTGTAAGCTCAAATTGTGAATCTTGTGGCTTGGCATCGTTTATTTAGATAAGGGTTTATTGAATTCTTTTTAATTGCATACAAGTCCATGGGATCTTCACTCCATTTGTAGATACTTTTCTGGTTTAAGAAAATTTCATTAAAGTAGGAAATATTTTTAGCATCTACAACCTAACACCATTAGTTTAAATTTTTTCCAAAATTGCCCTTATGATTTAACTAATGACTTTCTTGTCACAATACATAAGTAGTGATGATTAGATATTAGTTTTTTCTTGAATTAGTAAAGAGTCAAATTGAAAGAATTGAACATTTATTAGTTCTAAAGTTTCATTAGTTTAAGAAGTAAAATTCATACCGGTATAAATCATATATGGCTGAAGGGGAGTCTTGTTGCAACGGTAAAGTTGTCACCATGTGACCTGGAAGTCACGTCTTCAAAGTCGTGGAAATCTCTTGCAAAAAAAACAGGGTAAGGCTGTGTATAATAAACCCAAGTGGTCCGACCCTTCCTTGGATCCTGCTTACAGTGGGAGCTTTGTAGCACCGGACTATCCTTTCTTATAAATCATATATGACAATGTAAAAGTGTTGAGCCTTAAGGCCCCCTTACTTCACTGAACTGATTCACGCAAGCCCAAACCTGCTGAGCTAGCTAAGTTTTCCTTTACGAGATCTCGGCTCTTCGGTTAGCGTCGGGGGAGCTGTTTATTGTTTATATTGGCTTACTTTCCTCCAGCATGAAAGGGGGTTGAGCGGTGCGCATTCCATTACGCGTTCAGTTGGCTTTCATCTGGTAATTGAAAATTGGTGATGATAGCAGTTCTAAACTAGGGTTTCAAACTTTTGATTCACACCACAACTATTTGAAACGTGTCCCGTCTTCAAAAATCAAACCATTTATTTCTACCCAACAATTTGAGTGTAGGTAAGCAACTTTTACGAGGATAGTTGGCTATCATACTTCCTCTCAAAATAAATGATCGCAGGATTGAAACATGCCTCTACTAAATAAAAAGTGGTTTGTCTGCATTTATCAAAAAAAACAATTCGATTGAAATTTATTTTGTAAGTTAAAGAAGAAAGCGGAAAAAAATCTTAGATTGTTACCTAACTATTTACATATCATTTCAATTACGAGTCCAATCATTCTTCCTTTACTTCTCATTAAACCTTTCCCATTTCTTCTTCCGTCACTTCTCTTCATTCAAACCATTTCATATTTTGTGTTCAATTGGTATTTGGGGGGCATTATCAATATTTTACACATCTAGTTAAAGCTAATCCAGGAGTGACCATTAGTAGGAAGCTTTAATTGACAATAGGAAGATATTTGCATTAATGGCCAAGATTACAGGGAGGAATACGCGTAAAATCTACTAGTTAAGTGTACCATATTTCTATCCATTACTAAGGTGGATCAACTTCTGGGAATCCCAAAAGCGTTTTTTTTATAAGTTAAGCGTTTCTGGGAAAAAAAAATGTTTGTATTCGATTTTCCGGAGAAGCTGTAAAAAAAAAGGTTGAAAAATGGCATTTTTAAGAAGATGGTGATTTGAAGCTTTGAAAAAAAAAAGCATTTTTCAAAAACTGTTTTGGGATCATATAATTATCAAAACACCCTTATAAAAACAAAGAAAGACAAGGGTTTAGGGTTTTGGGATCATACAATTACCAAAACACCTTTATGATCATACAATTACCAAAACTTCCCAACTATAAAAGTACTTCTAAATTTACATATCCATAACATAAAATATACATAAGTCCTTAACTCACTTTGAAAAGCCCTTTTGCCAAAAGTTCTTCTATCAAACTGAAAAAAGCATTTTTTTCATAAGCCAATCCAAATGAGGCCTAAATTAGGTCATAATCATTGGGAGTGGTAAAAAATCAAACAATTCATGAGCAGCTCGAGTTCAACTCAAATGAACCCCTGAATTTGACTCAATTATATAGAAGGCAAGTCGAACTTAAGCTTGAAATTCAATCTCGAATTAAATTTGAGCGAGATTCCAATTTAGGATGGCTTGTTCGAGTTGGCTCGAAACCTTATTAAGGTATATAATATGTTGGTTCAGAATATGGTTTTGATTCTGGTTTTGATCCAACGATTGGATTTGTTTGATTGTGCTGGACTAAATTAGGAGGAAAACGAATCAAAATCGAAATGAAGAACAAAGAACACCAAATTTACGTGGAAAACCCCATGAAATCAAGGAAAAAACCACGGTTCCCAGTGAGGGATTCAATCCACTATGCATCTTTGAGTTCACAATGAGATAGAATTTGATCTGGGGAGAGAAAGAAAGAAATGGAAAAAACTTCAAATGGATGATTCTCCAGAGAGGTAGAGTTTTGGTGCTTAAGACTTGGAATCGTTCAAATGACTCCTCTCTCCTGTCTTTTATAGGTCAACAACTTGGCGCCCAAGTTTCATATTTCTCCACGTCCTAGACAGGTTGGCTCCAGCTAAGCTCCAGCTCGATGTCAGCTAGATGCCAGCTGAACAACAGCTGGAAGTTCTTCTAGAAGACCAGCCCGATGACAACTGAAAGTTCTTCTAGAAGGCCAGCTCGATGACAGCTGGAAATCCTTCTAGAAGACTATTTGAACATCCGGAAGTCTTTTGAAATCCTTTCCTTATGAAGGACCCAGTAGCAGCTGGGCTTAAAATGACTGAACATCGGACGAACTGCCTTAGATTTAAGAGTGGATGAACTGTGAAAGACCAAAGAGCGGGCGTTCTTCTAGAAGCTGAATGTTGCTGAATGAGAAATAAACCACTAATAGCCGAACTATTGGAGGCTTCTCGGAGTCTTATTTCTTATAATGCCGAACGTCGACCGATCAACAGGTTAAGAGAGTCTTGGATCCACATAGAGAAGGTTTCATGGTCCTGGCATGTGGCTGTTCGGATAGAGGCCATGTGTCTCCCCATTTTCACCCCTATCATGATATATAAACTAAATATATACATTAAATTTGTAACATAAAACCAAAAAATGGTTAGGGCTCCCTTTGGTGTGGGTTTGGGATCAATTCCCAACCATTGCAAGTGTTTTTTCTTTACTTTTTAACATTTGGGCTTACACCTCCTACAAGCCTTAAGCTCATTAGTAAATGGGCTTTCAAGTGGAGTTGGGCCAGAACTGAGCTACACGAGCTCAGCTCGAATTAAAATGAGTGAAGCTCAAGCTCGGTTCGAACTTGAGCCGAGCTCGGTTTAAAATCTTTTGAGCCAAACTCAAGCCAAGCTGCTCATTGTCACCCTTAATAGTCACTTAACAGTTTTAGAGACATTGATTTAACTAACCAAACAGATTGATCTTTTTTGGTCATAATCAATTTTTTTTGTCATGTAGTTTATTTAATCAAACTTTCCAAACCGACTAAAGCACACTATATTTTCTTGATGGATTATTATGTTATTGCTAAATCTAACAAGTTTTATGCTCTCGAAACAGCTCATCAAACAATATGACAATGCATGGCATCACAACATTGTGAGGAAATACCTCACATCGGAGGACTGACCCCCAAATGAACCTGAAGGCAAGCCATGGCTGGGACTGCTGACACTGCTGAGAAAATATCCCAAACACTTTGTGATCAACACCAGATCAAAAGGGAGGGTGCAATTGGAGTTTGTCTCTTTAGTTTCCTTGCTCTCTTAACGACAAGGCCTCTGGACTGGAAAAAAGCACATCATCCTGTGGACGTGTTCAGCTAACCTAACAGTGCAAGCTCATCACCACAGCTTGTTAATTTCTAGGTCAGCACCTTTCTTTTTCTTTCATGCGTTGCACCTCTACTGTTTACATCATTGTGCTTCAAACTTGAGAATGTTGTGAAAGCTCCGTAGTAAACTATTTGTACAGAGTGGTGAATGTTGTTTTTGGCCCCCTTCCATTTGTTATTTGTAGAGAGTGGTCAATGTTGTGTAAGCTCCATAGTAAACTGCATAGCAAACTGTTTGTACAGATTGGTGAATGTTGTTTTGGCCCTCCTTCCATTTGTTATTTGTATAGAACAGTCAATGTTGTGAAAGCTTCTATTAAAAACTGTATAGTGGTGAATGTTGTTTTGGCCCCTTCCATTTGTTATTTGCATATAGCGGTGAATGTTGTGAAAGCTACATTGTCCAACCTCACATCCAAGTTCAAGTTAACATTTGCCAAATGGGGGAGAAATTTGCTCTTCTTTACTATGTTTTAGTAATAATGCTAGCATTTTTTAGAATTCGTATATATATACATAGCAATTTTTATCATTGCAAATTAAATGTACTTGTGTTTATTATACTATGTGTTTGTGTTTAAAGTTCACTCTTTTATTGTTAGGTTATCCTTTTATATTAGTAATGACAAACAATATTGTTCTTGTATTAATATAGTGGGAAGGGAAATTTATGATAAATGATGGAAACCGCCATCCAAGGGTTATACTTGACGTAGAAAGCACACATTCACATTTAGTTTCCAAAATTTATCAAATGACAACTCTATTCAATTAATATGTAGATGATTGATCAGTAATATCTCTTATAAGAGTATTGATATTACTGATGATAACTCAACCAAAGCTTTACTCTCTTTATATAAAAGAGGTTATACGATCTAGTCGTTTATTGATATAGGTGCGCCACATCATTCACAAAATGTTGAAGATGTTTTAATTAGTCATAATCCGATTAGAGTTTCAAATGATAATGTTCTTATGAACCTATATACTACAAGTGATGGCTTCCACACAAGCAGTTCTTTGATGCATTAGTAATTTTCTGAAGCACATCACACATCACAAGTGGCTGAAGACTATTCTGACAAACTATTCCGACAAACTATGGAACCACAAGGGTAATATTTAAATTGTTGCTCAAAATTTAATATTTATGTTATATTGAGATTAATTTACTAAATATATAATTATTTGATGCAGGATTTCTTTTAATCAGACGACATATTGCTCCATATGAACTATCGGATCTAGTCAATCAACATAGTACAAAGAACTAAGTGGTGATCCTTTAAATGCTACACAAATATAATATCTTAACTAAGAGGTGATGATGTTCATGATGAATGTATCCAAAATGGCAACATAAATAATGAATAAGTCGAATTAGAAGAGATTTCATATGTCATCGATTATAGTATTTTGAGAGTTAGTTTCATTGAATTATTACTTGTTCACTTATAAATAAGAGTAGTTCTTCTTTGTTGAAAACTGAAGGCATTTAAAAATATTTATGTTATTTTAATAATTATTAATTTAATAATATTATTTGTGAATAGTGAGAATAGAGAAGTTAGATAGGCACGATTTTGTTACGGATGTATCATCCACTAATGTACCTACGATGTACCTTCCACTGTTGGATGACATATCTAATATCAAGACGTATGCATGGGGAGCCGCTGTGCTTGCTCAGCTGATGAGCTCAATTAGGCTCTGGCATAAGGAGTCTAGCAAAAAAGGGATTTACCATTTTTGGATGCTCATTCATCCTCCAAGTATATTCTGTTTTAGTGCTCAAATAATATGATTTACTGTTACTTTGAATATAACACTTAATATCTTTTCTACTTTTTTAGATTATTTTATTGGAGCAGCTGAAGGAACTACCACAGCTTCTGCATGTTTGTGCTTTTGAGCTACCAGACACTTCTCCACTTATTGTTGGCTGGTCAAACCTTCTGAAGGACAAAAAATTTGACACAAGTAAGCATGAAACTGTGGTTAATTTCTTAAAGTTTTTTGATAAGCTAAATGAGGAGAATGTAAGTCTTGCAATTATTACATTTGTTTTTAAGTGTATTCCCATATTTGTTTTTATTCTTATGGTTGTATGTTTGAATGCAGTTCAACTATCATCCCTATGATAGACTGCTGAAATTATTGTCTGCTGAGGACAAGGAACAATTGAAGGTACAATATTCATGAGTTGCTAATTTCCTATTAGAAGGTTTGGTTTTCTAATTTTGTTCTTCTATATTTTCAATAAATTTCTTCCACTTTTGTTCTTCACTAGGTCTCTTATTATTGCACTGCCAGTGTTGTGCTACAGCCATGTAGCATTTAATAGGCCGGACAAGTGCACGAGACAATTGAGGGTGAGGATATAAAGTTCAATACCAGTGGTGGTTGATAAACTGGTATTGAAAAGAGAAATCCTCAAGAGATTCAACAGTACAAGTAAACGGGATCTCACGAAAGATTCTCGATATATGGATTATATTTCTCTTTGGGAAAATAGATTTGATCATGAGATGACCCGTGAACTTGAGGAGCCCTCTGATTCTCCATATAATACAAACGAGGTACTCCTTTTATGACTGTAAATTGTTGCACAAAATTTTTTATAGAATTTTTTTTCATATTAACTAAATTTAGTGCATGCATTGCCTTGTAGGATAATAGGAATTTTGTTGCGGAGCACTCTTCTAGGGAGCATTTTGATTCCCATACTGATTGTCTTATTCCTTCCTCCCCCATCAGAGAGACTTTATTCCAGTTCAATTACAAAGAACAGGTTTAAAAGCCCCTATTTTGTGTTGACAGCTTAGATCATTTTCTTCCATTTAGTGTTCGACATTTTTTGCCTTTTAGTTTTAGCAAATGTTGCATGCATTTCTTGCAGGAGGCTTCTGTCTATGATACAGGAATTGAAGAGCAGAATAATAAAGAAAATGAAGAACGACCAAAACGGATATTACATACTCGTTCTACATTGGACCCTGCTGTATATGTAGTTGGAACTGTGATAAGGAAAATTAGAAAGTATAGATAGACATTGCCAGAAAAATGTACCTTTGAACTTAATTATTCAATTTATAATAAATGAATTTGTTTATGGAAACAGCTTCAAGGCTCAATAAATTAGTCTCATAGTTGCCATATTTGTTTCCAGGAGGGTATTTTGCTAATTTAGCCGTGTGGTGTTGTTATTTAGTGTAACAATTGTAATGGATCATGTATAACAACAAAGGAATTGAGAAAGAAAAGGATGCAGAGGCTACAACAACTACTAAGTCTTAATCCCATACTAGATGGGGTCGGTTATATAGATTCTCTGTTTTCATGTCGCTCTCAAATATGAAATAAAATAAAATAAAAAAATGAAATAAACTGAAATAAAATAAAAAATAAAAATACATAAATAAATAATAATAACGACATATAATTCTATGAAAGATTGGGATGCAGAGGCTGCTGGAAAGAAATACAGTAATAGCTCTTTTCTTTACCAAAAAGAAAAAAATGATTCAGGACTACTTTAATGTGCTTAATTGTTGCATTGTAATGATTCAGGGGTACTTTAATGTGCTTAATCATCGCATCGTAATGACTCAGGATTACTGTAATATATATATAATTTGCTTTTGGGAACATTGGCTTCTTTTGTTGAAGTTATTGCCATGCTTGGTAAAGTTAAGGTGACATGTGTTAAAGTTACAACGGTGCTTGTTAAAGTTCAAGTGATGTGTTATAAAGTTGCAGCGATACTAGTTACAGTTAAGGCAATGTCTGTTAAAGCTCAGGTGATGTGTATTAGAGTTAAGGGTTGTCGTGCGGTCCATTTCACTGGCTTGGTGATAGCTTGCTTAACAAATCTCGTTTCAATTTGCTTTGCGGCATCGTTTTACTTGATAAGTTTCTTACAAAATCACTCTTTCAGGATATTTTTTATTAGGTGTTTTCAAATTTTTTTCTCTATGTATTTAAAATTAAATAAAAGTTTCTTATTTAATTGAAGAAGACTTGAACTATGTTGAGCATGACTTGAAGGATTAATTCTTGCTTGATTGATAACAACATGAACTGTGCAATAACAGGAATTTCTACAGTAATAACAGGCAAGGCACTCTGCTGTATTTTTTCCAGCAGCATCTACTTTTTTTTCTTTCTCAATTCCTTTGTTGTTATACATGATCCATTACATTTGTTACATTAAATAACAATACCACATGGATAAATTACCAAAATACCCTCCTGACCATCATGTACCGCTGTAACGTTAACACACATCACCTGAACTTTAACAAGAAACGCTGTAAATTAACTTCAACAAACATCACATTAACTTCAACAAAAGTAGCCAACTGTTCCCAAAAGAAAATTTTATATACATTACAGTAACCCTTTCAATTTGTAATAGTATGAAGAAGGTCAGGTGGAAGCATTTTCACAACATCGGCACAAGCATTTTCCCAAAATAATTGAAATTCTGCCTTCATGCCATCCACAAGAAGATCTAAACACCGTTGTTTATTATATAGATGTGCACTCTCTTCCAGACATTTGTCACTAGCATTAACACATTTTTTGCGGCTGTCGATCTGTTCATGAAACAATAAAATGTGTGATCAACAGACAATTTAAGATACTATAGACCCAATTATAAAGTTTGCATATTACCATATCAAGACACTCAGCAGCAGCACTGTTGCAATTTTCGCAGCTGGTGATCTGTTTACAAAATAATAATAACAAATAAATAAATTATATGAATCAACAGAAAATTTCACATGCAATGGATTCAATTATAAAGTTTGTATATTACCTTCGAAGCAGGAAAATTACGCAACTCTTCCCTTAATTTATGCAGTGACCTTGTGTCACTTTTGTTGTATCTCAAAATCAAAACCTTAGAAGTTAAATCATTCCTACTGCATCTCAATTCAAGCCTCTCCAAAGCCAGTGCCTGTCAAAAGACACAAAAGAAGAAAAGAAAAATAAGTTGCATATGTTAGCAAAATTCTTGGCCCAAAATAAAATTTCAAAATAATTTTACTCTCACCTCCAGTAGCGGCACGCAACCTTTCAGATAAATGTGCTTATAAGTCTCCGAATCGTTTTGAGCTTTGGCAATGGATTTAAGAGAATGCAAAAGGTACTTGTATATAGCCTGTCCCCACCCACGACGCCAAAAATCATCCATAGAGTCCATATATTTCAATGGCCAGAAGGACATAGCTGAATCATTATTGGCGAAAAAATATACATTGAACATGTATAGGATGCACAATTTTAGAAAGTCTTCCTCCCACTCATCCCCTTCTGTTTTAAATTCCCTCAACAGTTCAATGACTTTTGTCCTTCGCAACTCATGGAGCTTTAGTTGAGGAAAATACTTGTGCAAAAACATAGGAGGCTTTCTCTTTGTACCCACCTCAACAGGTTTACCAAAATACGGAAGACCGAGACACCTTTGCACCTCCTCTACACAAAATGAGATGCGAGAATTTCCAATTTTGAAACTTTCGGTACTTTCATCAAAATTTTCAATCAATGCTTGAACAAAACCCAAACTAATAAAACGTTTGGGCAGGTCTGTATAAGGCTTAAAAATGGTCTGCTCCAAAATTTTCTTCTTCGTGTCATCAGCTTTAAGCACTTCCATGAGGGAATACATGTCGGAAATGCTGCACCTAGTTGCCACAGCACACTTTTCACCCTTTTTCTTCGGCCTTTCCCATTCACTTGAGTTCTTCGACTTCCTCTTCATACTCTCCAATACTATTGATGTCAACCATTTAAATTGACAAGGAAAAACATGTCAAATGTTATATACAAAGACGAAAAGAAAAAATATCTACCGATAATTATATTATAGTGTTGGAAACACTTCAGTGCATCAAGAACAGTATTCATTAGACAAAAACAATACTCAATTAGTTTACTTTCAAGAACTTATAGAAAAACAGAACTAAACAAAAACAGAGGTTTTGTTATCATCTCGCACCAAGAACAAACACCCATTAATTTAGATTGGAATCACAAACTTACATTTGTCCCACCAAAAATTAACACAGAAAGTGTGAGTGTTTCGAAAGCTAGATGTTAGGATTAATGCAGTAATAAAATCAATCACTATGAAATGGTTCAAAAGCTTGATGTTAGGAATTAATGACATGTTCTTTTCCACTCAAAAAACTTTATTAATACAAATGATTCATAAAGGCATAACTCCAAAACTCTCTTCATACAAATGATTCTTAAAACACAATATATTGGAATCTTTATACTATAAAAAATTAACACAAAAACAGAAAATATAAAATGGAGAAGAACCAAACCCTAGCTGGTGGAGAAGATCCAAACAAGGGAAGAGAACCAAGAAGCGGCAACGAAGCGGTGGAGGAAGGACAGTGGTTGTGCTTACCAATGGAGAGAGAGAGGAAATTGAAAGGACCCTGAGCTCATTTCGTCAGAATTATGAATCATTTGTTCAAACTTGAGAGTGATTATTCTATGGGACCGGTCTTACATGAGATTGACGATCACAGCCATAGATTTGTCTCGAATTTAAACAAAAATCTTATCTTGAGGCAGATATATGACTATGATTACTGGTCTCATGTAAGACTGGTCCCATAGAATCTTACAATTAAAGAGGAAATTGAAAGGACCCTGAGCTCATTTTGTCATAATTATAAATCATTTGTTCAAAATTGAGAGTGATTATTCTATGGGACCGATCTTACATGAAACTGACAATCACAGCCATAGATTTGTCTTGAAATTAAACAAAAATCTTATCTCGAGGCACAGATATATGACTATGATTATTGGTCTCATGTGAGACTGGTCCCATAGAATCTTGAAAATAATTATGTTATTTTAATAATAATATTATTTTAAAAAAATAATCTTAAAAAGTATAATATATAAGAATTAATTTAGAATCTTCAGAGGGTGCGATTTGCAAAAATCCACAGCATATAATCCAACGCCTTTGCCTTTGCGGCCTAGAGAGAGAGAGAGAGAGAGCTCCAGCAATGGCGATCGTCGGCGGCGGCGCTGGCTCTGGCGGAGGAGAGGTCGAAGCGGGGTTCGCGAAGCTGCAAGGCGAGGACTTCGAGTACTACATGCAGACCTACTCGATCGTGCTGGGGCGTAACAGCAAGAAGGCGACCGTCGATGTCGACCTCGCATCCTTGGGCGGCGGGATGAACATCTCTCGGAACCATGCGCGCATCTTCTACGACTTCCCCCGCCGTCGCTTCGCCCTCGAGATAATCGGCAAGAATGGTTGCCTCGTCGAGGGTGTTCTCCACCTTCCTGGCACGGCGCCCGTTAAGCTTGATTCCCAGGATCTCCTCCAGATCGGGGATAAGAAGTTTTACTTTCTTCTTCCGTCCAGATCGATCTTCGCCACCACCCCTATCCCGCGTCATTCGATGTCGATGATTTCGGCGCAGTCGCGGGTGGGGACGATGGGGTTTATTGTGAAGAAGGGGAGAGCGAGGCGGGCGGAGTATGAGGAGGAGGAGGAGGATGAGGGGGATGAAGAGGATGATGAGGATGGTGTTGGATCAGCGAAGCGGATGAAGAGGGCGGCGCAGGTGGACGGATTTGGTGGGTATGGCGTGCAATTGGGTGAGCATATCAAATGAAATCCTTTCTATGTCCTTTTGTTATGATTTTTAGTTCCTTTGGTACGTGATTGTTTGTTTGAGATGCAATTGGGGCAGTATTGCTAAAATGCTCATGGAATTATTTAAGAAAATTTCTTCTGGAGGTTTTTGTAAAGGTTGAACATTTTGGTTTCTTGTGTTATTTTCGTTGTTGATTTTACTCCTCCATTGGTGAAGTTTTCTCTATGGACTTTGAGGCTTCATTGATTGTAAATTTTGTTGTTTTTCATGATGCTGTATTTGTTTGAATGGATTGAAGAGATTATATTAGCAGAACCTTTGGATCACCTTGGTTGTATATCAATTGCATTCTTTTTGTTATATTTTTTGCTTTTTAACATTAGCAGTTTTTGGTTTGTCTAATGATTATACTTGTCTTCTGATTTAGTGTGTCTAAGACCATTCTGTGCTTATCTGATTGACCCATTATTTCATTTGAAAATCTTTTTGATCCTTGGGTTATTAAACTGTGCATTGGATGTGGTCAGTAGAGTCTCAGGTATCTAGTGAAATTGAAAGGCTATCTTGCATTTGTGATTGAAATTATGGAAAGATTAACTTCCACAAAGTGCTGTTTTCTCGTTCTTGGGGCTTTGTTAACCGTGGTGATAGATATTTTTTCCTTATCTTCTGGGTCTAGAGGCTAGCCTGAAGGGGGTGAGGACCATGATTAATTTTCTAGTATTATATTGTTGATGGAAATATTGGTTGTGGGGGCATTTGAAGTCGCAATCCTTGTATTGCAAGTTGGAACCTTTAAGTATATTCTCTTTTTTTTTTTTTTTAAAGTCAATCTTTTTTCTAAATGTGCTTGATATTTTGATTGATAAGGGTGTTTATTTGGAAGCTAATTGATAAATTTTTATTGATTGTCCTTGTCTGACAAAAAAAGTGACCTTTATCCTTTTGAGTTCATATTGAAGGTTTATCTTCTATATTTCTATATATTAGATTGTGCCAGTTTCAAATGTGGCTCCAAAATTAATTCTCTGTTTTTCAAGCAGATGTTTACTCAAATAGCTGTTCAGATCATTGGAAATTTAGAATGGGAATACATGATAGCTTCATTGGGTGTTTTTTTTAATGTAATGTTCAATTTTCCATATAAAGTGGGACCATACTGATTTAAACCTTTTGTAAGCATGCTCAAATAATTGATTGAAGTGCAAAGCATAATATTGAGTGAAAATTCCATCAAATTTCCTTGCGAGGTAGGGTTAACACTCGGCAGGCATTGGCCACATCTCTCTTGATGCTTAACTAATTAGTCAGCACAAGGATGTAAGAAATTGCAAGCCCATTAGCCACCTCTGAATATTCTTGAGAGTAATCATTTTGTCTCCAACTAATCGAAACTTCAAATTTGGTGTCTTTTTTGGTAAGTCCCAATATAATAAAGTTGGGTCCTTTGGAACGGGATCTCAACTTTCCTTAATCTCCAGCTATGCCCATAAGAGGTACCTTTTGGACAGTTAATGATGAGTGGAACTTTTCTTTCTAGTGAAATTTCACTGACTGACAATACTGCTCTGGAGTATCATATGATTCTCATCATAACTTCTTGACAGAGACTTCTTTCTAATAAAAAGTTGTTATAGCTGCATCCATACTTGTAATGCAAATTATTTTTTGTTTCGTATTCTATGGTTGAAATTTGAATGTTGTTATTGATAGTAGTAATTCTCTTTAGCCTGATCCTATTTCTTAGGCTTCATGTATAGATTTCTTTAGCTTGGATGCTTCGGTTCTCTTAAGCTGGTGTGTTTTGCTAGTAATATAACTCCAACTACCCTTCCACGAAAAAAGAATCTATGTCTATGTTTTCTGTAGTAACTGTCATATGAGTAAACTGCAGGCTCATATTTAGTATGGATTTGTTGAAATTATGGCTCAATCTGAATAAATTATTTTGCTAGAATTTTTCATACTATAGCACAAAATCATTTTCCTCTTCTGCAGATAAGAAGTCGGATACAAGGTCAAGGATTGACAGGGAATCAGATAATCAGCAGCTCTTGCAGTTAGAAGAAAAAGATGTTGTTTCATCAGTTGCTACTGTACTGTCTGATCTTTGTGGCCCAGGAGAATGGATGCCCATGGTGAAACTCCATGCAGAGGTCAGATTTATTAATTTGATGAAGGGTTATATTATTGTGGTTATTGGTCAGCATTTGAAATAATTTAACAATGGTCAGTTATCTGACATTTTGATGTGGTTATTGGTCACCATTTGAAATAATTTGACAATGGTCTGTTATGTGGCATATTGTTGTGGTTATTGGGCAACATTTGAAATAATTTAACAATAGTCTGTTATCTGACATATTGTTGGGGTTATTGGTCTGCTTTGAATAAATATAACAATGGCTTGGTATCCAACATTTGTATATTGAACTTGTAGGCTCAGGTTGTGAATCTTGTGACTTGTCATCATTTATTAGTTAAGGGTTTTTACATATACCTAATATTCCTTGTTTGTGGATAATTTTTGAATTCTTTTTTATTGCATAGAAGTCCGTGGGATCTTCACCCCCATTTATAGATACTTCTATGGTTTAAGAAAATTTCATTAAAGTATGAAATATTTTTAGCATCTACAGCCAAACATTGTTAGTTTGATTTTTCCCCCAAAAATGCCCTTATGATTTAAATAATGAGTTTATTGTCCTTATACATAGGCAGAGATGATTAGATATTAGCCTTTTCTCAGATTAGTAAAGAGTCAAATTGAAAGAATTGAACATTTATTAGTTCTAAAGTTTCATCAGTTCAAGTAAAATTCATAACAGCATATGAAATCATAAATGGCAATATAAAATTGTTAATGATGATAGCAATTCGAAACTAGGGTTTCAAACTTTTGATTCGTAATGCAAGCATTTGAAACATGACTCATCTTTGAAAATCAAACCATTTACTTCTACCCAACAATTCGAGTGTGGGTTATTTCGTAAGTTAAAGAAAAAGAAAGCAAAAAAATAATCTTCAATTGTTACCTTAACATTTGCAGATCATTTCAAGACTTCGAATCCAAGCTTCCTTTCTTTGCTTCTCATCAAGTCTTTCCCATTTCTTTCTCCTTAACTCTTCATACTTTGCTTCTCTTCATTCAAGTCATTTCATGTTTCATGTTCAACACTTATTTTAGGGGCATTATCGATATTTTATACCTAGTTAAAGCTAATCCATGGTTAACCATTGGTTGGAAGCTTTAATTGACAATAGGAAGGTATTTACATTAATGACAGAGAATATGGAGAGGAATATGCAAAAAAATCTACTGGTTAAACATGCCATATTTCCAGGCATTACTAAATTAGATCATAATCACTTAACATTTTTCGAGACATTGATTTAAATAACCAAACAGATTGACCTTTTTTTGTCATAACTGATTTTTTTTCATGTAGTTTATTTAAACAAACTTTCCAAACCAACCAAAGCACACCATATTTTCCTGATGGACTATTGTGCTGTTTCTAAATCTAACACAAGTTTTATGCTCTCGAAACAGCTCGTCGAACAATACGGCAATGTATGGCATCACAGCAGGGTGAGAAAATATCTCACATCAGAGGACTGGCCCCCAAATGAAACCGAAGGCAAGCCATGGTTGGGGCTGCTGACACTGCTGAGAAAATACCCCGAACACTTTGTGATCAACACGAGATCAAAAGGGAGGGTGACATTGGAGTTCGTCTCTTTAGTTTCCTTGCTCTCTTAAAGACGAATCTTCTAGACCAGAAAAAACCACATCATCTTATGGATATGCCCAGCTATACCCTAACTGTGCAAGCTCATCCCACAGCTTGTTAATTTTTAGGTCAGCAACTTTCTTTTTCTTTCATGCATTGCACCTCTACTGTATCCATCTTTATGCTTCAAACTCGAGCAAGTAGTGAAAGCTCCATAGTAAACTGTTTGTACAGAGTGGTGAATGTTGTTAATCTTATTTTGCACCCCTTCCACTTGTTATTTGGTTCAAGTTTTTGGATATAGAGGACGCAGCAGAAAAGAAAAAAGAAACTTTATTTTTGTCCGGTTAGTTTGATTATCCATATCGTCTTACCTCAATCAGGTCTATGTTGTTCATCTTGTTTGCCCCCTTCTATTTGTTATTTAGTGTTGAGTGTTAGGATACAGGGAGGACAGTGGAAAGGTCTGAGATTATCCACAATGTTTTACCTCAATCAGGACTGTGGACAGTATTGGTGAGCTGAGTGATGCTATGTACACTTTAGATTTCTCACCTTGAAATGTGATGTACATTCAGAAAAAATATTATTTAGTTGGAAAGAAGGGGAGCTTTGGCGCACTGGTCAAATCGTCACCATGTGATCCGGAGGTCATGAGTTTGTTTCATGAAAACAACTTTTTGTGAAAAAAAGAGTGTGTAGAAATAATATTATGGGAAAGTTTGATTTTTTTTTCACTCAAAATCTTAGTTTTATTTGTCTATTTGTTTATTTATTTAGAGTAAATTTCTCACCAATTCTTCACATTTTTATTTGGATAATATCATCACTGGTTTTATATATTTAAAAAAAAATTCTCTTTATTTTATCTCTCTATTACAAGAAAAATAAAAATAAATAAATAAATATCCTTTATATCATTCGTATGTCATGTCATCGACATATCAACGTTAGGGGTCAAATGTAACAAAATACGCAATACATTGAGACAAAATATGCACATGCGGCCGGCCTGATTCTAACACCCCTCTATATATATATATATATATATATATATATATATATATATATAGAGAGAGAGAGAGAGAGAGAGAGAGAGAGAGAGAGATTTTTTTTTTTTGTGAAAAAAATCATGCTTTAGTTCAGCAGAAAGAAAATAATGCTTCAAAAGCATTTATCATAATACAATTTAGTTTTATAAATACAATTTTTAAGGGTGTTTCTGATAATAACCGAAATAACACCAGAGCCAAGCCAGGGACCAAATGGAAATATAAAAAATTGAAGGGACTAATAAGGAGTAAACAAATTTTCCCTTAAAATATTTACAAGAGTTTGAACTTTGAAGTAATATCTAGAAAAAAAAATTTAATTGCCTAAAAAATCCCAAGATATTAACAAAGCCAACAGTACCATGCCCTAATTGAGGCCCCTTTTTATGATAGGAAAAAAAAAGATCAATGAAAAAAATAGCATTTCCTATGGGTATATGAAGTTTAGGGTTAGCAATGCTTTTGGCATCTAAAATTTACCAAATCATCAACCACTGTTTCCAGGCTCCATGTTGCTAATCAGCTTCTTCCCTCTCCCAGCACCATGCCTTCTCTGGTGTTCTATAAGGCCAAAATAATATATATATTTAAATATAAAAATTGTATAAGTAACCAATTGAAACAATCAAACAGGTAAGCAAAACATATGATTAATGATTTATACAATTAAGAAGTTTTTCAATTACTTTTATTGGAAATAGAGCTTCTCGTCATCTCCAAGTATTCTTCCCACTTGTATTTGCTCAGTTCCTGCATCTCCTCCATTGAGAGTTCGAAGTTCGGTTGTCTACCGCAGATATATGCTGCTCTGTGGAAGAGAAGCAAATTTTCAGTAGTTCGAAATGTAATTCAAAATGAGTAGGAGGTCAGCAATGAAGAATCAAGAATTATGCGAATATTGTACATAGGACTGTCAATGGACACTCCTTGGATCATGTGAAACCCCTGCTTGATCATGTCTACTGATTCAAATCCCTTATGATTCTTTTCATGTTACATTGCTGGTTTTTCGACGGAGGATGGCAACTGATGTTACAATCAAATGGCAATTCTTTCATTGCATCATTTCTATTGTGTGTGATAATCGGTGGATTGTACCTGTCATATAACTTTGCTGCCTCTTCTTGTGTTTCGACAGTGCCCAAGTGGATTTGTTTCTTATCGACTTTTATGGCTGCTTGCCATTTTGTGTTCTTGAAGTAAACACCCCTCATTATAGGTGGCTCTTGATCTTTATGCCGCTTTCTCCTATACTGTTTTCTGTATTTGATTTGTTTATCTACAAGAAACAACAGCACTTAGATAATGATAATGGTAAAAGCCTTAACTTGTTATCCATCCAGATGCTGATAAAAATAAATAAATAAATAAAGTCAGCATATGATTTTAGTTTTTGCAACACAGTCAACAATATCTTTGTCTTAAATAGATGGACCAACAAATGCTTTAATGAACAATGAAAGAAAAGTTACAAAAACTAACAGGAAAAAAAATGCACAAATCGATGAAGAAGCAGAAGAAGAATATTTTGAACCAGATAAAACAAGTTTTGTAAAAGAATAACCAGTGATAGACATTTGTAATAAACAATCAACATAACAGATCAGCATTTCAGTTTAGTGTTGTCACTCTTGATTATTACTGACAAAATTGGATAGGAAGTCTAAAGAGGTGCATCAAAGTATACGTTGTAGAATGGAGAATACATGAAATAATTATTCAAATAAGACTCATCCTGTTTCAGGGATTTAAAAGCTGGTAACCTGGAAAGCTATGCTCAGGATCTTCCTTCATAGATGTAGAACCAGACAGACTTGCAGATTCTGGTGATTCTTCAGAAATTTGTATCTGTGGCAGTGCATTTCATGATATAGTTATTGGAGGTGAAATAAAAGCATCTAACTGTCAGAAACACATTTTTGCTATAATGTAATCTTATTGTCAGCAAACTCTGAATAATGTAGGAAGGTTAAGAGCAATCTGAATAAAAAAATCTATCTATGACTTGTCATTATATTTGCATAAAGAATTAAAGTTCACAAGGAATTATCTAATCTATAAG
Organism: Dioscorea zingiberensis; assembly: GCA_026586065.1. Lineage (NCBI taxonomy): Eukaryota > Viridiplantae > Streptophyta > Magnoliopsida > Dioscoreales > Dioscoreaceae > Dioscorea > Dioscorea zingiberensis. Next base: position 4,714,806 of record CM048823.1, on the reverse strand, counting down.
AAAGGAATAGGGCATTATTATTCTCCAAGAAAACTAACTAGAAATTAAAAGGATTTACTTTTACCTGTTTTTGGTTGTCTATAACATCTGTGGATAGTGGATGCACACTGGATTGCTTGATATTTTGATTTGGACTTTCCACTGAAGTGACATTCTCAATGGATCCAGGAATCTCGACCATGTCAGGATCAATCCCTGACCATGGCCAATATAAAGTAAAATAAAGAAAATGAACAGGACTTTGATAACAAAAAATGATAAATAAGTTTTCAAGAATTTGTTTTCAGGAGCCAGCCAATCAATGCATTATGACATGTAGTAGATTCTTTATTTTTTTAGAAAAAATAAAACTGAAAGTACTGTAGTCTCAAGATTGTCTACATCAGACATAATTCCCTTTTAAAAATTGACATGCAAATAAAGTATGAACTTGCCACAAAAAACCAAGGAATGGAATGTACAAAGATCACAAGCATTGTGAGCCAAGAATGATCAATATTCATTTTCATATTAATGGGAAAAACAGAGCAAAATACTAGAAGTATAATGCATTACCAAAGGTTCAAAAATCAAACATATATCCACATTAATAATAAGTATGATCAAATATACCAGAACATAGTCCCAAAAGTCTGCGCCTCCTTATGCTAACCATGGCTGCTCCAATCTCCCCAACTTGGAACATCAAGAGACACGCCAGTGAGTGATTTTAATGCAACCCAACAGATACCATAATAAAAGGATACAGGAAAAGAAAATTAATTGGATTTAGCTTTCGAAGGTAATAAAAATTGGTGGATACCCAATATATATAAATAAAGATTTTCATGTGGTAACATTAGATGCAAAAGTTGAGAGTTATTCCACAAAGAAATGAAATGAGTTGTATATCCAGCACCAGTTTATTGCAAAAAATGCATGCAAAAGTTGATGGGTTACTCGTTGTAACTATATTAGCAGTTTTTGAAACCAATAATAATGCATGTATCATACAATCCCAGATTCGAACCCTCACGACCACAAGGTGAGGGCACGCATGCACGTGTGCCGCGTTGTCCGCCCTTGACTTTCAGGAGGCGCTTGTCGCCTTTGTCAAAAAAAAAAAGAATGCATGTATCAAGAGAGCAATATTGTCAAACAGTAGTTATAGAGTTTCTTAATTAGGCAATTCACCTGCTGATAGAATTAGGAACCAGAGAAAATTCAGTAGTTCATGAAATCAACTAAATTAAAATATGGATCATTGTACAACTATATGAGACAACTCTTATACAGATGAAGTTTCAAAAGAGTAAAGCGTAGGAACAAAATAAATGAAAATAAAAAGACAGAAACTGAACAATTATTTCTAGTAAAAGTTCAATTTCTTAAATCAAACCCATAAGAAAATGGATACTTCCGGTGATGATGATGATGCTATGCAGAGATGACTTCAAAAGTTCCTTGCATAAAGCTTGCCAAAATCTCTCAAGATTTAACCCAAAAATTTCTAAACCAAATCGAGAATCATTTCTTTTTAATGCTATAGGAAGTAATCAAGATTATCACACACCAACCACCGAGTTTAAACATCAACAACAACAAAAAGAAAAAGAAAAAGAAAAGTAAAAAGGCTAGAAAATTTGCATGAATTCTCAATCATACTTTGAACACAACCCAACAAACATGATGACCAAAAAAGCAAAACAATTTCCATAACTCCTAACTCTATAAAGCTGAAGACCACCTGGAAAGAACCTTCAGATAAACACAACACGAAATTAAGTTCATTCTCGAATCCATTCCACTTTTAACAAACACCAAGATCCCAATCCCTTCATAATTTGAGGTTATTCATTTGATGAATCCTTTTCCTGTCCTCTTAAAACCAATCTTACAACAATTCCAACAACTTCAAATTAGAATTAACTTCATGAAACAAGAACATCTCAAACAAGCAATAGTCCTAAACCATAACAATGAAAACGAACACTGTGAATCATGACACAACGAAAAAACGAAAAGAAAAAGAATAAATAAATAAATCATCAACTTATAAAAGCAGAATGCAGGCCATCACATCATCAAAGACACATAATACTGTTCCATTACCTCCAAAACAGAGTAAAAAACACCCACCCCCAAAAGAATTAGACCCGCCCCCAAATCTCAACCAAGAAAAACCCTATCAATCCCAAACAACAAGAAACCCTTCAAATCCAATCAAAACTCAACAAAACCCCACCAAATTCTCAATCCACAAACCCACTCACACCACAAGGAAACCAAACCATCAGACATCAAACATCACACATTTCTAAACAACACCCACACTCTTCATCCTCAAAACAGCACTCAATAACCCAAAATCATCCATCAAAATCAAACCAAAAACATCAACACAACATAAACCAAAACCATGAGCAAAAAAGCACGAAAACCATTGCCACAAACACCAAGAAACACAGAACAAAGCGGAGCGATCCATACCTTCCGCAAAGAGGAGAAGAAGAAGATTAAAAAAGATAGAATCTTTGGGATCTCTATCTAGAATCCATGGAGGTTTACGCCCAGATAGGTGGAGAGGTTGGCAGAGAGAAGCGAAGACGAGAGCACAAGAGGGACGCTATCAAGCTGCCACCTTTGTTTTCTGATTTATTTCCTTCCTCTCTTGTTACTTGAAAAGACCGTTTTGCCCTCGCGTCCTATAAATAATAACCTTATATACCCACGTGGTTTCAGGACTTCCCAAAAATATCCCGGATTTATAGACTTGGTGGTGGGACCCGGTTTCGATTCTCCTTATCGGATCCTGTTTTCATTTCGGATCTTTGATCCACATTAAATGGATTCGGATTCTACTCTAAATAATAATAATAATAATAATAAAGTGATATATATATATATATATATATATACACACTTAAGGCGGTCAAATGATCAAGTTGTTCGTAAACAGCTCGAGAGCTTCCCCATGGGTATGGTATATGAACGTGAGAGCAAATCAGGAAGTTCTAACATAAGAAATCCTTCTATTTCAAATGTAGAATAGGCTGAGTGAACTGCGTTGTTTCCTGGTCCGCCTACGAGGAATCAAGGTCGACTAGAACAAAGCGCGTGCGATCAAAGATTGGCTCGGTAAAAGCTCAAACTCGACTCAGAATTTTGAGTTTTCGAGCCAAGTTCGAGCCGAGTTGAGTTCGACTCGAAAACTTGAAATTTAATATTAATATATTAATATATAATATAAATATTAAAAAATATTAATTTCTAAATAAGTTTTAAATTTCAAGCTAAATCGAGTCAAACTCGAGCTCTTAATTTCGAGCTAAATTGAGTTGAGCTCAAGTGTTCAAAATTAAAATCAAACTGAGCTCGAGCTAATTTCGAGCTCGAACTGGGCCCAGCCCGATCAAGCCCTAATACCCTTATAATGTGAAAATAATCAAGATAAGTATTTTTATTAAAATAGATAAATGGGCAAATTCCCTATTAGTCCATAGCACTATTTGACACTATTTTCCACCCAAAACATACACACCCAAAATACTATTATACTACACCTCTACCAACCCCCCAAGGACCTATTAGGGAATTTGGGCATTATTCAAGGAATAAATAGTTAATTATTTCTAGATAAATTCATGATAAGTTTTTATATTTAAAATAAAAATGAAAATTTAAATATTAAGATGGAATTCAGAAGATTATTAATGGACATATTATAAATAAATTATAAATTTGATTATTGTATTTAGAGGGGTAGTTTTGGAAAAGGAAAGATATTAGGAAGGGGTATTATGGGAAAAATTGAAAGATAGGTGGTTGGATGGGAATTGGAAACAAAGAGGGGCCTTAGCCGTGTGGATAACGCCCGGCCACGCTCACGTGTGCTTCCTGACAATATTATAATAAATTTATTTATTTATTTATTTATTTAGTAATATTGGATAAACGTCCAATTATTTATTATTATTAATGTAAATTTATCAATAAAAAATAATTAAAAAGCACATGATAATTTAAAATTTGGTATTTATTTTTTTATTTCAAGGAGTAAATAGGGAAATAAATAATAAATATTGGTATATTTATGGGGATTAGGGCATTTAATGATACTCTAATGTGGATTAATGACTTATTAGGTACCAAAATCATGGCACTTTTGATGATCATGTCATGTGAATAGCACATGCAATTGTCCCACAAACAAACATTAATTTGCATATTACTTTCAAAACAAAATATATTTTTTTTTACATTTTAAATTGTATGTGTACCTTTAAAACTATTATAATTATGAAACCAAATATAAACCATAGACTAAATAAATATCTATTATATTCCTAATAGAAATTTTAATTATTTTATTTTTTTTCAAAAATATTTATATATTTATAATCAAATAAAATTTTCATCAGTATATATATCTGCATAGGATATAATGGACTTTTCATATGGTTAGGATACATATGAATATTTGATGTTAACCCCAAAGATATATACAAAAACTAGAACTTTTGAGTATATCTTTAATTATGATTTTTCAAAAGTATATACAAAGTAAATATTCTTTAGGAGTATACATGTAAAGCCAAGCATCACCCAAAAAAGCCACACCATTAGGAAGAGGGCATTATAGAAACATGACAAGCTTTATTTTTTATTTTTGCCTATATCACATTAAAACCATTAAATTATGTAAATGTTGGAGTATGTGACTCATATTTGCTATGAACATAGTGGCAGACAAGCAGATACCGGAGCAAGCGAAGCAGAGTGGAGCGTAGCGGTGCTCGTAACGGCATTTGCCATGCATGGTGACTCAGAGTAGGGTTGGAGGTGCGGGGGCAACGCCCCCAGGTATGGTACTGTATGGAGGGTAATTTTGTAATTTTTGTATATCTAGGGTTTAGTATAAATACACATGATGTAACCCTAATTTTGATATATTGAAATTTCCGCAGCTTACTCTCGTGGATGTAGGCACACCGCTGAACCACATAAATTTTCTGTGTGATTTTTTTTTTAATATTCTTGCTGTTTGTTTTCATTATATTGTTGAATCATCCACAACATTTACATAAGATTGAAATAATCAAACTTCAAATATTTAATAATATAGTAAAAATAATCCAAAGTTTCATATATTTTTTTAATATAATATATAGGAAACTCAAGGAAATTAAGAATTCTAAGTTATTTCTTCCACATTATATATCTGTTTGCCAAATATAGACCATACAAGTCACTGTCCCTCCACGGAAAGCCACATGGAGATTCTCCCATGACTTGCTTGCAAGGGAACCCGCGTCACTGATGTAATGACACCTCGCCTAGACAGGGACGCTTGCCCGTACAAAGGGTGTCTACGACCATCGACTCGCCAAAGGCGTCCTCTAATGATTTCACATGTCCTTGTGTCAAAAGCGACATCTCTCGGCTAACCGCCTATGGAAGTATAAAGGGAAAGGAGGAGAGAAAGAGAAGGGGACTCCTTAAGAGACTCTTTTCTTACAAAGGGTTCATCTCCTACCTCAGTCTTCTCCTCCTCCTTCACATTTTTTTCCATTTCTTCACACTTCTTCTCCTCCTCCTGATACTCCATTTATCCTTTGCTGACTTGAGTGTCAGAGGGTCTGAGGAGAAGCCCTCAGAATTCCCTTATAGGAAAGGAGGCCCAATTGTTGGAGAAAATAGGATGGAATAATGGAGGATAAAAGAAGATGAACCAAACAAACTTCAAGGCACGAAAATAACAACGCTTTCTTTTAGACGGATTTCTCCCCTTCTGATTAAAATCAGAATTGCAATGGGGTAAGTGAGAAACGTCTTTAGGATACAATGGCCCTTTAATTGTTGTTGAATGTCAAACTTGCACTATTTTTTTGAACCTGAAAATACTTTTGTATTTGTCTTTGATAATGTAGAGAAAAAATAATGAGAACTAAAGAGAGAGTGAGAGAATAGAGAATATGAATTTTTGGTGTACATTCCATCACATAAGACTAAGCTATATTGAGTCTCAAAAGATTTTATCACAAGGTTACATCTAAGAGGTGGCAAAAATCCGGGTCCGGACAAAACCGGGTCCGGACAACTACCCCTATAAGTAGCTTCATTAGATGCCCGGACCCGGCCCGGTTTATTTCAAAATCGGGTTGTCCGAATGTCCAGATTTTATTTGAGTCATGTAATATGCATTTAAAGTTCATTCAAATATTAAACTATACAAGAATAATTTAATCCATTTCAAATGCAAAAAACAATGTTCAATAATCCAAAATCCAAATTAAATCATACAATAGTCCAAGTTTTAATAAGTATTAACAATGTTGAACAAATCCAAAATCCAAATTAAATCATACAATAGTCCAAATTTTAATAAGTATTAAATAAAAATCCGGGTCCGGACAAAACCGGGTCCGAATTTCCTTGCCCGGACCAGGCCCGGATTTAAATCTGGACAACCAGACCATGTCCGGACCCGGTCCGTATTAGTATAACTTTACTCCGGGCCGGACAAAATCGGGCAAGCGGGCCCGAACAGAGTATTGCCACCCCTAGTTACATCCTTTGGTAATATGGACATCTTTTAGTAAAGGATCCCACATGAAAAGGGATGTCCTTTCATGTGTAGTAGTGTCCCTTCAATACCAATGAAAGGGAACATCCTTTCATTTGCAAAGTACCTTTTGATTCTTCCAAATCAATTAATGTGATATGCATTTATTCTCTAAATTCAAAAGAAAAACATATAACTATTGAAAATATCTAACACCGACGACCTACATTCTTTTGCCTCTCCACGGGATGATCCTCGAAGGCCATTGTAAAGCTCACAACATCCCTCATCTCATCACCCAACAATCACTGATCACCTTTCATTTTCTCAGTTGAACTTGAAACAAAGTGTGGATTCCAAGGTCCTATCCATTTTGAGCATCAATATATATATAAAATGGTGATAGGATCAGGCCGGGCGCAAGTGTGGCCGCTTGATCCTATCACCATTTTAATATATTAACTATATATAAAATATAAATATTATATTTTTTATAATATATATATATATATATATATATATATATATATATATATATATATATATATATTTGATGTTAAAATATTTTAAAAATTATATATGTATATCTATATATTATCTAAAATATATAGATAAATCTATATATAAATACATTATAAAAAATATAATATATATATTTTATATATATTTAATATATAAAAGTAATGTTAGGATAGGCGGCCGGCCTGATCCTTATACTACTATATATATATATATATATATATATATATATATATATATATATATATAGTCGTGATATTGTACAGTTGATCGTAACACCGTGCATTCCCGATCGTCTCCTATTTGGCCCCTGGAACATGTTTGAAGGATTTTCAACCATACGGATGGGAAGATCATCGAAAAATAAGCTAGTATGTCCATTTTCATACAATTTGGTAACTGTTTGGTCCTCCCACTTAATAGTTCTTATTTTATAGAAATCTGAACGGTTCAGAATTTCAACCGTTAAGTGGAAGGACCAAACGGTAACCAAATTGTATGAAAATGGACATGCTAGCTTATTTTTCGATGTCCCATCAGTACGGTTGGAAATCTTTCAAACATGCTCCAAGGGGCCAAATGGGAGGCGACCGGGAATGCACAGTATATCTGGTCGATCGCATGTTATCAGCGCCCTATATATATATATATCATTCGTTCTATAGTGCGCCCGGCTGAAACACTGTTCCAGTCCGACCGCCTCCCATTTTGGCCCCTGGAGTTTGAAGGATTTTCAACCGTACGGACGGGAAGATCATCGAAAAATAAGCTAGCATGTTCATTTTCATACAATTTGGTTATCATTTGGTCCTTCCACTTAATGATTGAAATTATGAACCGTTAAAATTTCCTTAAAACAAGAACCGATAAGTGGGAGGACCAAACGGTCATTAAATTATATGAAAATTGACAGGCTAGCTTATTATTATTTTTTTTGATGATTTTCCCATCCGTACGGTTGAAATCTTTCAAATATGCTCCAAGGGTAAAAATGAGAGATGGCCGGATCAGCACAGTGATCCGGTCGACCCGACAGTAGAACCTCTTATATATATATATATATATATATATATATATATATATATATATGCAAATATTAGTAATTTTAATAAGACCACAAATATGAATTTGTATAGGGGTATTGATGCAAATTTCTAATTAAAAAATATTACAAGGTTCTTTAGAGAAATAGTCCATAATCTTCCTTTTTAAGAGAACATCAATCAACTCTTTCACACTTTCTTCTCCACCAGAGAAATCTTCCCATTTATTTATTTATTATATATATATATATATATTTATATAAACTCTAATTATTAGCAGCCCTGCTCAACTGCCGACGCTCAGAGAGAAGAGAGAGATCCACTCCTCTCTATCTCTCTCTCTCCCCGAAACCCTAGTAATGGCGATCCCTCGCCGGATTTCTCGCCGCCCTTGCTCCTCTAGTCTCCGGGTCTCCATTCTCGCCGCGGCCTCCATCCTCTTTCTCCTCCTTCTCGCCGTTTCCGTTTATACGTCTTCTTCGCCACCCGATGCCGGTTCCATTGGTGTCATTGGTTCCATTGGCTCCATTCCCCGCCGCTCTATTCTTGCTCTCCGATCCGACCCTCTGAGAGCCCGGATCGAGGTTCTCCGCAAGCAGGTGGCCGACCACGCCTCTCTCGCCGCCGCTTACGCCTCCTTCGCTCGCAGGTTGAAGCTCGAGTCGTCCAAGCAGGTCCGCCTCTTTGCTGATCTCTCCCGGAACTACTCCTCGCTTCTCCTCTCCGCTGTTCCTTCTGATGAGTCTGGTGTCCGTGCCCTTGAGCGCGGAGTCAAGGATCGGATCCGAGCCACCCGCCAGCTCGTCGCGGAGGCGAAGGAGTCCTTTGATAACCAGCTCAAGATCCAGAAGCTCAAGGACACTATCTTCGCCGTCAATGAGCAGCTCTCCAAGGCGAAGAAGCAAGGGGCGTTCTCCAGCCTCATTGCCGCCAAGTCCATCCCCAAGAGTCTCCACTGCCTTGCGATGCGGCTCATGGAGGAGCGGATCTCGCATTCTAAGAAGTATGTCGACCCCGAGGTGAGGCCTGCGGAGCTTGACGATCCGAGGTTGTATCACTATGCTATCTTCTCGGACAATGTGCTCGCGGCCTCAGTCGTGGTGAACTCGGCCGTGCGGAACTCTCGAGAACCGTGGAAGCACGTGTTCCATGTCGTCACGGATAAGATGAATCTTGGGGCTATGCAGGTATCTGGTTTTTTGTCCTTCTTTCTTCTGCGCAAAATCTCCAGGGATCATGAGCATTCTGATTTTTTTACTGTTGATCTATCGAGGTGTTAGAAAAAGAACATCTTTTTTTTCTTTTTCTTTTTTTGTGATGGATGCACAAAGGGATTCAAAAGCATGAATCATATTTGCAAGAAATAATAAAAGGATTAATGGGGAATTATTAGGCTCATATAGAGGGCTAATTTATTGGTCTTGATAGTCCATAAAATGTCAGTTGCAAGGGTTGCACAATTTAGGAACACATTTTTAGTTTCTTTTTCCTGCTATCCTTTACTCATCAGTAAAAACCTGCATTCTTGTGGGTTTTCATTGATTAACATGAATGTTTCATGCATTTTTGTTAAAATAAAATTGTCTGAAGTGCATTGTTCATTCTTGGTTACCCCTGTCAATTAGCAATATGCTCAAATGCTGAAGCTGTAAAAAATTATAGACTGCCACTGTGGCATTGTGAGGCAGTCAAAGGTGGCTACTGTATATGGATGTTGCTATTTATCTATATATGTGTATCAAGAAAAAAAAATTGCATAGGTATTTGTTTGGTATTTGGTAGTCCCTTGATTTTCTTTCTAATCTGAATGTAATGAACTTTGGTGCATTGCAATAGTTGAGATGTCCCTAGCGGTTTAACATACATTTCTCCTGATACAGTCTAGATTTACTTAATGCGACATAGTTATTTGGTAGAAAAGGTAAACTCTGTTGACAATTTAAATTTTTAGTAACTTCTATTCTGAAGATGAACCTCTATCTAGGACAGGTACTGCTGAGTGGTCTTGGACTAAATAGTCCTCAATTTTCTATACGAGTAAAGGGATATTTTATGAACCTTTCCTTATTGCTTTCTTTGGTCCTCAAGGAAATAGGAACTCATCTTTAGTTTCTTTTTCCTGCCATCCTTCACTCAACAGCAAGAACCTGCATTTTTGTGGGTTTTCATTGATTAACATGAGTGTTTCATGCATTTTTGTTAAAATAAAACTGTCTTAAGTGTATTGTTCATCCTTCGTTACCCTTGGCAATAGCAATATGCTCAAATGTTGAAGCTGTACAAATTTATAGACTGCCATTGCGGCATTGTAAGGCAGTCAAAGTTGGCAACTGTATTTGGATGTTGCTATTTATCTATATATGTACATCAAGAAAAATATTGCACTTGTATTTGTTTGGTATTGAAAAACCACTTGTTTCCTTTGTTATCAGAATGTAATGAAGTTTGGTGCATTGCAGTAGTTGAGATGTTTCTAGTAGTTTATCAACATAACTTTCTCCTGGTACAGTCTAGATTTACTTGATGTGACATAGTTATTTGGCAGAAAAGGAAAACTCTGTGACAGTTTAATTTCTTAGTAACTTCCAGGCTGAAGATGAACCTCTATCTAGGAAAGTTACTGAGGGATCTTGGACTAGGTAGTCCTCAACTTTTTATACAAGTAACAAGATATTTTGTGAAAACATTCAATATTACTTTCTTTGATCCCTAAACAAAATCAATGATAATCAGAAATTTTTATGAAATAAAGCTCATAACAGTTTAATTAAATGTTCTTGTTCGCTTATGTCAATGAAGTTCTTGGCAGACTCTTTTTTTTTTTTCCTGGCTTGAACCTTATCTTCTATTCATGAAATGTAGAAAATAAAAGAAGTGTTAAAATATCTCTTATTGTTCTGCTTGATGTAGGTCATGTTCCGCATGAAGGATTATAATGGTGCCCATATTGAGGTGGTTGCTGTGGAGGATTATAAGTTCCTCAACTCCTCCTATGTACCTGTGCTTAGGCAACTTGAATCAGCCAACCTTCAGCGATTCTATTTTGAAAACAAGTTAGAGAATGCAACTAAAGACACAACAAACATGAAGTTTAGGAACCCCAAGTATCTCTCCATGCTCAACCACCTTAGGTTTTACCTGCCAGAGATGTATCCGAAGCTGCACCGTATCCTCTTCTTGGATGATGATGTGGTTGTTCAGCGAGATCTTACAGGGCTTTGGAAAATCGACATGGATGGAAAAGTGAATGGTGCTGTGGAGACGTGTTTTGGTTCCTTTCACCGGTATGCACAATACATGAATTTTTCCCACCCTTTAATAAAGGAGAAGTTCAATCCAAAGGCATGTGGTTGGGCATATGGGATGAACTTCTTTGATCTTGACGCATGGAGGAGGGAGAAATGTACCGAACAGTATCATTACTGGCAGAATTTGGTAGGCAGTTTCCTTCCTAATTACTTGGTCAAACCTTTGCTTGGGAATCCAGCTGGTTCAATATTCCCTGATATAGAATTTTGACACAAGTATTCCTATAATATTAAGGTCTAGAAAACAGAAATTATGCTTTTAGAATATTTCTGCATGCTATGGTATGGCAATTTTTGAGTTATTATTTTGTGGAAATGAGAATAGACCCTTTTGTAGTACCCATATAATATGTTTTTAGAGATAACTGTCTGTAATTTATGCTGTAGGACATAAAGTTTTCTATGCCTTGCCCTATTGTCCATATATGATAATATTAATCATATTTTGCAGCCGCCTCTTATGGATAATGTTGGTTTCTTCTAGCGACTTAATTATTTTTGTGCCCGGCAAATTTGAGTTAAGCACATGAAACAAAGTAGTGAGTTAGTAATAATTAAGTGGTGTTGAAAACTAAGCCTCTTGATCCCTTGTGTCATTTGAATCTTGAACTGCTCCTAGTGTAATATTTTGTATATTGGGTGAGATATGTTGCATGCATATTTATCATCTTTGGCCTATTTTTAGCAATGTCTTCAACCTGTATTGTTTATGGGTGATTGTATACGGGTTTCTTCATGTCACTTCCTCTGGGTATTTACTTTGCCATTGTTTTACATCAGCATAACCTTGAGAGGATTGACATTTTGCAGAATGAGAACCGTACTTTGTTTATGGGTGAGTTATGTTGCATGCATATTTATCATCTTTGATCCTGGAAACAGAAAATAATTATTTGTAGAGATGTCTTCAACCTGTATTGTTTATGGGTGATTGTATACAAGTTTCTTCATGTCACTTCCTTCCTTTTGGTATTCGCTTTGCCATTGTTTTACATCAGCATAACCTTGAGATGATTGGCATTTTGCAGAATGAGAACCGTACTTTGTGGAAGTTGGGAACCTTGCCTCCTGGTTTGATCACATTTTACTCCACAACCAAACCTTTGGAAAAATCTTGGCATGTTCTGGGACTTGGGTACAATCCAAGCATAAGCATGGATGAGATTAGGAATGCTGCAGTCGTGCACTTCAATGGAAATATGAAGCCATGGCTGGATATTGCTATGAACCAATTCCGTCCGCTCTGGACCAAATATGTGGACTACGACAATGAGTTCATCCGCCAGTGCAATTTTGCAGCATAAAAGGAGAATGATCTGCTTCATACTTTTCACACTACCAGAGCAATCTGGACATATTAGTTACAGTGCAACCAGTAAATGTTTTGAAGGATTTAGGATCCTCCTATTGTTCTTAACTTTCAATGGACTAATTATATTGTTTATATAATTGTAAATCTAGATGTTTGCTTTAATGATCTTACCTTTTCTCTAGTTACAAATCTAAGCTTGTCTTTTCTCCTTTATTATGTCAATAAACAACTCAATAACTGGCATGAGGCCAATTCAAGGTTTTATTTGTATCGTATATATTTTGAATTATAATCAAACTCTCTCTGTGGTTTGAAGTCTGATTGCCTTTCTACATGCACTTTTGGTCTTGGACTTCCACTTGTGATCTGAAGATCTTGGTCGGGACAAGTCATATGGTTGTTGTCTTGTTCTGATACTCACATTTGGTAACTTTTGGTTGTTATTAAAATGGTATCAGTTTATGCTATGGGTATATGTAATTGGCAGCTTCTCTATGCAATTCTTTGCTAGAATTAATGGTGTACCGTCTTATTAACATGTTCATGGACTGTGTTCCTTTCTCTTGAAGAGGTGGCAGGAGTTCCAAAATTGAAATGAAGTATTATAAAGCAACAGGGAAGCTATGACCAACTCCATCAGGGAAGTTACTTGCCTGAATGGGGAAACTTGGTGAAGCCAAAGCCTAAAATTTTCAAGCTATAAGAAAAGGGATATTCAAGGATAAAATCCTCCTAAGAAGTAAGTTTTATCAGTTGGTTTTACTTTCCTGTTATATAGAGTGGTGATGTTTTTCCAAACCCTCTTTCTGGTTACTATCTTTGTTTGCCAGAATTTAATTTTCTCATCATTCTGAAATTCAAACTATTGCATTAGAATTATGGCAGTCATTTATATTTGATTTGATGTTTGGCTCTGAAAATCTACTCTGAATTCATATCCTGTTTTCTAAACGATTACCAGCAAGAATGTTACGGATAGAAATGCTTCTGTGAAGATGATCCAAACTTCTAGACTTCTTTCACTTGAAAACCCATTAATGTGAAGCAGGTGGTCAAAGCATTTTCTGCTATATATTTAAGTATTCCTTCGCATTATCTGAAAATTTTTTCACATGAAAGTGATATTATATAGCCTTGGCATATAGGATGAATTTTGTCAATGTGGTTATCAGTGCATATCTCTATAAATTGGAGTTGATATTTTTGCTCATATATCATTTAAGGCTGTACAGATTATCAATAAACACCATTAACTTTGGTTCAAGATTCCATTTTTTTATCTGTATAACTACTGAAAGCATGCAAGCCAGTTGAATTGACGATAAGATGAAATGTTGGAGGGTGTATTTTCAGTATCATATAATCATTTTGCAATTTCCTGACATTATGGAAAACATACAACAAAAATTTTCAGCGATTGAATATAAGTGACACATCAGGTTTACTTGAGTTGTTTGCATGCAAATATGGCCTCTGTGTGTGTGTGTGTGTGTGTGTGTGTGCATGTGCCTATGTTCAGATTTTACTGCATAATTGATTGAAAGACAAACTTGGAATGAATTTGTGAACATTGCTAGAGGGAATCAAAAGAATTGCCGTAAAATCTCAACTTTAGATCTCAGTTCCAATTGCACATTGGTTTACAACAAATGGAAGTACATTGGTTAGCATCACTCCACTCCCTGGTGAATATGATAGGAATGCAAAATCCCTAAGAACCAGAAATCAACAGCATGAACGACAACACTTCTATGTGTATCTCAATCATCTGACAACAAGTTTCCATCATTATTTTAATTTTTAATACTAGAAGTTATCGGTTGTATAGAATGCACCATTTTCGAGCAGTAGCATGAGATGCATGATCAACAAGTGTTATCCTCACGTGCTTGTAAATTGGCAGATGGAGATGGAGGATAGAGTGCGAGAAAGAGCCTGAAGAATGGCAAGATGATATCAATGCAGGTTCTGGATGACCTCTGGACTGGTTAAACCATTCTCCCTTTCGTTCGACGCATCTTGGCTGGCCTTGCTGTCGCCCATGTCCTTCGTCTTGTGGAGAAGGTAAGTTCCTGATAGAATGGTAAGCAGACCACATATTTCTGTTGCTATTTCCATTGCATCTTGTGAAGACCAGTCCTGATTTGATAGTTATATTATCATAATACGAACACTAGGTGTAGTTTGAGTGAATCGATATGGCATTGTGAAAGGTCAACTTGGTATAAACAGGATTAGGAAATCAAGATTAGATGACTTTGAATTACCTTGAACATGATCATGCTAGCAAGGATTGTGAGAATTGTGAACATCACATAGTAGACAGGTGACACAACTGCAGTATTGAAGATGTCCAATGCCTACATTGAAACAAAAAAAATCAAGCATAAATATTTCTTTTTTCTTTTCTATTCTTTTTTGAGAAATTGAAGTACCTTATTGAGGAAATTAAGCTGTATGATGACACAAACAGCAAGAACAACTGCAAAAAACCATGTCTGAGCATAGAGGAACTGATTAGAACCACTAAAAGTTAGCTTTAGGGCAATACCCAATGCCTTCACACTCATTACCTGCACCCAAAACATTCAATTGTAACCCTAAATTTGAAGTTATCTTGTTGTTTTTTTTTTTTTTGCATTTATATCCTCACATTAAGGTGTCAAGGTTAGCAATACATACTGTGAGAGAACCCACTAGTGAACAAATCCCAACATAGATCACCAAGTGTTTGTTACCATATTTTGAGGCATATTTGAAGATCAGGAGAAGAACCAAACCCACAACCAAACAAGAATATACAATGAATCCTGTGAGAGAAAAAATTCATAAAAAACACACAAATTAAATAAAATCGTGGGTTTCGCTGTTCAAGCTTCAAACTATAAATTAAAGGATAAACCCCAATTTTGGTCCCTGTATTTTAACCCAATGTTCATTTTTCGTCCCTGTATTGTAAAATTTTTTTGATACGGTTCCTGTAATTTTGGGGTTTTTGTTTGAATACATCCCTAGTGCTGATGTGACAACACATATGACTAGTATTTCTGACGTGGCGGTTTACGTGGCAAGGTTAGGATGACGTGGCATGACAAAATGGATTTCGAATAAACTATTTTTTTTTTAAATAATGATGTGGCATGCCACCTAGAATAAAAAATTAATCATATCTAGTTCATAGGCCACCTGTACTACCACGTCAGCACCATGGACGTATTTGAACAAAAACCTCCAAAGTACAAGAACAATATCGAAGATTTTTAAAGTGCAGAGACGAAAATGAACATTGGGTCAAAGTACAGGGACCAAAAATGGCTTTAAACCTAAATTAAATGTAATTATCAAACATACTACACAATACCTGGTTGAGTAGCAAGATGCCAGAGTTCCCTAACAGAAGTGATTTCTCTCTCTTTTGGTGCATGGAGAACAATGTTGGTAGAACCCACAATGCATAGAATGCAACCAACAATCCCAAATATGTGCAATTTCTCACTCAGAACAAAATGAGCTAGCACTGCACTGCATCAAATTAACTTTTTATAACACCCCAAAAATTAATTAATAATTTTTTCCCCTTTTGTTTTTAGATTACATGTATTTACCTGACAATTATACTCATAGCTCCCAATGGAGTCACAAGAATTGCTGGAGCAAATGCATAAGCAGCAAAGTTTGCAGTCTCACCCAAAATCACTGTTGATTAATTAAGAGATTTCAACACTAAATCTAATCAAATTTCGCACTTTTGATATATAAATTTTACTTACTAGCAACCATTCCAATCCACCACAATGGTTCATACAAGTATGAGAAACCTCCTGATCCTGAACAAAAAGAACAAACGAAGAAAATCGTTTTTTTTTTTTTTCTGACAATTTCTTTTCTTTCCTCTGTCTGAAATATATATAGATCAAAGGGAAGGAGTTTGAGATCGAAAACCGACCTGCACTTACACCGGAAGCCCCGGCCTTTCGAAGACCGATCTTCTTGACGACGAAACTTGTGCCGATGAGGAAGCTTGAAGAGAGGGCCAATACAAGGCCCCTTATGTTGTCTTTGGACATGCCCATTTCTTGAAACATTGTGGCTTGCTTTTCCTTCAAACACTAACCAAAGAATATACAATGTGACTTGTGGTATGTGTTCTCCTTCTCTTTCTTTCTTTCTTTCAAAAGGATGTAAATTTTGTTGTTTTTTCTTTCTTTCTTTCTTGGATGTTGAGGTGTTTTTCTTTTTTTCTTATTATTATTATTCCAAAGGTTAGGGAAGGAGCTGAGAGAGAGAGAGAGAGAGAGAGAGAGAGAGAGAGAGAGAGAGCAACGGTTTTTACGTTACTGGTGGAGGGTAGGTGGACACGTACTTGTTTTTTTCCCTTGAAAATAGAACGCGTCTAACAAGGATTGCACTGTGAATATAAAAAAACTCAGGGGGTCTTATGAAAATACATACATATGTATATATATAATTGTTCTTCAAATATTATGAAAAACAATGAAGAAATAAATTAAAAAAGAAAGAATATTTCAAAATTGTAGAGGCCTTTAATTATTACATAATTATTGTTGATACAAAAACTGGTTTCTCCTAGAGATTAACACCGACTAAAATCGACGGTTATGATTTATAATTAAGGAAGAAGTCGACGGTGGCCGGTGTGAATGTCCGGGAGTTTCTTTGTTCCGCCGGAGGTCTTCAAAAACAAGGCTGAGAGGGGGCAGGTCTTTTGCCCTGAGATGACTACGACACTCAAGTTAGTTAGGGGTCTGGCCTGAAAAAGAGATTTCTAGAGAGGATGATGACAAGAGAATGTCAGTTTAGATATCTTTATCCTTCGTTCTTCTCTCCTCTTATCTCTGATCCTCGGAGTCGGCTACTGTCCACACACATATTTTTTGTCGTACTTCTGTCATTCTATCCTCTTTCTTGACTTTTGTAAGCCTCATTCTGCTTAAGGGGAGTGTTTGAATTGGGGACTTGTGTCGCTTATATGCAGGGGCGGATGGAGGGGGGTCAAGGGGGTGCTCAAGCACCCCCTTGACTCTAGGGAGACCGCTACCTCCATGAAGGATACAAGAGGCAGCATTATCTTACTTGGTATTTATTTTTTATAATAACTTCCCAGAAGAACTAACAAATAGTCTTGTAGTTCAGATGGTTAGAGTGTGGTTTTTAGGGCTTGTTTGGATTGGCTTTTGAAAAAAGTGCTTTTTTTAAGTTTGATAGAAGGACTTCTGAAAAAAGTGCTTCTCAGAGTAAGTTAAGCACTTATGTTATTTTTGTGTTTGGATATGTTAATGCAGAAGTAGTTTTATAATAATAATAATAAATAGAAATAAATAATTATAATAATAATCAAGGGTGTTTTGGTAATTGACATAGCTTTGAAAATGTTTGAGAGGGGTATTTTAGTAATTGACACTTTTAAAAACAGCTTTTTTCAAAAGCTACAAATCACTAGCTTCTGAAAAAAAGTCTGCTTTTGACTTTTTACAACTTCTCGCTTTTCCTCAAGAAGTTCCCATCCAAACATTTCAAAGTTATCCGTAAGCGCTTAACTTACTCTAGAAGCGCTTCTGGGGAAAAAAAAGCCCATCCAAACAAGGCCTTATTTACCCATGGTCGTGGGTTCAAACCCAGCCGGGACCATTGTCAATCCGAATTAATTAATTGTTTTACTCAAATGAATAAAAACTTCATTAATTTTTATAGGGTTAGGATCATGGGACACACTATTTTGACACACCATTTGACATCCTTCTTCATTCATTGGTTTGTACAGTGTTTTAATCAAATCCAACCGTATGGATGGAAATAACATCGAAAAATAAGCAAGCATGTCAATTTTCATATAATTTAGGAACTTGTAGGGTCTTCATATTAAATGGCGAAATTCCAACCGTATAAAATTCACTTGTTAAGATGAAGACCCTACAAGTTCCTAAATTATATGAAAATTGACATGCTTGCTTATTTTTCGATATTCTTTTCACCCATACGGTTGGATTTAGTTAAAACATTGTGCAAACCAATGAATGAAAAAGGATGTGCACAAAATAAATTGGCCCCTATTATCCCTAATCCATATTTTATAATACTAAAATGAAATTAATCTACCTTAATTTATTTATTTAAAATTTTAAAAACTAATGCATAAAGTGCATCACGTCATCGCGCCACGGCCATCCAAAAATAATTTCCCCATTCTTGGCTTTTTTCTCCTCTCCCTTCCCATTTCTTCTTTCTCCTCCTTGATTTTCTTTGCATTTTGCAACCCTCTTTTTCCTTATATTTCTCTTTTTTATCCCTCCCTCTCTCCATAAAACACCAAAAATTTTAGAGAGATTTTTTAAAGATAGACAATGATAAAACTTAATGTGATGTATAATATTAGACCAGAAGTTAGATTCAAATCATGCATTTAAATGCTTTTCAAAGCTAAATTCAATAGTAATCGGTCAACAATGTCATCTAATAACTCACAGATGCCTTTCAATAAACGCTTCTTCCAATAATTTATTTCACACTCCGTTAAAACTATTTTATAAGCAAATTAAAACTCAACTAAAACTCAACACCCTAACATAAAAAATTTAAGGTTATCCCACCAAACTAATGTCCAAATCTATTTGCTTATTTATTGTAGACAATAAAATTGTGAATAATTGAATTGGATTATTATTTTTATTTCATGACTTGTTATTTTAATTTTTAATTGTTAGTTGAATTAATTGTTAATTATATAGATATTGAGAGGTTTTTCAAAACTAAATAAGAAATTGTGAATCAAAAACACATGTTTCTTCTAAAAGCGAGCAACGCAACACAAAAGAGAACTCATGTTAAATTCAGTTAAGATGATATCATTGTTGATCGATCCTTGACTTCGAAAACCAATTGAAAAGTATGATGTGGGGATTAAACATCAAGTTCGGAGAGCATATATATTGGAAATATTGATTATTATAATATTAAATTTGAATTAAAATTATTTTTTTTTGTATTTATAATTTTTTTTAAGTTAAGATAAGCACCCCCTTAATTTTGCTTCTGGTTCCCCCACTGCTTATATGAACTTTTGGATAGAGCCACATGTGGTGAGCCAAGTATCTATCCATATATTTGTCCATATCAATTATTATTTGGGTTTTTTGCTTGTATATCTCGGTAAAAGTTTGAAATTGCTTAAATATCCCTGCAACTTATATACCTTATGGCTATTCTGACTTTTGATGGTGTTAAATGAATGAATAGAATGAGGGTAAAATAATAAACTGGGTTTACTTATATACCCCTCTAATTTTTTTTCTTATTTTATAGACATTAGTTATTTCATATAACAAATGAAAAAGACGAGGGTAATCACATAATTTTTTAACCAAGGTTAAATTTTAACTATAGTTAACTCTAAAAATTCTGACGGCGGCTAACACTAACTAATGACAGGGGGTATATAAGCAAAAAAAAAGGAGCAAATTATCTAATAGTCTTGGCACTATTATGCCACTATTTACATTTTTCCCCACCCCACCTAAAACCCTATTCACTTTAGATCCCCAAACACCCCTACCCAAGGACCATTTGGCAATTTGGGCACTATTCAATGGATGAATAGTAAATTATCTAAAAAAAAGTTTTGGAGAGGTATGCAAGTAAATAACATTTTTGTAGGGATATTTAAATAAATATATAGTTTTGGCGGGTATGTAAGCAATTTTCTCTTTTTTTTATTTTTTATAAATTAAATTTTTATTATTTTTAAGGGGGCAAGTTATTTATTGGTCCTGCAATTGTTTGCAGGGACTTTAGAGTCAACACACACAAAAAAAAAATACAATACACAACTATAAACAAACCACCCTAGGGACCAAATGACAAATAGTTCACTATTCAAGGAATGAATAGTGAATTATCTATATTTTTTTGATAAAAAATTGTTCGAAATAATATGAAATAAATAATAAATAATAATAATAAACCTTTATAAAGTGAAAAAAGTCCAAACTAAATTTAAATTATATTTTTTAAAATAAACAAAGGAAATGAACAAAAGATTCACAAAATTTTGCTCTTTTCAAGAAGATCTTTCCTTTTTTCACCACTGACTTTTATATCCTTTTATCCACTAATAAGGTTACACTTTATTCTTCACGATGAAAATGCCCCTAAGACATTATTTAAAAACAAATTATCAAACGAAAGGTTGGCCCCCAATGCATGAAATATAAAAAGGAAAATTAATGGCTAATTTGATGAAAATGCCATTGTATTCACGAAGCGACGGTTGGGAGCGGTTGGAATCCCGAGACAGTGCACAACAACCTACCAGAGAGCCCCTTCCCCTTCTGCCTTTTCACACGAACTCTTGTTCAAAACTGAGCTTGCAGGAACATTGAGATTTTTCAGACATTGCACCATCGTGACACCACCTCTGCCGGAGTCATCCCGCCACTTGCTGCTGCTCCTCGAAGATCAAAGTTTTTTTCGGCTGCCCGGATGAAAGTTGCTACTCTAAGATACGAATGGATGTTTGGGAACCCTAGATCATGGTTTAGGGTCTCCATGATTTTTACTGTAACATTCAAAAATTCTGACATGAATTGGTGGGAAAACTCCCCACCAACCGCAGGGGCAAAATTGGCATTATAGCAAAAACTAATTGATGGAGTGAGGCTAAAGTGACTCTACCAAAAAGGAGGAACTGTTTGGGAGAGTTAAATGTTAGAGGGACTGTTTGAAAATTTTGGAACTTTCAGGGACCTATAAATAATTTTCCCATTATTTATTGTCGTATTTTCAAAAATGGAAAATCACTAATTTTCATGTCGGGATTCATTTGAGTATATAAACCATCGGTTCTTCACCGAGCTTCGCGAAGCTCCGATGGCGGCCAACTTCTGGGCATCATCTCACTGGTAATCACTTCATCTCAATCCTCATTCAAATCTCCATTGCTAGTACTACCAGTTGTTGGTTCTTCTCTGATTGTTGTTTTGGTTTTTGGGCAGCAAACAGCTGCTGGATCCTGACGATGTGGATGTGCTCCAGCCGTTGGACAGGGAGCGTGGGCTCACGCAGGAGGAGTTCAAGCTTATCAAGATCCATATGACCAATCGTATGATCATCTCACTGTTTTGATTGATTTAAGATCTTTGATCTGTGTAACCCTAGCCCAATTTGGTGTGATTTTAGGTTTTTATTTCTAATTTCGGTTTTTGTAAATCAGCTCTTAAGAAACTTAAATCATTGGTGTTTTATTGTAAATGGCCGAGATATTGCAACTGAGGATCATCATATTATATCATTTTCTTCTCATAGTTGCAGAGATTTGTTCTGTGTTGTCTCTTGTGTAAATAAAGGTCTTTTCTTTCATTAGTTATTGATGGTGTGCTTGTTTTCTTGTTTGTAGATATATGGAAATTGGCACAACAAGTTAAAGTGAGGCAAAGGTTGGTTCTTTACTTGTTTTATTTCGTCCTATTTGTTGCTCTGCTAGATTTATCTGCTTAAAATTGATAAGGTTCATTGAGTTATTGTGATGTACATTTTTTTAGCATGAAACCTCTTGGTTCATTGGATTAGCTACTATATGTTGGTATTTTTTGAGTCGTTTTCTTGTGAAAATGATATTTTGAGCATTTCTTGTTTATATTCTTTTGGGAGAAAGTATACAGGCATGGGATCACACACCACAAGCACACATGCACAACACATGCATATGGTTCATTTAGAGTTGCTTAATGGGTTATTTGAGTGTATTGCCAGAGAGATATAATTGAACTAGTTCATTTTGGTTTACAGAAGGTCTTAATGACTCGAGTACCATCCCCATTATTTCTACTATACTCTAACTGCTTTCTATAATGCTATCAGAGAAACAGAGCAAGTGGATCTGATTCATAATTAAATAATTTAACTTTTCAAACTTTCAGGGTCATAGCTACTGCTGTCACTTATTTCAGGCGTGTATATACAAGGTATGTTTCTTAATTTTTTTATTTATTTTAAATATCTCTATATCAATTGTATTGTTACTTTCATGCCTCGATACATTAAATGCTTATTGCCTTTTGTTAAATGTTTTGATTTTTCACTCATCAAAAGTTAAAAAGTTTTGAGGCCAATGCCCTGGTTCCAACATACATTTGGTGAAATTGGATTGACTTGTTTGGAAAAGATTGATCAAAGTGTTTTTATAAGATCGGGTCACTTTAATATATGATTCTGTTTGACTTTTTTTGAAATAAATGGACCAATTAGATTTCCATTTTGAACTGATCTTGCTGACACATTTGCTTATGTGTTTTCATGCTAACTCAAGTTTGCTGAGATTTACTTGGATGAAGTTTGAGTGAGCAACTAGGTTATAATCTTATATGGCTTGTGGTAAGTGGGACCTGTATCAGTTTCTAGACTGAATTGGGGCAGTGATCTTCCTTGCTCTGTTCAAAAGTTATCATGTTAACTGACTTCACTTGGGTAATCCTGTGGAGGTACAGCAAGACTCTTCCTTCCTTGACCATGATAGTCACAGTCTTTTTAGACTGAAGAAGCAATACTTGATCTAGTTGTTATATGTGATATATATAGTTTGTGAAGCTTAAGAGAGCTAATGTTATAGTGAACATGGTTGTGGCCATCTTGAAATGATCTAATTGTGGCTGGTTGTCACACTTATTACTTTTTCAGAAAGAGCATGACAGAATATGACCCTCGATTGGTTGCTCCAACTTGCTTGTACCTGGCATCCAAAGCAGAAGAAAGCACAGTTCAGGCTAGACTCCTTGTATTTTACATCAAAAAGATGTGTAAATATTCTGCTTAGCCTGTCATTGACTACATTAGACCTTATTGCCTGTGTTGTAAGTTTCATCTTTCATTCCATTTAACAGGTTCAGATGAAAAGTATCGGTTTGAAATCAAGGACATTCTTGAAATGGAAATGAAACTGCTAGAGGCTCTTGACTATTACCTGATTGTTTTTCATCCGTATCGTGCATTACTTCAGTAAGTATGCCACATTATATTCTTAATTTGTATGTTGTATCTAAGTATAGTTTCATATTTAATTTTGGACATGTGTATACATGGTATTAGTGCATGCATGCCATGGAGAATTATAGTGTCTGAGTAAACTTATTGTGACATCGACATAAAATATCTGATAATTGTTGATACAAACCCTTTTTAATATCTATTATCTCACATTATTTACGTCAACAGTATCATGTATCTCAAACCCTCTTCTATACCCATTATCTCACATGGTACCTTTCAATAAATTGTCTTCATATTTACATTAGCCTTTTTCAGAGATATTTTTCATGTATATTTTGAAAGATTACTTTAGAAATTCATATGTAGCTAATCTTATCTGTACGGTTCTTGACTTCTGCCTTATTTATTTTTATTTTTAGAAATTGTAAAAATTGAGTGATGTATTTAGGTATAAATAGCCTTTTCTGAAAAATTTGTGGTAATTGTGATTTGTGAAGGAAAGGATAATGTAGTATGCTAATTGTGATTTGTTTGGGCATGTGATGATAAAGATTTCTTAAAGTAATTTGGTTCATGTTTATTTACTATTTTACAGATACGATATGCATCTTATGGTGTTGTAAATCTCCATTATTATTTGATACCTATTACATAGATTTGTTGGAATTTTAGTTTACTACTTTGATTCTTTCATTAAATAGTTGTAATTTTGTGATCCTGATAGAACACTACTTGTCTGCTGTCCTTGGTAAGCATGTTGGCAGTAAATACCTGACTTTGTAGTTTCAAATATGTACCATTTGAAATAGAAATTATATTTGGATGTACTTATAATAATGCATTGTATACACTTTCCTTCGGACACCTAAAACTCTAATCTTTTTGCAGGTTATTGCAGGATGCCGGCATGACAGATTTGACCCATTTTGCATGGTAAACATTTTCTAATCAATTTTGAGAAACAATCTTAGAGTTCCCTGCAGCTGTATGACCTTTTTCACAGACTTATGGGACTGATTCAAATTTATTTACAAATATTGCAAAAGAACAAGCTCTACTTTTGCTTTCTATTGAAGTTTCACTTGAGAATGCCTCTTAATCCTCTAGATTGGAACTTTTTCCATTGTTGAACTTTCTTTGGTCAGCCTTTGGAAGTTTCACTTCAGAGGACTTGTAAAAAAGCAACCCGTGGAATGATATCTTCTTGGAAATGCTTAGGCTTATAATTGTCCATTACTCCATAGAGGGAAATAGTTCAAATGGTTCAATGTCAGTTGGATAAGTGAAAAGATCATTAAGAGTTGACTACCTCAACCATGATGACCTCAACTACTTCCGAATTTTTTTTGGTCCTTTGCTGATTTTCATAGAACTTTCAATTTTTGAAATACAAAATGGTATTAGTAGAAACTAGAAAGATTTTCAAAATGTTCTGTATAAAATTTCCAGCTGAGAATATTGTTGATCTTAAGATTGTAAACAAGTTTTACTTGGTTTGCTGGAGCCTATCAGGTGCTAACATCTGCCTGAAACGTGCAGGGGTCTTGTAAATGACACCTATAAAATGGACCTTATTCTTATCTACCCTCCATATATGATTGCCTTGGCTTGCATATACATCGCAAGCGTGCTCAAAGACAAAGAAACAACTGCATGGTTTGAGGAGCTCCGTGTCGATATGAATGTTGTGAGTGCTTTAGATTCCCTTTTTCCAATAGTGGAAAGAATTAAAATGTCATCTATAACTTTTCCTTCATACACCTGTTAGTAAGTTTTGTTATGATTAATATCTGCAGGTGAAGAACATCTCCATTGAAATATTAGACTTTTACGACTACTATAAAGGTGATACCTGCAAAGGTGAGCCGGTTAAAGGTATCCCTGAGGAAAGGATAAATGCAGCACTGAACAAATTGGCAACCAAGTGAGCTCTTATAACAACATTATCCGGTTCATAGACATGATGCAAGTAAGTTGTATTTTATTGTTACTTTGGTGGTTTGGTCTATAGAACATCTGATGAAACCTTGTTTGATTGTTCTTATAACCAAAATGCAGACATGGTGTGGATGGCTCTGATCATGCAAACAATACCTCAACACAATTCACTCTCATCTCAGATTCCCTTGGTGAAGTTTTTCCTCTCCCAAAGTTATGTTATCTTAAATTACTGCAATTTGACAGTTCATCAATCTATGTTAAGTTTCTCTTAAATTTAAAATTTAGCACCAAAATTGATGACAATGATATTCTAAGTTTAAAATTATGCTCAAAGTGTTGATCATAAGTGCTACCAACTTAGCCACTTATTTTTCTTTCCTATGAAGCACTATCTTGACCTAACTTAGTCCACTTGACTACTAATTTGTTTTCAATCATTAACTTTGCTTGACTAGAAACAATAGAAAATTATCAAGCATTTGTTGAAATTGAGAATATTCCTTTGATGCCTTGTTACCTAGGAAACCTTCATTGTCACATTTTACCCATTCCTTTACTTTTTGCTAAATATCTCTCCAGGTTTTTTCTATCATTCAGTGTTTGTATGCACATCATCCTGATATTATTCAGTTATTTCTGACTATTATCTTGATTTTGAGTGTATTTTGTCACAAAGTCAAATTTGTCAAATAATAAATGAACTAAGACAATTTTAAAACACTTATCAAGAATCACTTGTTTGTGTGGTTTTATTTTTATTTTTTCATTAATATATATATATATATATATATATATATATATATATATATATATAATAAAGAGATCATCTTGGATTGAGGGATGTACGTGTGGCTCTTAAAACTTGGGACAATAGAGATAGCTTCCCAAGAAATTGGGTCAACTTTTTGTACTTTATTTTTTTTGGTCCAATCCAATCCATTAACAAACCCAATCCTTCCTTTTCTTACCACAAACATTGCTCTTCAATAATTGGGACTTTCATCACTTGGAATATAGTCATTCAAGAAGACGACAAAAAGTACATAACTTTTCCACTTTTTTTTTGGGAATTTTTTTTTTTTTTTTAATTTGTGACAAAGGTGACAAGCACCTTTATATGAGAAGTCAAGGATGTGTATAAACAGGGCAACTCGATCTTGTGTTAGTTCACAGAAGAATATCATTCGCGTGGTAGCTCAATACCGTGTTAATCCACTCAGCCTGATCCTCACCTTACAAGAGTGGGGATTCGATCCTGAGTTTTTCTATAGGAGAATCTCACGCTTTAATAAGAGACCCGGATATTAATAAGTTTGGTTGCCGTTGGTAGTGGAGGGAATAATTTCGTGTTTTTTTATTTTTATATTTTGTACAAAAAGTTCTAGGTAGAAATTTTACTTTTTTTTTTGGATGCATTCATGAATTCATGGTTCAAATATTTCTTAAATAATGCCAAAGTTTTCCCCCAATTCGAAGTTTCAAACCACTACATAATCCCCATTTTCCACCACCTACTCATCCAATACTCTTATTATACCCACTCACCAACCGGTCTAGTCTTTTACTCACTTCCACTCCACATCAAATTCTTCCATTTTTTTTTAATAATTATTATATATTATATTAGTGCAAGTTGGACTAAACTATATATAAAGTCATAGTCATCATAATAATAATCAAATATAATAAGTTTTAAATAATTGCACTTCCATTTGAAGTCCTAATAAATAACAAATTTGAGATGACCATGTCAGGGATTAATTTTATTTTTTTTAATTAAATTAAATTTACTTTTAAGGCTTGTTTTTATTAATAAATCTATAATGTGGATCACATGCTCATCCAACACTCTGGACCCACTTACCAGCCGATTTGGTCTAACCCACTTCCACTCATCATATTCCACCATTTTTTTTATTAATTATATATATTAGTGCAAGTTGGACTAAACTAGGGCTCATTTGGATCAGCTTCTCGGAAGTCCAGAAATATTTTTTTATACATTAATTGCTTCTCTGAAAAAAAAAAACCGTTTGTATTGACTTTTTTAGAGAAATAAAAGCTGTAAAAAAAGTTGAAAATGGCTTTTTTGAGAAGTTGGTGGTTTGAAACTTTCTGAAAAATATCGTTTTCAGAGGCTGTTTTGGGATTATATAATTACTAAAACACCACTATAAAAAAACAAGAGTTTAGGGTTTTGAGATCATATAATTATTAACACCCTTTTATGATAATACAATTATCAAAACTTCCCAACTATAAAAAATATTTCTGAATTAATATATCCAAATACAAAATACATAGAAGCCATTAACTAACTCTAAAAAAACCTTTTTTTCCAAAGTCCTATCAAATTAAAAAAAAAACATTTTTTTTCCTAAATCAATCTAAATGTGGCATATATTTATATTTTTATCCCTCAAAACTATTCTAATTACATAGGTGTAATATCTAAATTAGTCCCTCTATTATATCGAGTCCTTTTGGTCCCTCTACTATAATTTGCGCTCCGGGTCCCTCAACTTTCACGATTGAGAAATGTTAATCCATAAAGGCATATTTCAAGATTTGTTTAACCCTTAAAAGTTGATGAAGGGATGGATTAATATTTCTCACTCGTAAAAGTAGAGGGACTCCAGGACTCAGACCCTAAAAAAGTATTCGATATAAATACTTTTGAAAAAAATCATACTTACATATATATATCTATATGTAATTTCGAAATTTTATAGGGGTACAGTTGTAAAAAGGCCTATATTATATATAATATATATATAGGTAAATTAAATAATAAGGTTTGTGTATATATAAACGGCAGGTTCGAGCAAGCCCGAACCACAAACCTCGAGGAACAACTCCATCCCCCCGTTGGTTCCTCGGCCTTCGATCCCTTATCAGCAATCCCTTCCTCTCTTCTCCTCCTAGGGTTCGCTTCCTCGGCGCCGTGGAGGCCATGGGAGCTCTGGACGATGCGCATCTTGATGAGGAGCTGCAAGACGCGGTTGGTTTGGAGCCTGGATCCGGGTCAGAGACGCTGTCCACTTGCGAGATTGAGGATGCCGTGAAGGTGCTGCTGCATGGACTTGGGGAGGATCCGGGGAGAGAAGGGTTGAAGAAGACCCCGCTCCGCGTGGCCAAGGCCTTGCGGGACGGTACCCGAGGTTTGTTTTCTCTTATGTTTGTTCTTTGATCCGTTTTCCTATTTGTGTGGAGTTTATAGAAAGGAGCATTAAATCGTTCTTTTTAGTTCTTTGTGTGTTTTTTTCTCTTTCTTTGATGTGATTGGCAGTATTAAAATTGCTTTTTTTGTTCAAAAATTGATTTGGTTCTGATCTAGGAGAGCTGACCAAGTGGTAAATAGATCTCTTTTTTCTGTAATAATTCTTTCATTTTTTGTTTTTTTGGTGTTTTATTAGAAAAAGGAATGATTTTTTAGCTTGATCTGTCTTAGTAGGTGTGACCGTGTGAGTTAGTTGGTGATTTCCTATGGATTGTAGTCTCCATCAACTTGGTTCTTAGTGTTTATATTAACAATGTCCTTTTTATTTGATTTAAATGGTTGGTGTTGTTTTGGCCAATGTAGTTAGTAAGGAAGTTGACCTATGCCACTCATTGATTTTTTATCTTATATGTTTAACTATCCATTTACTTTTTATCATTGAATCTCATATCATTTGGTTGTCATCTTCAGCAATGCAGAAATATAGTGTCAAGACAGGGTTATCTGCAGTAGATAGCTGCCTATTTGTTTGGTTTGTAATCGATTCCGCCTTTGCAAACTATTGGTCTGTCATGTTTTTGTCTGCTTGCTAATTTGGACTCTTTTGATTGCTGAAGGAGTAGCCTTTTCCCTATGTATGTAAATATTCTTATGGCCATTTATAAATGTTGGTGATTACTATTCTTTTAGTAATAAATACTGGGGAACTTTCTCAGTCTGTTTTGTTTTTGCCTCCTCAGTGTTCATTCACTTGGTTCACTTCAATCAGCTTTCCTTTGCATGCATCTTTTCTTTAGGATTTAAATTAGTTGTTGCTAATTGAGTTACCGTGTCATTGACTCTCTTGTGCATTGGTGCCTATACTTTTGTGAATATGTTCACCGACTTGTTTTTTTATGTCATTGTGTAGAAGCATTTAATGGATATATGGAACATGCGTATTCTTCAAAAAAATCATTGGAATAACTTTGATAATAACCATCCAATGTCCAATTGTACATTTAACTGTTCTTTCTCAAAGTTGATTAGAAAATATCATTTCCAAATGTGATTGATTAATAATCGGTGGTGTAGCAGTGCATTTAAAGTTTAAAGTTCAGTGATAACTTTTGAAGGGATAAAATTTCTAGAGGATGAGTAAATTGCAGAAGGAATAACCTTTTACTGCTTTCTTTGTGCGAAATTACAGTTTCTTTATAATATCTGGAGTAGGCGATGTTGGGTTGTCAAAAGCAACATGAAGCCTATTCTTTTTCACTCTACTCCAACTTGTCGATGCTTTTCTTATTACTTTCAGAGTTTCATGTGTCCCTTTGCTGATTGTCTTCCCTGTGACATGCTTTATGTAGTTTATCAAGTTTCAGAATTTCCATTGCTCTTGCTATAACTGTATCTTATCACTAATTTGATTCACATGCCTTCGACTTCAGGTTACAAACAGAAAGTGAAGGACATTGTACAAGGTGCTTTATTTCCAGAAGCAGGCCTGGAGAATGGTATGGGGTGTGCAGGGGGAGCTGGTGGGCTTGTGGTTGTGCGGGACATTGATCTTTTCTCATACTGTGAGTCTTGCTTGCTCCCTTTCAGCATTCAATGCCATGTTGGTTATATTCCATCAGGGGAGCGAGTCGTGGGCTTAAGCAAGCTGTCAAGGGTAGCCGATGTCTTCGCCAGGAGGCTTCAAGAGCCACAAAGGCTGGCTGATGAAATTTCTTCAGCTTTACAGAGCAGCATCAAGCCAGCTGGTGTGGCCGTCTCCCTTCAGTGTTGGCACATCCAGTTTCCGGAAACATTAAGGTGCAAATCCAATCTAAGACATTCATCTAAACTGGACATGCAAGGTTGGTTCAAAGAATCCGTTTTCTCTAGTTCCGGAGTTTTTAAGGATGAAAATCACCCTTTCTGGGATGACTTTTTGGCTCTTCTGAAGTTCAAAGGTATTGACATGGAGGAGATCGATGCATATCACTCTCCTCCTGCACAATCTTGGTGCCCGTCAAGATCTATGGATATATCATCATGCAATGGGCACAGCACAAGGAACCCAACAAATGGTAAGGTTTCTCCCAAGCCCGGGGCAGCTCAAACTTCCATGATTGCTGCAGTCACTTCAATGATTGAAGCTCTCGGTGAAGATCCGTCTAGGAAAGAGCTTGTGGGCACCCCTTCTCGATTTGTTCATTGGCTAACAAATTTTAAGAGGTCAAATTTTGAAATGAAGCTGAATGGATTTAATCTCAGCAGAAACGATTTGCATGCAAAAACAGCTAACGGGGTTGCTGTCACAGAACTAAACGAGATCCATACCGAGCTGAACCTACCTTTCTGCTCACAATGTGAGCACCATCTTCTTCCATTTCATGGTGTAGTTCATATCGGCTACTTCGGTTCAGATGAAGGTGAAATTATACAAAGGTGCATATTGCAATCATTGGTTCATTTTTACGGTATTAAGCTTCAAGTGCAAGAAAGGCTTACAAGGCAGATAGCAGAAACGGTCTATTCTGTCCTTGGCACAGGTGTGATAGTAGTCGTGGAAGCAAGTCACATCTGCATGATTTCCCGAGGGATTGAGAAGGTGGGTAGCAGCACCGCAACAATGGCTCTTCTGGGTCGATTTTCAACAGAACCCAAAGCCAAGGCTATGTTTCTGCGAACCATTTCAAAGCATAACGCTACAGGAGGATGATTTTCTTTGCCCCATTCTTTTTTCTCTTTCAATAATTCTTCACTGCCAATAATTGAACCAGGATGGCAGAAATGATTTACAGATTGGCACATCATTTTTTTTGACATCTTATACTCAGTAGAAGCAGCAGACTACCTGGCTATCCTTCCAATTTGAAGCTGCATCCTCTTGAAAGATCACGAAGAGGTCGAAGATGCCTTCTTGACCGATATATACTTTATGCTCAATTTTTCCAGTTTGTTGTACTAAACCCTTACTGTAACTCAGGGTTTTTCCTTCTGATGTTGAATGATTCAACTCTTTGCTTGTACAAGTAATGCCACCCCAATTTTATTTGGGATCATTGCAGTGTTTTGCTATGGATCTTGTTCCGAAATTGAATACCTCAGCAAGATTGAAGTTCTGAACGCAAATTTTGCATCTTTTCATTGATGAATCTGTCTGCTGTGAATCTCTAGAGCTATGCACAAATCTATCAAACTTATGTGGATGTTTGGTTGGTGGGATGAAGAGGAGGGATAAAGATTTTCATGGGTGTTTTGGATGGTAGGATAAGGATATGGATGAGGATTAAAATAATATTAATTATTTATAATTAAATAATTAATAATATTTATATTAATTGATCGATAATAATAATTTTTAACTCTAAAATAATATTATCTTATATCTATTATTAATATGTAATTATTATATATTTAAAAATATTTTTTAAAATTATAAAATAATTTATATAATCATTATTTTAAATTATATTATAAACATTTAAATTTAATAAAATTAAATATTTAAATTAATATATAATATATAATATGTAATAATTTTAATTTAAAAGATATTAATTAATATTTATATAATATTTAAATAATATAATATTATTAAAAATATATAACCCATGTGGGAGCACGTGGGTTCTCACATGGGATCTTTGGCTCTCATCCCTCATGAGAGGGATGAGTGGAGTCCCTCCCATCCAATTTTGAAGGATGGGAGCCATCCCCATCCCTCTCCATTCGAGCGTCCAAATGCATGAATTTAACTATAGCCCAGGATATCCCGACTACCAAACAGACCCTAAGCAAACAATGGTTTGACAAGATTTATGTTTACTATCAACAAAATAAAAATAGAAGAAAATTGTTTGTGCACACTTTAAAATTATCCAAATTGTGAAAAAATCATAATTCCCAAGTTTCTCATTTGACCCTGTGAATAGTTATCAATCAAAAGGTCATAACTATAATTAAATATAAACCGTAAAACAAAAACTTACCTTTTATACTCTAAGAGACATTTTAATTAGAGGTAATTATCTATTAGTCCCTTATACTATTTGTCACTATTTGAACTTTACACACTACACACCCAACCCACTATTTACATTAAGCCCCCACAACTCCCTACCCAAGGACTCATGGGCAAATACTTCACTATTCAAGGGATGAATAGTGAATTAACTATTTTATTAATTATTTTAAATTTTATATTTTCATGAGTATATTTATAAATTTATAGTCAAACAATTTTTTTAGAACATATTTACACAAAACCAGTGGTATATACAAAATATTGACATTTTTTCAGTGGTATACCTGCAAAAAAAATAAAATATATAAAAAATACCCTTCAATTTTCATCTCTAATAAATCCACATATTTTATGCCATCTTAAAAAGACAAAGCTACCTGTTGTTAATCAAATATTCAGGAGATAAACTAACCAAAAAAAATATATATTGACTTAAAAGTGCCATTATAAATGCTTTATAAATGATTTTTAGAAGCAAAACTAAAAGAAGAAAAACCCTGTTATAGGCATTCATCCATCAAATACACAATTGATTTTACATCATTGATCCAACAAATTCTCTTAATTGATCTTTCGCAATTAATATCACAGGAACAACTGTAATAATAATAATAAAAAGAAGAAGAAGAAGAAGAAGAAGAAGAAGAAGACATATTTACATTTCTTAAAAGGAACTTATTCAAACAATCTCCGATGTCGATGTAATGTTTATTTGTAATAGAAACAGAAGACGAGACGATTGTTAGAGATGAGCGAAACTATTCTTCAATCAAAGAAGGATCTTTGTTGGAGTGGTGAGGATGATATGTTCATAAATTGTCCAAATTCAAATATCTTTGGTTGCAGTTGAGGGAAGCTGTATCCAGAGGATTCAGGAACTCCCATTGATGGTTGAATAGCTTGGCTGAAGAAACAAGTTGGCAAATTAAGAAGCATTCTGCAGAAAAAGAAAATAAAATAGAATTGGATTATTATGGTGTACAAAGTACCTGTTCACCAAATACGGCGATGATATCGGAGGATTAACCTGTGCATTGTTCATCACATTGTGGTCCGAAGGTACCAAGGGCCAAAATACTGTATGTCATCAATAGTTAAGCATACATCAGAAGAGCATATTACTGTATTTACATTGTCTTCAAAATTTCTAGTATCCAGTGACAGAATCTAGAGAAGGTATGTCGGCATATATTTATAGCTTTCTGATAAACACAATGCTTTATTTTCAAAGTAGTTATATTCTCAATCATAAGTACATTGAGAATGACATACAGCAGCTCAAATGTGGGAGGTTGTTACATGGATATACACATGCTCAAGAGTTAATAAGTAGAAAAAGTTATAAGAAGTAATGTCTAAGAACCTAAGAAATTAGAGTACTCTGAACTTGAAAAAATAGTTTGTGTATTCATCTTGAAAGCATTCTAACGTTTTAGCTTTCAAGAATTAAAAATTAATGTTAAGAAAGTAATGACAAATTAAAATGATGGACCCCCAAAAAAACCGAAGAATTACCAATGCGGGTAACATGATTCAGTTTATAGCAAAAAGCATTGAATGCTGGATTTTACGAGATAAAGGGTTAAAACTGGTTAGATAGAGAAGCGTTTGAATTACATGATTGTGCACATTGGCCCTGAAAACCGGAGCAAAACAGTAATTCCTGTGGATCAACAGTCAAAAACTGGTTAGATTTCCAGACAAACTATCTCTGTGCACACATGAAGGTGAGGTTTATAAACCATAGCCATGAGAAATGTGCCTATGCCTGTGCTCACATATGTACCAATGAGGCCACAAGAACCTTACCTCTTGTGATTGCCCTGAGACATGATTATTAGAATCTGTAGATATGAAACTTATTAGAATGGCCCATATTAGCCATGAAGACAAGTGAAAAATGAGCTATTGATAGTTGGAGCTTAATCAATAGCAATCTCTTTTCATTATTGAAGAAACACTGAAAACTCTACCATGTAGGATAATCTTTTTGAAATCACTTGGTGGTTTAAAGGAGAGTGGGAATCTGGTGAATTACCTAGATCAGAAACACTGGGCTTCACAGCCAGAGTCAAGCCAAGGAAGCTATCATCTGATTCAGTGCCAAAATCCCACAGATTCAACTCTAACTTTGGACTTGCTCCTGAAACTGCCACACAAACCATTTTTAATGACAGTTTATGTACAAGTTATCAAAGTATGTGAATGAGAGGTGCTTCTTGGAATCAGAACACTATTATAATCAGCATATCACCTGGCTGACTTATTCTTGGATAATACTGATCCTGAAGAGGATATGGAATCCATGATCTAATCTGAACCAATTCAAGAAAATAAAAGAAATTATTTCACACTATCCCCATCCCATTAAAAGAATTAAATATATGTTAATAAAATATAGCATTACATGGAAAAATGGGTGCTGCAGTGACTGCTCTGCAGTGGGCCTCTTAAGTGGGTCCCAGGAACAGAGTTGCTATCATAAATTACCAGAACAATACCAAAATTAATTGCAAATTCATCATGACTAACACACACTTTAATACAGTAAGAAAAGGAAAAAAGAAAGAAAGAAAACAAGCATACCAGAATCAGATCAATTGCCTCTGAACTAGCATTCGGAATAATATGAGAGATATTAGCTGGTGGAAACTTCATTAGGAAGAAAAAACAGTACATAACATGTTAGAAAGATATATTGAAGGAAAAAAGAATTGCATACTGCAACTATTACCTGAAAGAATTTGAAATGGTTTGCACGTAAAAGGTTCATTCCTTCAGGCCAAATACTACAATCCGGAGTTCCAAGAACAGTGCATATCTTGTGCAATTGATCTGTTTCACTGTAACAATTATCATCATAGATAAGTCTCCCTTCGAAAGCCAATGCACATTATTTGACACTTAACATTCAATTTAGCTTGTGTAGACACACGTAGAAGTAATCAACAAAAAAACCTCATACAATTAGAGAATTGCAAACAGATGCTTGAGAAGTCATTCCAGTGAATAGTGCTTGAGGTGCAAAGGACAAGCTTTTCTATGCAATTTTCAAGGATTAAGAGCTTGAGGAAATTTACCTCTCGCCAGGGAAAAGTGGAGATAATGTGAAAAGCTCAGCCAGAATTGCACCAACAGCCCACATATCTGTTAGATATTACAATAATAGTGAGTTCTTGAAAATAAGGGCCAAATCAATGATATTAAAACAAAAAAAAGATGACTGAATTCATATTTGATACCGCTTAAACATCACAAACAAGTCAACTGTTCTTTAAATACACAGAAATGATATTGAAATTTCAATAAAAAAACCTAATAACTGAATAAAGATCGAGATCCTTGCATGAGAAAACACAAATAATCATATGGTATACCAATTGCAGGGGTATATGAAGAAGATTGCAGCAACACCTCTGGAGCTCGATACCTTGCCAAAAAAAATGCAGGTATCCCTTATAAAACTTGTATAGTAGAAACAATTCTTCATTGTGCATCATTCAAATAATACCAATGTAGAAGGAATTAACTCACCATCGTGTAGAAACATAATCCGTATATGGAGGCTTTGACATTGTTTCTCTCACCAATCCAAAGTCAGCAATTTTTATGATGTCGTTTGTCACCAGAAGATTTTCTAAATAAGCAAAAATGATTAACCATGTCAGGTTCTTCTCTACTAACCACATAATATATTCAATTACACAAAGTATAATTCAATTACCAGGTTTCAAATCACGGTGAAAAAAGCCATTTTTGTGCATATATGAAAGTCCTTGCAACATTTGAGACATAAGGCTCCGAATTTCATCCTCTGAAAAAGTAGCTACGCGTTCTCTCATGATTTCATATAGATTACACTCCTAAACATTTCATGAGAAAAAAATTATAGAAGTATAATAAGTCAACTATTCATAACTTCTTTGAGGTGAATTAAAGACAGTCAAATAAAATGTTCATAGGAAATAGATTAATTGAGATAAGAAAATGGCAATCCAACAATAACCATGAAAGATACATTTCCAGAGCACATGAAGGTATCTATACATGCTAAAGATACTGTCAAAAGATGTCAGCAATGTTATCATAAGTCACAGACAAGCTACTGAAAAAATAGAAGGTCCACATAAAGTTTATACTCAAAGAAACTTGCAGAATTCCAATATTCCATGATTTCCAACAAGCAACTGAAGACTAATTAACAGCATCAACTGAAGATCTGGGGCTAAGGAAGTAAATGCAAGTGACCAATAGCCTCAAATATGAGTACCAAGGAACCTGGCCAAAAGGGACACAAAAGACAATGAAAGGTAGTAAATTCAACCCAGTTTTATTAATGACTCCAAATCAAGCTGCAACTGTGATGGTAGACGACAACATTGTAACTCAATCAAATGACACATGGTAAGGTGCAATAAGTCAATGCCATAAGTTTGTACCAACCATCGAAAAATCACTCGGACAGCAGTTCTCCCACCAAGATTTATGTCAGAAATGGGCTCAGACAATATGAAGTTGCCTCTTGCACAACAACTAGATTAGATCAGAACAAGTCATATGATAAAATAGCATTTTTCATCTGATTTTAAGGAGTACAATGAATAGTATCTGAAAGTTACAACTTTATTAGAAACAAGGTACAGAGTCTAAATTAATGAGTAACTTCAATACTCCTAACGTCAGAAGCTCTTAGATTATAGACCCAAAAAAGAAAAAAAAGCTTCCGAAGCTGCTTTCAAGCAGTTGGGAAGATGGTTAAAATTACTTTGGCATGAATACCAAATCCTTACCATAGTTGGTTCAGAGATCAAGAACAAAGAAGGTTGAATGTATTTTATAGGAAACAGTATTATATAGAAACCAATTATACTAGGTCAATAGGATTTATCCAATTAATTGTGTAGATCCTAAAGCTGGCTCTGTTTATAAATTATAGGAACCAACATTTCATAAGAGTCTGCAAAACTCATATACATATTATTAATCAGATTTATGCAATTATTACTAGACCCTGAGAGGAATGATTATTTAAATACATACCATGTACTCAAAAATAATGAAAAGCTCATTGTTCTCTCTAACAATTTCCTTCAACTTGACAATATTACGGTGGTCCAATCTACGAAGGGCCTGCAAGAGACATACATTGGCTCTTTTTTTTATAAAAAAGGGAAATTTCAAAAGTAGCAGGAATAGGAAAAGTAAAATCCAAAACCAAAGGTTTATTTATTACTAGTAGAGTAATTACCTTAACTTCACGAAGATTCATGCACTGTTCCCAAAAGAAGTATTTTCTTTTCATCTTCTTGATAGCAACCTGAAATTATTTAGCAGCAAACATAGGCAACCTTCTTTTACTAAAAAGAAAATTAGTAAGCTCTTAAGAAACATATTTGGGCAATAGAAGAATAAAAATACCTGAGAAATGCATTAAAAGTTCTGTGATAAGAATGGCAACCAGAGAACATTTATTTCACAATCTAAATCAAATGCATTCTCTAAGCTTGTTCCTTGTGAGCACAATGTTATTTATGTGTGTGTACAGAAACTGGTCAACTTAGAAGAGAAATTGTTACTGGTGCTCGAGAAGATTGCAGGTTGTTGATGGGATGAGTGAAGTTTTTGACAGAAAATTTGAAATTTGCTTAAAAACGATGTCATCAGATTGCGTTACTGCACCAAAATGCTAGAAAACTACTCCACAAAATAAGCTGAAAACAAGTGTATGATTAATATCGCATTAGGAACCCTGCTCCATAAGCTAAACTCCATACATTCATGTAGTGAGGTACTTGCAAAGTTACATTTGTCCATTTAAACCATCTCAAGTAAAGGTGCTTCATATTATTCTATGCAGTAACCCAGTTAAACATATGCTCCATGGTAAATCAAGTTTATAAGATCCATTTTCTGTTTAATGGAAGTGACTAGTTTAATTGTTTGAATTTTATTTTCTTGTTCCATCCACACATTTCAGTAGCTGGACGATATTTTTTTATTGAGCCTGTTGGAATATTATTAAATAGTAAACAGATTACCTTACTTGACTGCACAATCAGCAAATGATAGAACTGTAATAAAATGCAGATTGCACATCTAAAATAAGCGATTAACTGAATCCCTATCTTTTCAAATTTCCACATGATGGTAATATTCAGATGATAACAAGTATATTAAGAATCAACTGTATATCTAAAAAAAAAATTAAAACAAATGCATATATTTCCAGTTTTGTGCATGGCCAAATATGTTGATCTTCAAGCTGAGCTGGCATAATATTAGATGCTTACATACTTAAGCATGAAGCCAAGAAACATAAATTTGAAATTAAATAGCCATCTCTCTAAAGTGCACATATCATTTTCATGCTATAAGAAAAAAAGGGCAGCCCGGTGCAACAAAGCTCCCGCATGCGCGCGGGGTCCGGGGAAGGGTCGGACCACTTGGGTCTATTGTACGCAGCCTTACCCTGCTTTTTTTGCAAGAGGCTGTTTCCACGACTCGAACCCGTGACCTCCTGGTCACATGACAACAACTTTACCGTTGTGCCAAGGCTCCCCTTCATTTTCATGCTATAACAAAACAATAAAAAACCTTCATGTAAAGCGGGAACCTAGTACCACATAAAGAATGAACTACTAGACGATTGCCTTCAATACTTACCACATCATTGGTTTGAAGATTGAGTGCTTTGAAAACAATTCCACAAGTTCCATCTCCAATTTCCTTAATTAGTCTATACCTACAAGTGAATAGACAACACATGACATGATTGCTTTTGAATGAAACAATATTGCGATGTGAGAAGGTTCAGTTACTTTACTTTTCCATTTTTACAGTGGTAACTTGCAAGTGTGAGTGTTTCACTGAACTTCTAAAGGTCTAAGAACAGAATCCTCCACAATGGCTATGCAGTGCCTTTCATTAATTTTCATGTGGGAAATGCTGTCGAGAGAGGGTAAAAATAATATCATCAAGCATGTGATCGGCATAGTTAAATGGACTCTTTAAAAGCTGCAATCGACGAATATCATCCAGATTAAAGAAGCTGTCAGGTGTCACATCAGGTGCTGCAAGAGCCAGGAAGCAACTTAGCACAATGAGGGCATAGAATTTATTTTCAAGTTAATAAAATCCAAAAATTAAATGAGTGAGCCAATTTACCTTAAAGACTCTTGGATATTCTTTTGTACACCTTTCATATTAGAGGCAGGAAACAATCACAGCAGAAGTTAATGCACCATTGAAGAATTGACTGAAGGATATGAACCTTTGGCTCCAAGCTACAAAGACTAGATTATATCATGTTCAATATCCAATAGAGGTGATTGATAATAACTTAAAAGAAATATTCAGAAGATAGAGAAAATAATAGACAAGGTAAACATCTCAAGACTATTGTCAAAGCAAAGTATGAAAGTTTTAAACAGAAAACAAGTATCTTACTAACAGCCATTCCGGAACCTTCAAAATCAACTAATATTCTCATATGCAGGTTCCCTAACAATTACTTCATGGCAGATGCTAGTTTAACCTGGCACCGTTCATGTATCTAACAATTCGGAATTGATTTTGTATTTATATTTCTTAGAAAATAAGAAAAATAAAAACTTTTCTAAGACCTAGAAAATTTACCAAACCCACACAATACACAAGAAAGAAGACATCTTTCACAAAAACATCATAAATTTGAAATAAACCATGACAAAATCAGAACAAAAAGAATCAGAAACTGGTCTGGTTTATTCATGGCTACCACAAACAAGAATGATTATCAATAATAAAAGAAACTGTCACGCAATGTGATGGTTAACTGTTTGATTTCCTTGAAAGCAACAACAGCACGCCAAACATCTTAAAATAGCATCATCAACCAAACAAAGCATCCAAAAGGACTGATCAAAGCCATCTCTTTTAGCATAACAATGATTAAAAGAACAAAGAATAGCACAAAATCCTCATCAAAAACCAAAATTTCCGAACAAATTCCACTAATCGAACAGGCCCAATTCCCCGTGATCAACACACAAGAGCAAAAAAACGCATTCATAATCACACAAAAGAGCAACAAAACAAAACCTGATGATTCCGATCAAACCCTAGGTCATCAAAGAACCAATCATAACCTAAAAAACCAACACTTAATAGAAATCAGAAAACAAGAATCAGCACCCACCAATGGTTCACGAAACTATCAGAAGAACACCTTCTGAGAAGAGATGATCACTACTTCGTCGAAGATGATCCCTAGATGCAATGGAGCACGAAATTTCGCTCGAATTTGAGAGAGAGAGAGAGAGAGAGGGAGAGAGAGGCGACGAAATTTATGAGAAGAAGAGTAAATAAAAAAAGGAAATATGATGAGAAGATGGTCCCAGCCAATGAACCAAACAAGGGTGCGTTCTAAGATACGTTACGACAGTGTAAGGTAGTATACCATTTCTGTACAATTCTATTGTATTTCGTCTGTGATTCATATAAACATAATTCGTAAATTCAGCATCGTACTGTTTTGCACAATTTTTCTTAAGCTTCGCGCTGATTTTCTTTCGCCAACTGAATTGGTATCCTACTAGGGTTGATACAGGTATCTTAGAATTCACCCCAAAGAAGATAAAAGGAAAAAAGAGGTTTTTTCAGTTATCCCCCTGTCATATCTTATAATTATATTTATACTACTGAAAAATTTATACTTAATACAGGGGGGTGTATGTAAGAAATTA
Organism: Dioscorea zingiberensis; assembly: GCA_026586065.1. Classification (NCBI taxonomy): domain Eukaryota; kingdom Viridiplantae; phylum Streptophyta; class Magnoliopsida; order Dioscoreales; family Dioscoreaceae; genus Dioscorea; species Dioscorea zingiberensis. The sequence continues at coordinate 4,673,201 of CM048823.1, read as the reverse complement.
TGTTTTAAAGAGTATATATTATATAAGAAATTATAAACTTTTATAAGGGTAATTTATATGCAATCAGGAGGATTTCAAAGGGTTTGTATATTTATAAGGCAATTTAAAAAAATAAATATAAAAAAAATAAAACAAATCTTCATATTAATATGACCATCTAATTATTCTAATCTTCATTTTTTTTAAATTAATAAAATAGATTTAGTTATAATAACAAAAACATTGATGAAGATATTTTCATCCAAAAAAAAAATGTAAGGTGTTGATGGCCAGATCTGCTATTCCTTGGGAATAGAGCAGATCCAAATCAATAGATGAGAAATTAGTTGAGATGAGAAACTTCAAGAATTTGAAGGAAAAGATAGGCTATGTGGACGAACAGGCTTCTTGCTTGCATGGATTGTCAAATGCTTTAGGGATCAGACCTTTAGGGATCACATCTCGCCATGGAGAAGAGAAAGGAGGACTGGGCGCTCGTACTCAAGTAAGCTCAAATCAGGGGAGAGCTAAAAGGAAAGTAGAGAAAGCGGAGAGAAAGAGAGAGTTCCAAGAGAAAGAACGGTCTCAGTGGAGCGAGAGTAGCATACCGTGATCTAGCAAGGCTCAGCTCAGATATAGCTGGACACCAAGTTGAAGACAGCTATTGGAACTCTCTGGGGCCTTCTAGAAGGTTGATCTCTACCGTTGGATGACTCTTCGATTGAAAGATGGTTAGATCTTCCTTTGAGCCCTCATGATTGTGCCACATGTAAGATTTTCTACCCATAACATAAGTTATTTTTAAGCTTTAAAAATGCTTATCTCATATGTTTATCTTTTATTAATACAAGTTTTCAAAATATAAAAATAAAACAATTTTAAAATTCAGAAAAAAAATTTAAGCTTTAAAAATGCTTATCTCATATGTCTAGTGGTGTAATACAGGTTGTGTTCATGGCCTGGTACCTAAAGATCTTAGTTAATTATTAGTTCGAAAAACATAAATTTAGTTAAATTAATTATTTTAATTATTTTAATTAAATCAAATTTTAGTTTACTCGATTAAAAAAAATTCACCAAAAACTTAATTTCAAATAATATTTAGTCCTACTTCTAATCAACGTTTAAAGGCATTTGGGCCTGGTCTTTTAAAGCCCACAGTTACCACACAAGGACAAGTCAGAATAGTAGAGATTTTAAATAAACTGGCATGGTTTTGAGGCCCATGGATTTGGGTTTTATATCTAGCCCATGATATATTCACATATGCATATAATTTTTAAGTTTTTTTTTTTATAAAAAATCTTTATATATCTATAATATCATGCAAATCATAATATTGCTATTTTACATAAGATTTATATATCATGGATTTGCATAGTATTATATTATATTGCAAATCATAAGCATTGTTATTTCACAAACTAGAGTTTCAAACAGGACTACATTATACGAACATTATTATTATTATTATTATTTTGATAAAATGGGTAAACCATATTCATTTTCATTAGGTATGAAAATTAAATACATAGATCCACATTACATTATACAAACATTATTAAACCAAACTTTACATAGAGACACTTTTAGGAGTCTGCAAATGCAATGAGAGCCTCACTCAGCATTCATGATCTGCACAATGATCTTCCCAGTTGCATGACCATCAATGCTCTTAGCCCATGCATCCTCTGCATTCCTTAAGAAATGTATCGAATCGATCATCGTTTTAATCTTCCCTTCCTTGGCTAACTCAACAATAAACTTCAATTCATCAGGTTTCGGGGACAACACTAGTGTTACGAGTTTCTTCTTCGACAAAGTCACCTTCTTCACAGCAGAAAAGAGCATGGATTTCAGAGAGGGATTAATGTCGACAACTTTTCCGTATGTGCTCAGATTGGGCTCAAAGATTGACCATCCAATGCCAGTTGCACAATGCACGACTCCATCGTATTTTTTACCGGACGGGCTCTTCAACTTAGCACCGTCGGGAGTCTTGTAATCAAGAACTTCATCAGCGCCTAAGCTTTTCACTAGTTCTACATTTCGCGAACCACATGTAGCGGTGACATGAAGATTTGCTAGCTTGGCAAGTTGGACAGCATACAGACCCACTCCGCCGGATGCGGCAGTAATCAGGATGTTCTTTATTGCATTGGTTCCATCAAATGTAGCACCGGCCGCCTTTAGTGCCTGCAGTGCAGTGCAAGCAGCAGAAGGTAGGCCTGCAGCTTCAGCGGGAGGTAATTCAGGTGGTCTATGGACTGTGAAAGCAGCCGGAGCCACAGCATACTCGGCAAGACCTCCAGCAGTCTGTTAGATTTGCAAGTGTAGAAGATTGAAACAATGTGCTATGAAATACGAGAATTTAGACCAGCTACACAACAAGTTCAGAGATTGTAGTTGTTTTGGTTTTCAGAATAGGCCTCCATGAATTTTTTGATATCTGGAGTTATGGTGAAGAACTCGAGGAATTAAATGAAATGTGGGAATATAAATATTGCAGATATTTACGTCAATCCAATGTTCATCAAACAAAATCTCTATCTGTTAATGCACAAATGCAAGTGAAGTATACCTGAAAATTAAGCAATGCAATAACTTTGTCTCCAGGTTTAAAGGAGTTCACTCCAGGACCAACTTCAGTAACCTCCCCCGTTACGTCGACAACTATTTCACAGACAAGATCTTATTAATTTTATTTTTTGATGCTTTCTTGAATTTCTTCGATAAGTATGAGAAACAAGAAAGGAAAATAAAGTTAATTTGCTAGAATTCTAAGTTTTCTAACAAATCAAACTAGTTGAAACTTGAAAAGTGATACTTTTCTCAAAACAAAGACCTCTGCTGAAAAAAATTTAAGAATATCTTTTTCTATAACATATCATGATTTGCCATAAAATTCAGAGGTTGCTGCCTCTAATTTACACAAACTTTGCTGTGATACTTAAAATGTTTACTAGATCTGGTGAGAAACTCAAAAGCCATTTAGAAACAAGATCGACGAAACCAACAACATCAACTACAAAAAATATTAGATTTTTTTACCGGGTATGAATGGAAACTTGGGAGGCATCAATGGCCGTAGCATTCCTTTTTGAATTTTCCAATCAATTGGATTTATAGCTACTGCATCCAGCTTCAGCAAGATCTCATCTTTCTTGGGTGAAGGAATTGGAATCTCCACATGCTGCATTGATCAGATGCGCAAACATTTTCATCAACTTAATAATTGAACCAACACATAAAGCTTCTAAAATGGTAGTTTAAGTGCATGGAACACAAGGTATTCAAGAACCTCAAAAAAACCTCACTGATCTCCATTAATGAGTCACTACGCATCTAAGTTTTCACTTTGTGATTAATGAGAAATCAAGCATCTCTGATTTCAAAAGAAACTCAACCTAAAAGTGGAAATCAGAAAAGATCATCAATATTATCTTCATCGATATTTTTCAAGCCCATTATGAACAAAAATCAGTAGAAATGAGCCAAAGTTATTAATCAAGAGACTTCAAAGTTAAAACTAAATGATAAATGGAGCTTGCTCCTCTGTTGAAGTTCATGCGACCATGAATGATATCTAAACATTCTCAAATACAATGAACAAACTATATACAAGAGAGAGAGAAAACAAAAGTTCATCTTTACCGGTTTCCGTGGAGAGACAAACTACAGGAAATACTCAACTTGCTTATGCATTCAAGGTTGAGTTTTTCTTTCACAGCAGGGACATAAAGTCTAAGCCCCAAACAATCAGAACAATACAAACAAAAATGAAAGAAATCACATAAGAAATCACAAGTTTTTCTCAAGTAAAAAGAAATGACTTCCTTTGAGGCCTTTAGAACCAAAATCCACACACTAACTAACATCAACATCTTCTCCCAATTGATGAGCATTTCCAAATCCAATCCATTCCAATCATGCATTTAGATTGAAAAAAAAAACCTCTTTTTTTCTTCTCCCCTCCTCAATTTACCCTAAATTTGTTTATGATCCAACACTCCAGCAAGAAATTTAGCAGATAACACATCAAAAACTGATCAACCCTCCAATAACTCATACAGAAAAACATCAAAATTCAATTTAATCTTTTTTTTTTCAAAAAAAAAAAACCTATCTAAGAAAAACCTCAAACAAACCAAATTGAAATCATCTCATCAGTCATCACCATCAATCAAATTCAATCGGAGAAGGCTAAGCATGACAAAGAGATTCGCCCAATTGTCACTAGACTTCAATCAATCAAGAGCTAAAAAAGCTCCAACCTTGAGGCCACTGACTCCGCCGCCATAACCATCGTACCGGACGGCGAGCATCGTCTTTCCGGCCATAGTGGCAATGAGAAGAAAATACGAGATGTTTTAGAGGGTAAAATGAGAAATATAAATCGAGATTTCCGATGTTAGTTATATAACAAGGCTTCAACCGGAAGGTCCATCCACAACCGCAACAGCACGTCACCAACAACCAGCTCCTGAAACACGAAATGACGAAATTACCCCTAGCGTTAGCTATCCTCCATCATTCTCACTTAAAGACAGTGGGAGGTGGGAGCTTATCCTTTAGTTTTTTTTAAATAATAATAATAATAATAATAATAATAATAATAATAATTTTGGTCCAGCTAATTTTTAATTTTAAAAATAATTTTACAAATTATATTATATATTCCCAAATTTTACAAATTTATGGGTGGGAGCTCGGCGGTGGGAAGGCTTGATGAGCGCCACGGAGAGGGAGAGAAAGGAACTAGGGTTTTCGAGTTTCGGGTGGGTGTCGCGAGCTAAGCCTTTTTGGTTTTTACTTTTTTTACAAATAAAAAACACCCTCTATTTTTCCCTAGAGAACTTTTCCCAGGGTGGAGGTAGGAAAAGTTTTTCACCCATTTGAAGGAAAATATGGTCATTTGATAAGGTTTGTGAAAAAGTTTTTCAGGGAAAATTTTTGCAATCAAACTGCCCAAAAAGCTGAAAAATCATTGGTGGAAATGTTTTCCATGGAAAATATTGTCAATCAAACACAGCCTTACAGTGGGAGGTGTGAGCTTATCCTTTAGTTTTTTTTTAAATAAATAATAATAATAATAATAATAATAATAATAATAATAATAATAATTTTGGTCCAGTTAATTTTTTATTTTAACAATAATTTTACAAATTATATTATATATTCCCAAATTTTCACTGATTTGCTAATATGATTGATTGCATACCAGCAAATGGCACTCCGCATTGCTTAGAATTTTAAATCTTGAATAATATGATGGTTTTGCTGGTATATATTAATTCAATGGATGAATTGGGAGGTAGGAATATAAGATATATTCCTCAAGAGGAAAACGAAAGTGCTAGTATGTTAGCTAGAATGACAAGATTATCTAAAATTTTTAATTTATTTTGATATTTAGGAGATGCTAGATAGTCTGCTGGAAAGTGTGATTAAACTGAGATCTTACGTAATGGATAGCTAAGTGATTAGTTCTTTTTTTTAACAAAAAAAAATTATGCTCCAATTTCAACAAACCTGAAATCAATGTTAGCAAATCAATCATATAAGTTTGCGCAAACGGTAAATTTCAAAATAAAAAACTAAAAAAAAAAAATAAAGATCATATATTTTTCACTTGCTTTTGTACAATCACAAACCTATCAAGCCCCTCACATATTTTCTTAAGACACTTATCATTGTCCATGTAACATGTGCTCCACCAATCCACCACTCTCCATCCATCGTTAGAGGCCATTCACACAATGTTGGAGGTGTTACCTTCAGGTTCGAGGCGATCCATTCTTCTTTTAGTTCCTCTTGGTTGCGGGGATTCCTGTGGCTTGGGGTCTGCCCTTAGTGTTGGTTCTTTGTTCTTTTTCGATCTTCTCCTTGGGCGGGGTGTTACTTGTAGATTGCAAGCTTCCTTCCTTCTAGTTGAGCTAGTTGTAGGTCTTGTGATGAGGTTTCAATGGATGGCGGATCCTGATTAGGGGTGTCTTCTCTCAGATAGTTTGTGAGATAAAGTTTCAAGATCCTCTAATGTATCAAAGTGAAACTTTGATAATATCCACTCCACTACCACTCACTTCTTTATTAAAACATTTTCTTTTAATAGTGTTTATAAGAGGGTGATGAATCGGGTCCATAATGGGTTCCTGTGGCCCATCACTGTGTAAGGCCTCCTCAGCATTAAAGTTTCAAGATCCTCTAATGTATCAAAGTGAAACTTTGATAATATCCACTCCACTACCACTCACTTCTTTATTAAAACATTTTCTTTTAATAGTGTTTATAAGAGGGTGATGAATCGGGTCCATAATGGGTTCCTGTGGCCCATCACTGTGTAAGGCCTCCTCAGCATTGAAGTTTCAAGATCCTCTAATGTATTAAAGTGAAACTTTGCTCAAATCCACTCCACTACCACTCACTTATTCATTAATACGTTTTCTTTTAATAGTGTTTATAAGAGGGTAATGAATTGGGTCCATAATGGGTTCATGTGACCCATCATTGTATAAGGCCTCCTCAGCATTAAAGGACAGAGAAGACCCTTTTCAGTGTTAAAATTAAGCATTCAATTTGAAGCAATTGGGCCCATCGACCTTGTCGAGGTCCTATAGATCTAACGACCAACCTGTGAATTTCAATGAGAAATCTAGGAAATTGAGCTCCCCCGAGGCTTCTAGTCGCTTAGCAGCTATTGGAGAAGGATAGGAGATCATAAATCTTCCATCCCTGAGATCTATGTCTTCTCGAAGATTGGCCGACGGTTGAAGCATCACAGCGGATATTGACTCTGGTTGTGATTTCTCTCTCTCTTCTTTCCCTCTTACCATCTTGCTATTGAGCGAGAGTGATATGAAGTGCTCTGACAGTGCTTCACGGTTGTTCCTGCTGGGCTTCATCATCACCGGTGGCAGGGTTGACTCTGGTTGGGTTCACCACTCCCCTGTCACCTTAGCGGACCTTTTCTGGTTTTGATTCACCTTACAAACCCAATTCGGTCTTTGTGTAATAGGTTTCACAATCCCCTAAAGGCTCTATCCATGCGAGATGGTGCTTTGCCCCCGTCTCTCCAGTAATCCGCTGTTCGGTGCCCGACTTTGCCGCAACGACGAGATGTTGGAGCTTTCTTGAATTCCTTGGCGTAGTGACCCTCTTACAGGCATATTGCCCATATACAACTATTGAACCTCTGGGTGAGTGAATGATAGAGGAGTGTCTTTGGTCCGGTCTCCCCTATGATGGTCGCTCATTACTCCGGCGTCTCCTTCATTTGAAGTGTACCTCTGTCCATCCCGCATCATCGGAGACCGGCGAGATTTCACCCTGTATTGCATATTCAAGGCTGAATTGAGGAAGTTCCCCGTATTCCCCATCAGTGCGCCTTCGTAGGTGAGGTCTAGTCGTCTCAGGCTCGTGACCATGCGCAACATCTCTTCCAAGGCTCTGGGTGGTTGTTCCGTTGGTGTGGTTGGTTCCCCCATCACTGGAGGTCGAGTGGTGGCCTTGTCATCCCTCCTCGACCTCGCCAGTGATAATGCTCTCCTCCATACACGAGCCATTTCCACCTTACTTAGATGCAAGGAATCTTTCAAATTTAACTAGCACTATTGTTTTTAAATTATGATTTATATAGAAAATTTTCTATACTTATCTATATATAAATAGAAGTTATTATTATTATTATTATATATTGCATTTGGGTTTTTTTTAATAAAAATATAAAAACACAAACCACACACACAATAAATCAAACACTCAAAACAAAAACAATTTTTTTTAAAAAAAAATGTAATAACAAGATGAGGAAGAAAGATCAATTATTTTTGTTTTATTGAGGAGAGAAGCATAAAAAAAATGAAGCTTTTCATAATATAGATAAATAGAAAGTTTTTATCCAACTATTGGGACATCAACAATAATTGGGTTAACAATATCATTCACAACAAAATAAACAAGGTTGCAACAAGTCTGACACCCTGCTGGAATTTGAGTTACAATAGCAATTTCAATGACCTCAGTGTTCTCTGCATTGATTTTTGCTGCTGCTTGGTCCACTCTCACTCCTGCCAACTCTGGTCATTCTTGCTTTCCTGTTTCATTTCATTGCTCAATTATAATAATTTAATTATTTTCATAATTATGTATTTGATCTTAAAAATAGAATAATTGTATGTACATCTCAAAAATCTTTAAAAAAACTTTTATACTTTTCTCATCAACTCAGTTGATCATTCTAATATAAAATAATAATATTACTCAAATAATTTTAAAAATAGTTTAGATATTTAAAATAATAAATATTTTTTATTTTTAATAACTAAATAATTTTATTGATTTTATATTGAACTGGGCGATGAGAGAGATGCAGAAGCAAAGTTTGGAGTTTTTTTTTGGATTAAAGTTATTTTTGGTCCCTCTACTTTGACCTAATGTTCATTTTCATCATTGTACATTAAAAATCTTTGATATAGTCCCTGTACTTTGAGGTTTTTGTTCAAATATGTCACTGATGATAATGTGGCACCATAGGTAGCATACGAACTAAATACGATTACTTTTTTATACCAAGTGGTATGCTACGTCAGCATGCCACATCATCATTTAAAAAATTTGGTTATTGAAAATTTATTTTATCATGCCATATCAGCATGCCATGTCATCCTAACCTTGCCACATAAGCCGCCACGTCAAAAATACTAGCCACATGTGTTGTCATATCAGTACTAGGGACGTATTTGAACAAAAACCCCAAAGTATAGGGACTGTATCGAAGATTTTTAAAGTATAAGGACAAAAATGAACATTGGGTCAAAGTACATGACAAAAACTGAGGTTTATCCTTTTTTTTGAAAGTATACAAACAATTAATATTCCATGGTGTATGTTATTCGCAGATGATATTGTCCTAATTGATGAGACTAGAGATGGAATTAATCAAAAGTTAGAATTGTGGATGAACACTCTTGAGAGTAGAGGCTTTAGGCTTAGTAGGAGTAAAACAAAATATATGTATTGTAACTATAGACAAAGTAGGAGGGACGAAGGGGAAGTGATGTTTGGTGGGGTAGTAGTGCCTAAGTGTAACCACTTTAAGTATCTAGATTCCATTTTCCGGGAGGATGCGATGATTAATGAAGATGTATCCCATAGAATCAGAACATGATTGTCACGCCCCGAACCTGGCCCAGGCACGTGGACAGATCGGCCGTACCCAAACAGGAATGAGTCCCCGTCCAGGCACAAGGCCTCAGAGATCCTGTACAATAATAATTATCCAGAGATAGATAAACAACGGAATTTATATAAGAAAGAAGAAGGGAGTTTACACAACTCCATACAAATACAATACTAGGGTCTATACGACCCACACAAGGATCCATCCAAGTCACCACTAATAATCTATACAACAAGAGAGAAAATAAGTCTCACATACACACACAAATGAAAAGAGGTACGCAGACCTCAAGGTAAAATAAGCAAGTCCGAGTCAGCTACTCGGAAAGTCCCCGTCTAGCCTGAACCTATTCCTCGTCGTCACCTGAGAAAAACATCAATCAAGTGCGTGAATCAAAGAAAAGGCTCAGTAGGATCGCTAGAAAAGCAATAAAGGTAGCGAAAGCCACTAGCAAAGAACAGAATAAAAGAAGCATAAATATGCAAGTGCAACAACATCAAGCAAATAACAAGTCTCGAGAATGTTGATAAATCCACATATGTACTCAATCTCCTGGCATATGCGATACCATGATACCTTCAGTATCATATGATATCCTCCAGATATCATCTCCGGTTTACGCCGGATAGCGCTATATCAATCATGTGCACATGGTCAGAAAATATCGCCCTTTGACTGAGCCTCCGTCCAATGGAGCACCAAGTGCTCGTGGCCAGATATTATTCACCCTCTGCCGGGGCCTCCGTCCGATGGAGCACCAAGTGCTCGTGGCTAGATATTATACACCCTCTGTCGGGGCCTCCGTCCGATGTATCATGCATGTACGTAAGAGATTGCTAGTACGAATACCTAACAAGAGATATACATATATATCCAAGGCATCAACATCTTGAATATATATATTCAATGATCTCGTCGAGATCGGAAGCCAAACATATTTAAGGAGTAAACTCGACTCAAATATGAATAAGAAAATAAAGAAAGAAACAATCTCCCTTAGATATAAAGCAGATACATATGAGGAAACCCATCTCGAATATGTATTGGGAACCTCTCGAGGAAATAAGAGTACAAGAATCATAAGCAAGGTAAGGGAAATGAGATACTCACAAACCCCGTGCAAGATCCTACCTGGCTAGAAGTCAATCTCAGCTCCTCATCGCGCCTCACGCGTCCGAATCAGGATCTAGTAAATAGATGGAAACTCTCAGTGTCTCTACACTTAAGCAATCTCCTATCTAAATACGAAATACTATTACACATGAATCCCTAAACTCGATCATGCTTAGAAAACTTAAAACTCACTCAAAGTATGCTTCCTTACTAAACAGGCATAGCATGCCTTTATAATTCTTAGAATGCCCCTAAGCATGCTTAATTAGCCAAGATTAACTAATCTAAAGCATGAAATCATTAAGCATGTTAATTATGGAAACAAATCACAATTAAGCATGTTAACACGAACACTAATGGGGCATTTATACTTAGAGATTTTTATGAAAATTCGGCGGCACCTCCCCTATTTAAAGGGCCCCGAAATATACAAACATTCTCCATGATCTATCTATTACACATGGATTTAATATTTCATACATCAATTAACCATAACTAGAATTTACTCATTCATCAACCCCTCTTCCTCTCCATTCATGCACACATTCACTCTTCCATCCCTCTCTACAAGCATATACTAAGTTTACTTCATAAAACCCAAGCAACACTTGTTAACCCCATTCAAGGAAGTTTATTAATGAAATCCTCCCATAACCACCATCAATTAACCCCCAATCTCTTGTACCTTGCTGCTCGGCGAAGGAATAGAGATCGCCGGAGAAGAACGCCGAGGAAGAGGTCACAAGGTGGCTGCAGGCCAGCAAGGCTGCAGTGGCTTGGCCTGTGGAGAGTGGTGCTTTCATGGCGTGGTCGAGGCTGGTAGCGACCCGCGGTCGTCAGCCGGGAGGCGATCGCAGCGGTGGCGGTACTGTGGCCAGCCGGACAAGGGGAGGCTGACCCAGCTCTGGCTTGGCGTCTTGTAGCGGCTGAGGCTGGGCGTGGTTGGAGAGGTTTCGGTGGGAATTTGGGCTCAGTGGCCCGTGGCGTGGGTAGGGCGTGGGTGAGGGCTCAGCCGAGAAGGAGAAGAAACAATAGATCTCCAATTGAAGCTTTGATTTTAATTTAATATAGAGCTAGGGTATAATGGTAAATTATCATTGCTCCTTTACTCTAATCATTTAAATCCCTTACTACACCCTCACAAGTCTTCTATTAATCACAAGATTACTGTTTACTTTACTATGCAATCACATGTCGTCACAATGATTAATCACAGGTCCCTGACTTGACCCATACTGGGGTCCACCGTGATGACTCTCTTGTCCTTATGCCCGACCCAGATCCGCAAATCTCGGGTTAATGGTCCCGGTGGCACGGGTGCGCTGTAACGTCACGGGGTCTGTCTCTCGTCAAACCAGATCCGAGAATATCGGCTTTTAGTCAAATCTTTCATCACGGGCATACTGTGGCATCACGAGGCTGTCTCAGTCCCCGACCGGATCCACCTTTCCCCTGATTTGAATATTTGTCTAATTTCTTTTCTCAATAATTAATCTGGATTAATTAACACATGATTAACCTTGATTAATTAACACTTAATTAATCTGGATTATTAAGACCTTATGATTTTTCCCAAAATTTCACCGCTTATCATATTAAATGTGCCATTTAATAATTCTGAGAAATAAAATCTTTATTTATTTCGGGGCAGGTTTTACAATGATAACTGAAATAGAGAAGTGCTACGGGTTTGTTATGTGATAAAAAAATGCCTAATAAAGTGAAGAAAAAGTTTTATAGAACGACAGTTAGACCAACCATGTTATACGGGAGCGAGTGTTGGACAACTAAAGTTCGACATATTCGAATGTGGCGGAAATGAGGATGTTAAGGTGAATGTGATATTATACAAGATTGGATAAGATTATAAATGAACACATTCGACAGAAGGTGCATGTTACACCAATTGAAGATAAAATAAGAGAATGACGTTTAACATGGTTGGGACACGTGCTTCATAGATCCCTTGGTGCCTCGATTCGAAAAATGTGATAGTTTGATAATAGAAGGTAAAAAGAGGGGTAGAGGTAGACCGAGGATTACATGGAGAGAGGTAGTGTCTATATAAGGATCTACGTTTATTAGATGTGGATCCGGAACTTGTCTTTGACAGAGGTACATGGAGACAGAGAATGCATATAGCCAACCCCATCTGGTATGAGATTAAGGCTTAGTTGTTGTTGTTGTTTACAAACAATTAGTATTCATTAAATTATGCAAATAAAAAAAACTATAGTCAATTTATTAGAAAAATTAAAATTTAATCTAACATTATATATATATGGCACTGATACAGTGCGGCCGGTCGGAACACTGTTCTAATCAGGTCGCCTCCCATTCTGGCTCTTGGAGCATGTTTGAAAGATTTCCAACCGTACGGATGGGAAGATCATCGAAAAATAAGCTAGCATGTCCATTTTCAAACAATTTGGTGACCGTTTGGTCCTCCCACTTAACGGTTGAAATTCTGAACCGTTCAGATTTTTATAAAATAAGAACCGTTAAGTGGGAGGACCAAACGGTCACTAAATTGTATGAAAATGGACGTGCTAGCTTATTTTTCGATGATCTTCTCATCTCTAGGAGCCAGAATGGGAGGCCGGCCTGATCTTATCAAGGGTATATATATATATATATATATATATAGAGAGAGAGAGAGAGAGAGAGAGAGAGAGAGAGGGAGAGAGAGAGTATCAGGCCGGCCGGAACACTGTGCGACCTGATTTGCACAATGTTTTGGCCGGCCTGATACTATCGGAACTATATAAATATACAAGACGAGGACTTGTAGGATGAAAAGATGAAAAGGTCATACCATGGCAAGGAGCGGGCAAAAAACTTACATATTGTTTAGCACTAGTTTTGTGGTGATAATGGCTTGTGTTTGTGTGAGAGAGGGAGAAGAGGTGCGTGTTTATATAATGTAATTGAGGTTAATTTGAATCAATTAATATCCATTATGGTCTTTAATTTTTATTTATGGTAGATGCTAAAAATATTTGATGGAAAATATGGCTATCATATGCTATTTTGGAAGGGATATAATTTCATTGAATTTATTACCTTTTCAATATATTTATTGGGATTAATAATGAAGGTATAAGGAGGCAGGTTATCATGGAAAATTATTGCCTTGATTTCAAATGTTTTGCATTACTTTTTTTTCTTTCAAAAAAGGATATCTTGCCTATAATTTCTATGATACATTGGATACATGCTTTGCATGCATAGATATAATTCATTTACTATATATATATGCATTTAGGCAATTATGATGAATAGTAGAAAAAAAGGCTAGAAAACAAGAAAAATACAAAATCTTTTGGTTAGATGTAACTGGAAATGCAGTGGATTTGCAGTTACATTGTAACTTGAAATACATGGATTTCAAGTTGCAGTGCAGTCAAATCTGGTGTTTGGTTAGATGCAACTGGAAATACTGTATTACAGGAATTTGTGTTTGGTTGGAGGGATTTGTAAATTTGGAATTTGAAAACATGTGTTTGGTTTTCAAGTTAATAATAATAATAATAATAATAATAATAATAATAATAATAACAACAGTAACAAGAATAATAGTGATAATAATAATAATAACAACAACAACAACAACAACAATAATAATAATAATAATAATAATAATAATAATAATAATAATAATAATATGATTATGCTTATTATGATTATAACATTGTGTATTTATTTTTACATTGTAACGTCACATGCTATGCATGTAATGTAATTCAAGTGATGTATTTGGTCTTACGCTCAAATTGGCTGTAAGACCAAATACATCCATTGGTGTATTTAAAGTTACGTTGGGTTTTGAGTTACAACAAACCAAACACTGGATTTGCAGTTACCTAGTAACTCAAGTTACAATGTAACTGCAAATCCAGTCAAACAAACGCCACCTTAATGTAGTTAATTCTGTGGTACGCCTAAACTCATGAGATTGAGCAACGACCAAATTTCACAATATGAGGGTTATATTATAGATATTTATACTAACCCTAGACATATAGCTTGTGTTTGATAGGGGAATATCCCACTTGGGATTAGGAATAACTTTTGAAAAGTTTTGAATTTTTTGGGGAGAAATTTTAAAGTAAAAATATTAATGATAAGATAGCTATGTGGCTTCCATGCATTGGTGGGTGGGTTATTATTATATTCATTAACTTCAATTAAAGTTTTTGACGGGAAAAATTTTATTGGAAAATGTGTTGGGGATATCCCCAAGTGGGATATCCCCCTATCAAACACAAGCATAGAGATATTAGAACAATTTCTCAAATACTCTTGTACCGTATCATAGGGGTGTTGCCCTCCTTACACCCAAACCTATTAAGTGTCCCTAAAAAACCTGATGCTAGAGTTAAGTGGAGTGGAGTGAAGGGAGCGTAGCTGTTGTGCATGTGCCTTGAAATCTTTCGTCAGGTTTTCAACAAGGTTGTGCTACAGCAAGTTGCTGGGGGTCGAGTTACTCAGTCAGCTCGTTGGGGGTGTGATGTCGAGCGGGGTAGTGATTAAAATGCGGGCTCGCAGGAACAAAAGGGATCGCAAGGAAGACGATAAAGAAACTAGGAAGAACCAGAGAATACCTCTGAAGTTCAAGCAAATTTCATTCAAAACAAAACTGAAAAAAAGCCAGTCCATAGGCCGGACTAAATAACCATGAAAACCCTAGAATCTCACTAAATTCGGTATTTTTTTTTGTCAAAAATAGAAAAAATCCAAAATTATTCAAATTTTAAAATTCAAATCAAACTAAACAAGCAGCCAACATCCTAAATCAAATCAAAATCATATCATGTCATAAATTGATAGATTAATTATTACTAAAAATAACAAAAACAAAGATTTGGTGGAGAAACGGCTGAATTTGGGGATGAAAATGACGTCAACTAGGCATAGCATGGTGGATCCCACATGCGCGTCGAGACGAGCTTTCCGAATTGGGGTTGAACGCGCGAATCCGATACATGTAGTCAAAGTTATGACCAAAACACCGAACCATGACTGAAACACATCATCTGGCTCAACTCCTCCTGCATCAAGATGCAAGGGGTGATGCGCCTCTGCGCGTGGTTCGGAGGTGGTAGACCCCGACCCTAAGATTATTTTTTAAATACCAGGTTAGTTGGTTTTTATATAATTTGCGCGCGCACTGGAGGGGATATAATTTTAATAGACCATCGGTGTATTTTTAGGGTTATAATTTTATTGTGTTGGTTGTGAGAAAAATTGCTTTGTAACTCATGTTTTCTTTTTCAATAAAAAGTGTAATTGACCTCCGTGCAGATTAATGAAATTCTTCATATATTTTCTAAAATAGCATACCGACCAAAACTACTTTCTTTGTACACTTATTCCACTCTATCTAAGCCAAATGCTACAATATTATAAAAATTATTTAAATATATTATGTACAATTATTATCACAAATATATGTATGCGAATATTTGTATTACAGTAGCCTATTTTCTGAACTATGTTGGGCTCATGCCAAATTAGAATTAGTCATATATGGAGGACGTAGCTTGTGTCAAGAATCAAATCTTCATTGAAATGTAGTTAAAAAATATATAGAAGAAAAGAGAAAAGAGTAGGTTCAAGATGAAATATCTCTTTATGCAAATAATAGGATACCGCCTCAAAGTGGTCGAGTTGTAGCTGTATCAAGTCCTGCGCCCCTCCGAGGGTAAAAATCTTGAGAGATCACTAAACTATGCCCATATTGCATTTTGGGTACCAAACTTCAATTTATAGCTTTTTGGTCACCATATTTCTATTTGATTTCAGCAATAGGGTACCCACTCGAGGGGAACCAGCGAGAATTATTTGACGTGATTGCCGGATTAGTCAGATGGAAGGTAGTGAAATTCTAATTTACAGAAATCCAAACTAATTGAATAATATTTAGAGAAAAAAAACAACATTTGAACTTGATTTCGACAAAGTCAAAACAAACAACATTCAAAATCAAGGTTCAAATCTTGTTCAATTAGTTAGGATTTTTGTAAATTAGGATTTCAATACCTTCCACGTGGCTAATCCGACGGCCACGTTGGATAATTCTCGCCAGTTCCCCTTGGGTGCCCTCCCACTGAAATCAAATTGAAGTAGGGTGACCAAAAAGATACAAATTGAAGTTTGGTACCCAAACTGAAATATGGGCATAGTTTGGTAACCTCTTAAAATTTTTACCCGCCCCTCCGGTACGTAATGCTAAGATTCACTAGAGATTAAGATTTCATATCAAATAAGTTGCAGGCATTTCATCGAACACCTGTCAGGTGACTCAAACTCGGATCCTTCTTTAGCTCTAGAAGAGCCCGTCTAAACCCAGAATTTACATGCATCCATTCTCACATTTATGACTGAGGAAATTGAAACAAATACTTCAAATTGGCCATTAACACCATTGAAATCCTTCAGTCATAACTGATACATTATGGAACCCAAAACATAAGAGAACCCAACCCAACCCAACCAAACACCAAACCCAACATTAAAACCCAAACATAAGTTAACTGGCCCTCCACCCTTTTCTCCGCACCCAACCATACTTGATGGATGTGAACCCCCCTTCTCAATTGAAATGTCTACCCGACGACATGGATTGCTCCTTCCGCGAACTTCGAGAACACTCCTCCGATCTGACACCGTGAACTTTGCCGGAGCGGCCCAAGCTTTGCAAGACTGCAACCTTGCTTTGCCAATAAAGGAACACAGCCTCGGCCGCTCTCCCTAACTTCTGACTCCTGGCCAGCTAATTACCAAAAGACTCCCAAACCTAAGAGAAAGAAGCGCTTATAAAGGAGGCCTTCCTTCTTACTACCATCATGCCATTACTCATTTTAACAAACTAAATATGGTGCCATAACACCATTAGTCCTGTTAATATTAATATCGACGTTGGCCCCTCCCGAGATCCTTATGAGACGCAGCTTGCTCGCACATTGATACACCCTTAGCGGAGGTGTATTAGACGGCACTGTTCGAGCCGGTGCAAGCTTCGAGAACTAAGGTGAAGAAGGAGTTTAAAGAAGGAAGATAAACTCAAAAGAGCCCAGTAGTTCATTCATTGCCTTCTACAAACATTCCAACCCTAACTTATACAACCAAGCAACACTAAGGACGACCAGACAAACACTGTGCCACTAACAAACCCAGGCACGACTCCCCGACAACACTGCATCACGTAACTATCACTAACGACAAACATTGCATGAAAATAGCAATAGCAGATCATGTACTCCTCCCCACAATATCGTCTCCAGTGCTTGTCACGTGATCAACCAACATAGTCCATAAGCCACGCTGGACGAGCCCTGGTCCGAGTCTGCTTCTCAGGCGTTGATCTCCCCGTGATCTATTGAACTGGTTCTACTACACCCGATCCTAACGGTAGGGTTGTATCACACATCCTTGCGAGAATTTTGGATCGGGGATGCGGTGTGCGAGCACACTGCTGGCTGCCCAGCTACGTGTGAACAAACTTTCATAAGAAAAGGTTGCTAACATATTTCCTCTCATAAGAAGAGGTTGAAAGTTCAAACCACGTCTATGGTGTACTTTCTAGTAGCTTGTTCATATTTATATATCAAAAAAAAAACCTTATGCTCATACACAACATGATGATGCCGCAATAAGATGAAATGTTGATGACTCGTAGAGATAAAGAGACCATGGCTTGTTCAAACCACGTCGATTTACTTCGATCCAATGTTCATCAAACAAAATCTCTATCTGTTAATGCACAAAAGCAAGTGAAGTATACCTGAAAATTAAGCAACACAAAAACTTTGTCTCCGGATTTGAAGGAGTTCACTCCAGGACCAACTTTAGTAACCTCCCCTTTACATCAATAGCTTGTTTATAAAAATATATATATATAAAAGATAAATAAATAAACAAATATTTGAAGGGCCAAAATGAAATATTTCATGGCTTTAAGGGGGCGTTTGGTTGGGGGTAATGTTTTCACATTCCCAGGAATGAGGCGGTAATGTGAAAACATTACCACGTTTGGCAAAGGTGGTAGTGAGAATAAGTTGGTAATCCACATTACCAACTTACTTCACATTACCACATTGGTGGTAATATGGATTACCACCAAAATAGGTGTCTATCCACATTACCAAGTTGATGGTAATGTGGATCCCCATTTTGCCCTCCATCCTTTTACCATATTATTATTATTATTATTTATTATTATTTATTATTACTAATTACTATAATAATAATAATAATAATAATAATAATAATAATAATAATAATAATTATTATTATTATTATTATTATTATTATTATTATTATTATTATTATTATTATTATTTGATATTTGATCAAAATTTTAGATGCAAGTTTATTTCAGAAAAATGTGTCATAATTAATTTTTAGTATTAAAATTTAATTAATTTTAATTAAAACTTTATTTTAATTTTAATTTAAATTTACTCAAAATTTTATATATAAGGGCATTTTGGAAAATTTGGAACATTACTAAGTTGATTACCTTGACCAACCAAACATGAACCAAACATGGTCATATCACATTACCACAACATTCCCAGGCATATAGCATTTCTAACTTCATTCCCAGGCATATCACATTACCGTGGTCATATCTCATATCTCGAATCAAACGCCCCCTAAGTTTTAATGAAGTTTATATCCCGGGACGGACCAAGAAATACATATTTCGAGGCAGGTCGAGGGTGTAAAATTCAAGATTGTCCGAAAACAAATCTCGAGGCAATTTTAAATCTTGAGGAGGCCCAGGAACACATATCCTGAGACAATCTCAAAAATTCAAGGCAGACCTGGAACACATATCCCGAGGCAACCTTAAATCCCAAAATTACCCTTGAGAACACATATCTCGAGGCAACCTCAAACCCCAAAATTTCAAAAAAAAAACAAAAAAAAAATCGTCTGAGAACAGATCTCGAGGCAATCTCATCCGAGAGCAGATCTTGAGGCGATTTGGAAAGTGCAATTCTCGAGATAGTGAAGAAGCACACATCCCGAGGCAGCTCCGGAATTCAAAAGAAAAAAAATAATAAATAAATAAAAATAATAATAAAAAAAAGTATCTTATTAATTAATTAATCAATTAATTAATTAATTAATATTTGAAGGATTTGATCTGATCCGGTTGACTCTCTTCATTCCTATCGGGTTCTTTTTTAAAAAGGGGGCTGCGATTCTACGGAGGGGGTTCGGATCTCACGGGAAGGAACTCTTTAAATAAAGATAAAAGAAATCAGAGGGGGGATATAAATGAGGAAAAAAAAAGACAAAACCCTAGATTTACATCAACAACCCCCCTCTTCTCCTCCTTCTTGATCTCGCGGAACCGCGCTAAGCCGGCCACCCGTGGCGACCTGACCGACGCGAAGTTCCGGCCGGATCCGGCGCCCAGCGTATCCGCGTCGCCACGAGGCCTTGTAGCCTGAAGCGTCCAGCCTGAGCGTATGCCGCCCCGCCGGCCCAAGCTGTATCGCGCCCCTGCTCCTTGCCCTGCGGCGCGCCTCCGCCTCTAGCTTGCTCGGCGCCCGGCCATGAGATCCGCAACCCGGTTCAGCGGTGCGCCTCCCTGCCTTGGCCGCCCGAAAGCACCACCTCTGCGAGGCCGGCGCTGCGCCCCTCCAGGCAGCACCGCCCCCTTACCCGCGCGATCCAGCGCTCCAGCGCCAGATTTGCCTGCCGCCCGAACTGCAGACCGGCTCCCCTCCAGTAGCCGTTGTCCAGCGCCCGGCGCCTGCTGAAGCGCGCTCTTTGCCGATGGTTTCTTAGAAAGGTTCTTTGCAAAGGCTGCGATGCCACTCTGCCGTAAAGTTCTTTGCCATTCTTTGCTAGAGGTGATGATCTGCATTGCGAGTCGATAATGAATCACTTTCTTCTTTGTGCATTTGCAAATTTGGAGGGTTGAGCCCATTAGAAGCTGCTGCCATGTTAGATGAAGGAGAAGATGCCGGGATGCTGATGGTTGCTGTCCCAAGACCATGGATGCTGCTTGTTGATCCTAGCTGCTGTCTATGGATACTGATGGTTGTTGTTCCAAGACCGGTTGCTGATGGTCGTTGTCCCAAAAGACCCCGGTTGCTGTCCCAAGACCTTGGTTGCTACCTGTTGCTGATCGAAAACATGGTTGCTGATTCATTGAAGCCTGGATGTTGTTCAAGAACCTGGATGTTGTTCAAGAATCTGGATGCTGTTCAAAAAGATGGATACTGAAGGCATGGATGCTGTTGAAGTTTGCTATACAACAAAAAAAAGCTGAAGACACGGATACTGTTCAAGATTCAAGAATTCGGATGCTGATCGCCGCTTGGATGCTGCTCAAAGTCTTTGAAGCTCCTCACCTTTGAAGATGAAGTTGTGTGACAAAAAGACAATGAAGATTAAATATGGATTGATGAATGATTGAACTATGGAAGCTATGTGTGAATGCTTGTATAAAATCAAAGCCCCAAAATATAGAGGAAACTCTGTCAATTTTTTGCAAAAAAGAGAAGAAGAAGATAGTGGCAAAGAGTTGATAATTGCTTGATGTATTGAACCTAAGTATGAAGAATTAAATTGACAAGCTACAATGATTCCATGAAAGAAGAGAAACAAAGAACAAGGATGAAGCGAAGAATAATTTTGTCAAAAGGACATTCCAAATGCAAAGCGCACAAAGTTCATTCATATTTCTGAAGCATTGAAATGCATGCCAAGGACTTCTCAAAAGGGGTTGTTGAAAACTGCTGCAGGAATGGCTGCTGAAATACCGTAAACTGCTGAAAATTGATGAGAAATAGCTGTTATAAAGACCCATTTTCAAAAATTAATAACTTCTGCCTGAGAACTCCAATTGAGGAGAAGTTTGCGGCATTAGAAACTAGATATCAAGATCTTTCCGAATATACATAGCGCAGCTCCTTTTGGTGGCCCGATCGGTGCAGATTTTGATAAATAAAAGGGTCGATTCCAGCAATTCTGCCACCAGCAATTCTGCCAATCTGATCACCCATTTTCAAAAATTGATAACTCCTGCCAGAAAACTCCAATGGAGGTGAAATTTGTGACGTGAGAAACTAGATATCCAAATATTCAACAGTCATATACAGCACAAACCCTTTTGGCGACTCGGTCAATGCATATTTTGGTGGAGAAAAAGACTAGTCCTTGCAGCCCGGCCAGCTTGACTACCCTTCACTCAAATGCCAATAACTTTCGCTAAAGCTCCGATTGAGACGAAATTCACGGCATCGGAAAATAGAATTTCAGATCTTTCCAACCATGTGTGGTACACCCCCTATCAGTGGCCCAGTTGAGAGCAGTTATTGATGGAAAGGGAGTCAATCTCTGCAGTCCTGCCAGCTTGACCACTCCTCGTTCAGAAATTAATAACTTTTGCTAGAAAACTCCGATCGAGATGAAATTTCCTGCATCGAAAAATAGACTTCCCGATCTTTCCAACCATGTATGATACGACTTCTATCGGCAGCCCAGTTGGGAGCAGTTCTTGATGGAAATGAAGGCTAATTGGCGGCCCAGTCGATACGGACTCTAATTACAAAGCCTTCCAAAATCTCAAGGCAATGATATAATAGCGCAAGGCGACCGGCGGATTATTCCAAATGGCGGGGCACAGATTCCGAGGCGGAAGGCGGTGTCATAAATAAACAAGCAAATATATATATATATATATATATATATGCTGATATGTAACAAGTCACATTATATTGCAATGAAATAAATTATTCTTTCTTATCCTCTCTACTTGTACTTTTGCCCTTAATCGGAGGTAATTAATAATAAAGGCTTGCCTCTATTAGGAATAAAAGAACCCACAAACAAATAAAATATGATATTTGTGCTTCGATGTATCGTCTGGTGTCTACACGATGCCAGGCGAGTATTTTCGATCCCACATATCTATTTCATAGACAAGGTCTTATTAATTTTACTTTCGGATGATTCCTTGAATATCTTTGATAAGTATGAGAAACAAGAAAGAAAAATCAAGTTAATTTGCTAGAATTCTAAGTTATCGAACAAATCAAACTAGTTAGCCTCAAGAACTTGTGCAGATGTGGCTGCTCGATTCCAGGTTAGTCCACAACTTGTGAATCACAGAAGAACAACACCATGCTTGAGTGCAGGTGTGGTTGCTCGACCCTGGATTAGTCCATAAGGGAACAACACCACACCTGACCCGCGTCTTGCAAGAGTTTGAATTCAATCCTGGATCTTCCACAGAAGAATCCCTATCTTAGCAAGGGACCCAAGTACCAATAGACCCTTGGGTCATTTATAAGAGAGTGTGGACAGGGGAAGGTGGGAGCTTATCTTTTATTTTAATAATAATAATAATAATAATAATAATAATAATAATAATAATAATAATAATAATAATAATAATTTCGGTCCACTTAATTTTTTATTTAAAAAATAATTTTACAAATTATATTATATATTCTCAAATTTTCACTGATTTGATAAATATGATTGATTACATTATATATATATATCTAATCTCTTTCAATTTCGTAAAATTTAAATCATAATACCTATATTTTTAATTATGACTAATATAGTAAATTTTCTATAGTTATTTGTATAAATAGAAGTTATTATTATTATTATTATTATTATTATTATTATTATAGAAGATACCACCATGTCTTCCACCGTTGCTCACCGGAGATTAGTGGAGCTCCCTCGCCAGGCCCTTCCCTTCTCCTCTTTGCTTAAGAGGGAGGATGACGCTCACATGATACTAAGAAAACATAGGATTAAGTAATGGGTTTTGTGAACCCCATCCGATCTTGTGTAATGGGTTTCACGGTCCCCTAAGGCTCTCCCTGTGCAAGGGTGGTGCTCTTCCCTTGTCTCCCCAGTAATTCGTCGTTCAGTGCCCGACTTCGCTACAACTGTGACATGTTGGAGCTCTCTGCATTCCTTGGTGTGGTGACCCTCTTACAAGCATTGCCCACATACAACTATTGGACCTCTGGCTGAGAGAATGATCAAGGGACGTACATCTCTTGTTTGATCTCTCGTGTGATGCTCACTCATTACTCCGGCGTCTCCTTCATTTTGAAGTGGACCTCTGTTCATCCTTAGTTATCGGAGACCAGCAAGGGTTCACTTTGGGGAGTGGTCAAGGCTGAATTGAGGAAGTTTCTCGTATTCCTCATCAGTGCGCTTGCATAGGTGAGGTCTGGTTGTTTCTAGCTCGTGACCATGTGTGACCTCTCTTCCAAGGCTCTGGGTGGTTGCTCCGTTGGTGTGGTTGGTTCCCTGATCACCTTAGGTCGGGTGGTGGCTTTGTCGCCCCTCCTTGACCTTACCGGTGATGAGCCTTTTTTTTATTTTGATAAATGGATAAATCACATTCCTTTATTCAGAAAAATCCACGGGCCATTTCCGACTTAGATGCAAGGAATTTTTCAAAATCAACTTGCACTAGTTAAGCAATTTTTTTAATTATGATTAATATAGAAACTTTTCTATACTTATCTATATATAAATAGAAGTTATTATTGTTATTATTATATATATTGCATTTGGGGTAGTGACTTTGAATAAAAATATAAAAAACAAACCACACACACACAATAAATTAAACACTCAAAACAAAAACAAATTTTAAAAAAATGTAATAACAAGATGAGGAAAAAAAGTTCAATTATTGCTGTTTTATTAAGGAGAAAAGCATCACAAAATGAAGCTTAATTTTCATTTGAGTGACCACATAGTTTTTATCCAACTTTTGGGACAGCAATGATAACTCGGTTAGGAAGAGAGTCCACAAGAAGATAAACACGGTTGCAACAAGTCTGACCCCCTGCTGGAATTCGAGTCACCACTTCAATTTGAGTCACCATAGTGTTCTCTGCTGCTATTATAGCTGATGCTTCTTCCACTCTCGTTCCTTTCAAATATGGCCATTCTTGCTTTCCTGTTTCATTTCATTTGTCAATAATATTACTCAAATATTTTTAAAAATAGTTTAGATATTTAAAATAATAAAAAAATTATTTTTAATAAATAAAAAATTCTATTACATTCTGGGAGAGTGGAGTCATCTCGGTCGTCAAAAGTGTCTTGACATTGTTGAAGGCACTTTTGACGAAACCAATCTCGAGGTGTCCACCGAGATGTGTGGCGGCCACACATCTCGAGATGTGGTTGACGACCAAGATGATTCCACGTCTCAGTTCCATAGATGATCCCAATTGTTTCATAAAAATTCTCCTAGAATCGAGAATGAAGTTTTCATTCTGTACATGCCAAATCATGAATTAGTAACTGCATTCAATCTCCGAAAAAGTCCCAATTGTTTCGAACTTTCTATTTTTGGAATGGGATATTAGAAGTAAATTTAAAAAAAATAGAAACAAAATTCAAGAGATGTAGATATTGAAATTTCAATTAGAATAATGTGGGGATGTACTAAAAATTTTGACATATTTTTAGTGAAGGTATATGGAGGTTCTTAAGGTAGTTTTTTTTTTTTGCTGTTGTTATGCTTTCAAGTGAACTTATTAGAAAAATAAGATTTTTAACATAATATATATATAAATAAACAAGAGGAGTTGTAGGATGAAAAGATCATACCTTGGCAAGGAGGGGGCAGACAATTTGACATATTGTTTAGAACTAGTTTTGTGGTGATAATGGATTATGTTTGTGTGAGAGAGGGAGAAGAGGGGTGTGTTTATATAATGAAATTGAGGTTTTGAATTCAATTAATCTCCATTACGGCCATTTAATTTGTATTTATGGTAGATGCTAAAAATCTTTGATGGAAAATATGGCTATTAAATGCTATTTTGGAAGGGATATAATTTCATGGTATTTATATAATGAAATTGAGGTTAATTAATCTCAATTGTGGACATTTAATTTTTATTTATGGTAGATGCTAAAAATATTTGATAGAAAATATGGCTATTAAATGATATTTTGGAAGGTATAATTTCATTGTATTTATATAATGAAATTTAGGTTTGAATTCAATTAATCTCCATTATGGCCATTTAATTTGTATTTATGGTTGGGGATAATGTTAAAAATATTGGATGGAAAATATGGCTATTATATGCTATATTCGGATCCGGATCCTCTCTTTGTTTTTTCCCTCCTTGTATTTCCTTGTTTTCAATCTTGGTAGTTTTAAAATCAGAAATGCTTCTCATTGAATGAAAAATATTTGAAAAATATTTGAGGAAACTCAGACAAAAGTGCTTTTGGCTGAATTTTAAAATCGATAAGACAAATGCTAGAAGGATCCGGATTCATTTTGGAAGGGATATAATTTCATTGTATTTATATAATGAAATTGAAGTTTGAATTCAATTAATCTCCATTATGACCATTTAATTTTTTTTATCTATGGTTGGGATAATGTTAAAAATATTTGATGGAAAATATGGCTATTATATGCTATTTTCGAAGGGATGTAATTTCATTGTATTTATATAATGAAATTGAAGTTTGAATTCAATTAATCTCCATTATGGCCTTTTAAATTTTTATTCATGGTAGATGTTAAAAATATTTGATGGAAAATATGGCTATCTATCTATATTACTAAGCAAAAGTGAGTCTAATTTTTATTTTTAGAAAATCAAAAAAAAATTAGATTGGGATTTTGGAATTTTCTCAGAATTTTAGATTTGGAGTATTTTTAATTTTAAAAAGTATATTGGAGTCTATCATAATTTTAAATTTTAAAAAAAATCAAAATAATTATATTAGGATTTTGAAATTTTATCAAAATTTTTTATTTTCTTTTTTAATTTTGAAAATCCTATCTATATTCTAAGAGGAAGTATTTTAAATTTTAAAAGTATCTATTTATTTATATATTTATGAGAGTCTATTGGTTACATATAATTTGAATTTAAAAAAAAACTAGATTGAGATTTTAAAATTTTCTCAAAAATTTAAATGTTTTAATTTTAAAAATTTATCTATATTAGATATATTTTTAAAACATCCCGAGCGATGCAAAGGGTTATTTACTAGTTATATGCTATTTATTAGAAGCAAAAAGGAGATGAATTGAAAAGGATTGGAAGAATAGAAATCAAACCTTGGCAAGGAGGGGACAAACAACTTGACATTTTCTTTGAAATTGAGGATGAAATAAAACTTTTTTTTTGTATTGATAATGTATTAGGGAGAGGGAGTATTTATAATCTCAATTATGTCATTTATTTATTATTATTTTTTTGGATAAAAATGGATAAAAAATAGATAAAACTTATTATCCAAAGTCATCCAAACTTGGAATACTTATTCAAGTTTATTATTTTTGGATAAAAATGGATAAAAAATAGATAAACCTTGAATAACTTTGTCCAAGTTATCCAAACTTAATAATCTTTAATCTATTCATCATAGGAGAAATTTATTATTCCAAATTTACTTATACTTTTATAGTTTTATTCTCATTAAAACTAACTCAAATCCAAACAAATCTCTAATAAAAGTATCTTCCCCTCTGTTACTAATATAGTCAAAAGAGATTTAAAAGGGGAAAAACAAAATAACCCAATTTCTCAAAATAACTTCATTGAAATTATATATAGTTTAATTTTTTATGGAATGAATGGACGAGATCCAATTGATGAATTGATCCTACAAGAATCAGACATTCGATCAGCATGAAAATTCAGTTAGAGGAAATTTGAATAGCTTAAGAGTTCGAATCAAACCTGCTTCTAGTGGCTTATCCACATCTATCAAAAAAGAAATTTCAGATAGAGACACGGGTTAAGAGGGAATAATGTTGGATGTCCTTCACAATGTCGAACACTACATGAGGTTGTGCTAGTTTCAGTGCATTCTCTGATAACTTCTTTAGCTCAATGTTGTCGGTCCCGAACTATTGGGATGCTAGACTGGCCGTATCGCCGGGGCTTTTGGAGAACACATCAGCTCATTTCTCCGCCACATAATTGCTGACATCCTGTCATATTTGACTATTAGATTGTTATCTTATATACTTGTAGTAACTTTCACAAAGATTGTTGACTCTCTATCAAACAGAGAGGTTAAGGGTTCGAAAAATGACGCTACCATATAAAAAGTGGCTTCTTCACATTTATCAAAAGAAAAGAACATAGAGTGAACGTATTCTCTTATTTTTGCGACAATTACCTTACCAGGAATGAAGTCATTGAGGATGATGAGAAGTCCCCTGATCAGAGCCTCGGCGATGGTACCCGACCTAGCCTATAGAACATGAAGGAATTGTTAGATGTGGGCCAACCCAGGGCCCACCACTTCATACACCCAAACCTGAGAAGCTCTTCAAGCCATTCAACTGTCACTGTTGGACCGTGAGATTTCTTCAACTTTTGATCCAACGGATCACTTCAACGGATACTTTCTTCCCGTTGGAGCTGGTGCTATAAATATGGATGCCTTGAGGAACCCTAGCAGCCAACAAGTGAAAATCCATCTTCTTCCTCCTGTGCTCATAGTTCTACTTCTCTCTTAAAACTGCAGCCTTCTCTCTCTAAAAACTGCAGCCTTCTTCTATCTTCTTCTTCCAAGCCTTGGGTGATACTTGGACGAACTCGTCGCCGAACGTGCTAGGCGGGGAGTAGATCTTGTCTCGGGTTTGCGTACCTTGGCACAGGAGTGAGGCTATTATTCTCGCACGAGGGAGGCCAATTCTGTGTTAAGGCAGTGCTCTCGCACGCCGAGCCTAGGCTAGATCGTTTCATACTAATTTCTTTCTATACCATCTGCTTCTGAGATTGATTTCTGATTTTCTGAGTTGTTTCTTGCATGCTATTTTCATTGAAGATTTCTAACAGGAATTAACACAAAACTAAATTTGTTCAGTTAAATAAAGAGTATTAGAAAGGAAACCTTTGTAATGATGAAATCACAAGCTCCCATCCATTTCTCTATTTGGATTTCAAATCCTCTTATCTGAAATCAGAATTAAGACATCATTTAAGTAAGCGATTTCTGGCAAGATGAAAGAAGAAAGACAACACCTTTGCAGGAACTGCCCATGGAATTGCCTATGGTGATAATTTTAGCAATTGTAAGGACACATTCCATAATAACGAGACCTTTTGGGTTAAGCCAATTAACAAAACCGTGCAGGCTCCGGCCCAAAGCGAACAATATCGTTACTAGTGTGGAATGTGGGGGTGCCCCATGACGGTCCTACAAGTGGTATTAGAGAGCTTAGGTTTTCTAGTCACAAGGTATTTGTTGGTTGATTTTGTGCATATCCAAGGTGAGTAATGTTGACATATCAAAGTTTGATGGCACTGGTGATTTCAATATGACGTATCAAGATAAATGTCGTTCTCGTTGACAAAGGCCTCAAGTCAATTCTTAATAAAAGGAAGACCCTGAACAATATGATGAGAAGACCAAGGAGATTGATGAAAAGGCACTTGTTGTTATGCAATTGGAATTGTCAGTAATGTCTTACAGCAAGTTAGAGGCGAGGAACATGGAGTAGATTTATGGAAGAAGCTTGAGTCTCCCTCTTTGGATAAGTCTCTCATTAGTCGCTTCTATCTGATAATGCGGTTGTGCCGCATGAGGATGACAGAAGGAACTCCTATCAAGGAATATATTAATGAGTTCAATCGGGCATTGCATGATTATGAGAACACCGACAACAAGATTGATAGTGAACTCCTTACTATGATTTTTTTGTGATCACTCCCCGATTCTTATAAAGGCATTCTATCACGCCCCGCCCCCAAAATCCCGGGCCCATGGGATCACGATAGACCGGTCGTACCCGAATAGGGACGAGCCCCACTCGGATACGAAGCCTCGATGATCAGCAATCACATACACAGCGAAATATATCAAATAAAAAACATAATATAAATATATCTACACAACGGAATAAAAATCTAAAGGTACACAGACCCTAGAATCTCAATATACATTGTTCCTACAAGAGAACCTATAACATGTCCTCACACAAGATAAAATAGGAGGTCACCAACCTCAACAGTCAACCTCAATAGTCCCCCGCGATGCTCCTACGTCCTGCGTCCTATTCCTCAGGATCTGAAAACAAAGAGGTCAACAAGTGCGTGAGCTTTCGGAGGGAAAGCCCAGCAAATACCCCGCAGAGAATGAAACAAGTCATGTCACAATATAATATGATAAGCTAAATAAAAGCAAATCAAACAAATACATGACTAAACCAACCAATAGTAAAGACTCCCAACACATGACCGCAGTCATGTCAGCTCAAGACGAGTAAACTAAGAACCTGCTTACACGTCGTCATTCCCCGTGCAGTCATCAGCCTCCGCCAATGTCGACCCACTCGGTCGTAACTGACTCGAAAGTCCGATAGCGCTACTACTCATATATGTAAGTACACGGTCAACGTATCGTCCTACTGACGGGTATACAGAACAGCTAGAGTATCGTCCCCCCTGACAAGAAAACAACGAACAGGGTGTCCACTGGCCATGAACGTCAAACAGGAGCCACAGTTCCACTGCACCGGGCGAAAGAATCCACAAGAATAGCACACATCGAGTGGAAGCAAATACACAACCAACAAACATACATACATAGATATGGATTCATATATCAAGGAATAATCATCCAACCAAGACAGAGATGTATGCATATACCAAAGAATCAAGTAATCAATGATGTAAAACATCCAAAGATATGAAATTCTAGGCAAAGGCACTTACTTGGGTCAGAAGCGTCCAGGTTCGGTCACTAGCCTCTCGACATAACCTTCCCGCTCTATGCCGAGATCTGATAATTAAATAAATCCTTATTCAGTGTAGGTATATGTATATAAAGAATACTCATCCTATATAATGGTTAGTCCATTATATATTAAGGTTCGCTAACCACATTTATCCTTAATAATCTCCACAAGACATTAAGTTCCAAAGAGGCCCATCCCTTTAGAAGTGGGTTGTGGCCCAACCACCAATATTCACCTCCCTATGAATCGGGCCACTAAACTGGGCCTTGGCCCGCCAAATTACATAAACTAATTTAGTTTCTAAGTCAGTCCATCAACCACCTAGCTTTGTTTAGGAGATTTCAAAGGTTTCTCTCTCTAGAATCATGTGGGTCGTGACCCACTTATCTTCAATCTTTGAATCCATTTGATTCTCATATTACTTTAGTTCTTTTTATTTTATCAATGGCTATAGTTCATCTACAATTTAAGGTTTTTAATTCTCCAAATAAGGTGAACCTAAAACCTCTTTGATATATATATTATTCATGCATGAAGACTTGTAGAGGGATTTTAACCCTATAGTTAATCACATCCTGCAGTTTAAGGCCTTGTTTGGATGGGTTTTTTTTTGCCCCAGAAGCGCTTCTAGAGTAAGTTAAGCGCTTCTGGGGCAAAATAACATATTTGGATGGGCTTCTTCAGAAAAGCAGAAGCTGTAAAAAAAGCTGAAAAACAACTTTTTTCAGAAGCTAGTGATTTGTAGCTTTTGAAAAAAGCTGTTCTGTAGAAACTGTTTTAAAAAGTATCAATTACTCAAATACCCCTCTCAAACCTTTTCAAAGTTATGTCAATTACCAAAACACCCTTGATTATTATTATAATTATTTATTTCTATTTATTATTATTATTATAAAACTACTTCTGCATTAATATATCCAAACACAAAAATAACATAAGTGCTTAACTTACTCTGAGAAGCACTTTTTTCAGAAGTCCTTCTATCAAACTTAAAAAAAACACTTTTTTTTAAAAGCCAATCCAAACAAAGCCCTAAGACCTTCATGCACATCTTATAACTACAAGTTAACTATGCCTGTACATCTCTCTTTCATCCCAACACATACCTTCTGCTAATCATCTCACAAAAGCCATATTACATGGTTGTGTTCATTATGGATCCTCAGATGCTAAGTATTAAGTGTTTGATAGTCAAGTGGGATAATTTCCTTATTTAAACCATGAAATCTTTAAATCTAACTACCTGAAAAACAACAACCACTTAGGATTTCCAAGTAACCTCACATTCAAAGTAATGTATGGATTTGGGAATTCTTTTCGTCCCTATGATCAGTGAGTACAACCAGAACATGGTCATCGATCTACTTAAATCTTCACCATACTATCATTATTCAAATAAGTCTCAAGCCGTTGATTTTAAATAAGGGAGATGCATGTGTTGGCATTTTGTCTAAAAGCCCTTCATTTTCTTTATACCTACATGAAAGTCCTTTATTTGTTTAATTGTATGAGTGAGTGCAACGTGCACTTTAGCCCCCCATTCTTCAATTATTTTGTCTTGGTCCCCCACCTCATTAATACTCATAAGAAACCCATTATGCAATTTAACCCCAATTAATAATTCATATTAATTCAAACAAGCGATTAATTCACTAATTATAATTAGAGGAATATTTAGGGGGTTTAATCGAGCCGTAAAATATAGCGGCTCTTACACATTCGTGATCAGATTCTCTATGACAAGCAAACACTTAGCATGGATGAGGTGGTGTCCACTCTCCTATCGAACGATTTGCTTCGAAAAGCAAGACTTGAGAATTATAAAAAAGGCGAAGGCTTGTTAGTTTCACGCGGTAGATCAGTAGAGCGAAGTCATGGTGGTGATGCTGCTACTGGAGGTTGGAAATCAAAGGGTCATTCAAAGTTTCGCTTTGGCAAGAAAGGCGAGGTTCGTTGCAATTCTTGCAAGGAGTTGGGCCACATTAAATGGCATTGTCCTAAGTTGAATAAAAAGAAGGACAAGCAAGGTGATGGCAAGAATGAGACTTCTTCATCAGCAAGTGTGGCAATTTCAGAAGGTGAGCCAGCATAGCTGCTTATTGTTAGTGCAGATTGTATGGCAATTGGGGATTGTGCTCCTAGTGAGGATGTTGCTTGTGATATGAGTTATAGGAGTGGTTGGATTTTGGATTCTGCAGCTTGCTCATTCCATATGTGTCTGCACCGAGAGTGGTTTGCCAATTATGAGCCTTTGGATAGAGGTTCTGTTTCTATGGGCAACTGTCACTCCCCGAACCGAATTGGGACGTCGGCAGATCGACCGCACACATGTGGGGATGGGCCCCACTGCGTATGCAAGGCCTCATAACCTGTTTACAATTACTACAAATAACTGAATAATATGAATTTATTGGTAATACTCATATGTTCGATTCAACATCTAATATAATCTAACAAATTGGCGAAGTCTATGAAAATAAATCAGTACAATTTAATTTATTATATACACTAGAGAAAATCCCTAAGACCCTAAGGATAAATTAGGGCTACGGACATCTCATCTACCCACCGACTAGCTACTCCTCGTGATCACGAAAAAAGGTCCAGAGATTAATGAGCTTGGGAGCTGGTAAGTACCCACTAAAAGCGATGGAACCATGCAGTGTTTTAAGATAATAAGTAAAAGTGGAACAAAAACAGTAAAAGAAAAAAAAAACATAAATAACTCAATAATTTGCAAAAGTTATAGTGTCTGAAGTTATCATACAAACAATTTAGAAATAGTTCAATAAATTCATCAGAAATACAATCTCCAAAAGTATCATAAAAATAAATTATCAGTAAGTTTGTTTTGTAGCAAAACACTAGAGTCTCCCAAACTTTCTATGACCACTAATAACCGGTGAGTGCAGATTGAGAAGCAGAAACATTATTATAGCATATTATAACCGGGGAAGCAAAGAAATTTTGCTATTGTGGCCAGAGCGGCCACAGGTTGAACTAGTTCATACGAATCGTGTCCATACGGTCAATGTTTAACCCCCATTGTGAAGGTGAGAACACGGTTGGAGGCGTACTTTCGAAAATCGGGGATAAATGTCGGAAAGTGTGTGTCAGTGATGTCAATAGTTCTAAATTCCAAATATACATGCATGGTTGATTTCATCTGAGAAAATAGATCAATTACTGTTTCTTTGAAATATCAAATACAATTAATAAATAAATAAATTATAATGAAAATAATTTTCATAAACTAATAAGAAAATGTGCTTAATTTAGGTGGAATACTTACCTCCAAACTCCAAGCTTAATCTAATTGTAACTCGAGACCCCTCCAGTAATAGGATCTCTTTGTATTAGGAACCTAGATATTTGTGTACTTCTCGTCTCTCCCCCATATGTGTATGAGGGAGGAGTTATTTATAGGTGAATAGTAATCATCCAGAGCTCAAATTCAAATTTAAGTTTAAGCGAGGGATTATGGATCAAAGATAACTTTAGGTTAATAAAGATCATTTATTTTTAAATAAATATATCCAAAACTTATCATACAAGAAAAGATATTTTGCAAAATCTCAATCTAATCTCTGATCTAACGTATAGTTATAAAAGAGTCCCCGAAATTTTATATATTTATATTAAGTTATTTATTTTTTATTTTATTTTATTCTTTTTTTTAACCGTATTATTACAGCAACAACATGAAGTGCAGAGTTATTGCCATTGGCACTATCAGATTCAGGATGTATGATGGCATAGTCCGCACACTCACAGATGTTCACCATGTTGTTGGGTTGACAAAGAATTTGATCTCATTCTAGGCACTTGATCGGAAAGGCTACAAGTTTGTTACTTTCAATTATCAGATCAAAGTGTTCAGGGGCTCCTTGTGTGTGATGAAGGCTCTCAATACTCCAGATACGAATGATCTGTATTTTTTGGAGGGCAGTATTCTTTCTGGATCAGCTTTGTGAGCATTGTGTTCTTGGAAAGCAAACTTGTTTGAAATTTTGTAGGTATGTTCATACAATAAAGGCTATTCTTGATTATGTGCACTCAGATTTGTGGGGCCCAACACCATTGGCTTCTTATAGAGACGGTAGATTCTTGTTTACCTTTATTGATGACTTCAATCGGAAGGTATGAGTGTACATCCTAAAGTCCAAGTCTTCAGGCATTTTCTTCAATGGAAGGCTTTGGTGGAGACACAGACAAGAAGTAAGGTCAAAGTTCTGAGAAAGTATAATGACAAAGAGTTCTGTTCGGGAGAGTTTGATTTGTATTTTCGGGACGCCGACATACTTCGTCATCACACCACAATTGGCACTTCGCAGCAAAATGGAGTCACAGAGCGCATGAACAAAACATTGATTAAGAGAACCAGTTATATGCTCTCCCATGCTAGGTTGCCCAAGAGTTTATGGACAGAAACAGTTACTACAGCTTGCTACTTGGTCAACCGCTCACCGTTGACAACTATCGGTTGCAAGACACCAAAGGAGGTATGGTATGACAAGCCTCCTAATTATGACCATCTGAATGTATTTGGTTGTCTGACATATGCTTATATTCGTCAGGACAAGTTAGAGCCTCGAGCAGTGAAGTGTGTCTTTCTTGGTTATGGTAATGGAGTCAAGAGATATCGTTTGTGGTGTAAAGATTCAACACCCCCAAAGGTGATCGTCAGTAGAGATGTGACCTTAGATGAGATGGCGATCGTTACTCCAGCATGTCGACAATTGGAAAAAGCTTCCACTTCAGGTGAAGCTTCTATAGATAGTGGTTCTGAGGCAGAGCGGGTAGCACAAAGGGTAACATTTGAGGTGGAGACTCCAGTGACCGGGTCTACTATAGTTGACAGTCAACAACAATAACCATTGCCAAATTCGGTAGTTGATATTCAGAGTAATACACATGAGACAACAGATGAGTTAGATGCAACTGACAGCTAGTCAGATGACGTAGTTTTAGGTGGAGCTTCAGAGACTTCAGAGTCTCCTATAGCATCTTGTCTATAACAACAAGGGAGGTTGACTGTCACGCCCCAAACCCTGCTTGGGCTCGAGCACGGGACAACGCCGCATACTTACAAGGTTTCCCCCATAGGTATGCAAAGCACGGAAACAATCTATAAACCAGTTGTCATCATAATTCACATAATACAAAATCCTCAAATAATAATAATAACAAGTCTTATTTATTCCTGAATATACCATAGAATTATTCTTAAATCCAAACAATAACAAAGTTCCTCCAACATCTCAATAATAAAAACTAAAATATTGTTCTTACAATCCAAATCAAAACACTAAATCACTAACATCAAGAGACTCAATACGCCGCCCAGATTATTACGTTCCTTGAAATGTAAGCCTCTTGATCATAACCTGAAAAATAGTAGAGGGAAGGGGGTGAGCTAACTAACCCAGTAAGAACCAACAACCTGTCTAGCTGGATCAAACAGGTTTAAGTTATTTAGTGCAATAAAATTCATATCATGCTCACAATAGGTAAATCAATTTCAAAACACTTTGAAATCAGCCTCAAACATGCTCATAATAAAGTATACTTTTCAAATAATAAATTTGGGATCACATGCTGTAAAAATCATTCAATAGTTCAAAGATTCAAAACTGGACACCATTTTCAAAAACCCAATCAGACTAAGTCCACATTATCCCTTGTGGCTAGGTATCTAAAGTATCAACGTAAAACCCCCGTTGACTAGGTATCAAAATCCCAATGATTACCCCCATTGGGAGGGTGTCGAATTACCAATGTTACCACCATTGGCCGGGTGTCAAATTTCCAATGTTGCCCCCATTGGACGGGTATCAAATCATAATCTGATAGTTCAAAAATGTTTGAAAAGCAAATAAAACAAATCACATTGGTGTCCAAATAATCATATTCAAAGTGTTCACAGTCTAACAAACATGTAAATCAAGCAGCATGTGTCCAATCAAAGGTTTTGTCTAATATTCATGTTTGATCCAAGTTAATATATAAAAATAAAGGTCATCGTACATACAAATCTTGGTTTTTATATAAAAATTAATAGAAGGCAGAAGGAACTTACCTTAACCCCAAAATTCCAAAATCAAAATACTTCATCTTCTTGAAATCTCTAAATCAATCTAAAATAATTAGACGAAGAATAGTATTTAGTATTCTATACTATTGGTGTCAAAAATGATCTCAAAATCTCTCTATCTAATAGTTCTATTCCCAATAATTCCAAAATTCTGAAATTTTTCACCTAGTGTATAATTTACATAAACACCCTTTGTTTTCTCCTTTTTCGACAAATCACACATAAATAATAAAATCTTGATCTCTAAGATAACATATTATTTTTTGCTTTGAATAAATTCAGAAATCCCGAACGTTCCTATTTTTATACTAGGTTTCGGAATTTTCTGCTAATTTATGCCTTTTAATTATAATTTCTGAATTTCAGAAATTATTTTCCTGAATTTCAAATATTACTGGAATAATCCAGAAATTCCAGAATTTCTAATTTTCAGTTTCCTTTTCAGAAATTTAAGATTTAGATCTTTGTTTAGAAATTAAGGAATTTCTTGATTTTCTCATCAATATCAACTAGTTTCAATAGCCTTCAAAGTTTCCTATGCATCAAAATCTATATTTTCTCTATAGATATATCTAGATCTACAATGAATCACAACTTATTTGTAATCTTTCAAAAATTTGATCATAAAGGAAGAAACTTATCGACTAAAATCCAGAAAGCCTGAGCAAATAGTCTTCTCATATTGTTCTACCGCATTTATTCCTTTCCTCCATGCTCTGGCCGTCAATGGGAGAAATTAAAAAAACTAGAGGCAGCTAGGGTTTTCTTTTCTATTTATAATCTCATAATAATGGTCAATTTTGCATAAAACCCCTTATAAGAATATAAAATTTTCAAAGATTTTTTTTTTTTTTTTAATTCGGGGCCTTACACTGACCCCAAGTCTAGTGTGTGATCGATCCGTCAAGGAAGACTCTGGTGACTCACGTAAGACGTGTGCTAGGACGCAGTGATGTTGAGTAGTCGATGGATCGATGGTGGGAGGCAAGTAATGTGGTCCTTTGTTTGAGGGGAGGATTGTTGGGTTCAAACAATAGTCCCACATCATCTAATGGGAGAAGAGTGAAGGGACATATATAGAGAAGGACACATTCCATAGTAACGGGGCATTTTGGGTTAAACCCATTAACAAAACCGTGTGAGCTCCGACATTTGGGTTGATTTTTGAAGAAAAAAAATATAAAAAACAAACCACACAATAAATCAAACACTCAAAACAAAAACAAAAAAAATTGTAATAACAAGATGAGGAATAAAGGTCAATTATTTTTGTTTTATTGAGAAAAGCATAAAAAAAAATAAAGCTTTTCATTTGAGTGACCACATAGTTTTTATCCAACTGTTGGGACAGCAGTGACAATGCTATCAGGAAAAGAGTCCACAACAAGATAAATATGGTTGCAACAAGCCTGAGCCCTTGCTGGAATTTGAGTCACAACTTCAACTTGAGTAACCACAGGGTTCTCTGTTCTTATTATAAATGATGCTTCTTCCACTCTCGTTCCTACCAAGTTTGGCCATGTTTGCTTTCCTGTTTCATTTCATTTGTCAATTATAATAATTTAATTATTTATTATTATTATTTTTCATATATTATTTTTATCAAATCTAATATCCAATTTAGTCCCTCTATTATACCGAACTGACCTTTTTGATCCCTCTATTATAATTTAATCCTTTTTGGTCCCTAATTTTAGTTCCTCCCAATTTGAGCATTAATTTTTGGTCCCTTGAGAGACTGAAATTTCTCAATCGTGAAAATATAAAAAAAGATCAAATATAATAGACGAACCAAAAGAGACAGTTCGGTATAATAGAGGAACTAAATTGGGTATTACACTTTTTTTATTTTATTTGATCTTAAAAATAGAATAATTGTATGTAAAACCCAAAAAACTTATAAAAAAACTTTTGTACTTTTCTCATCAAATCAGTTGATTATTCTACTATAAACTAATAATATTACTCAAATATTTTTAAAAATAGTTTAGATATTTTAAATAATAAATAAAATTTGTTTATTTTCTATTTGGGCAATAAGAGAGAGAGGTGTAGAAGCAAAGTTTTGGGATTTTTTTTTAAGTATACAAACAATTAGTATTCATTAAATTATGCAAACAAAAAAAAAACTATTAGAAGTAAAACTTTTAAAAAAATAGAAACAAAATTCAAGAGATGTAGATTTTGCAAATTTCAATTAGAATAATGTGGGGATGTACTAAAACTTTTGACATATTTCTAGTGGGTATAATACCCAAATTAACCCCTCTATTATATAAAATCGACCCTTGTTAGTCCTTCCTTTCGTCAACTTTAAGGGCTAAATATTTTTTAAATATGCCTTTAAGGACTAACATTTTTCAATCGTGAAAATAGAGGGACCTCCAAGGCCCAAATTATAATAGAGGGATCAAAAATGTTGATTCAGTATAATAGAGGGACTAATTTGGGTATTACAAGATATATTAGGTTTTTAAGGTAGTTTTTGTTGTTCTGTTTTTAAGTGAATTTATTAGGAAAATAAAATTTTTAAGTGAATTTATTAGAAAAAAAAATCATATTGAGATCTAAGAAATATATAGAAGATGAATTGAAAAGGATTGGTCAAATAGAAATCATACCTTGGCAAGGAGGGGGCAGACAACTTGACATTTTCTTTGAAATTGGGGATGAAATAAAACCTTTTTTTTGTATTGATAATGTATTAGGGAGAGGGAGTATTTATAATGAAATTGAGTTGTGGGTTCAAATAATCTCAATTATGGCATCTATTGCAGGGATAATGTTGAAAATCTTGTGGATAATATGGGATAAGGATATTACTTCATTCCTTGAATTTGGATGCATTGAAAGAGTCAGGTCCATTTTGAATTAGGGTTTTTATTTTGTATATTTCCTTGAAAATTCAGTGACATAAAAAATAATTATTATGTTTAATTATTTAATTAAAAATAAGATTAAACATTTTTTATCTCTCAAAATATCCTCCATAACCATATCATAGGTGCACTTGTGCAATTGTAAAAAAGAGGAGCATGAGTTATGTGGATGGATAAAAGTGGATAAAACTTATTATTTTTGGATAAAAGTGGATAAAAAATAAATAAACCTTATTATTTTTGGGTTAAAAAAGATAAACAATTCATAAACCTTGAATAACTTTATCCAAGTCATCCAAACTTAATAATCTTAGGAGGAATTTATAATTCCCAATTTAGTTAGTCAGTCAACTATTTAGTATATCCTGCTTTGGTCATCAAATTTTAAATAATTTCAATTTAGTCACTTAACTTATTATGTTCGTCCAATTGGGCCACTAAAACCTACGACGTTAACAGCGGACTATCATGGCAAACCACGTCATAGGCTAATTGCCACCATTCCAGCTAAGTCTCAGATGCCCTCCATCTTCTCCGACCACCACTACTACTACCAATCCTCCCTCTCCTTCATCTCCTCCTCCCCACCTCTCATCCTCTACACCTACGACACTATATCAGACGGCTTTTCTGCCTATCTTACCACCAGCATGGCCATAGCTCTCTGCTCACTCCACGAAGTCCTCTTTGTCCTCCCAGAAACCCACTACAACCTCCACACCACCAAAATCACTTCCTCAGCTTAAACTTCAACCAAACATGATTCCCTACAAACTCCAAGGCTTACGGCTCCGGTGATGTCATCAGCAACATTTTGGACACCGGTGTGTGGCCAAAGAGCCCGAGCTTCAACGGCGCAGGGTTTTCTCTGAGGTCAAACCACTGGCGTGGAGCTTGCGAGATGAGCACGACGTTTAATAAGTCTACATGCAATCTCCTGCTCATCGGGATACCCTTCTTCGCTAAAGGCTACGAGACGCCGATGGGAAGGAGAGTGGACGAGACGAGGAAGTCATGTTCCCCACGTGACGACGATGACAATGGGACCCACACCACCACCACTATCGCCGACTCC
Source organism: Dioscorea zingiberensis (assembly GCA_026586065.1). Lineage (NCBI taxonomy): Eukaryota > Viridiplantae > Streptophyta > Magnoliopsida > Dioscoreales > Dioscoreaceae > Dioscorea > Dioscorea zingiberensis. The sequence goes on along the minus strand of CM048823.1, from coordinate 4,633,142 downwards.
CTTGTCTCCTCCACCAACCTCCTCGGCTACACAACCAGCATAGCTCATCGCATGGCTACTCACGTGCGGCTCGTTGTCTATAAGATCTGTTGGGCCGGCGGCTACTTCAGCTCCGACATCCTCGTTGCCATGGACCGCGCCATTGCTGATGGCTGCCACGTGTTGTCGATCTCTATCGGCGGCGACATGACGCCATACTACTCCAAGTGGAATGGGTACCTACCTCCACTTCCGGCCATCCGCACGGCCACCGTTCCGACAAGTGCTCACTCTCCTGCCCAACACTCTAATGGTTAGGGTTTCCAGGCGAGGGCTTGAGAGAAATATAAGGGGAAGTAGAAAAAGGGAAGAAGAGGTTCATTCAACATGGCTCTTAACGCAGTGATGACGTGGCAAGCGGCCTGTGACATGGCTTGCCACATCAGCCCGCCGTTAACACCGTAGGTCTCAGTGACCCAATTAGACGAACCTAATAAGTTGAGTGGCCCAATTGAAATTTTTTAAAATTTGATGACCAAAATAGGATATACCAAATAGTTGAGTGACTAACCATGTAGTTTACCTTAAAAAGAATATGTGTAAACACTCATAATTTTTTGATGGGTTATCTGATTTAAGCAAGATCCTCATGGAAGCGTTTTTCGATTTCCGGACGGTAAGCATCGTCTTTCCGGCCATAGTGGTAATGGGGATAAAATACGAGATATTTTAATGGGTAAAATGAGAAATAGGTCAAGATTTCCAAAAAGCGAGTAATATTTAGTTATATAACAAGGCTTCAACCGACCAACCTTTACAAGGAAAGTTGGTAACTCATTCCCTCTCACGTTGAGGGTTCAAACCACATCAACAACATGCTTCTAGTGGCTTGTCCGCATTTATAAAAAACCAAGGCTTCAAACGAAAGGTGTCACACCCGACTCTCAACCTAGGCAGATGTAGCATCAATCGATAAAAGATACAATCACAATATCACATCACATAGACAATAATAGCAAACAAGTCGACCTCGCATACACCCTGTGGCAAATTTGAGTTTCACCGTCTCTTCTTTCCCTCTCACCATCTCTATTGAGCGAGAGGGATATGAAGTTTTATGACGGTGCTTCAAGGTTGTTCCGGCTAGACTTCTACATCATCGGTGGCCGAGCTGAGTCCTGTTGGGTTTGTCGCTCACCTACGACCTAGGCGGACCTTTTCTAGTTCTGATTCATCTCGCAAACCCCATCAGATCTTTTCTAATGGGTTTCACGGTCCCTAAGGTTCTCCCCGTGTGAGGTGGTGCGCAGACCCTATCTTTCCACCAATCCGTCGTTCGGTACCCGAATTCACCGCAGTGGTGACATATTGGAGCTCTCCTGCATTCCTTGGTGTGGTGACCCTCTTACAGGCATTGCCCACATACAACTATTGGACCTCTGGGTGAGTGAATGATCGGAGGCAAGCGTCTCTGGTCCAGTCTCCCCTGTGATGGCCGCTCATTACTCCAGCATCTCCTTTGTTTGAAGTAAACCTTTATCCATCCCTCGTTATCAAAGACCGGCAAGGGTTCACCCTGCAATGTGGTCAAGGCCAATGTTTTTAAAACTGGACTGGGAAGCAAACTGGTCTCACAACTGCGTCATGGGTCAGTTGGTCTAACCAGATGACCCATTTCGGTCGGACCAGATGACATTATATATATATATATATATTAGATGTATTGTTTTAAAGTAACTGTTAATTTGTTATCCTATCTTAGATTAGATGTATTGTTTTAAAGTAACTTGATTTCCTCAATCATAGTTTTGGTTGTCCAATTATGTTTCATTATTCACCACCATATTTGTTCTTCAATCACCGATCAATCACAACTTCAAACAAGGCTAGTATCAAACACCAATTACTTTCCAAATCCACTCACAAAACATGTCACCAATCAGTTTCACTCCGCATGTGATGATCTCCTTCTAAATTTGTATCATCCAAGCTTGAACAACTCCTTGTGTTGACCATGTGGACTTGTGTCAAATATTGTCAACCAAATTCATTTGCACTAACACTAAATAGTTTTAATTAACCAATGAATGGATGGATTGATCAAAGTGCAACCTGGACCCCGGTTTCCATTTTTGCCGGACCGACCGGCTAGTCCGGTTCGGGTTTAAAAACAAGGCTGAATTGAGGAAGTCCCCTGTATTCCTCGTTAGTGCGCCTGCATAAGTGAGGTCTGGTCATCTCGGTCTAGTGACCATGCATGACTTCTCTTCCAAGACTCTGGGTAGCTGTTCCGTTGGTGTGATTGGTTCCCCGATCGCCGGAGGTCCGTTGGTGGCCTTGTTGCCCCTCCTTGACCTCACCAACAATAGTGTTCACCTCCATACACAAGCCATTTCTGCCTTAACTCAGATGTGAGGAACTTTTCAAAGTCAACTTGCACTACTTAACAAATATTTTTAAGGAATTCTATAATTTCTCTGTTTTTTTAAAATTATGATTAATATAAAAAATTCTAAAAAAATAAAAGTTATTATTATTATTATTATTATATATATATATATATATATATATATATATATATATATATATATATATATATATATATATTTCATATGGGGTGATTTTGAATAAAAATATAAAAAACAAACCACACACAATAAATCAAACACTCAAAACAAAAACAATTAAAAAAAATATAATAACAAGATGAGGAATAAAGGTCAATTATTTTTGTTTTATTGAGGAGAAAAACATCACAAAATGAAGCTTTTCATTTGAGTGACCACATAGTTTTTATCCAACTCTTGGGACAGCAATGATACCGCTGTTATGAAGTAAATCCACAACAAGATAAACACGGTTGCAACAAGTCTGAGCCCCTGCTGGAATTTGAGTTACAACATCAATTAGAGTCACCACACTGTTCTCCCTTGTTATTATTCTTGATGCTTCTTCCACCCTCTTTCCTAACAACTCTGGCCATTCTTGCTTTCCTGTTTCATTTCATTTCATTTCATTTGTCAATCATAATAATGTAATTATTTTTTATTAAATTTTTCATATATATATATATATATATTGGGATCTAAGAAGCATAAAAAGATGGAATTGAAAAGGATTGGGAGAATAGAAATCATACCTTGGCAAGGAGGGGACAGACAAATAGACATTTTCTTTGGAATTGGGGATGAAATTAAACTTTTTTTGTATTGATAATGTATTAGGGAGAGGGAGTATTTATAATGAAATTGAGTTGTGGGTTCAATTAATCTCAATTATGGCATCTATTTATTTATTTATTTTGGATAAAAATGGATAAAAAAAAGATAAACCTTATTATCCCAAGTTATCCAAACTTGTAATACTTATTCAAGTGATGGGAGGAATTTCTTATTTTTGCCTTTTTGGATAAAAATGGATAATAAAAAATAGATAAACCTTAGGATAACTTTATACAAGTTATCCAAACTTAACAATCTTAATCTATTCATCATAGGAGGAATTTATTATTCCCAATTTATTTATCTTTTATTCTCATTAAAACCGGCCTATTGGTATCGGGTTTCCGTGGGCCTCGATTTTCATGGACTGATCCCGGGATCTAGTCTCTCCTCTTACAAGGTGTGGGCGTAGTTGCGTTGAATAGGTTTCGCACTTGCTATCCATCCTTACTTGGGCGTTTGTAGCCTTTGTCAAATAAAATAAATAAATAAATAATATCTTCCCCTCCATTGCTAATATAGTCAAAGGAGATTTAAAAGGGGAAAACCAAAAAATAAAAAAATCTAATTTCTCAAAATAACTTCATTGAAATTATATATTTTTTAAATTTTTTTATAGTTTTTTTTTTATCGACACCATCCCCAGCCACATATATATATATATATATATATATATATATATATATATATATATCATTTCCACTTTGAAGACAGAGAGGGGCATTTCACTGGTGGAATGAATGGAAGAGATCCAATTGATGAATTCCTACAAGAATTAGCCATTCGATCAGCATGAAAATTCAAATAGAGGAAAGTTGACTAGCTTATGGGTTTGAACTATGTGTGCGACATGCTTCCAGTGGCTTGTCCACATCTATCAAAAAAGGAAAATTCAGACAGAGACCCGGGTTAAGAGGGAATGTTGTTGGGAAATCAGCCCATGGATGTCCTTCACAATGTCAAACACTGCATGAGGTTGTGCTAGTTTCAGTGCTTTCTCTGATAATTTCTTTAGCTCAATGTGGTCGGTCCCGAACCACCGGGATACTAGACTGGCTGTATCGCCGGGGCTTCTGGAGAACACACCAGCTCCATTCTCCACCACATAAGGAACATTGCCGACTTCCTGTCATATTTGACTATTAGATCGTTATCTTATATAGTTGTAGTAACTTTCACAAGGAATGTTGGCTCCCTATCAAACTGAGAGGTTGAGAGATCGAAGCATGAAACATGACTCTATATAGTTGCATCCTAACATAGATTGAGCATATTCTCTTATTTTTGCGGCAATTACCTGACCAGGAATGAAGTCATTGAGGATGATAGGAAGTCCCCTGATCAGAGCCTCGGCGATGGTACCCGGACCGGCCTATAGAACATGATGGAATTAACACAAAACTAAATTGGTTCAGTTAAAAAAAGAGTAATAGAAAGGAAACCTTTGTAATGATGCAATCACAAGCTCCCATCCATTTCTCTATCTGGATTTCAAATCCTCTTATCTGAAATCAGAAGTAAGACATCATTTAAGTAAGCGATTTCTGGCAAGATGAAAGAAGAAATACAGCACCTTTGTAGGAACTCTCCATTGAATTGCCTCTAGTGATGATTTTAGCAATTGGTTGCGGCCACATATGACTATGATTTGTCCAATAGGCCTCTGAAGTTCTTTGTCGAAAAGAGTTTCTCCAAGTGCTCTAGCAGTTTCCTCAACAGGACCCATTCCATCACCTCCTCCCATAAGTAGTACTGCAGGAAGCTGAGAGTCCATCTCCAACTCTTTTCTCAACTCATCCTGTTTAATTCTTTCAGATTTGAAGTTTACAGAAAAATGGAAAGAGTTTATACAATGTTAAATAAAGAAAACAGACCTTGTGGAGAACTGCTTGACAAAAGGATGGACGAACTGGCAAACCAAACACACGGATTTGAGAAGTGTCCAGGCCATCAAGTAATGCCTTCTTTGAGACCTCTTTTGAGGGGCAGTAGCATCTGGTTACACCTTTGTGGAACCTGAATGAAATCACTCTTCTGTTGTAACTAGGATGTTATGAGCAAGATGTTTTGCTTGAGTTTGGCATATAGTTTACCATGTCGGGTGGCAAGTGTTGAGGTCTGTGATGACGGTGACGAAGACTACTCTGTTCAGAAGGCCCTGCCATTTCAGCACCCATAGAGGAATGTGTTGCATGAGAGGATGAACACTGATGATGATATCTGGTTTGTACTTCTTGAGGCCTGCCTCCACCTTCCTTCAGTTTTGGTAACACCACAGTAAACAAGTTACAACTATGGCAACTACAACTCTACCATGATCAAGAGAAAAATAAAAATGGATTTGAGTAAGCAGTCAAATAAAGAAGCTTCTATGATCACATTTCACATACTTTAAATATATGAAAGATTAATTAGCAGCACATTTTGATTCAGAATTCAGAAATGTATCTTGAGATGATTAATTGAATTTGTACATCATATAACACTAAAATTCATCAAAACCAATTACCATTTCATATTCCAAACAACTAAAGATAGTTTCGACAAGATTAATGACTATAAAACAAACGTTGGCTGGAAAATGGAAGGACACCGATGTGTAACCAGCATTACCATCAGTTGTTTTGCAGTTACTGATTGTTGTTATACAGAAACAGAGAATGCACAATGGAATTGGATAAAAGGATCAATAAACAAAATTTTCAAGAAGATAGCAAGGAATGCATACTTGGCATAAAAGGCGGCCATGGTGGCAAGGTAGGAGCAATGGACCCAACGGGGAGAGGTGCCATGAAAAGCAACCTTCCATAGCTTAGCATGCTTCACCATGAACTTGTAGGACCTCTCCATGTCATTCAGAGGCCATCCTGCATGCTCTTTGCACAGGTCCTTCACAAACACCTGCACTTATACAAAAAATTTACAATTTTTTTATTAGAAAAGAAACTCAAATTAAAGAGTTTGAAATCAAGATTACATTTCTCATGTTTTACATTATGAAAACAAAATCATTGATGTTTTTGTGTCCAAATTCAAGAAGAGATTCATTGATATACTTTAATAGTGTTTTGTATAGGATCCCTTGAACACAAAATGGCAATAAATACATATTTCTAATACAAATTAGAAATCCAAACCACCCAACTTCATCTATTACACTTTGGAACACTATCTAATTTGAACAAAATTTGAACAAAAAACACTCTATAATCTAATTCTCGCTCATTCTTAAAGATTTAAACAAAAAACACTGTCTAATTAACAAGAAACACTGTCTGATTTCTCATCCTAATTAGTGCGTGTTTGTGTTAGTCAAGATCGCCCAAAAATAACACCAAATCGCATGATCTAAGACAAAAATCACCCTAAATGAAGCTCAACATCAAGAGAAAAACATAGGGAATTCATGGAATGGCGCAAACCCGGTACTGATCGCCGAACTCGAGCCGGAAAGCATCGCGGATGGCTTCAGCGGATGCGCGGTGCCCTCCACCGGTGTCGCTCATCAGGATCAGCACATTCCTGGGGCGCCTCAAACCATCCTCCTCCCCGATCTGCGCGAGCCCAACACCGCCGGCAACCTCGTAGTACACGCATCGCCTCCTCTTCATGAACACCACCTCCCTCATCGTCGTCCCTCCCGGCGATCTCACCTCCATTACGACCATCCTAGGAGCTCGGAGACCCAGCTCTCCGGTGATCCATGGTCGAGTGGTTTATAGATGGAAGTGGGTGGCTTGTGCTCTAAGATTCCGGAATGATGCCGCGCTTTAGAACGAATAAACCCGGGAAAAGTTCAGTATCTTGAGTTTATTCTCCTGATGTAATAATAGGGGTGGGAAAAACCGGCCCAAAACCCGGAAACCGACCCGAAACCGGCCCGAAATTTTCAATGGGCCGGGTTTTAAAAGCTGATGTCACCGGTCCGGGCCCAAAACCCGACCCGGCCCGTAGGAATCGGTCCCAAATCCGGGCCCTATTTTTCAAAACCCGGCCCGGACCGGAAAAAGCCCGAAATTTAAAAAAAATTAAAAAAAATAAAAACCTAGCTTTATCTCCTCTGTCTCTGATGTCTGCTTACTCGATACTCGCTGTCGTGGCTAGCCCCAAATCTCAAAATTCAAATTATCTCTTCTGATCTTCTCTGATTCTCTCTTCTCTGAAGCGGAGTCGGGCGGACAATATAAACGGAGACCGGCGGTCCGGCGGAGTCGGGCGGACGACGGGGTCACGGGAGTCACAGTCTCACAGTCACGGGACGATCTCTGAGTGAATCGAGGTATTATTGTTTCTTTCTCAACTGTTTCTTTCTCTCCAGTCTCCACTCTCTTGAGATTGTCGTGTCGATCTCTGAGTGAATCGAGGTATTATTGTTCATTTGTTCTTTACTTCTTTCATCCGCTTCCTTCTCCCAAAACCCGAGCTTCGTCTCTTCACTCTTGCCTTGCTGACTCGAATGAACCTGAGGTTTTGGTTTTGCAAGGATTTTGTTTAGCGGATATGTTCTGTGTCATTGTTATAGATCTGTTGGTATGGAGTTGTATTTGAATAGAACCAGGGCGTGTTCAAGTGCTTTAGATGTTAATTTTAATTATCTTGGGTGGATCACTGTATTTATTTCAGAAAACTTAGTTTTGCCTTTTAACTTGATTCAATGATTTTTTTGTTAGATTTAAACATGTGTGATGATTCTTTGTTATGTGGTAATGTCATTCTTGTTTATATCTAGATTTTGTTATCATAGAGCATTAGAATGTTTGGTAACTGATCTTCTGTATTTATTTATTTTTTTGTACAAGAAGGTGAAAGATATCAATTTTTAAGATTTGCAACATGTCCCTAACATATATATTGTAATGTGTCTGTTTCAAATTTTCAATACATACTGTTGATCTGTTGACAAAGCTTGCTGTCCTTCAAGAAACATGAAACTTTTTTTCCAGAAAGACTTAATACTAAATGCATTTATTTAGTTATATTTAGTTTTTTCTTTAAAGATTTTTGAGACACCCCTCTGAGAAATTTATTCTGAGATCAAGCTGCTCAGTTCATTAGGCAATTCTTAAGAAACATTTCTTGTAACATCATTTATCTAGAAAAACAGGCAGATAATGACATAATGTTGCATAATCTTTCATATCTTTCTTGAGCAAACCTTTTATCTTGAAGTTGCTTACTGGATTCCAGTTCTGTAGTATTTTGATATTGATAGTATATATGATTGCAGTTTATTGTTAATTTCTACTTTCAATTTGTGTTAATACTTAATAGTGTATGGACTTACACTTGTTATGTGTAAGGTCCCAGTAGTTCTTCTTCTGAGTCACCTTCCTTTCAAATTAATGCATGCTAAAATTCTTATTATTGTCATATCTGTTATAACATATACCTTTGCAGATGTTCCAAATGCTTGGATTTAAAGCTACCTCGAGAAGATGGTGCTTTCTGGGTTGAAGATTCTTGAATCTAGATTGCACATGAAGAAAGCTGGCCTGTAGGACAGTAGGAGGCCTTCCATTCTAATCAAGTTTGAGAAAAATAAGATTAAGAAGTTCAAAGTTTTTGAAGAATTTTGCCTTCAGAATTATTTTTCTTGAGTATGAAGAAGCATTACATGGCGATTTCCTTGTGTTCTTTTACTTTCCATTTATTTCTTTTGTTCTTTTTTTAAAAACTATTGAAAATTTCTAAATATTTGAAGTTATACTTCATTTGATAGATCAACTTTAACTTTTTACCTTTTACAGGTTGTTGTACAAATTTGATAATGATTGCTGTACAAATTTGAAATTACAATGTGTGTACATTATGATTTAAATTTTTTTCCAGAATTTTTTTTTTTAAGAAAAATTGATCGGGCTTAACCCGGCCCGGACCGAGCCCGACCCGAACCCGAGGGTGTAAAACCCGACCCGACCCGATTTCACCGGGCCCTCGAACGGTCCCAAAAGTCCAGGGCCCGGTCCCCAGCGGGCTTTTTTCGGTCCCAACAAGAACCCGACCCGGACCGGCCCGATCCCACCCCTATGTAATAATAATAATATTATTAATAATAAAAGGGTTTTTGCATGTATACCCCTAAAAAATATTGATATTACATTTATATCGGCTTGTGTTTGATAGGGGAATATCCCACTTGGGATTAAGAATAACTTTTGAAAAGTTTTGAATTTTTTGGGGAAAAATTTTAAAATAAAGGTATTAATGATAAGATAGCTATGTGGCTTCCATGCATTGGTGAGTGGGTCATTATTATATTCTTAAACTTAAATTAAAGTTTTCGGCGGAAAATTTTTTTATTGGGGAATGTGTTGGGGTGGGATATCCCCCTATCAAACACAAGAGATTTCTTGTTTCATCACGTATATATACCCATTGACACTAAAGTTTCAATGTTGGTTAAGAAATTGTAGCCGGGAAAGGAAAAATCATTGTTCTCTTTGCAAATATACCCTTGAAAATTTTATTTGACTTAGAATTATATATGTTGATGCTGAGATCTGCTCCTCCTAGGGATCAGAACAGATCAAGATTAATGGATGAAAGAGGTCGATGACGATTGGAAAACTTCAAGAATTTGGAGGGAAAGATCAGTTGTAATGGACGACTTTTCGGATTGAACTCCTTGCTCACAAGATCGTCATCTTTTTCTCTGAATATTGGACCTCCAAGGATCACACCTCGCTAGAAGAGGAACCTACAGATAGAGGAGGGTAGGCGCCCGTGCCCCAAGCTAGCCTCCAATGCTCAAGTCAAAGAGGCTCCAAACAAAGGGGAGGGCAAGGAGGAAAGTAAAAGAGAGTGGAGAGGATTCCAAGTGAGAGTGATGCACGAGTAGGCGATCAGTCTCAATGGAATTAGAATAGCATTGTAACACCCTTATCCTTTTCAGAACCCAGGTGTCACATCAACCAGGTCAGGGAGTGAACCCCGGCCTGAAGCTGTATAAAATAAATATTTACTTAAAAGCAACACTAATATTAGAAAATATAAAGTCAATTACAATACTATTACAAACCATATTGTCTTAAAGTCTCACACAAGTCTAGATGGGAGTTAACATACTCCTCAAAACATACATCAAGAAATAAGATAAATAACGCGGGCCAGGTGGTTAGAGCCAACTAAGGGAATCGAAACCCTACTTCCACTCTAAGCAGAGCCATGACCCTGCTTACTACCGCAGAGATCATAATAACGGGGGTGAAGCTACGGGGAGTTGGTGAGGTACTAACACTACCGTTAGGTTTACATACATGTATGCCTTCAATTTCAAATAATACAATATCGAAGATTTAAATACAAAGTCTGAACAATATTTAAAACATGGGTAACAGCATGCTGATCATAATATAAATCATGGCAATATTCAATGAAATCATATAATATGCTCTTAATTAATTCTTTAATCTTTTATCATCAGAACGGGAAATGATTTCCACATGTCCTGGCTGACCGTATCATGCCAGTAGCCTTATGAAGGGGATGATTTGAAAACTTTCAAAGACCTATAAATAATTTTTCCTATTTATTATATATTTAAAAATTAGATATATGAAGACCATAAACCCTGAACCCTCAACCCTCCTGGAGTGAACCTTATGAAGGGGATGAATGCACAATCACCTCATCACCCTCTTCAGCTCCGCGCGGCGGCGCAGCAATCCATCGGCCGTTCACCAGCTCCAAGCCCACCTCGCCAAGTCCGGTCTCCTCCTATGGCCGCCATTCAGCACCCTCCTCCTCGAATTCTACTGCAAGCGCGGCCAACTCAGTCTCGCCCACCACCTGTTCGACGAATTGCCCCACAGAGATCCCGTCATCTGGTCCTCCCTCCTCTCCGCACATTCTCACTCTGACCACCCACACCGCGTCCTCCCTCTCTACCGTTCCATGATCATCCGAGACGGCATCCTCCCCGACAACTTCATCCTCGCCACCATCTTCAAGACCTCAGCTCGGCTCGCCTCCATTCGATTGGGCAAGCAAGCCCATGCTCACTTCTTAATCTCGTCGTTCTCCGCTGATGATGTTGTGAAGTGCGCCATTGTCGATATGTACTCCAAGTGTCACGCCCTTGTTGATGCCCGTAAGGTGTTCGACACTATAACTCACAAGAACCGCGTCTCTTGGACCGCCATGATCTCTGGGTACGCATCGAATGGTTGCTACTCGGATGCCATTGAAGTGTTTGATGCAATGCCGGAGAAGGATGTGTTTACATGGACTGCTCTGATATCTGGGTTGGTGCAGAGCGGTGACAGCTTCAATGCGCTCAAACTGTTTGTTGATATGCGGAGAGAAGGTGTTGTGCTAGATGATGCGTTTGTTCTCTCGAGTGCGGTTGGTGCTGCCTCTGATTTAGCAGCATTAGAGCTGGGCCGGCAGCTCCACAGTCTCACGCTAGTCCTTGGCTATGAATCATGCATGGTCATCGGCAATGCACTCGTGGACATGTATGGGAAATGCAGTGATATCTACTCTGCAAGGGCTGCATTTGAGAGAGTTTCATTGAGAGACGTCGTCTCGTGGACGACTATGGTGTTGGGAGAGGCTCAACATGGCGAAGCTGAGGAGGCATTCGCTCTGTTCGATCAGATGGTTACCACTGGAGTGAGGCCGAACGAAGTGACATTCGTTGCATTGTTATACGCTTGTAGCCACGCCGGATTAGTTCAGAAGGGCCGGGATTTCTTCAATTCAATGGTCAAAGAGCACAGCATCATGCCGTCACTACAGCATTACACTTGCCTACTGGATCTTCTCAGCCGATCCGGGAATCTCTCAGAAGCTGAGGAACTCATAAGAAACATGCCATATGAGCCTGATGAAGCAACATGGGGAGCATTACTCAGTGCTTGTAAGAAACATGGGAATGTTCCGATGAGTCTGAGAGTGGCCAACCATCTGCTGAGCATGAAACCAAAAGATCCATCAATGTATATACTTCTCTCGAACACTTATGCCATTGCCGGTGATTGGGAAAACGTCGCGAATGTTCGCAGATTAATGGTAGACAAGGAGATAAAAAAAGAGCCTGGTTATAGCTGGATAGAATTCGGGAAAGAAAGCTGTTTGTTTGTAGCTGGAGAAGCACCACATGATATGAGAATTGAGATTCTTGGTTTGTTGGAAGAATTACTGAATGAGATGAAGAAAAGAGGGTATGTTCCAGACACCAGTTCAGTAATGCATGACTTGGATGAGCACGAGAAGGAGCAGCAGCTGATGCTTCACAGTGAGAGGCTGGCAGTGGCCTTCGGGCTTCTCCGGGCAGTCCCTGGAGCGGCCATTCGGGTCGTTAAAAACCTCCGGGTTTGTGGGGATTGCCACACAGTGTTGAAAATGATCAGCAGCATTGCAGGGAGGGAGATTGTTGTGAGAGATGCCACAAGGTTTCACCATTTTAGTCATGGCAGTTGCTCTTGTGGTGATTTCTGGTAGTTGGTCACAGATATGAAAATTGCATGTATACCCACCAAAGGACCATTGGTCGAAGGGTATCTCGAGTCTCGTGTGTTGGGTAATTCACTTAATTGAGCGTGCTCTCAGGTTTGAGTCCCCAGTCCGTAAATGGGAGAAGCAGTTTTGATAATTCACTTAGTGAGCACAAAATTCCCAAGTTCAAGTCCCCACATCTGTACACACGGTGAGGGGTTAAGATGCTCATCACCTAAGACCACGTCCCTCTATGAAAAGGTTTAGCCCTATGTCAAAAAAATAAGAAATAAAATAAAATAAAATAAAATACAAAATTTATAATTTCAAATATGCATGTCATTGGAAAATCCCAAATTCGTATATTCATATAAACTTATTGCAATGTTCTATGAAACCAACCATTCAAATTTAGAGCTTCAAAGCAGAAGGAACGGGTCAAGAAAAATTCTGTGGGGTTTACCCCTTTATCAAAAAAAAAAAAAAAGTAAATAAATAAAACAGAAGAGGTTCAGCTCTTAAAAACGAAAATGAGGATTAATATCTTGAGGCTTATGTGTGCCTCCTCATCAAAGAGACATAAAAATGGTTTCAGTCTTTTTCCCATTGTTTTGGGTGCCATGTGGAGTTTGAGCAATACTATGAGACATGTAGATAAATCCAAACCATATCCTGTGATGAAGAACACAGACTGGAAATATTCAGCAGCTGGTCCCATGTGTGGGATAATTCCATTGTCGAACAAGATAGATTCCAAATGAACGCAACTTCTCAGAAACATTCATAGTGGACCATTCAAGCATGAACTGCTTATAAAGGGCTTCAGTGATTTTCTAGGTTGGATTCAAAGTGAGAGTCTGAACTGAGTTTCAGGTCCTTTGTGTTTGTGGAGATGCAAAGAGCTCTTCTTGTTGTTCTCCATTTCTTGCTATTATTTTATGTTCATAGTGTTGAGGGTCAAAGTATTGGAGCAATCTTGGATTATGGCTCAAGGTTAGGAAGGGAAGAGAAAGTAGCTATGGAGATAGCCATCGGAGATATCAAGAACCTCACAAATGAAGGATTGGTTCTACTTCCAAGGGATTCTAAGGGAGATCCTCTTCTTGCTGCCTCTGCCGGTAATTAATCATCAATCAATAGCATTCATAGAATAATTAAAGTTTTTAGCTTGTTTCTTGATTATTTTATAGCTCTCTCATAGATGCATTCACAAACATTTGATTCATTTAAGACTAGGTAAATGGCATTCTGCATATTGATTAGAAATTCATAGTAAAAGCTAATTATGGGTGCAGCTATGACTTTGATCAATGAACATCATGCTAAAGCACTCGTAGGACTAGGGGCCTGGCAAGAAGCGTCATTTGTAGCTGAGCTTGGAAGAAGAGCACAAGTACCAGTCCTTTCGTTCGCCGGTACCTGCCCGCCAGCAGCGCCACTGCGGTGGCCTTTCCTGGTTCCAATTTCACACAGCCAAGTCTTCCAAATGAAAGCCATTGCTGCGATTATTCGATCTTGGTACTGGAGGAAGGTGTCCATAGTCTATGAAGACATTGAATACACTGCAACTACTATTATTCCCTATCTTGCAGATGCACTTGGTGACGCTAATATTGATTCGAGAGTGGCTCTCTCGTCTTATGATTCTTCTTTCATCCAAGAACTGGATATGCTTAGAAGCAGACCATCCAGAATCTTCATTGTCCACACTTCGATCCAGTTAGCTACTCGGTTGTTTGCAGAGGCAAACCAGATGGGAATGATGTCTGATGGCTATGTCTGGATAACTACTGATGCCATTACTAGTAAACTAGACCTTGTGAATTCATCTGTCATTGATTCAATGCAAGGAGTCTTAGGTGTTAAGAACTACATCAAACCAAGTGCTCAGATTAATGATTTCAGGATCAGCTTTCAAAAAAGGTACCATTCAGAGTATCCTGAAGAAGAGAAGAGAGAGCCCCAACTGTCTGCGCTTACCGCATATGATGCAGTATGGGCAATTGCAAGGGCAATAAACCAAAAGAGTAGGACTGGAGGGCATCAGAAGATTCAGAACCACACTCTTACTGATCCACTATCTGTGGCAGTTTCTGAAGATGGATTGTCTTTGTTGGATGGAATCAAACAAACTAATTTTACAGGTTTGAGTGGTGAATTTTTCTTCCAAGAAGGTGACTTTTCTCCCTCTACTGCATTTCAGATTGTCAATGTAGTTGGGAAGAGTTATAGAGATTTAGGCTTACGGTTTATGCGATTGTGGGTTTTCAAAGAGCTTCGGAGAGAAAAGAAGGTAATGAAACATCAATGAAGATCTTAGGACAAGTGTATTGGCGGTGAGGACCTCGGTCTGCATTCCAAAGGGATGGGTATCCGCTACAAATGAGCGACCATTGAGGGTTGCGATTGCACGCTAGATCTGTGTTTCCTGAGTTTGTGAGAGTGAAGAATGTCAATAACGAAACATCGGCAGAAGGGTTCTCAATTGATGTATTCAAGGAGATCTTGAAGCGTCTGCCTTACTCCTTACTTTATGAATTCCATCCTTTCAATTGCTCATATGACTCTTTGCTTGAACAAAATCAGATGAAGGTGAGTAACCAACTCAGTAGTTATGTAACATTTAAAAGCTCATTTTCTAACATGATGTTGCTTTACTGCTAGAGAAGAACTATGACATTCTCGTTGGTGATACATCAATCTCCTCTGGCCGTTATCACTATGTGGAGTTCTCACAGCCATACACACCCTCAGGGCTGGTTATGGTGGTGCTAATGAAATCAGGTTTAACAGACAAAGCATGGATTTTCTTGAAACCATTCTGCGGCTCTATGTGGGCTTTAACTGCACTTGTGAGCATTTACAATGGTATGGTTGTTTGGATGATTGAAAGGAGTTGCAACATGGAATTCCAAGGCTCTTTCTGGAATCAGTCTGCAGCATTATTCTGGTTATCCTTCACTACATTACTGTCTCCTGGTACCAAACATTACTTGCTATTCAGATAGAGCTTTTTTCATAGTTTTTCTGCGTTTCATTGAGGCCTCTTTTTGCAGGGGAGAAGCTTCAAAACAATCTCTCAAGATTTGCAATGGTGGTTTGGCTCTTTGTGGCATTGGTATTAACATCCAACTATACAGCTACACTAAGTTCGATGCTCACCGCCCGCCGTCTTGAGCCAAGCCTTGTGCATGTAGATGCACTGAAGAGTAGCAATGCAGTTGTCGGCTGTAACAATGGCTCAGTAGTTGGGAAATACCTGGAGGAGGTGCTAGGCTTTCAGCACAAAAACATCAAGAAAATCAACTCAGGGGAAGAGTACTATCAAGCGCTCAAAAATGACCATATTAAGGCAGCTTTTCTCCGACTTCCCTATGCAAACCTTCTGGTCTCAAAGTACTGCCCGGAGCTCATTTCGACAGGGCAGATCTTCCATGTGGGAGGTTTAGGATTTGTAAGTATATATGTGAACCATTGTTCTTCTTCCAAACTGTTAGATAAGCTACATTCAACCTAGAATTTTAAACAGACAGAAAGAGGTATTCCCCAAGGGCTCTCCTTAAATGAATGTCAGACTGTTAATTCTAGACATATATAATATAGGCAATCCTTGAATGAATGTCAGACTGTTAATTAGTACCATTATCTGATCTTCAAATTTAAATGAATGTAGGTATTCCCCAAGGGCTCTCCTCTCCTGTCCGACTTCTCTGAAGAAATCCTTGAGATTTTTGAGGATGGGATGCTTGAGAAGCTAGAAAAGGCTATGCATGCCAATTATAGTTGCTCCGATGTGAGAGTTGATGCTACCGAAGTAGATAGACTAAGCCCAGAGAGTTTTTGGGGACTTTTTCTTCTAACTGTTGGTGTATCTACTGTTGTTCTAGTGTTGTATGGCCTTTGTTTCCATAAAAATGAACTGAAATGGCATGAAGACTTGAAGGAAGAGCGGAAGATGAATACAAGGGAATTTCTTTCAGCTGCAACTGAGCATAGGAAAAACATTCAGATACATCCCATTGAAAAGTGATATGTGAGCATTGTAAATTTGCACTTTGAGAAGAGTATATGTATATTAGACTTTTACAGTATTTACAGAGTTCTACAATTTTTTCTGACTTGTTTATAGGTGCAGGAAATCTAATTTAATAAATTCATTTCTTGCATTGTATTTTTGTCTATAATCATTCTTTAGAGCTAAAAAATTATGTCGGTATAATTTTGGCATAAAAAATGTTTTCTTTAGTCTAAACGAAGATAGTTAATTATGTCAATGCTCTAATGGAGGGGACATGGGGATCTGCTCTCCCCTCGGAGATTAACTTAGAAAGATGCAGAACGAGAGAACGAGAGGGGATGACTTCAAGGACGGTGAGTTGGTGAGGGACTTGTGATGCTCACCGAGGCAGAGGAAATAAAGGAATTGGATCGCCTTGGACCTTCTTTTCCTTAAGGGAAGTCCAGGGTCTTTTCCCTGACCCTCCAAAGATCAAGTTAGTGGAATATAGTCGGAGGGGAGAATGAAGGAGGAGGAGGAAGAAGAGGGGTAAATCCTAGGAGGGTTTGATTCCTGGATCGGGTGGAGATGCCCCTCTTCTTACCCTTCCTCCCCTTCTTATACCTCGTGCGCACCCCCTTTTGGGTTGATTGTCGTGGGTTGCTTCCTCTGGGCACAAGAGCATGGTCCTTCCAAAAGGATTCCTCTACCGGGCTGCAGTTCGTGCTCCCGTTGCTCTATGGACGAGCGTCTTACCCCAGGCGGGGTTTCGTCCCTAACATCCATATAGACAAAATGATCTTTTGGCAGGGAATAACCGGGTGATCATGGTAGTCCTGCATCGCCGCCTGGGTGGTGCCATGTGTCAAACTTATTTCCCTCCTTAAAACTTGCCCCCCGAACTTCCTAAGCCTACAAACCCTCAGTTTGGATAGGCTTAGGGACTTTAGTCCCCGGTAGACGCCTCTGGTACAGTGGGATGAGATGGTTTCGCTTTGCGACTCATGGATCAATAGTAGTAACAACTTTCAGTTGATACTAATGTGCCCCCTGGTATTTTCACAATTTCCTCCACTTGGTAATCCAGGTATCGGGTCGACCTCCCGAGCGTCGAAGTCTGTTGATAGGAGCAGGGTTCATGTCTAAACAGGGAGAGACATACGAGGTCAAGCTCGGTTTCCTAGTCCACGTTTCACTTCCTTTAATGGACAAAGATGGAAAATATGATTAACACCAATCCCCAAATGAGGTTCCCGACGCTTATGCATCATTCATCAAATGAATATTTGTTGGTGGAGCGATGTTGTCTATCATACCTTTATGGTGGGGTTGAAGCGATAAGACATCTGCCATACACACTTGCTCCCCCTCTTTCTTAGCGTTTGCTCGGTCTGCTTACCGACCATTGAAGTCCCTTTTTCGAGGAATCCCTCGGTTAGGCTTTTCTTTGGCTGCGACTAATGGAGGAGGCACCTTCATTTCCGCAAAGTCGTTTTTCGGTGGTGGAATCATTCGCGAGCAAGGTCACAAACCTAGGTTTTTTTCGTCGAGTAGGGGACTTTGGCATTCGCCCTCCTTTCGAGCTTAGGCCTCATCTCATCTCTGAGAGGGCTAATTACCCCAGTCTGAGAGAGATTGCTGTATACTTAGAGTATTCATAGCTGGTCTTTTCCTTTCGACCCTTTCTTTCAAGATATGCTCCTATTTTATATGGTGTGCTCGCGTAGCTCCACCCAAATAGATAGAGGGTACTCTGTTGCTTTGTGGTTACTCTCTACCGTTTTGGGCCCAAGCCCATGTGGGATTTTAGGCCCGGTTTTCCTGACTCTATATAAATATCCCTGTATTTTGTAAACCCTAATTTTGTGAGGAAATAATAAGAAACTCTATTGCGGCCGTGGACGTAGGTCATCTTGGACCGAACCACGTAAATCCTGTTTTCTGTGTGTGTGTGCTTCTTCTTCTCCTTCTTTCTATTGCTCAGGTCCTTCGTTCGATCCTTACACGAAACTCATGTGCGAGCGCGTGGTGCGCACACGAATGCCGCGTCAATTTGCGACCCCCCGTGCACCCAACGTTTTTGTTTAATCATTTTTCTTTCTTTTTTTTAACTTCCATTAAGAAAAAAAAATTTAAAAATATTAAAAAAAATCAGCCCGGTTCACTTGTTCGGGGTCGGCCGTCAGTCCGACCGGCCGGGTTGTCGACGATACCGCCACGTGCACCGGTCGAGGGCCAACCCGGCCCGGCCTGGCGCCCGATTCCCGGTTTTTCCGGTTGAACCGGCCGGGCTGAGCCGGGTCTGACAACATTGGTCAAGAGCCAACCAAACATCCTAAAACCAGAAACCCTAACGACCAAACAATTGCTATAAAACTGCTTCAATCCCTTCGTTCTCTTCTCAAGGCTTGCAAGAAAGGAAGGACTTGTCTTTTCATCTCATCTCATCTCATCTCATCTCTACTCAAAAGCCAGAGATGGAGATGAAAAAGGTTGCTTGTGCTGTTCTCATCGCCGTCGCCTCGGCCACCACGGCCTTGGCCGCTGAAGCCCCTGCTCCGAGCCCTAGCAGTGGCTCCGCCATCGCCCCTGCTGTCGGGGCCATCGCCGGAGCCTCCGCTGTCTCCTTCCTCGCCTTCTTGCTGCAGTGATTAACCTATAAAAGAAGACAGGAAGAAGGGAAGGGCCAAGACACAAGGATTAAGTTTGCATCTTGTTCTTTTATTTCTTTCAGATTCTTTGAATAAACACACAGTGTGTGTCAATCCATGCTTGTGATTTTGCATTGAAGATTGCATATAGTTATATAAAGATAATTGTCCTATGTAATCATGGTGACTGATCAAATGATAAGAAGAGAATAACATAATTAAATATTAGAAAGAGGAAATGATAGCAGACTAGGAAATGATAAGTGAACAAAAATGTACACCAAAGCCTCATATCAAACTGATTGACCAATTAGTCTTAAGAGAAAAATAAAAACATGCATCCCGATAACCGATCAACCAGTGTGTCTGTCTGAAGTCTCACTTTATATTCCAGAAGGATGGTTGTCTTCTATTTCTTCACAGTAGCCGTCTCCTGATTGAGATCTGCTGATAGCTTTAAACCCGGAGGAATAAAGACTGCATCATCCCACTCCGAAGCAGAATTTCCCTGTGAATTCATTTGATTAGTTTTTGCACGTACCTCGTCCAAGTCATAGCATTAACTATCTAATTGTTTTGTTATCTGGGAGGTAACGAAATCATCAAGAAATTTTCTTGTTCGGTAGCATGATTTCAAAAGTATAGCATGTTACAAACAGAGAAGGGAAGATTTAATTATAATTACTTTCTCACTTTCTAAACAAAATAAAAAACAAAAACCGGGAAAAGATAATTTTAAAGAATGACATTAGGGTAATCTAACAATTGGGTGTGAATAAATGTGAGTGAAGTATGTAACCATTACCTTCAACTCATCTACAATATCTTCCAGAACTGCAACCTGAAACAAAAAAATGAGAATGTGACACCTGATCTCTGGAGTTCCATTTTCAATAGGCAATAGCTATGATTTGAAAAGACAATACCTGAAGGTCCCCTCTCCTAAAGGCAGGATTCAATCGACTCTGTTCACGAGAAGCTCTAAAAAGAGAATCATCAAGGTCCTCCTTCAAAAAGAAGTAAAACAATCAGATACTGAGTAAAATTAAACTTCAAAGTTACAGGCAAAACATGCTTTTCACCATTTTAGTCATGGCAGTTGCTCTTGTGGTGATTTCTGGTAGTTGGTCACAGATATGAAAATTGCATGTATACCCACCAAAGGACCATTGGTCTAAGGGTATCTCAAGTCTATGTGTTAGGTAATTCACTTAATTGAGCGTGCTCTCAGGTTTGAGTCCCTAGTCCCGTAAATGGGAGAAGTAGTTTTGATAATTCACTTAGGGCCTGTTTGGTTGTCAGTAAGTGAACTTACCGGTAAGTTGGACTTACCAGTAAGTTGAAATACTGTATTTTGACTTACTTCAAAGCTGTTTGGTTGGTTGTAAGTGTAAATGCTGTATTTACTTTTCCACTGTTTGGTTTGATGTAAGTTGGTGATACAATCACCCTGTGAAGTAAGTGGTGAAGTTACCCCATTATCCATATTTATTTATTTATTTATTTATTTATTTATTATTTTTATTTTTATTTATGTTAAATTTTTGAGATCAATCAATAAAGAGAAACATAATAAATATATTATTATAATCTTATTTATTATATATTTTTATTTTAAATATATATTGATTTTCATATATATTTCTTTTTAATATCTTTTATATATAAATATATGAAATGTTAATGTATGTTCTTGGTTTTCTTTATAAACTTCATGACTTCATTACTAAAATAGCAACAGTGTGGGCAATCAAAACAACAAGAAATATAACCTGGAGATAAAATATTCAAAACAACATAACTATAAGTTCAAATTCAACATTACAAAAGTTGAGGACCATAAAACATACAAATCACACCAAATAGAACAAGTCCATATTCAAAGTCAAGAAAACAAAAGTTAAAGCATCATCCAAGTCAAGTTTGAATAACCTTACAATGTTTCACTAATAACTCACATCCCATCATCACCTCTCAATTGCCTAAGAAAACGATCCATCCAAGAACATCGAAGGGAATGCTCTTTGGCCATAAAACCATATGCTAGGCTGCTTTGGGAAATCAAATGATCAAATGCTACTCCAAGATCATCACGATCATAATAGTCACTCAAAGTCATAACCTCAGCATACAATCTTGTACTCAACGTCTCAGTCTTATCCACCTTCATTGCATCTGCAAGTCTATCCAAGCCATCAGAAACCTTTTGCAGCATTTCAAAGCCCCCGCCCTTCATGCGCTTTGCTCTCTTCTGATTGGTCTTGGACGTGGAGCTTGTGGGAATGTCTACATTGGGAGGTTGTGTTTGGGCCAAATTATCAAGGTCATCCAAACCTTGAGGGTCATCCTCATGGTCAACTGTCGGCGGTGCCGGTGGGAACTCCATGCGTGTACCTAGACTTCTAGAACTTTGAGAAGCGGTTCTTGCAAAGGACCCGGTTGCTTGGTCATTTCCACACACAATGGCCATCTCCTCATAGTTCTCAATTGGTTTATTAATGTAAATCGCTTCACCTGGATGTGACTACAAAACACACAAACAAAATCCATAATTAGTCTGAATGAACAAATATCACTAGAAATGTTAAAAATGAATACCAACTTACTTGAATATATGTCGTAAACTCATCCATGCCCATAACTACTTTCTTCTCGGTATCATCCCACGACACTCCACTTAAATCCTTTATCTTCTTGATCATTAGCCATATTTTCCTCACATGCCGAAGACGATTGTTAACATGTGTTTCGTTCACGACTAAGTTGAATTTGGCACTCACAGCTTTAGCAACAGCATTAAGAGCAGTATTCTTAAAACCTTTGTCGGTTTTAAGCCCAAGATTGGCTTGCTCAACCAAGCATTGAAGCATGAATGAAGTCATGGCTGGTGTCCATCGAAAGTTACTTTGTATCCTCCTTCCCGCAACATCCTGACTCTCTTGCGTCATATCTACTGACTCCATCTGTTATGCACCATAAACACCAACACAAGTTAAAAGATGATAAAATATAAATGGGAAAAATCAGGTAAAAGAATTAAAAGAAAATACAAATATCATGCGTCCAAATAAAAAACCATCTTACATGACTTCTTGTAAAAATGTAAAATAAAAGTGTGAACCCATCATATTATAGGTAATATATTAATATTAAAAGATCACCAAATAGACTAAAGAGAAGATATACCTATGATTAAGAAAACAAAGACCATCATATTATACCATCAGTTCATAGGTGCATAAAAACAAAAGTCATTCAAGTCATACAAAAGTGTTTGAAATTGTATGAAGTTCACACAAGTCATACAAAACATTAACAAAAGTTTAGAAAATGTAACAAACAACTTCATCTATTATTCCACATGTCATTCTCGATTGCATTCCGTATTGTCGACCATTCCCTTGCATCTTCACGCATTTGAGATTGCGATCTCACTACGGGCACATTAGGTACCCATTCTTCAATATTGGGTACGTAGATATCATTGCCTCCTTTTAGAATGAAGTTGTGTAGAATACAACACGCTACCACAGTATCTACTTGCGTTTTAAATGGGAAAAAGGGTCTAGATGTGAGAATTTTGAATCGATTCTTCAATGCTCCGAATGCTCGTTCCACCGTAGTACGTAAAGAGGAATGCCTATAATTAAACAACTCTCTACTAGTAGATGGTGCACGGGCATTAAATTCCTTAAGATGATAGCGAGTACCACGAAATGGTGATATAAAGCCCGGTCGTGTGGAATAACCCGCGTCTACAAGATAATATTTACCTACAAGAAATTATTTACTAATTAGTTTAAAGCATTAAGAGAAGATACTTAATTTTTTATGAATATTTTATAATACCTTCGGGCACCACAAGCCCATCTTCTCTTTCCAAAGCATTACGAAGGACAAGAGCATCGTGTGCTGAACCCTCCCAACCGGCTAACACGTACGTAAATTTTAATTCAAAGTCAACCGCGGCTAACACATTTTGGGTGGGGTAAGGTTTTCGCCCACGAAAGCGCGCTACAATATCCCTTGAAACAGATGCATGAATATGTGTACCATCAAGCGCTCCTACGCAATCCTATGTAATTAATAAAATAGTTAGTGATGTCATGTAATTATACAAGTGTACATGAAGGACTTGTATAACATCTTACGTAATTAATCGATGAATACCGACCTTGAAATATGGCATAAATCGTGGATCAGCTGTGATTACTGGACTAGTAACTGTGCTAGGAGGTTGAATTAATTCACCTCGAAGCTCTCCTATAGCATGTAATACGTGATGGAAATATCGGCTGACAGTTTCCCCGGAACGTAGGAAATTAACTCCAATCACTCTATTTCTCACATTGTGACCAAGAATGTGTAGAAACATTGCTACTTGTTCTTCGACACTTACGTGAAGAGTATTGCATAACAATCCTTTTGCCTTCAATAAATCACATAATCCAAAAAAACGCCCTCTTGTCATTCGCAACATTGATATACAAGTTTCATCAGACCCATGAATTATCCTCGAAATGTAGTCTATGCGTCGTTCATCCCTATTGTAATAAGGCTCCAATGGCAAAGTGAGTCCTCTTCTTCCTTTGATCAACCTTAACATAAGATCGATAGCAACCAAAACCCAAGCAATAACAACATGTTCCTCTTCGCAGTTAACTTCCATCTTTAATCTGTATATATTTTCCTACACAAAAATAATCTATGTTTATATTCCAAACCACAAGGGAAATAAAAAGATGAAGCACTGAAAGTTTGATCTCGGACAAATTTTCACAGCAAAATTTTCACTGAAGGTGCTCCCTACATAACAATTCCAACCACAACAAGATTTTAAAAAATTAATTAGTCTTAAGTAACAATATTTAGAATTTGCTTCAATTAGTTTTAGTTATCAGATAAAAGTTTATAAAAATTTATCAAGGTTTTAATCAGTTGCTGAAGGCCCAGTTTGGGTCTGTAGCCGCAGGAGAACATGAACTACAAATAGGTAATTTATTTCTGTGCTGTTAGGGCTCGGTAGAATTAAGTTGGTAAATGCCATCCTAGAACCTTCAAGCTAGACTATGGAGTTCCTAACACCACTTCTCTAACATATGCAATTTTTATCAAGAGAGCTTGCTTCTACTCTGTATAAGTCAAAATATATTTAACTGTCAAAAAGCTTCATCACTAGCCAAAGAAAGTAAAAAATGGCTGAAAGTTGATAAACTAGGAAAACGAATAAAAGAAAAATTAAACCCAAGGCAAAGTCATTGTGTATTGGATGCGATAACATCCAAAGACCAACATAGAGATTGGAAACTCAACCAAGAAGTGCATACATCCATAAAAAGTAGCAGCTGGCATTCAAAGGGCTATTCGAGCATTTCAGTACCACTCAATGTGGCTTAGTAATACATGTTTTATCTCATTCTTCTACAAGGACCTCAATTTTCCAATCAAATGGCAGATATACAACTAAAATTATTTATTTATCATGTTTGGACCATTCAAGACATTAGTTTAATTCAACAACATTTTCAAAGTTGAGTATTGCTTTGAATTAGAAAATAGAACAAGTCCTTTTGCTAATTCTTTGTGTTGTTACCAGCTCTTCTTGAATTGGTTTAGAAAATATCACATAACAACATCCATTAATTATAAAACTTCAGAACCTCAGTTTCATCAACAGGAGGAGCAATAATTACAGGTTAACCAAAACCAATCAAAACCATAAGAAGCCCTAGAACAATGATGGGATTCTAAAACAATCAGAAGAATTCTGGAACCAGTGAAATGACTTAAAACAAGCAAGCAATACAAACAAATAGAACAAACTGAAACAGAGATTAGCCTTGCATATACATTGAAATTAAATAACAGGAGCATCAGGCGCAAACAGATCAGGACATCGAAAACAATAAGAACTATCCTGATATAAAATTAAGGAATATTGATAAAAACATCGAAATTTCAGGAAAATAGGATAGAAAGAAAAGAAACAGGTCCCGATCGTCCCAATCAATGTCAGAGAGGAGTGATGATCGGGTAATCATCTCCTCCAAGAAGGATCGATGAAGATCGTAGCCCTGTGGTGGAGAGATCTTGGCTAAAAATCTAAAGGAAAAAATCTAAACGATGGCGTTCTCCCCCGACGGAGTGTGGCTCGATCTAGGGTTGCGGGCACGGGTGCTTCGCTCGATTCGCCGAACGACGGCGTTCTCTTCCGTCGGGGCTGGATCTAGGGTTGGTTGCGAGTACTGCGCGAGAGAGAAGAACACAGGGAAAGAGAGGCTCGCGAGTGAGTGGATACGCACGGTTTCTCAGTAAGTCCCACTCACGGCAAATTTTGCTGTGAGTGGAAATACGGTAAAAACCCCCTAACTTACTTCATATTTTACTGGTAAGTTATGACTTACTGCAAACCAAACAAAGCTATCCCATGTTTTACTGTAAAATAGACTTACTTCACACCCACTCACAGCAAACCAAACAGGCCCTTAGTGAGCACAAAATTCTCAAATTCGAGTCCTCACATCTGTACACACACGGTGAGGGGTTAAGATGCTCATCACCTAAGACCACGTCCCTCTATGAAAAGGTTTAGCCCTATGTCAAAAAAATAAGAAATAAAATAAAAAAAAATAAAATACAAAATTTATATTTTCAAATATTCATGTCATCGGAAAATCCCAAATTGGTATATTCATATAAACTTATTGCAATGTTCTATCATGAAACCAACCATTCAAATTTTGAGGTTCTAAGCAGAAGGAACGGGTCAAGAGCCAACCAAACATCCTAAAACCAGAAACCCTAACGACCAAACAATTGCTATAAAACTGCTTCAATCCCTTCATTCTCTTCTCAAGGCTTGCAAGAAAGGAAGGACTTGTCTTTTAATCTCATCTCATCTCTACTCAAAAGCCAGAGATGGAGATGAGAAAGGTTGCTTGTGCTGTTCTCATCGCCGTAGCCTCGGCCACCACGGCCTTGGCCGCTGAAGCCCCTGCTCCGGGCCCTAGCAGTGGCTCCTTTGCCATCGCCCCTGCTGTCGGGGCCATCGCCGGAGCCTCCGCTGTCTCCTTCCTCGCCTTCTTGCTGCAGTGATTAACCTATAAAAGAAGACAGGAAGAAAGGGAGGGCCAAGACACAAGGATTAAGTTTGCATCTTGTTCTTTTCTTTCTTTCAGACTCTTTGAATAAACACACACTGTGTGTCAATCTATGCTTGTTATTTTGCATTGAAGTTCGCATATAGTTATATAAAGATAATTGTCCTATAAAATCATGGTTACTGATCAAATGATAAGAAGAGAATAACATAATTAAATATTAGAAAGAGGAAATGATAGCAGACTAAAGAGGAAATGATAAGTGAACAAAAATGTACACCAATATCAAACTGATTGACCAATTAGTCTTAAGAGAAAAATAAAAACATGCATCCCGATAACCGATCAACCAGTGTGTCTGTCTGAAGTCTCACTTTATATTCCAGAAGGATGGTTGTCTTCTATTTCTTCACAGTAGCCGTCTCCTGATTGAGATCTGCTGATAGCTTTAAACCTGGAGGAATAAAGACTGCGTCATCCCACTCCGAAGCAGAATTTCCCTGTGAATTCATTTGATTAGTTTTTGCACGTACCTCGTCCAAGTCATAGCATTAACTATCTAATTGTTTTGTTATCTGGGAGGTAACGAAATCATCAAGAAATTTTCTTGTTCGGTAGCATGATTTCAAAACTATAGCATGTTACAAACAGAGAAGGGAAGATTTAATTATAATTACTTTCTCACTTTCTAAACAAAATAAAAGACAAAAACCGGGAAAAGATAATTTTAAAGAATGACATTAGGGTAATCTAACAATTGGGTGTGAATAAATGTGAGTGAAGTATGTAACCATTACCTTCAACTCATCTACAATATCTTCCAGAACTGCAACCTGAAACAAAAAAAAAAAGAGAATGTGACACCTGATCTCTGGAGTTCCATTTTCAATAGCTATGATTTGAAAAGACAATACCTGAAGGTCCCCTCTCCTAAAGGCAGGATTCAATCGACTCTGTTCACGAGAAGCTCTAAAAAGGGAATCATCAAGGTCCTCCTTCAAAAAGAAGTAAAACAATCAGATACTGAATAAAATTAAACTTCAAAGTTACAGGCAAAACATGCTTTTCTGACCTTTCTGAAGAATATCGGACGATATTTTTTGTCCTGGATCTTTAACACCAAACTCCTTGACTGAAATTCCGAGCAATTATACCAGTTACATAATTAGTATAAGAAGGTGTTACTAAGAATGCAATAAAATGAATGCTATATGTACAGATCTAACAATTTTAACAAAAGAAGTCCAGGATTCTGTACCTGATGACAACCACAGAAAAACCAAAAGAGTTGTTAAATCGTGAGTCATGGTGTCATCAACAGGTAAAAGTCTAAGCAGATGAATATAGACGTGCGATATATGAGAATGGGACAAACAACAGACATTTCCTTTTTTCTTTATTTTTTATTTACATGCTATGCAAGGCAAACTAGATATATCAAAAACAGAGACATCATTTAAGGCTCTAATCCGATATGAAACACAACTCTCTAGATATAGCATATCATAGTCTAAAGCACCACTAAAATTGCGAAATAAAAAATGAGATGAATACCTGAAATACAGGAACTCCAGAGAAACTGTCAGTTGATTCCCCTATCTTTTCTTTCTCCTGTAAAAAAGAACTGATCATGAGTCAAGAAAGAGAGATGAAAGGCCTGAATACAGAGAACAATAAATTGGAATAAGTGAAATATTACCTAAGGGTGTCAAGGTCTAAAAGTGAAAAGGAATCTAGCCCCACAATTCACAAAAAAATAGAAAAAGGCACAGATAGATACTGGAATATAGTACATTAAAATGCGTATTTTATCTGCAATTTAACTCAAAAGATATATTTACCAAATTTCAAATTATATCTATTCAGGTTACTACATATACCAATATAACTCATTGAAAACATTTGATCTGAACTAAAAGAAAATCAACGTGTTCTTTATCTAGTGCATCTAGGGAAGTAGATTTTTAGGTGACAATAAAAAGCCATGTGAATGTGATTGGCGGTACAGAAGTGTCAACTAAGTGTATCAATGTCCAAGTAACACCGACAACTCCAATACCAAAATATTTTACATATACATAATCCCTAAACATGGAATTTGGGAGGTTGACCATCAAAGATGACAGATAAATAAGGGGAAAAAAGCAAGAGTTGATTGTGGTGGATTCAAGTTTTGGTTGTGCTTCATACTCAAGCAAGTTCAAGCATAGGGCAAAGAGGTGAAGTAGGTTTGACAATGAGAAGAATAAGTTTATAGAAATTTTTGAAAAAATAAGAATAGCTTCAGAAGATCCAATAATATGAAGATGCTAATGATGTATAACAATGTGACACTAGAACCTCAAAAGAGAGACTTTTTAACAAAATGTGAAAAATGGAAAGACTGGATGGTAGGCAAAGATAACTGCAACAATTGTTAGTTGCCCAAACAGAACTTGAGTTATTGCAAGCAATAGAACACATATTTAAAGAACCACTTATAGGCTAATGAAAGGATGAGGCACAAATATCTTCAAATAATAAGCTGAAACAAACTTCTGTCGCATTGCTAAGAGAAGGATGGTTGTAACCAACCTGAAGACTAATCAAGTGGGAAAGGAAAGGACCTGTTACTTGTTAATTCCAAAAGGCAAAATTTTGATTTATGATGCAACCTTTATGGTGAAACAAAATCAAAACCAAACTGATTTTTAGAGGGCATGCATAAAAACTTAAGCCAACACTTCAATTAGTCTACATTCTGCATGTGGTTAATATGGAGAATATTGTGGTCATGAGGCTAATGGCACAACAATCCTCTTGAATGCAACTATAGGAACCATGTTTAGCCTGGAAAGAACGATACTCAGGGAAAACAGAGCATCATTCTCAAAAGAATCCATGAGAACTACAAAAACAGAAAAGAAAACCAAGAACAACTTCACCAGGCTTTCACCTTTATCGCATTTGCAACCTGACTTGAATCTGGAATGAATCTAAACGCTACTCCATCAACCTTGAGCTGGACAACCTGCAATGCCACATAAGTTCCATATGAAAGAGAGTACAAAATAATAGAAAGTATGTGTTAGATTAAAGAGACAAGACCCACAGCATGAATAACTACTATTAAGACCCTTGCACCAATCACTGCTTTCAAGGATTATCCAACCTATTAAGATCAACAAAGAGAAGAATACGGACACCAAAATTTGACCCAGCTTTAAGAAACAAATCCACACACTAAATTACTAAAGAATATTGTAAGCTCACAAAGAGCAATTCTACTCTTCACAAACCATAACTCAACAATGCTGAGCACAGTCTTACTTCCTGCTACGCCCGAATTATAATTCAAAATGAAATCAAAGGTCAAGACAACATTCAAACATTTAGAAAAATAAAATTTTGGTAACGAATGAGACCTTTAATCTATCATCCAATTGTTCTTTTCTCCTAGACTTGTAAACAACTCGATCACAGTGATAAACAATCATGTCTTCTCATTGCAAACAACTGATATTAAAGAAAATCCGCCCATCAAAACCCCTTCCAATTTTGAGAACAAGAACAAATATATACATAAAAAAAATCTTCTTTTACGTCACATAAAAACATATAGATGTCTCTAATTGTTCCATTCTCCAAGACAAGTAAAGCTTATAAATTCAAAAAAAGAAAAGAAACAACACACCTTATTCAGCGCAACAGCGACAACTTTGGACCCCTGCTTCATGTCGCTGTTCATCGACCTCATCTGGTCGAGCAACGCCGAGGCATCCTCCTCTTTAAAGCAAAAGAAACCGAGAGACTTCCCCGAGCCAACACCGGACACCAGCACGAACTCACCCGCGGAGTTGCTGAGCGCGTAGACGGGCACTCCGGCAAGCCGCTCCTCGATGACGGTCTCCTTGGGGGTAACAGCAGAGGAAATTCGGGCGAGGGGGAGATTATTGAGGGTGGAGGGGGGAGTGAAGCGGGAGATGGATGAGTGGAGGGCGCGGTGAGCTCGGGATTGGAGGTCATGGATGGCGGATTGGAGATGAGCTTTGAGAGATGAGAAGGGGTTCTCCATGGCGGGCTCTGGGGTTTCTAGGGTTCTTGGTTACTTCTTTGGATTGAGGAACTGCATGGCTAGAGAGAGAGAGAGAGAGTGAGAGGATGATGGAATGGAGGTTTTAGAGAGAGAGAGAGAGAGAGAGAGAGAGAGAGAGAGAGAGGAAGGAGAGGAGATTAGGTTTGGCCCAATGCCATTAAATGGCCAATATGAATAAAAAAGCCCAAATATTAAGTTTCTTTTGACTGTGGTCTCCAAATCCAACTGTTTTGATTTATATTATATATCAAAATATAATGTTGTAAACAAAATATGGTAAAATAGTTTGTTTTTTTAATAAAAAAAAATCAACTTAGTTATTAACATGGTGAATTCTAACATACCTTGAAAATATGTTACTTGGGCTTACCACTAGGGTAGTTTTAGAGTTTTGGGATCTATTTTAGTAGGTTTTTTGGGGGTGTTGTTAGTAGTAAGGTAGAGAAGGCACCTTATTAACATAGGGCGTGTTTGGCACACGGGATTAGATAGGATTGGATTGGATTGTTATCCGAAATCCAATATCCCGTGTTTGGTTTGGAAATGTTATCTTAGGATTCTAATCCTAGGATTACAGTTTCTTCTATAATTTAATCATGCTTTTTGGGAGGATTACGCCGGATAACTTCCACGCCCATCAAGTTTTCGACTATCAATAAATTAAAAAGATCTTTTTTTCTTAAAATGTATTTCTTTTATTAAACTTTTTTATTTCATACTATTTTTTTAATATATATATATATATATATAGCATAATATATTCTACCCCTTAGGTTTTGGAAGTTTTATTTGTAAACCATTTAATACATACTTTTAAACAAATTCATTAATTCTCTAATTTCTAAACTTCATCAAAATTTAAATATTAGATTTTAATTTATTTCATGTTATATATATATATATATATATCAGTTTGATCAATCTTGTGCTCGACCTTATTAGTTGCCTTCCAATTATTTGTCAACATTATGTCAATATATTATTTGTCTTGTTATATATACATTCTACCCCCTGGTGTTCCACCTTATTATTTACCTTCCAATTATTTGTTAACATTATGTTAAAATGTGCTTGCAAAAATATATTAAATTTACATAGTGTTTTAACAATCAAAATTACATATTGTTTTACTAATTAAATTTTAATAAATAGAGTTTTTAGAAGTGAAAAATGGTAATATTTACAAAATATTTGTATGAATAAATTTTAATATGTATTTACAAAGAATTTTTACAAATTAATTTTTGACCCATGACATAAATAACAACTTTAAAAAATATTAAAATTTAAATATTAAAATACAAAATTTTTATAAACTAATTTGAAATATATGATATAAATAATAACTTAAAAATAAATATTAAAATATAAACAATAAAATAGTCCTATCTAACATCTACCAAATATCCAGTTTTCTAATCCGGTGCTACCAAACATAGGACAGTATAATATTATCCTATCCTATCCAATCCAATCTAATCCGAAATAATAATCCAATCCTATCATGCGTACCAAACACGGCCATAGGGTACTATATATAGGGGTGATTTGCATGTATACCAGTAAAAATTATGAAATTAAATGTATGCCTATAAATTTCATAATCACTTGTCTACGCCTAGATTTCATAGATATTTGGTGTGTGTGAGTATATATATAGGGCTAGTTTGGCTTCCTGTATTTCAAATCACAGTTTAAGTGGAATTACATGTGTTAGCCAGAGATATCGTTGACCATGTGGACGGCCTTTATCTTCACTGATGATGACTTCTTGGATAGAAGCCTTAAGGGAGGAGAGGGGGGGGGGGCTCCTCTTCCCAAGTTAACCTGAGATGGGGACAAAAAGAAAAGAAAGAACTATGAGAGGGGTAGGGCTCTATTGCCCTTGCCCGCTCGACGGTCAAGTCAGTAACTAATTAGAGAAGGAGGAGAAGCAGCAGAAGAGTTTTAGGGTTTTTTTGTTGTTTACTTTCTTTCCCCGCTTCTTCTCCTTATGTACTTCCCTTCTTTCTCTTGGGGTCTGTGTTACCTTTATCTTGTCATCATGAGAACCTAGATGTGTCATCCCTCCTCCTAGGGTAGCTTTGCTTTCTCCTAGGGGGCATGACGACGCCTTGTTAGGTTTGTACAAAGCTATAGAAGGGATGTGACTGAGACAAGTGGCTTGTCAGGTCCGTTGGATATGAACATGTAAGTTAAATTACTGTATTTTGACTTACTACAAAGTTGTTTGGTTCTTGTATACGAAAATATTATATTTAGTTTTTCATTATTTGATTTGATGCAAGTTGACTGATACAATCATCCTGTTAAGTGGCTAACTTACCCCAATTATCCAAGCTTTTATATGTTTATATTTAATTTTTTATTATAAATAATAATGAATTGTTAAGGTTACTAATTCATAATACGAATTTAACATTATAATTTCATGTTTGTTTGGGAGGTATCTATTATTCCCTACATTTTAAATTTATTTATAGATAAAAATATATCTTTTCCTGTTTCTCCGATGTAGATATGTTTTGTTCCGCTATCTTCTTTGCAGTGTTTTCCTTCTGTGTCTCTATCTCATGGGTTTCTTACTTGCTCCAATTTTTTCTCTTCCTTCTTTTTTTCTTCCTCGTCTATCTTATTTCCCTTTTTAAACATCATAATAACGCTCCCGACAGAAAGTGCGGCACGTACCAATAAAAGACATGCCAACGATGTTAGTAGCCCATATAGAGTTTGGGCCTTCTATAGTGTTTTAAAACATTCATATACACTAGAATAGGTTTAGTACCACATTGCCTATTTACAAACCATGCACCCTCTTTATATATGTTTCCCACTAGTATCATGTTAGCCTTGTGTTGATGCCAAAAACTGATCCACCTCACGTTTCAATGACTGTTGCCTCGTGATCTGGTCTCAGCCCTCGACAAACGGTTGAGATTTATAGTTGATGTGGACGTTTACTTCAGATTTTGAACAGGGGATGCTCTGGAATATCATGCACTCTGGTAGAATATGTAGAGGTGAGCGGATCGAAAAAGACGATCGGAATTATCACCTTGAATTTATAAGAAGAAGAAGAAAGTGATCGGAATTGGGCCTTTCTGCCCGGATTTAACTCCGATGGTAAGTCAGAAAACTGTGTGAAAAAGAAATCTTAGACACAATTTAGTTGATTGTTCAAGTTCCCTTCTTTATGTGATTTTTTCCGGATCCCTTTCTTACTATCAGTGTTCTTCTTTTATAGGAAAATTGAAGGCGGTTTGGGAAAATATCTGGAAAGGCGGTGAGAAAATATCTCCTGAGGCGGTAGGAAAATATCTCATGAAGCTGTAAGAAAATATCTGCCTACTGTTTAGGTAAGTAGAAAATATCCATCCGTGTAAGAATTTAGAATTCCTCTTCCAACCCGTCCCGGAATGCCCACTGTAGAGGTACGTGGATAATATCTACTTACTGTAGAGGCGTTAGGTATTTTCTTCCCTAGGTGGCCATGAGCACCTTATGAGACAGGTTTTGGATAAGAAGGTAAATTCTAATTCCGACGGATTTGTTTGTAGAGTTGAACCTTTATTTCCGATCGGAATTTCAATAGAGTATTTTATTACCACGTGGCCAGAGGGGCGTGGCCTTGTGTGTGACAGGTGGTCATTTAGGTAGGTGACACGTGTTTTACGAAATATCTACATAACACTAGTCCCTCCCAAAGTGTACTTGTTTCAAAAAAATCTGAGTGAAGAGTGAATTATGTGCACTCTTCGCTTGGTTCAAGAACAAGTATTTTCCTTAGTTGGCAAGTCTATATGGGTGTAGATATTTGTCTCTAGGATGGTAGGGTGTATGTGTCCTGGATAGGCGACTGACACTTGGCCCAGTTTTGTGTTGTCTTTTCGTTGTTTTTAATCGAGGTATGAATACACTGAATCCTTCTCCGGAATTTTCGCCTATAGTGTACCTAGGTTTTTCTATTTAAGGGACTTGTATGGATAGTGTTTTTATTCATTCCGTTGTTTATCTTAGTGTCTTTGTATAATGGCTCAACGTTTGTCTTTCTTCAAGTTTTTCACTTTTACCCTTTCTTCTCGTCATTTGTGATTTCCGGTTTCTTTTTATGAACATCTAGAGGGTTTGAGGACTGGAGTCGTTCATTTGGTAAGTCCGAACAGTTGCGTATGACAGTCCCTTCTGCCTGTTGATGTGGATGTAGGTGAGATCTGTTTTGAGGAGGGGTGGGAAATCTTCCACGTTGATCACGATGTCGAGGCAGGGGATCTTCTAGTTATTACTTATGCAAGGGGCATGCCCTTCGAAGTTGAAATATTCGGAAGCGATTCCTGCCGTAAGGAAGTGGATCCCAACCTTCGCCCGCGTGTTTTTCCGGGGTTTCCTAGCGATGATGAGGATAGTGACGGTTGTGGAAATCTGTGCATCTCTTCAGAGTCTTATCCGAGCGAGTCCTCGGATGGATCCGTGGACTGTTGACTAAGGAATTTCGACAGAAAGTAGTGTTTGTTAGGGCTTGTTGTTTTTTTTTTTTTTAAATGCCACTATCTTTGTAACATGAATAAATAAAGTTTGTCGCTTTGCTTATAACGTCTTTGATTTCTTCAAGAAATGATCGCTGGTGATCCTATGTTGGGATGTGTGTTTTATCTTTCATGATGTTGGCTTTTATTTGTACAGCGTCTATTATTCCCTAGGGAGACACGTGTTTCTCACACTGTTTCGCATTAAAGGGAAAAGATGGCGCGACGTGCGCGGCGTGCGCGTTGTCAACATCATGATGGTCGCGGTTACCTATGTCTGTTAGGCGGTGTTTGGTATGCTGACGTAGATGGAATTTTGAATTGTTTAAGGGAAAGTAATGATGGTTATCTGAACGGTTTGGATTTAGGGACCTTTGGTTCAACGGTCCGATCGTGGTATAGTGTTGAGATCTAATGGTCAGGAATTTGCTTCTTTTTCATATAATGAGTCGTAAAGGTGGAGAAGGCTTATTGTGAAAATTGCAATAGTGTCTTCTTCTCCGGCGAGCTTTGTCCTAAAGTTTCTGCGTTCTTTCACCCCTTTTTCTTCTAAGGTAATGGCTAGTAACTCTAGTGCGTCTTCTTCTTCTTCTTCTTCTCATGAATCTGCTACTTCCCAACCACTTTTGATCCCTTCTCCGTCCAAACCCATAGCCTCTGTCGCGATTCCAGGCGGGTCTAGGGATATTTCGGTCCAGAGTTTGTGGATTCATCCCGCGTCTAGAGCGATGGGTAGGGGGTCTGATACCTTCATAAGTCTCCTTGAGCAGAAGTATGTCGATAACCTTGTAGAGACGTATGAGATAGATCTCTCTCTGTTTGAGGTTAGGGCTCCATGTTCTAGGGAGAGGGCAAGTTCTCCTAGGGAGGGGGAGATTGTCATCTATGAGGACGCGTTATTGGGTAGCCTTAGAATTCCTTTTTCTAACTTTGCCAAGGCTATTCTAGAAGAATATCGCTTGCGTCCTTCACAGTTAACTCTGATTTATTGGAGAATTGCTCAATGTTTTTGCTATTGTATTTAAGAATTATGGGGTAAATCCGACCGTCCGTTGGTTCCGTATGTTATTTAGTCTATGTTTAGAGTCTAATGCCGATTGGTACTACTTTTCGGCTCGTCCTTGGAGAAAGTTTCTAGGAAAAGTCCCTTCTTCCATTAAGCGATGGAAGAGTAAGTTTTTCTTTGTCAAGAGTAAATCCGAGTGGGATGTCCGAACCAGGTGGGAGGTTCCCCGAACGGATATTTCCTGTGAGGAGATGACAAAGGAAGAAGAAGTACTTTTGAAGTCCATGACGGGAATTTCTAGGGTTTACATGGATGCCTTCTTGACCAAGGAAAATCTCCTTAGGTGTCGTTTAATAGTAGCTACTGGTAGGATTTATTTGTGCATCTAACTTAGTTTACTTGAATCGCGATATCTAACTTGCTTCAGAATTTATCCTTGCAGGAGATCCGATAGAGGATGAAGATTTGAGTTATGTTAAGGGCATCTTGGCCTCCTTCGAAGGTGAAGTTCATCCGCCCTTGCCTCGTGGGCGAAAGAAGAAGGAAGTAGCATCCAGCAAAGGCGTTGATACTTCCAAGGAGGAAAAGAAGAAAAGGAAGAGAAAAGATGTCGACTCTTCCAAGAAGAGGGTCAAAGGTGACCCCATTGCCGGGCCTTCTCGGGAGAGGAGGACGAAGAGGAAAAATTCCGAGGACGCATCAGGTCTCGGAATTACAGGGGAGCGGGCGAATTCGCCTCCGCAAGAGGTTCGCCCGGCTTTGGTTCCAATTCCAGAGGATCTCCCTCCCAGTCTGCCAGAGGATATCCTCCTTAGTGAGGTGAGAGTATTCCTTACGGCTCTACGTTATTCTACTAAGAACTTTTGACTTAAGTTTATTTTATAGGCGGAGACGGGAGAAGCGGCTCTCCTGGACATGTTAAGGGAAGCGGACTTGGTCCTTAAAGGACCGGCGACTCAAAGGAAGGAGTTGCGTTCCGAAGATATCCCTTTTCGGGATGCTGCTTCCATGAAGACTGTTTTGATGGCTATGAGGCCCGAACAGCTCTCTACTAAACTTCGAAGGGCTGGAAGGGAAGAGGCCACTTGCCAACTTTTCCGTTCGGCTATGCTGGTAAAAACTATTCTTGTATTTCTTTTATTTAGTTCGGTATTATCGCCTATAACTCATTTGTTGGTTATTCCGTAGACTGCGCAATGGGCGGACCGAGTCGGCAATCTTTGTCAAGAGGATTTGGCAAAGATAGAAGCGAGTAGGGCGGAAATTGCCCACTTAAGCTCTAGGGTGGCGGCTTTAGAGGGAAAGGAGAAGGAATAGCTTGCTGTTATCCACGCCCTTGAGCTAGATAAGGCCTAGCGGCTTCAACAGTTGGCTGCTATAGAAAAAGAGAAAAATGATCTAGCGGCCAAACTGGTTATTTCTGAGGGCTCTCTTCATACTGCTGAGGAGAATATCAAAAAATTACAAGATGACTCTAGCAGTTTGAAAGAGGAACTTAAATCCGCTCAAGCTGAGCGAGCAGAAGCCCGATGGGATCTAAAATTGAAGGTTGTTGAACTTGCCGCTGTTCAGGCTGAGTTGGAGGAAATCAAAGGGGAGCATGACACACTCAAGGAAAACTTAGCTTCTCGATAAAAAGCTCCTAAATCCGACTCGCAAGAAATAAAAGATTTAATAGAGCGAGCGGATAAATTAGAAAAGAAGGTCGCTCGGCTTAGGGCGCGAGCGAAAGAGGGGGCCACCCGCATTTATTCAGTAGTGCAGCAGGTGGGTCACCATGTTCCTCCTGCAGAAGTTTTAGCGATGGGGCTTGCTGGAGTTTTAAAGAAGTTGACGGAAC
The DNA here is from genome assembly GCA_026586065.1 of Dioscorea zingiberensis. Classification (NCBI taxonomy): domain Eukaryota; kingdom Viridiplantae; phylum Streptophyta; class Magnoliopsida; order Dioscoreales; family Dioscoreaceae; genus Dioscorea; species Dioscorea zingiberensis. The sequence continues at coordinate 4,595,312 of CM048823.1, read as the reverse complement.
TGAAGGAACAACAGATTATAAAGACTCCAGAGGCCCCTACCCCTGCTCCAGTCTTAACTGAACCCCAAGAAGTGGCGGAACCTCAAGGTCCATCTTCAAGTAAAGATGTAAAGGGCCCTAGTACTTAGGAATGTTTACGTATATTTTTAAGTATTCTGAATGTAACTTCTATCTATTGGAATGAAATACAAACCTTGATTCTGGTGAAGATTTTATTTCCGAGTTTATGGTTATTTTTAACCACTTAAGAGATCCTTCGAAAAGCCCTTCTTTTTCCATTTGGCTTGTGAGCTAAGGAAGTTCTTCTCTTCTGAATCCAATTATGGGATTTTGATTTAAGTAAGATCCTTGTCCTTGTGAATGAGATTTTTGCCTCATATTTTGATCGTGATTTTTTCCCCTTTGTTCTGTATGAGAATTGTTTCTTATCCTTGTAGGATAATTTTTGCCTCATCTTTGTGGGATGGGATTTTCACCTCATCTTTGTGGGATGAGATTTTCACCTCATCTTCATTTGGAATTTCTGAACAGAAATTTGAGTTTTATTTCATGAAACATTTAGGAGACTGCTACAGAGTTCATTGATAGTAGCGTCGCATGTGTTCAGCATGAAATGAACGCTTGAGCGTTTTTCCTTCCATATTAACCAGATAATAAGTGCCCGTTCGGACAATCTTCTGTATGACGTAAGGGCCTTCCCAGTTAGGAGTTAGCTTCCCCGTTCGGCTTTTGTTTCCCTGGAATTCATTTTCTCTTAAGACCAGATCGCCTATTTGGAAGAAGACTCTTTTTACCCTTGTGTTGTAGAACCTTCTTATTCTTTGGCGATAGATTGCTGCCTTTGTTTCTGCAGCGTCTCTTCGCTCTTCAAGTAGATCCAGTTCCGCTCGGAGATTCTTCTTATTTTCTTCTGGTGAGAAAGTTTGTTGTGTCCTTAAGGTAGGCATCCCTATTTCTACAGGGATGACTGCTTCTGCCCCGTAAGTAAGAGGGAATGGGGTTTCTCCTGTGGGAGTTCTTGTAGTTGTCCGATAGGCCCAAAGGGCGCTCGAAATTTCTTCAACCCAATTAGTTCCATTTTTAGATACCCGGGTTTTCAGAGTTTGGAGCAAGGTGCGGTTCGTCACTTCTACTTGGCCATTGGCTTGAGGATGCGTTACTGAAGTTAGTCTGGATTCAATTCCGAGCTCGGAACAAAAGCTTTTGAAAGCCTTGTTATCAAATTGTCGCCCATTATCAGTAATGAAGGCGACCGGAATTCCGAATCGGCATATAACGGTTCGCCATAAGAATCCTTGACAAGCCTTCTCCGTGATCTTGGCCAGGGGCTCAACTTCTACCCATTTAGTGAAATAATCGATAGCTACTATCAAAAACTTCATTTGTCGAATCGAAGTGGGTAATGGCCCTAGAAGATCAACTCCCCATATAGCAAACGGTCGAGGACTAACAATTGGCGTAAGCAGTGTTAGCGGTCGCCTTTGAATCTTGGAGTGCCGTTGGCAGGCATCACATTTTCGAGCGAACGCCACTGCATCTTGAGTTAATGTTGGCCAATAATAGCCTTATCGAAGGACTTTATAACTCAAGGCTTTGCCTCCTATATGACATCCTCCAATGCCTCCATGAATTTCTTGAAGGATATAATTGGCTTCTGTGGGACTTAAGCATCGCAAGAAGGGTTGTGTATAGGACCTCTTGTATAGATGTTCGCCAATTATACTGTACTGAGCGGCTTGGTAAGAAATCCGTCTGGATTCTTCTTTGTTGGATGGTGCTGGTCTACCTTGCAAGTAGTTTCTGATGGGATCAATCCAACACGACTCTTCTTCTGAATTTTGTACCTCTCTTACCAGCCCCTCAATAGTTTTTGCTGGAAGGTACTGTAGGTTGAAAGAGGGTTCTCTATCTCCATTAGGTGCGGTGGCTTTTTTAGATAAAGCGTCCGCCTCTTCATTTTGTGTTCGACAGATTTTTTTCAATCTGGAAGTGAGCGAAGCATGGAACTATTTTCTTTACTACTGCCTGGTACTTGACCATATTCTCCTCCTTTGCTTCAAAACTGCCCAATGTATGGCCAACGACTAGCTGTGAGTCGGAATATACATGTAGATGTCGAATTCCGAGCCCCCGGGCCAAATGCAATCCTGCGATGAGGGCTTCATATTCGGCTTCGTTGTTGGTCGCTCGGAATTGGAAATTAAGGATTGTTGCAATTTTCCATTTAGAGGGAGAGTAAAGGATGAATCATGCCCCTGATTTTTCTTCTGTTGCTGATCCGTCGACATATAAGGACCATGGAGTAATAGAGCTTTTTTCTGGATCCTGTGACGGGATTATATCTTCGTTCATGGGAACGGTTAATTCCACGATGAAATCTGCTAACACTTGAGCCTTGATTGTCGTTCGGGGTTTATAAGTGAGATCAAACTCACCCAATTCTATTACCCACTTGGCTAGGCGCCCGGAATTTTTAGGTTTATGAAGAACTTGCTTTAGGGGCTGGTCAGTCAACACCGTAACTTTGTGAGCTTGAAAATAAGGCCTCAATCTCCGTGCAGATGTAATGAGGGCGAAGGCTAACTTTTCGAGTGGTAGATACCTTGACTCAGCGTCGCTAAGGATCTTGCTTGTATAATAAACAGGCTTCTGAATTCCCTTATCTTCTCTTAACAGCACTGCACTGACCACTCGGGGAGCAGTGTGTCACGGAGTGACTTTCATTGGCTTGAGTTTGTTGGGCTGAGTTGAGATAAGATGCAAGATGCATGGTTTTTGCATGAAATTGGTCAAGGTCTTGGGTGTGGAACTTGGTCAATGAAGTGATTCATGGAGTTCAGAAGCCATGTTGGCAATCCTAAGTTAGTTTAGTAATGTGATAGGGATGGACACTTGTGTGGCTAGGATGAGTGCATGTGTCCTTGTATGATGGTTGTAGTGTATGAGTGCATGTTTCTCTGTGAGATAGTGTATGTGTGTTTGTCTTGTGTGGAGTCTTGGAGATGCTTCTAGAAGGCCTCCATTTTATTGTGTTTCCATATGTATACAGGCAGTCAGGCAGAAGAGTAGTAGAGGGGAGAAGTGCGTGGAATACATGTGAATTGAATTCATTTTACTTGCTCTCTCTCCCTCTCTCCCTATTCTTCTTATTCATTGCTCCTTGCTTCGATTCCCCTTGCATGTATGATGGCTTGTATGGTGCTTACTTGAACTAGTTCAGTGGAGGAACTGATGTTCAAGTGCATCACGGACCTAGGTTGCACTCTTGGTGGACCGTTTGTGGGCCGAGGTGCACAAGAAGGCGACTCCGTTGCGCCGGTCCGTGACAAAGTGGTATCAGAACCAACATCATAGCCGTGAAGGTGGTGGTGATCTTTGGGACAAGGTAGGATCGGTGAGACGTGATGCCGGTCCTGATCCATGATGCGGGGGCAAACTATCAGTGAGCAAGAAGAAGAAGGAACATGTGAAGGAACCCTCTGAGCCTGGCCAGTTAGACGTGAAAGGCTGGCTTGAAACCGGTGAAGGGAAGGCTACCAGTAGAAGTGAAAAGCTGGTAGATCCCGACTGAAGGACTGGGGACAGAGAGGAGACTGAACCAATTGAAGGAATAGGTGGGGGAGTCCATTGAATCTCGGCTGGAAAGTGGTCGTTGCGTGTAGGCCGGGTACGAGCTTCGACCGAACGAACAATGTGTGTGGCATGTTGCACAGCACGGTGTACCAACGTGAGGGCATGGTGCGCAGATGCGACGCATAGTGTGTAGACGTGAGGGCGTGGTGCACAGATGCAAGGCGTGATGCGCAGATGTGAGGCGTGATGTTCAGGTGTTTGTGTGATATGTGTACACATGAGTTTATGTTTTGCAGGGAACTCAGTCCACTGTTGATCAAAGAAAGCAACCTGAAGTTCTTCACACCGTAACGAAAGGTTCGTCGAACCAAATTGCAATGAGGGCATTGCATGGTTCAGGTGGGGGAGAATTGTCACGGAGTGACTTTCATTGGCTTGAGTTTGTTGGGCTGAGTTGAGATAAGATGCAAGATGCATGGTTTTTGCATGAAATTGGTCAAGGTCTTGGGTGTGGAACTTGGTCAATGAAGTGATTCATGGAGTTCAGAAGCCATGTTGGCAATCCTAAGTTAGTTTAGTAATGTGATAGGGATGGACACTTGTGTGGCTAGGATGAGTGCATGTGTCCTTGTATGATGGTTGTAGTGTATGAGTGCATGTTTCTCTGTGAGATAGTGTATGTGTGTTTGTCTTGTGTGGAGTCTTGGAGATGCTTCTAGAAGGCCTCCATTTTATTGTGTTTCCATATGTATACAGGCAGTCAGGCAGAAGAGTAGTAGAGGGGAGAAGCGCGTGGAATACATGTGAATTGAATTCATTTTACTTGCTCTCTCTCTCCCTCTCTCCCTATTCTTCTTATTCCTTGCTCCTTGCTTCTTGCTTCGATTCCCCTTGCATGTATGATGGCTTGTATGGTGCTTACTTGAACTAGTTCAGTGGAGGAACTGATGTTCAAGTGCATCACGGACCTAGGTTGCACTCTTGGTGGACCGTTTGTGGGCCGAGGTGCACGAGAAGGCGACTCCGCTGCGCCGGTCCGTGACAAGTGGCTAAATAGATATAGAGCTCTTCTTCTACTTGCGGCTTGGCTAGCAACTGAGGCGATCAGAGATAATCTTTAAGCCCCTAGAAGGCTTTTTCACACTCTTCTGTCCACTCCATTTTTGGTGCTTTTCGCAAGGCTTGGAAGAGTGGGAGATTTTTCTCTCCGGCTTTAGAGATAAATCTTCCGAGAGCTGCTAGGCGTCCGTTAAGTCGTTGTACTTCTTGAAGACTTTTGGGTGATCCCATGTCTAGAATGGCTTTGATCTTTTCTGGATTTGCTTCTATTCCTCTTTGGGTCAATATAAATCCTAGAAATTTCCCTGATCGGACACCAAAAGCACACTTGTTTGGATTTAGGCGCATATTATAAGTCCGAAGCGACTGAAAGGCCTCTTGTAAATTCGACAAATGCTCGTCAGCTTTTCGGCTCTTTACCAAGATATCATCCACATAGGCCTCGACATTTCTACCAATTTGTTCCTTGAAGACTGTACTTATGAGCCTCTGGAAGGTGGCTCTAGCATTCTTTAGACCAAATGGCATCACCTTATAGCAGTAAGTTCCCTTGCTGGTAATAAAGGATGTTTTTTCTTCATCGTCCTTGGCCATTCGGATTTTATTGTAGCCAGAGAATGCGTCCAAGAAGCTTAGCATCTCATGCCCTGCCGTGGAGTCAACTAAGTTATCAATTGAAGGTAGGGGAAACAAATCTTTCGGACAAGCTTTGTTTAAGTCCGTAAAATCCACACACATTCTCCATTTTTTGGACAGCTTTTTGACCAGAACCACATTAGCCAACCAATCGGGATAATATATCTCTCGGATAAATCCTGCCTTCAAAAGGGTTGAGACTTCTTCGTCTGCAACCTTCTGCCTTTCTGGGGCGGCATTTCGCCTTTTTTTGTTTCACAGGTTTGAACGATTGATCTATGCTAAGGCGGTGTTCAATGACATCACGTTTTACGCCTGACATGTCTTCTGAGGACCAGGCGAAGAGATCAGAATTCTTCTTGAGCATTACCATGAGGTTCTCTTGTTGTACAATTGTCAAATCCGCACCGATTCGTACAGTACGCTCTAATCTGGCTATGTCCAGAGGAACAATAAGCAATTCTTCAACTGGTGTAGGTTGGAGTTCTTTATCTTCTTGTTCTGCTATTCTGTTGATCAACATGGCTTCTAAAACTCTTGTTTTGCCTTTGTTTTGAGTTTTTCCTTTGAGGGTTGAGACGTAACATTGCCGTACCAAGGGTTGGTCCCCTCTTACTTCTCCACTGCCACTCTCGGTCAGAAATTTGAGGAAAAGATGATAAGTAGAAATTACGGCTTTCAAGGCGTTGAGGGTTGGCCTACCAAGAATCACGTTAGAACTTGACGCACATCGTACAACTAGGAAATTTGTTGTCACTGTTGATGATCTTGGTGAATTTTCTACCGTAACTGGTAAGGAGATCATTCCTTCTGGTTGTATCACTCCTCCGGAAAATCCTACTAAGGATGATTTTACAGGGAGTAAGTTGTCTGCATCTTACCTCATTCTTTCAAAAGCACTCCAAAAGAGAATGTCAACTGAACTTCCATTATCTATTAGGACTCGTTTCATTTGGAAGCTAGAGACTATGATGGCAATGACTAAGGCGTCGTCATGGGGGTAGCGAACCCTACTGACATCATTATCATAAAAAATGATAGGAGTCATAGGCCGAGACCTTCTTTGCGGCACTTCTGTCTCTTGTGCAACTCCTACCATTCGGGCATAACTTTTCCGAGAGGCGAAACTTTCACCACCACAACTAGGACCACCACTAATAAATCTGACCATTTCTCCTTTTTCTCCTTCAGGCTGTGAAGTTCAGGTTCTTCTTGAATCTCAAGGTTAATGTATTGCTCCAGTTATCCCCTTCTAACGACATCCTCTATAGCGTCCATCAAATGGGTACACTTTTCCGTATCATGTCCTCTAGCTTGATGAAACTTGCAATATCTCTTGCTATTCTTTTGTCGTTCGGGATTCCTTACAGGTTTTGGCCATGTCAGGAGCTTTTGTTCTTTGATTTGCATAAGGATATGGCTTCTGGTTTGATTTAGTGGGGTGTGGTGATCATATCTGACTATTTTCCCTTCTCTTGTGGATTCTCTAGGCTATAGCATGTGTCGCTGAGGGCGTGTTGAAGGTTCCAGACCTCTATTTTCACTTTTATGATCCTTACGCTATCCTCCTTCCTTTCGGATTTCTGTTGGCCTTCTGTTGACACTCTAATGGGTTTTTCCCTTCTGAATTTCTGTAGGGATGCGTCGAGCCTCTTCACCCCAACCCGTATATATTTCATCGGAATTGATGTATTTTTGGGTATGGACCATGAGGTCAGGAATGGTTTTTGGTGGATCCAGAGTTAGGGAAAAACGGAAAGGGGATTCTAGCAAACCCTCCATTATGATGGTTACGGCCATTCGCGGAATAAGGTCAGCAACATTTGCTGCTTCATCTATGAAACGGTTTAGGTAGGCTTCAAGCGTTTCACCCCCTCGTTGCTTAACGCGCAGAAGGGTAGATGGGGTTTCTTTTGCTTTGAATAATTAGCAAAATAAGCTAGAAAGCATTCTGCTAAAACTTGAAATGAAGGAATTGTGCCAGATGGAAGATCAACAAACCAGTCTTGCGCTTTTCCCTCTAAGGTGGCGGGAAAAGCTCGGCACATACGAGCATCGGTGATTCCAGAAAGCAGCATCTTCGATCGGAAAGACTTCAAGTGACAGGATGGATCAGTCTTGCCCTCATATGCAGCTATAACAGGTGGTCGAAAACTATCAGGAACTTGCTCCTCCAATATTTCCTTGATAAAAGGAGAGCATATATTTTGAACACGCCGTTCGGATTTTTGATTTCCTCGAGAGGGGTCCTGTCGCTGTGTTTTTCTGTCGACAATGGGAATAGATGGACTATTTCGTTCTGTTCTTGTATTCCGTTCTGTTCTTGTGGCGGCTTGCTCTCGACGCCGAACGGAAGGGGGTCCGAACTTGCAGAAAAGGCGGTTCTCTCTCTTCTTTCTTCATGGGTGCGAGTCCTTGTCCTCCCTCTGCTTTCGGGATTGGCTAATGGGGCTGTTGGCATATTTGGTGGAATTGGTGTGGGTGGAAGTGGTGGGTGGGCCAAAATATGAACAACTTGAGCCAATTGCTCTAGTTGTTGCTGCATGTTAAGATAAAATTCCGGGATGGGTCCCTGGGGTAAGATGGAAGGGTTTTTCGAAGAAGGCAAGATGGGTGGGTTGTCCGATGGAGGTAAGATGGGTGGATTGTCCGACGAAATTTTCCTATGCTCCCGGACTCCACCGGGTCCTTCAGTATTACCAGATGCTCCTTGTTCTTGGATTCGTTTAGATCTTCTTGAATTATCACCTTGAATTTATAAGAAGAAGAAGAAAGTGATCGGAATTGGGCCTTTCTTCCCGGATTTAACTCCGATGGTAAGTCAGAAAACTGTGTGAAAAAGAAATCTTAGACACAATTTAGTTGATTGTTCAAGTTCCCTTCTTTATGTGATTTTTTCCAGATCCCTTTCTTACTATCAGTGTTCTTCTTTTATAGGAAAATTGAAGGCGGTTTGGGAAAATATCTGGAAAGGCGGTGAGAAAATATCTCCTGAGGCGGTAGGAAAATATCTTATGAGGCGATAAGAAAATATCTGCCTACTGTTTAGGTAAGTAGAAAATATCTGCCCACTGTAGAGGTACGTGGATAATATCTACTTACTGTAGAGGCGTTAGGTATTTTCTTCCCTAGGTGGCCATGAGCACCTTATGAGACAAGTTTTAGATAAGAAGGTAAATTGTAATTCCGGTCGGATTTGTTTGTAGAGTTGAACCTTTATTTCTGATCGGAATTTCAATAGAGTATTTTATTATCACGTGGCCAGAGGGGCTGGCCCTGTGTGTGACAGGTGGTCATTTAAGTAGGTGACACGTGTTTTACGAAATATCTCCATAACATATTCATTTTACAAAATGACAAAGAAAATGGAAATCGCATGTAAAGCTTTTCAGGGAACTGATTAAGATATTTTTGTATAGAAGATACATGACATCATGTGAAGAAACAGAAAATAATTAAATTTATAAAAAAATTTCAAAACTCTGTATTTTTTTTAACTCTGTTTTTTTTAATGATAAATATGAACAAATTACTAGAAATATTTCTTTAACTCTTGAATATTTTTTCTTTTGACTTGGAATCAAGAAACACTCACGTGACACTTGTTCCTTAAAACTGTTTTTTCTTTGATTTATCATTTTGATGATCTAATCTCATACGTATTGCCCAACAACTATCCCCACATGTGTTTGATCAGCCCACTCACGTGACACTTGTTGCTTAAAGATTTTTTTCTTTGATCTATCATTTTGATGACCTAATCTCATACGTATGGGCCAACAGCTATCCCCACATGTGTTTGATCAACCCACTAGCTAACACAAAATGGAAATTTAGACCATGAAATATATCTGTTTTCTTTTTTTTCCTTTTCTTTTTTCTTGCTTTTCTAGAGTTGTTTGAGATGATGAAGCCAAGAAAAAGAGAGGGATACAATGAATATATGTAATGTAGGGGGGGTTTTGGAGATCATGGAAACAGTAGGGCACTGGGCTCAAGAAACACATCAGCTTATCTTTGTCGGAGATTCTATTGACGACCGACCAACCGAAGTACTGAAGGCCAACAAGCTTCTCTAACGAGTTTCTTTCTCTCTCTACGACAAACCGATCATGTGATTGGCTCTTACTCCACTCCCGACCGGCAAAATCCTACTCCACGACAGGTCAATAAGGTCACGAGATGGGTGAGCTTCTCTCCATTCTCGAAGGAATCAGAAGACCGATGTGCTTTCTCTCGCCCTCTCTGAACAAACTCATGCGGGACTCCCTCCTATTGCAAGATCAACGACCTCCTTCTTCTCTGGCGTGCCATCAGACAAGCGAGCCTCTTCTGTTCTCCGTTGCGTCACTGGGGAGTTTCTCCCTTCCCCTCTTCCTTGTATGGGATGATTTCTCTTTATTGTATGAGGCCGATGAGAGCCCAATGAGCCTGGTGAGCTGAGCTCCCCCTTAATTGCATGATGCTGGAAAGCTGCACTCTGCCTCTAGAATGTATCAACGCCGGCAAGTCTCTTGCTTCCTCTTTGACGAGCTCCCTGAGGCTTATACTCTTTTCGGCATGTCATGATGGGTCACACTTCCTCTCAAGACTGCAGTGAGATATTTCCACTCTTCTACTAGTTATATGAGGCTTGTGAGCCTCACTCGTGCCGCAAGTGGGCTCTTTTGTATTCTCTCTTTCCCCGACTGGATGACACCCACTCCGATGGGTTTTCTGGCAGCTTACTCACCCCTCGACAGGGTTATGTTCTTACTCTCTTCTCGACATGGCTCAAATGATGACGACTTAATGGTATTCTTGTTAGGTTATCTTTATGTATGAATCTGGAAGATGTACTAGCCACTACATAGTGGATTGCCTCCTCAACGGGGTCTTGTGGTTTTTCCCTTGATTAACGAGGTTTTTCATGCATATCTGGTGTATTCTTGTATGTATTGCTTGAATGTCTTCCCTTCTTTCTATGATCTGGTTCCCTCAAATATAAATCTTGACCGTTGACATTCATCAGTGTCGATCCCTAGGCGATACCAATTTTTCGTCTAATAGTTTGGCGCCATCTATGGAACATATCAAGAAGCTATGTCAACTATTGTTGAAGAGTCCCTCATGAGGGTTGAGTGTTAGAGCTCGTTAAGTCCCTCTTCAAGGCAGAATGATTATAGCATTGCAGCACAAATGGTTAATATAGAGGCACTCCTCAGAAGCCAGCATCTTTTGAACTACAATCTATACCATCAAGAATGGCCACTAACAAGGCATCTACTTATCTGTGGCCAAATGAGATGATGGGGTGTTGTACTAAGGATTCAATCTATAGGTTCTCCTCCATAATGGCTTGTTCAGTCTTCATGTGGCAATTTTGTTTCCACAGCCATAGCCTCTATAGAGAATCATTTGCAGTTTGAAGGGATGCCACAAATGAGCTATGTGGATGGAAACCAGGCAGAGAAGGCACTATTGCAGTTTGTTTCCTCTGATTTTTCTCATAGTTAGAAGTATGTACTCCAAAGTTGTTCACAGAATGAGAACTTGGTTTTTGAGGTAAAGCCATCTTCTGTTGCTGCTAATCTAGACCAGAAAAAAGATAGGCTTTTGTCAAGCAAAGGTGCTGGTTGTTGGGATGCCTTCTTCAAAAGTTGTAACATAGGCACATAAGGTTATCTGTATGGAAATTATTTGGATAATAATGAGTATTCCAGTGCATGTCCATTTATTCAGAGTATGAGTTGGATTGTTCTTATACAAGAGGTTCTTGGACCCTCTACTGGTGACATAGGGGTCAAAGAAGACTAAAGTGACTTGACTTTCCAAAGTGTAGAATTATCATCTGGGAGCCACTCTGCTATATTGAATGATAATATGAGACAACAGAATAATTGGGAGAAGAATAGCCTATAGGGTTCATGTTCATTGATTTCAAGGCCTTTCCCATTCTTTAGTGATGCAGAAGAAATATCGAATTCTTACGAAAATGATAAGGGGATGCTTCCTAACAATGAACATAATTCCTTCTGGCAGCAAATAGAGCAAACGAACAATAATAAGTTATATCAAAGCTATAGTCAAAATCAATGTCTTGGTCGTAGTATTCAAGCTCATATAAAAGATACTAAACTTTTAAGTGGTATTTAGGCAAGCCAGATTGATGTACTGTTAGGAAACAATGCGAATTCTTTATAGATGGAGTTCAATGCACAGAATACATTCAGGTATTTGGGATCAGACAAAGAAGACACAGTTCCATTGTGTTGGTGGCCAACTCAATGAGAGACACAAATCGCCACATGAATGGATCTTGTATTCAACTGATAAATTGGGGCTAGTTAAGTCAACTAGATAGAGTTCTGAAATATCTATACAAGATGCTGATGCTAAGAACTTTGAGCTTGTTATTATTTCAAATAGTTCGGAGATGAATCAGAAAATGGGTCAAGCAATTTACTTGATGTATGCTAATTATGGGAGGTATGAAGTTATTAACTCTTCTAATAGATATTTAGCTGAATACCATCATCAAACAAGCTGGGTCAGCAAGCTTCACATGTATTATTGAATTGCACTGCCAAAGATACTAGGGAATCAAATGACAATGGAGAGGGATGTGTTGGAAACCGGGACTCCTCATTCACAAGGAAACCGTTCAATCTGTTGTTAAGCTGTGACCAATTGCCATCTGGCCAGTCCAAATGGAAAACCCCTTACGAGGTCTGAAAGAGAGGAATGTGATGAAAGAATAGGGATCAAAGTTGATAGCTCTTAAGAGTTGATCATCAATGCTTGTGCTTCCTTCACAAAGTCGCCCACGGGTCCAAGTGTACGCTCTCGTTCTTAAAGACCCCCACAGGGTCGAGCGTACGTGCTTGTATTTAAAGCCCCCCTATAAGGCTGAGTGTACGCGCTCGTATTCAAAGTCACCATATAGGACCGAGCGTACGAGCTCGTATTTAAAGCCCTCCAACGGAGCCGAGCAGACGAGCTCGTATTCGAAGTCCCCCTCAGGGGTCGAGCGTACTCGCTTTCACTTAAAGTCACCCTATGGGGCCGAGCATACGTACTCGTATTTAAAGTCCCCCAGGGGGCGGAGCATAAGCACTTGTATTCGTAGTCCCACCACGTGGCCAAGGTACACATTCATACTTAATGTCCCCTCTTGGGGCCGAGCATCGACGCTCAATCTTGTCTGCAAATTCAAAAAATCTCATATGAGTTCTACTTGGACTCAAAGGGCCTCACAGAAGTTCGCCGTTTTTGGGGTTAAATTCTATAACTCTTATTAGAGTTCTGCTTGGACTCAACGAGCCTCATCGAAGGTTGCCCTTTTTAGCACTAAACTTGGCAGCCTATGCACGGGCTTAGCCTCAACTTCGTCTTTCCGATTGAGGAAGGGCTTGACTCAGCTTCCCAACTGAGGAAGGTCTCGACTCAACTTCCCAACTGAGAAAGGCCTCAACTTCGGCTTCCTGACTAAGAAAGGCCTTGACTCGGCTTTCCAACTGAGGAAGGCCTCGACTTGGTTTCCAGACTGAGGAAGGCCTCGACCTCAAAACTCCCCCCACGGGGTCAGGCGTATCAGCTCTTAAAGTCCCTACACGGGGTCGATCATTGATGCTCGTGTCGTCCTTTTCATGTCTCGACTTCGGCTATCCTCTTCAGGGCTTGGTCACGACTTCAGCTCAGCCTACATCTTCAGAGCTCGACCTCATAATTTCCTTTGTGGCTCAAGCATCGATGCTCGTACTAGACTTTGGCCATCCTCTTCAGGGCTCGGACTCGACTTTAGCTTGACTGACATCTTTAGAGCTCGAACTCGAAATTTCCTTTGTGGGCAGAGCTTCGATGCTCATATCATCCTTTTCAGGACTCGACTTCGGCTGCCGTCTTCGAGGCTTGACCTCAATTTTAGGTCGGCTGATCGCATCAAAGTTCATATGAAAGTCCCTTTGTGGGCCGAGTATAGATGCTCAAGTCGCCCTCTTAGTGCTCGACTTCGGCCACCCTCTTTAGGGCTTGGCTTCGACTTTAGCTCAGCCTACAGCTTCAGACATTGGCCTCAAAATTGCCTTCGTGGGCCGAGCATTGATGCTCGTACTTGACTTCGGCTACCCTCTTCAAGGCTCAGCCTCGACTTTAACCCAGTCGACATCTTTAGAGCTCGACCTTAGAAGTCCCTTTGTAGACTGAGCATCGATGCTCGTATAATCCTTTTCCGGACTTGACTTCAGCCGCCCTCTTAAGGTCTTGGCCTCAACATCCGCTTGGTCGATGTCTTCAAATTTGAGCATTGATGCTTGTATTGTCCTTTTAGAATTAACTTCGGTCGCCCTCTTCAGGGCTCGACCTTGTCTTCAACTCGGCCGCCTTCTCAAGGGCTCAGTATCAGTAACATCTCTTTTTACATAGCGTCTTCCTCGGGACCTGATATGGACGACTCTCCTTAAATCCCTCGATCTCATTCCTTGACGCTTGTTTCTCATCTGACCTAACCTAGCATGAAACTTCTCAGGGGGACCTAAGCTCAGAGCTGGTCAACCCAGAAGTGGTGGTGGGGGATGGGGGGCTAGTGCTACGTCGGTTTTGGAGATCAGGGGATCGATAGGTCACAGACCAAGAAACACATGGGCTTAATTTTGAGTTCAGCAGAAAAGGGTGGGGGGTCTTTTTTTCTTAGGCTGGCATGCTACCTCGGAGAGGGGGGGGAGGAGGGGGGGAGGATGATCTCTTTCTTCTCTCTCTAGGATTGGATAATTCTGGGGATTCTATTAACGATCGACCAACCGGAGAGCTGTAGAAGGCTAGCAAGCATCTCTAGAGAGTCTTTTCTCTCTCTATGACAGACCGGCCAGTGTGATTGGCTTTCACTCCACTCCTGACCGGCGAACTCCTCCTCCACAACAGGTCAATGAGGTAATGAGACAGACGAGCTCCTCACCCTTCTTGAACGTGTCATGAGACCTACGTGCTTTCTCTCACCCTCTCTGAACGAACTCCGGCGAGACTCCCTCCTATTGCGAGATTAGCAATGTACTTCTTCTTCTTCTCTATTTTGAGGGATGCACATGCTGATTGGGCACCAGAACACCCAACTACTTGGTGAATTACAACTCTACATATATGCGCTCATGCTCATAGTGACTTTTCGGCTTGAGAGACATTCCGATTAGGAACCGAAAACCGAGCTTACTTTGTCACTAAGAGTGGAGGAGCACTATCTTTCTTCTTGTTCTTTTAGTTTTTGTATATAAAACTTATTCATTTTTCACAATTCTACTTAAAAAGGCTAGGAGTTTGACTAATGCCACGAACCCTTTTGTAGCCATTGAGTGTAATAATTAGCAATTGAAGTCAAGGCAAGGAAACATGGTGATGGGTTATCTAATATCACTAGAGAATAAGGTAGTCACAAGGATTTTCTCTAAATGTCCAGGGTGTTTCATGGAAAAATTGAAAAAACTTTGTTTAATTGGTGAATACTAAGAGTAAAATAAACTTGAAACATTTTATCAACGATCCGTCGTTGGTGTACACTAAGCATGCATTTCATACAGAAAAATTTTCAATGAATTACTCGGATACCATATAGAAGCTACCTATCTCCACACTTAGAAATTTACGGTGAATCTGTAATTAGATAGGTAGCTACCCATCTCAACTCTTAAAGATGTACATTGTCCCCAATGTACTCTGATAGGGTGGTTATAAACAAAGACACGTGGCGCACAGGAATCCAGGCGTGTGCATGTCACGTGACTATCCCTGTGAGGCGAAACCCACTTCCTCTTTGTGGCCGAGCTCCTACACCTCGGAAATTATGATGGATTCCGAGGTCCTCATGGAGGAGCTCGGAAATTCCCATGAAGGCGTGCAACCTTTGATTCCACTCCCAACACTTCCCAGCACGCAGTGACTCGAGACCTTCTAGAAGCCCGGTCAGTTACAGAGGCAATTGGACAGTTGGGAAACGGTTACACGGTTGAGAAGCCAGCCTGGAATCTAGAGGCTTCTAGAAGCATGCTGAGCTGGATTTCTTGGAGTTGGCCGAGTTGGCACCCAATGCGCTTTGAATTAGAAAGCTTGCTCTCCAAGCAACACCTCGACTTCAGATCCTATAAATACCCTCCTCTAGTTTAACGTGAGAATTTCCAGATCGCCCCTCACGCTTCTTGCGACCGGGACTCCCATCTCCTCCTTCTTCTCTTCTTCCATTTTCTTCATTCCGCATCTCGATCATGGAGTTCTCGAAGTTGTAATTTCGTAAGAAGCATAGTGGATTCATCCTCCGAGAAGAGGATCGTGGTTTTTCCCCACATTTTGGGGTTTTCCACGTAAATCTTTGTGTGTTCTTCTTTGATTCTCGCTTTTCTTCTTTGATTTTCTCGCCCTTGTTCTTCCCTTTCTAATACAAATTCAAAGTGTTGCTTGAAATTGGGGCTTGATCCAATTTTAGAGCTAACATTTTGGCGCCGTCTGGGGATATCTCGAGCAAATGTACGCTTACAAACTGAGAGATCAAGGCGTAACTGCACTGCAATGTAGGATTCCAGCCCAAAGAACATCCATGGTGGGAGGGATGAACACTCTAGCAGCTCCTAATGGAGCTTCCACAGCCTCGAAAATCGCAGTTGGGCCAAACTTGGTGGTCATTCCAAGAGCGATTCACCGCCGTGGAGAGACAGCTTAGCGGCGCCGCCACCACAATCACGGCCTAACGCCATGTCTCATGCACGTAATCGCGCACCTCCGCCACCCCAATGAGCCTGCACTGCACTGCGACGCTCCCTCACCAAGAACGTTCACCTCGGCGTTCTCCGAGGCGTCGTAGAAGCCCCGCATCATCGTCAGAGAGTTCTGATTCCCACCATCAGAGGAGAATGATTCACCGTCGCCACTCAACTGGGAGGCATGAGAGGAGACGCAGATCTCCTTCGAGATCACCACAGAGGAGACGCAGATCTCCTTCGAGATCACCACCTCGGCCACACTCACAGAGACCTCGGTCGCCAGTTCAATATGAAGCGCAACCTTATTCTCCGAGGTACTCCCCCACGAGGCGCTGCACGCCTCCACGTCCCTCGCCTGTGAGTCGCTCCTCGCGACATATCTCCCCAGAGGCAAGGGTCGAGATACTATTCCACTGTACATCACCAGGAGCATGAGAGAGGACGTCGGGGGTATCTCTCTGACCGAGAGCGCGTCCTGAGAAACGTACCACGTTTCCACTCTCCATTTATCAAGGCCATTTTGGAAGCTCCCTTCCCAGAGAAGTACATTCCACCAAATATCAGATATTATGATGGTACCTCGATCCACATGAGCATGTAGAGAGGTACCGCCCGGTGACGATCGCGGAATGGAACTTCCGAGGTGATCTTGTGCCGCTGTTTCCAAGACTTTGTCTGAACCGCATAATGACCGGTTTCAAGCCTACCAAGGCAAGATAGCCTACTTCACCAGCCTTGTTGATCGCTTTCGCTTTGCCAATCTGCACGCATACAAGAGGAATCCAGCTTATGTTGCCGAGGTGCAAGCAGAGAGGGAGAATCTCTCGTGAGTTATCTTGACAGTGTTCAATGAGGAAACTCATGGAATGCCTGACCGGATTCTATCATGGTAGTTGGAGGCAGTACTAGATGGGTCATGGAATGCCCATTTCTTGATTCACTAACTCGAGATGTTCCGAGGGACCTCTCCGAAGTGATGAGCAGGCCCAGGTACATAGCCTCCGAATTCAAAGCGGGAGGAAAGAACAGGCCCTACAAATGAGCGGAGGAATTCGCAGAGAGAGAGTCAAGAAGTGAACGGCACCGCATGGAGAGATATGGAGCAAGCCCTGACCTCCTCACGATGATGAGGCGCCGGGACCAAAGTGCACTCGTGATTCGCCCTGTGTATGACAATTACACTCCCTTGAATACTTCAAGAGAACACATAATGATGTATCCAAGACAAGAAGATTCTCGGCATGGAGCCTGGCCAAGGAAACCTCCTCAGAAAGAAGAGCAAATTCGTGATCTACCACAAAGTCCGAGGTCATACTACGTAAAATTGCATCCACCTCAAAGATGCAATAGAGGATCTCGCCGAGAGGGAAGCTGAGTTCCTCAAACAGAAACCAAGAAGAAGGAAGAATGATAGTCACCGTAACCTCCCTAAGAAGATAGATCTCGACCGCCATAGCCGGGCGACTGTGATGTGGAGGAGAAACTTCATCCTCCAGAAGGAGTTATGCCCGCATGGTGGGTACGATGCAGGAGCTTGCACCGCAGAAGAAAAGCCGAACTACTCTCCCAATAGAATTTTCTGAAGAAGATTTGAAGGGAATATGTCTACCACAAGATGACGCCCTTGTCGTAGTTCTTGATATTGGGATCTACAGAATGCACAGGGTGCTAGTTGATACTGGGAGTTCGGCTGACATAATCTTCTGGGATGTGTTCGACAGAATGAAGATTGGAGCTGAGAATCTTAAACCATGCAAGACTCCTTTGGCTGGATTTACTGGAGATCCTGTCTACCCAGAAGGTATCATTACTCTTCCTGTCACTCTTGGTACTCCTCCACGAACTGTTACAGCTCCAATCAACTTCCTCGTGGTGCGCCATCCCTCAAGTTACAATGCAATTATGGGAAGGCCTTCTCTCAACAAGCTCGGAGCGGTCCCTTCGACCTATCATCTGAAATTGAAATTTCAAACTGATCACGGTTGCGGAGAGGTGAAGGGAGATCAACCCTCCTCTAGACAGTGTTACCTTGCCACTCTGAAGAGACAACTTGGGGAATCAAGCAAAACTTCCGAATCTCTAGCTATAGAAGATTTCCAGGAGAATGAGAAGAGAGAAGCCCGCAGGCCTACCCCAGTAGAGGAACTCATAGCTTTGCCCCTCGACGAAGCCCCTGAATCTAACGCGGTACTTTGAGTTGGCCTCACGATCACAAAAGCAACTCCTCGAATTGATCAAGGCCAACTCGATGTTTTGCATGGATACCAAGACATTCCGGGAGTACCAAGAGAGTGATGGAGCACCATTTGAATGCCGATCCAAATCCAAACCGGTGATACGTAAGAGGAGAAATTTTGTCACGACAGTGGAAGTCAAGAGGAGGTCGTAAGTTGCTTAAGGCGAGTTCATTCGGGAAGTCCAATACCCTGAATGGCTCTCCAATGTTGTCCTTGTAAAGAAAGCCAACGGAAATGGCGATGTGTGTTGATTTCACAGATCTCAATAAAGCTTGCCCCAAGGATTGCTACCCCCTTGCCTATCATAGATAATCCGGTAGATTCCACTTCAGATATGAGATGCCAGCTTCCTCGACGCATACTCAAAGGTTATAACCAAGTCAAAATGGCTAGGAAAGATGAAGAAAAATGCCTTCATTACTTCCCCGAGGGACGATTGCTACAAGGTGATGCCTTTTGGCACGAAAATGGGAGCAACCTTCCAAAGACTAGTAAATAAGGTCTTTAGAAACAGATGGGAGGAATGTCAAGCATATGTTGATGACATCCTAGTGAAGAGCACCTCTGCAGCATCATGCGCCACCTCCGGGGAGACATTTGAAACCGAGAGC
Organism: Dioscorea zingiberensis; assembly: GCA_026586065.1. Taxonomy (NCBI): domain Eukaryota; kingdom Viridiplantae; phylum Streptophyta; class Magnoliopsida; order Dioscoreales; family Dioscoreaceae; genus Dioscorea; species Dioscorea zingiberensis. The sequence goes on along the minus strand of CM048823.1, from coordinate 4,576,475 downwards.
TCATGGAATGAGTTCAACCCAACCAAATGTGCATTTGGTGTCCGCCGTGCAAGTTCTTGGGTTTTATGCTCACGTAAAGGGGAATTGAAGCCAACCTGCAACAAATCCGAAGCTATTCGAGATGAGGTCCCCTAGAACCATCAAGGAAATTCAAAGCCGCAATGGGAAGTTAGCAAAGAATTGGGAGATTTATTTCACGGTCAGGAGAAAAGAATCTTCCATTCTTCAGAGCACTTCGGAAAGCTCCAAAGGTAGAGTGGACAGAAGAGTGTGAAAAGGCCCTCACACAATTGAAGGAGTATTTGCAATCACCTACCTTGCTTTCCAAGCCAAAGCCAGGAGAGGAACTCGGTCTTTATTTGGCGGTTTCTGATATGGTCGTAAGTTCAGTTCTCACTAAAGAGGAAGACGGAATTCAGAAACCGGTTTATTATACTAGCAAGGTCCTCAATGGTACAGAGTCCAGGTATCATCCTCTCGAGAAGTTGGCCTATGCCTTAGTCATTCGGAAACTTCGTCCCTACTTCCAATCACATAAGATCAAGGTACTGACGGATCAGCCCTTGAAGCAAGTTCTCCATCGACCAGATGCCTCTGGACGATTGACAAAGTGGGTTGTCGAACTTGGTGAGTATGACATCACCTATGAGCCTCGCACAGCCATCAAAGGCCAGGTTCTAGCTGATTTTATCGTTGAACTCACAACCACTGATTCTGGAGAAGCTATTTTTATGGACTTGTCTGAACCGAGCTCCTCTTCTATGGCGCAATGGGTGTTACATACCGACGGTTCAGCGAATGCCGAGAGCTCTGGAGCAGGCATTGTGCTTCAGTCCCCTTCAGGTTGGAGCACCTCAGCAGTCTTGAAGTTTGGGTTCAAGGCAACCAACAACGAAGCTGAGTATGAAGCCATGGTTGCAGGCTTACAGTTAGCCAGAGGCCTGGGAGTCCAAAATTTGTTAGCAAACACAGACTCCCAACTGGTTGTTGGTCACATGAGTGAAGAATTTGGGGCAAAAGAAGAAAACATGGTGAGATACAAGGCTTTGGTGCAAAAATTAGCTGCTAGCTTCCAGAAACTATCCATTACGAAGATTCCGAGGGCAGAAAATCAAGAAGCCGACCTCCTCTCAAACTTGCTTCCTCCAAAGTTGAAATAACATCCCTCTCAATATTCAAGATTTGCAAGAAAGACAATTGATTGCCGACCAAGAGGAATTATTTGAGGTGACAAATGAGCCATCTTTGGATTGATCCGATCTTAACATACCTCCAAGACGGATCTCTACCTTCAGACCCTAAGTCGGGCACGATCAAGGTTAGAGCCAACCGCTTCACTATTCCGGATGGACGCCTTTTACAAGAGATCATTTACTCTCCCCCGCTGAGGTGTTTGCGCCCAAGTGAAGCTTAATTATGTTCTTCAAGAAATCCATGAAGGTATTGCAGGAGACCACACAGGAGGAAAAGCACTTTGTCATAAAATTCTAAGACAAGGTTATTATTGGCCCACTTTGCTGAAGGATGCAAAAGCATTTGTCCAGAGGTGCGCGCGTGGCCGCTTACTCAAACATCCAAATGGCCCAGCCTTCCCACCACCCCCTATTGTGAGTACCGTGCCATTCAGCACTTTGGGGAGTAGATCTACTTGGCCCATTTCCAAAAGCTTTCGGCAGATGAAATTTTTGATTGTTGCCATTGATTATTTCACCAAGTGGGTGGAAGTGAACCCCTTTCCTCTATTACGGAAAAGGTGTGGCCGGAAATTCTTATGGAAGTCGATGTCGATTCGGGCTTCCGGTAGCATTCATCATGCATAATGGGAGACGGTGCGAATGCTACATTCAAAAATTTACGTGAGGAACTTCGGAATTGAGCAAAGCTTACTTCGGCACTCACCCACAAGCAAATGGGGGTGGAAGTGACGAATAGAACCTTGCTTCATACCCTCAAGACTAGAGTGCTTAGAAATCAATCTAATTGGGTAGATGAGGTGCCAGGAGCACTTTGGGCATACAGAACTACTTGCCGAACTCCTACTGGAGAGACTCCGTTTGCCCTTGCATTTGGAGTAGAAGCAGTTCTCCCTGCTGAAATTGAAGTCCCAACTCCACGGATCCAGGCCTTCGATCCGACAAGCAATGAAGAAGTACTTCGAGCTGAGCTCGATTTGCTGGAAGAGAAAAGGGAAGAAGCTGCCCTCCGAGCTGCTGTATATCGCCAGAAGGTCAAACGTCACTACGACGTCAAGGCGAAAGAGGTGACATTCCAAGTGGGAGATCTGGTCTTGAGGGAAAACATTTTTGAAGGCAACAAAAGTAGAACAGGGAAGCTTAATCCAAACTGGGAAGGCCCTTATGTTGTAATCAAGATTGTAAAGCCTGGCACTTATTGGCTCACCAAGATGGATGGAAAAAGGCTCAAACGCCATTACAATTCCGAACATCTTAGGAGGTACTATCAATAAAATTTCTGCTCTACAACATGCCTATGGATTTCAACAGAGCCTCCGTAAGTAGAAGCAAAATCTTCCGAATTCAACTTAAAGCTAGACAAATGGGTCAAGGCTCGAGTCATAGCATAACATAAAGGTGCTCTCGCTTAACTCACACAAAGCCGGTCAAGGCTCGAAATGTGACGAAAATAGTAACAACCTAGAAAATCCCCACAAAGTACTTGATTGCTACGCCAGTGGTCTAGGCTCGAAATGTGACATAATAGCAACTAGTCGGGGATGGATCCATTGACGAGCCAATCTATCGTGGAGCCCTCGGCAATCAGTCCAACAAATCCGATCTCCTTGCGAAGGAGCTCGGAAACCAAAGTTAAGATGGTAGCGGGTTTAGGCTCGAACCATCTCAAATGAGAATGCACGCTAAGGAACTCAAATGACGAACGCGTTTCTCCAAACAAGGTGATAGCGGGTCTAGGCTCGAATCACCTTGAATGAGAACCCACAACAAGGAGCTCGATAGTTGGCAACTAAGAAGCGGAAAAATTGGAAGCGCAGAATAGAAGCATGGCAAAAAAACTCAAAATTCTTTCCATGCACAGGTAAAAGTGAATTTCATTTATCAAAATGACACTAACATTTACAACAGGAAGGAACAAGAAAAACTACACATTATGGGGGAAGGAAGTACAAGATGAACAGAATTAGCTACGCCCTTCAAAGGAGCAGTGGGAACATCTCCACTTTCGCCGAGATCCTTTTCAATATTAGCATCATTAACTCCACCAGTCTCAAGAGCATCAATATAAGTCAGGGTTGGCAAAATCGCATTGGGAAATTTCATAACAAACTCTTTCAAAACAGAAAGCTTTCTTCCTCCCTCACACGTGCCTCCTCCAGTGATTCCAGCCACTGACGAGCTTCAGCACAAGCCTTCTCCAATTCCTCTGCTTTCTTCTCACTCTCTGATAATGACTTCCGACAAGCTTCCATCTCCTCGGAAATACTTTCGTGATCTTTCCTTAAAGCATCCCTTTCCGAGGTGATAGCTATCAAAGAAGAATTATTATCCTTGAGTTGTTCCAGAAGCTCGCCATTTTCTTTCTCCAGAAACTCAGCGACACCTCGCAGAGAAGATACTTCCAAAGATGCAGCTTTAGTTTCTTCCTTCGCCTCTGCAAGTTTTTTCTCTGCAAAGGAACGACTAGATTCGGCAGACTCAGAATTCTTGAGAAGCTCGGAATTGTTTGCTCTCAAGACTGCGACGTCTTTCTCTAAAGAAGAAATCTTTTCTTTAGCCTTCAGTTCCTTCTCCAAATGCCTTTGAGCCTTCTCATTAGACTGCTTCAGCACAGAGTCTAACTTATTCTTCTCGGCCAGTACCGAATCCCTCTCCTCAGAAGCTCTCTTCAATTCTGTGTTCAAACGGGTGACCTCCGCTTCCAAGTCCTTGTTCCTCTATACCCAACAACGACATCCGGTTCTCCTCCTCTTCCTCTAAGATGTTTGCAGCTCGATGACTGAGGAATAAGTTCTGTAGACAAACCATGACGAGTTCGTAATTGACTCAAGTCAGAAACAAAATCCAAAGGAAGAAACATTTACCGAAAGTCCTTGAAGACGGAGGAGCTCGGCAAGGTCCTGTCGGGTCAAACGATCAAGTCTGGATTCCACTTCTCCTGGTAGAATAGACTTAATTGTAGAAGCAGCAACTTTCGGATCACTAATCAAGATCCCCTCCCTTGGATCTACGTGAAGTGACCCCTTGGAACCTTCAGAAAAACTGGGACCGCCAGCTCGGAAACTAGAGGAGGGACGTGTTGGTCGAGTAACACGGACCCGCACTGGTTCATAATTGATGGTAGGATCAACATTTGGCTCAGAGACGCCAATCACTTCAACTTCATCATCCAATAAATCCCTAAGAGATTCAGGAAGATCAGGCATGCGTCCGAAGATGTCTTCTTCGATAGGCATAGAAGAGAAAGCTTCAGTCGAATTCCTTTGCCTCTGCGAAGTCTTCTCCTCCACTACTGAGATTCAAGATTGGCCGCCATGTAAGTCTCTTTTTCCGAAGGAGCTCGGGCAGATAAAGGAGATATGGCTAAGGCCCTCTCATTAGCAGACTGTGGGGCCAATTCGGGTTGTCTCTTTTTTCCCTTGGAAACCACTTTTTTCTTCCGGCTCGCCATCTTCCGAGCTGGTTCATCTTCTGCAACCTCTTCAGGATCCCGAGCTCTCTTCCTCGAAACTGTTTCAGAGTGAGTAGGCAGTTCAACCTCCACCGTCTGAGACGGATGAGGTTCATCATCTCCAAGAGGTCTAGACGGTTCCTCAGCCGCTACAGACTCATTGATACTTTCAGTTCCAAGTTCTTCTGCGGTCGCTTTCTTTCGGAGCTCGGCCTTCTTTTGCTTCTCTAAACGTGCAGTGTTGAGCTTCTCGGCACGAGCTCGAGCTTTGTCCAACAAAGATTTTGCGCGTTGAGAGGGGTCCATACCTTCACCTGAGACACAAAAAAAAGAAACTCGGTTAGATATAATGGAAAGCAACTCCAAAAAGGATAACAGAAAGGTAACAGTTCCTACCCTTCACTAAAAACAGTCCACTTCTCCGTAAAATTTTGTTAGTCAGGAAAATCTCAGGAGGGATATGGGAGCACGTCCGTAATTTCTCAAGATAACGGATTTCTTTTTTAGAGAGCTTCTCCCTACTCGACACTTGAGTCCGAGGTGCTCCTCATTCAGCCTGGACTCAAACCCCTTCTATAGAAACAAAGAAGTATCTCTTTCCACCTCTTAATGGAAGTACGTAACCTAAGAAGCGTCTATCAGGCCTAGCACCGAAGAAATACCAATCTGTGTTGGATTCTTTGTTGAGGCAAAATAGCGCCTCGAACAAGGAAAGTGTGGGTGTAACTCGGCGATCTAAGCAAACAATTACAAACCCACAAAGGCATCTCCAAGAATTGGGAGTCAATTGAGATGGACAGACATTGAAAGATTGAAAAATTTCAAGGAAAAGGGGGGGAAAAGGGAGTCGAAGTCCTCCCAACAAAGCGTCCACATACACTGCAATTTCACCTTCTACCAGAACATGCTCTATCAGAAGATTCGGGCAATCTAATTTCAGGCTGGAAATCCTTATATCTGATTCTATAGTACTTAACTACGGCATCTACTTCTTCTTGACGAAGGATACTGGCATAGAAATCAGAACAAGGAAATTGTCGTTTACTACGTTTGGTCCCTACGTTGCTAGTGGAAGGAACAGCGTGAGAAGGAGATCCCATACCTTAAAACTTTTCTCAGAAAACAGAAGATGTGCAAGAGAAAAAAGATGTTGCTTCAGGCGCCGTCAGGGTTTGAGGGAGAAGAAGATAAAGAAGGAAGAAGATAAACAGTTACGTTGGGAAATCCAACGCGATATGAGGGGATGCTTAAGTGGCACGCGAGAATCCAACGGCTAAGGAAAATCCATTCAAAAACAGAATAATCTCCAATGGACACCTGTCTACTCCATCCGACGGACGGGGATCATTACTTGCGAAATCCCCGTGGATAAAAGCCACGTGGGCCACGAAGAACGTGCCCATCATTATACTTCGTTGCACGCCATACCGTCACTAGAGAAAAAGGATATTGAAAACCGAGGAGGCAGCTAGCAATAAATGCAATTACTGCTCATCCAAAATGACGCTTGCTATTGTTGCGTCTGGAGCACCTCGGAAATATCGGCAAAAAGGAATAGATCCTCCAACAGCTCAGTATGCTTAGCTACCTTCGCCGAAAGATTCACAAAAATATTTGCTCATCTTCCGAGCTCATCGCAAGCATACTTGAGGGGGGACTGATGATAGGGTGGTTATAAACAAAGACACGTGGCGCACAGGAATCCAGGCGTGTGCATGTCACGTGACTATCCCCGGAGAAAAACCCACTTCCTCTTTGTGGCCGAGCTCCTACACCTCGGAAATTATGATGGATTCCGAGGTCCTCATGGAGGAGCTTCGGAAATTCCCATGAAGGCGTCAACCTTTGATTCCACTCCCAACACTTCCCAAAGACGATGACTCGAGACCTTCTAGAAGCCCGGTCAGTTACAGAGGCAATTGGACAGTTGGGAAACGGTTACACGGTTGAGAAGCCAGCCTGGAATCTAGAGGCTTCTAGAAGCATGCTGAGCTGGATTTACTGAGCTGGCATGCTGAGTTGGCACCCACGTGCTTGAATTAGAAAGCTTGCTCTCCAAGCAACACCTCAGCTTCCAGATCCTATAAATACCCCCCTCCTCTAGTTTAACAGGAGGAATTTCCAGATCCGGCGAAGCCCTGCTGCTCTGGCGACTGGGACTCCCATCTTCTCCTTCTTCTCTTCTTCCATTTTCTTCATTCCAGATCTCGATCATGGAGTTCTGAGTTGTAATTTCAGAAGAAGCATAGTGGATTCATCCTCTGAGAAGAGGATCGTGGTTTTTTCCCCACATTTTGGGGTTTTCCACGTAAATCTTTGTGTGTTCTTCTTTGATTCTGGTTTTCTTCTTTGATTTTCTGCTCCTTGTTCTTCCCTTTCTAATACAAATTCAAAGTGTTGCTTGAAAGTGGGGCTTGATCCAATTTTAGAGCTAACATACTCAATAAAGCTCAATAAAAATAAGAATGATAAGAATAAACATGGAGATAGGTGAACTAAAACTTCCCCAATTCGATATTATTCCAAAATATGTCTGAAGGCGAGTTAAATTCCTAGGGTATCTGCAAAAAGATTGCTTTTATTCCTGCGAAGGAGGGGAGGATAATTAAAAGAGCGCAACCCGCATAATGAAAAGAAGAAATGTAAATAGTAACTACTAAAAGGGCAAAATGAAACATAATTTTGCTAAGAGCTTGGGATACCTCCCAAGAAGCGCTTCTTTAATGTCACTAGCTAGCTTGACGTACCTTGTTCCTACCTTAAGGAGGCTCATCTATATGAAAGTTTTCTCCAGCCCCGCCCATGAAACATTTACCAAACAAAGACAGACCCAGGTTAGAGTAAACAGAGCATTTGTTTCTGTGCGTACTTGGGTTTTCTTCTATCCTATTGTGGGATGGGGTATTACGATAAGTTCCTCCTTTGTCCACCTTCTTCCAAAAACTCACTCCGGTTAAAAATTTGAGTCTCTTCTTCACCACTTTCTTCTTGCTCACCGGAGCACAGTTTACAACAACAAAAATTCTTGAATCATTCCAAGATTACCAGCAAACTCTTCCAGTTGTTGCTTCAGTGGGTCTGTGGCCAAAAACTCCTCCACGCACTCTGATGCGTAATCAGGTCGACATCATCTAAACTGTAAGAGGTGTCATCATGGCCCATGGTGTCACATGGTCTCGGGTAGCTTGAATGCTACCTCCTGATCACAAACTCTTAGTGCCAATTTTTCTTGTGCATGATCCTCCAAGGCTTGGGCAGTATCTAGGAAGGGTCGGCCAAGTATGATGGGAACATCGACATCTTCATCCACATCTAAAAGTACAAAATCTCCCGGAAAAACAAGCTTGTTTATTTGAATAAGCACATCTTCAACTATTCCTTTAGGCTGTCGCACCGACCTATCGGCGAGTTGCAATGTCATCCTTGTCGGTCCGGTCTTGGTTCATCAAGGCCTAGCCTCATGTAAAGCTTGTAGGGTGTTACAGTGGTACTTGCCCCGGAGTCTGCTATTGCCTTCTTTGTAATCCCTTCACTAAGTACGCAAGGGACAATAAAACTGCCCAGATCTTTCAATTACTTGGGCAATGTATGTTGCAAAATAGCCGAGCATTGTGCATTCAACATCACGGCGGCCACATCTTTCAACTTCCTCTTATTGGATAAAAGTTCATTCATAAATTTTGCATATTTAGGCATGTGAGATAGAACTTCTACCAAAAGTAAGTTAATGTGACACTGTTTCAACATGTCCATAAACTTGGTGAATTGGACATCTTTCTTGTCTTTCATCAACCTCGCGGGGTATGGCACTTAAGGTTAGTAGTTTCTGCTATCTTATGTTTATTATTTTCCCGCTATATTTCAATAATCTACTGGATATAGTTGTATATAATACGTCAAGCCTAGAGGCTTTACAAGTTTACATGAACTTGATGATTTATTTCAATTGAAATCAAAGCTTAATCCACATGCTCATCATAAGTTACATTCACTATGACTTGATGTAGACTTACATTTTAATTTTATTTCAGAAAATAGCAGAATTTCGAGCCTTTACAACAACAAAAATATTGAGCCTTTACATTTATTCTAAGTACTCAGTATTTGATCTGCAGGCTTCTTTTCTTTTATCTTTCCCCAAAGCACACTGTAAAGTCCTATTACCATTACAGCACCTCCCAAAACACTGCAAGATCAATAACAAGAAGCCTTTGTGAGATTAAAATCAATTTGATCAATAGAAAGAGTATCTTAGATTGATTGATTACCTTCCCAGATAAGTGATTTCCCCTAAAAGCAATGCAGACAATGCAATAGTAATCACAAGAGACAATGGAGTAAAGATTGCAGCGAAAACAGGTCCTTTCTTATCAATGGACCATGTTTGCAAGTAGAATGCTAATACGCCGTTGAACAATCCCTGTCATCCATAGTTCATTAGTCAACAAGTTTTCATCATAAGGTTCATAGAAAGAAATGCAGGAAAAAAAGTAACAACTTTGTGGTTAACTTCTTTTTATCAGCTTTACTTTAGTTCGAATTTTCAGAAAGAAAAAAAATAAATAAATAAGGCTCAATAGCGCATACACTGTATGCAATTGCAAGGAGACCGAAATCAAAATGCAATTTCCATTTAGATAAGTGTCTTTCAAATGCGACTGCTACTAAAAAAGATTGAAAGGTGCTGAAAATGGCACAGAGAGTCTGATAGATAAGCTGATGAGGATACTCATTCAATATAAACCTCTGCAGAAATAATGAACACGAGATAAGTATATATCACTGTTGTTGCATACAATTAGAAAACTGAAAGAGATAATTGAGCAACAGATGGACTACCTGTGAAACAATCCAAGAAGACCATGCAACTGCTGACAAGACCATAAGAAATGTCCCTTTGATCCATGTCTTCTTCGAATTGGAAATCATGTGATGATGGGCAACACTTCCATGGATAATTGGGTGAAAAAAGTTCAATGATATAAGCTGTGGACCCTTATAGAAGGCTATAACTAGTACACCAACTAAGCACAATGTCACTCCAAACAACTTCAGTATGCCTGGAAGTCTCCTTGGATTGAGAGTTTCCATCCTATAATAGTTTACAAGAAGATTAGTTGGACATCAAAGGATGATTGATTCAAAGAGAATTTGGAATTGAGACCAAATTAATGTAGTTATAATTAATTGATCTACTTGAGAAGCACTGCAAGGATGAAAGTAAGAACAGGTATGGCATTAGTTCTTTGCTTGATTACTACTGATTGTTGAGGTGAACTTTATGGCCACATTGTACACATCCAGGTTGATTGTAAGCCTGCAATCAACATGAAATCACAATTTAAAAACTTTTTATTGAGAGAAAATAGAATAAATAAATTGGTTTACTTTTATCTTCACGGGTCTAGTTGTTGGGTTTGAGTGTCCAAGACCAACTTGGCTACCGATCTGGAAGGCTGCCGATATGGTAGTTTTGCCGATGTAGCGAACCGATCCGATAAGATTAAGTCGATGTGTGGAGTCCAAGACACGGAACCGATGTGTGTGAGCGGAAGTGTTACTCATCGGTATCGGTGTCCGAAGCATCAGATAGGGAAGCATGCATATCGGATGGATACTTCGGACCGGTATACTTGACAAGCATTGTTTGCTTGTTCTACCTGACACCAATCCCAATGTAGGAGCAGCGGTGTCAGAGGAAAAGGTGTCTTGGAACTACCACAGGTATGATGAGCAGCATGGTGTGACATGGAGTGTTGTACAAGCTGCAGAAAGGTGCTTTGGGATTTGAGCCAAGGAGATAGAAAAGAGATTACTGTCTTCTTGGTGAGATAGAGATACACAAGACTACATACTAGAGAGCACCAGTGAAGAAGAAAGCAAGTAGAAGAAGAAGGAAGGAGACGTTGGAGGTGAATGACTTTGGAGCTCAACTGTGGTTTGAGTTTATTTGCTTGAGCTTGTCCTAAGCTAAGTATTCACTGATCTGTTTGTCTATTCCTATCTTGTTTGTAATCTTGAGTTTGGGCATCAACTCAAGAGTTACCTTGTAGTTCTTGCTGTGATTTTTAGTGGATATCTATGTGTACCGGTGCCCCGTGGTTTTCCCTCGATTTGTAGGGTTTCCACGTATATCTTGGTGTATTGTCTCTTGTGTTTGTGTTTAAAGTTCTTTGTGCTAGATTCTCACGGAGCCGCTTTCTATACCTCTTCTTCTGCGATCCCTTCTGCGCAACACTAGTTTCCAAATAGAAAAAATATTATTTTTATTGGCATAGGAAATTACATGTTTTCAAAAAATCAAATTTGTTTTTAATCAATATTAAGTTTGGAAGGGGAGCTTTAATACAAGGGTTAAAGCCATTTTTGGTCCCTGAAAACGGGACCAATGTTCATTTTCATCCCAAAATTCAAAATTTGTTCAATATAGTCCTTATGTATTGCATATTTTGACATTTTGGGTCCCTATATATTCCGTATTTTGGCATTTTTGGTCCCTTTTGCTGACGTGGCAGTCATGTGGAATACCAATGAAATGCATATAATCTTTTTATTATTATGTTTAAGTCATTATTTTGCTAATGTGGAGTGATAAATGACAATATATGTTGATGTGGACCGTATTGAACAAATTTTAAATTTTTGGGATGAAAATGAACATTGGCCTTGTTTTCAAGGACCAAAAATGGCTTTAACCCTTAATACAACGGTAAAGTTGTTGTCATATGACCCAAAGATCATGGATTTGAGTCATGGAGATAGCTCTTAGAAAAAAAAGTAAGATACAGCTGCATACAATAGACTCAACTAGATGGGGGCGGGTTTTGGCGGCTAGAAACCACGGTCAATCGACCGGTAGCTGGAACCCAGAACTTAGGCATGCTCTGAAGCGGGCGATTCTGGGTCAATGTTTTCCCAACCCGTGACCCGGCGGGTTGACCCTATTTTTTTTTTTCAATTTTTTAAATTTTTTTAAATTTTTTAAACACATGTAAATATCATATATTTTTAATTGATTTTTTTAATGTTTGAATAATTTGGTAATGATAATAAATTTTATAGATTTGAGTTTGTTTTCCCTTAAAAAGAGATTTTTACATTTTTTTGATTACCAATAATTAAGGTTTTTCATGGTTATTTTCTTATTTTAAATAGCTTGCCATTTATATATTTTGTGATTTTATAATTTTTTTGTTTTTTATAAAGTTTAAATAATTAGTGTAGAATAATGAATTTTATATATTAAATTTTTTTTTCCTTCAAGAGAGATTTTTGCATCTCTAGTTGTCAATAATGAAGGTTTTTTTTTGTTATTTCATCATTTTTTAAGTAGCTTGCCATTTTTATTTTTGGTTTTCCTAATATTTGAATAATGAGGGTAGGATAATGAATTTTATAGTTTTCGATTTTTAAAAATTTTTCTCATTCTATTTTTATATCAAAATTGTAAAATCCTAGAATTTCTTTCATTTGGAATAAATAAAATCTTAATTTTGGAGGTTAAAGTAATTTTCCCCAAAAACATGAATTATTTGAAAAATGGAGATTTAATAAGTTAAAATCCCTAATTAGATTCACCAAGGGTATTTTGGTAATTTAGAATTTAATTGGAAAACCTAAAGAGGAATGAATCAAATTATTGGCATGATTAACCTAAATTGCATGGATGATTAATTTAATTAACTAAAGAAAAGATTAGTGATTGGTATAATTAAAGGAAAGATGGAGTAATTGATTAAATTCCTAATTAAAATAATTGGGGCTTTACAAAAATAACATAGTTTATTTTTTTACATTTTTTTACATTTTTTTGTAATTTTTTAATATACATTTAGATATTTTAAAAAAATTAAAAAAAATAAAAAACCGGCGGGCCGGCGGGTTAGGCCCGGCCCGTCGGTTCTATACTATTGCCCGGGCCGGTTACGGGTCACCCTAAGGTGACCCGTGACCCGCCGGGTCCGGCGGGTCAACCCGGCCCGGCGGGCTACTACTGTAGCCTGGGCCGGTTCCGGGTTGGACTTTGGCCGGCCCGGAACCGGCGGGTTGGGCCAGCCGGGCCCGGTTAACCGGCCCGTGCCCCCCTCTAGACTCAACTGGTCGGACTTTTTTCTGAACCCCACGCACAGCTGGAGTTGTGTAGCACCAGAAGGAATAATTATTAATCTTTTGAAACATTCTATTAGTTTTATGCAACTGAGATGAATAAAAAACTAAATTTCATATACCTTTTTCTAAGTGGAACACATCAGGAGGCAAAGAAAAAGCATACTAATGGATCAACTTTAGTGTCAGTGACACACCTTTTTCTAATGCGACGAAATGTTGTTTATCCACCTTCTTAATGAAAATAAAAGAAGAATCTAGTCTGTCTCCTAGTCAAGGAAAATAACTTCATAACTTTAGAGAGGGAGGGAGAGAGAGAGAACCCTATCAGTGATACGATGAAGATCTTCAACAGCAGCTTGAAAGGTAGAGGTGGAGCATTCTTCCTGCCATACATGTGAGAGAAGATCAAGCACTGAAGAGAAAACTCAAAACACAAAGTAGAGTTTAATGGCCAGAAGATGAACGCAAACCTCCCAAAGATGAGAGAGAGTGGAAGTAAGAAAATGACAGAGAAAGCTTGTCTGTAGAAAAGAAAGATGAAGGTGTTCATCCCCATATTGAATGCAGCCTTGGAGATCATAGCCATGCCTGCAACTATCACTTGCACTACAACCATGGCTACGTATGGCCGCTTGTCTGCCATCTTTCTCTCTCTCTCCCACTCTCTCTTGGAAAATAGCTTGTCTTAATGACCTTTTGATGTCTGGTCTTAGGGTCATTCCTTTTATAGAATGAAAGCGGTGGCACTTGACCACTAGTGACCTGTGGCATGAACAGAAAGATAGCAAAAACACCTCGAAATTTTATATTTGCATATCCAAACTTTTTACGGTATATCTTCATAAAAAAATGTACATATTTTTACATACTTTTGTAGATGTTTATATATTTTAAATAAAGTTAAAAGATAAGGATGCATACCTACCCATTTATCAAGGTGAGATACATAAGGCCATCCTTAAATATTTTACATATTTACAGCTTCTTTTTTTAAAAAAAAAAAAATTGTGGATAAATCACTTTTAATCTAAATATTAAGCATTGGGTTTTACCGCTAATTTTATTTCCCATTTAAACACCATCTCAAGTTTCAACTTTACAAACCTTCACCAGGAGAGTTTGTATATATTTTTTTTCCTTTTTAATAAAGGTGACAAGCATCCCCCAATGAAAGTCAAGAATGGGCTGCAAGTGTAAAACCGGTTCAACACAACTGCGCCCACACCTTACAAAAGGAGGGGATCGATCCCAAGACCCATCCACCAAGATCAAAGGCCCACCTAACAAGGGAACCAGATACCAAGTAAGAATGTCTGTTAACCCACTCTTTTTTTTACAAATAGAGTTTGAGGGCAAACCATGCTTGTAGTGTATTTCTAGTGGGTTGTCGAGATTGATAAGTTTAATAAAAAAAACAATAATTTCAAATTTAGTTTCTCTTGATGAAAAGAATAAAATTTTTATTAAAATTTTAGGATAGATTTGACCATTAAATTATATACACACAAAATTGAAAAATATGGTAGTTTAAATAGATACAGAGAACATTTTTAAATTTTGTACCGTAATTATTTGATGCCCAAAAATTATGAATTAACGAATAATTTTCTTTTTAATAAAATAGAAATGTGAGATTGAGATGAGAATTGATTTAAGAATAATATTTCAATTATTTCACAAATTTTCATCAAGTTAAAATTTTCAACCACTTCAACATGTGAAATTATTAGAATCATGATGTATGTTAAAACTTTAAGGTCTTGAAAACCCATATAATCATAACTATAATTTTTTGCATCAATTTATTTTATTATTTGCATTTTTTTTCTTTTTTTCATAGTGATATGAAAAGGAAATGGAAATCACATGTATAGTTTTAGGTAACTAATTAAGATATTTTGGGATGGAAGATACATGACCTCATGCGAAAATAATAATAATAATAATAATAATAATAATAATAATAATAATAATAATAATAATAATAATAAAATTTATAAAAAAAATTCCAAAACTCTACGTTTTCTTTATCACTTGAAAAATATTTGATATGGAATTAATAAAAAAATATATTTTGTTTCTTCTTATACATGAATGTACAAAAAATCAAAACATAAATTTAGAATATATATATATATATATATATATATATATATATATATATACGGGGATGATATTATAAGGCCGGCTGGATTACTGTGCAAGTAAGGTCGCCTCCCATTTGGCCACTTGCACAATGTTTTAAGGATTTCCAACCGTATGGATCGAAAGAACATCGAAAGATAAGCTAGCATGTTAATTTTCATACAATTTGGGAACTTGTAGGGTCTTCATTTTAGCGGGTGAAAATTTATAAAAATTTTACCGGTCCAAGATTTCATCATTTAAGATGAAGACCCTACAAGTTCCCAAATTATATGAAAATTGACATGCTAGCTTATTTTTCGATGTTCTTTCCATCCATATGGTTGGATTTCCTCAAAACACAATGCAAGTGGGCCAAAATGAGGCGACCGCACTTGCACAGTGATAAGGGCAGCCGCATGGTATCAGCCCCGTGTATATATATATATATATATATATATATATATATATATATATATATATATCCAGTAAGATTTCTATAAATTTTCACATGTTAAGATGAAGACCCTATAAGTTCCCAAATTGTATGAAAATTAATATGCTAGCTTATTTTTCGATGTTCTTTCCATCCATCTTGTTGGAAATCCTTAAAACATTTTGTAAGTGACCAAATAGGAGGCGACCTTATTTGCACAGTAATCCAGCTGGCCTTATATTATTACTCCCGTATATATATATATATATATATATATATATATATATATATATATATATATATATATATATATACGGGTCTGATACTATGCGGCCGGCCTTATCACTGTACAAGTGCGGTCGCCTCCATTTGACCCACTTGCACAGTGTTTTGAGGAAATCCAACTGTATGGATGGAAAGAACATCGAAAAATAAGCTAGCATGTCAATTTTCATACAATTTGGGAACTTGTAGGGTCTTCATCTTAACGGGTGAAATTCTGAACTGATAGGATTTCTATAAATTTTCACCCATTGAGATGAAGACCCTACAAGTTCTCAAATTGTATGAAAATTGACATGCTAGCTTAATTTTCAATGTTCTTCCTATCCATACGGTTGGAAGTCTTTAAAACATGCTCCAAGGTCCAAAATGGGAGGCGACCTTATCGGAACAGTGTTTCGGCCGGCCTGATTGTATCATGCCCGTATATATATATATATATATATATATATATATATATATATATATATATGTGTGTGTGTGTGTGTGTGTGTGTGTGTGTGTGTGTGTGTGTGTGTGTACAAAAATCGGTTCCTCCTTGAGATCGAACATAGCCTCGACCAATAGTTGAGATTTGTTTGTAGTAAGGGACGTCAACAACCGCCGGACAAGGCAGCGATTGGCTTTTCCTTATTGGTCGGAGGGCCTGTACAGGGAAAGAGAACTAGTCGGAGCAAGCCTAGTCCCTCGATTTAGCTCGGACGACAAGGCAGCGGTTGGCTTTTCCTTATTGGTCGAAGGGCCTATACAGGGAAAGAGAACTAGTCGGAGCAAGCCTAGTGCCTCGATTTAGCTCTGACGATCAAATTAGTGAGAGAGCTTCTTGGTGGAGGGGGAGACTTAGTATAGAAGAAGTTGCAGACCTTCTGTTTTTGTTCTCTCCGTTCTTATGTCCCTTTTTCCGAGTTCGGCGCATGTCTCCTTCGTGTTAAGGACCTTGTTTGGCGTACTTATCTCCTGACATATTATCCTTGATCTGTACCTTATCTTCTTGTTACCTTCTCCCGTGCCTTGACTTTAGCAACCACCTTTTTCCCAAAAGTAGATATTAGAGCTAGGGGTTTGTGCAAGTCAGCTGGGTGCTCAGGATGCCCCCATGTGTATGCCCGGGATGATGTCAAATATCTATCCAGATTTGCCCATATTATTAGCCCTCCCTTCCTAGTACCCTTGCGTCCGAGGCCAAGTTGTCTTCGGGCTTAGGTCGGCTCGAAAAACTAAGAGTTAGATCGGGATGGTGGATTCGAGGTATTGGTCCGAGATTTGGCATTCGTTTCAGCATAAATAGGGTAGAGGCTTTAGGGGGGATTTGAAATCCAGGCCTCGTGCCGAGTCAAAGTATCGAAGGCCCGAGCCTTTGTCAAGCTTCTGAGGTCTGAGTTGAGGTAGTGCATAGGGAGTTGGGGTGAGCATCTGGGATTCGAGCGAGGTGGTGCGCCAGTAGTCCGAGCCATAGCCAAGCATGAACGCAAACCTCCCAAATATGAGAGAGTGGAAGTAAGAAAATGACAGAAAAGGCTTGTCTGTAGAAAAGAAAGATGAAGGTGTTCATCCCCATATTGAATGCAGCTTTGGCGATTATAGCCATGCCTGCAAATATCACTTGCACTACAACCATGGCTATGTATGGCCTCTTGTATGCCATCCCTCTTTTTCTCTCTCACTCTCTCTCGGAAAACAGCTTGCCTTATGAGCTTTGATGTCTGCCTTTAGCGTCGTTCCTTTTATAGAATGAAAGCGGTGCACTTTGGCCACTACCTAGTGACCTTTTGCGAAACCATCATGGGTTATAATAATATAGGTATATATGGGTAGGGTGAACAGGCCCATATGCATTTAACTGGTGGTTTTGTAGTGGCAGGAACAGATAAATTGCCAAAACATACCTCTATTTTAATTTTATTTATTTATATTTTAACAAAGTTAATAAACCACATAATTTATTTATATAAATAGAGATATCCATTACAAACAAAGCCTCGACATGCTGAAATAGATATATCAAACAATTTAGCATCACACTCTTGGTTGGGTAGCTAATGGCTCAGGTCCACTCCTAGTCCGTTGTCGCCACCTCCTCAAAGGCCTCTTCACTTTTTTCAGTTTGTGTTGACGTGTGACTAGAGAACTCCACGCTCCACTTCACCAGATTGCGTGCCGCCTCCAATTTTAGTCTTTTAGATAATGGAGCTATATCCAACCAAAACAATATAAAAAAAGATATATCACGGATAATTTTTAAAAAAATGTGTTGTTTATCTTAAAAACATCGCACATTTTGTTCTTCCTATATACTTCAAGTAATTGTCATTACTATGATGTCCCACCACCCTCCTTTTAGAGTTTTGTCCACCATAAGTGAAGTGTTCTCGACACCTCATAGTTGATCTAGATTGAGTGGCCCGCTGCTTACAGTAAACTGGGTACAAAAGCAGTTCCATGTATTTGCCACATATGTGCATGAGGTGAGTATATGTGTTATTGATTCTTCCTCCATGTCGCATAGATAACATTTTATGTGTTTCCCCTGCACTATTTTTTATGGAGCTAGGTTATCAAAGATTAGAATCCTGTATTTTTTTGCTAAATTTTATATTTGCTTCTCCAAACTTTTTTGCAGGACATATATCCTCGTAAAAAATAAATTTTCATTAATTATCAACATAAAATTTATATGAACAATCATGCATATATGTTAAACTTTAAAAGGCCTTGAAAACCCGTATAATCATAACTTTTTTTTTTTGCATCACTTTATTTAATTATTATTATTATTATTATTATTATTATTATTATTATTATTATTATTATTATTATTATTTCAGTCAAGAAATTATAGAATAACATGATTCTTGTTGTATTCTGTTGATGCCAAAAATTGATCCACCTCACGTTTCAGTGATTGTTACCTCGTGATCTGGTCTCAGCCCTCGACAAACGGTTGAGATTTTGAACAGGGGATGCTCTGGAATATCATGCACTCTGGTGGAATATGTAGAGGTGAGCGGATCGAAAAAGACGATCGGAATTATCACCTTGAATTTATAAGAAGAAGAAGAAAGTGACCGGAATTGGGCCTTTCTGGCCGGATTTAACTCCGATGGTTAAGCCAGAAAACTGTGTGAAAAAGAAATCTTAGACACAATTTAGTTGATTGTTCAAGTTCCCTTCTTTATGTGATTTTTTTCGGATCCCTTTCTTACTATCAGTGTTCTTCTTTTATAGGAAAATTGAAGGCGGTTTGGGAAAATATCTGGAAAGGCGGTGAGAAAATATCTCCTGAGGCGGTAGGAAAATATCTCATGAGGCGGTAAGAAAATATCTGCCTACTGTTTAGGTAAGTAGAAAATATCTGCCCACTGTAGAGGTACGTGGATAATATCTACTTACTGTAGAGGCGTTAGGTATTTTATTCCCTAGGTGGCCATGAGCACCTTATGAGACAAGTTTTGGATAAGAAGGTAAATTGTAATTCCGGTCGGATTTGTTTGTAGAGTTGAACCTTTATTTCCGATCTGAATTTCAATACAGTATTTTATTACCACGTGGCCAGAGGGGCGTGGCCCTGTGTGTGACAGGTGGTCATTTAGGTAGGTGACACGTGTTTTACGAAATATCTCCATAACATCTTGTTTAGTGGACATGCTCTCTTACGCGCGCGTGCGCAGGGGTGGGGTGCAAATCCGGGTCCAGTTTGGCTTGAAAATTCCGAACTCGTGTGGGCGCATGGTGCGCACACAAATGCACCAATTTCTTTGCTGGCCCCGTGAGTGACATGTTTTTTTATATTCCTCTTCTCAACTATTTCCTCGTGCTATTTTTTGCCAACGGTCAGTACGATTCCCTACAGACACTAGGTTTTGGACTGATGCTTCTCTTTGAACTAGTACTTCTCTTCATCATTTTAAATTCAACTGATGCATCCCTTTACACAAACTGATGCTTCTTTTCATCATGAACTGATGCTTCTTTTCATTCAACTGATGCTTCCAAGTGTTGTGTCCCTTTGCATTCTAGTCTATAAAAAGGAACCCTATCCTCCCTTTCTGATTACATAAATTTTATGTTCTTCTTTCCTCTCCTCCTACTTCTGTAACTTTCCTAAACCTCTTCTTCTATCGAAGCAAATCAAGAGCACTTTCTTCCTTCAATTCGGGTGCACGAATCTGAGGAAGCCAACTGTTGTATCCTGGGAGAACATCGCCACTTTAATCCTGCTGCACCAAGAGAGGAGGCGAAATTGTTCTTAAGGACAGTGCAACCTGCACGCCTCAGTCACAACTTCAACCTGTTCATAGCACTTCCTGCATCAACAATTTCCAACAAACAATTCATATTGTGTCTTCGTCCGTTGAGGAGTGCGAAAGACCGAGTTACAACAACATGCGACGCACTTTATTCAAAAGAATATTTATTTATTTTTTTAAAATAAATTTGTAATTTAATTTATTAAAATTTCAAATTTTATTAAGATTCGAATATATGTATTTTTTTATATAAACAATATTATGTATGTAAACACAACTTTTGCTTTCTTTCCTAAACATGTATTATCATGTTTTCATAATTTCCATTGTCATCTCACTAATTGTAGTTAACATGGATTTTATTTTGTTAATTTAAAAGATGCCAAAACAATGCCCATAATTTGAAATTGTGATTTTAAAAATATATAAATCCAAAAATTTTATCTAAAAAAATGAGAAATTTTAAGATAATATTAATTCATTTGATAGTAATAAAAAAGCTCTTGAGACATTTTCAACAAGTACCTATATATAGTACAACTTAAATAAATAATCTTATTATTGTTGTTTTATTTGACTATGTCTAGAGTAGCTAGGGTTTGTCATTCATAACCATCAATGTACAAGTTCATCATATAATTTGCTATATTAACTTGATAAAAAAAAAGATGACCTTAATTAAGGAATTTTGTTTTAATTATTCCTGATTAATTTATAAAATAATTCTTTTGCTACACTAACAACCATGGACACACTTTTTCTATCCCTCACTTTCATAGCATGAAATCAAATAAAAAATACAAAAAGAAAAAAAGCAAAAAGAAAAAAAATAGTATTAGTTCTAATAATTAATCCTTCTACTTATATATCCTAATTCTTGGGCTTTTTATAATTTTGTCTTGTAATATGAAAATAACTACACTTAAAACAATACAATTTTGGAAACATATGAACTCCACATTTTGGTGTATTAATTGTTGGTTTTTGTTTAATTTAAATTTCCAATTTTCCAAATTTGAGTTCATCTATATATCTCAACTATTTTTTTTTGTCAAATCATATTGATTTATTATTATTATTATTATTATTATTATTATTATTATTATTATTATTATTATTATTATGACAAGCACCCCACAAGTGTAGTCAAGGACATGCACAAACGTGACAACTCGATCCGAGGTTAGTCCATAGGAGAACATCACCACGCCTGACCTTCACCTTATTGTTGGTAAATCATACTGAATTACAAGTGTTATTGTTGCCGATCATTTATTCAGTGGCATATATAATCAGACGCACAAATTTATTAACACCCTAGAAGATAATTTAGAGCATTTAAAATAAGTTTAAGTGAAAAAAATATAGAGAAGGATAAATGTCTCGTATATTAATTAACAACACATTAAAATTAATGCTATTTACCTTACTAGATTTACTAAATAGACTTTCAACATAATTGTAACGTCCCAAAATTTTCTAAGTAAATTTCAGTAAATTTCTAAAATTTTTAAATGGGGTTAATTAGCTCAAAATCAGATTAATCATTATAAACCTAAAAGTTAAAGAAAATCAGAATTTAAGGGACCGAAATCCAGCCTCGCAACTATAGGACCGAGAGAAGGCTTTATTGGGCCAGGCCAGAGTTACACAGAATAGTTGGAGGTGGATGGTCGGCAGTATTAGATTAATTAAACCAGAGATTAATTAAAATATTAATTAATCCAGATTAATTAAGTAGGAATATCGGACAAAGGTTAGAGTCCCAATAAAGTAGATCTGGCCGAGTCAAAAGCCGAGAAACACGGATCTGGGTCGGGAGAAGAGACGACCCGTGATGCTCTGATCGGCCACGTGTCGGCTGGGGTCGTGTGACACAGGATTCCGGACCGGTTGGAGAGAGACGAGCCAGATAATATCAATAGTCGCCCTCGTGACTACACAGTAACAAGATAAGATCAACTAAAGGTTGTTCGTCTTGTAGTGGAGGATAATTTAGAAGATAACATAGTTTAATAAATCACTTTTTAGAAGATAATATATAAAAATTAGATTTAAAATATTATTAAATAAAAAAGTAAATTTTATTAGATAGTATATAAATATAAGAAGAGAGAGAGAGGATGAGTTTTATCTCTCTCTCTCTCTCGATCAAGCTCAGAGAACTTTTTCCCCTATTTCCTTTTCTCTCTTGACTTGAGCTCAAGGTAGTCAGACCCGGCCCGGGATATTGACCCGGCCAAGCCCAAGGGTCAGGGGTCAAGGGTTCAACCGGGGTTCAACCGGGGTTGAACCGGGGTCAATAATAAAATATTTAAAAATAATTATAGATAGGGATTATGTATAAAGCTTAACTTAATATGAAGTTCACATTAAAGTTATGCCCAATTATTATTAACCAAGTCATGGTGCACCTGATTTTATTAACCAAGTCAATGCCCAATTATTATCAACCAAGGGATACATATGTCTATGTGGCTGGAGATTGTTTGAGAAATAATCCCATATCGGCTGGTTGAAAAGAGTGCATATGATGGGATAGTATAAAAGGAGGGGTTGGGTCTCTGTACCTTGGGCAGCTGGGCTCACTCCATTGTTGATAAACAAGGATTGTAAAATAATAAAAAAAAAAAATTTTAAACTTTAAAGGTTAAACTGACGAGCAATTTGACGGTTGACTTCGTAGCGTGTTAACTTCAGTTGGAACCGTACGGCCGATTATGGCGGTTCAATCAACATCCGGGTTAATGGGGTTGCTGGCGAGTGGCGGTTCCCGTTTTCAGTTGAGCCGAGGGCGGTCCGGGTTTGACTACATTACTTGAGCTAGGGCATCACCCACACTCGAGACCTCCACCGTGAGATCTCAGCGGTCGGCCTTTTCTGGCGCTCCACGCGGGGACCCGCGGCGACCCCTGCGACCCCGTCCGTGCAGCGCGCTGCCTGCATTTATCGCGGCGCCTCGCCCGTCTCCCTCCCTCGGCCCGGCTGCTCTCCACTG
Organism: Dioscorea zingiberensis; assembly: GCA_026586065.1. Classification (NCBI taxonomy): domain Eukaryota; kingdom Viridiplantae; phylum Streptophyta; class Magnoliopsida; order Dioscoreales; family Dioscoreaceae; genus Dioscorea; species Dioscorea zingiberensis. Next base: position 4,553,635 of record CM048823.1, on the reverse strand, counting down.
CCGGACCGCGCTGAGCTCCACAGCAGCTCCGGCTCCTCGCAGCGTCGCGTCTCAAGTCTGCGAGCCACCACAAAGACCCGCCGATGCGCCCAACCCTCTTTGGCGGTACCCCAAGGTGGCCAACGTCGTCTACGGCCCCGGCCCTACGACGAGCAGACCTACTTTCAAGTAAATCCCTAAGTTTACCAAATTGGGGAAACCCTAAGTAGATTCATGGTTGAATGAGACTTATGGATGTTAGAAGGGCCTAGAGTGTTGTATGTTTTTCATGTATAGATTCATGTGGTTAATTGTGATGTATGGAGAATGTTTGTATTAAAATTTTAGCCTTAGAAACAGAGGAGAGACTCTGCCAAAATTTTGTCAAATTACTTAGAATAATCATGCCATGTTTAACAAGTAATTACTTGAGGAGAGCATGCTAGAGACCTTTAATTTCCCATGGAATGCATGCTTAAGTTTCCCAGTTATGATAATGATGAAGATAAGTATAGATAGTTAGAAGAGAAAATCTCATTTTTTTATCGTATTCTATCTAGTCTAAATTAGAGTACGAGTCAAGAATACGACCTTCGTATTTATAGATTTCATATTTCAATTATCAGGAAAGGGCAAGGGAAAGTCCGCCGCTGCCGAAGGACCGAGCCAGACCTGAGCTCGGACTAGATTCAGGTGAGGGGAACTAGTTGTACAGTTCACTTGTTTTACTGTATTTTTATACCGTATTGATTTCAGTTTTGAAAAGCATGAACTATGAGTTTTATGAAAATTTATAGAGTTTTGTAAAACCATTTCATGCACAGTATTTAGTAACATAAAAGAGAAACAGATAGATTACACTTTATTGATATGCTTGTATGGACTAGTGGTGGCTCGTGTAGAGCTAGAGAGTACGACACTAGTTTAGAAGAGGGGTGATTTAAACTCTGATTTTAATACCGAACTATCTGTTTTAAAACACTTCCATTTTATAAAATCAAAACCCCCTTCTCATCCTTTCAGGTGCTTAGTGTACGTATATAGATGACCTCGTGTATCAGATATACTCGTTTGGTCGCTGGTCATACAGTATTGAAGTAGATGTGTAGTCAGAGATTATAGTCTTGTGATTATCAGATGATTTCGCATTCCTCACCTCCTAGAGAGATTGAGTTTTATCTCGGAGAGAGGAGGCACAGGTACAGATTACCCATGGGGAATGACGGTTTCATAAATAATTCACAAGACAGAGAAACATGAAATCAGATATGCATATTAAAGAGAATACATTAACCAGCATATATATATATATATATATATATATGCTCAGTATTTATTTAAGATTTCAGTATTTAAATTCAGTTATTTCCTATACATGTTTTATACTTCAGATTTTTGTTTTACTTATTTATACGGGTACAGTTTATACCCTGCAGATCTGTTCCCAACTCACTGAGCTCCAGAAGCTTAGCTCCCTTTTTCTCTTGACATTGTGATTGCAGGCGATAGACAGGAGACCATATAGAGGGTTGTCTGATCGCGAGTTTAGTGGAGACATCCTGTAGTTGGCTCTGACTCCCGCGTCTAGTATTTATGTTGAGTTTGATTATGTTGTATTTGAGACGATTTCGTCTGAGACAATATTTTATTTGATGATGTACTAAACAATATCTAGAGTTTGAAGATTATGTTATAATATGTTTGCTTATTAGCTTCCGCAAGTTACTTGTCATTTAATTAATTAGCAGTTTACAGCCTTAGGTTTAGGGTTCATTCCCTAGACCTGGCTGGTGTGACACGTGTCCCCTGAAAAGGAGATGGGTGTTACAATAAATATAACTATTGAATCTCAAGATAGCTTGGGTTAGTTTGGTTTGCAGTAAATAGCTATGATATAAGTGGTTTTACTGATAAGTTACTTTTTCTCTATTTTATTTACTGTGAAAAAAGAAATTTATATGTGAAATCATTTATCTGAAATTGTACTTTTATTGTAATTCAACTTACAACCAAATTGATTGTAAGTTGAATTATAGATAAAAGTTTGAGTGTCATCATCACTATCAATTGTTTGTAAACTGTTAATTGGAAAAATGGTATTGCTTAGGGATCAGAACCAAATGAGGTTAACGGTCAAAGATTTGTAGTAGAGGGGTCAGATCGTAGAGGAAGAGACGTCCATACATGCAAGAGCACACAATCAATATACGTGGAAAAACCACAGACCCTGCTGATGGGGCAATCCACTATATAGGAAGTGATTTACATATCTCCGGGTAGGAGTACAACATGAGAAGAGTACAACGTCTAGTAATAATCTCTTAGAGCTTTTATGGAGATCCGGCCATAGAGATGACTTGGTGGCCGTGGTGAGATCCAGCCATGTTAATGGCTTGGTGGCCTTGGAAGCTTGGAGAAGAACTCCTCCCTAGAGTCTTCTTCGAGAGGTATCACTATGGTGAAACTTCAAGGGACTTCTTGGAGAGCTTGGAGGTCCCCAAGCTTCTCCTTTCCTTTCCTTGAGATAAAGGGTTCAACCTCCCTTTTTCCCCTCCGGTTTTGTGTCCTTACTCCCAAGTCAAGCCTCGAGAGTGTCCCAATGGTGGGCCCATAAGATCTCTAGCCTCTATCCTGGAGGTGTGTTTTGCAAGATATTTCTCCAAACCTTCATCTTTGTGCCATGTGTCAGTATCCTAAGAGTTGACCATTTCACCCAATGACATAAACTATATGATTTTCTTATATTATTATTCTTTATAAACTAATTTATAAACTTATAAGTTTAAAGTATGATTTTTTTTGTTTGTTATTTAAGATTAAAAATATTAACTAATAGATGAAGATGAAAATTACCTTGTTATTTCTCCACCACAACCAAAAGTGAGTACATTGAAACCAAATAAAACAGGATCATTATTCGGCAATGGTCACTAAATGACAATGAAATGTCCTTATGTCACAACTTAGTATTGATTATGCAAGGACGGCTACCTCTATTATTTGATTCGGTTGTCAAACAATGCATTGATGCTAAAATAAAAAATTTAACCATCCATGGTGTCATGTTTTTGGACTTTTTGGATGGTTTTACAAAAAACGAGTACGAAGTGACAAGAATTAACCACTTCAATCAAACTATATTATGTGTTTGGTTCACAAAAGTGAAGATTAGAAATTAAAAGTTGAATATTCAGGAACCCCTCATTATGGTGTTTTGCCTTCTGAAAATAAAACAATAAAATGAGAATTTGGTGAAATTAGGGTTAATTGGTTGAAGTCTCACTGCAACACAACAGCTTCGTTTCAGCCAAATAAAAGATATATATAAAAGAACAAACCCCGGTTTTGGTCTCTGTACTTTAACACAATATTCATTTTCACTATACTTTGGAGTTTTTGTTCAAATACGCCCCTAATAATGACGTGACAGGCTGGCAGCATATGTGGCTAGTATTTTTGACGTGACAGCTTACGTGGCGAGGTTATGATGGCGTGGCATGCTAATATGACATGACAAAATAGATTTTGAATAAACTAATTTTGTAAATGATGATGTGGCATGGTGATATGGCATGCCACATGGAATAAAAAAATTATCCATATTTAGTTCATATGCCACCTGTGTTGCTACTTCAACACCAGGGACTTATTCCAAGATTTTTAAAATATAAGGACAAAAATCAACATTGTGTCAAAATATAACGACAAAAATAGTTTTAATCCTATATAAAAATATAAACTTTGAGCTGAGCACTTTAATGTCTAACCAAACACTATAATGCACAAAAAGATGTATAAAATTTGAACTTTCCACTTCCATCATTTTTTATTAGCTTTTCAACTAATATATGAATACAAATTTAAGGTGATTTATTAAAACTTAGATTTTCATTCTCATGTTATCATAAAAGGCAAAACTTAAACAAAACACGGTTTTTATTATAGATCGAAATACATCTCGTTGTTTTGTTTTTTGGATTTTATAAATAGAAAGAGGAACAGCCTAGCGAATCAAAATTAAATATTCAAATGACTATTATTCCTTCGTCTTATTCCTTATTCCTTATAAAGATCAAAATATTTATAAAACTTATATTTTTCACTTATATCACTTGCATGGTAACATCTAGGGGTATCAAATGATCAAATTGTTTGTGAACAATTCGAAATTGACTTGCTAAAAGCTCAAATTCAACTCGGAATTTCGAGCTTTCCAGGTTTCAAACCGAGCTTGAGTCTCAATTTCAAGCCAAGTCGATCGAGCTCATAAAAGCTCAAAATTTAATATTAATATATAATATAACAATATTAATTTATAAATAAGTATTTAATTTTGAGTTAAATCAAATCGAGCTTAAACATCTGAAATTATAATTGAGTTTTTTTAATTTTAAACTAAAATAGCAAAACTTAAACAAACTTATTTAGAGTTAATTTCAAGCTTTAACTATCAACTTATTTTTTTTAATAAAATTATATAATTTAAGTACACTTAAAAATAATAATAAAATTATTAATAAATAAATAAATAAAATTTAAAAAATGGACACGTGTCACGTGTTCCGTTCATCTCGTCTCTGACCGCGTTTGCTCCGGCTTCCCATCAATGTCAGTCACTCTCACTCCTACGTCTCACTCTCGCGACACGACTTCTTCATCTCTCTCCCCCTCTCCTTCGAAGCCACCAATCTCTCTCTCACGGTCTCTGAATCCGCAAATGGCGACCATTCTCCCATTCCTTGGTGTTCTCTAGCAATGGCGGTCGAAGAGGACAAGGAAGACTATGGTTTTCACTGCTGGTTCATCTGCCTTGCTCTTTCTTTTGCGTGTTTCTCGTTAATCTTTCCGCCATTTGTTTCTCTACTGCTTCTTTCCCCTTGGACTTGAGCTCCAGGTAGTGAGAGACAACATCGGCGTCGTTCGTTGTAGGTTGGTCCATTTTTGTTTCGGGTTGGTTGGAGTTTGTTTGTAGCTAGGGTTTGAGAGTGAAGTCTGGAGAAAGCTAGGGTTTGATGCTGAAAACTGGGAAGTTTGTGCGTTGATGTTGCTTTGTGAGTTTGATGTTCGGTAAGTGTGATTTTTTTTTTTTCTTCTTGATTGTTGATTATGTGTAATTATTTTTGTTAGCATTCGTTGTGATTTATTTGAAGAAAATGAGGTTTTTCTCTCCATCTTCTTTCAATCAAAGCACAACCCTTGATTTTGCAGCATGGTAGAAGACTACTTACATGATCCATATTCAAAATTTTAATTTTTATCCTCCTTGGTGAATTGTAACCTAAAATTTTGATGGTTGATTGTACAGAGATGGCAGATTGTTCTGGTACCCAAAGCAGGGTGATTTGTTCAAGCAATGCAACTGATATAGATGCGAGGGTTCATCTGGAGATTAAATTAGATAAAAATGTGCGAAGCCTGCCAATTTTATCTAGTGATCATGGTGGTTTTGGAAGTAATTCTTTAAATCCAGAGAAAATGGATGAATTTGCTGAAGTAGACTCGAAGACCTGCTATACAGACATCGAGATCACTAAAGCTGCCGAAAAGCTGTTTCTGAATGAAGAGATTCCCATTGCTGCATCTTGTGATGTTGAAGCTAATATTCTTGAGAAAAATAGTAACATGGAATCCAGTGAAGCTGTAACCTCTGTTGGTGTTGTAGCAGGGGAAAGACAAGGGTATTATCTTAATGATGATTTCACCAGGAAATTTGATTGTGGTCCTGTTGATTTTTCTTCAGCCATTCAAATTGGGGACAATGTTCCACTCTATAAAGAAATGGAATACAGCACAGCGATCCATGAAGATGTTGTCAAGGATGGGGATAATAGTGCGGAAAGTTCTCCATCTCCATGTCTCAATGCTTTTACATTTGAATTAGATGTACAGGAATCCCATCCACATGCTGCCACCAGAGGACCATTAGAAGCACTAGAAATTGTATCGTGCACATTTGGGACAGATCTTGCTAAACCTCAGTGCCCTTTCAATGCGCCGGCAATCGGCCATGCCATATCACCTGTGTTCATGTCAGAAAATGATCTGTTGCTTCCTGAGGTTAGTGCTGTTCCAGCAACTGAAGTTACAGAAGCTATTGACCAAACCAAGTTAATCGTAAATAGCAAAGTGGATAATGGAGAAACTGAGGTTGATCTTGCCAATGTAGTTGAGTGTGAGGAGGACTATGCCTGGTCATGTAGCAGTGTTACTACGGAACCAACTAATTTTTTTCTGGAATTGAAGTCCCCAAGTGATGATGATATCAGGATTAAGAAGTCACAAGAACTTGGGATTTCAATCAACTCTAGCATTTTAGGCTTTGGACTTTTGGATATAGATTCTGGAGATTTAGGGACTGCATTTGATCTCTGTCCTCATCAAATGAATAAGCAAAACCTTAATGAATGCATAGTTGGTAATGGCAGTGAACATCCTCGTGCAGAAGCAGACCTTCCTTTTGAGGATGGTGAGAAAGAAAATAATTTCATCAAGGAGCCCCTTGAAGAATTGGATCATCAATGTTTTCAGATTAAGAATGTTGGTGGATCTCCTTCGGATGAATTTGATCAGCAGGAAGTCCTTGAGGATCGATCAAAAGAACTCACTGTTAGTCATGTCAGCGAAGGTCTTCCAGAAACAAAGGCCCAAATCAGCCACTTTATCACAGAAGATAAGCATGTTGATTTATCTTGTGAAGAAATAAAATTGAATGACCTAGATGAAGGTGTCTCATATCATCAGACTGCAGAAGAATTCTTCCTTGGACAGGATACGCCTGTATTAGAGGGCACATCAGCTTGCGCTCCGAGATATGCCACCCTTAAAGATTCTAAAACAAGTAATTTCTCCATAAACATTGCTTCTGTGCCATTTTTCACTCCTTACAAGATTAAGGCGACTAAATAGTTTTGAATCAAGAGCCTAATATTTGTTTTGTGTTAACAGATTGTTCTGTGGACTCTACTAACCAAGAAGATAGCATTGAAGGGGACAGGGGCTCCATCTCCGGTCAGATTTCTTTAACCTTCTTGTTTGCTATCTTCTTTTTGTCGTTGTTGTCGCATTTGTAATGAGAATCTCTAATATGCATAATGAATCATGGAGTAGTACTACAGTTTGGTCTTGATTGCATTGCTATTTCAATGGGTGTACATATATATTTTGCCGGTTTTGAGCTTTATAGGCTTCTGGCTATTTCATGTGGCAAAGCTCTGGTTATGGAGGTTTGAATGTGGAACTAAGATTTGATTTGAAGACCTACGGATATAGGGTTTTGGACATCTTTGATGATGATGATGATGGCTTGAATAAGGCCTAATGATGGTGGAGGATATCATCCTCTTCTCCATCATCTTTAAGGAGAAAATACTATGCTAGGTCGCAACAAAGAACCTTCATCTTTACCTATTGTTGCATACTTCTTCTTAGCCCAACCTCTTGCACTTGTAAAGCAACTTAACAAAATCAACTGACCCAGTAAACTATTGATGAAAGATTCCAATCAGTTGTGATCTTTCATAAGCTTGAAAGCTTATCTACTTCATGTAACATAATCTAATTGCTCGTGTCTTATAATTGTTAAGGTGGAGTTTTGGTTGTTATATTGCATATCTTCAAGGAATTAAATTGAATATCATGAACTCAATCGATAAATGCTTTAATTAGAACTAGAGCTGCTATGTAGAATTCCAACTTCAGCAATTGAATCTCTTTTCTGGCCACTTTGGTCGATTTGGATTGTTAATGAAATATTAGTGTTCCTTATATCAGCCAATCACTGTACAACATATCTCGATAATCCTCAACTTTTCATTGTTTCTGACTGGTATAAGGAACATAATAATACTTTCAGCAAGCAATCAGTTTCTAGTGTAAAGGGGCAACTCCTCATTGATATTTTACTTCATAATTTTTTAATTGGTACTCTTTCTTAAACCAACTGAGAAAAGTCACTCAACATTCTGACAGCTTGACTTATCTAAGCTTATTGAGAAAATATTTTCCTTGGTGTCACAGAAAGAACAGTTCCTTCAGCAAAACACATTACTGATGAACTTCCTGCCCCTGAGACTGAGACTCTTGTTGTGATGAATAACCTACATCCCTCTTCCATTGAAAAGAAAGGTGCCGAAGCAGAAACCGATTGCATGGATATCTTCGAGGCCCCATCATTTGTAACCCTTGTTGAACCTGGCATGCAGCGAGCCCAACCAATGCAGAAGAAACAACTCACCAGATCTTCACCTTCGGTCCCACAAATTATTAATGAATCTCCAGAAAGAAAAAGTGAAGAAATCATTGCAAAGGTAGTAGGCTGGAGTCCCCAAAGGCCACCGGTTCCACTGAAAACTTTGCTTGATGAAGCTAACCGTGATAGCAGACGCAGAATGCTCCTTGCAAGGGATCGTAGCTTGTCCTCAACAGGCACCATGCCTCAGATCTCACGCCGCACATCAGCCGAGCCGACATCCACATTGGCCACCAAATACTACAAAGAGTATTTTGTTGGAGTAGATGAGAAAGTATGGAATTCTCCAGCAAGGTTTCCAATGGTGAGGAAGAGAAGATCGAAAGGGAGATTCTTACCCTGGAGGCCATTTATATGCTGTCCATCTCCTAAAGAGTCTATCTACCATTAAGTATCGTCTTTTAACTGTCTGGTTATGTTATCAAATCACTGTAAGAACAAAATGCAGCAGCATTGCAGGTTAATGTAACATCATCCTCATTGTCCCTTTACCAGTGTGTTATTGTTCTAATGCCTGTTTAATCATGTTAGCAGTGCAATCTCAATTGAACAAGAAAAACTCATTGCAGGAATCATTGACATGAATGAAGCATATAATTACTGCAATAGAATCTGATCACAGGAAAGAAGTGCATGAGATCAATGGTAGTAACAGTCATCCTGCCAAGTCTGTATAAATCCAAAAAGCTCAGATAAATCAAAGTCAAAGTTATTATTAACCTTCTTGTTTCAATTCATACTCCAAAGATAATGGCAACAATACAGTATCAGAAGAGTCAACCAATTGTGACAATCAAAAGAAAGATAATAAAGAAAAAATCAATACCTCTACCAAGAACCAATAACATTTAGAATTTGATACTTCACAAATTATGAACCAAAGGCTTCGCGCTGCCGCTGCGTTAGATAAAAGCCTTCACTTTCATGTAGGTAGCTCCTAAGGTCCCCTGCTAAGAGGTGGGGTTCGTCCGGGGACAATCCTGCGTTCGAATCCCCCTCCATGCGGGGTGAGAGCACAACGCGCGTGAGCCTGCGGGTGTTCCATGTAGCACGTGAGCCTTCGGGTGTTCTGTGCAATTGTGCATGTCTTTGAAATCCCTCGTGAGGGCACTTGTTCCCTATTTTCACAAAAAAAAAAAAAAAAAACTATGAACCAGCAGCAAAATGTTGCAAAACAACTTCATTGGTGCAATTATAAAAGAAAAAAATTTGTAAAACAGTGAATCAACATATGCCACATAACTGTTTGTCAAACATATAAGCTTCACTCACATGTATGAGCTTTGCCTGCTGCTGAGGAGCAGCATCAAGCAACCTCTGATTTACTTCAGTCTTATGGAACTCCATGTAACAAACCCTGTAAAATCAACATTCCAGAAAAACTTCAATATATAAACACACTACAGTTATCATAAATGTCCCATACCATCATGAAAATAAGTACATGTTTGACATGATGCCCCCTTTTCAAGGCCCATATATGAAATCAGGCCATGTAAGGCCCTCATCTGTATCACTTCTGTACCACTCTCCACTATCCGACTTATATTTATCTCTTTTTTTTAATAAAACATAATTTATTCATTTTTATCAAAAAAATAAAAATAAATAAACCACATTCATTCATGAATTAAAAGATAGTACAATAAGTTCGACTACATAACTGGCCGGTAGAATCAACTTTGTATCATTAGCGACACAGTTGGAGAAGTCTGGGAACCCTATAGATTTTCAGAGGTGCCTCCCTGATAAAAGCTAAGTTCCACTTCACAAGGGATTCTGCTTCTGCTAAATTTGGCTGAACTGGCACCCACTTTTCATTGAACCAATAAAAAAGAAGGAAATTAATATCAAAAATCAGTTTTGTATAGACATGATGTTTATTATCAAAATATTTACTTCCTTGTGGACATGGTGCCCTCTAGAACTATAAAGCTGTTAATTTGAGAAAATGAGACAATGCTCATGAAATTTGACGAACCCAAGAGCACCAAAAAATTGTAGGAAGACAAATCAATTACCATCTGTAATCTCAACAATTAATTTTTCATAAAATTAGAATAATCTCCTTACTAAATTCTCAGAAATAGAACTAATAAACATTTTATTTAATTAGTAGGAGATATAAAAAAAGGAGAAGAGCACTTCAATTCAGAAAATTATTATTATGGAGAATAAAAAATTTATAGAATTAATATTCTTTGTTATTCCAATAAAAAAATAGAATTAATATTCTTTCTTATTCCAATAAAAAAATTGGTTACATAGCCAGAATAGACCTTATTCTAATTCTTATTCTAAGTTTATTCCATAAAAAAAATTCTTTTAAGGGAACACAACAACTCTATCTTTTTTTTTTTTGGATATATTTTATTCCACTCAAACTCTAAATTAAAAAAAATAGGAAAAATTTCAAAAAACTACCCTGTGGTTTGTCACTTTCTCAATTCGGTCCTTGTGGTTCAAAATTGAACCACAAAGACCACAATAGTTTCTTAATTACTTAAGTACTGTATATGCTTGTGCATTCGGTGGCGTCCGTTTGGCCTGGAGCATGTTTGAAGGATTTCCAACTATATGGATGGGAAGATCATCGAAAAATAAGCTATCCTGTCAATTTTCATACAATTTAGGAACTTGTAGGGTCTTCATCTTAACGGTTCTTATTTTATAGGAATCTGAATGGTCCAGAATTTCAACCATTAAGTGGGAGAACCAAACGGTTACCAAATTGTATGAAAATTGACAGGCTAGCTTATTTTTCGATGATCTTCCCATCCATACGGTTGGAAATCCTTCAAACATGCCTGTGGGCCAAGCGGACGTGACCGTGAATGACAAAGTGTTGTGGTACTAAAGTGATTAATCTAAAACTATTGTGGTCTTATCTTTGTGGTTCAATTTTGAACCACAAGGACCAAATTGAGAAAGTGGCAAACCACAAGGTAGTTTTTTGAAATTTTCCCAAAAAAATATATATGAAATCATTCTAAGCATGAAGAAATTTTTCTTTGGCATGTTGCGAGCATTAGAGTGTAGTCAAGTACTAAAACTGAATATAAGTTTATTGCCAATGCCACTACTGAAATCATGTTGATTCAATCATTGTTTGGAGAACTTGGCATTTTTCAGACCAGACCTCCTTGTCTATCGTGTGATAATTTAGGTGCTACTTATATGACTGCAAATCCAGTGTTTCATGCTCGCACAAAGCATATTGAAGTTGATTTTCACTTTGTTCGTGAAAGAGTGGCTCGTAAAGCATTGGACATCTTGTTTATTTCTTCCCACGATCAAGTTACTGATGTCTTTACCAAGCCATTGCCCACGCAGTCGTTTAATTCTTTTTAGCACAATCTCAACCTTGTATCACTTGGTTGTCATTGAAGGGGGTTGTTAGCAATTATCAGATTGACTTAGTCTTTAGGCTATTCTTCATTAGTAGTGGCACTTATTTAGGAGTTGGTTTCTGGCACTTGTGTCATGTATTCCCACGTTCATTGTAACTGAACATAGTTATAGAATTAGTAGTATAAATAAAGCATTACACCCTCAAGGTGATTATAGCAGCAAATATATTGTTTTCTTCACGAGGTGAGTGTCTTCATGCTGATAGGAGTGATCAAAGCGCTGATAACACCAGAAAGCATCATGCCCAATCTTGCCACAGATTTGACACACAGGTCTGGTATTGAAACGAGGAAAGTTTGAGTTACCTCCTAATGAGAAAGCTCCCCTATTAGGAGCTGATCTACCCCGACCACGTCCTCGGCCTCGTGAGCCAGAGCCTCCTCGATTGTTGTTGCGTGTGGCAACATTGGCAGCTGATCCTGTAACAGGAATCTAAAAACAAGTATTGTGATGTTCCATACGTAGTTCATAGCTCAGGAGATGAGCATATAAGTCATTGAGAGAAATAGAATTTGTTCTAGTAGTAACAGATGTAACAAGAGGATTATAATCAGAACCAAGGCTAGCAAGCATGTAAAAAATGATTTCTTCCTCTTGTAAAGGTTGACAAATAGCAGATAATGTATATGTAAGATTCTTCACTCGATGAAAATAATTAGTAGCAGAAAGATCTTTCTTCTATAGAGTAGATAATTGAAGTCTAATGCGCATGATCCTGGCTTTGGAACGGGGAGAACATATGCTCCAGAGTTTACCAGACTTCGAACGAGGTGGAGAGAAAAAAAACATGAGTCAGAACCTCCTCAGAGTGTGAAGACAGAAGAGCACTAAGAACCAGCTGATCCTGCTGAAACCAAGTGTGATATGCTGGGTTGGGTACTTGAGTTGCTCCTATGGACGTGGCTTCAATAATTGTCTTGGAAGGATAGACAATTGTCCCATCTACGTACCCGAGAAGCTGTTGGCTCTGAAGATAAGGCATGAATTGAGCTTTCCATAGAAGATAGTTGTCACGATTAAGCCTTACATTGATAAGATGATTGAATGATGGAGTGGGGAGTAATCCAGTAGAAGAAGATAAGGAAGCAATGTTGGTAGAGGTAGAGTTAGAAGTGGAAGAGGACATTATTGAGGATGTTTCTCTTTTTAGTAGGAGGCTTTGATACCATGTGAAGAAAACAATATATTTGCTGCTATAGTCACCTTGAGGGTGTAATGCTTTTTTTATACTACTAATTCTGTAACTATGAACCATAGTTCAGTTACAATGAAAGTGGGAATACATGACACAAGTGGAACCAGAAACTAACTCCTAAATAAGTGTCACTACTAATTAAGAATAGCTTGAAGACTAAGTCAATTTGATAACTGCTAACAAAACTTAACTAATCAAGAAGAGTATACTTGGGTAATAATAAATTCTTTTCTTAAAAAAGGTAAAAAAAAAAAATCACCTATAAAATTCTATAGAGAGTGATTTGCTCTTCTCATAATAGTTCAATAATCCCACATCATCTAAATAAACTGATACGGGTAAAATCTCCAACCCACATGTGGCATCATCTCGGGCGTCAGAACAAATCAAGGATGATCACGAGACCGCAAAGCCCTTGCGCGCATGTCGCGGTGACTGTCGAGGCTACCGCTCAATGTTAGCGACGAGTATCGTGATAACGATCAAAGTCATTGTCCACTATCATGCAATAATAGCCGTAATCAGCACCAACCTCCCCTGGGGAGCTATAGAAAGAATGAAGAAGCACTACACCAAAGGGACCGATCCCCTCTGCTTGGTACGATTCACCAAACTCTTACTTTCTTCTTCCTCATACTCTTTTCCTCACTGACTTGAGTGCGTGTCAGAGCTATCCTTGGGCACGAGACCCGCCATGCTATCTCTTGCAGGTTCAGTCCTTGACGAGGAGGGACCTAGAACAACATATCCTAAATAGAAGACAATCACCTGCGAGAAAGCCGCTTGCAGCTAAAGAAGATCTTTTCCCATTTAACAGTTCAATGGAAGATCGTCTCATCACATCCGTTGATTGTGATCAATCCAGATCTCCAAAGAGGACCGATCACCAAATCTTGAAGTGGATATATATATCAAATTAAAGTTATTTAATATAATATTAAAATCATTACATATGGCTTAAATTCAAAACTAGGAGGAGTCCATGAAATGTCAACCATATATAGTAAACAAATTTTCACTTGATTGAATATCTTCTATCTTTTTTTATAGTTTAATATGGATTATACCATATATTCATTTTGGTTTAAAAATTTAAAGAAAATAAACCATTCCTAAAACCCTTTTAAGTGTTAGTTTTAAAAAAAAAGGCCACTATTCAAAAGGCCACTATTTACATCTATAATTATATAACACATAAGATTTTTAGATTAGATATATATCTATATATATATATATATATATATATATATATATATATATATATATATATATATATATATACATGGCTATTGGATGCATGGTTAATCTCCACTTGGATGTATATCCTTAGCAAGCCTATACCCTATATGCTCTACACCTAGTGGACTTCTCATCTTCACTATTCCTTGTCTCTTGCTTATAAGTGCATCCTTACCTTCTCTCTCTCTCTCTCTCTCTCTCTCTCTCTCTCTCTCGAGACTACCTTTTGTCTTTTAGGCACACACACACCCTAAAAATCAACCCACTCTTCTTCTTCATCTTCAACCTTGCTTCCATTGAGTACTTCCTCAAGTCTATGATAGTCTCTAGTTCTTAGGAAAAAGATAGAGCTTGTTCAAGATCATTGGTTTCCTTGTTTTCTCTTCATAGAATGGAGAAGGTGAAGGAGAAGAGAGACAACATCTTCTCAAGGTTCTTCAAGATCAAGTCATTGCCAAACTCTTCTTCCAAGAAGCACAAGAAGGTGGCACCGGAGGGATGCCTTTCGGTATATGTCGGTGCCGGAGAAGAAAGGTTCTTTGTACGCACTGAGTGTGTGAACCACCCTCTCTTTAAGGCTCTCCTCGACGACGCAGAGACGGAGTTCGGTTACTCTTCCGAGGGCCCATTGAAGCTCCCTTGTGATGTTGAGCTTTTCCGGGAGGTCCTTAGGGAGGTGGAGGAGGAGGTGGTGGCTTCTTCTTTGAGTTGCACCTTCTCTAGGTCTTATTTAGGGTATCATGAGTTCCTTAGCCCTTCAAAGAAGAAGGGCTTATGATATGGATGAAGTTAGAAGATTTAGGGTCTTCATGTCTCTATGTCTATCAGTGTTTGTTGGAAGGGGGAAGGGTTGTTTTAGGAATTAGGGTTTTTTTTTAATGTTTGGTATTAGTGTATCAAGCTTGGTTTAGTATATATAACAGTGTATTGACATTGGAGGTTAGTGTTGTTGAAGAGTTAATTAAAACATGAATTTTTATTTAGAAAGAAAAAGAATAGATATGTAGTCGGTGGCATAAGAGAAAGTGCTAGATGGCAAATGAGAAAGAAGACAAATCATGTTTTCAATCTTTGAGTTATCTTTATCCTCATCTATTTTGTAGAAACTTGTTTTTTTTTTTTTTGGTAAAATTGATTTTTTTAAGAAATTTTAGAATGAATTATGTGGAAATATAAGATTTTTGCTAATATAGCTAAAATGTAGGTGTATTTTAATTTAAGACAAATTAATATGGTATAGAGATAGTAAATATAATAAAAAAATTTAATAGGTTATAACTTTATTGATTTAGAAAATATTTGAAATTCTATATATGTTTTATAAGGATTGTAATATTTTCTTCTTTTGTTTTTTTTCCCATGGTGTATGTTATTCGCATATGATATTGTCTCAGTTGATGAGACTAGAGATGGAATTAATCAGAAGTTAGAATTGTGGAGGAACACCCTTGAGAGTAGAGGTTTTAGGCTCAGTAGAAGTAAAACTGAATATATGCATTATAATTTTAGTCAAAGTAGGAGGGACGGAGGGGAAGTGACACTAGGTGGAATGGTAGTGTCTAAGTGTAACCATTTTAAGTATCTAGGTTCTATTTTCCAAGAGGATGGGATAATCGATGAAGATGTATCCCATAGAATTTCAGAACAGGATGGCTTAAATGGAGAAGTGCTACGGGTGTCTTATGTGATAAGAAGATGCCTAACAAAGTGAAGGTAAAGTTTTATAGAACGGCAATTAGACCAGTCATGTTATACGCGAGCGAGTGTCGGGCAACTAAAGTTCAACATATCCAGAAGATGAATGTGGTAGAAATGAGGATATTAAGATGGATGTGTACGCCATACAAGATTTGATAAGATTAGAAATGAACACATCCGACAAAAGGTGCATGTTGCACCAATTGAAGATAAAATAAGAGAAGGCCGTTTAAGACGGTTTAGACACATGTGTCGTAGACCCCTAGGTGCCCCGGTTCGAAAATGTGATAGTTTGGTAATAGAAGGTAAAAAGAGGGGTAGAGGTAGATTGAGGATTACATGGAGAGAGGTAGTGTCTAAGGACCTACGTTTATTAGATGTTGATCTAGATCTTGTCTTTGACAGAGCTACATGTTGACAGAGAATTCATATAGCCGACCCCATCTAGTATGGGATTAAGGCTTAGTTGTAATTGTTGTTGTTGTTATTTGTTTTTTTCCTTTTTCTTTTTTCTTTTCTTCCTTTGTGCTTCTATTTATGACTCTATTATTAGAAGTACCAATAGCTATAATAACCTTATTAACAAGGTATCATTCTTAACATGTATTAGAGCCTTTTGGATAACATTAATTTTTTTACTTCTCAACTATCTTAATTTATTTTAACAATCTTTTCTACTATGATACTGGGTGAAATCACCAACCTATAGGTGGCAAGATTTGGGATGTTCAAACAGATCCTAGGCGATCAGAAGATCACAAATCCCCAGTATATATGTCACAGTGACGGCTGAAGTTACCTCCTAGTGTCAACGGAGAGCATCACAGTAATAGCCGAGGTCACCACCCACCATCTTACGGTAATGGTTGCAATCAGCGCCAATGCTCCCTTAAACTATAGAAGGAACGAAGAAGCCACTGCACTAGGGACCAAACTCATTTTGTATGGTATACTCCACTCTAAAACTCTTCTTTGTTTTCTTCTCCATTAGACTACTACCCTCACTGACTTGAGTGTTAGAGCTACTCGGGGGCACAAGCGCAAATTGTTTTAAAAAATTGTTTATGGAGCTTTATTTTTATTTTATTTAAGTAAATGTTATTACATGGTTATTAAAATTTTGGTTCATCTTTAATTAACTATAAATTTTGTGAGAGTGATAGAATTGGCATTTCAATTATGTTTGTTGTGTATTTAAAAATAGTATGGTATTATATAGTATTATTATTAGACAATATCTATTTTTAAAAAGAGTCAACTTTATATAATCATGGAAAGTCAACTTTAAATGAATGTCTTATTGTAATGGTTTGACTTATTCTGATTATTTTTTATGTTTTTACTCTTTTTTATATTCTTTCACACATGATTCATTTCTATGAAATATTATATTCTTTAACATATCTTAAAATTAGGAGAATTTATCTAAAAGTAATATTATTTATATATGACAAACTAATTAAACAGATAGACTACTACAAAAATAACCCTAACTATTTTTATTTATTTATCATGGATAATCAATATCACCATCTTAAAATAATTTCCATAACCATCAATCATTCTATTTTATTACTCTATTTGGTAAATCTCTTTTATACAAATACAATTACTCATCTTGTCAACCATATATCTTAAAGTATTTCATTAGGTTAATGTTTTTCAAACCAATTTAATTCTCATCACATTAGATATATAAAATCTTATTACAATCAAATAATATTTAAACAAAGTAATTGTAACATTTGCATGTGATATTTCAATAGTGAAACCACTGAAAACTCAATTGATCATGTACAATAAACATGATTCAAATCCATGATATATAGTAATCCATATATATAGATATAGGTTAAACTTAAAGAATACAAGTTCTCATTCCATGTAGCTCAACAACATAGACATGCTTCTTCTTCTCCTCCATGAACTTAGTTCAAGAATGAAGCGAAAAAGGCGACGGCGGAGGCTCCGACGATGGTAGCGACGGCGGGGGTGAGAGTGAAGGAGGCGCTGGATGGGCCGGGTGCGGGAGCCTCAGCAGCAAGGACGGCGGTGGCCGAGGCGGCGGCGAGGAGGAATGAGCATGCAACTCTTTTCATCTCCATTGTTAGGGTTTGTAGGATAAGAATGTGAGAAGAGAGGAGATGAGAAAGAGATAGAGAGTTGAAGAGCTTCAAAGGGAGAATGAGAGAATGAAGGAACAAGGGAATGAAGGTGTTGTATATATAGGAAAGAGGAGTGTTTATTTCTTGAAGGAATGGTCTCTTGTGGTTTCTAATTTTACGTGGAATTGGTGGATGGGAGTGTACGTGCATGGAAAAGGAATTATGACTTGGTCTTCGCATGTAGGGCTGTAAATTGGGCCGAGCTTGATCGGGTTGGGTGGGCCCAATTTGAGCTTGGCTCGAAATTGTTTAGTTCGAGTTCGAACTCGGCTCGAATTCGAAAAATAGTTTAAATAAGTTTGCTCGAGCTCGGCTCGATTTAGCTTGAAATTAAAAATTTATTTATATATTAATATTAATATATTATATATTGATATGAGTAAATCCGGATAAACACGTGGCCTCATCTGGGATATACACATGATCAAATCCCAAGCGCCCATCTAGCCGACACAAGTTCCCAACTTGGACACCCCCTTGAGCAAAAGGGTGGTTGTTAAAATCAAGGCATGAGAAAAGGTGGCAGGGAGATAAAGTGCAGAGGATAAGGTGTCAGGAGATAAATACGGCAAGCAAAGTCTCTGACATAGAGAGGACATGTGCTGACCTCAACAAAGAGAGATAAGAGGAAGGAGAGCTGGGAGAACAAGGTAAGCAACTTTTGGACTAAAACTCCTCCACCCCTGCAAGTTCTCTTTAGCTGACTTTGTCGGAGCTACACTAGGGCACCAAGCCCACCCCGATCAGTCCTTTTCCTTGTGCAAGCTTCCTGACAAACCAAGAGAACTTGCTACTGCCTTCTCTGGTGACTGCTGACGTCCCTCACAATTAAACAAATTTCAACCGTTGATCAGGGGCTAGATTCAATTTTAAGGAATCAGTTTTTGCATTAACATATATTAATATATTAAAATTAAATTTTGAGCTTTCAAGCTGAGCTTGATTATGCTCGACCTAAGCTCGAAAGCTCGAAATTCTAAGAGAAACTCGAGCTTTTATCGAGCCGATCTCGAGTTGTTCATGAACAACTTGATCATTTGACAACCCTATTTGCATGCCATGTATTGGAGTTATTTATATTTATGATGTTTTTTTTTTGAAAAAAAAGGAAAAGCAAGAGTTTTTTGAAAAGAGAATTGTGTGAAAGTTGAATTTGGAGGTTTTATTTTAATTTATTGTGAATTAATATCTTAAAAGTCTTATGTAAGTTTTTTGAAAATTTTAATTACAAACTATATCTCAAAATACAGAAAATTTTAATTACAAACTATATCTCAAAATACAAAATCAGGTTGAGATTTAAGATACACTGAACACTAACTTGAGTTATAATCTTAAGTTTAACAAGAAATATAATGTATTTATATATACTTTATCTTTATCCCTAACTAAAGAATGAAAAGGCTATAATTTAATCAAGTATAGGAAAACTCCACACGTGCACTGTGCACACAGATGGTATCAAGTTGAAACTTGAAATACAATAAACCCTAGCTTGGCCTATAACTCTTAAACTTTAATTGGAAATACAATGCATCCATAATAATTGAATGAAAACACTATAATTTAATGTGTTATGGGGAAATAATTGAAGACACATAGTATGATCATAAGTGCTGATATAAAAGCCCAATTGTTACCAACGGATTACTCAGGATTGAGTTGTCACGTCCTTGACTTCCCTAGTGAGGGCGTTTGTCATCTTTGTTAAAAAAAAAAAGTGATTGTTAAAATAACTGTCTGGTCATCCAACGGTGGATGATAGATTCCATAAGATGTTAAAAACTGACAAATAAGGGTCTCAATAATATAAAAAGAGGTACTCGGCTCACAAAAAAAAAAAAAAAAAAAACCAATCAATAAATCAATTGGCATCTTTATGAGTCCTCTCTCTCCACTCTCTCTCTCTCCCCCTCTCCACCATTTGAAGTCGTTGATTTTGGAAGGAGACGTTTATCTTGCGGATTTGAAGGGAGAAAGAAGAAGAATCGCTGATCATCAACCGATCTCTCCACGAAATCTCTTGAAGGATTCAATCTTCATCAACCACTCTTTCTCGTTGATCAAGATCTGCTCTAATCCCCAGAAATATCGGATGCAAGCATCAACATAATCAATTTTTTTTTCTTAAAAAACCACACTAACTTTTCTCTAGTCATAATAAAACAAATGGGCAATGGGACATAAAATCAAGTTGAAATAGAACAAACCCTAACTTGGGCTTCACTCTTAAACTTATAATTGGAGAAACAATATATCCATACTTATCTCTGACTTCAACAAAAGAGTGAAAACACTATAATTTAATCTTTTTTTTTTCCTTATAAAAGTGTATACTAACTTTCCTCTAGTCCACAAACACATGGACATGGGGCATATAAAATCTAGTTGAAAAACAGTAAACCCTAACTTGAGCTATACTCTTAAAACTTTTTTTTTTTCTAAAGTCTTGCACACACATGACGGGCATGGGGAATATAAAATCAAGTTGAAATACAGTAAACCCTAACTTGAGCTATGATCTTAAACCTTAGCAAGAACTGAAAGCATCCATAATCTCTACAACAAAAGAATGAAAAACACATGGAAACAAGAACCCTTTTTGATTTCCTTCAAAGTGCACACACATGGACATGGGCCATAGAATAGCACACACTAGTGGGACTTTTACTTTATAATTTCTATTCCCACCAACTAAAAAGTTCCATTATATTATCAGCACTATTATTTAGAGGAAGAGTGGGTGTGTGAATTCAGTGTCCTTTATGGGGAACTGGGGAGCCCCTAGTGACATGATCTGGCAATAACTTTTGAAAACACTTGGTTAGAGTTTCACTTTCTCAGCACAAACAACATCAGCATTCAACTTTAATCATGATTAATAAAGAATGACAAAGTTTCAATAAAGAGCAGTGCTAGAGAAACCAAAAAGACGAACAGGTGTCATGAATCAATCGTAACCGTTCAACCTTCCTCAGGATCATCAACACACCCATCCCGAGAAAGACTGAACGGTCACAATTGATTCGTTCATGAAGACTTTTCGGAATATATATCATTTCTCTTCAATAAAGGGAATAGCAATATAGTATAAAACTCAGCAGTTTCAATAACAACAAACTCAAGAGATGTAGAGCTACAAAGAAACAGAAACATGTATAGGAAGGAAAAACAAAGACTAAGAGAGAAATATATGGCTAGCTCCTCCTAATTACTAATGAAATTTAATCACAATCATTAGAATAAATATTCCTCCAAGTAGTTACTCAGGAAAGCTAGACATGAAGAGGTTGTTGCACACCTTGGCGCCCACCGGAGCCATCGTAGAGTTTAGATGATTTAACGGATTTTCTCCGAAGTACAATGATCCAGGTAATGATTTCCAGGAGAACGGCAATGGCACCGAGGACAGAGATGACGATGATATAAGCATTCTTCCACCATTGGTGAGGATTGAGAATATGGAAGCCTTTGAAGATATTGATGATGCCTAATACAATGACACTGTAACCCACTGAGTGATGGTAAATGTTCCAGTAGAATCTGTACTTGTGATCCTTGTTTGGCCTAAGAAATAAAGCGAAAATCTACAGAGCAGAACATTTAATGTATTAGAAACTACAAGATATTAACTCTGGAACATGAGAATTTACTGCTTAGATCAAGAATGAATAGGGTCTAAATTACTAGATGTACAACTTCATTCATGATGATGAAACTTATTTAAAGAGGCATATGAGCAATGGCATTTTGAATACCTGCAGATTGGATGCATCAAGAGAAAAATAATGAGCTGGTTTAGCAAATATTTTCCAAAGGATGGACACGATTATTGATAATTGAATCATTTCATAAAGCTAGAAGATCTATGACCATTCAAGTGAATCATTAGCAGGAGAATTAATAACTTGTAAGAATAAAAACATGATGATGCAATGATTGAGCATGAGAGGTTGGCATTGTACCTGCAAGGTGGCAAGGGAGAAGATTGCGATTCCAATGCTGCGGTGGATGCTGTATGTGACTCCTTTGGATTTGTTTCCAAGATTGAGACCCGTTGCCCAACCAGCAACTCCAATGATGTAACCACTCAACTGAAATCCTACATGAAGGTAAAACCAAGCAGGGTCTGCTGCACCAAATGGCTTCAGGTACCTTGCCATGATAACTCCAATTGGAAGCAAAATCCCCCAGCTAATAGCATTCAATACTCCATGGATCTATATGGAGAAATGAACTTGATAATGATTAGTAAAAATCAGAAGAAGACGAAAGGGAAAGAGAATGATTTTTATTGTCATTTATTTGTCATATTATTTATCAGAACACAACCAGACACAAGAAAATAATTGTTACTCTCCTTTTCATTATATTCTACCAAATAAGTGATTAAAAGCTTTCAGAAGCAAACAAGAGTAATTTTTAATATTTAGTACCATTCCACCTCTATCATTGGCCTGGTGAATTTTAAGAATAAACAAATTGATCTTTCTCCTCAAAGAGATTCATTAGTCATGTAGTCGTATAACAACTAATTTGGCCAATATTCTAAAAGAAAAATTTATTGTGCCCCCTGACTATGATAATGGTGCGTGTGGGAAAAGATGAAAAGCATGATTTTCAATGCTGCATACTTTGAGGACCACAAGGGACAAGGGTCAGTGTCCTTGATGTTGAAAATTGATTCATATAAAAACCTTTGTCAAAAAACAACTACTTTTGCTTGCAATGGATAGAGATACTTGCCAAAATCAAAGTTAAAGCTAGTAAAGCATAATTTAAATAAAAAAAACTCCTTAGGGCCTACTAGTCAGAAACTTGCATCTTGGTATTATATAAACTACAAGTCTATACATTAACAAATTCACAAACTCCATTTTCAAATTTAATTTCTTTCAATTATCAAAATTAACCTCTATAAACAAAGTGAAAGGTGAATGAAAAGTCCATCCATTAAACACAAATTAAAATCACACATAAAAGCTCTCTCTCATTTTTGCTACACATTAACAACTCCATTAAAAGAAAAAAATTTCAAAGACTAAAACTTAGGTTTTAAAAACATAGGGATCAATAGTTTATTATAGATATCATATTATCAAGCATTAGTTCTTTAGAAGAACATAACATAGAGCTCACAATTCACAAATAGATTCACAGAAATAATTTTAAACTTGAACTATGAGAAAGTGAAAAGAACTATTACAGTCATACCACATAGTAAATACAAGTCAAAGCAAAATCATGAACAGTATTCATCAGACAGTTCACCAAAACTTCAGATCTAAATGAAATTTATAATTAAATTTGACTAAACAATAATTCAAGTTTGAATCAAGGAATATATATTCAACAGACAATCAAACATTAAAGAAAAAAAAACAGAATTAAAAATCCAATTTATGAAACTAAAACAATATAGAACACACAGTTGGAGACTGACATCTCAAGCTTAATTTCAGAAGATCCTACCTGACAAACAATAATTCTGATATTTATAATCTATCACATCAATCACAAAAGAAATTCTTTAGAATTAACTCATAATTCAGACACTCACTAGAAACCAGTTCAGAGATGGATTTAAGGAAGAATGATAAGCAGAACGTGAAGACTTGATTAGATTACTCACATTCCTCTTCTTCAGGGTGGAATCGGAGCCAGTAGAGGAGCTGATTCCATTGATCAAATTCAAGCTCCCCATGGAGGCGAGGTTCTCCGGCTGGAACGCGTGCTTGTACGGAACGCCATTCGTCACCGAGGCACCCACCTGCCAGACCTGGTTGATGACAGTCATATCCTTCCTGAGCTTCATCTTGGCGAAGATCCTCATCACCCCGCCGGACTCCTCCGCCTCGAGATCCCAAACCTCGAAGTCGATCGGCGAGGGCTTGATCGGAGCGTACCCCGTGACATTAAAGGTCTTCGCAGTCAGGGAGCCATCGGACTGGCGGTAGGCGATGAGGGACTGGGAGCCGGCCATGCGGGTGGACGTCGGGTTGATGGCCCAAGCGATCCAGCCGCCGGAGGCGGCCGGTGGAGCGACGAAAGCAAGCGAGAGGGTGGTATTCGCGCGGTCGAAGGTCCAGTGGATCGACGAAGAGAGGTGGGGCAGCGCGCTGCAAGCCGCGTAGAGCCGGTTCTTGGAGAATGCCACGGAGGAGCAAACCTGCGCTTCAGACACGGCGAAGATGGAGACGAGGACGACGAGGAGCAGCGACGGCGACGCCATTGATGGAGCTCTGAGAGCGTTTGGCGACGAAGGAGGAGAAGGGCGTGGGTTTTATAAAGTAAGGGGTGAAGCTAAGAAAGGAAAGTGACAGCCGAGCGAGCTAATGAAGCGGAGGCTCGAAGGCATCTCCGCCGGAACAGTTTTAGGTACACTGTTCCCACACGTTGTCGAATCAAAAATTGACACGTGGAAGAAGGCATGTGATCGGCACTCGATTAGTGGGAGGTTGAAATGTTGAATCTTCACCGTATATGATGCCCTTGTTCTTATCTCGAGGCAATAATTAATTAATTAATTATAATTAATATGGAGGTTATCTTGTTTTTATTATTTGGAGGTTAATGAAATTAATTATAAATGATAATGATTTGATTAATGATTAATATTAAAATGGTAATTAAGGTGGCACGTAGAGGGTTTGCATGGGAGGAAGAGCGTAATTAAAGTCCGGAGTTAGGGGGAGAGTGTTTCTGGAAGGGGAATCGAGAGGAAAGAGTGGGAATGGAATTGAATAAAGAAAAGAGGTCAGTGATGTGGGGATTGATTGATGTTTACTTCTCCATTGGTTTCATACGTCATTGTGTTGATAGCGTGATGTCACTATTAAAATTATATTTAAATAAAATTTAAAGATTTCTTTTTTTGTTTTTGTGAGATGTTGGAAAAAATAGAAACAATAGTTTTTTAATAGATATAAGATGAATGCTACAGGAATCAGGAATGATCATGTTAGAGTGGATGAGTGGTCATATAAGACTTTGGACAAGATTCGAAATGAACATATCAGTGAAGAAGAAGCCTAGAGGTAGACATAGGTATAGCCGACCCCATTTAGTATGGGATTAAGGTATGGTTGTTTGTTTTTTTTTTTGTGAAAAATTGATGAATCATACTTTATTAATAAAGATCAAGTACGGTACAAAATACAAAAAGATGGAAGAACATAAGTAGAGTCTCTGGAGATCCAAGTGATCCCAAAGCTTTTCTTTATCCTGCTCTCTTCTAGCCGGTCTGCTCGTGCAGCTCCTCGTGCAAGCTTTGTTTCACAATTGACTATATGAGTTCTACCCGTTTTGGCTATTTGGAGTGATATATTGCATCAAACCAAACAAGTATTATTAGAAAATCAATTTTTTGAATAGTTTTCTTAAAACCATGGTCTTTATTATAAAAATAAGTTTCTTTCCCTCCATATTCGTTCTATATAGGAGCTTAGTTGTTGTTGTAATAATTTTTTAATAAAATTTAACTTTATGAGTTATTTTTTTCAAGTGAAACTATCTCTCATTTTCAAGGCCGTAAATGGTAAGATTTTGAAGTGATCATAAATTTTTAATTTTAAAATAAGAAAAAATTTCCAACATATCTCATTACAATCACAAATAATTTACATGAGATTCAAAATCCAACATATCTCATGCAGTGCTGTGTGTTTGCTTCCAAAGTGCAAGGAAGCAAACAATTTCATGTCTTTCAATTGAGTTTATAGCCCTAAAATGAGAACCACTGAAAGACAAGTCCAACAACAAAGACATTTAATCATAATCAGTTCACAATCCAGGAGGAAATTTTTTGTCTGACTGTTGTGTTACTTGTGTGCGTTTTTTTGTGTCGGATTTCTAAACTTTAACAATATCACTTGAGCCTTCGAGGACACGGCGCCCCCTACAGGCGAGGACCATAGCATGGGCTAATAGTGTAAAAGTTTCGGAACCAAGGTTCTGGGACTCTATTTTCATGTATTATGTACCATATGCACTTTTGCTATCTTATAAATAAATATGATTTATCCAACTTTCTGAAGAAGAAAAAAAACAACACAAAATCACTTGAGCTGATTAACAAGGCTAGGCTCACAGTTTCATTTTTACGAGTTTCTCAAGCATCAGGATTATGGTCAGATCTCTCCCTTCCGTAGTTCCATAGTTCACCCAGTTCTTTCCTTATCAAACCAAGAACAATGATCGTCCCTGATTATCGAGAGACAGAGTTAAATTTTCTAACTTGAAGTAATCATTCATGAAATTGGCATATCATAAGTTCCTAACCTAATGTGCATGGGACAAGATAAAGCAAAGCTGGTTGACCATGTCCATCCATCAAAAATAGAACAAAGTATGTGAGGAATAACCCTGTCAAGGAGAGAAACAATATCTTAGAATAGATCAAATTTCAAGAATACAAGAAGGTCAAAGTTTTCGAGATTAAAAGATAAATTTGCACAAAAGTATTTTCTGAGATTTCCTGATCCTTAGAAATTGTAATTTAAGCTGAAATTTCAAGAAAGACAGAAAAGAATGAAATCATGCAGGGCATATTCCATTAGAACATCTTGAGAATTTCAAAAAGATGTAAGATTAGAGGGAATAGAATACTCACCCAATCCATAGCCACTTATCAACCATAGAAAGTAACCATTTAAGAAGTCTTTCTTTTTTAGTACGTCAAATCTGCATTGGAAGGAAGAGAATTAATTGAATGAATTCCCTGTCAAAGCATAATATGTGATGAAGAATCTAACCACCTAATTATATATAAAGTTGGAAATACAGAACAATGAGATAAACCATGTAAATAATATGGTAGTGAAATAAAGAATTAAGAAGTTAAAAAAAAATTTGACTAGTTACAAGTTACAACTGAGTCAAACAAAATTAAGGATGCACAAACGAAGACTATAATTCATTACAGATCTTCTTGTGCTAATAATCCTACATAAGCTTAAGAAAATTTGAAATCATCAGTTTTCATCAAGAAATAGTTTGACTTCTTGTCATACTTGAACTTGTTCATGCTCGTATGACTATTGGTACAAGGAGTCCGGATTCATTTTGACACTAGAACTTTGACATGTGAAAAAGCATCTAGGAGATGCAGCATAGATAACCCTTAAAGGGAACTAAAATTTTCATATATATTTTTTAAAATTTTATATATAAATAATCTGGTGAGTTATAGTTCCCACTTCACAATCAAATGCACTATTAGTTGCAATATAACTTGTATAACTTTATATACATCTATCACTCAGGCAAAATTTACACGCATTAGGTTTAACTTTATAACAGATATGAGACACTAAAATTGCTAAAAGCCAACTAAATGGTAAGATGGTGGAAGTTTTTCTCTAGAATATTCAATCAAGTCGGATGATGTTCTTGAAGTTAGACTGATGTCTGGTGCTATAATACACTTTGAGCACTTGAATTTTGAGAAGAAAAAAACAAAGAAGAAAAGAAATAAGCATTTCAAATCCATTGTCAGCATTACATCTCCATAACTAAAACCTGGCTGACTATGAAAATATAAACCAGTAACTGTCCTTGACTGTTGCACTATAAGAGATGCATATAAAATAGAACTATATCAAAGACTTAAACCATCCTTATGGCACACTAGATGAAGTAAATTATAAACAAACCTGAAACTGAATACAACAAGCAAGCCAGGGAAAAGAATATCCCCGTGGCCAAGGATATTATCACCACCCCAAGGATCACCATAGCGAGGGATCTTGAAAACCATTGGTATAGATTCTCCCCCATTTTTATCACCACGAGCGACCTGTAATCCAAAAATATAAGGATATTCATTTAATTAAATATAATAAATTGGTACATTCGTCAACAATTTAAATTTCTATCCTACTCTATAATTTCATAAATGATACCTAACTAACTATTCTTTTCGGATGTATGGGTGAAGGGCAAGGGTAAAACTAAAAACACATCTTGGTCTAGAGATATATAATTGTTTCCTATTGATGATATTTCTTAAAAACAGGAACTTTTTAAAATGCATATTTACCAATAAATGGATTTTACAAATTCAGTTTTGGTATAATAACAATACAGAATGATCATTGCTAAACAGTTTGTTGGTGTTGAACATGGTTTAAAGGTTTACAAGAGGATCCTCTACAAGACCCAACAATAAGAGATCATAAGTTTGGTAAGTGAGCTAAACATGTCAAGAGTTAATAATATGGTTGGTTCTCTAATTAGGCGATCAAAGAGAATTGCATGAGATCGCATGTAATTCTCCTTGATTTGATTGCCTAATTAGAAAATCAGTCATATTATTAACTCTTGACATGTTTAGCTCCCTTACGGGCCTTACCAAACTTATGGCCTCTTATTGTTGGGCTTTATTGGGTCCTCTTGTAAACCTTTAAAAACTGGAGAGTCTCATTCATACTAAAGTGGAATCAAATACAAAAGTGGAAAGAGATACCTAAATAATGCAACTTGTAAAACAATAGAAAAATGACTTACTGTAATCATAACACTCGTCTTGAATATAAGGGGTGATATGAACACCCAGAATACATCATAGCAAAAAGCACAGGTAAGAAGAAGTGATGCAACCTGAACAAGAGCAAAATGTTAAAAGGGGGAATGACATTTTAGAAAAGAAAAGAACATAGAAGTCAATACAGATTACCTTTATATTGGGTAAGCGGACCATTTGCAGAACTGTCACCATCAAGCAGATACCCTGATAATATTCAAGAATGCTGAAGCTTTCAATGACTAATATAAAAAATTAAACCATGTACCAAGTTTAACCAAATTAATTTGTAGTAAAAAGGGACACCAGTAAAATTACTCAGAAGTTAGAACATAACTGTTCTCTTGGAAAAAACAATATCTGGATCAAGAAAGCTTATGAATGATCATTTATCCATGAATTACTAAATAAACTATTACTATTTAAAACTATCTAACTCTTTAAACGCGCTTAAAAGTGATATTCCCTAGACGGGATATCCATTAATATGTGGCTGGATAAGTGGATTGGCGGTCATTTGCTATGGGACTTGTTTCCTTCCCTACAACCTTTGATACGGAAAAGGAATATCTCCATCTCCAAGGCACGAGAGTTAATTCAAAGGGGTTTGTCACTGCTCAAGCTAGCGCCCCTAACGCAGAAGAGGGCTAAGGAATATCTAATATTATACCAACAGTTGCAGGATACCCAGGGTACAAGGACAAATGAGAGGGCCTGGCGACTAACCCCGACCTCAACCTTCACAGTCAGGTCACTCTATAAATTCCATATCACTTCAGGTACCCGAATGATCTGCCGATAAGCTACTGAAAACGCCCTTGTCCCCTCAAAGTCAAACTGTTCGTTTGGCTAGCTCGAGAAAGCAGAATTCTCACACTAGATAACCTCCACCAGAGATAGTGGAGAAGAACCAGGGTTGCCTACTAATTCTGCGATACAGAAAATAAGACGGTTACACACCTCCTCCTTGACTGCCCTTTTGCCCGTAGGATATGAGAGTACTACAGAAGACTTTTTGAAAGGAATTTACTCCTTGATACTATCTAGGGGGCTAGGGGCCTTATAACTACTTCAAGGACAGCCACGAAGACTCTGAAAAGTAGATGAGAGCTCATGACAATGGCAATCAGCTGGACCCTGTGGAGAGAAATGAACTTACGATGTTTCCAAGACAAACAACGCATTTTCTGGCAACTTATTCGTGACACTAACTTTCTCCTTCTATCTTGGTTTGATGCAGCACATCCGTTGAAAAAGCCACGACTGGCAGAGGCACAGACCCTGGTAAAAAGAAGCCTAAAATTTGTATTGAGTACCCCCCAGAGATCCGGAGGCGACAAGGCCCAGGTGGAGGTAGAAGGAACGAGCCCAAGTGGGAGGGTAGTAGATGGGAGAGTACGAGTTACAACTAGTCCCAGCTTAATCAAGAAGAATTTGTATCTATGAGACTTGATTGTTGTTATGAGATATGGATATATATAAGGCCCCACTATATATATATATATTAGTATTGACTGGGTCTTGTGTGTGCTTGAGCCGTGTATGCTGTGCTGCATCGTGGTGCGCCACTGAGGGTTTCTTGAGGTACTCTCTTCTCATCTGAACATGGTATCACAGCTAGCGATCTAGGGCAATCTTTTTTATTTTCGTGACACTGCATAACTGCTCTCGCTACATGACTCGCTGATCTCAGACGCTGACCGCTCTTGTTTAGCGATGCTCATGTTCTCCCGGCGCCCCCTGTTTTCCTGATCTGTTGCTCCTCCCGGCAACCTCTGTGCTCTTGTTTTGTTGCTGCTCCGAATTTTCTGAGCAATTTCTGCTTCTTCTTAGACTTCTGAGCAATTTCTTGGACTTCTGTGCTCCTGTTTTGCTGCTCCTCCGGCGACCTCTGTGCTCATGTTCTGCTGCTCCTCCGAATTTCTGGGCAATTTCTACTTCTTCTTGGACTTCTGAGCAATTTCTTAGACTTCTGTGCTCATGTTCCGTTGCTCCTCCGGTATCCCTGCACAATTTATCCTTTTTTCCTTGGACTTCTAAGGAATTTCTGCTTCTTCTTTTGGTGTGCTCGTCCGACAGTCCCTGCTTCTCCAGAGACCTGCGCGTGAACAGTGCACAATCTCATGACTGAGTGTGAACAGTGTGTCTGTTACCCTCTGTTGAGTGTTTTCTTCAACCCTATGGCGTTATTTAGTCTCGGCAACACGCTTGATGAGGTTCGGCATCGCAGCTTGCACCAATCCGATGTGGTGCTTGATGGCACCAACTATCTTGCTTGGAAGCTTACAATTCGATGACTTCTTGATGGGCTTCGTGTTCTTGATCATGTTGATGGCACGACCTTCATGCCTACAGCTCCCTCTATTCTCGGCTCCATTGATTCTTCTCTTTCTGATGTGGATCATCCTCTTTCCGCCTCATTAGCTATTCTTCAGGCCTATGAGAAAAAGTTGGAGAAGTGGCACACTAATGACTCCAATGCCAAGGTGGTGCTGTGTTAGACAGTGATCCTTGATATTCGGTCCTAGATCGCTGAGTTACCTACTGCTCGGGATATGTGGGACTATCTAGCTCGTCGTTATTGTGGCTCCAGTCAGGCGCAACTTTACACCCTCTACCAGACTCTTGGCGGTCTTCAGCAGGGGGATGACACCATTGACCAGTTTTACAATCGCTATTACGTTGTATGGCGTCAGATTGATGCTTTTACCTTGGTTGCCTGTCCAGTAGTTGCTACACATTCTCTTACTTGGACCCATACATACGCCCTTCTTCGTCGCCATGAGGAGACTCGCCGCATGTACGAGTTTATTATGCGTCTCCGTCCCGAGTTTAAGCAGTCTCGTGCTTAGTTGCTACATTCTCCTACAGGCTACACTCTAGATGAGGCTTTTGCCCTTGTTCTCGCTTAGGAGACACGCCTCCGGGCCTTTTCTTCTGGTGTAGGCACAACACTTGCCGCCCAGCCAAGGGCGGAGACATGGGGGGGCCAGCAGGGGCCATGGCCTCCCCCAATTTAAGTCAAAATTTTTTTCAAAGAAAGCCATGTTATAAATATATATATATATATATATATATATAATTAAAAAAACCATAACGTTGACCATTGGCCCCCCCACACTCCCTCAGTGCCCTCACGCCAAAACATTCTTGATTTCTTTCCATTGCTTTCAATTTTCACATATGAAGAAAAAAACAATACAAATATATAATTAAAAAATCACATCAATGTACGTTTTAATAGACTTTATTTAAATGAAAGATGATGGCTTTAGTAGAGTTCAGACACTAGTATAGGCTATAGTTTGAAGACTTGAAGGTGGAGTGTCAGTCAAGGAAAAGAAAATGAGTGCTGAAGCCTGAACTGCTAAGTGAAGAAAAAAAAAGCAAAGATTTTCAGACTTCAGTCTTCATCTCCAGATTCTCCACACTTGGAGTTAGAGAGAGCTGAACTGCTGTAAAAAAAACAAAGAATTTCAGTCTTCATCTCCAGATTCTCCACATCCAAATTTCAGTGTTTCTTCACTCCTTGAAAGGTAATGATTCTTTTTCCTTTGTAAATTATAATTTTGTTTTGTTTTTAATTTTTGAGATCTTTTCTTCTGGTTGTTATTATTATTTATCAATTTATTATTTATGTTATATTATATAAGTATATAACCATAAACCATTAACTTGCTTTTTAGAACATTTGTTGTTGTTGATTTATATGGTGTGTTAATAATAATATGAATTTCGTATATGCTTGTTAGTTGTTGCTTCTAGGATTGAAAATGTCTTTTGCAATTTTTTTAGTTACCCAATTTTCTTTAACTTTAGGTATCATGCCATGAAGCAAGAATGATACCGCATCCGCATTGACATAGTCGCCCTCGCAACTTCGCAAGGACTTTGGTAAGTGTTGCATCTTCTATTGTTTAATTTTTCAATGGCATTAACATAAAAAAAAAACTTGCCAATTAGAAACTTTTACTTTCAACACTTGTGTATGTTCTTTATGGAATCATTAATCTTGAATGGCTTAGTTTTATTAATTAATTTGAAACTAATGAAATTTTTCCTATTGATGTGATTCATGAAAGCTTGGAGTTGGAGTTGGAGAGTCTTGGTCTGCAGCAAATTGGCAGAATAATTCATCATCTAGATTTAAAGCTGTTGAGATGAGGGGAATATTTTGATTCACAGTTGTTTAGAGACAGAGTGTTGTTGTTTTTGTTTCTGATGACTGATGAGCATGGGCCTGCATGGCTGCACTGCATGAGTGGTAAATAATATATTTTGGACATTAGTTGTTTTCTTAATATTACCAAAGTTAGATCTTTGTGGGCCTTGTGGCTTAGTTCACTATCTATTTAAATTTGGTGTTTTTTTTCTCTAAATTTGATTGTCGGCAATGGAAACTGATTAGAGAAATACAACTTAAATTACTGATTTTTTTCTGTTAGAATTCTAGTGTATAGTTTTGCTAGCAGTGGCTTTGTTAATCAAACTTCTAAACATATGTCTTTAGTTCTTAAATTATATTACATAATCTTTTTAATCTCAGCCCCCCTTTTAACTAAATCCTAGCTCCGCCACTGCGCCCAGCACGTTGTTCCTTCCGCTGTTCTGACAACTTCTTCATCTCGTTCCCCGGCTACCTCTGACTCTTCTCGGTCTCCTCCTAGGCCGAAAAAGAATGTGATATGTTATCATTGTGGCATTTTGGGCCACATGGAGCGTGATTGTCTGAAGAAGCAGCGTGGCCTTCCTCGAGTTTCGACGTCAGGCGCTTCTTTGCCGTCTACAGCTCAGCCACCTCTTCTTCAGACACCTTCGCGTTTTTCAGCACATCAGGCGCAGTCAGTGCAACACCTGCCTTCCCAACTAGCACCTTCTCCTCAGTTGACTCTAGAGGATCAACAGGCTTTTGCCTTGTTTCAACGCTTTCAGCAGTTTCAGCTGATGGACACCTCTTCTATGGGTCATGCCAGCTCGGCTCAGGTTGATTCCTCTGCTTCAGTCTCAGGTACTCCTTGTCCTCTATGGCTCCTAGATTCTGGTGCGTCCCTTCATATGACTTCCGATACTACTCATCATACTCATTATCGCCCTGTTCCACATATCACCTGAGTTCATATTGCCGATGGCACCCCACTGCCTACATCATCCATTGGTCACCTTACCACTAGTTCCTTTTCTGTCTCTTTTGTTTCCCACGTCCCTCGTCTTTCTATGAACCTTATGTCTGTTATCCAGCTCACTGATTTTGACTATCAGGTTGTATTTAATCGTACTTCTTGTCGTGTGCAGGATCACAACGGAGTGGTGATTGGAGTTGGCCGACGCCATAGTGGGGTCTATGCCCTGGAGTTTCTTCGTCTTCTGCATTCTCAGTCTTTCTCATATTGTCATGCTGTGGTTTTGGACTTTCATCAGTGGCATCATCGTCTAGGTCACCTCTGTCCTTCTCATTTGTCCTCCTTAGTCAGTAGCGGTTCCTTAGGAACTGTCTCTCCTAAGTTTGATATTGTATGTGCTGGTTGTAAGCTTGGCAAACAGCTACAGCTACCCTATCCATCTGGTCAGTCTCGCTCCTCTGCTCCCTTTGATCTTATTCACTCTGATGTATGAGGCCCTGCTTCTTTTCTTTCCAAAGGTGGCAATAGATATTATGTTTTGTTTGTTGATGATTGCACTCGTTTTACTTGGGTTTATTTCCCGTATCATCGCAGTCAGTTAGTTCACATCTATCGCGCTTTTGTTGCTATGGTTCACACTCAGTTCTCTGCCTCTATTAAGACCTTTCGGTCTGATTCAAGGGAGGAATACACTTCTCATGCCTTCCACTCACTTCTTTCCTCCGAGGGTACCTTACCTCAGCTATCATGCCACAGGGCTCATTACCGGAAGCGAGGGTTCTTTGGTATGAGCGCAAGTATCGCCATATCTTGAGACCGCGTGCTTTCTTCTTTTAGGGCCTCTCGTCCCTCCCCATTTTGAGCCGATGTTAGCTCAAGTAGCTTTATCTTATTAACCTGCAGCCCTCTTCTTTTCTTCTTCGTGATCTTAGCCCGGATGAGTGTCTTCATGGTACTCCTCCTCGCTACGATCATCTTCGTGTTTTTGGATGCCGTTGTTTTGCTCCCTCCACGGGAGCGGACAAAGTTGACAGCACAGTCAGTCTCCTGTGTCTTCCTTGGTTACAGTCTTGAGCAGTTGTTATGATCTGGTTGCTCGGAGAGTGCGTATTTCTTGGGATGTCACATTTGATGAGTCCACCCCCTTCAATGCTTCCCCTTCCTCTACTGTGTCTTCTTCTCCCTCTGTCTCTTTATCTTTTCTTTTTCTCGCCTCTTCTTCTGAGGAGTCTGCTCCTCTGTCATCTTCCCCTGCATCTTCATTGGTTGTTTCCCCTGTCTTGCCTGAGTCTGTTGAGTCCACTCCTCCTCCTCCTTCTGATCCTCCTCTTCCTCCTACTCATCCTCCTATCCGATTGCACTATAGTCGACGACTTCGAGCTCCTGCAGCAGCCCCACTTGCTCCGGCCTCTCTTATCTCTCTTCCTGCTGCTGATCCTACCACTGAGGTACCTTCTCACTCCTACTCTCTTCGTGACCATTCTACTTTGGCCCCCCTACTCGTTTTACTGCCGCTAGCACCAGTTTCTCTGGAGTTCCTGAGCCAGGTACCTATCGTGAGGCCTCTCAGTCCCTGGAGTGGTGCATCGCCATGATAGAGGAGCTTGATGCCTTGGCTCGTACTCAGACTTGGGATCTTGTACCTCTTCCTGCGCATGCTGTTCAGATCACCTGTAGATGGATCTACAAGGTGAAGACTCGGTCCGATGGGTCTATTGAGCGCTATAAAGCGTGTCTGGTAGCTCGGGGATTTCAACAGGAGTATGGACGGGACTATGAGGAGACATTTACTCATGTTGCTCATATGCATACAGTTCGAACTTTGATTGTTGTGGCTACTGTTCGTGGTTGGGCTCTTAGTCAGCTAGATATGAAGAATGCTTTTCTTCACGGTAACTTACAGGAAGAGGTCTGCATGACACCTCCTCCTGGTCTTCCGACTTCTCCTGGGATGGTTTGTTGTCTTCGGCGTGCTTTCTATGGTCTCAAACAGGCACCTCGTGCTTGGTTTGAGCGTTTTAGTACCGTTCTTGAAGTCGCGGGTTTCACAGCGAGCATTCATGATCCTGCCTTATTTACTCACTCTTTTACTCGGGGACAGACAGTTCTGCTTCTCTATGTTGATGATATGATTCTCACCGGTGATGATTCTGCTCACATTGACTTTGTGAAGCAGAAGTTGTGTGAGACTTTTCTGATGACTGATCTTGGCCCCTTGCACTACTTCTTGGGCATTGAGGTTACTTCTCATCCTAATGGTTTTCGTTTGTCCCAGTAGCGCTACACTCTGGATCTCCTTTCCCGCTCTGGTATTACTGACCCCCGTACTGCTGCTACACCGATGGAGCTTCATCTATAGCTTCGGGCATCTGATGGGGCACCTTTATCCGACCCTACCCGCTATCGTCATTTAGTGTGTAGTCTGGTCTACCTTACTATCACTCGTCCGGATATCTCTCATGTTGTCCATGTTCTCAGTCAGTTTGTTGGTGCTCCTACTTCGGTTCATTATGCACATCTCCTGCGAGTCCTACGCTATCTTCGTGGTACTATCTCTCGCAGTCTCTTTTACTCCCGTCAATCTTCACTTCAGTTGCAGGCTTATTCTGATGCTACTTGGGCGAGTGATCCAAATGATCGTCACTTAGTCACTGGTTACTACTTATTTCTTGGTTCTTCCCTTGTTGTCTGGAAGACCAAGAAACAGAGTACCGTTGCTCGCTCCAGTGTTGAGGCCGAGATACGTGTTTTGGCATCTACTGTTCAGGAGATTATTTGGCTTCGTTGGTTGCTTCAGGATCTTGGTATTTATGTTGTCTCTTCTACTACTCTTCATTGTGATAGTAGTGGTGCTCTTCAGATTGCTACTGATCCGGTCAAGCATGAGCTGACCAAGCACATCGGCATGGATACTCACTTTACCCGATGTTTTGTTCGTGATCAGACCGTTTTCCTTCGTTATCTTACCTCTGAGGTCCACATTGGTGATTTCTTCACCAAAGCTCAGACCCGTGAGCATTCTTTTCTCTTATCCAAACTCCAGACTATTGATCCGTCTTAAGTTTGCGGGGGGGTGTTATGAGATATGGATATATATATATAAGGCCCCACTATATATATATATTAGTGTTGATTGGGTCTTGTGTGTGCTTGAGCCGTATGTGTTGTGTTGCATCGTGGTGCGCCGCTGAGGGTTTCTTGAGGTACTCTCTTCTCATCTGACAAGTATTATCATCAATTGTAACAAGTATTATCATCAATAAAATGTGGTTCATCCACTCTTATTAAAAAAAAGTGATATTCCCTAAACATAAAATTCCTGCTTATAAATCAACTAGATGAAGAAAAAAACTACATAATCAATGAAGAGAAGTTTCATTAAAGAATTATTTGGTCATGTATTTCATAAGTATTAAAGCCATTTTTGGTCCATGTACTTTGACCCAATGTTTATTTCCGTCCTTGTACTTTAAAAATCTTCAATATGGTCCATGTACTTTGGGGTTTTTGTTCAAATACGTCCATGTTGCTGACGTGGTAGCACAGGTGGCATACGAACTGAATATGGTTAATTTTTTATTCCATATGGCATGCCACATCATCATTTGAAAAATTAGTTTATTCAAAATCCATTTTGTCATGCCATGTCAGCATACCACGTCATCATAACCTTTCCACGTAAGCCGCTACATCAAAAATACTAGCCACATGTGCTGCCACGTCAGCACTAGGGACGTATTCGAACAAAAACCCCAAATTACAGGGACCGTATCAAAGATTTTAAAGTACAGGGACCGAAATGAACATTGGGTCAAAGTACAAGACCAAAACTGGGGTTTATCCATTTCATAAAGGAAGCTTGAATTGCAAAAGATGCAAATGAAGATTAAAACACCTTTGAAGCTTGCAGATGTTTTTGTGTTATTCAGGACTTCAAGCTTTGTGAATTAGGGGGGTGTAATCATTTTGGTTTGTTACATGTTTGGGTTGGTGTTACTTATAAAGCTTACTTCAGAATCTGTTGATGCATCCCTTTCTACTTGTTCTTCTAAGTCAGATAGCCCTGGTCTTGTTTGAGTTTCTATGGTTGGGACATCTTGAGGAATGTAAAGTTGTGACTTTCATTCTAAAAGTACAACCGACGTGAAATCCGAACAAATGAGCACTAATTAACCTTTTTCATTTCTTCTTTAGTTTGCCTTTTGGGATTGACAAGCCTGAGCATGGTCACAGTATTTCTTTGTTGGGCTCCATTTCAAAGTACTGAGAGTGTTGACTCTTCAAGTTCAACAACAACATTCTTTAGGTGGTTGTATTATCTGTGGTGCAGTCCTGCTGCTAACAAGAGGAAGAAAAGGAATATGAGCAGTATTTTTTTTTCTATAAATCCCAATTGGAGTTCATATTTTCTCAAGATGAACTTCCAATGTTTGGTTTCAGGCTTGATTCTGTAAACTTCAGGCTTGTAGTTTGAGTTGGCTTGAGAAATGGATTCAGAAATACTTTAGGCAACAAGTGCAAACTCCTGGCTTCTAGCGATCTCCATGAGCATATATTTCTTATAATACACTTATAAAAACATAACATATATTTAGGCTTTTGCTTATAGTTCTATCTATTTCTTGCATGCATTTTAGGTGTTTCATGTCTTTTGGATATTAAATACTATATGCAAAAAGTAGCATCTTGTGACTACCACACACACACCACCATCCTCTAATTATGATAATACACATTAAGCATAATGAAGCATCCTAACTATAGGTAATTAATTTTAGAAATCATCAGGTCAAAAGATGGAAATAATAATAATGAATAAACTAGCTAGCTCTGTCATATGGACAAGAACATAGTAATGTGAACAGCCATCATATTCAAGATGTAGCACTTGCAGGGAAGAAAACTGACTAACAAGAGCAACTTACAAGAATATCTTGGCCAACCCATGCAATTGGATCGTTCTTATTCAAAGCCCAAGTAATCGCAAATGCAATACATATTGGTAAGATGACAATTGACAAAATGAAAACCTCCCCAAAGATAGGGACGTTTATTGTCAAGCCCTGAAAACCCTTGCATATTCTGTTGGGAAAATTAATTAATTAGTGAAAATAAAGAGAGAATAATGAGTAATTATAGCTAAATATCAGGTTCAAATCAACAACAAAGAAATCCAATGAAATTATACCTCATAATAAGTGTCACTAGGCAAGTGTGCATGCCCTGTTAAAAATATACATAATCATTATGAAGAAGCAAACAGCTATACTGATCAATAAGCATGTGAAGGACTGAAAATCAGGCCTTATGAGCCTAAACATTCTTGCAGGAACTGCATTGACTAGAAGTATCCAAACTTTCCAAAATTCTGACTAAGTGAATAGCATAGATATTGCTCTATGTAAGACAAATAACAAGCATGGCAAATGAGATAAAAAAATCTATATATGTTAACTAAAAAGTATATCCATCATAATTAGCTCTTTGATTAAAAAAAAAATTAAAAAAAAAATTGTCCTTGATTATTGAATGAAAGAAGAAAGTCTATACCAGAAAATTGAAATAAACAAAATAATAATAATTTTTGTCTGCTGAAATATGTATAAGATGCCAACATAGTAATGTAACCATAAATGCATAAGAAATTTATAGGGAAATGATAAAATGAGTCTACGATGAACAATTAGCAACAATCAAATTCTAAAATGTTTATACCTGAGTACCACCAATGCAGAACAGTATGATCAGCAGCCAGTTAAACCAAGGGGCCATAAAAAAGTAAAGAAGAACCAAGAAAGTTGATGCAGCTATAACAAAAAGGATGGCCATCTTTGAATTAATTTCTATAATTTCTTCCTCTGTTTCTTCTCCTATGTTTGCTCCTTTGTTTTGACTCTGCATGTGAACATTTTATGCTAGTGCTCATCAATTTCCTGGATATTAAAAACAATGGAAATAATAATCAATTGGAAAACCTTCGGAGACAATTGGTTGTAACGCTCTTGCTCACGAGCAGTGTAGCCAGACCACAGAGAAGCACATGTAAGAGTTCCAACTGCTATTAACCATAGAACAATTACCGAGGAGGTGATTAAAGGTCGCTTTGGAGCATAAATTAAGGCTTCCACTGCAAAACAAAGGACAATCTTTTAACTATCAATAATAATAAGGCAGAGCAACATAAAATTAAGAAAAGATGCATGATGACTGGGATAATTTTTTTACTTCTATGTGCATTGGATTGCAACTTATTAGGGCACAGAAAAGCTGTGAACCAGCATACACAATAATGAAGACTTTTTCATTAACATCATCTTCAAACAACAGTTCTTCATATCAATATTGGATTCTCTGTGGAATATGAACAAAGGAAACAGGAGAAAGTATGGAAGGTAAGCAGGAGAATGCAAAGATAAACTTTACACATCAATCAACATGGGGTCCTGTAATTAGGCGAAAAATCTTAACTGAAGTACCCCAAAAGTTGGGAAGAGTCTAGGTAGAGAGTCGAAAAAGAAATTTGTCAATAAAGAAACAATTCATATTAAAAGCTCAATTCTGTGACCACATGAATTTCACTTATTCCCGGTGCTAAAAGTTTATTCCTATGTTCTATTAATTTTTTAACATATGAATCAACCGCTTTCATCCATCTTCACAAGTCAAGCAGAACCACTGATAAAATAAATAAGACTGCATGATGGTATCCATATCATTAATTCTCTCTCTTTTTAATTAAAAAACTTATATGCAGTTAATTTCCAGTGAGCAAGTCATATCCATTAAATTTCAAGGAGAACGAGTGAAGTTCAAGATTCAAATTTGAAACAAAGACGATCATGTATGATGTTCTTTCATAATTTAGCAAATTTATCTAAAAATGGCAAATAACATATTTAGCACCATAATTACTGGTGATTACAGTGAATTACGAAATAAAAGAAAGCCAGTTGAGCCAAACTTACAAAAAAAGGAATTACGAAATAAATTATTTCAAAATTTTGATGAGCTTAATCTATCAATTAAACTGGAATCAGTCAATTGCACTAATTGGATATTTGCCAAAATAGAGGATAGAGGTATGTTGACTTGAATAGCATCAGCTGGATACAAATTAGCACACACTAACTTGAGAGTTGGGATATTGAATCAAACTTGACCTAGTGAAATTATTCAGCCAACTACACAAAATTAGGCCACATTACCAAATTAGGATTGACCAGAGCAAGTATAGTCAGTTCACCAATTTTCTGACATTGATTGAGAAGGCTCAATCAAACTTGATTTAGCAAATTAGTAGCCATAAATAGTTCAATATTAGCATAATTTAATAAAATACACAAATTTCTCTCTACAACATCTGGGTACACAACAGTGTTAACTGGAAGAATTGGCAAAGTCCTATTGTTATGTAAGGTGAGCACCAATGCAAAAAAGAGTGAAATGCAATTGGTGTGGCAAACCTATGAGCTCTGGGATACTAGATTGAAAGAGCATTCAGGTGAAGTTTCAAGGATATGAGAGCTTGACATGAAACATAAATGAAATATAAAACCAATTTCTGGAAACACCATTGCAAGTCTAAAAGCGATCCTTATTAGACACTATACAGCGACATCATGGTATGGATGCAATATAACTCACTAAAAGAAAGAAATATTTCATCAGGTAAATACTGCATGTCCAAATAATACATATAGATTGTTGACCAGAGGAACGAAAGGTTCATATATAACTAGCATTTTATAACCCACCGGTTTTCCCATCAGCCAAGGAATCCAAAATGTCCTCTCCTGATGATTTTGGTATCATTATAACAGGTATTCTAATATTTAGGGAAGTCTGATTTTCAGCACAGACCATGTCCTGAAGCCCTGCAACAAGAGAGTTTGAAAATATAACCTACATGCACCACCCATAATGCATACAAAAATCAGAAACTGACAGGAAACAAAGTTAATGTACAAAAAAAACTGCATGGACTAGGAATCATACCATCATCATCATTTATCACAATTAATGCAGCTGCACCTCCTGATTCTGCAATGTTTGCCTTAAAGGTAAATTCACACTCTCCACGCTTTGCTATAGCAATTGAATTCTTCAACTGCAACGGTGGCAGAAATTTTGAGTCATGATAAAGTGCTTAGTTGTCCAAATAATATTACAAGACATCTAATCAAATTGCAGAAATTCCCAGAAATCAGAATTTTGCCAAATGTTTCATGCTAATTTAAATAGACAAGTTTGAAGGGTACAGGTCTTAAAGCTAAGCTGGGGAAGAAAAACCATGAGTGGTGTTGAGGTTCAGCCTACACCATGTACATGAAGAAGACGGGTTATAGGTTTTAAATTGAATGAATTATTTGACCCATAGAGGATATAAATAGAAAGGATAGGACAACTCAATGGTACTGACATAGAAAATGATAATCTGCTTTCAAATGTTTCGGCATTTTGTTGAAAGTCAAACTGCAGAAGTTTAATTGTGCCATATTGTTTGACTAAACGTAAATGAGAGAGAGAGAGAGAGAGAGAGAGAGAGAGAGAGAGAGAGAGAGAGAGAGGTATATCTAAGACTCCCATCAACAAGAGAAGACCACAAAATTGGAATCGACAGCAAAATTTCATCTTACTTCAGCAAGTTTGCCGACACAATTGGAGTCAAGATTTAAACAAAGCAAAGCATCGAAGATCAGGTTCATATGAAACTAGAAAGAAGGAATAGTCCCAAGAAGTCAGTGATAGAATTATCAGAAAGCTTCAAAAAGTGAGACCAAAGAACAAAACATGAAACAAGTGATTGTCCCAGACAGGTATCAAAGAATTCACAACAAAGCAACATAATGAATCAGATACAGAGCACTAACAAACCAACTGCATGTATAGTGTAATAAATGTTCAATACCGAGCTAAGAAATGGTGAGATGCACAAGACCATGAACAGCTATCAAAACACTAGGATTAGCAAGCAGTTCGATATAAGTGTATCAAATCATGTGCAAGTCCATAGGAATGCTAATCACAAATTATCAGTACACAAGTATGACAGCAAAGAGATTACAGAGGTCAAATCAATGGACAAGCAATGACCAAATATATAGAGTTTGTTGCCTAATAATGAGAAGATGAGATGTCTCCTGATTTCAGTGATAATCCATCTCACAAGAGAATGAATAATCTCCAAAGAATACACAACTCAAACAAGATTTGTAAGTAATATCCTCCAAAGTTTCAACTATTCACAATTAAATATCTCAAATAAGCCAGATTATAGCATATGATTTAGATCTTCTTATCATTTTACTTTTTTATTTGAAAGCCAGTCTGCATCACAAGTGGATAGAACCAAATGTGTTCCCCTCTACATCATCAAGGCGGCATACACTAATAGACAAATACATAATGAATCACATCGAACAAGAGGAAAATAAAAACCCCAAGAATCCATCCAGCTACAAACCATGGGCAGGACGGTGACATTTGAAAGGAGCTCACCATGTATCAGCTAATAAAAGAGTTAAGAAGTATTAAGAGCAAAAGACCTATGAAATTCCTTTTTTTTTCTTTAGGCTCAGAAGCATGCAGAGAGTATTATTATTATTCCTAAAGAAATATAGCTATAGCATTAACATCAACCAAATCTTAACAGCAATGGATTGAAATAAAGTGAACCGTATACATCTGCACTTATTTAAAGACAAGGAATGAACTAAATAACTGATGACGGAAAAAAGATGACCTGTGAAGATGACTTAGCACAACAGTTGGATGGATTTGCAAGAACAGTAGGCAACTTGGGAACTTTTGCATCATCAAGTGGTATGGTGGCACCAAATTTAGCACTTGATCCAACCAAATATTCCATTTCAACACCATTAACCCAATTTTTTATCATAACCTACAAAAAAGAAAGATGGGAGGTCAGTTCGTTTTAAGTAAACTTGTAGTTATACATAAGAAAATAGTAAGCAAATGATGAATATAGTCTCTTAAATGAATCAAGTGGATCACCTTATTTCCTTCAAGCCGATAGAATTATAACTATTAAAGAGAAGTGAGTGGAACAAGCAGAATTCATTAAACATATAGGCTGTGTTTGGTTGGGACCTGGGGTTATCCCCAACACAATTCCTCATTAAAAAAAATTTCCCATTAAAATCTTTTATTAAGATTTAAAAATATAACCCAACATAGAAGATACATCACTATCTTATCATTAATATCTTTGTTTTAAAAATTTCCTCAAAAAAAAAATAATTTTTTTTTAAACTATTCCTATTCCAAAGTGGCATAAACCCCAACCAAACACGGCCATAATGTGTGTGCGTTTTCCCAAAATTTACTTACATCTGACAAGAATAAACCATTTTATATTTAACTACTCTAACAAGTTCTAGAAAACCCTCATTAATGCAAGAAGTACAAGGACATGAATAAAATTGAACAGTGTAACAAATGCTCAATTAACACAATGTTTCTAGCTAGGAGTATTCTAAGTACAATGAAGGAATTCTCATAGTGTTTCTCATCTTTGTTCCATTCCTATAGAAGTTCTTACTAATTCTTTCCTGTTACCCTTACCCACTTACAAATTTTATCTTCAACCCCTTCAAAGGGCCAATA
Source organism: Dioscorea zingiberensis (assembly GCA_026586065.1). Taxonomy (NCBI): domain Eukaryota; kingdom Viridiplantae; phylum Streptophyta; class Magnoliopsida; order Dioscoreales; family Dioscoreaceae; genus Dioscorea; species Dioscorea zingiberensis. The sequence continues at coordinate 4,509,432 of CM048823.1, read as the reverse complement.
ACCAGAACCCAAATGCCTAATTTTGAATGAAAAACAAAAGTGAACTGCAACATCTTCAGCAAGTTTTGAGCTTTTCAAAAAGGCAAAAAACTAAAAGGCCCAGAAAACAAAAGGAAAGTCCAATTCCAAAACATCAACCGATCAACACCTCCAATCCAAGCAAATAAGCTGCAAAAATAATCAATTAAAAGGAAAACCTAGTCCGCTTTCGCTTACCTTCTGAACAGTATTGTTGCAGGCATCACCGGCGTCGGCGAGTCGGGAGAAAGAGACAAGGACGAAGAAACATAGAGAAATGGGGAGAGGGAGAGGAGCCATGGCCGATTTCTTGCCCATTTCCTGGTGATCTCTCCGCATTCCCTCTTGAGAATTCGCTCTTTCTTATTATTCACCCCCTCCTTGGATTTCTCCCCTTCTCTCTGTTCTCCCCGAATGCGGAGGCAGGAGGAGATTACGAGGAGAGAGAAAGGATGGCGTTGAGATATATAGAGAGAAGAGAGGGCGTGGATCTCCGCACGCGTAGCCGCCATGGATGAAGAGCTCCAGCGATGGAGATCTCGCGCTCGAGCGCGCGCGGATGGAGAGATTCCTACATTGATCTCTTAGCCGTTGGGCTTTATATATAGTATACTATTCTTTTTTTTTCATTTGAATCCCTGCAAAGTAATGAAATTTTTATGAAACTCTTTTGTGACTTTTTATTTGCCTCTTATATATATAGAAATGGATTTTTTTTTTCATATATACCCCTGCAAGTAAAATTATTTTTCATATATGTTCTCCTTAAAATTATTTTAACTACTTTAAAAAAAACCTTTATGCCCTTTATGCCCCTTGTAAGAAATTTAGACATCTTTATTTGGGTTTAAATATATTTAACAAATAATTAAAACTTAAAATTATATATATATATATATATATATATATATATATATATATATATATATATATTGTTGAAGCAATGATCCATGTTATCAATTGGAAATGGTGGGAGTTCTTCGATGGATTTTGATGAAGAGGTTGGTCATGATCGATAATCATTCTTCCTTTCGCTCTATTGGATTAAGTACTCTTTCAAGAATTGGCCTTCACGAATCCAACTCTACTTTGAAAGAGGAGAGAAATGTGAAAAAGAAGAAACCCGGGCACCTCTAACGATCAAATCAGAAATTCGAGAGGGAGGTTTCTAGAAGAGAGATCCCTGAGAAAAGTTTTTTATTCATTTACGAGTGGTTGATGATCTCCTTTTACACTTGATTTGATAAATCTTAGCGTCGTAGAGATTCATCTTCTGCCGTAGAATGACCAGGTATCTAAGTGTCCCTATATTAGTGGTTTGGATTATATCAACGCGTCGATAGATATTTTCCCTCATAACATAAATGTTTAAATGTTTAGAAATGCTGTAAAGGATATAAAAAATATTTTATTTATTTTTATTTATTATAAATGTTAGTGCAAGTGCAGACGCACTAGGATTGGCAAGTATTTGACACAAGTCCAAACCTCTCACAATTCGGGTATTGCCCAAGTTGGGAAAGCGATTACAACTTAGATGGAAGCAAGATCCAAATTGGAGGGAGAATATCATGCAAGCCAAAGGTAATAAGGACCTGAAGATTGATTGATGATTTGAAGTACAAGCTTGGCTTGGAAAGTTTGCTGCATTGATTGGAGATCTCATGCAAGCAATTACATGCTCAACATATTTGATTGAGTAATGATTGGAGACTCCATTCTCGGAAGGGAAGCATCATCAATAGCTAACTGAAATCAAAGCTTGAAGATTCCATTAAGGGTTAATTGATTGAAGATTGCATGCAAATGCATGCATGCTTATTGGAAGTCTCATGCAAGTGGCTACATGATTGCAGCTGATTGATGATAGGATTGGAGGCTAGAATTGGCGAACTACATGTGCAAAAGAAGGCTGATTGGATGAAAGCTTGCAGCTAGATTTGGCAACTAATATGTGATGAGGTGATTGATGAAAGCCAAATCAAGAAGGCCATATTTGGTAAGCAAATATGGTGGAGCATGATAGGCCAAGCTGTGGTGAATCAAGACCAAGTTTGGAAAGAGATTGGTGGAGCCAATCTAACAGCTCAACCTTGCATGATTGAAGATGAAGGTTGATTGAAGGTTTCGCGCCATGGTCGTGAAAAGCTGAATACGTGACAGAGAGGTGGATTGGCTAGTCGCGTTGGTCGGAATCAGGTGGATCCGATGTAGTAGACTCGGAACTCAACCAGGAGGGTTGGAGGTGTGTCGAGGTCGAAGAGCGATGGATGCTGTAGCCTTGGTGGGTTAAATCGGCCGGTAGTTGCAGTCATGGTTACAACTAGGTTGCAACAGTCAAATGTGGAAGGAGTCCAATTTGGCAGTCTCGGAGTTTTGGGAAATCCTAAAGATGGTAGCTGTGTTGTGAAGACAGGGATGAGTCTATATAAGACCAGGACTCAGAGGATTGAGGTGAGCCGACTAGAGTAGTCCCTCCGGAGAAGGGTGATAGTGGTCATTGTCAATCAGGGGAGTGGGTGCTTATGATAGATTGAGTGAGAGAGACTCTTGTACTCCTGTCTTCCCTACATCTTTAGTGGATTGTTTTCTCCGGGCTTGCCCCCCCCCCAGACGTAGACTTGGTTAGCTGAACTAGGTTACCAAACTTCTTTGTCTCCTCTCTTCTTATATGTTTTGTCTTGATTGTGTGATTCCTTGAAGAGGAAAAATAGAGTTACAATTAACCACAACAGCCTCGGTGAGACCAACAAGACATACCCATGGAGCAAGTTGCAACCGGTACTTCTCTAGATATAGGTAGACCCAAGTTGCAACAGAAGTTACAACACAACATATAATAGGCGGACAACCAGACATAACTTACAATAAATAATGCTAGATAGGTCACTTGATTGAATGCTTTTATTTGGAATACCTCAACTTTCCAGTGGTATGTATATTAAATGAGACTTGAGAACATGTGTAATTTCAAAGGTTTTTACTGATACTCCTGTAAAAGTTTAGAATTATTTAAATGTCTCTATAAAAATATGATATTTACATACATATCTTTTATAAATGGATTGTTTTTGCTTACATACCTACATACCCCTTAGTTAAGTTGATCCTTAATGGCATCAAACTAATGGATGGAACTAGGTAAATTTACTAAAATGAGTTTTCTATTATACTCCTCTAAATGGGTTTTTGTTGTTCAAATTTGCTTAAATACTCCTGAAAAAGTTAAGGATAGTTTAAATATTTATTCATTACGGTTAAAAGTCAAAATTCTAACATAAGTTTAAATGGGTATATAAGCAATAAAACATATTTTTTATGAGATATACAAACAAATATCATTTTTACGAGAGCATTTAAACAAATACATCATACTTTTCTAGTTGCATTGAAGCAATTTTTCCTAATTTGACATTTTAGAGGTGTATAAAAAACTTTTCATTTATTCACTGTATAATAAAACGTTAATATTTGTATTATTATCAGTATTTATAGTGATTTAGTGAATAAAATAATATTATATTAGTATATATTTGTTTGGCCAAAATATTCTATTGAATTGATAGTGGTTTATGTTGACTTGAATGACCAATTAATAATATTTAAACCAATAAGAAAGTTACCATTTTTACAAATTATTAAATTCCTTATTTTTCACAAATCAAAGCTCATCAAATCATTTCATAAACATGGAGTTTCCAAACAAATTCTTATAATATATAGAAGAATTATGCCATTGTTGAACAAAGAGCATAACATGATTTTACACAGTACTTGCAAAGGAAAATCAGAAAGAAAGATAAGAAATTACATATATGATGAAAGGAAACAAGGTTTAAATCAAAACAGTTTACATAAAAAAACCATTTCTTGTAATATCTGATGAAAGAAATGATTAATAACAGAATGAGTAGATAAATTTATGCAACTTATTAGAACACAAATCAAAAAGCCACATTCCACTGTCAAACAAAACAGATTTCTATGTGATAAGAACACATCACTTATACTGTAATTACAGGAAGGCATGAATTCACATCAAGAATTAACTGAATCACCATGAAAAGCCCCTGGTTATAGACATTTCCTATAATTTTAGGCAGAAACTGATGATTTCTAGCAGCAAGAGAACCTGCCTGAAGTTTGCTTCGGTTCACCATTCCCGTTTGCAGTGAGGCTTACCCTGTTATGAGACACCTCGGCCTTGTGAGAATCAGAATTCAAGACCTTCCTGCTGACATTGCAGTAAATCTCCTTGATAACGATCTCAAACGCTGTCTTGACATTTGTAGAATCTAGTGCCGATGTCTCCATGAAGAACAGCCCTTGTTCTTCAGCAAGGGCTTTGCCTTCTTCGACAGGCACCTCTCGGATATTCTCCAAATCATATTTGTTGCCAACCAGAATCCTCGCAACAGTAGTGTCAGAATGCACTGCGAAGAAGCATATGTTCTTGAATGTCAAGAATGCATGAAGAACAAAGTTGCTCGAGAAAGATTGATCAATGAAGTTACTTGATGGTATACTTAACTGTCATGCAAGGCAGTCTATAAAACAATTTCCAGCACTTACTGTCCAAGAATTGACTATACTAGTGTTCCAGCCATTGCTAAACTCTATTATCAAATATAGAAATATACTAGTCAACGATGTGTGGATTTGTTTGCTTGCATCAACACAACTTTTCAAGACTTGATGTTTTACATTCACACGTATGCTAATTTTAAAAAGAGTATAAAACAAGATCTTCAAATTTCAAGTCAGAAGCAGTTTGACCTCTAAATTAGAAGCCTTGAGGTGGAAATACATCCAATTGTTTGAAAGTTTTGTCGTATGCGAATAATTTAGTAGACCTTCATGCTTGCCAAAATTCAGTGGAAGAACATATTTTGCATTATTCTTCATATAATATATGAACTTATGACGGGGATGTATGCTGAAGATTGAAATAATGTCAACAAATGAAATCACACGACATGTACCACACAAGTAGTGATAAATATATGGCACCAACATATGAATGCTGCAATATTAGGCATGACCTTTCTATAATATCCTCTGGTTAACATGTGGAATTACATACAAAAACCCAACTTCAATAGTTTTTTTCACCACCTTCTCTACCAGATCAGCTGTCTTAAAATTCAAATGAGACAATCCCTTCTTCACATGATTACTCTCTAGAATATTTATTAATAACATGTCATATCACATTATACCGAAACACCCGTCCTAGAATCATTCTTCAGATTAGATCACTGCAAAAACCCAATCCAATATTAATTGAAGGAAAAAAAAAAACAATCCAATGAGCAAACTACTAATTAGTGACCCCTATAAAGATTAAATTGATGAGCAAATAACAACTGTAGTTCACAGCATGCAATTGCCAAGTTTAAGGATTTGTTGCCAAAAGCCTACCAACAATTATATTTCTTGCCAATGGAAATGAGCTCTGGTTATAAACATTCAAAATTGAATCTTGTACAATTCTGAATTACTATCCAAAATAATTCCTACCAGATTGGGGATGAAGATCTTCTCCATCTACTAGAGAACCAGATCCACTTCAACAGGCATTCAAAGTAAAAAAGAACACATCCACAGCAATCAAACCAAAAAACCAGCTTTAAGACATAGCAAAGCAAATGAACTGAAAGGAACCATGAAAGCAAGACCGAGAGCCAAATGGAATGGGAAAGGGGGAAATTATCTCACTATCAAGCTCCTGCAGCCATCGGGAGACGCTGTCGAAGGTGGTGCGGCGGGTGATGTCGTAGACGACGAGGGCGCCGACGGCTCCGCGGTAGTAAGCGGATGTGACGGCGCGGAACCGCTCCTGGCCGGCGGTGTCCCAGATCTGGGCCTTGACCTCCTTGCCATCGATTTCCATGCTCTGGGTCTGGAACTCCACGCCGATTGTCGCCTTGGAATGTGGATTGAACTCGTTCCGCGCGTACCTCGAGAGCAGGTTGGACTTCCCCACCGCCGAGTCGCCAATGATCACCACCTTGAAGAGATACTCCTCTCCGCCCTCTCCGCCATCGTCGTCTCTCCCCATTCCTCCTCCTTCGATGAACTGCGAGCTCGTTCTCGTTCTCTCTTTCAATGATGAAGCTTCAGTGGCTTTTTGCACTCAAACCCTTGTAAAAGTTTTTAAGATGATCTTGTGAATCTCGAGGAGGAATGAACGGTTAGGATGAGCTAGCACGATACTTGTTTATCTGAGTGGATCCTGTTGGTCATAAGGTCTACGGCGAGAAGCGCCAATCACGGAGCGGAATGGACGGTGGGATTTGTGCTCTTTTTATGATGCCTTTGTCTGAAAGGGAAATTTGTCCATTACCCCCTAAAAAAATACATAATTAAATCATATATATATATATATATAATATTAGTTGACTCATTGACCACAAAAAAAAATGCAAATATTGGTGGAAATATGAACTTTATTTATTAACAATTGATAGAAAATGCAAGTAATAAGATTGAATTCTTTTGTTATTTATATACAAAGACACTCTGTAGGACATTGTGGTGTTATTGTAACTGGATCTGATGAACATTGCAAGTCTAAGCACTGATATGTCCACTAGTTCTTGGAAATGGAATTGCATCTTGAATGTCTTGAAGTCCAACTGCAAACATGATCAGGTCCTCAATGGCAAGACTGAAACCAGAGTGCTTGACTGTACCATGTCTACGGAGATCGAGATACCATTCATAGTGTTCTTTCGGTAAACCGAGCTCTTGTATTCTGTGACAGCATTCACAACTTGAAGTTAAAACAATGCTAAGCTCCACGGAGTTTATTTGCGAGGAATACAGCAGAAAACGATGAAGTGGTGATGCGATAAATTACCTTGATGTGATAATATCCACGCGTTCCTCCTTTTGACTCCCTCTGATCAATACACCAACCTGTGAATGAAACTTGTTTAGTTCACCAAATAAAAATGAGTAGTAATTGGGTATGGTTCGATTCATCATTTTAGCACAAGTTGCTGAATAAGATCGAAAAAGCATTGATTGCAAAAGTATGCCTGTCGTACAAATAGTACATTTACCTTGGGTGCAATAATATCAAAGGCAGAAACTGTTTTTCTATCATTTTTGACAGACACATAGAATGGCTTCAATTCTTTCGGGTAGTCATAAACAATGATTGGTTGTTTGTATATCTCCTCCGTCAAATACCTGGCATTATTTTAGGATGAGATTAAACAAATATTAATTTACACCACAGCAAAACTGCAAATGCCTGTGACTCTAGAAACATACCTTTCATGTTCATCTGATAGAATGGCGCCCCACTCAACTTTTGTTTTGAATGTTTCATCCGTGACCTATTAAAAAAATTTCATTGTGCCATGTTGACACTAGAATGTCATGAAAAATCTATAAGAGAACATACCTTTTGGAGATGTTCCACAGCCTCCGCATAAGTAATTCTAGCAAAAGAAGTTGATATGAAAGAATGAAGTCGTCCAGTACAATTCTTGTCTATTTTTCTCGACAGAAATTTTATATCATCAGGACAGTTCTCCAAAATTGACTGACAAAGGAACTTCAGAAATTCTTCTGCGCAGTTCATTACATCCTGCAATCACCGATACAGAATGTCTCCTCAACATCTGAGACCTTTTCATATAAGAAAGCATAAAGGAGTAATATGAAAACACCAGGAGAGAAGATATATACTCCAGTTCTTGTAGCTGAATGCAACAAACTATTTTGTTGTCTAAAGCATTATTGATGAAAAAGTAAGAAGGAAAAAAAAAATCAACTTGAAGTCAGAACTACCAATTATTGTACTAGGAAGTTGGAAAATTATGTCATTTAAAATAAATCATACTGTTGAAAAATTCAATCGTTTAGGAGAAAGGCCAGCTTTCAGTGTTCAGCAGAATAATGACATAATAAATGAAGCACCACACTTGCATGCGATATTACCTCTAACTCTGCAAAGGCCAATTCAACCTCAACCATCCACATTTCTGCCAACTGCTTCTTTGATGGAGAGTCATTTGCTTGAAATACCGGCCCCACTGTATAAACACTACTGAGACCACATGCATAGCTTTCAAGGTGAAGCCTGGCAGACATTGATAGGTATGCTTCGCAAGAAAAAAAATCTTTAGAGAAGTCCATTTTCCCAACGCTAAAAGTTGTTGATCTCTTTTGCTCTCCAAGCTGTAAAGCAAGCTCATTTGCCTTCTGAAGATCTTCAAGTGCAGCAAGAAGGACTTCCTTGTTGCTACTACTTCTTTTCAGCTCTTCAATTCTGCTGCTTTTCTCCCTGATTGCAGCTTTGACAACCTCAATGTTGACAGCTTCCCTATCATTAACTGTGCTTAATTTTTCCATGTCATCTGTTTTGTTGAAGAGAGTTGTAACCTGGAACATTTTGCTGCAGTCTTGGAGATTGGTAGTTGTAATGATAGGCATGTGCACATGAATAAATCCAATCTTCTGAAAGAACTGATGGGTTGCATGAGATATAGCACTACGTATGCGAGTGATGGATGCTACCTGCAACAAGGGTTAAAATGCTGATTAAAGTGATATCTAACCTTGTTTAAACAGTCAAAAGAATCAAATAGAACCACTGAACAACATAAATGCCAGGTGTTCTATTGTATTACATATACATTATAAATTTAACATTCTACGAGTCCTGCATATCATTTATAAGAAATCAGCCGAACAATGGCATGTTAACCTCTGAGCAGTTCGTAACATCTCTGTGAGAGACAAAAGGAAACCAAAGACCTAATGATGCATCAATGTATTTCTCAATTTAATTAAACTTGTCATGCTGAGACATTCCAGAAGACCTAACATTAAATGTTTTATGCCTGGTGATTGTCAATGTAATCAAGTGTCCATCAAGAGAGTCTATGTACAGGAGTGGAAATTTTATAAGAAATAATCAGTACTATGGTTTAGGGGGAAAAATAATGATCGCACCTTCCTGCTCATATAATTAATCACATTTCACCTATCTGAAAAGGGTCAACTAAGCTGAAGTTTCAAATAAGACAGCACAGAGTAACATCCTTTCAAAACATGATTACTAAGGCAACAATGTTCGAAAAAAGAATAAACAGATAGCTTCAGTTGGTACCGAAACAAGTGTTATTCACACTTCATAAACTACGGTGTTAAACTTACTGTAGTTGTGCGCACACGGAGGTGAGGAAAAGGTCTGATGGTCTCTAAAGATAGGCTATGATTGGCAAGTGGATAGTTCTTAGAATCCACAACACCAACATGCAATATGTTCTCAACTTTAAGCTCCACAAATTGCTTCCCTGGTTCAGATCGTTGCTCAAGCACCCCTTCAACTAAAATGGAAACCCCAACAGCCATGTCTCGGACAAGGGGCATCTTGGTGTCTGCTACTACCTGGAAAAGAAAAAAAATTCAAACTACATCAAACATTTGACTCCCAACTAAGAATGTCTAACCAAGGTTAAAACTCAACCAAATTGGAAGAATACACAGCTATCCATAGAGATGGAAAGGCATTTCAATCAGTTTACTTTTTTCAATCATTTATCTAGGCAACTCCAAAATAAATATGTAATCAGATGATTTTACAAGATTGAATTTTTGTATATAAGAACTAAATAATTTTGCAATGCTATCTATCTATGATTATTTACCAAAATGCAAGCATTGCTGCAAAAAAAGATAAATTTTTTTTTCAAGATAAGCAGAGACAGAAAGAAAGATCTAAACCTGCAGATTAGCAACACAAGACCCGTCATTGACGCGCAAGTATGCAACAGAAGTCTGGACCGTCGCCGGAGCCGGCGCTGCATCTACAATCTCGGGCTGCTGCAGCTTCTGCTGCTGCTGCGGTGGCGGCCGCGGAGGCGACATGACTTCCTTGCCGACGAGCCGCGCGAAGATACGGAAGGGTGTTCGCGATACAAGGACTTCAAAGCAGGTCAAATCACGCGAGGCCGGCACCACGGCCGCCGGCGCCGGCGCACGAGTAGCATCCTTGTGAGCCTTCTCCTTGAACGACTTAACCCATCCCCCGACCACAACCCGCTGTCCAGCCAGCCCAAGACCGGCGTCCGACCGGCCAAGGATGGACTTGAGCACTACTCTGTTTGAGTACTTGAATTGTTCGACGGAATTATGCTGAGGCTTGAGGGAGGCAACGGCGGACTGACCGGAAGCCATTGGCGCTTTGATAGGAGATCGGAGGAGAGGGGAAGGGAGGGCGATGGAGTGATGGGGTGGAAGATGAGAATTATATAGAGAGACATTGGGATTTGGGAGAGAGAGATGGAGAGAAGGGTTTCGTTTTCGAAGCTTTGGCGGAGAAGGAAAGGGATTCCAGACATAGAGATGAAGAAACGCGAATGAGAAGAAGGGAAGAAGAAGAAGGCGGCTTTTTTGCATGTACGCCCTCAATCTTTTGATATTGTGGTTTTTCTATTGTAGGTCCTCAATCTTTTGATATTGTGGTGTTTTTCTTTCAAACCCTCAAATCTTTTGATATTGTGGTTTTTTACATGTGGGGCCACAAAATCAAAAGTCATCTGATTATTATTATTAATTTTTTTTAAAAAAATGGATAAATCACGTTTTAAATATGAGTTTAATAGTATATTACATGGAATCTCTTGTTACATAAGTCGGTGTAATTAGGGATGGTAATGGGGCGGGGCGGGGCGGGGCAGGCCTCTACCACCACCACCCCGCCTAAATAGTGGCGGGCGCCATGAGGCGGTCATGAAGCTGGCACCAATATGTATACACTCGAATAAAATATTACATTTAGACCATAGAATAAAGAGAAATTTACCGATTAAACTCGAATAAAATAAACTTAACGGCAACGTAAAAGCACTTTGATATACAAGCTCGAGAGAAGAGTGGGAAAGAAGCCGCCAAAGTCCAAAAACTCCAAACAAAGCTTCATTGTAAACCCTAAAACTATATAATTTAATATATATATATATATATGGGTATTTTTTGTATGTTTTTAGCGGGGCGGGGCGGGGCGGATTTTAAAGGATCTTTACCATACCCGCCCCGCCCCGCATTTCTTCGGGGCGGATCGGGTCGGATCGGGTTGTTGGATATTTTTATAATAAAATATATTTATGAAATGGTTTTATGAAAGGATTTTATGAAAGGTTGTAAAGAAGGAGAGGGACACATCGAAAAGGCTTGACTCATGCAAAGGGGTGTTACCTATTTGAAAGGACACTCTTCTTCATGATGAGTTGTGTCTTATCCAAAGAAGTGTTACTTATTGGAAATGACACTCTTCTTCATGATGAGTTGTGTCTTATCCAAAGAAGTGTTACTTATTGGAAAGGACACTCTTCTTCGTGATAGGTTGTGTCCTATCCAAAGGGGTGCATCATTGGCTATATATAGCCCATGAGTATTCCAACAATTAATAACAATTCTCTCTCAAGTATTCACTCTCCTTCTCTACATTCCTCTTCTAAGGGCATTACGTAGTTTTGGTGCTCCGTACAAAGCATCAAAATTCCGATTCACCTTCTTGATTTTTCACTTTTCAAAGGTTTCACTTTCGATAGTACAAGCGCATGTGAAAGGAAGTTCCGTTGTATCCTAAAGGAAGTTAGCCGGTAACCCGTTGTACTACTGGATTGGTGGGGGCTAATTTACCCTTAAGGAGAGCGACATTGTAACGTGCCTCGAGACTTCATCTCTACTAATCCATCTTCCACCGGTACACTGGATTGGTGGGGGCTAATTTACCCTTAAGGAGAGCGACATTGTAACGTGCCTCGAGACTTCATCTCTACTAATCCATCTTCCACCGGTACACTTCCACTACACGGGTCGGTAACTACGGATCGGCTCGGGTATTGCCATCCCTAGGTGTAATAAAATTAACCGACAAGTAGCAAAAAATCCCTTGACTTTTTGCCATTTACTTTTGGGTCCTTGAGGTGTTTACTGTTTAGATTTTAGGGTGTGTTTTGGTCCCTGGTAACAATGTCAAAACAGTGTGAGAGACTTTTTGATAATTTTTTCCTAAAATTAATAGCTTCGCAAACCCTATCGGATCCGGATCTCCTCATCATTGCGGATCTAAACCGTCTACTAAAACGGGTTATCGGATCCTCTTGCTATGTGGCCGTTAAGCGCGCCACTTGGAGCACCATCTCTTCTCTTTATCTCCCAAGATTCAAACCCTCCCTCTCTCTCTCTATTCATAGCTTCGCAAAACCACACACTTCTCGATCTCGATCGAGCGACGATGCTCGCTGCTCTCGGAGCTCTCTCCATCGTCTCGCAGCCCTTCGCCGTCGATGGCGCCTCTAGCTCTTCGATCCCTAGCTTCATGACCCCATCTTGGCTTCCTTCGCCCCTGAGAAGACCATTCTTCTCGAGAACCTCGCGCATTGCGACTCTGCGGTCGCAGAGCGGCGGAAGTAGCAGTAGCAGCGTTAATCAGGAGGAGTTTGTTCTCGAGGATTCCAAGGCCGGAAATGGGGATGCCCGCCAAGTCCGGGTATGAGGTTTTTGAGTACTTCGTTTCAAGGAGTTCCTTTGAAATAATCTTTGATCATTGCTTAATGCTTATCCAGTTGTTTTGTTTTTTTGTTTTGATTTCTAGGTTTCGATCCTGTTTAAATTTTTTTTCCCTTTTGCTTCACCATGTATAATTTGCGGAGCTAAAGACCTTATTGATGCTCTATATGCTGAAGTATGTATATGAATGCTTGTGTTTTATGTTGTTTTATTTAATTTTTTGATCAGTGATTGAAATCTCAGAGGTTTTGGGTGTCAGAAGGCTTAATTTGAGTATGCTTTCGTTTAAGACCAAATTGTTTCAAAATGCAAATCTGTGCGCGCGTGTTTTTTTTTCCTTGCCAAGGCTTGAAGTTTTATTAGTGAATAGATAATTTTGGATCTCTTCAAGATTTTATCATCAGAATCATACTAAAGTGGTTAGATATTTTGTGGAGATTTTTTTTAAACTTCTTCTTTTCTTGAAGAAGTAGAGGTCTGCAGATTGGAGGGCAGCAAGGACTTACAAAGATAGTGGCATCATCTATGATGGAAAGATTGAAGGCTTTAATACAGGAGGCTTGCTAATCAGATTTTATTCACTCCTTGGCTTTCTTCCTTTTCCTCTTTTGAGCCCGTCTCATTTTTGTAAAGGTACAATGTTTATAACATTCTTCATCCTTTTGAAGATCTATTATGTGTTGATTGTTGTTTCATATTATTTCTTCATCCATGCACTTATCTTGTCTGGTGAATGGTTCTGCTATGCTAATATTTTGCTGCAAGTCTGAAGTGTGTGTTCAGTGTTCTTTGTTTTTGTGTTGTATCCACTTTTTGCAGCCATTTTTTAAAGTAAAATGGCCTCTTTAAGGATGAAAATTATATAACTTTCTGACTGTCTTCTTGATCAATACCAATGAGCATCTTTTCTCTGTTGAATCTCTCCTGTCTAACTATTTTAAGAACTGATAAAATTGGTCCACACATACACACAATCCTTGATCTTTTGGATTCATGTTTGTCTTGAAGTTCCATTACATGTTAGGATCCATTGACAAATCATCACCATGTTGAATGAGAGCTATGAACAGCTGAATAAATTAATCTGCCCAGTCTTTTAAAGTTACTTGAATTATAGAGCTGAGTCAGCTGACACCCTCAAACAAGAAAGTCCCAGAAACCAGAAATAATTTTTCTTTTTTACTTTTGTTTGCATTTTGCAAATAGGAATTTGCACGGCTATGTATATGACATGGGTTAGCATATTTCATTTTGAATATATTATCTCTGGATGAATAAATAATCACAGGCACAGTCCACATGAATTTTACTAGTAATATTTTTCTATGAATTAATGTTTTTCTTTTCAATGATTATTTCTCTCTTTTGCAGATACAAATAAAACTGTTCCAGAGATAGCTAAGGACCTAGTAGGTTCATCAATATCTGTAAAGGTAGTTCATCTTTCAGTTGCTCTTTTCCCTACTGTTGTTTTAGTATATGCTTAATTACTATCCAAAACCCCCTACTGAACTTATTCCAATTTATTCCAACACCAACCAAACATCAACTAAGTGCTTGTTTGTATAAGGAATAGAAGAAGAAAAGCTTTATTCCTTGAATAGCATCCAAACAATCTCTTTAAGATGGGAATAGTTTATACATAGGCACTCCAGTTAATAGGGAATAAAACCCCTTCATTTTCAAGAATGCCTCTTAGGTGGTGAATATGAAGGACCAATTCAATAGAACAAGAGATTGAGTTAATATGCGAGTGCACTTCTTATATCTGGTAAGTTTACATGTATTCTTCCTCTTCCTATATCATGTTGGTAAAAAAGAATGGCTCTTCATAATAAATGTTGGTCAAAAATGTGGGCTAAGATTATGTGAGGTAAGCTAAAGATTAGGTGAGTTAATTATCAATTAACTCACCTAATCCCATCCAACTCTTTCTATAAATAGCATGAAGATTGAAAGCTTTCATTCACCACAACTTGAAGAAAGTGAGAGTGAGGGAAGAGTGGGAGAAGAAAGAAAAATATTAGAGGGTTAGTATTTTCCTCTTAGAAGAGAGTTGAAAATACTAACCCTCTAATATTTTTCTTTCTTCTTCCACTCTTTCCTCACTCTTACTTTCTTCAAGTTGTGGTGCATGAAAGCTTTCAATCTTCATGATATTTATAGAAAGAGTTGGATGGGATTAGGTGAGTTAATTGATAATTAACTCACCTAATCTTAGCCCACATTTTTTACCAACATTTATTATGAAGAGCCATTCTTTTTGAGCAATAATTCTCCCACTTGAAGATTTGATTCAGTGTCAATCAAATTTTCACATCATTCTTTCTAAATTGCCACTTGATGTTGCTTACGTCTCTGTAAGGCTACAGGAGGATCGACACCATATATACTTGTCAGCATTGATCGCTTTTGTCAGAAAATCTGCTATGTTGTCTTTGGTGTAAATCTTTTGCATTATCCATGGTTCCTTCTTCCACTTTCTCACGAAAGAAGTGGTACTGAACTTTGATATGTTTTGTCTTTGAGTGAAATACTGGATTCCTTTCAAGATGCAAGGCACTTTGGTCGTCACAATATAGAGTAATATTCTTTTGTTTGTGCCCGAGTTCTTCCAACATCATCTTTAACCACACTGCTTCTTTACTAGCTTGTGTCGCTACTCGCTCCTAGGTATTCTACTTCTGTCGTTGACGTAGCCACGACTGACTACAATTTTGAAATCCAGCTCACAGCTCCTCCAGCAAGTGTGAACACATAACCTATAGTGGATTTGTTTTTGTCAAGATCACCTGCATAATCAGCATCAGTATATCTACTGACAATAAAGTCAGATCCCCCATAACATGATGTAACATCTGAGGTTCCTTTCATATATCTAAGAATCCTCTTAACAACATTCCAATGCTCTCGACCAGGATTTGCCATGTATCGACTTACACTCCTACTACATGTGCAATGTCTGGTCTTGTACATATCATGGCGAACATTAGGCTTCCCACTACTGATGCATACGGTACTCGAGACATTTCCATCCTCTCTTCTTCACTGCTAGGACACATACTTGAGGATAACTTGAAATTAATAGGAAGTGGGGTAGAAATTGGCTTACAGTCTTGCATGTTGAAACGCCGCAAGATCTTCTTCAAATAATTCTTCTGAGAAAACCAAATCTTCCTATTATTTCTATCTCGGTGGATTTGCTTCCCTAGAATCTTGTTTGTCGATCCCAAGTCCTTCATTTCAAATTCCCTACGCATTTGTGCCTTCAACTCTTGAACACGATCTTTGTTGGGGCCTACTACCAACATGTCGTCTACATACAACAACAAAAAGACAAAATTTTCTTCTCCAAACCTCTTGACATATGCACAAGGGTCCGAATTGAGTCTGTTGTATCCAAGGCTCATGATGAAGGAATCAAATCTCTTATACCAACATCTCGGCGCCTGTTTTAGACCGTATAGAGATTTGTTCAACCTGCAAACCAAGTTCTCCTTACATTTTGCTTCAAATCCTTCTGGTTGGAGCATGTAAATCTCTTCTTGAAGATTTCCATGAAGAAATACAGTTTTTACATCTAACTGCTCAAGTTGCAAGTTGAATGTAGCACATATCGCCAGGACTACTCGGACTGTTGTGAGTCGAACTACAAGAAAATATTTCGTTAAAGCCAATCTCCTCTTTCTGAGCATATCCTTTCACCACCAGTCGAGCACGATATCGTTCCACTTGATCATCACCATTGCACTTGATCTTGTAAACCCATTTGTTGCCAATGGCCTTTCTCCCTTGTGGTAGTGACACCAGCTTCCATGTTCTATTTTTATGAAGGGCTTCAATTTCTTCTTGCATTGCTGGAATCCATTGTGATGCATTTGAACTACTCAGTGCTTCTTGGAGACTTGATGGCTCTCCATCCTCAGTTAGAATACACTATGTGATGCCAACTTGGTGTCTTTCTTGTATGAGTTGACCGTCGAACTTCTGGGACTTCAAATTCAACTGGCTCTTGTACTTCGTGCTATGGTATAGCTTCAACTTCCTCTTCCACCTGTACTATTGTAGTCTCTATGTTCTCTTTTGAAATGCTATCACCTTCTGCTTGCACTTGTTCTTTGTCTTTTATGAAAATAATATCTCTGCTAATTACAACTAGTATCACAAACGATCAAGCGTTAGGTGGCGCTCGAGATCGACTTCGATAAGCTTCGAGTTCGCCTGGAATTTCGAAGCTGAAATGAGCTCGAGCTTCAATTTCGAGCTCGAAATTAATTTCGAGCCGAGCTCGAGCCGAGTCGAGCTCGATCGAGCTTAGCTCGAAAGCTCGAAATTTAATATTAATATATTAATATATAATGTAAATATTATTAAAAAAATCAATAAAATTTAATAAAATTAGTAAAAACTAATAAATATTATAATATATTAATAAAATATTTAATATTTAGTATTGACATATAATATATAATATAAAAAAATTAATTTATAAATAAGTTTTTAATTTAAAGCTAAATCTGAAATTTAAAAATTATAATTAAGTTCTTAATTTCGAGCTTTCGAGCCGAGCTCGAGCTTTCGAAATTAAAATCGATCGAGCTCGAAAGCAAAACTTATTCGAAGCAATTCGAGCTCGAGAAAGCTCGAGCTCGAGCTAGGCTATTTCGAGGCGAATTGAAATGGCTCACTCACATGCCTCTAATTACAACCTTATGGGCAGTGGGATCCAACAGGCGGTACCCTTTTACTCTTTCAGCATATCCCAAGAATATACATTTCCTAGATTTTGGATCCAACTTCGTAGTTTCTTGGGCATTATACATCACGTACACAGGACTTCCAAAAATATGAAGGTTTGAATAGTCGGTTGGCTTACCAATCCACATCTCCATCGGTGTTATCAGCTCAATTGCAGTTGATGGACCCCGATTCACCACATAACATGCAGTATTGACTGCTTCTGCCCAAAATTGTCTAGGCCTGCAGCTCTCATTATTGCTCTTGTTCTCTCCAACAAAGTCTTGTTCATCCACTCTGTCACTCCATTTTGTTGAGGAATGTATGTTGTAGTGAACTGCCTTTTGATGCCTTCTTGCTTACAAAATTCATCAAATTCTTTGCTAGTGTATTCTCCTCCATTATCTGTCCTAAGACACTTGATCTTCTCGCCAGAGTCAAGTTCTACCCGCACTTTGTAGAATTTGAAGACTGGAAACACATCCGCTTTCCTCTTGATAGGATACACCCAACACCTCCTAGAGTAGTCATCAATGAATGAAACAAAGTAATTTGCTCCTCCTAGTAATGTAACCGGTGCTTGCCACACGCCAAAATGGACCAATTCTAGAATTGCTTTGCTTCTAGAATTAGATGTGTTGAACTTCATTCGATGTTGCTTGCTCTAAATGCAATGCTCACAAAAGGGTAATGTTACCTTTGTGAGACCATGAAGTAGATTTTTCTCTACAAGAATCTTCATTCCTTGCTCCGACACGTGTCCAAGTTTCCTGTGCCATGTCATTCCATGTCTTTCACTTGGACTACGTGTGGCAATTGAAGCTTCTCCTTCTTGCAAAGTCTCTCCCTTCAGCATGTATAGATTTGCAGCGATCTTGTCTTTTTTCATACATACCAACGCTTCTCGAATTACCTTCATGATCTTGTTATGGACTTCAATTTGCATCCAAGATCATCAAGTTTCCCTATAGACAATAAGTTCTTTTTCAAGCCTTCCACATGCGTGCCATCATACATCTTCAGTTTGATGGTGCCAATACCAACAGTCTTCAGCGCTTAATCATTACAACTATACACAGATCCCCCAGAGATAGGTTCATAGTGATTGAACCATTCTCTTATAAAGGTCATATGAAAAGTGGCCCCTGAATTGAGAAGCCACACATCAGCAAATCTTCTTCCTGTAGTCGTCGTTGTTGTTGTTTCATACACCATGGCATCTCCATTATTTGAAGTGTTTGTAACATTTCCTTGAGGATTGGAATCCTTTTTATTTAGATTCCAACAATCTTTCTTCAGGTGACCTTTTTGTTGATAAAAAAGAATGGCTCTTCATAATAAATGTTGGTAAAAAATGTGGGCTAAGATTAGGTGAGTTAATTATCAATTAACTCACCTAATCCCATCCAACTCTTTCTATAAATAGCATGAAGATTGAAAGCTTTCATGCACCACAACTTGAAGAAAGTGAGAGTGAGGGAAAAGTGGGAGAAGAAAGAAAAATATTAGAGGATTAGTATTTTCCTCTTAGAAAAGAAAGTGAGAGTGAGGGAAGAGTGGGAGAAGAAAGAAAAATATTAGAGGGTTAGTATTTTCCTCTTAGAAGAGAGAATTATAACTCAATTTTTCCTAATTAGTGAAATTCTTCTATCCTTCCCTATGTCTTTTTTTTACCCTAATTCATTTAGGGGTTTTCCACGTAATATCAGTGTGTCCTTTTATCTTTGGTATTATTTTCATTCTCTTTGTTGCAACCCTGCTTTAGTCGGTCCTATATTTCTACAACAAGTGGTATCAGAGCCAGCTTTTTGGGTGTTTATATCTACTTATCATATGCTCTGTGGTTGCCACTATAAGTGGATCCTCCACATCAAAAAATAAGTAAGATTATTATTCATTCATTGAAGAGACTGGTTACTACTCTTGAAGCAGTTCATAATAGAAGCAATGACGGCAAGATACGAGATTGAAAAATTCGATGGGAGTAATTTCTTACTGTGGAAACTGAAGATGAAGGCAATCAGTACTGCCTAGACAAGAAATTTCTGTTAGAGAGAACAAGAGCAATGATGAGAGCTGCAGGCCTAGACAAGAAATTCTGGGCAGAAGCAGTCAATACCGCCTGTTATGTGGTGAATCGGGGTCCATCAACTGCAATTGAGCTGATAACACCGATGGAGATGTGGATTGGTAAGCTAGCCGACTATTCAAACCTTCATATTTTTGGAAGTTCTGTGTACGTGATGTACAATGCCTAAGAAACTACGAAGTTGGATCCAAAATCTAGGAAATGTATATTCTTGGGATATGCTGAAAGAGTAAAGGGGTACCGCCTGTGGGATCCCACTGCCCACAAGGTTGTAATTAGCAGAGATGTTATTTTCATAAAAGACAGAGAACAAGTGCAAGCAGAAGGTGATAGCATTTCAAAAGATAACATAAAGACTACAATAGTACAGGTGGAAGAGGAAGTTGAAGCTACACCAGAGCACGAAGTACAAGAGCCAGCTGAATCTGAAGTCCCAGAAGTTCGGCGGTCAACTTGTACAAGAAAGACACCAAGTTGGCATTCAGATTATATTATTGAAGGCAATGTCACATAGTGTATTCTAACTGAGGATGGAGAGCCATCAAGTCTCCAAGAAGCACTGAGTAGTTCAGATGCATCACAGTAGATGCCAGCAATGCAAGAAGAAATTGAAGCCCTTTATAAAAATAGAACATGGAAGCTAGTGTCACTACCATAAGGGAGAAAGGCCATTGGCAACAAATGGGTTTACAAGATCAAGTGCAATGGTGATGATCAAGTGAAACGATATCGTGCTCGACTGGTGGTGAAAGGATATGCTCAGAAAGAGGAGATTGGCTTCAACGAAATATTTTCTTGTAGTTCGACTCAAAACAGTCCGAGTAGTCGTGGCGATATGTGCTACATTCAACTCAGAACTCGAAAGCGGTTAGATGTAAAACTGTATTTCTTCATGGAAATCTTCAAGAAGAGATTTACATGCTCCAACCAGAAGGATTTGAAGCAAAATGTAAGGAGAACTTGGTTTGCAGGTTGAACAAATCTCTATACGGTCTAAAACAGGCGCCGAGATGTTGGTATAAGAGATTTGATTCCTTCATCATGAGCCTTGGATACAACAGACTCAATTCGGACCCTTGTGCATATGTCAAGAGGTTTGGAGAAGAAAATTTTGTCTTTTTGTTGTTGTATGTAGACGACATGACCAAGTAGGTCCCAACAAAGATCGTGTTCAAGAGTTGAAGGCACAAATGCGTAGGGAATTTGAAATGAAGGACTTGGGATCGACAAAAAAGATTCTAGGGAAGCAAATCCACCGAGATAAAAATAATAGGAAGATTTGGTTTTCTCATAAGAATTATTTGAAGAAGATCTTGCGGCGTTTCAACATGCAAGACTGTAAGCCAATTTCTACCCCACTTCCTATTAATTTCAAGTTATCCTCAAGTATGTGTCCTAGCAGTGAAGAAGAGAGGATGGAAATGTCTCGAGTACCGTATGCATCAGTAGTGGGAAGCCTAATGTTCACCATGATATGTACAAGACCAGATATTGCACATGTAGTGGGAGTGGTAAGTCGATACATGGCAAATCCTGGTCGAGAGCATTGGAATGTTGTTAAGAGGATTCTCAGATATATGTAGGGAACCTCAGATGTTGCATTATGTTATGGGGGATCTGACTTTATTATCAGTAGATATGTTGATGCTGATTATGCAGGTGATCTTGACAAAAGCAAATACACTATAGGATACGTGTTCACATTTGCTGGAGGAGCTGTGAGCTGGATTTCAAAATTGCAGTCAGTCGTGGCTACGTCAACGATAAAAGCAGAATACCTAGGAGCGACACAAGCTAGTAAAGAAGCAGTGTGGTTGAAGATGATGTTGGAAGAACTCGGGCACAAACAAAAGAACATTACTCTATATTGTGACAACCAAAGTGCCTTGCATCTTGCAAAGAATCCAGTATTTCATTCAAAGACAAAACATATCAGAGTTTAGTACCACTTCATTCGTGAGAAAGTGGAAGAAGGAACAATGGATATGCAAAAGATTTACACCAAAGACAACATAGCAGATTTCCTGACAAAAGCAATCAATGCTGACAGGTATATATGGTGTCAATCCTCCTGTGGCCTGATGGAGACGTAAGCAACATCAAGTGACAAGGTAGAAAGAATGATGTGAAAATTTGATTGACACTGAATCAAATCTTCAAGTGGGAGAATCGTTGGTAAAAAAGAATGGCTCTTCATAATAAATGTTGGTAAAAAATGTGGGCTAAGATTAGGTGAGGTAAGCTAAAGATTAGGTGAGTTAATTATCAATTAACTCACCTAATCCCATCCAACTCTTTCTATAAATAGCATGAAGATTGAAAGCTTTCATGCACCACAACTTGAAGAAAGTGAGAGTGAGGGAAGAGTGGAAGAAGAAAGAAAAATATTAGAGGGTTAGTATTTTCCTCTTAGAAGAGAGAATTGTAACTCCTTAATTTTTCCCACTTAGTGAAATTCTTCTATCCTTGCCCGTTGTTTTTTTACCCTAATTCATTTAGGGGTTTTCCACGTAATATCAGTGTGTCCTTTTATCTTTGATATTATTTTCATTCTCTTTGCTGCAACCCTGCTCCATTCGGTCCTACATTTCTACAATATATCAAGCATCTTCTATCCAAACTTACACTAAGATCCAGGCCCCTTTTGTGGCTCTAATTTATAAATAGTCTACTATAGAAGTGTGACTTTAAAGCACTTGGATGCTATGTACCATTGCAGAAGGAAGTGGAAAAGGTGTTTAGGTCTGGGAGGCTATCTGCTGTACAGATGAAAATCTCCTGATTGTTAAAAATTTGTTTCACATAATTCTGAAGTTCACCTATAAAAAAAAAATGGAGCATCCAGTATTCATTGCAATTTCATACCAATTCATATACTAAAACATCTGCTGAAGCTTCACTTTTATTTTCTTAGAGCAAATAGCTATTCCAATCTCATGATATGTTGCATAAGCAACTTCACCTGTGTGGCTGTTCAGAAATTCCCATGAACCATCATGTGCCAAACTCAACAATTTCCAAATTTTATGTGTGCTTGATTTTGATTCGCGCAAGTTAGATTTTAGTTCTTATTCTTGATTGCACAGGTAATTCAAGCAAGTGAGGAGGAGAAACAACTTATATTCTCGGAAAGAGATGCTGATTGGTCAAAGTATTCGGACCAAATTAAAGTTGGGGATATTTTTAGTGGAAGAGTGGGTTCAATTGAAGACTATGGTGCATTTGTGCATCTGCTTTTCCCTGATGGTACTAAATATTCAGAACAATCTATATAGTAGTACTTTATAAATTTTCATTTGTTGGAAACTTGGAATGTGGCTAATATGATGTTTTGTAGATAGGCTTTTATCATTTGACCGGACTTGTACATGTCTCCGAGGTCTCTTGGGATTTGGTTCAAGATGTGAGGGATTTTTTGAGTGAAGGTGATCTGGTAAAGGTTAAAGTGATGCACGTAGATAGGTACAGTTAGTGATTTCTATGAACTGTATTGTGTGATAATGCATATCTCTGTATTTGGTTTCAAAACTAATATAATGTACTTTTTCATATACTGCTCATCCTTTTAGATCGTGTAAACTGACCTGTCAATTATATAATAAATTTGTCTCTACCTATTCAATGTATATTTAACATAAAAAAAGTTACGATGAATTATATGTATCTTTTGGTGCTGTATCATGAAAAATTTGTACTCAATTTACGTTTAACATGAAAAATTATTCCATTTTGCCTTAATTTTGCATTTTGTGACTGTGGATTGTGTACCAATATGCAGGGAAAGGTCAAGGATTTCCCTATCAATTAAACAGCTGGAGGATGATCCTCTTTTAGAGACGCTGGACAAAGTAATACCCCAGGTGAGTTCTTTGTTGTGGTTTTAGTGGAAATATTTTTTAGTTCTATTATAGGATAATATCAACTCAGTTAAAGAGCTTGTGAGTTATGATTGTTTACAGCAAGGTCAATCAGAATCCAATTCTCTGAGCACATCTAGTCCTTCTGACATGGAACCTCTTCCTGGACTTGAGAACATATGCCAGGAGCTATTGCAGGAGGAGGGGTAATATTTAATCATTGGTTAGTTTTAGACCTTAAACTGTATTCTGTAAAACATGTCCATAGTCATGTCATGAATTAGACAAATCATGATATATGCTTGAAAGCAGTTTTATAATTGTGACAAAATTCTTTTCAGAAGAATAATCCTATGGTTTTATTGCACATTGAAACCAGTTAGACAAATTAATATATGGTGTTGCGGCTAAAATCGGTATCGCCTAGGGATCGACACCAATCTAGTCCAATGGTTAAGAATTTATATTTAAGGGACTAGATCATAGAAGGAGAATTGTAGTCATCCAAGGCATAAACAAAGACACACGCACAATTTACATGGAAAACCCCGTGAATCCGGGGAAAAACCACGGGCTCCAATTGCAGGAGCAAATCCACTATATAACGGTTGATTACAAGAATCTCTCGGTATGAAGGTGCTTGATTTAGCTCTGCCTTGAAGTGGGTCGGCCTCGGCCTTGAAGTGGCTCGGCCTCAGCCTTGGAGATGATGGAAGAGAGCTCTGTATGGGCTTAATGAAAAGCTACCTTGGAGCTTTGGAGAAGACTTGAAAGTCTTATGGAAATCTTGAAGGCTTTGGAGAGAGTTGGCCAAAGAGCTTGCTTGGGCCCTCATTTTCCTCATCCTTGGAACTCACTTGAAGCTATTTGGGGTTGAGCATGTAGTTGGTCATGGATGACACCATGAGAAAGGCCTTGAAGTAGCTCATGAAGATTGAGAAGCTCTCATCGAGTTGGAGAGTCTTTCTCTTCCATTTTCTTGAGATCCCGCCTGCCCTTACTTGCTTGACCTCTCCCCCTTATATAAGGGAGGGCATGGCTTCATGGTTAAGAGCCCTCGGGCCCCACTCCGTGTCAGAACATCCCCCCTTCTCCTCTTATCCCCTTATCTCCTCGGGCCCTATGCCCCTCTTATCTTCTTATCTCTTTGGGTTTTGTTCCCCTCCTTTAGAGGGAGCTCGGCTCGGCCTTGGAGCATACGATTGGGTTGGGTCGGCCTTGGAACATACCATTGGGTCAGGTCGGCCTTGGAGCACACCATTGGGTCGGATCGGCCTTGGATGTGCCACGCGTCAGGCATCTAGGTGTTTGACCATTTTTACCCATATCATATGGCATCACTTTATGTTTATTTTTCTTTTTCTTCGACCCTGGCTGAGCCCTTCTTTCTTCTTTTTTGGGGCTTTCCTTATTTTTTACTTTTTATACTTTCTGTTTCATTCCTCATACAATGTGAATGCTGAGTAGAGGGTCATGGCGGCGATGGCTAATGTAAAATTATAAGCCTACAGATTCATTCAGGACTTCAGATATTGACTAACCTCTGTGACTCTGTCTATGTTCTATCAGTGTTTACTATGGGCAACTTTTTCTGTATTTCTTACCAACCTTTGATATGATCTTGAATAATTTAATCACACGGATATGAAAATTATAGTGGAAGACCGATGCTTATGCTTATGGAGTCAGTATTTTGGAAAACGATTCAAGTGGTTCTCCAAAACTCACGCAGACTATCTTTCATAAAAGAAATATTTCACAAAAATCTTCACAAATGCCTAGTTATCTAAGATGCCTTATTTGTTACTGCTGGTGCTATATCTTATCTTGCATAATTTGGAGGGATTCTATATTATTTTACAGCTATGATATATTTACAAATATTTCTGCAGCATAACTGATGTGAGTTTTGGACGGCAAGGATTGGAGAAGCGTGTGGTTTCACAAGACTTGGAACTTTGGCTTTCAAATGTGAGCGGCCCAACTCTTTCACCACCTTCAAATTCTTCCTTAAAGGAATGATCTCCCTGTTTAATTATATTGTAACTTGCAATCCTTCCATTTGGGGTTCCCATCTCTTCTTCAGCTACCTGCCAGGGACAATCAATTCACGCTCCTTGCTCGAGCAGGCAGACAGGTAACTGAATTGTCATCGTCCTCTAGATTTTATTGCATCCTTAGGACTCCCTAGTTTGCTGAAACACTTTATCCAAAGTTAATGTCAGCAGGTTGTTGGTCTTTGTTCCTTCAATAGAATCGTGAGCTTACAAACATTGGATTCCCTCTATAAAATTCCATTTATTAGATGCAGTGGGATGCATTCCCAAATTTGCTGGACAAATACCCTGCTTGTTAAGCCTTCCAATTATTCAAGAACCATCGGCAAATTGTTTTCCTGTTACTCAGACAAGCACCCAAAGATAGATGCATTTTATATTTTTATTTACCTATGACAACACTTATCATCTTATGTTGATAGCAAAATAGTGTTTGTTTCGGATCAGGTCCAAGAAGTATATCTGACAACTACACTTGACCAAGATGGCATAAAAAAGGCTGTACAGCGTGTGTTGGAACGTGTTCCCTGAACTTAATCTTTAGCGATGAGGAAATACAGGTGTGCCATCCTTAACTAGTATGATATTATTACGGACTTCCATTTTTCTGTACTATATTTTGATGCTATATATAGAACATGTATGTATGTGCTTCTGAATTTTCAAATGTTTGCAATTGATGTTAGAACTTATTTCATTTGAGCAGGTCAGCCGAAAAGTCCTCATCGGTGTTTTCTTTGTGAATAGGCATGGGAGAACATCTGAACCTCAACTGTATATATTTGTCTATAGGGTTCTCTGCTACTACATATGAAGAATGAAAACACATTCTGCATTTATTTATGTTCAGTGATTTTTGACTTTGTTGTTTTTTCCTTGATGATAATATCAGAATTGATTGTTCGTTCGGTTTCTTGCTTTTTCCAAGTTTGAAATTTCTTTGCTACCCAATTTCTCAAAAATGGATGGTTTCATTTATTTGACAATGTTGTTCATTGATATATTAGGTTCCTTGATGAAGAAGCGCATTACAAACTCGTTTGGAATTTTATTTTGCAAAATTTGTAAACAGATGAAAACAAGTGGAAGTGTGTCTATGAGTCTATATATATATATTACCCTCAAAGTAGATGAAAATCTAGATTTGGATGGTACGTAAGCAAATATCATTTTTATTAAAAAAAATAAACAATTTATTAGAAAAAATCTAGATTTCGACCAGTCGAAGGACCCGGATTCGCTGGACTGCTCAAAGACAGTGTGCAGTCGAGCGTCCATCGTGTATTGCACGATGACCTTGCTTGTCCGCGACGACTGTGTTGGAGCACCGCAGCTCCTGAATGCCGTTGTCCTTAAGCTTGGAGCTGAAGGAGAAGATCCTTCCATTCACAAAGTCAAGTGGAACAAAAAAAACAATGCGTGCAAGTCCTTATTTTTTAATTAATGTACTATATGCCATTGTTGTTAGCTTTTTAATATTTAAATAAAAAAGCATGCCCCATGTGTCCATTTGGGCATTTTCGTAAATAATGCGCAGGATGCGCGTTCATGTAAATAAAAAATAAATTTATAATATTCTAAAATAATACCCTATGAAAGCTCTGATATCAATTTTTTTATTTGATTTTAATTGATTTTATTTGATTTGATTTAATATAATATATTTTACTTTATTTCAAACTCAAGCGATCTGGTATCTAAACTCCAGCACACGATAGCAGGCATTATAGCACTGAAGAGTGAAGAAGACCCGCTCGGAAGCATTTCCAGACTTGCGGTGTGTTCACCGCGAAACATGACTACGTCCACCGGAGGCTTCGATCGCGTCAAGGCGCTGAAGGAGTTCGACGATACCAAGGCCGGGGTCAAAGGCCTCGTCGACTCTGGCATCACCACCATCCCGGCCATCTTCCGCCACCCCCACCTGCATCATGATCTCTCCCCGGCCGCGTCCCATCTCTCCATCCCCACCGTTGACCTCTCCCTTCCCCGCTCGACCGTCATCGATCACATCGTCTCCGCCTCCAAGCAGTGGGGATTTTTCCAGGTCGTCAACCACGGGATCCCTCTCTCCGCCATCGAAAACACCATCTCCGCCATCAGATCCTTCCACGAGCTTCCCGCAGACGTCCGATCGCAGCACTACACGCGCGAGCGGGTGGGCGGAGTCTCGTACTCGTCGAACTTGGATCTGTTCAGGGCCAGGGCGGCAAGCTGGAGAGACACGGTCCAGATCCATATGGGCCCGGTCCGGCCGGAGGTGGACAGGATCCCGGCGGTTTGCCGGGCGGAGACGTTGGCATGGGACGAGCACGCGAAGGAGATCGCGCGGGAGGTTATGGGGATGATGTGCGAAGGGTTAGGGCTGGACACAAGGAGGATGGAGGAGATGTCGTGTCTGGAGGACAGGTTGATGGTGTGCCACTACTACGCGCCCTGTCCTGAGCCTGATCGGACGTTCGGGATCGTTGATCACACGGACGCTGCGGTTTTGACGGTGCTGATTCAAGACATGATTGGAGGGCTCCAGGTGAAGAAGGAGGAGGATGGGAAGGAGGTTTGGGTGGATGTGAAGCCCATCCCCGGAGCCCTCGTCATCAACGTCGGCGAACTCCTCCAGGTAACTAATTTATTTAAGCCTTTTGATTTTATTTATTCCCATTATTTCTAAAATCCAACATATTTGTCCTCAGGAAGCTTACTATCAAATATATATATATATATATATATATATATATATATATATATAATGGGGCTGGTCCATTGTGTCATAACCCTATTATGATTTATATATATTTATATATAAATTTTTTTTATTTTAACTATATATATCCATTAGTTTTTATCTATAATTTTTTTAATTATATATATATATATATGTATATATATAAATTAAAACAAATATAGATAAATACTAATGAATATATATAGTTAAAATAAAATTGGTTTTTTGCTTGCATGCCCTTATAAAACATCAAAATTGCTTATTTACCCTTACAAAAGTGATAATTACTTGCATACCCTACGAAACAACAATAATTGCTTATATGTCCCTTATAATTGATTGCATACCCCTACAAAAGCACTAACAGTGACTAACAATGAGTAACAGTAGGGGCATATAGCAATTATTGTTGTTTCATAAGGGTATCCAAGCAATTATCACTTTTGAAAGGATAAATAAGCAATTTTGATGTTTTGTAGGGGCATGCAAGCAATTATCTCAATAAAATTATATATATATATATATATATATATATATATATATATATATATACGGGAGTGATAAGGTAAGGCCGGCCGGATTACTGTTCCGGTAAGGTTGCCTCTTATTTTGTCCCTTGGAGCATGTTTTAAAATTTCTAACCGTATGGATGGAAAAAAAAATCAAAAAATAAGCTAGCATGTCAATTTAATACAATTTGGGAACTTGTAGGGTCTTCCGGGTGAAAATTTATAAAAATACTACCGGTTCAGAATTTCACCTATTAAGATGAAAAATGCTAGTGTATGGTTGGATTTCCTCAAAACACTGTACAAGTGGGTCAAATGGAGGCTAATCAGACTTGTAGATAAATGATAAGGCTTCTGGCCGATAAGTATTACGCCTGTATATATATATATATATATATATATATATATATATATATATATATTGTTAAATTTTGTTAAACAGTATATATAATATAGTTCTATCAAATGCCAGCTCATTGTTTTAAAAGAAATACATTTATATTATTACATTTTATGAAATAATTACTAATTAAAGTTAAATGTTGTAATTTCTATGGTAATATTATTATATTATATATTATAAAATTAGACCTTATGTGCATATTCCTGTAAATTATAATTAAAAAAGTAAAATTTAAAAATCCTGTTTATGCCAACTGTGCACGGATTATGAACAGTGGCTGTGAGTGGGAATTTATTGCCAACTGTGCACAGATTCCACCCGATCGATACTGTCTTATAGCAAAGATTGTGCATGCCTTTTGACTTAGTACTAGCCGCTGGCCATTTGACTAGGGACTCTTCATGTTAAAAAAAAAAAGAAAAAAAAATACGAGGTTTAGATTACTTGAGGTTTTAGTATTTACAAGAAAACACTTAGGTTGGAGTAAGATCTAAAATAGTGTAGATATTGGTGTCATTTGTCGGATTTATTTGTCAAGGGCTAGAGTCTTGTGATTGCCGAAGTTTTTAGAATTTGAAAATTTAATTGATTTTTTTTTTGATAAATATAAATAAGCCACTAGAAATAATTCACAAGTTTGTTGGAACCCTCCATCTCTCCTTATGATTGGGAATTTTCTAGCCATCTTGATTTGTGTAAGTTGGTAAGGACAACTATCTTGTCATTTTTATTTGTTTTGCATTCTGTTATTTTTTTTTTAATTTTCAGTTATTAACTTTAGTAGCGGTTCTTGCCCTCCTTTAACTAGAAATTGTTATGGAGTGTTTTTTTTTTAAGGGAAATTGTTATGGAGTGTTACCTTAACACTGCTATGTCAAGACTGAGTTTTGATATACAGTTCTTATATTATCATGTGGATAACTTTATTATGATCTGAATTTTCTCCATTAAAAAATATGATTCAAAATTGTAGAGGAATTTAGATTTTAACCACTTTTGGCTTGGCTTTGGTACAGGTAGGGCTCTCAAACGATTAAGCTGTTCGTGAGCAGCTCGAGCTCGGCTCGAAAGTTCAAAATCGAGCTTTCTAGCCGAGCTCGAGCTTCAATTTCGAGCTCGAAATTAATTCCGAGCCGAGTCGAGCTTAGCTCGAAATTTAATATTAATATATTAATATATAATATAAATATCAATAAATATTAATAAATAATATAATATATTAATATTTAATATTAATATATAATATAAAAATATAAAAAAATTAATTTATAAATAAATTTTTAATTTCAAGCTAAATAGAGATTTCAAAATTACGATTAAGCTCTTAATTTTGAGCTAAATCGAGCCGAGCTCGAGCTTTCGAAATTAAAATCGAGCCGAGCTCGAGCCAACATTTTCAAGCTAATTTCGAGCTCGAGCTCGAGCTAGCCTATTTCGAGCCGATTTCGAGCTGGGCCCAGCCTGATCAAGCTCGGCTCGTTTACAGCTCGTACACGTTATAGAAGACTAATTAATGCTCTGATATGTATGGAAGTTAAGCATGTAACTAAGAACTTCCTTTTTATCTTGTATATAAGAAGAATTTAATAATCTTCAACAACAAACTGTTTTTAGTTTTCCTTGATGATTTACTTAGAAGTGCATTCGACAGATAATTTCTAATGATATATATAAAAGTGCTGGGCATAGAGTGGTGGCGAATTCTCACCAAGATGCAAGGGTCTCCATTGCCATCTTCTATAACCCTGGAAAGAGAGGAGAATCAGATCTTTATGGGCCTCTGCCAGAACTAATTTCATCCGAAAAAGGAGCATTCTACCAGAATTTTACAATCTCAGAGTACATGGGGGCATTCATCAGCAAAGAGTTAAGGAGCAAAACTCTGGTGGAACAATTCAAGTTATAAAGATTGCTAAATAAAACTTTATAACTTTGAAGTTTGTAATACTAATTATTGTGATAACTGCAGTTTGTACATAAGTATGAAAGATTCCCTGTTTATGGACTGTTATATTTCTTTTATTGGGAATTTGCCAAAATGGCCCTGGTCCATTTATTTTAATATTTTTTTAGTCTTGGGTCAAAAATATTTGCCAAAATAGCCTTGAAACTGCCCAGTCAGCGACCAAACTGCTGACTGGGATAGCAAAATAATATAAAAATTTTCTTATAAAAATAATCGGTCTTTCAAATGCTGATCAGCTCCAAAGATATGCTCTGGAGCTAATCGGCCTTTCAAATGCTGATTAGCTTAACACAACCCATGAAGAGGAGCTAATCGGCCTTTCAAATGCCGATTAGCTCCATAGAGCTCTTTTTCATGGAGTATGGAGCAAATCGGCCTTTCAAATGCTGATTAACTCGAACCAAACTCTCTGGAGCTAATCGGCCTTTTAAAGGCTGTTTTTAATCCGAGTCAGCAAGATGACTGCTGACTGAGCAGCTGCAAGGCCATTTTGATAAATATTTTCGATCTAGGGCCAAAAAATAATAAAATAAATAGATTAGGGTCATTTTGGCAAATTGCCCTTTTTTTTAATAAACATGACAATTCACCCCACTATGCTTTAGGCACAGTTTGAAACATCTTTCTCTTATTTTCTTTTATTTTATTTTTTTTTAAAGTAAAGGTGGATAAGTCACTAAAGACATCTATTTTAAACACTTAATTTTTGTTATAAAAGAAAATATGTTAATCAATTTTTTTAGTGAAAATTGATTTAACCTTTCATTTATTTAAGAGCTGATGTGGCAGTCAACTCATCGTGTGAAATTTGTTAAAATGTCTTACTATTATGAATGAATATATGCAACAAAGGTGTTTTTGAAGTTATTACAAATATGGCCCAACAATACTGTATATTACCTTTCAAATAGGCCCCTATAATTTTTTATATATTTACAAACAAACCATCACTTTCTTTAAAAAAATATATTTTAATTTCCAATGATGTGGTGGCCAAACCACGGTGCCGGTTGAGATACCTTGCACCTTGGGGTGACCTTGCCCTACCCAACACCTAAATTATACCCAAAAACCCCTACCCTTGCACTTAATTTGCATGGGGTTGCACTAAAGGCAAAGTTGCCTTGGCCTAGACACCAAGGTATCTTAGAATTTACCGCCAAACCAGGTGAAAAAGGTTTAGCCCTGCAAAGAGAGACACTTCACATGGATACAAACCCCGCCACGGTTGAAAATTCATTATTGAACTGTTAAGTTAACATGGAATGACAAGGTAAATTTGTTGGTGGGTCACTAAACTATGTGTGCATTTGATTTTAGTTATCGAATTTTAATTTGTTTCAAAGTAAACACACAATTTACTCCACATCAGCATCATCTTTCTCCTAAGGCCCTTTCTTCCTCGATTTGTTTTAAAAATGTAATTAACAATTACTCCCATTTTGTTACAAAAAATATAATTAACAAACAAGCTCTAACCCTAATTCTGATGGAAGTGGACAATGACAACACCAAAATCAAGCAAAGATCCATGCTAATCTTCATGCAAATTGGTAGAGTAATTGCAAAGCATGATTAGAAATCATTGATTTTACATTGATTTTAGGCCGATTTGTTACACATGCCCATTTTGTTGTAAATTACCATAAGATTATATGACTTACAATTGTATATATGTTTTTAGATTATCAATGTATCATGAATGAAGAAAATAGGGTTTTGAGATTTTTCAACAAACAATCCCTAACCCTAATTCTAACCATCCTAATCTTAACCCTAACCTTTGAAGCACACTGATGAGATGCACGTCGGGATCTCACCACCTCCTAAGCTCCATCAACCTCTCCACCATTTGGCCCGTTTCTCCTCGTCGTCACTCTGATCGGTGTCCTTCTCCTCAAGATCCACCATCGATCGACAGGAGTGACCAGGAGAGGAGGACTGAACCAGAGAACCCAAAGGGAATCGATCGGATGTTATGAAAGTGGAGGAGAAGTGCGCACGGTCACTTCAACAACCCGATATTTTGACGACTACTTGCATGGATAGAGCGACAACGACTCAGCTTTCCAGGTGGAGCGGAGGTCGGCGTGGCACAACAACACTTCTTGAGGTCTTCTAAGCTGGTGAGCCATGATGACGGGGAGACAATTTGGCGGGGACCTCCTCGAAGAGGAACTCGTCGCAGGGGATGGAGAGAGGCTCGGCGTCCGTAAAGTCATTCTCCTCTTCATCTTACTCGAGGAGTCGCCGGAATACCTGGTTGTTGAGGTGACTCCGCGCGCACCTTTCATCGGTGAGGAGTGTTGGAAATTATGGATATATTTCCTTTATTTTGTTTTAAATTTTGAATAATATTTTATGGATTTGATTTTATCTTTTTGACTAATAATCATATTAAAACTTAGAACTAATCTTATCCAAACTTAGTAGTAATCCTATTTGAGTTTGAATAAGATTATGACAGATATCCTTCTTCATGAGAGATGAAGAGGCTATAAATATAGAGGGATCCACCTCTCTCAAAACATACAAAATAAAAACACAAAAAGAAGCTTTTCTCTTTTTTCTCTTCTAGATTTTTCTCGGGCTTTCTTTGAGCGGTACTAAAGATAATGTGCAGATTCGACACCCCGGCCAGCGCGCACCGAGGGAAGGGGTCTGAGAAAGAGAAGGGTTGAATCTTGGGAGAAGAGCGCCAGTAAAGCCCTGTGCGTGAGGGGGCGTAATTCTTCTCTAAAGACAGCGTCTTTAGACGTGCCTCTCATCTCGGTTCTCAGAGATAAGTTCTTTTAATATTTGCTATATCTTTTCTGGGCTTTTTCCTAATAACTATCACTACAAGAAAACTGATCTACTGCGGCAGATATTAGCTGCGGATATATATATCCGCCTCTACATGAAATATATATTGCGGCGGACTATAATATCCGCCGCTATATCCGGATGAATAGATTTCCATGATCTATAGCGGCGGATAGTTATATCCGCCGCTATAGATCTTCCAGCTGCACTTCTCTATATTTTATAGCGGCGGATTTAT
Organism: Dioscorea zingiberensis; assembly: GCA_026586065.1. Classification (NCBI taxonomy): domain Eukaryota; kingdom Viridiplantae; phylum Streptophyta; class Magnoliopsida; order Dioscoreales; family Dioscoreaceae; genus Dioscorea; species Dioscorea zingiberensis. The sequence continues at coordinate 4,475,491 of CM048823.1, read as the reverse complement.
ATATCCGCCACTAATAATAATTTATAGCGGCGGTTATATATTTCCGCCGCAATAAACCACATTAATTAATTAATAGAGCTAATGAGCCTGTTTTATTAGACGCTGGGATCTATAGCGGCGGATAATATAATCCGCCGCTATAGGTCGCGAGACGAAGCCGGCGACTGAACTTTTCCTCTCTAAATGTATGAGCTCGCGAGCCCTCTCTAGTTAGGTTCTTTCCCTCCCTCTCACTCATGTTTTCCTTCTAAATTCCCTAATTCTTCCAATTCTCTAATTCTTCTTGCTGCCAATCGATGAGATCAACACCATCAGCGAGAGGATCGAGGGCGTTAATCCCATCCTTCTGCTCTCGCCGTAGTTGATCACCCTTTCTCCTTTTCTCTTCTTGTTCGCCTCTCTCATTTGTTTGATGTTATGGTTGCAGATCGATCCACTCTCGCAAAGCTTTCTTCAGTCGAGATACCAATTTATCAGGAGCGGGAGAGAGGAACCAATAGATCGAAGCCTGGCTCTGTGACTTGGTATATATCCATTGTTATCGTCTCAATTTTTCATCATTGATTTATTTTTGAATTATTTTTGTACTTTTTTTTGTCAAACTCAATGTGATCTGCATCCCTTGGTTCACCAATTTTAGATTAATTATGCTAAAATAATTCTATCTATTTTTGGTCTTCTTTTTTTATGTTGTTGTTGGGTTTTAGAAACTGAAGTTGTGCATTCCGCTTTGCTTGATATGTATCTTCTAAGGATGAAAGTATGAGAAATTCTTTTGGGGGGGATTTTGTGGTCTGTTCTATGAATCAAATTTCGATTAATTTTATGGTCTGATTCTTGGTTTGAACAATTGGTTGATGGCAGGTGATATGTAGAAATCAATCTCCAGAACACATTATACCGAGTTTCAAGCTTTCTAGAAGCTGTCTGCAGGTCAGGGACGATGAACAGAGATGAGGACCGTTAATTCAGTTGGAGCTGTTGATCTGGCGCGTTCCCATTGGCGATTAGCAGAGAAGGCGCGAACGATAGAGCTTCTAATCAACACCGTTCATTTCATTACACACATGGGTCCCAGCAAACAGATCACATCTGAACCGTTCAGATGATTATAATTCTCTGCCGTCCGATTGCTGAAGAGTTAGATGATTAGATCTCCACCATACATAGCTCATAGACCTGTGAACTGTTTTGATGTTGAATGGAATCACTTTTCCTCTCTAATCTCTTTCTTTCTTCTTCTTAATCTCTGTTCTTCTTCTTGAAACCCTCTCCACGCATCAGCAGGAAGTTAAATTTGTTTCATCATAAATTTTGAAATCTACCTAGTTTTAGATGTTTTCTTTTCCCATTAGTGCTTTGATTTTTGAGTGGCTGATGATTTTCTGGTTTTGGGGCTATAGAGAACTTGCAGTAGGGCTGTTTTGGATATGCTGATTTTTCTTTACTTGTACAGCATCTAAACCATTCATCTTTTTCAGCAAAATCTGAACTGTGCTTATTGTTTTCTATTTATTTAATATATATATATATATATATATATATATATATATATATATATATATATATATATATAGATCTCTTGAAAACTGTAAAGTGTGATTATCTTCCTGTAGGGTGAAAATTAAACTATTTTAATGATATTTGAATAAATGACCATTATCAGAGATTTTATCATGGCAGATCTTCAAACCAGTATATTAGTTTTACATATTTTATGTAAATTTCAGGGATTGTTTTCCTTTTCTTTTTTTTGGTATAATTTGGTTCGAATATTTAGTCCATTTGTTTGATTTCAGGTGATAAAAGGCCTTATGCGGAGGTAGAGGATGACGAAGAAGATGAACTCGGTCCCAGGAAGGTAAGCTAGGATCAGTGTTCCATTCTCTTCAAGTAATGGTTCGAACTCTAAGAATTCCTTCATTCATGAATATAAGGGGAAAAAACATGTTTTTTTATTACGTTGTGTATGTTCGACTTGGAAATTGATTGTTTACAGTATATTCACTAATGTGTTGAAAGTCCTAGTTACATATGTCCATTCTAATGAAAAAGTTATCTGCAAAGTTATCTTTGTTCATCTTATGTCTGCAAATAAAGGAAATTTTAGATTTCTTTGTATATGTTCAAATTTTAGATTTCCTTGTATATGTTCTACTTGGAGGTTGAATGTTTATGGTATATTCACTAATGTGTTGGACAAAGCCTTTGGTTGCATATGTCCATTCTAATGAAAAAGTTATATGCAAATTTATGTTTGTTCATCTTATGTCTGCAAACCAAGGAAATTTTTGTGCAGTTACCAGTAACTAAATTCTTCTTTCACCTTGAAGGGGAAGTCAAAAATTGAAGAAAGTGGACCGGGTCCAGTTACAGGGATGATATAATCTACAGGTGCTGTAGATTATGAAAGCTTCAAAGACGTCGATCTAGTCATCGAGGCAAGTTCATTGTTCATGTTCTTTTCAAGCCTAATTTCCATGAAGCTGATAAATCATAAACTTCCACTGCTTGGGAATTTGACAAACCTTCAATACTTGTGAGTTCTTCTTTTGTTGTTTCTTTGTGAATAGCTTGATTAGATTGATTTTATTAGAAGAGATATATAATTGTGTGTGTTTTTTTTTCGCAGGGAACTCTATGGAAACAATATGAATGGAACAGTGCCTGAGGAGTTGGGACAATTGACCAATTTAATTAGCATGGAACTCCAGCAGAATGTGTTGACTGGGCCTATTCCTTCTTCCATTGGGAACATTCAGTCCTTGAAATTTCTGTATGTTTTTCTTCAATTGCATCAGAAATAATTCATATAGTCATCCATAGGTTGTTGCTATTGTCTTTAATGTGTTTATTATTTGTTTTTTGATGCATTTGCAGGAGGTGCTGGAGAATCATAAATTGGAAGGCTTATTATTTGTTTTTCTTGTTGTATCTCAAGCATAACTGTTTGTTGTGGGTTGTTGTATGTCAATATTTCTTTTTTTTTTTTTTTGAATATTCTATTATTGGAAAGTGAATTTTTTGTAATACTAAACATTTGTTTAGCAATAAAAATAGATTTTTATTATTAATTAATTTCATTTTTTCAAGGGTATTTGTGTATATAAATTAGCAATATTATTAATAATATTAATATTAATATTAATATTAATATAATTATTTATAGCGGCGGATATATCCGCCGCTATAAGGTCAAGTAACAGCAGTCGAGACTTTTAGCGGCCGATATATCCGCCGCTATTAGGTCTCATCACCAGCTTTAAGAGACCTATAGCAGCGGATATAGCGGCGGATATATCCGCCGCTATAGGTCGCCGTTAACGGCGTTACAACGCTGAGACCTATAGCGGCGGATTTATCCGCCGCTATAAGTCCCAATTGACAGCTATATTCATCTTTTTAGCGGCGGATATATCCGCCGCTATAGGTGGATTATCCGCCGCTAAAAGATATACCGACTGAGGCTTTAGTAGCGGTCTTTATCTTTGCGATATCCGTCGCTATATATCTATAGCGGCGGAAAAATAATCTATAGTGGCGGATATATCCGCCGCCATAGGTTATATTTCCTGTAGTGTATATTCCAACAATTTTAGAGAAGAATTAGAAAAGATATAGTAGTATAATTGTCCATTACATCATGAATACTGAGGATCTCTATTATGCTAAACCTGAGAAATTCTCTGGGCAATGTTTTAAACGCTGGAAACGCCAGATGCGTTACTGGCTAACCTTGCTTGATTTATTTGATGTAATATCAACCACACCTCCTTCTATAGATGATAAGGAAGCCTATCAAAATTTTAAACATAGAGATTTTATTTGCACTGGTAGGATTCTTTCTGGTCTGTCAAATAAACTATATGTTATATACTGTTCCATTGATTTTTCCAAAGATTTATGGGAAGCGTTAGAGAAAAAGTTTGGAAAAGAAGACACTGGAATAGAAAAATATACCCTTGGAAAATATCTTAGGTTTTCAATTTCTGACTCTAACTTAATTATTGATCAAATACATGAACTTCAATCTTTTGTGTACGAATTAAATCAAAAAGACATGAAGATTTCTGAAAAATTCCAAGTAGGAACTATTATAGAGAAACTACCTTCATCTTGGAGTCAATTTGCACTTAGTCTTAAACATAAGAGAGAAGATATTTCATTAGAAAAATTAATTGGGTCAATTAGAATAGAAGAACAACATAGAGAGCAAGACAAAATAGAATCTAAATCAGAATTAGTGGACTTGCAACCTAAGGCAAATTTAATTGAAGGGTCCAAAAGAAATTTCAAAAACTATCATAACAAACAGTACATGAAACCCAAACCTAAAATTACCAAAGAAGAAATAAATTCAGGATCATGTTATGTTTGTGGAAAACGTGGGCATAAAGCAAAAGATTGCTATCATAGAAAAGATAAGGTCCAAAATTCCAAATCCAATTCTAATCAAAGTAAGAAGCTAGAAAGACATAGCGGACCAAAACCTCAAGTCAACATGGTGATAGGAGCTACCTCTGCAAGGTCAGATGAGGGGTTAGTAATTTCTCTTTCTGAATTTCCTTCGACGCCTCTATTAACCGATTGGTGGATAGATACTGGAGCTAATATCCATGTTTGTTCTAACCGAGCTGTCTTTTCCTCATATCAGGCAGTCTTCGGAAGGAGCGTAATAATGGGAAACTCCACTGCTGCAAAGATAATTGGTGAAGGACGAGTTAACCTGAAGCTAACCTCAGGAAAAACTTTGTCTCTAAAAAATGTGCAGTATGTGCCGGAAGCAAGGAAAAATCTAATTAGTGGGTCACGCCTTGTCCAACAAGGATACAAATTAGTCTTCGAGTCAAATAGGAAGGTTATGTCAGTGAAGGACTTTTTAAATTAAATGTCATTAAACTATGTGACACATATTCTGATTCTATGGAAAATTCTACTTCTATTGCTTTATCTGTCGAATGTTCTGAATTCTGGCATCATAGATTAGGACATGTTAATCTAGAAAGTATTAGAAAGTTAATGGATTCAAACATAATTCCAAAATCACATATCGATATGAAATCTAGATGCATGACTTGTGTACAAGCTAAACAACCTCGTAAACCATTCAAATCTATTGAAAATAAAGAGACCACATTGCTTGAACTAATTCATAGTGATTTATGTGAAATGAATGGTATCTTAACTAGTGGTGGAAATAGATATTTCATTACATTCGTTGATAATTGCACTAGATTTTGTTATACATATATGATGAAAACTAAGGATGAAGCACTTAATAAATTCATATCTTACAAACTTGAGGTAGAAATCAATTGGATAAGAAGATAAAAATCTTAAGAACAGATAGAGGAAGAGAATATACTTCTAATGAGTTTAAAGAATTTTGTGAAAACAATGGAATTATTCATGAAGTAACACCTCCTTATTCACCCCAATCTAATGGAGTAGCTGAAAGAAAAAATAGAACATTAACTGATATAATAAACACATTATTAGAAAGTACAGGATTACCACAAAAAATATGGGGTGAAGCTTTGTTAACATCATGTTATATTTTAAATAGAGTGCCATATAAAAAGTTACCAAAAACCCCTTATGAACTTTGGAAAAATAGGACACCCAATTTAAAACATCTCAAAGTGTGGGGATGCCTTGCTAAGGTGAACATTCCAATAAATAAAAAGAGAAAACTTGGACCTAAAACAGTTGATTGTGTATTTATTGGTTATGCCCTACATAGCTCGGCTTGTAGATTTCTTGTTATGAAATCGGAAGTGAGTGATGTTTTAGAAAACAGTATCATGGAATCTAGAGATGCTATATTCTTTGAAAACATATTTCCTTTGAAAAACAAAACATCTAGTGAATTAATTACTGATTCCAACTCTTCTATGGCACCTATTGGATCCAACTTGGAACATAGTCTAAGAAGAAGCACTAGACCTGGAAAAGAGAAAAACCTAGGAGATGACTTTGTGACCCTCTTACTAGAAGATGATACGCCCAATTCTTATAAAGATGCAATGCAATCTTCTGACGCACAATTCTAGAAAGAAGCTATTGAAAATGAAATGCAATCAATAACATCCAATAACACATTGTTTCTGACTGATTTACCCAATGGTTGTAAAACCTTGGTTGTAAGTGGGTTTTCAAGAAGAAACTAAGGACATATGGTACAATAGAAAGATACAAAGCTAGATTAGTAGCAAAGGGATATTATCAAAGAGAAGGAATTGACTATTTTGACTTATATTCTCCTGTGACAAACATAACTACTATTCGCGTGCTAATAGCACTAGCATCTATACACAAACTTGTGGTTCACCAAATGGATGTGAAAACGACATTTCTTAATGGTGAGTTAGAAGAAGAAATATATATGGATCAACCAGAGGGATATAAGGTACCAGCTCAGGAGCAAAAAGTTTGTAGATTAGTCAAATCCTATCTAAAACAAGCTCCTAAACAATGGCATAAAAAATTTGATCAAATTATTTTATAAAATGGCTTTGTGTTGAATGAGTCAGATAAATGTTTATATATCAAATCTTATAACAATCAAAGTGTTGTCTTGTGTATATATGTGGATGATATTCTAATTTTTGGTTAATGATACAAAAACTCTTTTATCTAGCAAATTTGATACGAAAGATTTGGGTCCTGCTGATGTTATTTTAGGGATTAAACTTATCAAAACTACTAATGGGTTTTCAATGTCTCAATCACATTATATAGAGAAAATCCTTAGAAAATTCAATTTATTTGAATGCAAACCTGTGACAACGCCATTTGATCCTAGTTTAAAACTTAGTAAAAACTTTGGAGAATGTGCGGCACAATTAATCTATTCTCAATTATTAGGTTGTCTGAATTTTGTATCAAACAACACAAGATCTGATATATCTTATGTTGTGTCTAGATTGAGTAGATACTCTTCTAATCCAAATAATGAACATTGGGAAGCTTTGAAAAGAGTTTGTAGATACTTAAAGGGAACAATTGACTATTGTCTCCATTTTCATGAGTTTCCTTCAGTGCTTGAAGGATATACAGATGCTAATTAGATTACCGATTCTGATGAAACTAAATCAACTAGTGGTTATGTGTTTATGTTAGCAGGAGCTGCAGTTACTTGGAAATCAGCTAAGCAGACTCTAATTGCCCGATCCACTATAGAGGCTGAGTTAATTTCCTTGGACAGTGCATGCAGTCAAGCTCAATGGCTAAAGGAGTTACTTGAAGGAATCCCTTTTCTGAATCATCCTATCCTAGCGGTGTCAGTATTATATGATAACAAAGCCACAATTGATGTGTGCAAACAAAAACACTACAATGGCAAGAAGAGACAAATCAAGATCAGACAAAAGTCTGTGTATAGCATGATTGGTGAAGGAGTGGTATCACTAAATTTTGTGAAAAGTGAAAATAATCTTACAGATCCTTTCACCAAAGGACTAGCACGGAGGATAGTCCAAGATACATCGAGGGTGATGGGGCTGAAGCCAAAAGATGTACTATCGTTGATGGGAAACCCAACTCTCTTGATTGGAACAACCTTTCTTGAAAGTTCAATGGGTAGAAACAAGTCGATTGAACAGTTGTGAAAGCACTAATAAAACTATAAGCCCCTCTCTATGGTGTGAGTGCTTATTACTACTACGGCTAGGATAAGTGTTACTCTTAATTAGACCGAGGCATAAGTGCAGGGTTAGTTCCGTTGTAGTAACCCTTGGAGGTCTAACCTATATGAGTGGGATTGTGGGGTCGCAGTCTATGGGAGATGGCTTAACCCTACGAGCACTCATGAAACAAGATAATCGTGCATGACCGGAAAGCACGAACCCCTTTAGAATTCTGCTCAAGTCTGTACTGTGTGTGCTTTTAGTGATTGTCTGTGCATTAAGAGTCCAAGTTCAAGACATAGTTCACTTTGGACTTGTATGGGCAAAAACTAATTGTCACTAAGAAGAGGTTCAAACCCGCAAGGTACCTACTTCTGATGCATGGTATAATACCGCTCAAACGTTTTCATTTTCCGTTTTTGATTATTTCAAAAATTCAAAACAAATGTGGGGATTGTTGGAAATTATGGATATATTTCCTTTATTTTGTTTTAAATTTTGAATAATATTTTATGGATTTGATTTTATCTTTTTGACTAATAATCATATTAAAACTTAGAACTAATCTTATCCAAACTTAGTAGTAATCCTATTTGAGTTTGAATAAGATTATGGTAGATATCCTTCTTCATGAGAGATGAAGAGGCTATAAATATAGAGGGATCTACCTCTCTCAAAACATACAAAATAAAAACACAAAAAGAAGCTTTTCTCTTTTTTCTCTTCTCGATTTTACTCGGGCTTTCTTTGAGCGGTACTAAAGACAATGAGCAGATTTGACACCCCAGCCAGCGCGCACCGAGGGAAAAGGGTCTAAGAAAGAAGGGTTGAATCTTGGGAGTGTTTATATATAAAAATATATGTCCCGACCCAATTAGAATTAAAATTTTAATTCTAGTGAAATTAATTTATCATAATTCGATAATCTCAAAATGGGAGCATATCCCAAAACAAATCAAAAGGGATGAACACATATCCCGAGGCGATATCAAAACCCCAAGATCGACTGAGAAAAGATCTCAAAGAAATCTCACCCGAGTGCGGATATCGAGGCAACTCAAGGCATGCAAATCTCGAAGTGGTTAAAAATACGTATCCCGAGGCATTATTTAAATTGGTTAATTGATTAATTAATTAATTAATCAATTCAGGAAAAAAGGGGATAATCCCAAATAAAAGAAAATCCAAGTCTTTATCTCCACCGGTGGAGCAAATCAAAACAAAAAAAAAAAAATCAAATTAAAGCAAGGTCAAACCAAAATCAAAACAGAGATAATCCCAAATCAAAACAAAAAGTGGGAGATAATTCCAAATTAAAACAAAAAAAACAGAGATAATCCCAAATCAAAACAAAAAAAAGGAGATTTGGGATAAAAGTCTATAAAAAGGGCTGGAGAAGAGGAGAAAGAAAGATCAGAGGAAAATTGATCAAGAAATTAGAGAGAAGAAATCAGCCCAAAAAAAGGGTATTTCTTCTTAAACTTTATACTATTACAAAAATAAAAAAAATCTCCTTGCCTCTGCGTCTGCCCACGCTGGACCGCCTCCTCCTCACAGCCCGCCGGCTGACCTCCTCCTCAGCCACGCCAAGACGCCGCTCCGCCTCGACCGCTCCGGCCGCCGCCACGCCCCCGCCCGGCCGGCGCCAACCTCCACTGCGCGATCCCTCCTCCTCCGTCGACCGCCACCGACAGCCGCGATCACCTCTCCTGACTCTCCGGCAGCCCACCTGCAGCCCGCTCTCCTCGCCGGACTCCGCCGAGCCTACCTGCACTGCCACCGCCCGCCCCCATCTCAACCTGCAACCCCACCGGTCCCCGATCTTCGCCGGAGCCGTCCCCTTTAAGCCGCCAAGCTCTCCTTTTCGAAGCCGCCACAGCACCTTGAACCGCCTGAGCCTGCTAGTCTCACCCCCCCTGCTCCGTTCTCCTCCCGCTGCAGGCCTCTCTGTGCACGCGCCCGATCTCCGGTGATCTATACCTAAGCTACGCTCGCCGACCGTCGCCGTCTTGCTCGCAGCAGCCGCTCTGCCATGTCTTGCCCCTCTGCTCAGATCGCCATCGCCCCTTTGAGGTCGCTGCCGAAGCTCCATCAAACACCGCCGACCAACCGTTGCCGCTCCCTCACCGCCAAATCGCGGGAGTCCAACACCGCTGCCCTGTCAAACCGCCGTTGAAGCTCGCTATCACTAAGGCACCGAAGGTTCCATCACTCTTTCCCCTCTCTGGTTCGGATCCGATCTCTGAAGCCCTCTGAAGCACCCTGCCAAAAGATCAACCTGAAGATCAAGACACGCTCTTCCGAAGACCAAAATCTGAAGATCAAGATACGTTCTTCCGAAGACCAATCTGAAGATCTGAAGAATCAAGAATTAAAGTCTGAAGATGAAGACACCTGAAGAATGAAGCCTGAAGACACCTGAAGAATGAAGCCTAAAGACACCTGAAGCTTGAAGCCCTCTGAAGACACCTGAAGCTTGAAGCCCTCTGAAGACACCTGAAGCTTGAAGCCCTCAAAAGACACCACTGAAGCCCTCAAAAGACACCACTGAAGCCCTCTGAAGACCTGAAGATGAAGAGAAGACTGAAGAATCAAAATTGAAGAAGAATCAAGATGAAGAGAAGACTGAAGAATCAAAATTGAAGAAGAATCAAGATGAAGACAAGATTGAAGAATCAAAATTGAAGAAGAATCAAGATGAAGACAACCCGAAGAATCAAAATTGAAGAAAAATCAAGATTGAAGATGAAGACAAGACCTGAAGAATCAAAATTGAAGACAACCAGATGAAGACAACCTGAAGAATCGAGATTGAAGATCAAGAATATTTGAAGACAACTTAAAGACCAAGATCGAGACCTCTCGAAGATCAAGACCTCTTCAGTTTGGAGATCAAGGCTTTGGAAGACCAAGGCTGTTTGAAGATAACTTGAAGATCAAGATAAAAGCTCAAAATCAAGACATTCTGAAGCTGCGCCTGTTGATTGCATTGCTGTTGTCGAAGAGATGTTGCTGCGTATGGTCCTACCGGATCATTTGTCCAAGTTGAAGAAGACTGCCATTTTGAGTTGCTGCAGTTTATAATTAATTAATAGCCAGACTTGTGCATGAATTGATGATGTATGAATTATGGAAGATTATGGGAATGTTTTGTCAAAGCCCGAAATACAGGGGAAGTTCTGCCAAAATTTTCTGAAAAAAATAAAGGGCTACGCTATGTAACTGTTGTTGCTGCATTGTGTCTTAGTGGCTGCAGAGCTCGTTCTTCGAAAGGAATTTGCCTGTATTTTACCAAAAAAAAAATGAAAGACTATTGAGATCAGTAAAAAAAATCCCTGCAAAAAATGGGACAGTGAAAGAATTTGCAAGAATTCTACGAATTGGAAAATTTGAAGGAATGGAATGATTAAACTCCAAATGTTATGCTAAAGAGGATGATCCAGCAACAAAGATTGAGACTGCACTATCAGATTTTCATTCCCCAACAACAAATCAAACAAGGCATTGCTTTACTTGCTATATTGAATATCATAGGTGTGTTGCTGTGGGTGTGAAAATAGAAAATGCAATCATGAAGGCTGTTGTTTTGCTGTAGAAGCAACAAAAATACGAGAAAATTGTTGCAAGGGAACTGATTTTCTGTTGCTACATCTGCCTGGGCTGCCGTACTGCTGTTTCTGCTCTTGAAGTACTGCATAAATCATGAAAAGTGGCTGAAGAAGATGTTGATGAAACTACTTTGAAGTATCTTTGGTTGCTAAAGACGGTTGAAGTTATTCTTGCCATTAAAAAGTCGGTCGCTATCGTATAAAAAGGAGAGCTGCTGAGAGTGACATTACCGTGCTGCTGAAATTAAAATAAAGAAGAGCTACAGAAATAAAAGAGTATAAAAAAATTGTGCTGCTGAAAATGCTAAAAAAAACTGCTGAAAATTGCTGTGAATATGTTGCAGATTGCTGCAGAAATAGTTGTTATAAAGACCCATTTTAAACCTTGACAACTCCTGCCAGAAAACTCCGATTGAGCCGAGATCTGTGGCGCTGGAAACTAGACATCCAGATCTTCAACAATCATATACAGCACAAATACTTTTGGAAGACCGGTCAGTGCGTAATTTGATGGGGAAAAAGGGTGATCTTTGTAGTCCGGCTGCATTAATTCACAAATTTACATGCGATTGCTCGTTTTCAAAAATTCATAACTCTGGCCTGGGAACTCTGATTGAAGTGAGATCTGTGGCGTTTGAAACTAGATATCCGGATATTCAATAGTCATATACAACACAGACTCGTTCGACAGTCCGATCGGTGTGGATTTTGATAAATAAAAGGATAAATTTCAGCAATTCTGCTACCAGCCATGCTGATCGCCCATTTTCAAAAATTCATAACTCCGGCCAGAAAATTCCGATCGAGATGAGATCTGTGGCGTTGGAAATTAGATATTCAGATCTCCAACAGCCTATGTACAAAGACACCCCTTTCTGACCCATCGGTAGATTTTGATAGATAAAAGGGTCGATTCGGCATTTCTACACAATCTTTGAAGATCTATTTTCAAAAATTCATAATTCCTGCCTGGAAACTCCAGTGGGAGTGAAATCTGCGGTGCTGAAAACTAGATACCAACTTCAACAGTCATATATAGCACAAGCCCTCTTGGCAGCTCGGGTAGTGCATATTTTGGTGGAGAAAAAGGCTAATCCATACTGTCTAGCCAGCTCAACCACTTCTCGTTCAAACGCGGACAACTTTCGTTGGAGAACTCCGATCACGACAAAATTGGCGGCATTGGAATTTAGGCTTCCTGATCTCTCCAACCATGTATAATGCAACTCCAAACGGCGGCTCAGTTAGATGCAGTTCTTGATGGAAGGGGAAGTTAAATGGCGGCCTAAACCTCGGTCACAAATCTCAAGTGCAAGGCGACCGATGGATTATGGATCCCATATGGCGGGGCACAGATCCTGAGGCGGGGGGGCGGCGTCATAAATAAACAAATAAATAAATATATCTATATATATAAACATATGCTGATATGTAACAAATCATATTGGAATAAAATGGATTATTCTTTGTCTCTACTTGTATTTTTGTCTCTTAATCGGAGGTTCCCACGACATTGTCTGGGGTAATTAATAATAGAGGCTTGCCTCTATTAGGAATAAAAGAACCCACAAAACTAAAAAAATGATATTTGTGTTTCGATATATCGTCTGGTGTCACACGATGCCAGGCGCATATTTTTTATCCCACAAATTCTGGCATGCCCGGTGGGACCATATTCCTCCTCCCATCTTTGAGGCGAAAGTACAAGTAGAGACATTGTTTCTATCCTGTAAAAGAAAACTAACGTGGTTGATTTTCTTATTGCAGAAGACGAAATGGCGTTCAAGAACAACTCAGCTGGAAGCCCGAAGCTCACGATCTTTCTTGGAGAAGGAGCTGAAGTCCAAGCTTAATCCAGACTTTCAACACTGGAGCGGGAGCCGAAGCCGAGGTTCGGCACAATCTCCGAGTCCGTGCAGTTTGTGAAGAGACCTTTACCTTTAGTGGAATCACGATCGGTGGAGAACCCAACAATCCCGCGACTTCCATCAAGGGGTCGTCGCCCAAATGTGATTATTCCCGCAACTGGAGAAGACACTATTACTGAAGAACCACAGAGTGTGTCCGCTTTCAAGAGACTATCCCACCCTACAAGGGTAGTTTCTCAGGATGATGAAGATGATGAACCTGCTTTCACTGTTACTGCAAAGGGGCGGGAGAGTGGGATATTCCACTCATCTGACGAAGACACGCCGAAAAGGAGTGTATTTTCAAGACTTACGCCAAGGAAGATCAAAATTCCAAAGCAAAAGCTGGATTTCGTGTCGTTCCAGGGACACAGAAATAATCAAATGGGTTCCTTCAACAACTCTTTTGAACCACTAAAGCTGGTAAAGAAAAATTCAACCACTGCAGAGCTGCGCTCTCAGCCAAATGAGAACAAAAGGGGTAGACCCCCAAGGTCCCATCATAAGGACTCTTTTGGCCAAAATCTCTACAAGACCTACACAGTATCAAAGAAGCTACGGTCAGAGAAAATGACACCCAAGGAATTCTACCAGAAGAAAAAGCAGTTAGTATCAAACGCGCGAAGGACGGTGTTTGATCGAATTACTTCTGCAAGAAATCCAGTCAAGACCTCCTGCTCTAAATTTCAAAAGAAGGGAGGAGTGAAAAATGATGAAGAAATGTCTGACATGAATGTCGAAATACACACTTGTCGAATGGTTACTGAAGCTCGAGGAGAGCCAGCACCAGAACAAGAACAAATGGGACATGTTACAAGATCTCGTAGGAGGGCGGCAGACTCCCTAAATGGAGAAGAAGGTTCTAGCCACATGCCGCATGAAGAACAGGGGATAGGGACTAGTCTTCCACCACTCCACGTGCCAAGGAAGCACAAAGAAGTAAATCCTCCAAATGAAGATGATGAGGATGAACCTGTCTTTGTTCCTCAAAAGGAACACCAAAATGCTGAATATAGAAGACTCAACGATAACATGGCAGTGTTAATGGAGTCGATGCTGCAGATGCAGAAACAAATTCATACCCTAATGGAAAACCGACCCGAACAAGCAGAAAGGTCGAGGAGTCCAACCCGACGGCAGAGAGAAGCTCTTAGGCCAGTTGAGCAAGGGGTAACCCCACGGTTCCCTATGGAGAATCAGCCTGGACGAATGCAGAGATCGAGAAGTCCAGTCCCTCTTCCAAGAGAAGCCTTCAGGCCAGTAGAACACGGGGGGAACTTCATATATGCCGAATCAAGAACAATCAGCCGTGATGACCCGGGAAGAAATACAACGAATGGTTGTCGCTGAATTGAAACAAGCTCAAGGAAGTGCGACAAGGGCCGATGGAGACAAGCCCTATCCCAGCTACCATGATTTGGTGCCTTATCCTAAGGGATATAATGTCCCCAAATTCAAACAGTTTACTGGGATTGGCAACCCTGATCAGCATTTAGCTCATTTTGTGACAGCCTGTGGAGATACAAGTGCAAAACCTTCACTCCTCCTCAGGCAGTTCTCTGCCAGTCTCGCAGGAGTAGCGTTTGAGTGGTATGCAAGCTTGCAACCCGAATCAATCCAAACATGGCAACAAATGAAGGATGCATTTCGAGTACGATTTGGGGGCATAAGTGACAAAATCACAATTGCTGACCTCGCAGCCACTCGCCAATACAAAGATGAAAAAGTGGTAGATTACATAATGAGATGGAGGAACTTGAGCATCAAGTGTGAACAACCACTCGACCAGCCACAGGCAGTGGGTCTGCTGCTCGGGAACATTGATAGCTGGATGTCACCATTCTTAAGTACGTCAGGCATCACCACATTCCAAGATCTGATATCACAAGCTAAGAAGTTGGAGAGGACCAACCCAAAGGCGTTGTCTAACTACCAGACTACCTCAAGAACTGATAGAGACAAATCCAAAAGAACAGAAGGCATCAAATATACTGCTACAACCTTCAATATTGACAAAGGGAAAGGTGTTATTGAGACTCAGAAACCCGAGCAAGTCAAGCCACCTAACTTAGGTGCTGAATCAAAACCCATTCCGTCTTTGAAAGAAAGGATAAATAGGAAGTATTCTTTCAGAAGGGACAAAGTACATAAGATCTTCAAGGATGCAATGAAAGAAGGTCTACAACTCCCTGAATGCAAGAGACCAGAGGAGCAAAACAAGAAGGATCACCCAAATTACTGCCCATATCAAAGGGTGCTGGGACACACGATTGAAGACTGCTATGTCTTCAAGGATTGGGTTGAACGACAATACCAAGAGGGTAAAATTACACTCTCAAAGAATGTTCTGTCAGAGCAGTCAATTGAGCCCCGCTACGTGACAACTCCAAACTCAGAAGGATCATCCCAAGGAGAAGTCACAGTGGTGGGTAACAAAGTAATACTTCCATCAGCAACAGATGACAGGCCTCCCACTGTTCCAGAAGAGTTGTGGGAAGTATTTATATCCAAGAAGTCAATGAAGATGTTGAAGAGGTTGGCTGAGCTTCCGGGGATTGCTTGGAAACGTTCTCAAGAACCTCCTAAAAGACCCCAAACAAAATTGACAAAGAAGAAGAACAAGAAGAAGAAGCGCGAGCAATCCAAGTGCAAGAAATCCATCATCGAAAAGTACATTGAGACCCTCGACGAATATGAGCAAAAGGAAAGGGTTCTAATTACTCTCAGAGACTACTTTCCCGAAGAAGTCGAAGAATTACTCGGGGAATTAGCTGAAGAAACGAATGAAGATGATGGAGATGTGCAAGTGGAAACATGTAGGGTTATTTCAGGAGGAGAATACCCTCTGTATAACACAGATAATGATGATGATAGCTTCTCTGAGCCAAAAGAGTCGTATGACCGTCATGGCCGACCCTACATCAGTAAGAAGCAGAAAAAGAAGATGGCATTCAAGGAAAGAGTGAAAAAGGCGAACGCTAGGCTCTTGGATCCTTGCCAACAAATAAAGCCCAAGGAACCCCATTATACCCCAAAGACCCCAAAATATAAGGTCTTGAGGAAGGCTATGCCTGCTGAGGAAATCCCTGCATTCATTCGAAGGGTGACTGAGGAGTCAGCGAATAGGCTGTTACAACTACACATTGAAGACAATGAACAGGACAAGTCTGGATTATGCCCTCTAGAATCATCCAGCCAAAATTTTGCTTTAAAGGTCATGGAATCTGCGTCTCTCACAAAGACAACAAAGGCTGAAGGAAAACCCATTTCTCAAGTTATCCAAATCAAGAAAGACAAAGGAAAGGACCCTCTTGATCAAGCTCACGAACTCACAGACGATTACTTAGAGGGGAAAGGTGAATGTTACGCCATAGCCCCTCATGAAGATTCAGAGGATGAGCTGAACTTCCCAGTTGAAGAAGAGGAAGCGCCACAGCATGTGCATCAGATGCAGCTTAGAACTAGGAAGACGCTTCAATCGAGACAACCTCCCAACTCTAATGATAGAAACAGAGGGAAGGTGACGGAAGAAGAAAACATCTCCCCGAAGAAACCCTCAAAGAAGCCAAACTACAACATTTTGGCGCATTTGAAGAAGGTCCCAGCACTCCTCAGTATGTACGATGCATTGATGATGTCAACTGAAGTCAGGAAGTCTTTAATACATGCTCTACAAAATCCTGAGGAGTATCAAGCATACTTTGCTGAAGTCAACATGAAAGAGGCTCTGTACGCATTTCATACACCTTCAGTATCTTTCAAGGATGAAGATCTACTGCTCGGGACTACAGCACACAATAGGCCATTATATGTGACAGGGTATTGTGATGGGATGAAGATCAACCAGGTTCTGATTGACCCAGGATCCTCTGTGAACTTGATGACCCTCAACACCCTCCGGGCATTGGCCCTTGAAATATGTCATCTATCTCCGGAGAGGATCATTATTCAAGGCTTCAATTAGCATAGCCAGAAGGCATTGGGATCTATCACTCTGCCAATTAAATTTGGAAAGATGACATCCGATGTGAAATTCCATGTGATCGATGCTGATGCCTCATATAAAGCCCTCCTGGGAAGGCCATAGATCCATGAAAACCAAATGATCCCTTCAACGCTCCATCAATGTGTGAAATATATGGTGGATGGGGAAGAATTCAGAATTGATGGAGAGATTCAACCTTTTGGCACTCATGAAATACACTACGAGGATGCGAGATATTACCGTACGGCATCAAAAGAAGGCGAATCATCCAAAGGGGGCAGGTCGCCGACTCCAAAGGAAGAGCCTTCGTTGAAGACACATAGGTCTACACCTATACCCCAAAAGAAGGAGCTAGTGTTGCCTCACTTTGGCAGCGACACTGAGTCATCCGAAGATGAAAATGCGACGGGTATGCACCAAACCAAAGGTCCAGTGGAAAGATCTGCCAAGGGTCAAGCCAAAGGAACTGCTCATGAAAGTGCGTTGCACATCACGAGGATTCCAGATGGAGTCTACAAATCCTTGAATGATTTGAATATCAACACTGTGGAGCATTTGAAGACATTCTATGTACCGGCTCGACGCGAAAAGGAGAAAGGCATCCTTTTTTACAAAGCCAATAACAAGAAGATCTCAAATGATGACATCATAGACATTGAAGAAATAAGGGATGAAGAAGTCCAGCCCATAAATTTCCCTAGCCATTATCCCAATAAACTCAGGTTGATAGTTGAGAGGTTTGGGAGCAATATCAAATGGTCAAGAAAGTCATATCAGAACTTTCGTCGATTATGGAGTCCTGCACATACAGACAAAAAAGGAATAGGCTACTCCGAGTCTCCCAGGCATTCATGTTACATGGTAACGTCCCAGGAGGAGGAAGAAGAAGAAATCAAGCTGAAAAGTGCGCCACTCGAGCTCGAAGACGGGGGCAAGCAACAATCGACGAGCTGGTTGAAGTCAACTTGGGAAGTGATGAGGACCCGAGGCCGACCTTCCTAAGCACGCAGCTGTCTGAAGAAGAAAAGACATCTTTCAAAGCTCTTTTGAAGGAGTATATTGATTGCTTTGCTTGGAACTACAATGAAATGCCAGGGTTGGATAACGAAGTAGCTGTTCACAGACTGGCTATTGACCCTAAAGCCACTCCAGTCAAACAGGCACCAAGGAAAATGAAGTTTGACTTGGAAGAAAGGGTGATAGAAGAGACAAAGAAATTGATTGAAGCAGATTTCATTAGAGATGAGAAGTATCCTGATTGGATAGCTAGCATAGTCCCTGTAAAGAAGAAGAATGGACAGATACGGATATGTGTGGACTTCAGAGACCTGAACAAAGCATGTCCGAAAGACGACTTTCCCCTTCCAGTTATGGAGATCATGATCGACAACACCTCAGGGTACCAGATGTTCTCCTTTATGGATGGGTATTCTGGATACAACCAAATCAAAATGCATCCAGATGATGAGAAACATACTGCCTTCCGAACGCCTATGGGCATATACTGTTATAGAGTAATGTCGTTTGGTTTGAAAAATGCGGGAGCAACATATCAAAGGGCCATGACTAGGATATTCGATGATCTGATTCACAAAGTCGTCGAGTGTTATGTAGATGATCTTGTAGTGAAGACAAGTTCCAAAAACAAGCATCTTGATGATCTGAGAACAGTCTTCACACGCCTCAGAGAATACAAATTGAAGATGAACCCCATGAAGTGCGCTTTTGGAGTCCTTTCTGGGAAATTCTTGGGCTTTATTGTGAAGCATAGAGGAATAGAGATAGATCCTTCCAAAATAAAAGCAATCTTGGAAATGCCACCCCCTCAAACACTGAAGCAGCTGCGTTCTTTCCAAGGGCGTTTAGCATACATCAGAAGATTCATCTCTAACCTCTCCGGAAGATGCAAGCCCTTCTCCAAGCTGGTCAAGAAGAATACGCCATTCAAATGAAATGATGAATGTCAGAAGGCGTTCGAAGACATCAAGCAGTACTTGTTGAATCCACCAGTACTGGCAGCCCCAATCCATGGAAAGCCGCTGATCTTATATACTGCCGCATTGGAGGGGTCTTTGGGAGCTATGCTGGCCCAGAACAATGAATAAGGCAAAGAAAATGCGTTATATTACCTCAGCAGGATGTTAATAGGAGCTGAGAGTAAATATACCCCAATTGAAAAACATTGCCTAGCTTTGGTGTTTGCAGTCAAGAAGTTGAGACACTACTTACTAGCGCATAAAGTCATCCTCATATCAAAAATAGATCCACTCAAATACCTTATGACGAGGCCGTTGCTTACAGGGAGACTCGCAAAATGGGCGCTGATTCTGATGGAATTTGACATAACATACACTCCACAGAAGGCTATTAAAGGGCAGGCGTTGGCAGACTTCCTAGCAGCACATCCTCTCCCCGATAATTCACCACTTAATTATGATCTCCCCGATGAAGAGACATTAACAGTGGAAGAAGCAAGGTGGCGATTATATTTTGATGGAGCGTCATCTATAAAGCCGACACTCATGTCCCAAATTCCACAAATCAAAGCTGGGATAGGACTTGTGTTCGTCACACCGGAAGGGGGAATTCTCAGATATGCACTCTCCCTTACGGAGCCATGTACAAATAATGAAGCGGAATATGAAGCTCTTATAGCTGGTTTGGAACTGGCAATCAAGATGGGAATCCAACACATACACATATTTGGAGACTCACAACTCATAATTAAGCAAGTCGAAGGAGACTACAAAATATATAAACCTGAACTTCTTAAATATCACAAGAAGGTCAAAGATCTGATGAAGAAAATCCCCCAAGTATAGTTGAGGAGGGTTTTAAGATCAGAAAATGGAGAAGCTGACTCTTTGGCAAGAGTAGCAAAGGAGCTGGCGAATCCAGATTATGAAGAAATCCATATAACCATAAGAAATAGAAGGCCCATAAGTACGATCCTTGATGATGTCGAAGAGGAAAATCTTTGGGGGCAAAGCGGGAAGTCTTCACCTCGAAATGCCAGTGAGGAAGATTGGAGGCAACCATTCATAGAATATTTGAAATATAATAAACTCTGGAGGACAAATCGGAAAGTCTTCGAGATAAAGCGAAGAGCCCTAAGATTCACCCTCATAAATGATATATTGTATGCAGGTCATATCAACTACTCCTCGCGATGTCTCTCACATGAAGAAATTCAAGAAGTCATGCATGATGTACATTCCGGATATATGGTGCACACCAACTGACCCAAGATGCGACTCAAGATCAAGCGCTTAGGGTACTCATCGCCAACCATGGTCTGAGATTGTATCAATTATGCCGTAAGATGCCATCTATGCGGATACATGGTGATTGCATTCACCAACATCCAAATCCTCTACACCCTACGGTCCTGCAAGTGGCCCTTTGAGATATGGGGAACGAATGTAGTCGGTCCTATCGAACCACCCTCATCTTTGGGACACCGATTCATATTGGCTGCAACAGACTACTTCTCCAGGTGGGCGTGTTTATTCCACTGAGAGAAGTCAAGACTGAAAATGTCATCAAGTTCTTCATGGAGAATATCTTATACAGATTTGGAACTCCAAGAAGAATTATTTCAGATAACGGCTCCGCATTCAGAAGCTTCAAGGTTGGAAGATTTGCACAACATCACAAAATAGATTGGAGGTATACCTCTATCTATAATGCTAGAGCGAACGGGTTGGCAGAAGCATTCAACAAGACCCTCTCAAAGTTGTTGAAGAAAGCGGTATCCAAGAACAAAAAGGACTGGCATGAAAGACTCCCGGAGATGCTATGGGCCTATCGTACTACCTATAGGACTCCAACACAATGCACGCCGTACTCTCTGGTATTCGGAACTGAAGCGGTCTTACCCCTCGAAATCCAGATACCCTCATTAAGAATGGCAGTACAGAATGAAATTTCAAATGAAGATAATGTCCGGCTTCGATTGGATGAGTTGGACTCTCTTGACGAGAAAAGGTTGGGAGTGCAGCAAAATCTTGAAGTCTACAAAGCAAAGATGTCACAAGCCTACAACAAGATGGCTCGATTTCGGACCTTTACCAAAGGAGAGATGGTTCTCGTCCTCAGAAGACCTATCATCACCAACAAAAAGGCCGGGGGCAAGTTCAAAGCAAATTGGGAAGGGCCCTATGTGGTGGAGATCGTCTACGAAGAAGGCGCGTATCAGCTCATTGATGCCAACGGAGAAAGACCAATGCCGCCCATCAATGGCCGTTTCCTAAAGAAATACTATGCATAATGTAAAAATGTTTGCCTATGACGGAACGTCAGGTCCCTTATAGGGGTAGACTAGTCATGTACGATAAAATGTACTTCCCGAGGCAAAACATTAATTTTATGTACTTTTGTACCAAATTCATTCAATGAAATAAAGAGGCATATGTTTGTCTACGATGGAACCTCTGGCCCCTAGTTGGGGCAGATCGGTCATGCACAATTAAATGTGCTTCTTGAGGCAAACACATTAACCCCTTATTTTTCAAAAAAAAAAAAAAAAAATCTGAATTTAAAAAAGTTCCTCATATTTATTCTGAATTTTCAGAATTAAAAAAAAAATTCCGGATTTTCAGAGAAATTTTCATATTTATTCTGAATTTTCGGAATAATAAAAAAAGTGAGAAAGCACGAAAAGGAACCAAAATTTATTCAAGTCTAATGTTCATAACAAATATCTCAAAGTCAACTACCAAAGCATAAATAAACTAAGAAAATTAAAACTAAAAAAGAGGAAAAAAGAAGAAGGCCCTTCAATGCCCGGCATGCTTCAGTAATGATTCCTTTGCTTCTTCCAACTCATCAAGCCATTTTGTAAAAATAGCCATGAGACTAGCATCTGAATAATCTCCTTGGTCCTCAATAACCTGCGCTTTTGCCTTATCCAACTCGGCTTGAAGATCTGTTTGTGCATGCTCAGAAGCTTCGAAGAAGCTTGTTGAAGTTGTTATCTTCTCATTCAAAGTCTTCATTGCATCTTGAATCTTGCAAAGCTCTGCTTGAAGTTTCTGATGCCTTTCAGCAAGTTTCTGAAGTTCTTCCTTGTTCAGATTGATGTCATTGGCCCAACTCTCCTTGCTTTTGCTAAGACGTTTAAGGGCCAAAGCCTTCTCATGCACACACGCCTTGGCTTGTTGGTTATGAATATAGGCTTGGACGCTGGAATCCTCTGAGGCTTCTTTGGCATAGACCGCACACCGAGCTATCCTCTCTATGAAAGGTTCAAGATTAGTCAAACCAACATTGAAGGGTTCAAGGAGTGAATTTGACTCCTTCACTTTATTGATGACGCTTTGGTAGTTGTCATAGTTGAGAGACTTGATACTGCTAATCACCTCGGCTCGCAGACGTAACACCATACTTGGTATATTCCTCGGACCTATAAAAAGGATATACAAATGAAATTCAAGATATAAAATTCAAGACTCAAAATTCAAGATTCAAGATTCAAAGATTCAAGATTTAAGATTAGGAGATTTAAGATTCAAGATTCAAAACCTTGTTCTTGCTTTGATGAAGTTGGAAGTCCAACATCAGTATTGACGCCGTCACCTTCCACAGGAATAGGAGCAGGAGCATCCTCAATAATATCCTTTGAAGGACCTTGTCCCGAAGATGGAGGTTCATCACCTTTTTGGGCAGCTGAATTTCAAAAAATTAATTAATTAATTAATTAATTAATTAATTAATTAATTAATTAAAAAAATCAAAAAAAAAAATCAATCATAAGAGAGAAGGACCTTGGTTTTGCTTTGGAGAAACTGAGATTCCGACATCAGCATTAGAACCACCACTTTCTACTCCCTCCGTTGGATCTTGCACAACTAAAGGAGGTGTACTTTCAATATCAGTATTGCCGCCACCAATACCCAATTTCTCTACAGAAGTAGGGGCATCCCTTATGAAATTTGCAGAAGGGATATTGTAAAAAGATGAAGTACGCTCTTCGCTCTCTTGATTTACGGGCAAGTTCAGGGGTGTTGCACTCTCCGCGATAGGTATATCTCCTAACAAGAAATTGAAAGTAAATAAAATCATATGTACACAAAAAAGGAGGGAGGAAGAGGGGGATACTACCTTGCGTAGGATCAGGAAGAACTTCCTCAACCCCAATGTTTCTCTGAGCTCCAGCATTTAAATCTTGCGGATTCACTGAACCTGAAATCAAAATCTGTAATTAAATTTGTTAAAGATGTATGAGTGAAAGAAGTATTTTCTTACCAACTTGAGACTCTAGATGCATTCCCGGATTTGGTGAAGGAGTATCATCGATTCTTGGAGCTGTGTTAAAAAAAATTGAAAAGGGTCAAATCGAGGAAACAGAAATAAAAGAAGAAGAAAGGAAGCATTATCCTCTCACCAATCGGTGAGTTGCGAGGAACCCCGACATTGGCCAATGGGGCTTCACGAATTTGTATACCTGTTGACCAAGGATTTTGAATCAAACAAAAATTCAGACTTTGATTCAAATACAAAATAAGACTTTGAATCAAATAAGAATTCAGACTTTGATTCAAATGGCAAAATAAGATTTTGAATCAAATGAGAATTCAGACTTCAAATCAAATAAGAATTCAGACTTTGAATCAAAGGGAAAATAAGACTTTGAATAAAATAAGAATTCAGACTTTGAGTCAGATGGAAAATAAGACTATGAATCGAATGAAAATTTAGACTTCGAATCAAATGAGAATTCAGGTTTTGAATCAAACGAAAATTCAGACTTTGAATTAAATTGAGACTTTGAGTCAAAAAAAAAAAAAAAAAACGGATTTCCAGAAAAGTCCTCATATTTATTCTGGATTTTCGGAATTAAAAAAAAAAATAGATTTCCAGAAAAGTCCTTATATTTATTCTGAATTTTCGGAATTAAAAAAAAATTGACATACCTTGAGTTTGTCGCCGCTTCACTGGAATAGGAAGATCCGCAAAAGAAAAACCTCGTTTATGACTAATGAAAATACTTTCATTGATGAATCGGGCCCTTTTTGAAGATTGACCCTGCTCTCGGTTCCTCCTAATATCCCCCCTATCACCATAATCCTCTTGGACTAATAATGCGATGTCTTGTTGGAAGAAAGCTCACACGTTTTCGAACCACTTCCGTGCATAAAAGAATACGAGCTCCCCGCTTTGATCATTTTCAGGAATATAGAATGAACTGGAGGTCCTCTGGCGCGAAAAGTGACGCCAATAACCTGCAAGTACCCGGGCAGAGGAAGCTCTTCGCGGAACATCAATATACGCCGGACATTGTTGGTCGTAACCAAACTGGCGCCCAAAACGGTGAGGATTGTAGGGCTCTGCATAGAACTCTCCACCACGTCGAAGAGGAAGGATGCCGGAGCGAAGGCCTATCACATACTCCATGGTCTGAAGATCCAGCACATCAGGTCCCGCAAGATGCCTAGTATCCCGCACCGTCTCATCATTATGAAGAAGATAGGGAAAAGGACGCCATTTAAAGTTGGCTTCAAACTTAAAGAATTTCCTAGCTTCCAAAGGAGTAAAAGGAGAGGCGGAGGCATTCATATAATATAACATCTCCGGTACCCTTAAGAGCCCGGGGATTGTATGTGTACTTGGATCAATTTTCCTCCGAAGAGATATGCCATGAAAATGACAACTAGCCCAAGCATACAAAAAGTGGGAAGGAAAGACTACTGTAGAGTGTCCAGGCCCTCTCCTATGATTAACCATAGAGTTTAATCCTAAATACAAGCGTGCTAACACTGCGGGAGCAAAAGCCTCTTGGCCTTCCATGCACAAGGTTACACGCCATCATGAAAACTCCGGGTCTAATCACCTTGTGGTCATCTGGCATAATAAAGGAACAAATCCATAATGATATAAAGGCGGCCAAATTTGTGTTTGAGACAGGCTTTGGAGAAGGATCAGAATTCGAATCATAATGTGAACTGGATTTTGACTTCCTAAAGAAATCTACCCAATCTGAGAAAAATACGTTTTTGTTGGCATCCCGCTTTGCAAGCCATTGAAAGATGTCAAAAAGGCTCCTTAACACAGAAAATTCTGAACTCTCTCTATTGCATAATATACTATTTGGTGGGATTACTTCATCATACACATCACCAACTACCGAAAGTCCCCCAAGACTTTTGACCTCCCACAATGAAATCCCTACTTCTCCATGCAAAAAGTGGAAGGTATTTGTCTCCGGACACCAAAACTCTATTAGTGCTTTGAAGAAGTTTAGATCATGATCATAGCGACCAACTGAGGCCACAATTCCCCCAATCAATTCTACCCGGGATAATTTCTCAGAGTATTTGCTAACAATATACCTAGCCCAATCAGAATAATGGGGGCAATCTATTAATTCACTTCTAATAGGATTTCTAGCTCTCCACCCCGGGCAATGGTTAAAGATCTTATGACCTAAAGTTTGAAACACACTCAAATCCCTAATTGCCCCTTCGCTCTTCAGATAAATTACATTAATAGTGCTACCTTCATTGCAACGATTTGCAGACAGTCGGGCTGTAGCCATGCGAGCCGGAGGACGCTTCACCCACTCTGAGTGTTCCCCTCCTTCATATCTGATTGCAGGCTCGGACCCGGGACCAGAAATAGGATGGTGACGGGGGAAAATTTGACCTTTTGGGAACTCACGATGGTCTTGATTGATGTCCCAAAAAGGCTCGAGGAAAAGATTGTTGGCCATCTCAGAAAAAGGAAGTCAAGAATTCCTACTTCCCTCACTCAATTTTGGAAAAGAGAATTTCGTGAGAAAAGTATGAAGGGGGCATTTGTTTATATATAAAAATATATGTCCCGACCCAATTAGAATTAAAATTTTAATTCTAGTGAAATTAATTTATCATAATTCGATAATCTCAAAATGGGAGCATATCCCAAAACAAATCAAAAGGGATGAACACATATCCCGAGGCGATATCAAAACCCCAAGATCGACTGAGAACGGATCTCAAAGAAATCTCACCCAAGTGCGGATCTCGAGGCAACTCAAGGCATGCAAATCTCGAAGTGGTTAAAAATACGTATCCCGAGGCATTATTTAAATTGGTTAATTGATTAATTAATTAATTAATCAATTCAAGAAAAGAGGGGATAATCCCAAATAAAAGAAAATCAAAGTCTTTATCTCCACCGGTGGAGCAAATCAAAACATAAAAAAAATCAAATTAAAGCAAGGTCAAACCAAAATCAAAACAGAGATAATCCCAAATCAAAACAAAAAGTGGGAGATAATTCCAAATTAAAACAAAAAAAACAGAGATAATCCCAAATCAAAACAAAAAAAGGAGATTTGGGATAAAAGTCTATAAAAAGGGCTGGAGAAGAGGAGAAAGAAAGATCAGAGGAAAATTGATCAACAAATTAGAGAGAAGAAATCAACCCAAAAAAAAGGGTATTTCTTCTTAAACTTTATCCTATTACAAAAATAAAAAAAATCTCCTTGCCTCTGCGTCACCCACGGCCGGCCTCCTCAGCCGCTGCGGCTGACCTCCTCCCCCGCAGCTTGGCAGCCTCCCGCCAGCGACGCGGGGCCCGCCCCCGGCTCCCCGCCCCCCCCTCCGGCGGCGCTAACCTCCACTGGCACAAGGATCCCTCCTCCGTGTCGACTGCCACCGGCCCGCGATCACCTCTCGACTCTCCGGACCCACTGCGGCCAGCTCTCCTCGGGACTCACGTGAGCCAGTCTGCCGCTTTCGCCCAGGCCTTGCTGCCTCCGCCCCATCTCAACCTGCAACCCCACCGGTCCCCGATCTTCGCCGGAGCCGTCCCCTTTAAGCCGCCAAGCTCTCCCTTTCGAAGCCGCCACAGCACCCTGAGCCGCCTGAGCCTGCCAGTCTCACCCCCCCTGCTCCGTTCTCCTCCCGCTGCAGGCCTCTCTGTGCACGCGCCCGATCTCCGGTGATCTATACCGAAGCTACGCTCGCCGACCGTCGCCGCTCCGTCGCCGTCTTGCTCGCAGCAGCCGCTCTGCCATGTCTTGCCCCTCTGCTCAGATCGCCATCGCCCCTTTGAGGTCGCTGCCGAAGCTCCATCAAACACCGCCGACCAACCGTTGCCGCTCCCTCACCGCCAAATCGCGGGAGTCCAACACCGCTGCCCTGTCAAACCGCCGTTGAAGCTCGCTATCACTAAGGCACCGAAGGTTCCATCACTCTTTCCCCTCTCTGGTTCGGATCCGATCTCTGAAGCCCTCTGAAGCACCCTGCCAAAAGATCAACCTGAAGATCAAGACACGCTCTTCCGAAGACCAAAATCTGAAGATCAAGATACGTTCTTCCGAAGACCAATCTGAAGATCTGAAGAATCAAGAATTAAAGTCTGAAGATGAAGACACCTGAAGAATGAAGCCTGAAGACACCTGAAGAATGAAGCCTAAAGACACCTGAAGCTTGAAGCCCTCTGAAGACACCTGAAGCCTGAAGCCCTCAAAAGACACCACTGAAGCCCTCAAAAGACACCACTGAAGCCCTCTGAAGACCTGAAGATGAAGAGAAGGCTGAAGAATCAAAATTGAAGAAGAATCAAGATGAAGAGAAGACTGAAGAATCAAAATTGAAGAAGAATCAAGATGAAGACAAGACTGAAGAATCAAAATTGAAGAAGAATCAAGATGAAGACAACCCGAAGAATCAAAATTGAAGAAAAATCAAGATTGGAGATGAAGACAAGACCTGAAGAATCAAAATTGAAGACAACCAGATGAAGACAACCTGAAGAATCGAGATTGAAGAATCGAGAATATTTGAAGACAACTTAAAGACCAAGATCGAGACCTCTCGAAGATCAAGACCAAGACTTCTTCAGTTTGGAGATCAAGGCTTTTGAAGACCAAGGCTGTTTGAAGATAACTTGAAGATCAAGATAAAAGCTCAAAATCAAGACATTCTGAAGCTGCGCCTGTTGATTGCATTGCTGTTGTCGAAGAGATGTTGCTGCGTATGGTCTGCTGGATGCTGCTGTCAAGTTGAAGAAGACTGCCATTTTGAGTTGCTGCAGTTTATAATTAATTAATAGCCAGACTTGTGCATGAATTGATGATGTATGAATTATGGAAGATTCTGGGAATGTTTTGTCAAAGCCCGAAATATAGGGGAAGTTACTTAAAATTTTAAAGAAAAAATAAAGGGCTACGCTATGTAACTGTTGTTGCTGCATTGTGTCTTAGTAGGCCGCAGAGCTCGCTCGTTCTTGAAAGGAATTTGCCTCAGATTTTACCAAAAAAAAATGAAAGACTATTGAGATCAAGAAAAAATCCTCGCAAAAAATGGGGCAGTGAAAGAATTTGCAAGAATTCTACGAATTGGAAAATTTGAAGGAATGGAATGATTAAACTCCAAATGTTATGCTAAAGAGGATGATCCAGCAACAAAGATTGAGACTGCACTATCAGATTTTCATTCCCCAACAACAAATCAAACAAGGCATTGCTTTACTTGCTATATTGAATATCATAGGTGTGTTGCTGTGGGTGTGAAAATAGAAAATGCAATCATGAAGGCTGTTGTTTTGCTGTAGAAGCAACAAAAATACGAGAAAATTGTTGCAAGGGAACTGATTTTTACATTTGCTACATGCACAGAGGCTGCCGTCTTTGCTTTTACGCTCTTGAAGTACTGCATAAATCATGAAAAGCGGCTGAAGAAGATGTTGATGAAACTACTGGCTTTGAAGTATCTTTGGTTTGCTAAAACGAAAGGCTTGAAGTTATTCTTCTTTGTCATTAAAAAATTTGTCACTCTTGTATAAAAGGAGAGCTGCTGAGAGTGACATTACCGTGCTGCTGAAATTAAAATAAAGAAGAGCTACAGAAATAAAAGAGTATAAAAAAATTGTGCTGCTGAAAATGCTAAAAAAAACTGCTGAAAATTGCTGTGAATATGTTGCAGATTGCTGCAGAAATAGTTGTTATAAAGACCCATTTTAAACCTTGACAACTCCTGCCAGAAAACTCCGATTGAGCCGAGATTTGCGGCGCTGGAAACTAGACATCCAGATCTTCAACAATCATATACAGCACAGATACTTTTGGAAGACCGGTCAGTGCGTAATTTGATGGGGAAAAAGGGTGATCTTTGTAGTCCGACAGATTAATTCCTGAAATTCTGTCTGATTGCTCGTTTTCAAAAATTCATAACTCTGGCCTGGGAACTCTGATTGAAGTGAGATCTGTGGCGTTGGAAACTAGATATCCGGATATTCAATAGTCATATACAACACAGACTCGTTTGGCGGTCCGATCGGTGTGGATTTTGATAAATAAAAGGATAATGATCGCCCATTTTCAAAAATTCATAACTCCGGCCAGAAAATTCCGATCGAGATGAGATCTGTGGCGTTGGAAATTAGATATCTGTATCTCCAACAGCCATGTACAGCACACCCCTTTCTGCCGGGCATGTAGATTTTGATAGATAAAAGGGTCGATTCCAAAGATTTCTCGGCCAGGCTAACGCCAAGATCTATTTTCAAAAATTCATAATTCCCCTTTGAAACTCCGGTGGGAGTGAAATCTGTGCTTTGAAAACTAGATACCAACTTCAGCGAGTCATATATAGCACAAGCCCTCTTGGCGTTTCGGGTAGTGCATATTTTGGTGGAGAAAAAGGCTAATCCATACTGTCTAGCCAGCTCAACCACTTCTCGTTCAAACGCGGACAACTTTCGTTGGAGAACTCCGATCACGACAAAATTGGCGGCATTGGAATTTAGGCTTCCTGATCTCTCCAACCATATATAATGCAACTCCAAACGGCGGCTCAGTTAGATGCAGTTCTTGATGGAAGGGGAAGTTAATTGGCGGCCTAAACCTCGGTCACAAATCTCAAGTGCAAGGCGACCGATGGATTATGGATCCCATATGGCGGGGCACAGATCCCGAGGCGACGGGGCGGTGTCATAAATAAACAAATAAATAAATATATCTATATATATAAACATATGCTGATATGTAACGAATCATATTGGAATAAAATGGATTATTCTTTGTCTCTACTTGTATTTTTGTCTCTTAATCGGAGGTTCCCACGATATTGTCTGGGGTAATTAATAATAGAGGCTTGCCTCTATTAGGAATAAAAGAACCCACAAAACTAAAAAAATGATATTTGTGCTTCGATATATCGTCTGGTGTCACACGATGCCAGGCGCATATTTTCGATCCCACAGGGAGAAGAGTGCCAGTAAAGCCCTGTGCGTGAGGGGGCGTAATTCTTCTCTAAAGATAGCGTCTTTAGACGTGCCTCTCATCTCGGTTCTCAGAGATATGTTCTTTTAATATTCGCTATATCTTTTCTGGGCTTTTTCCTAATAACTATTCCAACAAGGAGTCATCCTTTCTCGCCGATGAAAGGTTGAAGCCTATTCTTGCACTGCTGGGAAGGAAAAGGAGCAAATACCGTGGCGGCGGCTGGAAGGGAGTCTGGAGAAAGGGGGTTAGGGTTTGTTAATTATAGTTTTGTAAAATAATTAATATTTAATTATATTGTTTAGTTGTAATTATCATAATTATATTATTAGTTAAAAATATTCGTTTTAAGTGACTCCCTGTTGAACTCAAATTAAAGTAAAGTGAGTGCTTTGAAACAAATTGAAATTCGGTAACTGAAATGAAATCCTTATATAGTTTAGTGACCCCCCAAAAAATTAATACAAAAAATGATAAAAAGGAAACAAAGAGCTATTATAAATTTAAGAAAGCTTCTGGAACAACGTCTGTATTGGGATAAACACAGGCATAGTTTGTGCAAATCTTATTAAACACAAGTTTTGGTTGGGGAATAACCCCGGGTTATCTCCAACACAATTTCCAAAAAAAAAATTTCCCTCCAAAATTTTTAATTAAGATTTAAAAATATAACTCACCAATACATAAAAGACACATCACTATTTTATCATTAATATCTTTGGTTTAAAAATTCCCTCCAAAAAAATTCAAAATTTTTCAAAACTTATTCTTATCCCAAGTAGAATAAGCCCCAACCAAACAAGGAGACCAAATAATAATAATAGTAAAAATAGTATTTTGGTAATTGGCACTAGGTTTAAAAAGGTTTAGGAATTAGAAAAGGTGTTTTGATAATTAACAATTTCTAAAACAACTTCTACAAAACCATTTTTTTTCAGAAGCTACAAAACACAAGTTTTTGAAAAAAAAAAATATTTTTTTAGTTTTTTGAAAAAAGTTATGTCTTTTTTAAAAACCCATTGGATGTTGAGTCCGCAGAAATGGGCACTATCTTCCCTAATAAATAGACATGGTCTTAATCCGAAGAATTGTCATCCAATGCGTAGGCACAAACTTTTGCCAAGCTATTTTATTATGGTCTAATACCCAAATTAGTCATTCTATTATACCGAACCGGTCATTTTGGTCTCTATATTATAATTTGAGCCCTATGGGTCCCTCTATTTTCACGATTGAGAAATGTCAATCTCAAAAGGTGTATATTTAAAGACATGGTTAGCCCCTAAAGTTGATGAAGGGAGGGACTGATATTTCTCAATCATAAAAGTAGAGGCACTAAAAGTGTCGATTCGGTACAATAAAGAGAATAATTTGGATATTACACCCTAGAACAATTTGGCTGTAAAACCAAATCCATTACTTCAAAAGTTCATCATATGGATGACATATGACTATCTAAGGAAAACAAATAATTAATAATTAATAATGTGATAAATATAATAAAATTAATCAATATAATAAATAATAATTAATTAATTAATATAATAAAAATTGATAAAATATAATAAAATTAATTAATATAATAAATATAGTAAAAAATTTAATAAATATAATCAATAATTTGATAAATATAATAAAATTTTGATAAATATAGTAATAAATTTAATAAATATAATAAATAAAATTCAAACGAACTCCATGCTTCTCAGTAGGAGAATTCACAAACAAACAAGAAGGAACAATGGGTACCTCTCCCACATAGATCACACTTTGAGGTTCTCCCCATCCATAATCCACATCTTCTAACCCTAACTTAGTCCAATCATTCACTACCAACTTCTCATAACTCATCCTACTATAATTTTTTAGCGTTCCATTCACCATCAACCCATGCATGAAACTCATTTGAAAGACCTCTCTTTGCATCTTGAATCAACTCCATTAACAATCTTCCCACATGGAGCTTCAACTTCCTTCATGTATACAGTTTCCATAATATCCTCCATCTTGTGGCAAAACAGTACTGTACATGAAGTACTTCCTTAGGTCCACAAAGAAAGCTAGTTGAACACAAACATTCACAAAGAAAGTTGGTAACTCATTTCTCTCACAAAGAGAGGATGACGGGTTCAAATCACGTCTACGGGCGTCTGCTTTAATGGCTCTAAGTCTACTTCTCCAAAGCTTTGCAAAAAGGACTTCAAAAGTGGAGCATTTAGAGCTGCCTGTTTGTTCACTGAATTTGTCCTTTAGTTTCTTGATATTATCTGATGAAAAATCTATTGTGTATGTTTCTAAGGGTGTTATACTATTGGTTTTGAAGGCAGTGGCAAGTTGGGTGTTGTATTTGGTTTGCCGATGATTTGATCTCTGAACCAAAGTGGATAATTGAGAGGGCACCGATTGCCGAAAATATGAAAGTACTTTAGCAACGAGTATTAAGGATAATCGCCAATGTGATGGCTCTAACAGGCAAGAAATTACCCGAGAGGACGAATGTGATGGCTCGCGTTTAGAAACACAAAACCTCACCAGAGAGGGATGGTTACGTGCAACAAGGCCAACAAGACTCCATCTGGACGAGTGAAAGGAATTGGGGAACATGGGCAATCCCCGATAGGAGAACCTCACATATGCCTGGACTGTTAAGGAGAAGAGGGCCCGGAACTTCATTATCTTGACCCTCACGATGCCATTTCGGCCCCTGAAGGAGAACTTAGATGAGGGAGAATGGACCGAGGTCCATTTCAAGATATCACCATTGCAAAAGAAATTAAACTAGATTTCACAGCAGCCGGAGCATCAACCAGAGCCTCTATGATGGTCACCCCTGGCCCTATCATTCAAACACAGTCAAATAACCTATCTAGATTTGTGGAGTACAATACTTGGGGCTGGGTCAACAAAAGGCTGATGAATGCACCGGAGATGACTTGTCAGCGTTGCGGTGGAGCTGGTGATTGAGTCAGTCAAGACACTTTCACTAGCCTCTAATTAATACCAAACATTGGAGTTCTCTATGAAAAAAAAAGAAGGAATCAAGAGAAATTTCTATTGCAACATTGGAGAGATCCAATTTATTCAATATGAAAACCAGCAAACATAATCATCAAACTTCATAATGAAAAACGGTAACATTATGCTCAACAATAATAACACCCGAAGTTTGATTATTATAAAGTGTTCTTAGTTTTGAAAACCCTCTTGCCATCCTGAACTTCCCCCGGCCACCAACAACAGCAAGCTCGCTCTCAGTTTCCAACACAGTGTTCCTTGACAAAACACTGAGTGAGCTCCCATTAAACTCACCAGAAGTGAACCCAAAGTCCATTGCAAAGAGAAACAATAACTGTTGTTGCCCTGCAGACACTGCAAGCCCTTGTGCTCTTCCTACCACCTTTGAGTTTGGGTCTGGACCTTCAGTTAGAGGATCATCAATGACAACCACTGTGCCAAATGGTGGTGATGGATTAGAGCTATTATTAACTGTGTTGTCTTTGGGGCCGGCTACCACAATGGCACTAGGGTGGTCTCCTTTAAGGGTTTCCTGGTAAAAGAAGTGGAGGGTTGTCACCTTCTCTTTGCCTATGGAGTGGTACTGATCATGTGCATGGCTTTGAGAAACAAAGTTGAGAGGAAAGAGAAGGAAGAGGAGGAGGAGTAGGAGGTGGTGGTGGTGGTGGTTTGTATCCATGGTTTTCATCTCTATAATCTTTCTTCTGATCTTCACTTAATTCATTGTTTTGTGGTGTTGGTATATGGAATGCTTAGTTAAATAGAAGTAAAGTGACAACGGCCATGATATATGGCTTATTGGTACCGAATTTTCTTAGTAAGAGGTGGTCTCGATCTTCATTGACGGGTTCATAGATATTGACTGCTAATTTTAAGATCAATAATTTGAAATTTTGGTATGTTGACTTGGAAGGAAATTAAAAAATTGTGAGAAATTAAGTTCTCTTTCTATACAAGGAAAATTCATGGTCCTTAATATTAATTTGTTGTTACGCTTGAATAAGTTGATCAAATGAGGTATTAGTTATATATAAGTTGGTCAAATGAGGTATTAATTATATATAAGTTGGAAGGAAATTAAAAAATTGTGAGAAATTTAGTTATCTTTCTATACAAGGAAAATTCATGGTCCTTAATATTAATTTGTTGTTAAGCTTGAATAAGTTGGTCAAATGAGGTATTAATTATATATAAGTTGGTCAAATGATAGAGGTATGATAAGCTTGAATAAGTTGGTCATTTAGCCCTATTGGCTACCCATCTCTTTCCTGCTGAGGCCATTTAGCCCAATTATTAACAAGGAAGGAAAACATTTTCATTAGTCCTTCAAGTCCTAAGGAAAACTTTGTTGCTAACATGGTACTAGGTATGTTAGTTAGAGTTGCGTACACAAAAACTTACATGATAAATCAACGGCATCCAAGTTTATTGGTATTCGGATCTTTTATTAAAGCGTGAGGTTCTCTTATAGAAGAATCCGGGATCGAATCCTCACCCTTACAAGGTGAGGATCAAGTCGGTGATATTCTCCTATAAACTAACGCATGATCGAGCTATTACATGGGTGATATTTTTCTGTGAACTAACATAGAATTGAACTGCCCCATTTGTACATGTCCTTGACAAACCTTTATAAAAAGAATTTACATGAAAAATCCCAAGGAAAAAACCATCGCAAAAAAAGGAATTTTACTATACAACAACAACAACAACAACAACAACAAAGCCTTAATCCCATACTAGATGGGGTCGGCTATATGATTCTTTGTTTTCATGTCGCTCTCAAATATGAAATAAAAATAAAATGAAATAAAATGAAAAATAAAAATACATAACTAAATAATAATAACAACAGATAATTTCTATGAGAGATTGGGATGTTAGAAGCAGAACAGTATCCCTACAAACAAAGCTAAGCTAATGAAGGAAAACCTTTTAGCCGACTTATAGGTAATCCTATACTAGGCGGGATAGGCTATATGAATTCTTTGTCTCCATGTCGCTCTGTCAAAAGCAAGATCCGGCTCAATATCTAACATACGTAGGTCCTTAGATACCACCTCTCTCCACGTAATCCTAGGCCTACCTCTACCCCTCTTCTTACCTTCTACAACTAAACTATCACATTTTCGAACTGGAGCACTGGGGTCTCCAGCGTACGTGTCCAAACCATTTTAAACGCCCTTCTCGTATTTTATCTTCAATTGGTGCAACATGCACCTTCTGTCGGATGTGTTTGTTTCTAATCTTGTCCAATCTTGTATGACCATTCATCCATCTTAACATCCTCATTTCGGCCACATTCATCTTATGCATATGTTGAACTTTAGTTGCCCAACACTCGCTCCTCAGATATAGCATGGCGGTCCTAAGCTGCCCCTATAAAATTTTTCCTTTATTTTGTTAGGCATCTTTTTATCACATAACACCCCCGTGGCACTTCTCCATTTCAACCATCCAGCTTTGATTCTATGGGTACATCTTCATCTATCATCCCATTATCCTGGAAAATGAAACCTAAATACCTAAAATGGTTTACCTTAGGCACTACCACCCCCCTAGTTTCACTTCTCCTTCATCTCTCCTACTTAGACTAAAATTACGGTGCATATATTCTGTCTTACTTATACTTAACCTAAAGCCTTTACTTTCTAAAGTGTTTCTCCATAATTCTAGCTTTTGATTTACTACATCTCTAGTCTCATCCACTAGGACAACATCATCCGCAAACAACATACACCATGAGATGTCATCTTTAAAAAAAAAAATTTACTATGATTTGATTAATTTTAACGGATTCACCATTGATACTTAGAATTTAATTTAAATTTTCTTTTTGTGATTTTTCCTGTGATAAGCTAGCATTTTATGGTCGCATCAAAATTAATTTGACCATTTAATATGTTTAAGGTTAATTTGACCATTTAGTATGTTTAAGGAGAAGTCTATCCATTATTGTTCTTTCATAGAGACAGGTATATGTCAAATTATAATGCAGAAAATTTCCACAAGATATGTTAAAATTTTCTTTAAAAGTTGTTGAGATGTAGAAATGTCAAGTAATCAATTACCATCAACTAAACATTGCCTCTAAATCCAATAAAGAGGTCAAACCAGCTTGAAGAATGACAAAGTGGTTTATCTATATTTATTTAAAAAAATAGGTCTAATATCCAAATTAGTCCCTCTATTATATCGAATCGGTCTTTTGGTTTCTCTATTATAATTTGAGCCCTAGGGTCTCTCTATTTTTACGATCGAGAAATGTCAGTCCCTTAGTCAATTTTAGGGGCTAAATGTGTTTTTAAATATGCCTTTAAGGAATAACATTTCTCAATCATGAAAATTGTGGGACCTCAGGGCTCAAATTATAATATAGAGACCAAAATGGCAGATTCGGTATAATAACGGGACTAATTTGGGTATTACACTAAAAAATATAATCTCTAAAGCAAAATATATATATATATATATATATATATATATATATATATAAGTACTTTTCAAGCAAAATGAAGGTAAAGTATATATATATACTATAAAAGTACTTTTCAAGCAAAATGAAGGTAAAGCAAAGAAAATATTAAAACAACTTTTTTCATTCATAACATAAAGGGCAAAAGCCATTTTTGGTCCCTGAAACTATGATCTATTGTTCATTTTGGTCCCTGTACTATCAAAATGTTCAATACGGTCCCTAAATTATTGGGGTTTTGGCAATTACGATCCATGCTGTTGATGTAGCAGCCAGCTGGTATACGGTTTAAAAACAACAATTTTTTAATTATGATGTGGCAGCATAGGTGGCTAGTCTTTGTTGATGTGGCATGATGACGTGGTATAAAATGGAATTTTGGTATATTGATCCTTACTGCTAATGTGTATTGCTAACGTGGCATGCCACATCAACATGATGATGTTGCACTAAAATATATATATATGAAAAAATCCAAAAAAATAAAAATTTTCTTAAAAAATTAGAATTTTATTTTCATATTTTTTTAGTGCCACGTCAACATGATGAAGTGGAACTTTAAAATTTAAAAAATATGAAAAAACCAGAAAAAATAAAAATTTCCTTAAAAAATAATTTTTTTTATATTTTTTAAATTATTTTAGTGCCATGTCAGCATTCTACGTGATATGCTGACATGGGACTAAAAAAAATGGAAAATCCAAAAAAAAATTCTTAAAAAATTAGATTCTTTTCCGGATTTTTTCATATTTTTATTTTTTAGTGCCACGTCATCATGTCACATTAGCAAAGACCAACCACCTAGGCTGTCATATCATAATAAAAAATAAATGTATTTAACTTGTATACCAGTTGCCCGCCACGTCAGCAACAAGAACCATAATTGCCAAAACTCTGATAGTTCAGGGACCGTATTGAACATTTTCATAGTACAAGGACCAAAATGAATAATATATCATAGTTCAGGGACCAAAAATGATTTTTCGGCTAACATAAATGACTTTTATTTTTAAGGTTCATGGACTAGTATAGAAATATAGAGTAGCTTAATCACATGAATACTCTTCTAGAAATTGGAATCATATATATTGCACTACTAAATTTATATATTTCTGACAAAGGCGACAAGCACCTCCCGAGGAAAGTCAGGGGCACACAATGCGGCACCCATGCACACGTTCCCTTACCTTATGGTCGTAGGGATTTGAACCTGGGTTTATCTCAACCAACGAACCCCTACACAAAGGAATTTAAAGCATGCTGATGTGGCATGTTGATATGGTAATTTTTTTAAAATAATAATAATAATAATAATATACTTAATTGTTTAACAACATAATTAAAAAAATTTACAATCAAATTAGTAAGACAAAACTCCGATCATCTCTAATCAAAACAAATTAACAAATAACATAAACAATCAAAATAAAGCTAATTACAATCAAATTAACACAAACAATGCAATAAAAAATTATTTGTTTAAAAAAACATAATTAACAAACAAAACCATAACCCTAACCCTGTGCATCTGCTCCTCAACTACAAGCCCACCGTCGATCATCGTGCCTCCCTCGAACCCCATCTCCGATCGTCCCTATGGTGGCGCTGGATTGAGAAAAAACATTATAATGGTAGAGAACCCTAATCGTAACAGAGAGCACAACATCCACGATCCAAAGCTCGATGGCCTGGAAGATCGCCTGCTTCTTTGAGAATCAGCAACACAAAAAAAATAAAAAATAAAAAATCTCAATTTTTGGGTTGAAAAGAAGCCACACAATTTAAGAATGAGCCATTGATGGCGATCAGATCACCATCGGGGGGGAGAAAGCCGAAAAGATTGCGGAGAGGCCGAGCAATTTAAGAGATTTATAACCGAACCTTGTTGTGCAAAAGTGATCGCAGAGGAAGAGGTGTAGGAATGGCTCAGTGAGAATCTAGCACAAAGAACACTAAATACAATCACAAGAGACAGCACACCAAGATATACGTGGAAACCCTACAAATCGAGGGAAAACCACGGGGCACTGATGCACAGAAATATTCACTAAAACCACAAGCAAGAACTACAAGGTAACTCTTAAGTTGATGCCCAAACTCAAGATTACAAACAAAGATAGGAATAGACAAACAGATCAGTGAATACTTAACTTAAGACAAGCTTAAGCAAATAAACTCAAACGATAGTTGAGCTTTAAAGTCCTTCACCTCCAACGTCTCCTTCCTTCTTCTACTTGCTTGCTTCACTAGTGCTCTTGTTCACTCTCTTGTGTATTCTCTATTGTACAGTCTATCTCACCAAGAAGACATTAACCTCTTTTCTATCTTCTTGGCTCGAATCCCAAAAGCACCTTTCTATAGCGTGTGCAACACTCCATGTCACACCATGCTGCTCATCATACCTGTGGTAGTTCCAAGACACCTTTACGTCTGACACCGCCGCTCCTACATTGGGATTGGTGTCAGGTAGAACAAGTAAACACTGCTTGTCAAGTATACCGGTCCGAAGTATCCATCCGATATGAACTTTCCGCTATGAAGCTTCGGACAACGATATCGATGAGTGACGCATCGGCTCACAGATTGGCTTCGTGTCTTGGACTCCACACATCGGCAGAACTTTTTGGATCGATCCGCTGTATCGGCAGCCTAGTTGGTCTTGGACACTCAAACCCAACAAACCTTTTCATGACGTGAGATGCTACCATGCAAGACCTTCCAACTCTCAAGCATGGACACATTCCCTCCATACTTCTCCTTGGTGAACACTTTGCTTGTGTTCAAGCATGGCATTGAGCCAGCTAAGATCATAAAGCAAGCCCTGTCCAAGGCTCTGGTTCCCTACTACCCGGCCGTCGGAGAGTTTTCGGTCTCGGAACAAGGGGAGATGGAGGTTGCTTGCACTGCTCGTGGAGTCTGGTTCCCTAAG
Organism: Dioscorea zingiberensis; assembly: GCA_026586065.1. Classification (NCBI taxonomy): domain Eukaryota; kingdom Viridiplantae; phylum Streptophyta; class Magnoliopsida; order Dioscoreales; family Dioscoreaceae; genus Dioscorea; species Dioscorea zingiberensis. The sequence goes on along the minus strand of CM048823.1, from coordinate 4,435,734 downwards.
GATCACTTGTTTCCTCCTCCTCCCCACCAAATCATAGATTCTACTGATGTCTTCCTTATGTTGCAGATATATATAGATATTTTTTTGATAAAATGGATAAATCACATTTATTTATTCAGATAAGAAAATGTTGCAGGTATATTAGAGTATCTAATTAATAGTTTTGTATCTGTTAATTTAGTGAATTGAATTTGAATATTCATATGCAGGTGACACATTTCAAGTGTGATGGATTTTTTGTTGGTTTGAGATTCAATCATGTCATGTTTGATGGAGTAGGAGTGGGACAATTCATGAAAGCAATTGGAGAAATGGAAAGAGATCATGAGGGCACAAAGCTAAAAATTGAGCCAGTTTGGAATAGGGATGAAATGCCGAAAGTGCCCCAAAGCGTACCTAATTTTCATTCATTTGCAAGCCTTGAAAGTATGGAGAAGAAAGCAATGGACATTTCTTTCGATCATATCAACCAACGATCAAGAACAAGTTCAGTGAACAAACAGGCGGGAAAGGATGCTCTACATTTGAAGTCGTTGTCGCGAAGATAATGAGAAGTAGACTTAGAGCTATAAAAGCAGACCTAGCTTGATGTTCAGGTTCAGTTGGTTTTTCCCATGAATTTGAGGAACAAGTGTTTGCACAATGTGATGATTCCTGTTGGCCAAGGTGAACCAACTTTGATTATTCCTACATGCATATATGGTCACTCACTGCTGGTTCACAAGGGGGAAAGAAATGCATTCATTTGATGACTAGATGTGTTAAATTAAAGGATCATTTGGATGCATTTCTCTTTTTTTTTTTTTTTTTGATTAAAGTCGACAAGAGATCCCCTCAAAGGACGAACCCAGGTACACGGAACGTCCAAAGGCTCACTTGCAGCGTGCAGAACACTCACAGGCTCATGCGCGCACTGTGCCCTCACCTTGCATAGAGGAGGATTCGAACACGGGACCTCCTGGTTGAACACCTCTTATATAAGAGACCTCATACCACTTAACCCCTCATGTCGTTTGGTATTTGGATGCATTTCTTGATGAGATGATGAACGTACAGCCGTTGATGTTGTTTGATCATTCTTCGATTTATTATTGTCTAATTTGTTGTATGGGACTTGAATTGTTAGTATGCCCGCTATTGGATTATAGTGAAATCTTCTCCTTTTAATTTGTTCATGTAAAATTTTCTATTCTCTATATAATTTGTATGTTTCACTTTGATTGTGTTTTCCACTATTTTTAATCGATTTCATGTGTTTGTTTTATTTTCGCATAATATATGATCAAACCATTAACAAACAAATAAGTAAATGAATAACTTCAAGAGAGCAAAGTCGAACAAATGAAAACTCATTATCAATTTTTTTTTTTTCTGTCTTCCTCCAATTTCCTAAATTCAAAAACAGCCTACATGTTCAAAATATAAAGGACAAACAAGCTGCTGATTGAATAGCCGGCAAGAATATCCCTTTTATATGAAAAATAGAATTCAAACTCAACAAAGACAAGGCCATTCACTGTTTCCTTGTTGATCAATCAAGAGTCAAGACAAATGCCTTGTAAATGGATTACTATTTCCTTTTGTTTCCAAGATTCCTCTAATGTCCATTTATATATAACACCAATTGAAGATGATCTCCATTAATTCAGCATCATTAATCCCTTTCAAATCAAACTATGAGTTTCTCAGTGAGAAGGTTATCTAAATCCATGGTTAAACCATGCAAGCCAACACCTTGCAACACCCTACCTTTCTCACCATTAGACAAATTCCCCCCATTCAAATTATGTATGGTGGACTCATTGCTTGTGTTCAAGCATGGCCAACAACCAGCCAAGATCATAAGGCAAGCACTTTCCAAAGCTCTGGTTCCCTACTTCCCTGTTGCCGGAGAGTTTACCGTCTCTGATCAAGGCGAAATATCAGTTTCTTGCACCGGGAAAGGCGTGTGGTTCATCGAGGCCTCAGCAAGCTGCACTTTGAATGATCTCAACTTCTCCGACGAAGATAACATGATCTACAACAAGCAAGAGTTTCTTCCCCATCCACCTCTCAGTGTTGATCCAACCGATATGTTCATTATGTTTCAGGTATATTAAGATGTATATGTTATCCCAAGTATATATCTGCAAACAAATAGAGAAGAAGATAAACAAGAGGATCGTAATACACAAGACAAACACTTTAGATTAAGTGTTACCATGCATGCATGAAAAACAAAAATAATAAACAAGAAAGTTAAAGTTTAACAGTTTTTAGTATGATGTTAAAAAACACTGTGCAGGTTACAGAATTCAAGTGTGGAGGATTCATTGTTGGGTTGAGATTCAGTCATGTGATGTTTGATGGAGTGGGAGTGGCACAATTCATGAAAGCCATTGGAGAAATAGCAAGAGGATACAAAGAACCGATAATTCATCCACTTTGGTTCAGAGATCAAATCATCGGCAAACCAAATATAACACTCAACTTCCCACTGCCTTCAAAACCAACAACACCCTTAGAAACATACACAATAGATTTTTCATTAGATAATATCAAGAAACTAAAGAACAAATTCAGTGAACAAACAGGCAGCTCTAAATGCTCCACATTTGAAGTCCTTGTTGCAAAGCTTTGGAGAAGTAGACTTAGAGCCATCAAAGCAGACACTGATGTTCTTGTTCAACTGGCTTACTTTGTGGACCTAAGGAAGTACTTCATGCACAGTACTGTTTTGCCACAAGATGGAGGATATTATGGTAACTGTATATACATGAAGGAAGTTGAAGCTCCATGTGGGAAGATTGTTAATGGATCTTTCTCTGAAGTTGTGGAGTTGATTCAAGATGCAAAGAGAGGTCTTTCAAATGAGTTTCATGCATGGGTAAATGGTGAATGGAAAACTAAAGATATGTTGATGAGTTATGAGAAGTTGGCAGTGAATGATTGGACTAAGTTAGGGTTCGAAGATGTGGATTATGGATGGGGAGAACCTCAAAGTGTGATCTCTGTGGGAGAGGTACCCATTGTTCCTTCTTGTTTGTTTGTGAATTCTCCTACTGAGAAGCATGGAGTTCGTTTGAAGACTGATTGTGTTAAAAAGGAACACTTAAAAGCATTCATTGATGAGATTATGAATATATAGTGTTGATGAGGATCATTGAATTCAATGTTTCTATCTTATTGTCCTAGTTTATAAGTTGGGTTAACTTTACATTTAAAATTCATTAGAAAAGTGTTTGGCTTTCACTGGGGAGGATGCACAACACATCTCAGGCAAAGGCACTGAATTTTTTTTTTTTTTTGGGCATAAGAGCCAGGCGGTCAGCCCCGCCTAGCTAATGTTACCAACGGGCGCCGCGAGACCCGGGATCGAATCCGTGCCGCAACATCGCGAGATTCTCAGCGTGTGCGCACAGGATCGCCACAGGTCCGCGCGTCTCAGCGCATCCTCGAACCCGGGTGGGTGTCGAGGAGTGCGACCGGTTTACCATTCGGCCACTAGGGCTTCGGAATTGCAGTCTTCAAAGTAGGACCATGCCTATGTATTAGGACAGATCATGCCATTTCTATGGATTGAAAATATGAAATTATGTGTGTATCCCTGTAAATTTCATAATTGCATTTATACTGGCCTCAAGTTCACAGATATTTGCATATAGCGCGAAGTATGATTAGTTAAAAAAACACAAAACCTAATAACTTTTTATTGAAAGTGAAAATTGTTGTTCAACCAACCCTTTGTTGTGTTAGAGGAAGCACGGAACGAGTGCGGCAATTCGTCGAACATTTGATGTGCAACTTCACATCCACCTAGCAATAGCACAATGGATAGACAATGCAAAGATAATATACAACTGTACACTCAAGATCAAAAGAAGACACCAAATTTTATGTGGTTCGGCAAAGAAAAGCCTATATCCACGGGAGGACAATGCTTCACTATATCTTGGGGAGTTACAAGAACAACAAGGAGAAAAATAATGGCTTAAACCAAGCCACAAGAAATTAACAAGAGACACCACTTTTCGCTCACTTCCAAACACCAAGGAATGCACCTGAACAAGATGAGATCTTGGGTTTCTTTACCTCTTGTTCACCTTCTCCTTTCTCTCTTCACACATCCTCACATTCAAAACACAACAAACATAACCCTATTTAAACTATAGAAAAATCTAGACTGTTGGATTAAAAGAGATGAAGATTTGGCTTTATCCCAATGATAAAACCATTTCTCAAGGATCAAGCCACTATTTAACACACTTGACTTTCTTCAAGGATTTGGTTCAATAAATAGGATTATGAAAATACAAATGAACAAGACAAGCAATACTTTATAAATATGCAATTAACCAATATCTAATCCACCAATCACCGATATGCAATAGGGCAATCAAATTAAAACAAACAATCACAGAAAATGGAGAAAAACAAACAAATTTACGTGGTTCAAAAAATTGACTACGTCTACAGACGGCTGTGTAAGGATCAATTCACTATAATCAATGTGCAGTAAAAGGTTGTCTCTACTAAATCTCTCATTCTCACCACCACACGGAGAACTCACGATCTAGAGTCTTATTTATAAACATCTAGAGATAACTCCTACTTTCATATGAATAGGACGTAAACATCTATCTTATTGTTGTTTATAAGTTAGGTTAACTTTACATTTAAAATTCATTAGAAAAGTGTTTGGCTTTCACTGGGGAGGATGCACAACACATCTCAGGCAAATGCACTGAATTGCAGTCTTCAAAGTAGGACCATGCATATGTATTAGGACAGATCATGCCATTTCTATGGATTGAAAAATTAAAATATGAAATTATGTGTGTATCCCTGTAAATTTCATAATTGCATTTATATTGGCTTCAAGTTTCACAGATATTTGCATATATCGTGAAGTATGATTAGTTAAAAAAAACACAAAACCTCATAACTTTTTATTGAAAGTGAAAATTGTTGTTCAACCAACCCTTTGTTGTGTTAGAGGGAGCACGGAACGAGTGCGTCAATTTGTCGAACATTTGATGTGCAACTTCACATCCACCTAGCAATAGCATAATGGATAGACAATGCAAAGATGATATACAACCATACAATCAAGATCAAAAGAAGACACCAAATTTTATGTGGTTCGGCAAAAAAAAGCCTACATCTACGGGGGGACAATGCTTCACTATATCTTGGGGAGTTACAAGAACAACAAGGAGAAAAACAATGGCTTAAACTAAGTTACAAGAAATTAACAAGAGACACCACTTTTCCCTCACCTCCAAACACCAAGGAATGCACTTTAACAAGATGAGATCTTGGGTTTCTTTACCTCTTGTTCACCTTCTCCTTTCTCTCTTCACACACTCTCACATTCAAAACCCAACAAACATAATCCTATATAAACCATAGAAAAATCTGAACCGTTGGATTAAAAGAGATAAAGATTTGGCTTCATCCCAAAGATAAAATCATATCCCAAGGATCGGTGGCCGGGTGTGAACTTCGCATCGAAGTTGAAGCAAAGGCCTTGTTCCCGCCTGGCGGCCATTTCAGCCGGTGACAAGCGTTTGATTGGGAGTGGAGATGGTCGGGAAACAGGGGATGGTGAAACAGAGGGTGGTGGAGGTGGGCTGGGTTTGAATAGGGAAAGGGGTGGGCGAAGTGTGTGAAGAGGCCGGCTCGCATTGCATTGCATTTGTCTTCAAAGAGCTTGGCCATTCCCATTGCATCATGAAGAGAAAGAGGCCTGAGAATATAGAGCTCACGCTGAATGTCCACCCGGAGGCCGGAGAGGAAACAGTTCAGGAGGCTTGAATGGCTTAATCCGGTGATGCGGGTGGAGAGGCTCTCGAACTCGCTCAAGTAACTGGACACAGAGGATGATTGCTTGAGCTTGAAGAGCTGTGCCTCATGGTTGACGAATGACAACAGACCGAATCGAAGTTCGATCTGGTGGGTGAAGGCCTCCTAGGAGGAAAGCTGCCCGGCGGAGTGAAGCCAGTGGTACTAATGCAAGGCAGGTCCCGTCATATAGAAAGCGGCGATGGACAGCTTCTGGTCGATGGAGATGTGATGGAAGGTGAAGAAATGTTCTAATTGGAACAACCAGCCCAACACGTTCTCTCCGGTGATCAGATCTCCGGTGAACAGAGGAACATCTATTTTGGGAAGACGGGTGGGAGGGATGTTTGGTGATGAAGGCTGTAGAGTGGGCGGAGGAATGGATGATGGGGAGGGAGTTGGTAATGGAAGTAGCAGTGGGGATGGTGAGGTGTGCTTGATCTGGCCAATATCGATGCGTATCTCCGCCACGGAGCGTTGTAGCAGCTCCATCGAGTCAGTGAGACGTTGGTTCAGAGAAGTAATGTGGGAGTCCTGTTGGCGAAGATCCTCCGCGAGGGAGGAGAGTTGCTCGTCAACGGCGCGGACGCGGGTCGTTACACCTTCCGTCATCGCGCATGCGGCGAAGCAATAAAAGCACCAATGTAGCAGGGGTATGAAGAAGAGGAGATAGATAGAGGCAGAGGAGGGGGGAAAGGATGAGACAGGAGGAGATAGAAGAGAGAAAAGGGAGAAGATCTGAGTTAATTGCCTGCCTTCTCTATGGCATTTCATTGTATTGCAGAAAGAAGGATTTTATTATTTTGTCAACAGTGTGTTGCAGAAAGAAGGATTTTATTATGGCAATTGCGTGTACATGAAGGTAGTGGAAGCTCCTAGTTGGAAGATTGTTAATGGATCTTTCTCTGAGGTTGTAGAGTTGATTCAAGATGCAAAGAGAGGTCTTTCAGCTGAGTTGAGTGAATGGGTGGCTGGTGAATGCAGAACTAAAGAAATGTTCATGAATTATGAGATGTTGATGGTGAATGACTGGACTAAGTTAGGATTTTCAGATGTGGATTTTGGATGGGGAGCACCTCTTGGTGAGATCACTGTGAAGAATGCACCTGTTTTTCCGATATGCTTGCTTACAACTTCGCCGAAATTGGGACGAGGAGGTGGAGTTTGTTTGCGAACCGGTTGTGTGAAGGAGGAGCACTTGGAAGAGTTCTTGAATCAAATGAACAACTTTGATTCAGATGATGCTTGTTGATAATCGATACCTGTTCTTGTCATCCTGTTAATTTATCGACAATTTCTCTTTTTGTATTGGAATAAACTCAAATCTGAGAACGAATTGAATGGTAGGACAACTTAACCACCTGTTTTATTGCATTCAAGGTAGACTCTGCATAGAATGCCAAGATGATTGTTGATGTGTTCTCATCCTGTTTATTTCATTCCATTCTCACTTGTATTGGAAGTAATAAACTCAAAATTGTCGGGCAAATAGTAGTACAAACAGTCAGTTTTATTGCATTTGAGACAGACTGACATAGAAGTCAAATATTTGAGCAAATAGTAGTACAAACAGTCGGTTTTATTGCATTCAAGACAGACCGACATAGAACGCCAAGATGAATACATCATTCGGTTTTCCAAGATGATAATGGTGGAGTTTCGGAGTCCCTCCATGTGCCTGATACTTGTCCATATCTTTCACCCTTGACAACATCAGCAGAAGCAAATGATTCGAGTTCAGCCATTTCTTCAGGTGTGAGTTTCACAGAGAGAGCACCGATGTTCTGGTTCAGATTCTCAATCTTAGTTGTGCCGGGTATGGGGCATACATCGCTTCCCTGGAGGTGAACCCAGGCCAATGCAAGCTGTGAAGGGGTGCAACCCTTCTTAGTCGCCATCTCATTTACACGCTCAAAGATTATCGCGTTTTTGTCCAGGTTTTCAGGTTGAAATCTCGGTAACATCTGCAGGTGTCTTACAAAATTTAGTGACTATAAAGACTGATGTTAAATAAGAATGATAGCAAACAAGTAATTTTTACATAACAATAAGCACAACAGTAAAATATTGGGTGAATAAAAGAATAATAATATATTCAACAATCCATACTCCGATAAATAGGGGATACCAATTGCAGTCACATGCAAGACAACTGTGAAGAAATAAATATCTGAACTCTGAGTCAACTTAAGTGGCAGATCTAGACAGAATTGACAGATTTTATTAGAATATATGAACATAAACATCAGAGTATTGAGGATTTTAGATGTGCTTTCTCAACAATTTAGAATACATAACTTTATATATACAAGTTCAATGTCAATGAGTCAATTTTAAATATGCATTTCAATTTATAGCAATCTCATAAAAAGTAAGCACTTTCAGTCATAAAGACAGAATTTGGAATATCTTAGTAGGCAAGTTTATGAATCACTCAGCAACATTGTGAAGTATAATTAGTTCAAAATAACAAAACCTCATAACTTTTTATTGACTGGTGAAAATACCACTGCTAAATGACTTCAATTGTCATATTACTCACCAGCAATGAGCAGTTCCACTAACTGATAAGTAACAAATAATTATGTTTGCTACTCCAATATTCTGTATTTGTTACAGCTTAAGCAAAAAATAGCTGGAAAAATATACCAAAAAGAACAGCTCAACTCAGTGATACATACCCTGCGAAAGTCTCGTTCAGACAAATTATCAACCATCTTTGGCCCAGAAGAAAAGAAGCCCCTCCCCAGTGGGCTGTATGCAACAATTCCTATACCAAGTTCTCTGAATATTTTGGACAAGATATATAAAATACACATCAGAAGAGACATAATAATAATATGTTTGCAAAAGATCAGCCAGCAAATATATATCATTACCGGCAAGTAGGTATAATATCTTCTTCTGCATCCCTAGTCCACAAAGACCACTCTAGCTGAACAGCAGTGATTGGGTGAACTGCATGGGCTCTCCGAATTGTTGAGGCAGAAGCCTCAGATAATCCAATGTATTTTATCTTCCCTTCTTCAAAAAGTTTCTTAAGCTCTCCCATCTAGACATTGAAAAGTGTAACCAAATTTTTTCATTACATCTTCTGACAGAATTAGGACAATCATAATAGATGACCAAGCAAAGAAAAAAAATTTTGATTTTGCATTCATAACATGAGTAAGAACACCATCATGACAAGAAGAGCTTTCAAGCTAATAATTTACAAAGACAGCGCCAACATTTAAAAAAGCCAAATTGGTTGCAGTATACAAGTTGAGATTGAAATTGGAAAGAAGCCAAAGTCCATCAATTGTGACCAAAGTACACACAATTGTTCAAGCATAATAAGTCTGATCAGAATTCATCAATTGTGACCAAATTGTAGCCCAAAATCATAACCAAAACAGCCACACATTTTTTCAACTATTGAGATTGCAACCAGAAATCATCAATCTGACCAAAGATTAGAAAGTGAATAAAGTCAAGACAAAGATTTTCTATTAATAAAAAACCAATTTTTATTTTAAGAGATTGAAAAACTAATTAAAGGTTATTGCTTAAATTGAAATAAAAGATAGAATCAAATGAAGAAAAGAAGGAACCTACAGTTACTTCAATGGGCACCCGAGTGTCAACACGATGCTGATAATAGAGATCAATGCAATCAACCCCAAGCCTCTTCAAGCTAGCCTCGCAAGCAGCCCGCACATAAGCAGGGTCTCCGCGAACCTCCCTCTTGCCATCAGCGAAGCTGATCCCAAACTTGGAGGCCAGCTCCACTTTATCCCTCCATCCCTCACTCAGAGCCTACAACAAACACCTCGTGAGCAACAACCAATCCACCCCCAAACCTCCAAAAGAAGACGAAAGAGAAGAGAGATGGACCTTGGAGAGCAGGATCTCGTTGGTGAAGGGGCCATAGATGTCGGAGGAGTCGAGGAAGGTGATGCCGGAGGAGATGGCGTGGCGGATAAGGACGATCATGTCTGCGTCGGGCTTGGGAGGGCCGTAGAAGGAGGACATCCCCATGCAGCCGAGGCCCTGTGCGGAGACCTCTAGGCCTTGGGAGCCGAGCTTCATCCTTCTCACCGCCATTGATCCTTGCTCTTCTCCACCGCTGCTGCTGCTGCTAGCCTGCTACTTATAAAAGAGAGAGCTTTGCTTTGCTTTGTTTGTCAGTTTGGTGCGGTTGTTAATTATTTTTCTGAAAATTTGTAGATATACCCCTCTAAAAGTGCATAATTATCGAGCTAAATTATAGAATTATATGTATACCTTATTAAATTTTATAATTACATGTAGAACCTGAGGTTTTATATATATATATATATATATATATATATATATATATATATGCAATGGCCGATCCATAAATTAGACTTAGGGGGGGCGAACTACTAAAGTTATTGTCCAATATAGTTTTTTTTATTATCAATTTTGAATTATAATTATGTAATAATTAAAGCATATATATACTCATATATATTTATGATTTAAAATATAAATAAAATTAAAGTTTAAATTTCTAACCTTAACAATCTCATTATACTTCCAACTTCTAATACCAAAATATTAAATTCCAAGTACCAATAATCTTCTATCATCTGAGAAGAAAGAAGAAATCAAAATTAAAATACATTTTTTGTATATATAAGTTCACACGAACTCAAATAAATAAATAAAATGTAGATACCACCCACCTATTTGAACAAGTTGGAAATTTTAAATTGCAATCTCCTTTCTTTTATGTCAAAAAAATATATATATATACAGTTTTAGTTTAGATTTTTCACATAAACTTTTATAAATTTTATATTTATATAAAAAAACTTTCTAAAACTTTGGGGGGAAATGGGAAATTTTGCAAAATTTGAAACGGTTGAAGATAGTTTTAGTTTAGGTTTTCACTTAAACCCTTATAAATTTATATTTATCTAAAAAATTTATTAAAACTTAGGGGGGTAATTTCAAATTTTGAAAAATTTGAATAAAATAAAAAAAAAATTCCCAAAATCCGAGTGGCTGTGCCCCCCTACTGATCCGCAATGTATATAGGGTCGATATGGTGCTTGATTACCGCCCAAGCTGGATGTCCAGCTGATTGTAACATTTATATTATATCTTATAATATATATAAAATATATATTATATTTTTTTATAATGTTTTTAGATATATTTTGATTTATCTATAAAATGCACATATATACATATATATTATGAATAAATCAAAAAATATATATATATAAATATTATAAAAAATATAATATATATTTTACATATATAAATATAGAATACAAAATTAGTGTTAGGATCAGGCCGACCGGACCTCTATATATATAACCTTGATAACATCTTGCCGGCCGCAAGTTGCGGGGTGATAGATTGGGCTAGCCGTGCGGCCGGTCGGATAATATCACCCCCCCTATATATATATATATATATATATATATATATATATATATAGTCGTGTTATTATGCGAACGGCCATAATACTATGCAAGTACGGTCGGCTCATTATAGCCCACTTGCACAGTGTTTTAAGGAAATCCAACCGTGTGGATGGAAAGAACATCGAAAAATAAGCTAGGATGTCAATTTTCATACAATTTGGGAACTTGTAGGGTCTTCATCTTAAAGTGTGAAAATTTGAACCGGTAAGATTTCTATAAATTTACACCTGTTAAAATGAAGACCCTACAAGTTCCCAAATTGTATGAAAATTAACATACTAGCTTATTTTTCGATGTTCTTTCCATCCACACGGTTGGAAATCCTTAAAGCATGCTAAGGGACAAAATGGGAGGCGACCTTACCGAAACAATAATCCGGCCGGCCTTACTTTATATATATATATATAGTCCTGATTCAGTCAGGCCGACTAGATCACTATTTATTTCCGGTCGGCCTCCCATTCTGACCCCTGGAGTATATTTGAAAGATTTCCAACCGTACGAATGGGAAGGTCATCGAAAAATAAGCTAGCATGTCAATTTTCATACAATTTGGTGACCGTTTGGTCCGACCACTTAATGGTTGAAATTCTGAACCGTTCAGATTTCTATTAAATAAGAACCGTTAAATGGTCGGACAAAACGGTCACCAAATTGTATGAAAATTGACATGCTAGTTTATTTTTCGATGATCTTCCCATCTGTATAGTTGGAAATCTTTCAAACATGCTCCAGAGGCTAGAATGGGAGGGCGACAGGAAATGAACAGTATCCGGCTGGCCTGATGTTATCAATTGTATATATATATATATTAGATAATTCACTATTCATCTCTTGAATAGTGAATTATTTGCCTAGGGGTCCTTGGGGGGTTTTATTTTTATTTTTATTTTTTTTCAGCGGGAGGGGGGTTTTGTGTGTGTGTTGACCTTAAGGTCCCTGTAAACAGTTGCAGGGACCTTAAGATAATTTGCCTTATATATGCAAAAATTTGAATTATTTATTGTTTGAATAAAATAAAAGGAAATAAAAAAGTGAGCACCAAACGGAAGCAATTGCGTCATTTTCTTCCTTTTTGTACGAAAAATAATAATAAATTACAGAGAAAGACAAAAGGAGAAGGGTTGGTAGTGTTTCTAGCTAGTAAAAGTTGAAAGGACATTTAAAAGATTATATTTTATTGTTTAATTAAAATAAATTAAATATTTTTGGTTAGCTTGTCCATGTCGTTCATTTTGTCTTCCTACATTCATATGATTGATCTTTTATATTTAATTAATCTATAAATCCACAAAATTATCAAAATTTAAACTATTATTATTATTATTAAACAGAAAAAAAAAATTACTCTTCAACTAACTCACATGAAATAACAAAATCCTTACGCTAGATAACTTAGCCAAACAAAACTTTAAAGGGATAAGAACAACATCCTAAAATTGTGAGCTAGCTACTTCTGCTCTGCCCGATAGCCAACTTAATTTGGCATTACTTTTATAACCTCTTCCATATTACATAGCCACCACAATCGATGAACATATCTCTGGATCTATCTTTGTTAACAAAAACCTATCAATGGAATGAGACTTCAGACTTGATTCTATTAACTATTATGTGGAACCTCTAGTTTGAGAAAAATCAAAGATGTTTTCGATATTAAATAACATATTTATGTTAAATTAATTTAAAATATTAATTTTCTCTTATTTTTTTGGTTTGATATAATTTAAGTGCCTAGTTTGGTGGCGGTCATATCCCTCATCAACAAAAGCTTCACCATCACTCTAGAAAGAAATACAACAAACTTATATACATTTTTTTTTATTAAAGTGAATATACCATTTTTTTTAAAACTTATATACTTGCAAAAAAAGAAAAAATAGACTAAAAACTACATGAGATCTAGATGGAAAGCAACAAGTAATTCATTACAAATGTACACATTGAAATGAATTCATACATCCTTGTTATTGATAATATGTGAGCCTATATGGATGAAGTAGTTAAGACCTGAATTCAATTTACACAACACCAACAAGGGATTTGAGAAACCCTAGTTCATTACTGATATCCATCAAGTCCAAGTTGGTCAAAGAGCTTGGTGGCTCCACTCCAATGAACATATAAAGTGCTTTGACTTCCTCTCTGTAGGATTCTTGTAATAGATAATTCACTATTCATCCCTTGAATAGTATCCAAATTGCCAAATGATCCTTGGGTAGGGGTGTTTGGGGATCTAAAGTAAATAGGGTTTTGGGTGTGTAGTGTGTAAAGGTGAAATAGTCCCAAATAGTGCCAGGGACTATTTGATAATTTCCCCTTCTTGTAAACCAGCATTATAACCTACAACTGTTCTAATACCATTAATCTCTTCCCATACTTTCTCCTCCTTATACAATAATCCCTTATAAGAAAGAAAAAGGAGGATTAAAACATTTTATAATAATAGGAATAAATAATTAACACAAATTAGGTTAATATTCCAAAAAACAAAAAATCATGAGTTATTAAAGTCATAAAAGAAAATAATAAATACTGACTTATATATATATATATATATATATATATATATATATATGCAAGAATATAAGCCACGGATTAAATGGGGAGTTTGGTGCTACAAAACTCTCGCTAATCAAACCACTTAAATTTATTATATGCGGTCTTTTTTTTTTTTCTTCGTAAAGACGACAAGCATCACTCGGAGGAAAATGAGGGTGAACAACACAGCACTCGTGTGTGCATGCCCTCACGTTGCAGTTATGGGATTCAAATATGAATTTGTCCGAACAAACAAACCCTACACAAGGGATTTAATACTAATAAGCTAAGAACCCGTTGATCTATTATACACGATCTTATCATATTTTTTTTTATAAAAAGTTGTTTCTATATGACTCAAACATGTGATCTTCACATGGTTGATGATATTTTAATCTAATATATAGCTAACATATATAATACACACACATATATGCATCACCTACCTCATCAAGAGTAGTTTCCATCACTGGAGTCTCAACGAGTACCACTTCATCATCTTCTTCTTCATCTGGTGCTTCTTGTTGTTGAAGCTGCACCGGAAGTGGAAGGAGAGTACTCATGAGCTTCTCAGTTGCGGCGACGGTGGCGACGAGGACGCCGAAGGGGATGGAGACGGTGAGGCTCAGAACGGTGAGGATGCACACTGGCGGGAGAGCGAGAGGGGCGGCAGTCATGGCGACGGTGGTCATGGCCAGCTTCTTGCCCACCGATATGAGATCGGGTCGCATGTGTGGCCACCCGCCGGAGTCTTTCTCCGGCTCCTCCGAGTCATCTCCGTCTTCATAATCCGGCGAGTTCATCAGAGAGAGAGAGAGAGAGAGAGCAGAGAGGACAGCGGTGCTTGGAATGAGAGATGGATGTAAGAGAGAACAGAGCTGCAAACTGCAAAGTCTTGCTACGTGGCCGTTTAAAGTAGCTGACATTTTGCGAGCTAAGTCTGTTTGTGTGCACGTGGATGTATGGCCAAAATGACTGGATAAGTTGATGGATAAACGCCAAAGACCCGCGGGTCGAGCGGCAAGGGTCCTCCGTCCTCCGCTCACAGGATGAGAACCACGGTTCGAATCCTGGGAGACGGAGTGAAAATGAGGTGGTGAGAGGTAGTCACGGGCCAAAGAACGGGCTTTTTACATAAGGGCTGAGACCCGGTGAGCCGGGCCCTGTGATAGTCCTCTCTCCGCTCCATCCACCTGGGTTTAGAATGGGGTTTATCCCCTTTATCCAAAAAATAAAATAAAATAAAATAAAAATGTTGATGGATAAACATGCAGATATTGAGAAGATGACTGCTTTTAAATTTAATTGGGAAAATTATGTTTTTATTATATAACTTTGAGAGAAAATTACAAGTTAGCTTCGTCAATTTGATAAAAACTACTACACAAAATGGTATTACTGATAAAGGAAAGAACAAAGTGATTTCTACCAAACAGTTTGGGGTGTTTGAATTGACTTTTTTTTCCTCCAGAAATATTTTTGGCTTAAATTAAGCACTTCTGGAGAAAAGAAAGATGTTTGGATGGGTTTTTAAAAAAAGCACAAGCACTAGTGCTTTTTTCAGAAGCTAGTGTTTTGTAGAAGTTGTTTTAGAAAGTGTTAATTACCAAAACACCATTCTGAAACCTTTTTAAACCTATTTTGAAAATGGTCCATTACCAAAATACCATTATTACTATTTTTATTATTTATTATTATTATTATTTATTATTATAAAAGTACTTCTGGATTAACATACCCAAACATAAAAATAACAGAAGCGCTTAACTAACTCCCAAAAATCCTTTTTTTAAAAGTCCTTCTAGTAAACTAAAAAAAAATACTTTTTTCAAAAGCCAATCCAAACACCCCCTCTATACAACAACAACAACAACAACAACAACAACCAAGGCTCAATCCCAATAAATTCTTTAGTGATGTATTGTAATAACCACAACACCATACCATGGGGTGCTCTTAGGGTAAAGTGTAGGTGCAGGGTGCACAATAAATTAATAATTGGGTGTTGAGACACCCCAAGACACCAATGCCTTCACAGAATTGTAGAAGGCACTCTTAATCCCATATTAGATACTGTCAACTGTCTTCATATCCCTCTATTAAACTTACCTCCACTTTTTTTTTAAACTTCTATTATTAAATGATCACATTTTCAAAAAGTCACATGAGAACATACGACACAGATGTCCAAACCATATGAAATGCATTTATTTTATCTTCAATTGGTGTAATATAAATATTTTGTTAGATTTGTTCATTTCTAATATTGTGCAATCTTATATGACCACTCATCCACTTTAATATCCTCATTTCTACCACCAAACAATTTATAAGTGAATAAAAAAATCACTATTAAAATAGAGATTTTCCCTCATCACAAACAGAGAACCAAAGTATATTATCAACATTAAAACAATAAATTAGAAAAATTAGAATTCCTCCCATAGATGCGTGTGTGTGTGTGTGTGTGTGTGTGTGTGTGTGTGTGTGTGTGTGAAGGAAATAAAACTATAATCTATGGGAAGGAAATAACACTCATGAAGAGAGGGAAACCTGTTTGATTTGAAGTAATATATTCACTTCTAGTGTTTGGAATGGAGATAATATCATGCAAAATTAGAAGCGATAAAAGGGAGGGTTGTAAAGGATGACTAATTAATCGACTTATATTTGAGCTTCAAATCAATCTAAAACTAGTTAGACTTCTTGACTTCCTCCACTTCACCTGGAACATATGGCTGTCGAAAATATCACATTGGTCATTTGCTTACCACATGGTGCCAGAGAGTACTCAGCTGTGTCATTAAGCGCAAAGTTAATAGCATAATATTATACTACAAGCCAATCTTTAATCACATCTCTATGTCTTCCAAATCTGGTAAAGGAAACCGAAGAATAGCAGCAATTCCGGTCATACTTGCCAATTCTGTTAAGAAAAAAATGTAGTAATTAGTAAGAAGACAAAACTAAGTTCCTAGGGTTCATAAGTAGGAGACGATTTCTTTGCAAGCAGGTACTTGACCTAAGTTAAGAGAAACATGTGATGTAAAAAAGATGATCCTGTCTCCATGGTTTAATTAGCTCAAGTTCACACTAGAAGCAAACTTTGTACACCATAAGCCATCTACCAAGTAGATTATCTTTAAGCAGGGAGTATTTATGCCTTGTGAAATCATTTTGTGACAATATGAAATGATTTGTGAACCAGCCAATGATAAAAAAATGAAAGAGAAAAGGGAGATAAACTTACGCTCTCCAGAAACATGCATCGAAGAAAATATATGTACAGTGCCTCCTGAATCCTTGACTGACTCAACCAGTTTGACATACTTCTGCCGTGTTTGAACATCAGCGTTTCTGAGGAAAATAAATTATTATAAAAATTCAGTAGTCTACATGGGAGACTAGAAAAGAAAAATTGAATGCAAAAAAAATTAAACATGAAATTTCAATCTACACGCCTAAATAGAGACGAATGCATAATTTTGGCATGGATGAGCAAAACGCACATAGTGAATCTCTGTTAGAATTCACTAGGAAGACAAAAACATCTTTAGATGATATCCCTAGTTCAAATTAGGATGTTGGGCGTTGAGAGATGTGTAGGAAAAGAAAATTTGAAAGAAAAAATGGCAGTTTAGAGGTTTTAAGATTGCTTGTGAATACCTTTTCAAAAAAGACTGCTTGTGAATGGACATGAGATATCCCCAAGGGACTTTTATGATAAACTGGAAGTTTAGCCATGATGTCCCTCATGATAAATACATAAAATGGTGCTTTTATGTAAAAATTCCAAGAAAGTACTAGGTTCTGAACCAAATTTTTTAACTTACTCACAAGAAATAAACCACAAGAAGAAGACAAATGCTTACTTGAAAAGACTGTCAGTGATAAGAAGAGTTTGTATAGCCATCCGCTCATGTGCAACTTCGACATGTTTAGGTCCATAACAAGCACGGTCCGGATCCTACACAGACCAATTAATTCAACTCCAACAGAATGCAGAAAAGAGCAATCTGTAGACAGAGTTAGAGTGGCGAGAAAACAAACAGTATCAATAAAGCAAGTATGCCCACTCTTTTCTCTTCTTTATCAACACAACTTTTCTAGGAGACTGATTTTTTTTGTCCTTGCAAAAAGTAACAGAAGCCCGAACTCAAGAAATTGAAATATTAAATGCAACATAGAATTTCAAAAATTTCATGATTTCTTGCTATTATTTATCCTGTAACTATCAGCATTTTGAAAAACTGAATAGCCAATTTAGCAAAGTGTTACCACACAATTCAAATCTCCAGCTGTTGCCCTCCAATAAACCATTATATAAATCAAGAATGTAAATTCTACTTCGAATATTAATGCCAGTATGCAGGATCTGAAAATGCACAAGTGAAATTTAAAAGTTGGTCCCCAAATGAAAGGCAAGTGACAAACAATAACTTGAAGGGTTCGGCATAACATTCTTCAAGGATCAAATAAATCAAAAACCTTCCCATCAGAAATCAACACAAGAGGACATATTTATGGCCGTAAGTTTTCTTAAAAAATCAAAAGAAGGGTAGTCACTGGAGCCTCAAGCATGCACACTAACATTCTCACAGGCACCTGATCACACCAATATCAATAAAGGTGCAAATGCTGGCATTGGATCTGCAGTAAATACTTAGATGCAAAACTTTCATCATCAATTGACCCTAAGCTTGTGTTTGATAGGGGAATATCCCACTTGGAATTAAGAATAACTTTTGAAAAGTTTTGAATTTTTTGATGAAAAATTTTAAAGTAAAAATATTAATGATAAGATAGCTATGTGGCTTCCATGCATTTGTGGGTGGGTCATTATTATATTCTTAAACTTAAATTAAAGTTTTTGATGGGAAAAATTTTTATTGGGGAATATGTTGGGGATATCCCACTTAGGGATATCCCCCTATCAAACACAAGCTAAGGGTTCACCTTCATTACTTCTCATGCTGGAATATGTTTCTTTAATTGACACCTAAAAATGTGGGAGCATCAACATAGTTATTCAAAGAAAAATGCACCACAAAAAAAAGGAAAAAAAATAGATATAAAGGATTATACATGAGGTTGACTGAATTACTAAGATACTCATGTCCCAATCTGCACAAATTAAGCATTTTAGAGTTAAAGCAGAAAAACTTTTGAGTATTAATGCTTACATCTGAAAGCATTGTGAAGAAATCTTTCAAAGCACGAACCTGCAGAAGCAATTAAAAAAAAACAATTTAATAACAAACCAATCGAGCATTTATATGACAAAGAAATTGACAAAACTCAAAAGAAAAAAGCAGGCATTCACCAAAGCCCCGAGTATAAATACCTCTTGTGCAGCCTTTGTATCTTTTATCAAGGCCATGACACTAGGTGCTTCCAATACATCCTTTAAACTGTGCCTAAGCTCCATAAAAAGCAACAGTTAAATAGAGAAAAACTATAAATAATTTGACATAAAAACTAAATTATAGTTCAACATAATGCAAATAAAATTGCATTATAACCAAACAACGAGTCCATGTGAACCTAGGGGCAAACACTAAGATCAAAACATTTTAAATTTTACAGCAATCAAGATGAGATGTTTTACATCTTGAAAGGCCTAGAAATGGAAATTAGTGGAATAACAATTTCAGATGGCTAGAAGCTTTTGCTTTAAAACTTTTTCATAGAAAAATATATTTAACACAATTAGTTAATTACAAAAAAAAAAAAAAAACTTACTTGTAACCTGATGTCGCATGTGCAAGAATTAGACGAGATTTATTCTCAATGATTGATCGTAATTGTCGCCGTTCAGCCTCTAATAGCAAATAATCACGGAATTGATCCTGCAACACAAGAAATTGGAAGAGTATTTAACTTTAATATCAGGAGACTAATACATACTAATGTTCGCATAAAATGTGTGCGTGTGCACGTGCCACAGTTTAGAATCAAAGAAATAACATTCAAACATGTATGAAGAATCAAAGAAATTGAATAATTTTACCTAGACAACTATTATCATGACTTCACTTGGTAACAAGATACTCAAGCATCACAATTATGGTGGACAAATATATCTTAAGGACCACCTTAGAAGGAAAATGTTTAGATGGGAGTTTCATTCAAGGCAAATGGAAATCAAGTTTTCTGATTTTCAGCATTTTTGAAAAGATGGACGGAAATTTCAACAACACTACAAGTACTTGAGAGTCCTGCTAAATAGTCCAGACACTACTTGACACTAAATTTAAAGACACTATATTAATGAAGCCCATAAATTTTTTGTTGCAGCCATCACATCTTAGTCCAAACTAATTGATTATTTCCGTATCTAGGCTATTTTCATTTAGAGACTAGAATAAAGATCATTGCGTCAGATACACTATCTTGAGGAAGCCCGTAACATTTCGGTAAAAATTAGCCAACAGAGAAGTGTGAATCTGCTTGAGTTGGCGGAAAATTGACTACCCCTGCTAATCCCTTCTATTTATATTACTAACCCAATGTATACAAGGAAAAAAAATTATCTTAAGTAATCAAAAAGAAAATCCAGAAAATTAGGCCCCAAATCACTTCCAAATTTGTGGTCATGGAGACCGGAGGGGTTGTTTGTGGGACCAGCCTCTAGTAAGTGGATATCAAGCAAAGCTCCCAATAAAAGATTACAAGATTTCTATCAAGGTAAAAAGAACATGAATATCATACCAGAATTAACAATCTAAGCACCACAAATCATAATCCACTATCTGATGTTGAATCAAACTTTCAGATAGAAAAGGAGGACTTTAATACAGAAAAAGTTAATACATGTATGATTGCTGCCAAATGTACAAGTATTGAGGAAATATAAAGTAACAAGAGCTCAAAAATCACTACAGAGAAGAGTTATGCACTATACCTTTGTGAAACCTGGGCTTGCAAGCACAACACATTGAACAATCTTGAAGTCAATGTACTTCAACAGTGCCTAAAAGATATGAAGCTTTATCAGGCCTTCTGAAAGGTAAATGGAAAACCATCTTTTGATTGTGTTATAACTTAGAAGCCACAAATGCATGAGCAGCTAGGCTAACCTGTAGAATATTCTCGAAAAATTTCTTCAGAGCCTGCAGAAAACAATTTAATTTTCTTAATCATGCAAATAAATCTAATAAAAAAAAATCAGCATATCATAAAACTGAAGGAATTTTGCATACCGACTCATAACCAGCAATTGCAGGACCATGCTTGCGAGGTATTGAGGTTTCAATGCAACAACGAGTTAATGTCATGCTGAAAAAAGTTATAGTTTTAGCTGTGAAGTAATAAAATATATTACATTTAGGTAATTGAGAAAACGAAACACAAAAAACAAAATTATTTCACACAAGGAAAGTCGATTTCATAGTGGTAGATATGAGATACAAAAGCAACTCATGACAAATCACCTGTAATTCACGAGTCAAAAGATTAAAGAGAAGTAAGGTCTCAGTCATAACAAGCAGAACAATGAAGGATGATTAAGTTTAATCACTCAATTGTTCACTTCAATGATTTTCTTATTAAAGATTACGCATTAATATCACACAAACAATTACATAAAAAAGTAGCCTGCCAACCATAATTAGCCAGCATTTTAACATTTGGCCCTCACATCAGAAGCTCAAACGTTAATAATGTCTGAATTATCTGAAGCATGGTTCCTGAACAGCAATATTTTGATAAAGACTTCTTGCCACCAAAGCCAAATATTCAGGGGGAACTGAAACCACAATTTAGCAGATCACATACCCTATTACAAAGCCTTGTATATAAAATAAAGTAGTCCTTCCTTTGCCTGCTCTTATTATCAAAAGTAACTTGGCCTGAATTCAAGCACCAATTTTTAGAGGGTATCAGAGTATGACTGCCTGTAAGTGGACTTGATTCCAATTATATCTGTTTCAAATGTCCACATAGTGAGGTACCTCTTTCCTGCATTTCTTTTTCCAGAGTTATTTTCACCAGAATCAGACACTCAACCTCAAGAGGATTTGGATTGTTGATTATCATTATCCATTTTAGCTCAGATAGCAGATAAGGAGAACAGTTTTGGAATATACATTGCGAGGGAATATTTCTGTTACACTATCACAACCAAATTGTTCAATTTTTTTATGCTTTGAATGGCTTATGAGCATAAGTTAATCTAAAGTATTCATCATAAATCAGACAGCCACAAAACAATTCTTTATAGTGATTGCTCACAATTGTTTACCCATGACAACCATGTCGGCTTTGTTAATAAAAGTTTTACATACCTTCTACCAATCAAAAATATGTGTGCCAGTCCCTCTTGCATCAAAATAACAGCTAGATCTGCGCTTGCAGCAGGATCTGGAAAAGCAATCTCTATAGTGAGTATATATATATTACTGTCAACTCAAATCTACAACTCAATAAAAGAATATAATGTGAGTAAATAAGAGATCAAACAAGATCATCAAGACATAATTTCAGGAGTCAAACATTCACTAGGAAGTGAGAATGATCAATAATTCACAGCAATACCAAGGTACTTCAATTTTTACGTCAAAGAAATCATAAACAGGTTGAAAAGGCTTGAACAAAGGCATTAAGGAAGAGTTATGTAAATGTTTATCTAAAATGGCATACCACATGCTTGTTGGAGAACCTCACGTGCCATAGAATCCCAAAGTACCTATAATGATTAAGAAATGGTCTTATGAGGGTGCAAATTTATTTTCATGAATGTTAACCAAATTGTGATATGCAACTGAACTTAATAACACATGGACAACATAAAAAGTAAAATGATGTGTATGAACATGGACACGGACACCTAATAAAAGCAGCATAATATGTTTGGTGGAAACATTGATATCAAAAGGACGTGGAGAAAGATTTGAGTTCTTAATCATAAACAATGGATATTTCAATATACTAAGAATCATAGTAACACATTCATGCATGAATATAGATAACAAATAGAGAAGGTTCTTATTAGAACATAAGAAAAATCGCTAAAAGTTTTTATGCACCAACACTATTTACCACTGATTTAATTTTGTAATATTATATTTGTTTGACAGAGTATCATAGTTATAAGAAAGAGACTTGGCACTCACACTATTTGTCATTTTTTTTATTAGAATACAAGCCATAATCAAGATAGTTGGTAGGCCTAACTTAAATTTCACTTCTTTTGGGTCAAATCATCCAAACTACATCAATCCGAAGACCACTTTCAAACCTGAATCAATTTGATGATTATGGATGTCCAATGAGGAAGCACAACCTGTGCCAAGCTTCACTTCCATATTATCATAATATTAACAGACGAGACTTCCATGTATGGATCATAATAAATAGAAATTTTGATACAGTAAGTAAAAAATACAAGATTTATGAGAATAATCTAATTGAAAAATACCTTCCTCAGAATAAAAGGCCTTTGTGGCTCAATTTCTAATGTATGAAATTGCCCGATCTGCAGTCAATACATTAACTCAGAACCACCATTATCGTTTGTCTCAACATCATCAACTGGATTTTATAGAATTGAACAACTAACCTTAACATGCTCATTCTCTACAATGTTTTTTCCACGGATGCGCAAGAGCATACCCTCTTTATCATAGTCTACATCCTATAAAAAATCACCAAACTTTACAATCTTACAGCCAAATAGAATATCATGGAATATTACAAATTCAGGGTTGTACATAGAAAATAAATGAAAATTCAAAAAAAAAAAAAAGAATATTAAACCTAATGGTGAATATATGGATAAAGTAGCTCATATGATTGGGTTATAGTATGTAAAATCAAAATTTTAAAAGTGATCAATATAGGGTAATATATATATATATATATATATATATATATATATATATATATACGGGAGTGTTAGGGTGAGGCCGGCTGGATCACTGTGCAGACCGATCGTCTCCCATTTGGGCACTTAGAGAGTGTTTCAAGGATTTCCAACCATACGGATGGAAAAATCATCGAAAAATAAGCTAACATGTCCATTTTCATACAATTTGGTGACTGTTTGATTCTCCCACTTAACGATTGAAATTCTGAACCGTTAAGATTTTTATAAAATAAGAATCGTTAAGTGGGAAAACCAAACGATCACCAAATTGTATAAAAATGGACATACTAGCTTATTTTTTGATAATTTTTCCATCCGTATGGTTGGAAATCCTTGAAACACTCTCCAAGTGCCCAAATAGGAGGCGACCGGATCTGCACAGTGATCCAGCCGGCCTCACCCTAACACTCCCATATATATATATATATATATATATATATATATATATATATAGGGCTGTGCAAAAAAACCGTTTAAACCGTAAACCGAACCGGACCGGTTTTTTCTGAACCGCCGGTCCGGTTCCAACCGGTTTTATCATTAACCGGTCCGGTCCGGTTTTTGAACCGGTTCCAGACCGGTTTGGTCCGGTTTCAGTTACCGGAACCGCGGTCCAAACCGGACCGGACCGTTTTATTTTTAAAGTTGTAAAATATTTTTTTAGGGTTAATAGAAAGTCTGAGATCGAGAGTCAGCTTCTCCGTCTCTCCCGAACTCCCGATTCAGCGATTCTTTTTCTTCCCTCCCGAGCTATCAGCTCCCTCCCACATCGCCGGTCAGATCGAGAGTCCAAGATATCACGAGCCACATCGTCTCCTTCCCACCCGATCTCCCAGCCCCATCTTCTCGAATTTTAAAGAGGATAAGTGGCGTCCCTCCATTTCGATCGATCGATTTCGGGCTCGGGAGAAGGCAAATAAGACGCGGAGAATCGCATGGTTTAAACCCTAAGAAGATGCAATCACGATTTCCATCATCTCTTTCTCTTGTTTTGATCTAATTGTTTCTTTGTTTCTCTCTAAATTCATCGATTGAATTTTCAGGAATCTGGAGATCGGACGGCAAGAATCAAGTACGCCATCAAAGCCTGCGTGGCGTACGCCTCGAAGAGTAGCGCTCTGCGGCGATCCTCGCCTCTCTGACACTTTCTTCACGGGATCTAGTTGTTTTTCTATCAGTAATTGTGCAGGATCTAGTTGTTTATATCTCGCCTAAGGATGGATTTAGGTTTTGTAGTTTATGATGCATTTATGGTTTTATTTGCAAATCAAATCTCTTACGGGTGAATTTATCATTTGATATTTCTATTTCGTAGTTGATAACGCTTTTCAATAAGTATTCTATTTGAATTATCATTAGATGAGTTAACAATTGATTTGGGGTTCATTGTATGCAATATCATGCTCGAATTAGATACCAAATTTTGGTAAAAACCTACTCATTGGAACATCTATGCTAGAAGAGGGTGAGAAACATCAAAATAATGGCCATGCTCATAAATTGGAAGTAAAATCGGACCGGACCGGACCGGTCCAAAACGGTTTGGACCGGTCCGGGTTTCCCTATAATTTGGTCCGGTCCGGTCCGGTTCTGGACCGTGCACAACCCTCTATATATATATATATATATATATATATATTTTACCCTATATTGATCACTTTTAAAATTTTGATTTTACATACTATAACCCAATCATATGAACTACTTTATCCATATATTCACCATTAGGTTTAATATTCTTTTTTTTTTTTTAATTTTCATTTATTTTCTATGTACAACCTTGAATTTGTAATATTCCATGATATTCAATTGAACGGTTGTACATCTTTGAAACACTCTCCAAGTGTCCAAACGGGAGGCGACCGGATCTGCACAGTTTTCCGGCCAGCCTCACCCTAACACTCCCGTATGTATATATATAGGGCTGATACCATAACATTGTGCAAGTGCGGTCGCCCCATTTTAGCCCACTTGCACAATATTTTAAGGATTTCTAACCGTATGGATGGAAAGAACATCGAAAAATAAGCTAGTATGTCAATTTTCATACAATTTAGGAAGATGCAGGGTCTTCATCTTAAAAGGTGAAATTTTGAACCGGTAAGATTTCTATAAATTTTCACCCGTTAAGATGAAGACCCTACATTGACATTCTAGCTTATTTTTCAATGTTATTTCTATCCATACGGTTGGAAATCCTTCAAACACCAAGCTAAAGGAAAACGGTAAAATGAACAAAGATTTCCGGCCTTAGAATTATATATATATATATATATATATATATATATATATATATATATATATATATATAGAGAGAGAGAGAGAGAGAGAGAAAGAGAGCACGGATGCCATCCGGCCGGCCGCAACACTGTTCATTTACGGTCGCGCCGCATTTGGCCCCCTGGAGCATGTTTCAAGAATTTTTAACCGTATAGATGGGAAGATCATCGAAAAATAAGTTAGCCTGTCAATTTTCATACAATTTGGGAACTTGTAGGGTCTTCATCTTAACGGATCAAAATTTATAGGAATCTGAACGGTCGAGAATTTCAACCGTTAAGTGAGAGGACCAAACGGTTACCAAATTGTATAAAATTGGGGGTGAAGCTTATTTTTAGCAGATCTTCCCATCCATACCAAAAAAAATCTTTCAAACATGATTTAGAGGTGATAACATGCGTACCGGATTTGAACAAATGATCCTACGCACGCGATGTTATCACCGGCCAGATATATATATATATATATATATATATATATATATATATATATATATGACTACACAATAGGCCAACTAACAAATTTCAAATTACCTCAACTTTAATTTCCAACTTTAATTTCACACGTTCTGCATCCCTTCCCCCGGAAGCCTTCTCTCTCAGAACTTTCCTGTAATGACATAGAAAAGCCAAAAAAACTAGGATAATGAAACTACATAAAACAACATATCAATAAGTATTCATGCATTTGCTTCCAGTAAATAGTAAAATTTAGTAAATCAGTTTACTTGGTTGTACTTTCACATTCGTGTTTGGTAGGTACCATGAAGAGACAATCCAATTTAAAATGGAACCTTGACTGTGATTCATGCACTTGCTAATGTCTAATAAACAAACTGCCACCGTTGATAAATAGCACTAATGGAACAAAAAAACAGGGTAATACACTTCACTGAAAAAGAAGAAAGGAACCAAAAGATTCACCTCACAGTAACAGCCTGAACGATGTCACCCACAGAAATAAGATTGTAGGCATGCCACATATCATCATCCTCCTCCGGAATAATCTACAGAAAAGCAAACAACCCAAAAAATTAAAAATCTAAAAGAATAAAAAAAGAATCGAATATCAAGACAACAAGAGGAACCCTAATCGTGCCTTCACAAATCCAGGCCCATCTGGGACCAGATCCCGGCGAACGAGCTTCATGGAACAAGATAGAAGAACCCTAGGAAGGGCTACTGTGCTCTTGCTCTTCTTCTCCACTAGCGAGTCAAACCAGTGAGGGTTTCAAGTGAGGTAAAAAAGGAGGTTTACCGTCGACAGGGGAAGGGAGGGGAACAGAAACGGATGGGGACCTTCTGGGAAGAAAAGAAAGCAAGAAAAGGTAATTAATATCAATAATAAAAAATAGCAATAAAATAAAATAATAATTATTTATAAATATTTAATTATTCAATGTTGATAAATAGAATCAATATTAGCTATAAAAGTCCAGAATCATAATCCAGTTTCTTTAAAAGAAAACTAATTTGATTTAGAATTGATTGAGGATGGTCTTATCCTCTGCAAAATACTCCCTGGATCCCTCTAATCAAACACTTTCTATAAAGTTTTCTCACAAGTTCAATGAAAAACACAATTAGAACTATTAAAAAAACCTCAAAACTTTGATCATCAATGAACCATTCAAAAATGATCAGCAAAAAAAACCAACACACACATACAAATGTAGAAATTTATCTAGTAAACTAATGCCTAAAACCAAAACAAATGTAGAAATTAGTTTAGTAAACCAATGTCTAGATGGAAGTGTAACGACCAAGTAAGGCTGGAACAGAGTGCATGCAATTAGTCCAGAAAATCATGCTCATTTATAGTATATTAGAAAAATCCATTACACCTGCACAATATTAGGAAGTTAATGGGCACAAGCATAGCATTATGACTATTGAAAGCATGCAGCTCAAATCTAATTGTAACAGAAGCAACCTTTAAAAAATTTCACATGGTCTTTCAAACTAGTAGATTGATAAGCCATAAGTTATAACTGTGTACGAAACAATATAAATATATGTGCTCATTGGCAAACCAATGCAACATATTTTCACAGCAAAATATATCAAATAAAATGGCTGAGACCATATTGTCACTGACTCACACACAAGCGCAAGCACATCTGACAATTCAAAAGAAAAATTTTAAAGCCAGCTGAGACAAACCAGACCATGGAAAGCAGATAAGTCTGTGCCAGTATCCAAATTTTAATTTGAAAAGCAGAGTGCATGATTCAGAAAATGGTGCATAACATTTTAATAGGCAGGAATTTAACATCAAATATTCTATTGACTTCTTCCAACATTAAAGTTTAGATGCAAACTTTGTGAACACATCAGCAAGAAAACATGCTTTCTCATCATTATTTCAAACAAAAAGAATTTCAAGAACATAAAAAGTATAAGCTGCAAATTTGCAAAAATCTGAGAACTGCCATTAGCTGTAAGCAATAAATCAGGCTTTCTCACCATTATTCAAACAAACAAAAATAAAATAAAATAAATAAAAAGAAATTTTCAGAAAAAAAAAAAACCTCAAGAGCACAAAGTAACTGTGAATTTGCTCTTCCATACTTCAAAAATTTCAAGACGCGAAGTGCAAACTGCGAATTTTCTAGATTATGGAACTACCATAAGCTTAAGCAATAAATCATTCTTTCTCACCCTAACTCCAAATAAAAAAAATAAAAAAAAATCAAACAAACAGAAACTTTTCAGAAAAAAAATAATAAAAGAACACAAAGTACAAACCACGAATATACTCTCCATATGTCAAAATTTCAAGTCTACAAAGCATAAACTGTGAATTTGCTCAGATTTCGAAAAATAGCATTAACTTTAAGCAAGAAAATATTACTCACCCACAAACAAACACAAAGAAACAGAAATTTTCATTAAAAAAACCTAAATAAAATCAACAATACCATAACATTAACAACTAAAAAAACAAGAAATAGATCAAGAGAATAGAACCAAGAGTTATTGAACCCTAGATTGAAGCAAATACGAATTAAAACTGAGAAGAGAACGAAGATATCATCACCCACG
This sequence comes from Dioscorea zingiberensis, assembly GCA_026586065.1. Lineage (NCBI taxonomy): Eukaryota > Viridiplantae > Streptophyta > Magnoliopsida > Dioscoreales > Dioscoreaceae > Dioscorea > Dioscorea zingiberensis. The sequence continues at coordinate 4,406,740 of CM048823.1, read as the reverse complement.
GGATTGATGGCTCCCAGAGACCGCGCGAGCGAAAGAATGAGAAATGGGCGTGTACTCGCGTGCTATGTATAGACTTTGGTGACACCGAATACTTTGAGATTCGTAAATCATTAATTACTTGATCTTTCCAAATTCAACGTTGGATTACTGTATTTGAGGTTACCCCATAATTAATTTATTTTTATATTAAAATTTGATTATAATAAAAATAATAATATGAATTTGGCTTCTTTCTCTATAAAACAAGTTCAGATTCATTCCACTCACATTGTCTTCGATTTTTTTTTATTTTTTATTTTTTTCTCAGTAACAAAACCATCCAATTAGACATTTTATATAGTTATATAATAAAAGAGTGGTCATCCTCTGTTTGGCAGTTTATTTTCTGGTCTACTTTAATTTTATTTGTGTTTTTATCTTTAAACTCAAAAAAAATATATTTAATTGTGCTTTTTAGTTAAATGGAAGAAAAAGTTTCATTTCATCAAAATTATTTTAAATAAAATCACTATTTAATTGATAGAAGTATGCTCAATCCTCGACTTTTCTAACTTTTTTTTTTAAAAAAAAAAATTACTGGAGAAAACTGCTTTATAATGTTTATTGAATGTCTTCAATTTTTATTTCACAAATTTGAGTTAAAATATATATAAAATTTAAATAGCAAAAACTATGGCATGGTCCTCTCCAATCCTCCATCCTGGGCAGGCTATAAGCCTATAACAGAGAGACAAGGTCTCAGGAATGAGGAGCAGCAATAAATCTTTGCAACAACAACCACTGCCATTGATTTTCTCACAGCTATCTTATCAGTCCATCTTCACCATCATCATCTGCATCAGTGAGAGGCAAAAATTATCTTCCATGATCCTCTCAACTTCAATGTCCTAAACATAGTCACTGAGTTAAAATTGCAATATTCTGATGTCTCAAGTTCTCAACCTTTCAATCAGATTTATCAACCAAAAAGATTCATAGTTCTAGCCATGCAAGAAACTGTTTTCCTAGCAGTTGCAGGTGTCTGAAAAACCCGCCCGGGCAGATCCGTGCACTTCGCATGCACCTATCGATAAAACATAGGACACCTTAGAAACACTAGGGCGGCAAGAGTATAGGTTAATTGTGACGAGGACCAGTCTGTGCTTCCCTCCCTCTGCACATTGTCTTGTAATAGATAATAACGCTAGCTGGCTCTCCTTATAGACTAGTAATACTTGTACCCTCGGTTCCACAGAACCGTTTTTTTAATATAAATATGCATGATTTATTCACTTTATTAAAAAAAATTAAAAAAAATTAAAAAAAAAAAACTGTTCTCATACTGATCACACCATTATCAACTCCAATAAATTTTACAAGCAGGCAATTTGAAGGACATATTCTGTCTTATTATCAATCATTTTTTATTTTTTCAAAACAAAATTAAAACATCTCAATCCTTACCACGATTTGATAACTCACGAACAAAACACCAATCAAAAGAACCCATGAGGAAACCTAATAAAAGAAGCACAAGATCTAATCTCAACCTAATCGTTCACAGCCCAAGGAAGCATGACATTAAATTCAGCGATGCGGATACCAGATCAAACCAAGAATCAAAAAAACACGGATAGATCAGTAATCCTCCAAAACTAGAAAATTAAAGACGGGATTGCAACAGATCTCCTACGACGATGACATAGAAGAAAAACCATAGTTTACCTCCGATCGGTGCGCTCAGCGGATCCGCCCCCCTCTCTCAGCTCGTAGTCCTCACTGAGGCGCGACAAAGCCCTTGGTCCGGAGGAAGATGTTGGTGTCCGGCGGTGGACAATGGCGCTAGGGTTCCGGCAAGGGAGAAGAGAGAAGACGTTAGGAACCGTTTGAGGCGGACTGGTGAAAAGGGCTAAAGGTTCGACCCGTGGCTTTTGTGATAAACTTATTTATTAATTTTATGTATAAACCCTTCGTATTTTTTATAATTTTTGTTAACTAATGTATATTCCTCTTATTCAAACGAATCAGTAAAATTCACATAAAATCACCGGAAGAGAATATGGTTGTGTTTGTATTAAAATTTTAAAATTTAAAATCTAAAATTATGGAGAACGCAATAACTACCTTAGAAGAGAAGGTGGGTTGATATTAAAGTTCTAATTTTTAAATTTTAAATTCTCTATCTAATTTTTAGGTTTTTAAAAAATTTTAAATTAGGCCCTGTTTGGTACAAAATAAAAATTTTATAGAGGTAAGTAACAGATGGTCCCTGCAAACTTCTGAAATCCCTATATAATCTCTATAACTTTTGGTATCCCTATATAGTCCATTTTTTTTCAGGGATTTATTTTTCAGTCCATATTCCCACAAACATAGTTATTTTTAGTAAAAAAAGACTTTGCTGCCCTCCATCTTCTCTCTCTCAATCTTTATTTCTTCTTCTCTCTCTAACCTTTTGTATATTTTTCTCTTCTCTCTTTAAACCTTTGTTTTCTACTCTTCTCTCTCTAAATCTCTCTTTTCTCTTCTCTCTCTACCCCATGTTCTCTCTCTCTCAATCTCTATTTCTTCTTTTTTCTCTCTAACCCTTGGTTTATTTCTCTCATCTCTCTAAACCTCTGTTTTTCTACTCTTCTCTCTCTAACTCTCTCTCTTGGAGCTCCCTTTGTCTTATCTTCATTTCCTATTTGCGCTCAGTTCTGCGAAGTTCACAAAAGAGGTAGCCACCACGCCGCAACCCTAAAATACAAAGAAATTGGGGCTTTGAGGCCAGAACATGAGTAAACACTACAACAATGGCAATAAATACTTTAAATTATTCTAAAGACTTTAAAGCCGGTAATAAACAGTTTAGTAAATATACTAAGGGCCTGTTTGGTTGGGCCATTTTCCGCATTTTCTACGTTTTTTGTGTTTTCCATTTCCTGGAAAACGCGGAAAACGCAGAAAACGCGTTTGGTTGGGCCGTTTTCTAGAAAATGCGGAAAATGAATTTGGGTTAGAAAATGGAAAAGGGAAAACGTTTAAAAGTCGTTTTCCAAAAGCTGGAAAACGCGGTGACATGGATGTAAATAAACTGAACATCCATGTTTTCCACTTTAGTCGTGCGCTTGGTCTCTTGAAACAGCATTCGTGACCACCACCACCACCTCCGCCTCATCTTCAGTTCCGGCGGTCTCGGGAGAAGAAGCTTAATTGCCGCCGGCTATCCTCCGTCATCAACGCCAATTTATCTCATTCCTTGCAATCTCGGCAAGGGCGGCGTCCAGGCTAGAAAAACCCCCTTGTTATCATTCTCATTTCTGATTCATGATATATGATTGCTTTTTTTCCGTTGTTGTTGTTGTTTTTCAATTCGTGTGTGAGTTTTTCATCTAATACTATGATGCTTTTTCAGACAAATGGATGGATTTAGTTTCTAATCAAATTGAACTATGGTTTGGTTCTGAAATCCCTGTGTTCATTTGCTTATTGATGTACGATGGTTTTATTTTTATTGTTGTTGTTTTCAATTGGTTGTCATTTTTCAATTTGTGTTTGACTTCTTAATCCAATACTATGATGCTTTTTTAGAGAAATGGATGGAATTAGTTTCTAATCAAATAATAAATTTTGGTCATAATTGAAAATTTTTGAGGTCTTAGGCTCTTGATGGTCAATTCTCTTTGATTCCTTATAGATTATTGCAACCAATGGGAGGATTTAGAAATAGAGGCATGATTTGGTAAGGGATTTTGTGGATGTGTTTTTGCTGATTTTTTCCTGAGATTTTAAGTGGTGGTTTTGCTGTTTTTGGAGACAAGGACCAAGAGGCTGAAAGTGTATACTTAGACACTATTTTACTACATATGCAATCTTGGGATTTTAAGTGGTGGTTTTGTTGTTCATCGAGACAATGTGAACTCCTTGTTAGAATGAGAAATGGTGGATTTTGGTTCATTATCTGATCTGTGGGTTTCAATTGGATCAACGATCTTAGAAAGAATCTTTAACTTTGCAATTTGCAGCTGTCAGAATATCTGCATCTGTAATCTCTTTTCCATGAGAATGAAATTTCAAGTTCTTTAGAAGTTGGAGGATGTTGTATCGCATTAATTGCCACAAAAATGCTGGAAAAAAAAGATCATATTGTCAGAAGAATAACGAAAATTTAAGGCATTATCATTATAAACTATTGATACTATATGATTTCAGGTTGGGCTTCCAAAGTAAATCAAAATAGGTTTCAACAATCAATTTATTTCCAAAAAACAAGTTTCTATATTATATTTTTCAGGCGCATTCCCAATCATGATTAAGGTGCATGCATAAAATTTGGAGTGCATGTATTTACCTAATAATTTCTTGTTTCCTTGAACAGTATCATTCCCCGTGACATTAACAAGAGAAAATTTCAATTGCTTTCCTATTTTTACAACCTAATTACAATTTTCCACTTTTCTGAATGGCAATTTGATAGGAGGTTTATTGGCAAACTTCCAACAGACTACACCAGGTGAGGCTTTATCAATGGCCTCAAGAAGGACCCATCTGCAAAGATATACAATGAAGTATTAGCATGGCCAGAATTTGCCAACTAGATCACTTATAGAAGCATGCCAACATTTGGTTTAAAAAAATAACTAATAGAAAAGACAAGATAGAAATGATTTACCCATCTCTAAGATCTTCAAACACATTATTTATATAAGTTGAAATCCCAAGACTGTTGATCCACAATCGAAATGATCTTTCTTCTCTAGAAATTTGTGCATCATCTGGCATTGATTCCATAAAAGATATTTGCTTCATCTATGAAGATAATCCATTTCCACAAACAAGGATTAAGTTAAGTTCAGATGCACAGATAGAGCATTAAATTGACAATATTTGTTACATTAACATCAAGATTCTACAACCATTTTATGAGAAATGATATTAAACATGAGGTTTTACTATAAATGATACTTTTCTCTGGTCTTTCTCTTTTGTGAGAAATCATGTTAAACAATGACCAAAGTTCTCATAACTCTCTTGATAGTCAACAGTTTTCTATAACAAAAACTTGTCTTTCTGATCCTCATTAAGCATTTTTTTTTGTGAGAAATCATGTGAAAAAACAATTGTTCATAGAGCTGTGATGATAGTTAACATCTCTTATTTCCCTCTTATTGATGAATGTTTTCATCAACTGTGGTTACTTTACTCCTCTCTACAATCTTTTGAAGTTTTACTTTAATGAGATCACTTTAATGAGATCACTTTGTTTGAATTTTGTTTTTATGGTTTTTTATGCAGATAATAGATAGACAAATGATAATTGATATGGCATTTGGTAGTTCTTATACTAGGATTCATGATGTTCATATGGTCATGGAGTCCATGGAAGACGAAAATGAAATTGAATTCCAAATGTTGATAATTGTGTTAGCATATCATACAAGTAATGTTCATAGGACACCACAAAGAACGCCAATGCTAACTAGCATGATGTATGTTAGAGAATTCCTCCATGGCCATCCGGGTATTTGTTATGAGAATTTTAGGATGGAGCCACACGTTTTCATGAACTTGTGTGATACATTAAAGAATAGAGGTTATTTGCATGATGGCAAGAAGGTGAGTGTGGAGGAAGGTGTGACAATCTTTGTAAAAATCCTTGCCCATAATTCTAGGCATCGGGAAATTACCGATCGATTTCAGCATTCAATCTACACGGTTAGCAAATGGTTCAGGAGATGTCTTTGAGTTATTTGTAGCTTAGGCAATGAACTTATTAGACAACAGTCGCATCGGGGTGTCCATCCACACATCCAGGGTAACCCAAAGTATTTTCCATACTTTAAGGTTTGTATTGTTTTTTGAATCACAATATGTTCAAGTATTACAAATTTGAAATATTTTGAGCCTGTGTTATGTACCAATTTTATTGCAAGATTGCATTGGAGCCATAGACGGGACACACATTTCAACCTGGGCACCCGCATCTAAGCATACAAGTTATCGAGGAAGAAAAACGACCATTACACAAAATGTGATGGTTGCATGCGATTTTGATATGTTATTCACATTTGTATACGCTGGATGGGAGGGTACTGCTAATGATGCAAAAGTGTTTGTCGAAGCTATGACGAACGAGGCTTTAGGATTCCCAAAGCCAATCGGAGGTATAAGCACGCTTACTCATTATTAATCAAATGAGTTTTTATCATTGGGCTTAATATATGTTAATAGGTTTAAGGTTTCATTGTAAACATATCAGTTCTACCTCGTTGACTCTGGTTACCCAAATACACCTGGATTTCTAGCACCATATGGATCTCGGCGGTACCATTTGCGGGATTTTCGTGGACAGGGTAGACCACAAGGCAATGAAGAGCTCTTCAATTATAGGCACTCTTATTGTTGAAACATAATTGAGCGGTGCATAGGGGTGTTGAAAGCAAGGTATTCAATATTAAAAATGATGCTCAATTACCCGGTTAGGAGACAAAGATTAATTCCTATCGCTTGTTGCACCCTTCATAACTTTATAAAGAGGGAGCAACGCTTGGACAATATGTTTGCTACATGGTCTGATGAGTCTATAGACATTCCACCTGCAGAAAATGTTGGTGGAAATACTGATGCGGATGTTGATCAACCCATACATATTGATCTGAGTCAGACTGCAGCGATGGTGGCACGGAGAGAAAGAATGGCAACTCAGATGTTATTAGATATGCGTGACAAATGACCTTCTATGAACTTTTATTACTGTTATTGCAGTTGTTATTTTGGTTTATTAATAGTGTTTGAAATTTGGTTTACTGTCTATTTGAACGTTAGTTTTATTGTATGTTTGAACTTTGATTTATTACATGGATTATGGAAACATTTGAACTCATATTAGTTATTTTATTATTTTTATGGAAACATTTGAACTCTCATTTGTGTGTTTATTACAAATATTATAGAGGTTTATAGTTCTATTTTACAATAATTATATTGTTTTACAATAGTTAAAAAAACTATATATACATATTTCATAAAATCACCAGAAAACATACCACACAGTTTATAACAAGCCAAACAGCTTTTCCATTTTCTGTTTTTGAAAACAGTTTTCAACCAAACAACTTTTTCATTTTTCAATTTCTGCATTTTCCATTTTCTGCGTTTTCCATCGTTTCAAAAAACAGAAAATGGAAAACAAACCAAACGGCCCCTAAAGACTTTCACACAAAACTAAAGACTTAATGATAGTAAAGACTTTAGAGTTGAAATAATGATGTAGGCTTACTTCTTTCCTTGCGAAAGTGGCTATAAGTGTGTGGACCATAGTTGCCTTATTGGAGTTTTTTTCGTCGTAACACAAAATCCTTGGTGTCCTGCCGAACTCCGGCTTTTTTCCATTCCCAATTACTTCATAAAACCATACAACCAATGCAATCGAGCATTCTCGCAGATATCCTGTGTTTGTGGCCTTCCCATAACACCTTTCATGGACTAGAAGGAGAAGAATAGGAGTTCCTTCTCTCGCAAGCAGGAAAGTACTCAGCTGAAAGAGAAAAACATGCAACTACAATTCCTCTCCCACGACCGCGCCTGCACACAGCAGAAAGAGGACAATGTCGACTGCCCTGTGTTCGTGATGTGGTTCATGGAGCAAGTATTGAACGGTGAGCAACTTCGCCTGACCCACACTGATGAACCGCATCTACGACTGGAGTACGTCGCACGTACACTTGTAGACGGTTTCAAATGAACAACTGCATCGGGAACCTAGAAGCGACCAACGACTGAAGCATCGTCATAGAATAGTGTCTAACAATCGGCGAAATGTTTCTTTCATTGCAAACATTTATTATTTTTCGTTAACTGCTTACTATCGTACTCTAAATGCTTATTATCTTATACTAAGTGTTTACTATCTTTATTAAATGTTTACTATTCCATATTAAGTGCTTACTGTCTTTATTAAGTGTTTACTATACACAACTGCAGTTGAAAGAGAAAAACATACTCCCTGTCTTTTCAGACAGATTTTGGGTGGGAATGGGAAGGATATTATGGGGTTTCCTCAAAAACATAACGGGTAAAGTAATTTAAGGGACTGAAAAGTAAGTAATTCAATAAAGAGGGATTGAAAAGTGTACATTTTAAACTATAAGGGACTGTACAGTAACTTTACCAATTTTATAATATTATTATTCCCTCTCCACTCCCAGCTCCTCTCCGATTTCCTTCTCCACTCCCGGCTTCCCCCTCCTATCTCCCTCTCCTCTCCCACCCGAGACGCTGCACTTCGCAGCTCCGCTCCCTCCGTGACTACATCGTCTCCGGAAAGGTCCGCTTTCAAGGCGTCGCCTCCCGCTACTCCGATTGCAGCTCCGCCAAGCGCGGCGATGACCTAGGTCTGGCCCCCTTCGCCCTCTTGATCTGGTTCTGTATCTGCCGATTCTTATTCCTGATCAATTGGTTTTTACTAGAAAGATGGATTATTTAAGTCAACATGAAGGCTTTTTATTTTATACTGAATATTTTTTAAATTATTTTTATTAGATGCTTGAATGAAGATGCAGCTCTTGTGATGATTCCCTTTTTTGTTTATTGGCCTTATTAGTTTTGCTTCTGGACAATATGAATTTAATTTACTTGCTGTTGATTTGTTTATTTATCTGCATTTAAACTCAATGAACGTGTGTTCCAATTATTTTTTTCTAAATTTTCTTTGGAGAAATCTTTAATTTCATCTCACATATTCACTCATCATCGCAATATTGTATAATATATTATCCTGGAGACAAAGAAAAGTTAGCCATGTTGGTGGTGGTATCAGGAACTCATGAGTCATAGTAAGGGAAGGTCATTTATAACAATCTGTGTCATCAGATATTCAATTAGAACATGTATTTCAGAGGATAATGATTGATGAATTGAAATTCCTATCATTAAGAAGTCAAGATATCAAATGCACTGATTATAATAAAGCCTAAGGAGATCATTGGGTGTCGTATCTCTAGTGAATTTTGATTTTTAATACAAAATCTTGAGGCATTATAACACTCCAATTTAGGAGGATGAATTAAATACTCACCTTCACTCGCAAAGTAAAGAAGATGCAAATTGTAAGGTGAGGGTAGATGAAAGAGGAAAAGTAGTAAAAATTTGAATTAGTGACAAAATTATAGTGAGGCTTGAGATAGTTATAGGAGGTGAAAGCTGATAATGGAACTACAAAGTTAAAAAAAGGTCTACAGAATACAGACAAATAGATTTGCTAAAATAGAAGGCTCATGTTGCATTTTTTCTTCTTCAAGATACTATTATTTCCTACACTTTATTCCACTATGGGAAATCATCTTTCTCAGAAAATCATTTTTTCACCAGTTTTTTGTCTTTCTCCATGATAATTTACATTTCTGGCCTTACTCCTCTGGCAGGCCTTTTTGCTGATATTTTTCTCTGAGCTGGGTGACAAAACATTCTTTATCCAAGTAAGTACTAAGTATGAACCTGTTGAGTGCTTTCTTTTGAGTTACTGATGCAAAAATATGAAGAAACGCAGTGATTATAAACCCCTGATTCTTTTCATTGTCACTGTTTATGTGAACATATGTTTGACCATCGTTAGATTCTAATGGTGTATGTTTAAGTTATTTTGTTATATATTGTGGCATTTCAGATCCCTTGTTTCTCAGATGAACTTCAATATCTTGCTGTTATTATGTTATAAACCTCTGATTCTTTTCATTGTCACTGTTTATGTGAACATATGTTTGACCATTATATCATTAAAAAAATATTCCACTCAAGTCCAATATTTTCTCATCGAGAAATCGCCACCTCCTCCCCCTCTTGTTCTCTCCTCTCTTCCCTATCTCTCACCCTCATCGAGCATCCTCACCGCCGGTCACTCTCCTCTTACGCCATTCACTGCCCGCATCGTATCGTCGTCACTCCTGGAGATCCGGTAACTCCCCGCCCCCCACCTTTCTCTCTCTCCCAATCTCTCCCGTTTCCTCACATTGGGTCCAGATCCTTCAAGCGCACCGCTTGCGATCTCTCTCATTGCTGGCCTTCTTCTCCTTTTTCTATATAAAATTCCAAAATCCATGACTTTTGATCCTTTATATGAAATCTTGCTCTCTTTTTCCCTAATCAATACCAACTTTTTTGTTCATTTCTTCAATTTTTTTTTATACTTTATTTAGAATTTGGTATTTATTTTAGGTTGGTGTGATTGAGAAGTTGGGGGAATAAAATTTCTGTTTGCTTTCATGCATTCATGATTTTGAGTTTCTTTCCTTTCAGTTAGCATAAAGATTAAGCCTTTCATCCATTTAGCTTGTGGTTCTGAGAGTTTAGAGAATGCTGTTTCACTGATTTTTATTTATATTTTTGCAACAATTTAGTGAGACAATGTCTCGTAGTGGTAGCTCTCCATTTGAGGAAGAACACATTGGTGGTAGTGATGTTGGAGTGGAGTTTCCAGCCATTGAAGAAGGGAACTTTGTTTTTGAAGATAAGAGTTTGATTTACAATGAGAATGGTCAGATGCAGCATGAAGTTGATGTTCAGTTTGCAGAGGAATCTGTTTGTGATTATGGGGCTACTGTGTTGTGGAAACATGTAGTCAAGAGGAAGAAATGTGGTAGTGCTCATGGTGGTTCTCACATTGGGTCCAGAAACTATAACATTCATGCATGCCATTTTTCCTTTTTTTTTTTTCTGGTTATTGAAGATTTTTTTGTAGCACATTTTGTAGAATGATTGAATTTTATAGTTTCTGTGCATGCTTTGTTTGAGAGATTATGGTTTGCAGTTTCTACATGTTCATTGGATGTCTGTCTTCCTTCACTGTAAAACAGACACAAATTGCATGAGCAAACACACACATATAAATTTTTTATATGTATATATGTAATTTGATGAGGTTATAAATATTAGAATAGAATAATTTTTTATTATGTTAGCCAAACACTCATTCGGTATGAAAAAAATATGTCAGAATTTCTCTAATAATCATTTTCACTTTCTACATAATAAAGTTATGCCATAATATTTTATTTTGTATCCTAACAGGGCCTAAGGATTTTTTAAAAAGTTTTTTTTTTTGTGAACGGCCAGTACTGATCACAAAAGTCAAGGTATCAAGCCTTGGGTTTTAACACAAGGTATGTCAGAATTCACCAATAAACACCCGCCTTTCCGGTTGTGACTTCTCTGTCCCTATTTCCCTTTTCTTGTCGTGTTAGCACTGGTCCACGGCGTCAATGACGGACACCGAGATCGGAGATGAAGCTCACACCATTACAGCCTTAGGTTCTCTCTTCAAGATCACTGATGTCTATCTATGGTGAGCGGCTCCATGTCACACTCTTTTTCTTCACTTCTAAAACCCTAATGACAATGCTCAAGTTTCCTTTTCTAATCAAAAGTTTTTTTTTTCTTTTATCTTTTCTTGTCTGCGGACCATCGTGCAGGGATGATGCCGTCGTTGACACATCTATTCCTTCAGAAGGATTTGCAGACCAGTACATTGTAAGTCTTTCTTTGTTTATGTTGGTTTTGATATAATTTCAATGGAATCCGACGAACAAATTTAGCTCAGTGGGCTTAGATGAAGAGAATGATTACAAGTATCAGCTCCATCGAGTCTAAATTTTACTTATGATTTCTGGGATTCCTTTTATACCCATATTGCAGTTTTTAAAGGTAAACTGTGAGAAAAATTGATGTTTTTTTTGGCTGGATAGTAAATACAGAATATACAAAATAGTGACAATTGAAAGAAAAGAGTGAATTCTTTTTACTAGTAAACTGGTGGTGAAAATGTTGGCAGGCACCAGAAACATAAATTTGAAGGAAACTTAATGACTTTTTACTGAATTGATGAATTAACTTTAAATTCTACAAATGAATATTAGGATTAATTTACTTCATGTTTGCTACATAATTGAAATAAATTAACAAAACAAAATGAAGTGGTTTCTGTTGTTAGCCAATTCTTTCCACTGCCCTTATTCTTATGATTTAAGATGGCCAATTACATGTTCAATGCACTTGAACTTAACACCTAAGAGACATTCTACCACAGGAAGCGATTCAAGAGAAGCAATAATACACATTTTATTTCTTTTCATTTATTTCTGTCACATAAGCTCATGAAATCCTAATTAAAATAGGTATGCTGGGAATTGAGCTCTTTTTATCATAAAGTAGATTGGTCTAAATGATATGCTGGGAATTGAGCTCACGATTTAAGATGAGCGATTACATGTTCAATGCACTACTTATTCCAAATAAGTTTCTAAAATCATATGCTGGCATTTTTTTTTATATTGTCTAAATGACAAAAATTTAGGAAGATATTCTCTTTTAACGTGGGATCTATTAACTAAAGAATAATAATGCTCTCAACATGTGTTGTCGATATTCCTGTAAGACCCTTATCTTGTGCTTTCGTTTCCTTCATTTCATCATATGGATTTGTACTCAACTCTCTGTGAGGAACTAAGTATGTTTATGGTATGCTATACTGTTATTCCTCTAATAACTAATGATCATGGTAGAAAGATAAATTTAGTATTAGATATTATGTACATTATATCATTCACCACAAATGATTTGATATACTTTCTATGCAAGTACTCAAGTGCCTATAGAACAACATATGATATTCCTCATGAATTTGTCTGTTTTTCATATATGTTTGTAAAGCAGACTTGTTTTATGTCTATTGCTTTTAATTTTGCTTTAGCAGAGATACCCTTGCAAAGTCCATATGATATAGCTGCAAATTTAGCCCTTCAATTTTGTGGATATTATTTACCATCTTTCAACTTCTATTTCACTTTTAACCTCATAAATGCCATATCTCTATTTTAATTGTTTGTTTGAGGAACAAAAGCATCATTCAGATGACTTCATGCAAAGTTTTTTACTTAAATGTATCCTTTGAAAGGTATTATTTTTGTCAGAGTTTTCAATGAAGTGTTTCCTGTTTGTAAGATTTGTGTGCAAGTTAATCTTTGCTTGCTTTTATTATCTCTATACAGACTTGGTTTGCTCTCTTGCTATTGATTAATTTTTTAAGCTATTACAGAATTCGTGTAGTAATGCAGATACCAAGTCAAGCACTGCCCCTACCAAAAAGGGTAATTATTTTTTAAAATTTTTATTACTTCTCATAATCTTGTTCTATAAGCTCTGCTATGTTCTATTTGTTTTTTCTTGTGGCCTAGTTCAATATTAATGCTGGCATGTCTTTACTGAATTTGGTTCTATGTTTGTTGAAAGCTTTTGTCTCTCGTTCATAATAATGCATAAAGTTTGGGTGTTTATTGGCTAACAATTTGTATATTTATACCCATTTCAGAAACAATTGCATCGTATGCTATTCTTCCACCTTTTGTTTGCAAAAGTTCATTTTTGTGGTTAATGTAACTTGCAGAGTATGCTTCCATCGAAGATATTGAATTAGCGAGAGAGATAGATGCTTTAGGTCTCCCCTTAGCCTTCAGCACAACTAAGGAGGCAAGTGCTTGCCTAAGAATTTGGCCTTAATACTTTCTGAGCAAACATTACTTTGAATTCCATAAATTTTTTCTGCTACAAATTTTCTATTATTTTGTGGTTTACATTACCTTCAATTACATTTCAGAAGAGGAACTTAACTACAAGAGGAAAAAGACATGAAGCACGAGCATGTGCTAAATCCTTATCTGCTTATAAAGACATTGAGAACAGAGTGCCTATGCCTTTGGGAGATGATGAATCAAAAGATGTAAATTTAACAAGAGTTTTCCATGATAGAACAAACAGCAATGAATGTGTCTTGTCAAAAGAAGGTGAAAAGGAGGTCATCTGTTTCGGACTTGAGGGGGAACATGTTAGAGCGGTTGGCTGTTCTGATGGTGAGTTGACAAGTGTGGCTACTGTAATCTCTGATGAATTTGAAAGACAGCATGTCTTTGTTGATGCCACCGATATGATAGTGAATAATAATATATATAAAGAACTTACACTGGATGGTGTAGAGTTAGGAAAGAATACAGAAACTTTAAACCGCCATTTAAGTGTTGGTATTGATGATTGTTGTGAAATGATTTTGGGAGATGCTGTCTTAGGGCTTCATCATGATATGGAATCCTATAACAAAGTGAATGAGAACGGATGTTCTGAAGTTTCCTCTATAGTAAACAATGGAACTAGTGTGGAAACTGATGGTTTTGACCCCAAATCTTCAGAGACTTGTCATGCCTCTCTGTCTTTTGATTTGGATGATTATACGGATCAAGCATGTCCTAATAATTCTGTATGCTTTGAATTTGGTGACTGGAAAGTAGCTTGGGATACTTTCTACATGAGGTATTACTTCTACAACTGCCAAACACAGGAATCCACATGGTTTCCTCCTGAAGGTTTGGATTGCACTCTTATCTCTGGCAGCACATCTAATTCGAATGAAAGGATTGCTTCTGCAGTTGAAGATGATATTAACCTTGAAGGTACATCCAGTTGTAGAACTGCTAAATTACAGGAAAGCTTATATGATACCGAAGATTTAGTTCACTCATCTGCAGAAGTTCTATTTAATTTAAATGACAGTTGTGTAACATCACTCTTTGATGATAATCAAGTTGCTGCAAACTATGGAGCAAATCTAGATAAAGCCACCAAAAAATTTTGTGAGAAGCAAGTTACTTCCCATTTTGCAGACATCAAGCATTCTGCTAAAGGTTGTAGCTGTGTTCAATTCAATTTCTTTTACTTTCTTATCCGATGATAACCTTTGTATGTTATACCTGGTTAGGTTTTATGGTAACATTTAGTTATAGTCTTAAAGCAAGTTGTTATAAGTTTGAGTAAACTATTTACAAGTGACAGTTATTATCTCTATACCAGATGAATTGGATGTCAGTCGATATTTGGATAAAGAGGAGAATGACACTTGTGAGAAGTTCAAGGATGTGCATGATATTTTAATCCAATTTCCAATAAACAATAGGTAATTTAATATAGACTGAAGTCTTCCTTTGTTTTCCTTAAAGGCTGTTATTGGCCTTCTTTATGTCCTGCTTATAACTTGTTTTTATGGCACTTCTAGCCCAAAAGACGAAAACGGGAAAACCTATTCTTTGGAGACATGCACCTATGTGACTGATGGTGAAACTCATCATCAGAGTGTAACTATGAAAAAGAAGAAGAAATTAAGAAGGCGACAATCATGTAAGAAATTAATATTTTGCACTTGTGCTTCCAATATGAATAATGTTGGATTTTCATTGAACGAAATCTATGAAATGAAAATAAACCTAATAAAATTCTTAAGTCTTACTGGTTTTGATTATGGTTTTTAAGTTCATGTCATATCATTGTTCAGCTGTTGCATAATCTGAACTGTTAGATAAGTAGAGACATGTCCTTTGAGTTTTTTAAAATTTGAATTTTTACTAATGTCCCCAACAGGTATTTTGAGTTAGATTTGTTGGCATTTGGATAAGTAGTGGATTAGGTAAAGCATGAGAGAACAAAACCTAAAATCACTGAACAGGACTTAGAATTGATGGTAAGTTTCAACTTTTTCTAGTAAATCCTCCTATATATATCGGATGAAGTGCAGTATGATTTTATAAACCTTGGTTAAACCATAACCTAATCTTGGTAGACAAGTGTCCTGAATCACCCTCGGAGCATATCTTCACTGCATAAGTGGGCTTTCAATATATATGTGAATAAGAGAGGGTAAATCTACTAGGTTTTGTGTGCATTGACGTGAAAATAAATCAGATGTTCTAATTTGCTTATTGAAAAAAGAACAACTTGTTGGGAATGGGCAAACAAAGCCCACTTTAGTACCACATTGGAAGATGAGAGAAAGTGCAAGAGGCATATAAGTGGTTGAATATATTCCATTAGCAATGAGGCCTTTTTAGTGAAACGAAAAATAAAACCGTGAGGGCTCCGGCCCAAAGCGGACAATATCGTTGCTAGTGTGGAATGTGGGGTGCCCCCGGGACTAACACTTGGTATCAGAACTAGGTCTCTCCAGCGATGTGGGAAGGTAGATCCTCAGTGCCAAACAAAAGAGAGAAAAAGCCGGAACGAAGTTCCCAAGTAGCGGTGTGATCGACGGGCTCGGGTGATTCACGTAAGGCGTGCGTCTCCAACGCAGTGATGTTGAGCAGTCGATGTGTTCTATCGATGGATGGCCTTGGCCTTCCACGTAAGGCGTGTGCTCCAACGCAGTGATGTCCAAGGGTGCCGATAGTGTTTCGCTTGAGGGGAGGCTGACCCAAAGTATGGCGAGTTGGCTCTCGAGGAAGGCCTTGGTGTTCCACGTAAGGCGTGTGGCTTCAACGCAGTGATGTGCAAAGGGCGTCGATGGAGCAAGTGTTTCGCCTGAGGGGAGGCTAATTATGTTGTCCTTTGTTTGAGGGGAGGATTGTTGGGAATGGGCAAACAAAGCCCACTTTAGTACCACATTGGAAGATGAGAGAAAGTGCAAGGGGCATATAAGTGGTTGAATATATTCCATTAGTAATGAGGCCTTTTCGGTGAAACGAAAAATAAAACCGTGAGGGCTCCGGCCCAAAGCGGACAATATCGTTGCTAGTGTGGAACGTGGGGTGCCCTCGGGACCAACAATCATAATTCTTAAAGAACAATATATCACTTATGGTTATTCTAGAATAGTTAGATTTTCTTGGTTGCAATTTCTATCTTATTCCAATTTATCCCTTGCTCAGAAAAAAGAGAGCATCGGGAATAAAAGAAAATAAAACATCTTCACTATTCCATGATTTGACATTATGTTCCATCATTTCAATGGCTTTGCAAAATAAGATAAATATTTTATTAATAAGAAGATAAAAATACCCATGCTTTGATAATATAAAGATCATATTTGAGAGCATGCCAAATAAGATTGGAATTGTGATCTTAACAAGGTTTTTGAGTAGCATAACATTAAAACCTAATCAAGAAGAGAACTTTGTATTATCATCCAACAAAAATCTTATATATCATACATTTGCATTTTGTTGATGTCGGAAAGTGGCTCCTCCTCGAGATTGGAGCTGATTAGGATCAACTAGTAGAATTTGTTATTGAGGGACTTCAGGTGTTGATGATCGCATGGGTGGTTTGCCATCGGCGAAAGTGTCCGTGCTGTCGATCCCTCCTACCCGAGCTCGCGCCTCCGTCCTCCTTTGTGGCCTGCACAGTAGGAAGTTTGGGGGAGTGATCCCCGGACTCTCCGACGATCAAGTCAGTTTATCGGATCGAGAAGGAGGAGAGATGAGAAGGGGGAAAGAGAGAGAGAGTAGAGTTTAGGTTGAGTATGGTGGTCAGAGGGGGAGAGAAGAATAGAGGTTGCAGTGGAATGACCGGTGAACCTTCAGAGAAGAGATCCCCCGTCTTCTTCTTCCTCTCCTTCTTTTATATCTTTCCCATCTGTTGCTCTATCATGGGTGGCTTGGGCCAACTTAACCCCAACCTATACTACAATACAATACATTTTGAAACAACTTATGTGGTTTGATTTATTGTTTAATAAACCATTTATGGATTGTGCTCTCCAAGTGTTCATCAATTAGGTCATTTAAATTGAATATTTTACTATCTTGCAGACTGTATGACAAGATCCAACCAAATGTGCATGTTAGTGATGGAAATATTATTTGAAAATTCTTGGGAAAATATTTTCTTCCTTAAAAGTCCCTCTTGTTTTATCTATTTCCAATAAGTCCCTTATCTTTGGATTCACTTTTGTTTTAGTCCTTTCCACATTTTTCTGATGATGTGAAAGTTAAAGAGGAACAAAAACTATTTAACTGAAATGAGAAATATTAGTAAAGATAAATGAGAAATTCTAAATGGAAGCATGGATAATATGCATAAAGAATATTTAATGGAAACAGAAGTACTGAAGAAAAATGTGAAAGTGATGCAAAACTCAGGGACCAATTGGAATAAGGAAAATTAGAGGGGCATACAAAGTAGAAAATGTTTTTCCAAGGATGTAGTCATTTTCTGTTATTATAGTGATATTGTTTCATTCATGTCTTATCATATGTTTTCCTTGCAATGCAATTTCCGCACGATTTAACAAATCTGCGATTGATAATTCACTAATCATTTGCTAGATCTTGGACATCTTTCTATATATGGTACCATACAAAATGTTTGATTCTTTTCTTGCTTACCCATGCAAAAGTGCGTGGTTGCTGATAAACCCCTTTGTTAGATTATAACTTTGAATTAGAGATTTGATCATCAATCCCCTGCATGGTTCCGACCTGGCAAAGCAAGGGAGAGGCCATGGTTCTCCATTAGCATGAGGATTGTCATGAATCTCTGGGGATTGTCGGAGAAGAGCCTTGTGGTGACAACTGAGAGTGTTGATGAGGTTCACATGGGGGATAGGAGGAGAAGAGGATAAGGGGAAATAGGAAAGGGAGAAAGGTCAGAGGGGAAGGTGATAGAAGGGCATGCATTTTAGGTTTTTTACAGTTTATGTTTAGTGTTAACCTTGATTAAAGATCTAAACTCTAGTAGTTAGTATCGATGGGTGACTGCAGGGGTATATTAGCACAAAATCGAGTTTTATAAGGGCATACAAGCAAAACTATGTTTACAGGGTTATAACAGCACATACTTTTGTAGCAAGCAATTATTTCTAACTATTTCTATGATAAATCCCTAGAGATACCAAAATTATACTTTAACAGTAGTGTTGTTTGGAATAGCCATGTGCACCATTACGGTAACTTGCCAGCAGCCTATATAACATATGGGAAGCAGCAGTATGGCACAGTTATACAGTACACTGGAAACTCAACAAAACTGGTGCTGTGTCGCACACATATATTGGTCGATCTAAATGTTCAATGTTCAAGCATGGATTTAACATGCCAATATCCCAATGAAAATTTTATTTGTGTGCCACAGGTATATAGATCACGTTAATTGGGCATCATAAAAGAATATTTTAAATGTTTAGACACTCATTAGTTTTATTCTCTGAAGATATCTTACATCAAATTTTATATTCAGACCATGCAAGCATGGGATATTTCCAAATCTAATTTAATTATATAACCTCACCATTCTGTGTTTTTTTCTTCAAGTTGTTATATTGATATGTTTAAAATCTGAATTTTGCCAGTGCTTACTGCCGAAGGAGTGGTAGGAAATTTGTCTGCCAATATTGTGAAATATTGGTGCCAGAGGTACTTACTTTTTTCCCAATTTGATAGTGGTATAAAGATGGATGAAGAAGGGTGGTTTTCTGTCACACCAGAGTCTATTGCAAGACATCATGCATCTCGTTGTGGTACTGGAACTGTGGTTGACTGTTTTGCTGGAGTTGGTGGAAATTCCATCCAATTTGCCATGAAGTGTGTACACTTTCAAAACCAAATTATCCATTTGTTTATATTCTTTATGAAACCAGTCAATTCTTATTGTGTGACAGTTGATTCTTGTACTTTGGTTGTGCCGTTGTCTTTGCATACCATTTTGATTTAAATAGTCGTGGTTAGGAAAACCACTAAAATAGTAATAAGAAAATGGCTACTGGATTTACTCAGTTGCGTCTGTTATAACTTATGACATCATTACTAGGTTGAAAGAGATTCCTGTTGCATCACTACTTCTAATAATGCTACCAGTAACTTTGTTTTGTCTGTGACAACTCCACTAGGGTTTTGTAATCCATTTCCGACTGGCCTCAGTTTAATGCTCTGGTCCTTCCTTCCACTAGTTTTATTTTAATCCTAACTTTTTAACATGTTATGCATGTATATCATTTCAGGAGTAACCATGTTATTGCGATTGACATAGATTCACAAAGGATTGATTTTGCACAGCACAATGCAGCCATATATGGCGTTAGGGATAAGATAGATTTCATAAATGCTGATTTTTTCCAAATGGCCCACCGCTTGAAGGTAAATTTCTGTTTAATTTCCTTGCTTGTATTTGTTTTCTAGAATACTATGATCTGTGTATAACATATTTGATGCCATTATTTCAGTAGTTCTAAATGGAGAGTAGCCATCTGGGCTCAAGAATAATTTGACAATGTTAATGGCATTTGCATCTTTAACTTTGCTGCTTCCTCCATTGTCTTTTCTTTTCTGTGTGTGCGCGTGCGCGCCCTATAATTTCATAATATGATTTTGCTAACCAAAGACTGCTGGATAGTGGTTCAACAAATACTTGGAATCTTTTTCAAAATTATATTAGTTTATCATTGTTAGACTCTCAGAAAGTGCAAACTGCATTGAATTTGTAGTTCTCAAAGACACAAATACACCATTTCGATTGGTGGTTTTTTGGATTATAATTTTCACAAGTTTGATGGATACCTGGTTCAGCGGAATACTACCGTCTAGGAGTTCCTATAAGGTTTGAGAAGGCTTTGGAATTCGACCCGAGTTGGGAAGTGTGTGTGTGTGTTTGTGTGAGCCATAATTTCACAATATGATTTTGCTAACCAAAGGTTGCTGGATAGTGTTGTGGTTCGGCAAGTACTTAAAATTTTTATCAAAATTATGTTAGTTTATCATTGCTAGACTCTCAGAAAGTGCCAACTGCACAAAAATGCTATTCCGATTGGTGGTTTTTCGGATTATAATTCACAAGTTTGATGGATGCTGGGTTCAGCTGGATACTACCGTTTAGGGATCCCTATAATGTTTGGGAAGGGTTTGGAATTCGATTAAACCCAAGTCGGGATGAGAAGAATTCAGGATTCGATCCTTAGTACCTAAAATCTGCACTCCGTTGTGTATCTCACATGTATTTGTCATAGAACTGATGAATCTCAGAATCCGAACCTAATTTTTAAATTAGTTTAAAATTTAAACTAATTCTTTCTTCTTTCCATATCATTATTTGTAAATCTTAACCTTAATTTTTACATACTCAAAAGTTAATTTTTCAGATTTTTTTATTTTTATTTTTATTCTTATTCTCCTTTGCTTTGCTAATTCGCCTGAGTATCATCTTTTATTCTTACTATTGATTCTTTTGAATGAGTATCTGCAATTATGTTTCTAAAGACATACGGTTAAATAATTTTATTAGAATATTAACATGTTTGGGAAGGGTTTAGCAGGTTTGCATTGGGATGGGTTTGGGAATTTCTGTGTTTTTTGGCGGGTGCGGTATTGCCATCCCTTTTAGATCTTACTAATACAAAACTTGTAATGAAAGCATTACAAACTAAAGAGGGTGGTGTGATAAATCTGAATGTTCTCTGTACCTTTGAGTTCTAATACTAAGTAGGAACCCATAGAATAAAACGATGTTGGACAACATAATTTGAGGCTCTTCTTGGAAATCAACGAACCAATACCGATATCTTGGAAACTGTGTACAACTTAAAATGCTCTCATTTTGATACCCTTTTTGAATGTTTTATCTTTTAAAGTTCTTTATATATGGAGAGTGCACCTTTTTGTGTAGTGTTCTTTCTCTATTATCTTTGAATGAAATTGAAGTTATTTTTTATGCAGGGAGATTCTGTTTTCTTGTCACCTCCTTGGGGAGGACCAGAATATACCAAAGTTCAGAAATATAATGTGGAAACCATGCTTAAGCCTCATAATGGGTCTGCCTACATTCACTTATCTTGTTGTCAGTCTAGCATTTACATTAAATGTAAGATTTAAGAAGTTCCTCTTTTCACCAGGTCTTTTCTCTTCAACATTGCAACCCAGATGGCACCTAAGGTGATAATGTTTCTTCCTCGTAATGTTGACCTAAACCAATTGGTGGAGCTAGCTCTATCAGCTACACCCCCATGGGCACTTGAGGTATTTACTTGGTGTTGTCTCCTGGTAACTTGGATGTATCTGTGATTCTATTAGTGTTTCAAGTCTCATGTTAATTCATTGAATAGAAGCTAAGGCTAGCACTATATAGATTAAAACCAACATATCAATTGATACGAATGACAAACTCTGATGATTAGGTGGACAAGAATTTTTTGTAAACTACGCCAATGAACACTCTACGTAAAGTTAAGACCAATATTTAGATTTTTCTCCCAGATTTACATTTCCAGTAATTCAGTTGCACAAATAGACTTGTTTCTTTTGCATACTGTAAAGGAGAATCACCCATATTTTGTTTGGTTATAGAGAAAACCAAGAAGGAAAGAGATAAGTATTAAAATAGATGAACGGAAAGATGGAGAAAATATTTTAATATGTTTCATTTGTTTGGCTATCTTATTTTCTTCATTCAACCAAACATAGAAACCATTTTGTCTTGTTTTATTTTTTTTCCCTCTATCTTCACTTAATCCAATCTCACCCTTTAACTTTCAGCTTTGTTCTTGTCTCAAGTTAGTAACTTACTTTTTAATGTTCGGTCTTTCCTCCACAGAGTCTAATCCCTTGTAACTTTAAGATGAAAACGGATTATTACATTATAACTTGAATTGTCATTTTCAAGTTGGGCTTTAGTCGTGCCTTTTTGCTAGGTCATCCACCCTTCTTCCTTCAGAATATTCTTGAACCCATCTAACTAGGACTAATTTGATTTGGTGAAGCAATAAGATACCATCACCATGATTTCACTAAATTGTGCTTGCTATGCATGCAAAGCCAAGTGGTGGTAGGTTAACCCTTCAGCCAGGCAAACTTGCGATGAATGAGGTGTACTTGATGCATAGCAGGAAGTAGAAGGAAGCTAAAGATACTAGATAACTAGGATGTCTGTAAAGCAAATTTTTGAGTTTGTGGTGGTTTCATAAAAGCTGTTCACTCTTGCTTTTTGAAATTTTCCTCATGAACTGTTTCATGCTTCCCTGAACCTCATCTATTTTGGTGCTCACCTCAAATGACAACATTATTGTTGCCTGAAGTCTTAAGTGCTCTCCCTGTTCTGTTACCAAATTTGTTGCTGTATGGCATCAATAACTCGTTACAATTGAGATCTCACAAGTTGAATTGCAGTGATAGCTGAAACATGCCATATATAGTTTTTTTTGGCATTTTCTCCTTCATTTAAACTTGTCTTTTCACTTCTGTGGTTTGTTCTGTACATCCTTTCTTTGGTTGCACACATTGGAAACAATATATTTTGCTAGTTTCTTATCTTCTGGAACTATAACCTCATTTTGTCAAGCTGCAGGTTGAAAGGAACTTTTTAAACGGAAAGTTGAAAGCAATCACTGCATATTTTGAAAGTACTGGTCAGTAGAGTACACTTAGTTTGCTCAATCTGAAGAGAATTCAGATTATATTTGATCCCAGCAGTGTGCCCTGGATGAGAAGGGTCTAAAATTGAGTGCAAGCTCAGATGGTTCTATTAAGCATTCTGATAATCCGTCGGTAGATTGGAATCGTACATATATGATGCTTGAAAACGGCAATGATGGTGAAACAAGTTATCCATCTGCATTGTCGAATCTGGTCGTGCTCACAAATTCAGAATTCAAGGAAAATCCAGTAAGACATGTGACTATTCATTATCGGCCAATTTCTGAACATGTATTACTATCTTTTTCACTTGTAAAATAAGTTAAAAGAAATCAGAGAATGTTAAAAGTCATGTCCAATTTATTGGCTTTTGTGATTTTCTGAATAATTCATGAGATGTTATGTTAATGTGCCTTGATAAACAGTGGTTAAAATGAATCTCTTGCTTGTATCTGACCAGGTGGCTAATATGGATTTTTATTGAAATTATTCAAAGGCCAATTGAGATTGCTGGACTATTAAGTTGTCAAGGTGTTTTAGGTTCTGTTTGGATTAGTTTTTTTTTTTTTGGTCCAGAAGCACTTTTTTACAAGTTAAGCGCGTCTGGGTTCAAAAAAACATGTTTGGATTAGTTTTTTAAAAAAGCAGAAGCTTCAGAAAAAGCTCAAACACTATTTTTTTCAGAAGCTAGTCATGTGGTGCTTTTGAAAAAACAGTTTTGAAAAAAATGTTTTTTTATAAATTAAGTATTTTTTTTTGGAAGCCAATCCAAATAGTACCAGTGATTTAATTTGGCTGTGCTAAATTTTGGTATACGTGTATGGCCGTCTGATGGAACCCAATGTAATGGTTCTTAGCTTCATTAGTTTGAGAATTTGGATCAAATAGTAACATGTTTTGATAAATGAGTGTATTGGGTTTTATTATTATTTATTTATATATTTATTTATTTTTAATATATACCCTGTAAAACTTTGGAATAACACAATTTTGTAAAATTTCCGTTATTATATTATACCTCTAAAAAAATTAGATTCTTCCAATATATATAGGCGTGTTAGTATTCAGCCGGCCGCAAATGCAGCTAGCCCAAACTAACACCCATACTAACACCCAAAAACTACATCCCATACTAACTCAATACTATAGAGTAGAGATAGAATTGCGGCCGGCCCGATATTATCAAAATCCTATATATATTAGTGACGGAACCAGGACTCCCTGGTAGGGGGGGTTGAGAATAAAAAGTAAAAAAAAAAAAATATGCATCCAACATAACAATCGTTTTCAATATAAAATGGTGTGATAATATAAATTTTGATTAAAACAACCACAATTTAGATACAAATATTGAACAAAAAAAAGCATAAATCATTTATCTATGTGCATTCGAACTAGAACTACCGTCAGTGCGGGTGCCAGACGTGTGGTGCATGCGACTAAGAGGAGATACGTGAGTGCATTTTTTTGAAAACGCCACAAAATCACATCATTATCAATAGTTGAAAAAATCTCCTTCTTGATATAGACAATCATACTATCGTTCATCTACTCCTCTCTCATTTTGTTGCTGAAAGTAGTTAAATTACTTAGCAGAATATACTAATTTTAGAAATTAGCTTTCCAGAGGAAGTTAAACCTATTTGCTAAAACTTATAGTTGGTAAAAAAAATATATATTTTTTAAAAATATCCTTGCTTTTAATTGTTTATTTTCTTTTTTTAACTCATTCCTTTCTTCTTTTGTTGCCCCTCTAATTTCAACTTTTACATTGTATAAGACTGACATTTGACAGTGGCTCTGGATGGGCAGTGATTCTTTGGTTTTTCCTTCAATCTACCTTTCTTTTAATAAATATTTATATAATATATTGAAATATATGAAAAGACAGTTGAAGCAGTGTCATTAGATATTTAACAAGGGGATGTTTTAAAACCTTGTTTAAATAAAAGGTTAATGTCCTTGAGCCTTTCTGTTGTGTTTGAATAAAGGACGCCTGTCCACCAATGATATTCGTACACGCAGCAAAACACTTGAACGCCTGCGTTTTTTTAATGCGGGAGAGAACCGACAAGGCGACACATGCCATATCTCGGAATTCGTTCTAAGCTCATGACCGTCCGATCAGTACCACTTTTTCTTAATAACAGAAAAGTCCTTGAAAATAATCGTATTTCCAAACAAGGACGAAAAGATTTTTTCATCTCGCCCCCTTCTTCACGCTTCCCTTACGAAGCTTTCTTCTCAGGGGAACATGGCATGAGATAGAGAACTTGAGGGGGGGCTGGGGGCAGACAGGGATGTGGGTGGGCTTCTTTCTTGAGCTTCCGAGATACTCCAGGTCCAGGGAACCGTGGGGGGGGCTGAAGCCCCTGCTAGCCCCCCTTGGTTCCGCCCCTAGGTGTCGGTAAAAACCTATACAAACTTGGGTAGGTAACTAGGGATGGGAAGCCAATCGAAATAATTGGTAACTGACGGAACATACCGACCAACTTAAGGTGGTTCCGTAGATTTTTAAAAGATATGATTTTCAGTCGGTTCTAGTACCCGACACAATCGGTAACGAATTCGGTAAAGGATTATTTGGTTCGGTTATTACCCAACCGATCCGAATTAAGTTATGTTTTAAATATAAATATAATATTTATATCATACGCTCTCTTTCTCCATGTAAAGCCAAAATCACTCCAAAAGGAAGCTTGAATCGAATCAAATCTGACGTATTTTTTATTCTTATTCCATTTTTATCTCTGGTAGTTTTGAATCTATGATTGGGTTTCCCTTTTCATTTCATTTCATTT
Organism: Dioscorea zingiberensis; assembly: GCA_026586065.1. Classification (NCBI taxonomy): domain Eukaryota; kingdom Viridiplantae; phylum Streptophyta; class Magnoliopsida; order Dioscoreales; family Dioscoreaceae; genus Dioscorea; species Dioscorea zingiberensis. The sequence goes on along the minus strand of CM048823.1, from coordinate 4,380,777 downwards.
ACTGGGTTAGGGGATATGGTTCGTGGTTGTGACTTTGTGAAATCTTATCATAAGATTAAATGCAAGATAAATTGTTTACAAAAAAGATTTATCCTTAATCTAATTCAATTTAAGCAAGGTTCATGTTAGCCAATTATGAACTATATATTTTGGATAAAAATTCGAAATAAATTGTTTAAAAAAAAAGTTTATCTTTAATCTAATTGGATGTTCATGAGCTATTATTTGGCATGAGGGATAATATTCAAGCTAAATTATTTAAAAAAAAATTAAACTTGGATTAAGTTTCATATATTCGGTAAGCTATGATTGAAACAGATTCCGACCGAATTCTCGGTTCAACCAAGAGTCGGTTACTGACCCAATATCGGTTTAATATTTCTCAAAATCATGAAACTTAAGTCAGTAGCGATTCAAACCCTTCGGTTTGGTAATTGGACCATTACCACCCCTATAGGTAACTACAAGAACCCCTGGTGTGGAGATTCTTATTTAAATTTCAAGCAAATAGGCTTGTTTGTATTGAAGATCAGCTCAAAATTTAAACATAGAAGTGGCTCCATCCAAGGTGTTCGGGTAAGCCGGGTAAGCAACACAGATCCCCAAAATAATATCCCCCTTGGACATGGTGGTGATGACCCTGGTTAGGAGAAAGGATAACAGTATGGCAGAGTGTTTATATGTAAAATATAACACATGTCCCAATAGAACCCAAATCCTAATCCAAGTAAAAAGAAAATAGAATTCAAATATATCGTAGAATTAAGATTTAAGTATGCCCTTATCTTAATTGACTTAGGACGCAAATTCCAAAATTACCCCTGAGAACATATTTTGAGGCGATCTCGAATTCTAAAATAGTCCGAGAATACATATCTCGAGGCGATTTTATAGAAATACGAATCTCAAAGTAGTCCAAATACATATTCCAAGGCAATCTTTAAATAAAATAAAATAATAAAAAAAAATTTAAAGATAAGAATGATTGCTTTCTACCGCCGGAGAAGGAACAGAAAGCCGGAAGGCTACAACATACCTTCAGATTATGAAATCGCATGCCAGATGGAGCTCAGAGTCCAAAGAAATATCTCCCAAATTCTCATTCCAAAAAAGCTTAAAGATAAGAATGATTGCTTTGGATGGGAAGAAATATAAGGAGAATTCAAGCTCCAAGATTATGTTGAATGATTAAGGATCAAGCTCCAAAATTATGTTGAATGATTAAGGATTTTGCTATCATATACGATTGTAAATATTGTTGAAAAAGCTTTTCAAGGTTTATGCCAAATATGTAATCATGTGAGTTGCGCTCTAAATGTTTGATGAAATGCTTGAAAGAGTTTCTAAGCGATAATAATGAATGTTAAAAGCTCTAAAACTTGTGTTTTATCAAGATAATCACATCTTCTACCCATATATTGGTTTGGTTGGAGAATCTTACTCATTTAACAACCAAGTTCACTGCATAAGCATATAAAAACAAGCTAAAAATGAAAAGGCTGTACAAGGAGATGAATACAATGAATTATGCCCATACATTGGCTTGTATGCATTTGACTGTAAAAATCTGTTAAAAAAAAATGGTCCAAATATGTTCTGGATACCCAGCTATGTGGAATACATGAAAAAGCCATGAAGCTTAAAACTATTGCACCTTTTTTTTATGAAGTGTTAATGGCTAAAATTTGTGCTGCTCCAAAGCAATTGTAAATTCGAGACTTGAAGTTGATGTTCTTATTAAACAATTTTGAAAGAGCAACTGATAATCTTCCAAGGTGTGAATATCATAAGGCTATAGTTAGCCTTAATTTTAAGGATCCATAGTTTTGTGCCACTCTTGCATGTGACATACACAAGCGCTTATGCATTGTTGAGACAAAGAAAGGGCCTTCTATGAGTTTCATGGCAGGGATACATAGAAACATCAATGCAAACATGCACTCAATACTAATAGATTGGTTTATAAAGGCTGCAGAAGAGTACAACTTCAAAATGGAGGTTTGAAATGGATGCCTACAAGTCCACTCATGATCTCACTCCCATGCAAATCATTAAGCAATGCTCCATGGATGAATTGAAGAATAATTAAGGTTGTCCAATCATAGCATATTTGTGGAGAAATTCAAAGTCAAAAGTATCAATGTGAACGTTAATGGTTTCTTCAAAGCCATCATTGGATTTTTTTATATTATTTCTTAAGTCACAAGATATTTTGAGATACACCAATGCACTTCTCCAATTTATACTGCATCCAAAATATATACAAATAAAAAAAAAACAACAACAACAAATAAATCAAATATGAAAATCATTAGAAGTGGACATCCCAATCCGGTGAAACATATCACTTGGAGTAATACAAATTTCAAGTGGCACACATTTTGATGCAACGGTGGGATACGCATCTCGATGTAGCCAATGAAACGAAAACCATGAAGCAACATGAATCTTAAAGCGGCAACGAGCACACATCCTGAGATGGCTAATATATTTCGAAATGACACGAATCTCAAAGCGGAGATAAGCATGCATCCTGAAGCTGCGATGGAATACTCACTTCAAGGTGGTCATTAGACCCCAAAATGATGCAAAATCTCAAGGCGGCGGCCAAGTTGGCATCTTGAGGCAACCAAGCATAAATCCTAAAATGGTGAAACACATATTTCAAGGTGGAAGGCGGGGTCTTTTATATAAATAAATAAATAAAATATATATGATAAATGTTTATTTATTTATATATAATAAATTATTATGTTCTGCAATAAATGAATTATTTTTCATTGCCCTCTACTTGTACTTTTGCCCTTAATCGGAGGTTCCCAAGACTCTGTCTGGGGTAATTAATAATAGAGGCTTGCCTCTATTAGGAATGAAAGTACCCACAACACCTGAAACAAATAAATAAAACGGCATTTGTGATTCGATATATCGTTTGGTGTCTTCACGATATCGGGCGGGTATTTTCGATCCCACACAAAGGATAACCCTCGTCATGATGGGATGGAGGCCGGGATTGGCGGTGACCGACCCCGGGAACTAGAGACAAAAAGGAGAAATTAGGTTGGACAAAAAAAGTTAGGGAACCAATTTCAAAGATAAGAAAAAGAAAGAAAGAGAACTCTCTCCACCTCTCTTCTCAGGCAAAACCCCTCACTGACTTGGACGTCAGAGCCACCCTAGGGAACGAGGCTCGCCCCTCTTGTTGTCTTCGTCTTAGCATGTTTCAGTTGGTTAAGAGCACTGGTAGAGCAGCAGAGCACTCGTCTGAAGAAGACTCCCACCTGAACAATCACGCCGGCTACTACTGGTGGTTCCCTCCCTGTCCATATCATCCGACCTAAGGAAATGTATCACAATCGTTGATCATAATTAGTGTTGATCCTTAGGGAAGACCGATTATTGCATCAACAGTTTGGCCCCGTCTGTGGGAAAGGAGCAAGAAGCTGTGTTAACAATGGTGAGAGCGAAGCGGAACCATTGGCAAGACCAGGTGGACGGCGATACCACTGGGCTCAATGACGTCCAGGGGGTCGAGGAAGTCCGTTAGAGCCAACCCTTCGGTGGAGACATCCAGGGATCACACTATTTGCCTTGTAGAAAAATTTTAAGGTTGTGGCTAATTTTTACTGCAGTTCGAGAGGGAGTTTGTGGTTGGGCTTGCTTTTAGTTCGAGGGAAGTTTAGTTGGCTTCTATTCCGCTTTGAGGTGGGGCTCCAACTGGTGAGTTCATGGTTTTCTGGACATGATATTGGGTTGTAGCTAGCTGCACTTGAGGCGTTAATGAAGGAGATGATGATAATGAGTTATTGGTACCCTCCCTATAGGTTTAAAGTAATAGAAGTGCAAATTTCGAGGACGAAATTTTTATAATGATGGGAGATTGTAATAATTAACCACTCTAGAATTGTCGGTAAAATTAATTATTTCTTAATTTTAATTTTATATGTTTGGCAAACTTGGTGTGATTTAAAGATCAGGTGAATGAAAGGAATTGGCATGTAATGATAATTATAAGTTAATGGGTATCATGGAATTAATGACAAGGGTTAGGGACTTACATATGAGGTGTCAATGACTTATATAAGGGTAGAATGGTCATTCCCTCACCCAAAGCCTAACACACTAGTTATGGTGTTATGAGTTCCTGGAAATAAGTGTGGAAAGATCCGAGAATATGGGCTTTGGGCGGGTTTACTTGTCTCTTTTGCACTAAAAAACCCATACCTCACCAACTCCCTTCTTGACCTAGAGGGAAGAGCCTTCAGACACTTGTTTTGAAGAGGGAAAAGGGAGCCGGCATCAAGAGAGGCGATTTGCAAAGTTTGGACCTTTAGCCGCGAATTCGAAGAAAGGGGCTCTTTGTGGTTAAATCGAAGTCCAGGTTGATTGAAGAGGTGAGCTGCAAAGGGGAGTATATGGGCGTTGGATCAAAAGCTTAATTAACTCATGGATAACTGATCAGGAGGTCGCTAGGGACTAGGTGGATTGCCGTGAACTTCCCACACAAAGCTTGGGAGGCAAGAGTTGTGTGAATCTGGTCTGGATGCTAATGCAAGTGAGCCTTCAAAGGATAATTGCAGTGTTAGCTAGTAAAGAGCTGGGTGAACACCAGTCCAAGCCGTCCCCTTCAACCCACGGCAGCTCTTGAGCAGCTGATCAGGGGATCTGCATCACCAGACGCCCGTTGCTGCGCCTCAACCAAGGACACGTTAAGGTGGTGGAGGACTCGACTGGAAGACTTGGACCCGAGTAGATCCTAGAAGCGTAAAAGGTGGGTAATCATGCGGATAACGCATGGTATGTATTTCTTAAAAACCATGCATGTGTAGATTTTCAAAGAGAGGTATGTTGGGGTTTTAAATTGCAATTGATTTAATGGGTTTTTGTGGTTTTCTTAAACTCCACCGGCTACTATTAGGAGGTTTTTGTATGGGCGGGTACCTCTTAATATCGGTGCTAAGTTTGAGGTTTTGTGGATTGACGATGTGTTGAGCTTGTTAGAATGGGTTTAACAGCTTTGCTTTATTGTTGCTCCTTTGTATGCTTTATTGGAGTTGTATATGCTTTAACGAGGTTGGCATATGGTTTTGGTTTATGCATGTGCGAATTTGTGGAACTGATTTGTGTATTGGATTTCATCGGTTTTCGCATTCGTGTTTTTGAGATAGACTCGATCCATGGTGGGACCTAGTAGTCGTGTTAGACTCGACCCTTTGCGGGATCTTGGAGTCGATGTGAGACTCAATCCATGGAGGGATCTAGGAGTCAGACTCGATCCATTGTGAGGATCTGGGAGTTGATGCCTTGTGCATCAGGTTGTGTGACGACACATGCCTTCATGCTCATCTTGCCGGATATATCTGGGTGTCGGAAGGAAGGGCTTGAGCAGGCTTAGTCGGGGGTCGGACGTTATTTTCATGCTCATCCTGCAGGATATACCCGAGGGATGGAAGGAAGGGCTTGAGCAAGCTTAGTCGGGGGTCGGGAGTGTTTTATGCTTTGATAGCATATTCTGAGTTAATATTTTGGCCTGTGAGCCTAGTGTTTACACATGTGGATGTTTTGGACAGCGGGCCCGATGGATATATGATGAGTACATAATTATACATGTAGTCATACTATATTTGCACGCACTTTGCTTGTTCTTTCGCATAGATCTCTCTATTTTTGTGCTATGTTGGGTATTTTATTGTGATTGAACAAGAAAATAGGTACCCGGAACAAAAGAAACGAAAATTAGCTTAATATGGAGCTCAAAGAGCCAAAAAGACAGATTCACGGGCGTGCACTTGCCCGTGCCCGTGCATCTCTCGGGATTCACTTCGGAGCGCGCTCAAAGATACAAAGAGATGCACATCCTGATGCACGGGTGTCCACTTGCCCGTGCATCTCTCTAGAAGACTGCAGAAGACTTGCACGACCTGCACGAGCGTGCATCTGCTGCCTATGCATCTCTTGGATTCTAGAAGACCGCGTGACACGCGGATGAGATGCACAGGCGTACTTCGATCTGTACGACCGTGCATCTGAACTTTTGGTGCCTATAAAAGGATGCCCAATAAGGGACTTTTGGGCAGATCGGCTTCGGGCAATTCTTCAGACGCCGACTGGGGTTTCGGTGGAGATTGAAGGCGGAGAAGACATCGATCGGGGGAGTATTATAGTATCTATTATCATGTCTTCTTCTTTAGATTTTGTGCTAGGTTTTCTTAGTATGAGAGGCTAAACTTCTTATGGTGCCTCGGGTCCTTGAACCTTAGGATGAACTTGTTGATTATTTCCTCTTTTTAATACTAGGTTTTCCTTTTTCTGATTATTTCTATAAATTATCTATGTGTGTTGAATGATTGTGGTTTGTTAATGCGAAAGCGCCGACCATATAACTAGAATTGTTTGATGCATAATGAGAAATCGTGGTCAAACTAGATCCAAGCATAGATAATAGGGGGAGGGCGCACGCCGAGAGATCAGGTGATTCGTCGTGTTATTAACTCAGCATCAACTCACTCTCCCGATTATCTTAAAACCTAATAGTGGGAACCATAGAACACTCAATAATAACAATGCAGTCATACGGCGAAGTCGTTGTATGGGACTAGGGTTTGACTGTCACGAGAGATCGGGGTCAAACTAATTTAGGGTTCTCTACGGTCCAAAAATATATCAACTAGGTAACCAGTATTAGGAAATTAGTCAACAAGGGATTTCTAGGGAGATAGTGATCCGGAGTGCCATGTTCTCTACATTGATTAAACCCTAGATTATCAATTGTTCACCATAGTCTTTCTTTAGATTACTTAGTTAATATTACAAAACCACCAAACATATTTTAGGCTAGATAATAGAGTTATAGTTAGTACTAGTTGTTGGTCTCTGTGGATTCGACTACCCTACCTTTGGGTACTTTTTAACTTGAGTGACTTTGTACACTTGAGGACAACATCACACGGTCAATCAAGTTTTTGGCGCCATTGCCAGGAACCAGCGTTCTAGGAATATTAGGGTTTTATTATTCTAGTTATCTTAGTATTAGTATTAGTTTATTTTTCTTTATTATTTTAGTTAGTTCCGCTAATTTTCTTGTCTGTTGAAGGTATTAGTGCATGACCAGAAGTTCTTCATATCCACTAAAAGTACCGGATCCAGATTTTGAGCGCAACCTTCGCAGGAAATTGTGAGAATCCCTTCTCAAGAAGACAAGTAAATCAACCGGAAGCAATGGCGGCACCGACCCGTTCTATTGCTGATTTTGCTAGGCCAAGTCTCGATGGCATCGGCTCAAGTATCAACCCTTCACCGATTAATGGACATAATTTTGAGTTGAGACATCACATAATTTAGATGATCTAACTGACATGTCAATTTGATGGTTTCCAAGACGAAGATCCATATGCACAGCTAACAAGTTTCTTGGAGCTCAATTACACCACTTCGGTGACCGGAGTACCTGCTGATGCGATTCAACTCAGGTTATTTCCCTTCTCAGTCAAAGGTTGAGCCAAGCAATGGCTTAACTCTTTACCTCCCGGTTCCATCACCACATGTGCGCATTTGGCCGAAAATTTTTTAATGAGATACTTTCCACTAGCCAAGATCACAAAATTACGGAATGACATCTCTTCTTTCGGACAATTGGACTCAAAGACGCTCTATGATACATGGGAGAGATATAAGGAGCTGCTCAGGAAGTGTCCACCAACACGGAATAGTGGATTGGATATAAGTCCAGACCTTTTATAATGGACTGAACGTGGCCACCAAGAAGATGTTAGATGCAGCAGCTAGTGGCTCCCTTTGCAACAAGGAACCCGATATAGCCAAGGAACTGATGCAGCTAATGTTTATAAAATATTATTAGAGTTTATTATATTTAGTAATAAGGAGTATTTTATTTTATTTTATTATGTTTTATAATATTTTAATAAAAAATAATGAAAAATTTAAAATTTTTGTGATTAGTATATAATAAATAAAAAATGTGAAGATGATGCTAAATTACTATTTTGCTCTTAATGTAATTTACTAATTATATGTATGATTTATTTCAAATAAAAACATGAATTACACTCATCAATAACAATAAACCCCTCGCTGCTTTCACAAAGGAAGATTGAGTTGGAATCTTACCAATCACATGATGCATTCAATAGTTTGTCCATATTTATAAAAAAATAAAAAGTAAATCCTACAATGTATCATTCTCTAATTTATAAGTTAACACTAATTATCAATATTATGTTTTTATATTATGCTTATAATATTTTAATAGTAATTAATTAATAATTAATTAATAATTAATTAACAATTAATTATATAATAAAACAAAACTAAATTAGTCTTAGTTTAAATGTAAAACTAAATTGAGCATATTTCAGCTGGCATCAATCAAAACAACTTCCTTGTTAAGTTATCATCTTCTTTAGATGCTTCATGCTTTGCTTAGAACATATGAGCTCATTCCTTGGTTGGCAACACCAACACTCATCATTGTTCAAGCACACCTTATAAAAGAGAAACACTGGACTGGATTCCAATTTTCTTTATAGACTATTTTACACATAAACACCTGTAAAAACACTTAATTGCAATAATGTCTAACAATTCAATTCCTAATAAAACAAAATTTCATAATTCTTGTAATAGTTAATTATGTAACTATTTAATTTTTACTTGCGCAAGTTCGTAAAACACTAAAGGAAAAGTAATAATATACAAATCAAATAGGTTTACGGAATGTAAATCTACTCATTTGTATATCATTACTCAAAAAATTAAATCACCATCTGCGTTTTTCATTGAATCTTATACTTTCATTTTAGTTGCCAATTTACCGACGACCAAAAATTTAATTACTAGCTTAGCACCACAAGTGGCAAAATCATCAAAAATATATATTTTTTTATCAGCAATATAATTAATTTTTAGTTTATAAAAAAATTAAAAACAATTCTATCCTTTGTTAATTTATGTAATTTATCCTAAATTTAATAACTATCATGTGAGCTATTTAATAAATAAATAGACATGAATCAACCATATAACCCATTTAATATATTTATTATATTTTAAAGTTAATTAACTTTTTTAATTCTTCAATCAACCTGCGCAATATATATTTATCCATCAGTATTACCACTTATTTATTTCATAGTTATCATATGGATTTATATGCAAATATTTAGTTTTCCAAGGATCCAAATGAAATTATAAAGTTATAGGGGTATTAGTGCAAAAACCCCATTCTTATATACAGAGAGAGTCTGCCTGCAAGCAAAGAAACAGAGAAGCTCTCGGCGTCAATGGACAACGTTTGTCCGGCGAACTCGTTCCGGTACAACGGGACGCTGTGCGCGTGCGAGCCGGGGAGGTTCATGGGGGCGGGGGGGTGCGCGGAGTTGGTGGGAGGGGGGGAGTGGGAGATGGGGGCGGGGGGGAGGGAGGCCGGGGGGGCGAGGTGGTTGGAGACGGTGAGGGAGGTGGAGACGATAGAGAGGGTGGTGAGGTCGGAGGCGGTGTTGATGAAGGTGACGGCGGTGGCGGTGGTGATCTGGGTGGTGTTCTGCGTGGCCGTGAGGCTCGGCGACGTGCGCGCTGGAAGGAGCTTCTGGTTCCGTGCTCGTTGCCGGATTGCAAGTCTCGACCTTCGCTTTGCCACCGAACATTTGCTGGTTAGATCTCTCTCTCTCTCTCTAAAATCTATTGCAACATTGCAATATACCAAGAAAGTTTCTCTCTCTAGAACATGTGTTTTCTCTCTAGGTCTCTCTCTAAGCTAACACCTCTACAATATAGGCAATAAAGCCTCTCTCTAAACTCTATTGCAATATGCCAACCAACGACCCTTGGGTTATATTGGTACTCAGGTCCCTATTAAAGACTTCGTCTTATTGAAGTCGTGAGTTCAAACCGTGGGTAGTGAGGACACTTTTCTGAGTATATAAACAATGGTAGTATCATAGTGTGTACGTATCTCATCCTCCACTATCTCATAACGAGGATTGTGCATGTCTTTGACTTTGACTTAGTAGCTAGCCATTTGGCTAGCCGGTCTTTCTATCACAAAATAAAAAAAAACAACAACATTGCAACATGCCAAAAATTTTCTCTCTAGAACATTTTTTTTCCCTCTCTTTCTAAGCTAACACCTCTACAACATTGCAACATGCCAAGAAGAAAACCCCCTCTCTCTATATCTAAACTCTATTGCAACATTGCAGTTGAATAATGAATTGAGAAATAAATAAAATACCACTTAAATTCATATAGTCTTTTAAACATTTTGAATTTCATGTCTATATGAAATCCAAAACGTGTAGGTCTGACTCTTTCCAAAAACTTGCGCATAATGGGAGCTTTGTAGCATTAGATTGTCTTATAAGGACAAAAGGGTTACAGTTTCAGTAGAAACCTCTGCAGTTTAGTGTGTATATATTTAGAAACCCTTACTTATGTGTATATGTTTTGAAAGTTTAGAAGAATAATCTGGGGAATATCCACTTGGGATAGGAATAACTTTTGAAAAATTTTGATTTTTTTTGGAGTGAAATTTTAAACCAAATTATGTATTAATGATAAGATAGTGATGTATTTTCTATGCATTGGTGGATGACCGATTATTACATTATTAAATGTTAAGATTTTGACGGGAAAATTTTTTTATTGAGAATTCTTCACCAAACACAAGCTAAAAGAATAAAAGAATATTTTGAAAGAGATTATTGTTTAATAAGAGAATATTCTAAGAAATCTGGATATAATTCTTTCTTTTAATAATATATTAAAAAGATATGTATTTTTATATATTTTTTATTTTAAATTTTTATCATATTTATAAATAAATCAATATTTTAAAAATATATTGACTATATAATCAATATATTTAATTAAATAGTTTAGTCTTGATAGAAACCAAAACTAAATTCATCTCAAATAAATTAATAGTCTTCTTCATTGGTTTGGTTTTATATATATATATATATATATATAATCAATAATAATTTGATCAATTTGTGGCTTTGCTATTTTCACCAAAATAAAGAAATTAATAAATAGAGAATTCAATTAAATGACCCTCTCTAATAGAACACTGCTTCTCTGTGAGCCTTGGACACTTGAGAAGCCTCTTCCACTCAAACAAGTGGAAGGGAAATGCACCAATCATTTCATGGGCCCCTTTCTCAAACACAATTATAGTTCCATTTTTCTTCTTCTTCATTTTCCCTTCCATTTTTTGCATGAAAATGATTGTCCCTTTTGGGATGATTTGTAATTCAACCAAACCAAATTATATTTCTATTTTTTATTTTATCTTTTGTGAAAATAAGTGGTTTATAATTTATGTAGATTAAGAAGTTTTGTTTCCAATCTAAATTTTGTCGGTTTCTTGGTTGTTTAAATATTGCTTTCATGGTCCCTTGTGTTTTGATGTTTGGAGAAAAGAACATTAATCCTAACCAACGTTGTCAGACCCGGCCCGGCCCGACCTGTTCAACCGGAAAAATCGGGAACCGGGAGGTGGGCCGGGCCGGGTTGGACCACAGAACCGGGGGTGTTGAGACCCATCGCCACGTCACCGACCCGGCCGGTTGGACCGGGACCCGGTCGGCCTGGCCCGGCCGAGTGAACCGGGCTATGGAAGTGAAAAAAAAATTAAAACCAAACTAATAAACAAAAACCTTGGGGGCACGAGGAGCCTCAAATTGAGGCGGCATTCGTGTGCGCACCATGCGCCCGCACATGAGTTTCGGGCATCCAAGGCAACACAAATCGAACATTTGCAGACCCGTCAAGCGTAAGAGAGAGCCTTTTCACCTAACAAGGTCTATTAGTTGGTAGAATTTAAACTATATTTAAAGAGAGAAAGTTTTATCCATAAAGAATGACTAAATACTTCCAAGTCTTTGAATATTTGAAACCAATACTTTTGAAAACAAGTCCATAATAAGGCCCAAAATGAGATGGGCTTACAAAAAGTTGTATTTGTATTCTTAGTAACTATGATTATATTTTAATTGTGTATTTTAATGTTTTCAATTAATTTGTTTTGTTTAACATGTGTTTGATTTAAGCATGGACTAAATATAAATATCAACTTTAGTTTATCAATCATATTTTTATTATTATAATTTTGTTTTATATCATTTGTTATTATTATTAATTATTATTAATTATTTTTTAATATTTTATTATTGACCCGGTTCAACCGGTTCAACCCCGGTTGAACCCTTGACCCCTGACCCCTGGGCTTGGCCGGGTCAATGCCTCGGGCCGGATCTGACAACCTTGATCCTAACATAAGATATGCCTAGATGATTCTTTTTTTGGACATTTTACCAAAATATTTTGGATAAATTATATTTTAGTTATATTTAAATTTCATTTTACTTCTATTCTCTAAAGTTTTAATTTCCCTAATTAAATCTAGACTTTCCATTCCTTGAGAATACTTTTAGTTTAAATTTTCACTGGTACATCAATTTTGTCGAGTTTACATGGTAGAGTTTTGGAAATAAATAAATAAGTAAAATTTTCAAAAAAATCAACTAGAAATTATAAGAAATATTTTCCTCTCTTCCTAAAATTTTATATAATATATTTTGATTGTTTGAGTTTCACATGGATTTTCACTTAGCAGTCAAATTAAAAAATTAAATTTATAAAGTTAAAATTTTAGGGTTTAGTGATGAATGCAACCTTTTAAGTATATTGTTCATATGATAATATATATATATATATATATATATATATATATATATATATATAGGGACGTATTACTTGTCTTGGTGGCCAGGATCAACATTGTCGCAGAATCAAATGGTCAGTCACTTATTTTGGCGCTTGGGCGATGTTGAAGGATTTCCGATAGATGCAGGATGGAGATCGTGAAAAATAAAATTTAGAATTTCCATTTCACCGTCTGCAGTTTGGTGACCGTTTGGTCCTCCCACTTAATGGTTGAAATTCTGAACCGTTAAAATTTTTCTAAAATAAGAACCGTTAAGTGGGAGGATCAAACAGTTACCAAATTATATGAAAATGGACATGCTAGCTTATTTTTTGATGATCTTCCCATCCGTATGGTTGGAAATCCTTCAAACATGCTCTAAGGGCCGAAAATAAGAAACAACCTCATTTGCACAGTTTAAGGCCGGCCGCACAATAACACTCCTCTATATATATATATATATATATATATATATATAAATAGATATAGCAAATGGCCCTAATTGTGCATGATTTTAAAAAATAATAATAGTTGTATATAACAAATGATCCTTGTGTTGTTAACGACTTTTATAAAAATAATAATTACATAAGATAATTATAACTTTTGTCAGTTGACAACTATCAGAACATGACCATTGATTTAAAACATGTCGTTCTAAGCAGTTTTTATGATTTTTAAAATTTTAAAAAATTAAAAATTCTAAAAAATTTGAAAGTACTAATCAATTTTTTGATTTTTTTTAAACTTTTAAAATCAAAATTATCTATAAACCGATTTATGTTCGCTTAGTAATTTTTTTTATAAATATCAATGTTTTAAGCAAAAAACAAGTATTTACACAACATTAAAAATTTGTTAAATTATTATTATTATTTATGAAAAATATAAAGATATCATTTATCTAATATTTATTATTTTCAAGTAAGCGCCTTTAATTTTTGAAGAGAAAAGTTGCAAAAAAACCTTGGGAACTTTTCAACTACTCAAAAAGCCCATGATATTTTCCCACTTCTCATAAAGCCCCTACTTTTTGAATAGATGTCATGTCATTTCTAAAAGTAACTGACGGTGTTAAAAAATTATGAAATTACTATTATGCCCATCAACAACATTTGTGTTTATTTTTTGGTTTTTCCGTTTATTTTTTAGTGAAAGCGTTTATTGTTGTAATAGTGTGCGTTTGTTATTTAGCGTTTATGTTTATTTTTTAAGGTTTAATTTATTTTTTAGTGTATCTGTTTATTTTTGGGGGCTTGCATTTATTTATTTTTTTGGGATATTCGTTTAATTTTTTAGGGTTTTTGTTTATTTTTTTGAGAAGGAATGAAAACTTCCACAAAAAAATGCAACTGCGAAATAATAAGTGGAAACTTTGGGGAAAAAAAATACATGCTTAAGCAAAATAATAAGCGGAAACTCGGAAAAAAATACACTCTTAAGCAAAATACAAACATCAAACCCTGAATCACACATCTTAAACCCCAGAAACCAAAGAACCCTTCTTTACGATAGGCTCGTCTTGGAGATGATCGTTGGAAGTTTTGGAGAGATGCTCTTCCTTGTGGCCGGCGGTGACTGGGCGATGTGAAGATGAAAAGAAGGGCAACGAAAACTAGGGATTTTAGGGAGACTAACTCATGAACTTGGGAAGGTGAGTAATGGTGTGTATCACGTCATTAGCTGCGGGATGGAAATTCAGAAATTTCACCGAAAACGTAAATCTCCCTTCAAGCTTGCTGGAAATGCAATGAAATTTGAAAAAACTTGCTGGCCAAGCAAAAGAAATGGAGAGGTGATGTCATTGGGTGAGAGATTTTCCCCCAAAAAGACAAATGGTAAATTTGACATATTTCAAAAAAACATAACAGTCCACTAACAAGAGGGACTGAGTGGGAAGAATCTCAAAAAGAAGGGATTGACAAGGAAACTGAAAAGTCAGAGGGGTTGTTCAGGAAATCAGAAATATGTCGGGGACCGTACGATAATTTTTTCATTTTTTAATCATATATAATTTTTATTATAAATTTGAAAATGCTTATTTTGCCCTTGCGCGGGCGGGGATGGATCTATTGCCATCACTATTCACCTCCGGCGGGGACTTGCCGTCGAGCTCCGGCTCCTCCGCCGCCGTGCTTGTTGTCATGGCCAGCGTTGATGGAATGACTGGTCTTGTTTGTTTCCTGACCTTCTTTGATTCTTCTCTTATGTATGCTAATGGTGGAAGGGATCGAGGGAAAACAGAGAGTGAAAGAAGAAAAATAGAAGAAATTTTGTTTACCTGTGGTTGATTCATAGTTTTCTTCATCTTATGGATGTTAATTAAGTTTTCTATACTTGATTTGATTGAAAATGGCATCAATCTTGAGTTAGACACTAGCATTGCATTAAGATAGAAAGTTCATCATCTACATTCATGTGAAACTTGTTGGTTCAATTTGCATATGATTGAAAGCTGTAGAGAGTACAGGTGGAGTTATATGAATTTGTCTGTATAAACAAATCCAGATTTCTATGCTTTTCATTACATTGTATAAAAAAAGAATAAAAATAAAATATATTTTTAATATGTTTATGCTTACATGGATGTAGCAATAACTGATCTAACTTGTTTAGAATGATAGATGAAGGCTCAACCTGTGGGTTTGTTGGTGCATGCCTGATGCATGCCAAGCCTTTTCATTGTAATTTCCTTGTAGTATATGGTTATTTCTATAAGGAATTCTTATGTGCACGAGTCCGTAGTTTGCAAATCGACTTATCTCTTAAACTTTACTATTTCATTAATTAAATCTGTTATAAATAAAATTTGGTATCTTATCCACTTTCTAGTTTACATTATTGACGACATGCAAAGTGTCAAGTTTGACACTGCCTAAGAAGGCAGTGAGAGTCAGGTACCTCCTCAGTAATGTAATTTAACTTCTTTAATAATGTAGGATGACCAAAAGGTGGTAAGAAAGAGGAAAACAGAGCTTGGTGGGATGTTTTCTGTAGCAAGCTGGATCCTATTCATTGGTCTGTTGACAGCGTAAGTGATGGTGTTTTTAATTTTCAGTAATTGTTGTCCTTTGAATTCTCTATTCATATATATATATTCATTAGTATTTGATAATGGACAATCTGATGTTTTTTATTGCCAACTTCAACTAACTTGATTACTTACTTGATACAGGTTACTTTATCAGATCATCATGAAACGAAGCATTGAGGTTCATAGAGTTAAACCGACTAATGTTTCAGAATTGAAGTCTTTTAGCAATGATATGGAATTTCATATAACCACGATATCCAGCATGAGTTGTTCTCATTTACGTGGCCTTGATTCTTTGATGATCGGGACTCCTGGTTTCATTGACTACCGAGCTTCCCCATTATCAACTTATGCAGATTATGCTTGCCACAACACAACCATGGGACCGACTATTTCTCTGAAATGCAGTAGTTGCCATGTCCTTCTAGGAGATCACCACATTTCATGGAAATTTGTTGACCTTCCAGACAGTCCTGCTGCTGCTGTCGGTTTTCGGTTCAATCTAACAGCCAGAAACCATGTCAGGAATAAACATGTGAGCTTTGTCAGTGGAACGCTGAAACCTGAGAGCTTGCCATGTGATGGACCAAAAACTTTCAGAGGGCCAGATATGAATATATTGAAAATTCATCTTTTCCCACAGAGATTCAATAAGTTACACAATTTACAACTCATTCAACCCTTGCTCCATGATTTTCTTCCTGGTTCATCTTTTTCTGAGGTCAGTGATCTCCGTGCTTCTCTTCAAAGTTCTCTGAATGGTGTGGTAAATACAGCCCTGCAAATCAGATACCTCTCCGATTACATTGTGGAGACTGACAACGAGAATGTATTTGGACTTGGTAAAGACAAAATCTCTTTATTATCATACCACTAGATTTCTAATTCTTCATAGTGCTGTCAGGATGCTTTCTTATACTATTTAAGTACATGCAATCAATTCCTAATGGACACATAATCATCATCTTATTTACTACTGGTGGGCTGAATCCAATAGGGAATGAAGTACATGATGCAATCCTGACAAACCTGGGAATTTATTTTTAATGTCTCTGAAATCAGGCATAATGCTAAGTGAATATAAGATCCATAAGACAAACCTTATTCCTAGAAAACAACAAATCTATTGCACCTTGACACTTAATTATACCTATAGGCGCAAAAAAAATTCATATTATAGACTTAATCTATTACTTTAATTGTGTCACCTGATTTTAGGCCTATGTTTGATACAATAAACGAAAGTATCAAACAAAAGACTTGTAGCGTCTGATGTTAGCAATGAAATGGGTACTCTGAGGGCCCCAACAGGTTGGAAAATGTGGGCATTATACTTTATTGATTGCGGCCTGCATGTGACATTATGATGAAATAAAATTAATTTAGTTTGACTAGAATGTACCAAGACAAATCCAATAGATAAAATATTAATGTTGATTTTTCAATTTAAAGTTTGGTTTTGGTATGAAGTTCTAGCATAGGTGGAGGAATATTGATTACCTTTTATGCACAAGTGGAAAAAGCATCTCCTGAATTTTTTTCATTTGGAGATCTTTTAAAATGCTTTACTTGTTTATATTATCATTGATCGAGGATATTTTCATCCATGTTAGTAGTTATCAGTGATACAAGTTAGTGTCTTGTGTGGAAAGGATAATATTGGTTTCTTTTGTGGCCAATGTACTTTTAAGTTTTAATTTTGAAATCTTTTGGCTATGCAATTTTTTTAACTTCTTAATCCTTCTGCCCATCTTATTAATGTTTTATCTATTATTAATATCTTGATGAGTATGGCTGCTCCTGAGATGTGTTTCTTAAAGAGTGTAGTGAAGGTTAACCCTAACTGCAGAACTGTTCTGTGCTCGGATATGCTTACTACTAGGCAGTTCAGTTTTATTTCACATATAAGGGGTCATCAGTGATACAGTAATACTTCTTATTTCATGCTTTTGTGTATCCTCCACAATCTAATTACTATTTTTCATAACTTTGATATTTTTTTCTGATTTAAAATTGGACAATTATCATGGCTCCCGTATCGCATATTAGTAATTGTTAATTTGATATCTGGAGCGAGAAGCTGGATTTTGATTGCTTCTATGAATCACAGGCTTTTATGTAGTGAATTTTCAACCTTATTAATGTGCTTTTCCTATATATGATCTTTGATAGTTCCTATGTTTATTATTTTTGTAGTGGGTTTTCTTGCTGATATTGGTGGTCTTTATGCCATTACCCTTGCAATTTTTCTGTACTTCCTGTTGCAAGTAAGTTATCTTCTAATGATTATGCTGGAAAAATGTCTTTTCATTGTTTCCTTGCCTCCTTGTCTTCATATTCATCTGTGCGGTTGAAGTTTGCCTTTTCTTTTTCTTAAATTCATTTCTTACAGAGTATCATATGCCCTTTTTACAGGACAGTAATTCCTTATTTCAAGCATCCTTTTACCATAGTTCTTGTGTTGCACAAAAGCACATACATATGCTAGAACTTGCAAATTATTTTCTGGATACTTGGAAGTATTTATGCATAATATAAATTTACACATAATCCTCGGATAAACTCAGTGATTGATTGCCATTCATATGTTAGCATGTATGCAGGGCATGATGCATGGAACCTAGACAAATATAAGAATATCACTAATTCCATAACATAACATTTAATAGAACAAGTGCATACTATTGGAGTAACTGTCCCCCATCCAATATTGTTTAATTAGATAAAATTGGATTTGGATATATAAGTCTTGGTTTCTGTTCCTGTTAAAGAGGCCGGAAAGAGCCTAAAATCATCTCAATAGAAACACTAAGGAGAGCTCATAAATAAACCAATTAGAAAAGGACGGGCAAAGCCTTCAAACCATCCTGTTGGAAAGGCTGAGGAGGCATTAGTACTTATTGAAATTGGTTTTGGAGATTGGGGTATTTTTCAGCAGTGGAAGAGAGAAAACATTGTTTTGCTCAGCTCAATGATTGGACGACAAGTAGTTGTCCATTTGGGTTTGAAATTTCAGTTTATTGTCTGTGGGAACCTGAGCTATGTATGAATGGTTTTGATTGTAAGTTTTTTCTTGTACACTATCCAGAATTCAATCTTGCTGAAATTCACTTTTGGTGGGATCAATCTATTGATTGAAATCCACCTTATTGATGATGATATTGTTGCTATCCAAAAAAGATAATTTCTCATGGCATTTTGTTGAAGAAGCCTCGTGTTTTTCTAGAGAAGACAAAAATTGTATAACCTATTATTCTGATAATATTGGACAATTGGCCTTGACCTGTAGTTTTTCCCCTTACACTGAGGGGTTACTATGTAAAATTGGCATGTGGTTTTTGATTGCTGATTGTTCTTTATTTGCAATTATTTTCTTTGATGATCTTGTTTAACGGAAGAGGGAAAAGGTTAGGACTTCGATCATGTTTCTAGGTTTTCTTTTCCCCAACAACTGGTATAAGAGCCTTCCATACCTAGTTTGAGTATGTGTAAGGTTTCAATTTCTGGAAGCTTAGATTGCTTGTCTCGGGAGTGTTAAGGGGTGAGAACTGTTTTGTTAGGCCTCAACTCTTTACTTTTTAGTTGGATGGGCAAGAGTCTTAGTGCCAGCGAAGGTGATTAGAGTTATGAGTTCTCATTTTTCTGTCAACATTGAGCATAGTGATTCTGGCCAAGAGCATGTAGAAGATATTGTTAGGTAATTGTTCTAATAGATTGCACTTCTACAGAATTATGGCATCCATAAATGTATTTTGATGAGCTCGTGGCAATATGTGAGACAGTCTTCCATTATAAAGATAAAAATCCACCTATTGACTTTGTTGCTAGTACTGCATCAAATATGCAGCTATTTCCCTCAGAGGATTGCCTATATGGATCATCATTGCCTTAAAAATTTACTCCAAGCATTATAAACATCATGTTGGATGAGTTGACTCCAAAAAATATTATAATTTTCTGGGAGTCCCAGAAGATTAAAGGACACAGACTTACGGTAACCATGGTATACAACTACTTATATAATTTAAAAAATAACTGCTTCCATATAGATTTTACACAGGTTAAAGAGTAGGTTATAGTTCCTGTTATACTGAAGAAATCTTTGTTTTCAAATTTGTGGTATAAACCTAGTCATCCATTCTTCTCACCTAAAGCATATGTGAGAACAAATTTTAACTGTCTTCTATGTAACCTGGAGGTCATGTGTTCGAGTCATGGGAACAACCTCTTGCAAAAAAGGTAGGTAAAACTGTGTACAATAAACCCAAGTGGTCCGAACCTTCCCCGGACCCTGCGCATTACGGGAGCTTTGTAGCACTGGGCTGCCCTTATTTTTTTTGTGTGGAGGTTATTGTTCTTACTAAAATTTTCACAATTAACTACAAGATTAACTAATGCAAAGAAATATGTGTGGGAATCTAATTGAGTTGTTGAACTAGATTCAGTACTTGAGTCGCATTGCATTGTTGATCCTTCCAACCTTGATAGTTGCTGTTTAGATTGTACTGTATTTTATTTTTCAAATGCAATTATCTGTGTGAAGACTCATGTTTATGTGATTATCAGTGTGAGGCTAGAATTAAGAAGCTTCAACATGAAGATAGTCTTATGCGAGATATCAGAAGCCAAAGACGTGCTCAACAACACTGGGATAAAGTAATGTTCAGATGGATTTTTTAATTTGTATTTTCTTCAGATAATATTTACTTTTTTTTCCACATCTAGTTGAGGAAATATGTCAACTACACCTGGGGCCGCAGTAACTTGGTTGTGAAAAGTAGAAGTCACAGACAACATGGCAGTTTGAGGATTGGTTCTTTTCATGGTATTGGATCTCTTCACAAAAACAAAGCTACTAAGCACATTGCTTTGTATTTTGACTAGACAATTAATATCTGAAAACTTCTGAAATAACAACGGACATTCTGATTTGATGTTTCTTTTCTAGTGCAGAATGTAGTACCAGAGGATTTTCTTACTGGGATTCTTAAGCCAAATGTGGCGAGTACTGCAACCAAGGTGGTTGAAGTTCCCAACATTCGAGGATAGACATGTGAGTTCATTATTAAGAAGGTTATTACTGCTTTTTGATCATTTGGTTAAAAGTTCATCTCTTATCTACTTGGCAACTGATTTTTGTTGATAAGTCACTATTTCAATTTGCTGTAATTCCAGACTTTTCATTCCACTGGATCTTTAGAATAACCGTTGTATGATAGTTTTGTGTCGCCTATTCGAGAAAACAATTAGAAGCTTAAAATTCCGCATATTGACTTCACCATTTGAAAGAATGATTCCTAACCTTGTGTTCTACTGCATCTTTGGTGACACTTAACAATTAGATGGACTATAGATTGAAATCAGGCCTGATCTTCCTAACTGTTTCTATTAGTTGCATAACTAAAGATACCTGCTGCGGTGAACTTTCCATGCATAATACCAATTTGATTCTATAAAGTTTCACTTCCTGCCTTAATCTATCTTTTTACACTCTTCCAAAGTTTCATGTATTAGATTAGTGAATCTAAGAGGTTAAGCGATCAGCAACCAATTCTACTCACAGACATTTAGTGTTG
The DNA here is from genome assembly GCA_026586065.1 of Dioscorea zingiberensis. Lineage (NCBI taxonomy): Eukaryota > Viridiplantae > Streptophyta > Magnoliopsida > Dioscoreales > Dioscoreaceae > Dioscorea > Dioscorea zingiberensis. The sequence continues at coordinate 4,359,443 of CM048823.1, read as the reverse complement.
TTCAGGCATCGGTAAACTTTATTTGGTTGATGTTGTAGTTCTCATTGTAGCTCTTGTTGAACTATAAAACCAGGCTACTTTTGAGAGGCCATTGTCTTTGAGGATCACATGTTATTTTATTACATTTTCTTAGATGTTTTGATCTGAGTGCTCCATTCAAAGATTATTTTCTATGGGAAATTCATGTTTGCGGATCCATTGGTGGCCCCCTGCTTCATTTCTGATTCATTCACTTTATGTTATGTTGTGTTTGTTATGTTAGTTATTTATTTTGATTCTCATTAATTGCCCATTCTAATGCATTATTTATATTGCTACAGCAATCAGTGACAGTAGAAGAAATGACTTCAGACATTTTGAGTAACCATTGCTGAATTTATTTATGAAGTGCGGATTTATCTGATAACATCTTAACTCAGAGAACATATCCTTGCTGGGGTTTTGTTGACCGTTAAAGATTGCTGCAAATTAAGTGTCGTCCCTTTCATATGGCTGCTCTTAGTGTTTCAGGATCTGAAAGAACTTGTTTCTGATATGATTCCAGTAGAAAACTGATTCTTAGATTGATTCGTTCAAATTAATGTACAATCTGATCAAAAGTCACAAGATGCTGCTGATCTTCGGACAATGTTAACCAACTAAAGTTCATTTTCGAGGTAGTTCTTGTTTCTAATCTTTCCTTTCGTTTCCTATTAATTTCCAACAATCCAAACACAATCTGTGAATGAGAACTAGTGATTTATATCTAATTAATTCTCATACATTATATTTATACAACTGAACTGCAGGTATCTATTTAGCTACATTGGCAAGAAATCATCATCAATGACCTTCATGTCTTTCCTGTTATCATGCTGCTGGATTACCAACACTGACGCCGATGTTGAGAAGTCCGAAGCGGCAAGCACATCGCCAACAGGTCCAAGGTCAGCATGCTCCACCCAGTCACTCATCCCTGCAGTCACCAACGACCACCGGAGCTCTGCCCGGCCTACAATGAACAGCTCATTCCGCTCCGCCAAGGACCGCAACGCCGCCACGGTATCCGCCCCATTAGAAACATGCACATCCATGCAAACTAAGTTCTTGTTTGCTGAATGTCGCTCATGGAATGCCGAGAAGTACTGCTCATCAGCCCGCGCCTCCGCATCATCATCGGCATCAAAAGTAAAGGCATGCTGCCCGGTCCTTTTGGCCTTGTCACTGGCTGCAGGATCAACCAGGAAACGTGCGACCATAAGGTTAATTCCAGGGTGCTGAACAATGAATCCAGCCAGTGCCAGAGCTTCACGGTCATCCTTGCCACCAATGAACACTACGACGATATTCTGCAACACCATTGACGACGCCAGCTTCTCCCTGTCCTGGTCTCTGTCCACCAGTATCCCCACAGAGCACGGCGCATTCTGCAGGACTTTCCGGTTGACGTTCTTGAACCCCGACTTCCCCTCACTCATTCCCCCTCCGACCATCTGCTGGCGATGATAAGGGAGAAGTATCAAGACAGAGTTCACATCCTCTGCTGCATGGCAGATATCATGATGCATATCATCAAATGATGCAATGGCCAGCAACCTCCTAATGTTCAGAGACTCCTTGTCATCCAGTTGCTGTTTATATGCTTCTAAGCCAGAGTTTATATGTTCTCTCATCTCCATGATCTGTTCATCAAGCACAGTGACCTCCTCCGGTCCTTGTCCGTGTACAAGCATGGCAGCGGCGCGCTCGGTCATCTGAATCATGTCCATGGTGTACATTGCCACTGAGTTTGCTCCTACACGCACAGCCTCAACCACACCGACGGCCAACGGCACATTCCTCGGCCCATGCAGTCCTACAATCAACCGGAGCTCCTCTTCCGCATTGTGCCACTGAACTCCGGTAAGTTCTTGCTGAGACCTCTTCACTCTCTGCCTTATTCTTCCTGCCATTACTGGAATGTAGGCAATGGATACCAGAAACGAGAACATGAGTGTGTTCATGGTTTTGATGTCTATCAGGTGCGAGTTCACAGCCATGTGTGCACAAAAGAAGTGGTAAGGCCCCTTGACGTTGAGCAGCAGGCCAATGCGCAGCGCGTCCTCCCACTTCATGTCATGCCTCATGATCCCCGCGTACATCGTCCCCAGTGCCTTCCCCATGGCTCCAACGATGGTGAACACTCCCACCATGGAGAATGCCTCTGTGGACGAGTTACCTTCATCTCCAGTCTTCATGTTCACCAGCACAAAGTAGAAGGGAAGGACAAGGTACGTGAGTGAGAAGTTTATTCTACTAATGAGAAAGCTGGAGATCCTCCCTTTCCCTGGCAGTGCAAGACCAACCAAGAACGCATTCAGCTTCCAGTCATAACCTGCTTTTCTAGCTAAGTAACAAAGCATGGCCGGAATCATGAACGCCGCCACCATGTACTGTCCTTTCAGCGGTTTCCCTTCCGGGTTCCTGTCGTTCATCCAGTCCACCACCGGCGTCACCACCGCCACAATGAACAAAACTTGCACTCCGACGTAAGTTATTCCGATGACCGTCCACTTCCATTGCCGGAAAAAGGAGAAGCAGGTGTAACCGGCGACCATGAGAATGGTGGAAACTAAGTCTGTTGTTACACCGGCGGCTATGGAGAAACGGCCGACGGTGGAGCGGCTGAACTTGAGCTCCGTCGCCAGGCGGGCGAGGACGTGGGAGGAGGTGGCGGCCATGCAGGTGGCCAGCGCCGCCGACGTCAAGACTTGGTCTTTTTGAGCAACGTTCATGTCTTGTAGCACTGGGTAGAAGAGCAGAGTCAAGAGGAAGTTGGATAGAATGCCGAAATAGGCCACTGAAGCTTCCGGCCCCTTTTGCCGGAGAAGAAGCCGGGGATCCATTTCGAGGCCGAGGACGAAGAGATACGCCGCGAAGACGAATTCTCCGGCGGGGTCGATGACGTCGCCGATGACAAGCTGGAAGTGGTGCTTGACGACGTCCACGTTGGCCATGAGCATGGCGGCGAGGAAGTCGCAGACGAGACGCGGCTGGCCCAGTCGCCGGAGAAGGACGAGGTGAAGTAGTTTGGAGAAGACGAGCAGGAGGAGCATCTCCACGGCCACCAGGGAATACACCGATGAGGCCTGGGAGCTCTGCATGACCATGCACATTGCTTTGCTTGCATCTTGCTCGTTGTTCTCCGCCATTGTTGATCTTCCTTTCTCTCTCTGTTAATCTATCTCTTTCTTTTCTCCCATTTTTTTTTTCTCGTATTTTTTGTTTATTTTTTTAGAGGAGAAAAGAAGAGAGGAAGAGAGAAAACAGGGGAGATCTCTTCTCGTCGTTGACTTGGTCTAATTAATATTTATTATTTAGTTTATTATTTTTTAATAATATTTTTTTTTTTCATTTGTCTTTCTAATATCGGATCCGGATGAAAGATATGCGGATTCGGATTTTGCAAAAGATTTCATCTTATCGGATACCCATCAAAGCTATCGGGTTATCGGGTGTAATTAAGCCGATCCATTACGGGCCTCGCGTATTGGATTCGGATTTTGCCGATGATCCATATTACTATCACGGACTTGCTCTCCTCTCTAAAAATAATCGCGATAAGGAGTTAGGAAGGGGATCGTAGGAAGCGAGCTATGGCTCTAGTGATGGAGTTCCGGCTTCCATCAATGGTAAATTTCTCATTTTTTGTTAGATTAGCAACAGTAAATCCTCTTTGGGGTGGTTCTGATTGATGAGAAGGAATTCTGTGAGGAATTTTATGTGCATATTGTTGGAATCATGAAGTGTGTTCTTGTTTCTCTTGGAGATTTTAGAGTTCGTTTGATGATGATGTAAATCACAGTGTTGATGAAATTTTTAGTTCTTTCTTTTCTTTACCTCTATTTTCCTTGAGAATTTTACATTTGTCGATGCATTGAACATAGACTAATGTTATCTAAGTTTGGGAATTTGTAGCCACATGGGGCGAGTTGTAAGTATAGCTTTATGATCAAGAGAAGTGATTTAAACACGACTAGGCGTTTCAATGTCATCTCTTTAGCTTCGAAAAGGCGGGGTTTTGGGCCTGAGCCTGTCAAGAAAGAGAAGGTAAATTTTTCATGTTCAAGTATTTGTTTGAAGTGAGTGATGTTTCTTTGTGCATTCTTGCACAATCTATCGGTTCTTTAGCTAGCCATTCAAGATCATGAGAAATTTCATTATCTGAAGAATTTGATTTTATATGTTCACTGGATTTTGTTACTGTTGAGACAACATTAGATGCATCCAAGAACTACCTTTTGGTTGCAGAGAAAAAATTGAAATATTATTGTTGCTCTATTGAGCTTTGATACTCATGACAAAAGTTATTGGTGGAAAGATAAAGTGCAAATGTGCATGCTTTTGATATGATTTACAGTTGCATTTTTATCTATTTATGTATGGTATTACTGCATGTAGAATTTAATCTTCGAAATCCTTTCATACTAATTATTTTCTGTCCTTGCTTTTGCTGTTCTTCTTTTATTCTTGTGTTATGGAGTTACTTTTGCATGCAGACATACATACATACATATATACTGTTTCATCCTTTATCTGGTTATATATAATTTTACAGTATATTGATTTTAGTCTTTCAAATCCCTTCATGATTACTATTTTCTTTGTGTTCCTTTTTTTATTTTTTATTTTATTTTAGAGTTATTTATTTGTTCCCGAAAATTCAATAGTGAATTTATGTTCTTTTTGGCGTTGGATATTCTGATAAGCCTTGTGTATCATGAGATCTAACTGCAATTCAGGTCAGGATATCTTTTTTTGGTTAGAACATGCTCAGAGTTTATTGGTTGCGTTCTTTTTTTGTTTATGAACTTGTAAGAAATTAAGCAATGCATGCTTGCTCTATTAGCAATTCAAATTTATAATGTTGGAATGAAATAGACTAATTGTCAATTTTCCTGCTTCTATTTGTCGGTTCATGCATGCCTTTTGTTGGTCTTTGCTAAACTTGCCCTTTTCATGGTCTTGTATGAATTGCATGATTTTTTTTGTTTATATGGGAATATATAATTGTGGTATACTAATTTTTAGAACACTATTTCTCGTTATGTATTTATGCATATTGATGCCAAACTTTAAATTTCTGTTGGTGATATTATTTATTTACATGTCTTTGATATTTCTTATATTTCTCAACCTACAGAATAACAATGTGAATCCTGCAAAAGAGATTAACCGTGGCGCATCGGAAGTAAGGTATTTGTAAGCTAGCTTGTGTGTTGATAATTGAAGGGATCTATATATATTTATAAGTAATGCTGCAGTATTTTTGTATAGTCTTAATATTTATCATGTCTAGAAATCATTTTTTATTTGGTTTCATTGGTTGTTATTTTTGGCACATTACAATATTTGTATGAGGTGGGTATTGACTGTGGCCCATGGAAAATTTCCCTTCTGTTTATATTGCCCTTGGATAAAGATTTTGCTAGTATACCCCTTGATTTTTCCGTTAAAGGGATACCTTTTGTCAAGATGCATGTATAGCGTTACCAAATGGGAATTCCTAGAGTATGAAACCCATCTTTTGAATCTAGTCAAGGACCATATTTACTATCAAGTCTATATATGTGGACAATGTGTGATGTCTGTGGTTGATATGAAAAAAATCAGGATTTCGATTGTTATACATGTAATTTGTAGTTTTGGAGGGATATACACACACGCGTGCGTGCACACACACATATAAGTAGCTTGCTTTTACAGGAGCATGTGAAACACCTTTTCATTTTATCAAAACCACATGTAGTCATTTTTGAGACTATATATTGCAGTTTTCCCCAAAAACTTAGCCAAGTTCACTGGTTTAAACCTTTCTGTTAGATCATCCTTCTCATAATTCTGTTTGAGCTTTCAAGTTTCAAATAATGTTTACTATTTGCACATTACTAAGAAAGCTTCTCCCTAACAATGATGCTTCAAAGTTATTTATGCTTCACAAACCATTTGTATGATACTTTTCTGTGTTTTGTTATAATATAGTTGAAAGCTGTCCAGATGAGTTTCCATATTAAATTGTCAACTCACTTTGTTGGAATGTTTTGTTCTTTCATCTACTTTTGCTATTTATTTTCTCCAAATAAATTTTAATTTCAAATTGCTGTTCCATATGCACTTATGAGAAAATTTTTACTGTTGGCACAGAAAACTTGTCCCAGGAGAAACTAAGTCAAGAACTAGCCGTAAGTTCTATATCTAATCACCTCTTTTAGTTTTTGTATCCTAAAATTAACTAGTTTAGCATCAATATTTCCGAACCATTTCTTCCATTATTGTTCATTGTTGGACTAAATTTCTGTCAGAGTTGGCATTATAATTTTGCAGGTTATTTTTCACTTCAGTAGTTTAAACATAGGTCAAAACATACAATATGTTTTTGTTTTCAATTGAAATAATTCTACTTATACAAATATTTTATCGGCATTTTGCTTAGTCCATTGTTTGTGTAGTTGACTCCATCATTGTAATGCTTAATTATATAATATATCTGTAAATTTTTTTATTTTATTTCAGAAGCACCTAATTTAATGAGTGGCAATGATGGAAAGTTGAGTGATGTCTCAGATCAACGTTTCAAAGAGAAATTGGAAGCAGTAAGAAGGTAAGGTCACAAAGTCTAACTTTTCTTCTTTTTGCCTCATGAGCTATTCATGCTTTCTCAGAAGTATCTGAGTATGTAGTAAAGAACTAGAATAATCTATCTTTCTAAAAAAGCTTACTGCCTCATGTATTTCTGCTCTATTTCCTTTTACTATTTCATTTTTACCAGTTTTTTTCTTTTCAGAATTTACTGAAGTTTATAATGGGTGTGGATATGTGTTACAACTTCTATGACATTACTAGAACTTATGTAATCATGATAAAACTCATTATGGAAATTATTTGATATTTTTTTCTTGTGCCTGCTTATCTGATGCAGTTTTCTCTAAATATGGGAACTTACACAGTTGGAGATGGGGCTTAGGATCTTTGACTTCATATATGACTTCGAAATGTTTGAGCACTTTCCTTCAGTAGAGACAAGCTAATTCTGAAATACTGGCTGTGTATAGTCTTTTAAGTCTTTTTGGTTTAGAATATAAGAAATATATTACCTCTTATTATAGCAATCCTCTAAATCTTAAGTTTATGTCATTTACCCCAAAGATAGACCAACATTTTGAATGCTTATATTTTTTTGTTAAAAGTATGTTTAGACTAAATTGTCATTATTGATTCACCATTCTCGAATATGATTAAAAATATAATAGATTTATCTTTTTGCCATTATCTGAAGCAAACATGTTTTAGAATCTGATCACTGTAAGAACTTGATTTACTCTTTTCACTCTTTAATTTGCTTGAATGTTCACAAGTCCTATATTTGAAGAAAATCCACAATACATTCCTGTCAAACATAAAATCTGGCTTTTATTAGGTCATTTTAGGTTTCATTCCCAGGTCTGCACTTGAGCAGAAGAAAACTGAGGAAAACAAAATTTATCAAGCAATTGATTATGATGCACCTATTGAATCTGAAAAAGGTACAATCGGGCTTGGTACAAAGGTATAACTGACAAGTGATGCTACTTTTCTTACCATTCATATAAAAATAGACTATGTTACATTTGCACTAATTTTACTAATTTGAATTTTGTATCTAAATTAGGTGGGAGTTGGAATTGCAGTTGCCGTTTTTGGTTTGGTTTTTGCAATTGGAGACTTCATTCCCTCTGGGAGGTAATGACAATATATCATTCCATGCCAATACTGATTTTTTGTTATGAAGAGCAATCATCATTGACTTGAGTATACCAACCCTTGTTTTTGGCTTGTCTCGGGGGTTCTCATCATAAATATGAGTAGCCATCTTGCACGGACTATTGCATCTGAGTTTGCACCAGTCTGTAGTTGTAGTATTAAACAAACAAAGCTGATTGGAATGCGTTGAACATGATTTAAAGATTTACAAGAGGACCCGTAACATGACCCAATAATAAAAGATCATAAGTTTGGTAAGGGAGCTAAATATGTCAAGAGTTAATAATATGGTTGGTTTTCTATTTAGGCGATCAAGTCAAAGAGAATTGCATGAGATTACATACATGGGAAGGAATCAAGGAGAATTGCATGAGATCGCATGCATGTGAAGGAATCAAGGGGATTTGCATGCAAATTTGTAGCCTAATTAAAGGGATCTACATGCAAGTTCCGACTATAAAATGAGCAAAGCCTCATGTTATTGGTCATTCAATGTTTTGAGCATTATCATAGTTATTGTAGTTTCTTATTCTCTAGCAATAAAGTTATATCTTGTTTGTGGTATGTGAGCTTATACCTTGGGTTGTTCTAATAAGAAATTCTAACATGTTTTCATTGAGAGTGTCAAGTTTGGAATTTTTTGTAAAGAGTAGATTTTTCCACACACCAACCGTCAATATTAGCAATCCACAATTCATGACTAGAGATAGACACATCTAACGGATGAGGAGGCTGAGATGTTGGAAGTCCAAACTTTGGAGGAGCGACTGACTTCAAGCGCCTCATGCTCCTTGCCTGTGGAGGTGTGTCTATCTCCTGCTATGAATTATGGATTGCTGATGTTGACAGTTAGTGTGTGGAAAAATCTACTTTTCACAAGAAATTTTGAAATTGCACAATCTCAATGATAACACCAATGTTGGAATTTCTTGTAAGAACAACCCAAGGTATAAGCTCAAAGTAAAGCTTATACCACAAACAAGATGTAACTTTATTGTTAGAGAATAAGAAACTACAATAACTATAATAATACTTAAAAGGATTGAATGACCAATAACATAAGACTTTGTTCGTTTTGTAGCCAGAACTTGCATGTAGATCCCTCTAACTACAATTTTGCATGCAAATCCCCTTGATTTCTTCTCATGCAAATCTCCTTGGTTCCTTCACATGCATGTGACCTCATGCAATTCTCCTTGATTCCTTCACATGCATGCGATCTCATGGAATTCTCTTTGATTTGATCATTTGATTAGAAAACCAGCCATATTATTAACTATTGACATATTTAGCTCCCCTACCAAACTTATGGTTTCTTATTGTTGGGTCTTGTAGCGGGTCCTCTTGTAAACCTTTAAATCATGTCAACTGAATAAGATCGTATCAAACCATCATAAATAGAAAATTATAACCAAACTTGTCTCTATTGAGAGATGTCATTACAAATTGTTGGCTTTCTATTTTAAGAATATATATATATATATATATATATATACACGGGAGTGATATTATAAGGCTGGCTGGATTATTATGCAAGTAAGGTCGCCTCCCATTTAGCTATTTACACAGTGTTTTAAGGATTTTCAACCGTATGGATGGAAAGAACATCGAAAAATAAGCTAGCATGTCAATTTTCATACAATTTGGGAACTTGTAGGGTCTTCATCTTAACGGGTGAAAATTTATAGAGATCTTATCGGTTCAAAATGTCACCCTTTAAGATGAAGACCCTACAAGTTCCCAAATTGTATGAAAATTGACATGGTAGTTTATTTTTTGATGTTCTTTCCATCCATACGGTTGGATTTCCTCAACATACTGTGCAAGTGGGCCAAAACGAGGCGACGCATCAGACAAAGCTTCTGCGTAATATCGGCCCGTATATATATATATATATATAAATATATATATATATATATATATATATATATATATATATATATAGGGCCCTTCTTGTGTGGTTTGGAGCATTTTAGGTCCGTTCTCCATTTGGCGGAGGCGTGTTTGAAGGATTTTCAACGCGGATGGGAAGATCATGAAAAATAAGCTAGATATCAATTTTCATACAATTTAAGAACCGTTTGGTCCTCCCACTTAATGGTTGAAATTAACCGCTAAAATTTTTCTAAAATAAGAACCGTATTAAGTGGGACCAAACGGCCACCAAATTATATGAAAATCGAGCGCTAGCTTATTTTTCGATGATCTTCCCATCCGCATCTTGAAAATCCTTCAAACACGCCTCAAAATGAAAGGCCGAATATACAATTGATCCTAGTACTGATCAGTAGCGATACTATATATATATATATACACACACACACACACATATGTTACAGTCAGGCCGACCGCACTTGCGGCTGGCCTGCTACGTGAGACAACATATTGGGCCAGGCCCGGACCACCCGAGACCCGGCCCGATAGTGCAGTCACATAGCGGGCTGGCCGCAAGTAACAAGACTCTTTCTCTCTCTCTCTATATATATATATATATATATTGTTTTTTTCCATGTTATATTCCATGTGCTTCTTCTCTTGGATGAATCTCTCTTATTATTTCTCTTATCTATTTGTTAACTCATTTCATGAAAATATCATCCTTTTCTTTCTGGTATCACTTATTTCCATTTGTTGCAGTGTTGGGCCCTTGCAAGACCCTTCAGTTGTTGAAAAAAAACTTACAGATAAAGAGAAAGCAGCTCTCCAGGTAAAAGTATTGACGAATATTTCGATAGTGCGCAATTCTTCATCGTCAGATTTTTGGAGCACGACTTGATAAGTATTTAACAAATGCATAATATATATCTTGCATGAGTTCATTTTGGTGATTGATGAATATCTTTGTGACTTAATTCTTCAGAGAAATAAATTCAACACTTTTGACTGAAGGATAGAGTTAACGTAAGAAGCCTAAACTACACAAAAGGTTGAGAACATGAGCATCTATATATATATAAGGCGCTGATCAGATGCGGTCGGCCGGATGCACTGTGCATTCCCGGTCGTCTCTCATTTGCCCCCCTAGAGCATGTTTGAAGGATTTCAGCTTATCTAGATATGAATAATAATAGGAATATTTTATTGGAGTCCTGATTATTTATTAAATTTAACAAAATTTTTAAAAAATATTAAAATAGGAATTAAAACTAGAGGATTTGGTGATTTTAAAGGTAATAACTTATTACTTTGATCTGTCACGCCCCGAACCCTGGTCCCGGGCTTCGGCGCACGCGACAGACGCCGCGTACTTATAAGGTCGCCCCCATAAGCACGCAAGACTCAGAAATATAAGCAGATAATTAATACAGAGTTAAAATAATATAAATCAGCGGAAAATATAGATACAAGGTTTATACAAAACCCTAGCAGGTCCTGAATGATACAACTCTCACTTAGAAAGGAATAGAGGCCTGCAGACCTCAACTCAAAATATCCCCGACGCTGCTAGGCTATCCCGCGGAAGCTCCCTCCTGAGTCCCGCTCCTAGCTACTCGTTGTCACCTGGGAAAAAGAGAGCAACCAAGTGCATGAGCCAAAGAAAGGCTCAGTAGGATCGCAAATAAATCAATAAATATGGCAAAAAAGTAAGGAATAGAATAAAACAAATGGAAACAAGCGAGTGAAACAAAATCACAAGCAAATAACAAGTCTCTAGGATGTGAATAAATTTACAGATGTACTTAATCTCCTGGTATATATGATACTATGATACCTATAGTATCATACGATATCCTCCAGATATCATCTCCGGTTTACGCCGGATAGCGCTATATCAATCATGTATCAAGGGTTAGAAAATATACTGACCGAGTCTCCGTCCGATATATCATGCCTGTACGTAAGAGATTGCTAGTACGAATACCTAACAACAGGTATACATATATATTCAAGGCAACAACATCTCGAATATATAATTATCAGTGATCTCCTCGAGATTGGAAGCCAAAACGTATTTAAGGAGTGACTCAACTCAAATACGTATAAGAAAACATAGAAACAAATATCTCCTCGAGATGTAAAGCCAGCACATATGAGGATACTCAACTCGAATATGTATAGGAAACATCTCAAGGAAATAAGAGCACAAACATCATAAGTACGGTAGGAGGAAGGAATACTCACAACCCCCGTGCGAGAGCTTACCTAGCTAACGAACAAATCTCTGATCCTCGTCGCGTCTCACGCGTCCGAACCGGCATCTAGTAGATGGATTAAAACCCTTAGTTTCGTTATTCTTAATTACTTCATATTTACATATGAATACAAGTATCTTTACCAATCTACTACTTAATAGCTACCATGAACTTCAATGTTCATGTATTCTCTTAGAATACGGATAACGTTTTCGTATTCTACTGGAATCATCTTCTTTAAATACGGAAGGACCCATAAAGTCCTAATCATCTTTAACAAAGAGATAAACTCAATAAATGATGATTCCCTAAACTTAATCATGTTTGAAAGACATTAACAAGCAACTAAGTTGCATGAATTCTAAGTAAATTTCGGCGGCATCTCCCCTATTTATCGGGCCCCGAAAATGTACAAACATTCACCAAACCATCCATTACACATGGATTTCATAGTTCATACAATACTTATACATGACATTCAATTTACATGTCTCTTTACAACACATGCATACAATCTATACTAATTTCTCATTTCATATAAATTAAATACTCAAGTTTAACACATTAGCTTGGAGGGAAAAGAATTATTCATTAGCCTTAGAAAATAAAGGAGGCATGAATCAATGAACTAAGTTTGGCCACATTAGAATGTAACCTCTAGTATCTATACATATTGAATCTCACTTATAAATTTCACAACCCCTATCCTCCAAGCCATAGCTACTCATCTAATTTCCTCAATTAGGTTTGCATGGATCATGGTATAATGGGTTGTTAACAAAGACATTACAAGGCCTTTACACATGAGATGCATTAACCAATGCATTAGTAAGTCATCAAGCATGCATTTAGTATAGTTGGTCTTCCAAGGCATTTCCACAAACACCTAATGTGCAAGCTCAAATGCACCATCAAACTTTCACTTAATTGCTTATTATACAAATCCAATACTAAGGAGGGGATTACAAGCATATACCAAGTTCATCAAGGCCTCTAATTGCATGGCCAACCCCTTGGAGCATTTCAACAAACATCTAACACACATAATTAATTTTTTCACTTCTATTTGCCGAAACCTTTCTAAATTGTCTCCATTATACAATCAAACACTTAAAGAGTAAACGCACTAACTCTTCATTAAGGCAAACTCATTTATTCCCATGAATGTTTCATTGGGGCATCTTCTCAAACACTTAGCATGCATGCTTAAAAGCATCACCAATACATGGAAGCACATCTATGTAATTCCTTATTATACATGTCATATACTAAGAGAAAGATTGCAAACATCTTAACTTCCATTAAGCTTAAACAAAAACCATTTCACAGTTCACTTGTGATACTAATCTTAGTCCAACATGACATCCATAACATCCATTTCAACCCACAAATCTTTTCATGACATTTTAACAAACACCTTGTAGGCATTCCAATTTCTAAAATAACAACAAGATATTTTTACTTCTTAAGCTTCCAATTTTAATCATACAACTCATGCAAATATGCATCATTAAACTTCATACAATGAGTCATACATCCATACCATTCTATTAACATTATACATGCAATTGCCCTTCAATTCCCCTAAATTCTCATTCACTTCACAGCCCTACCCTCACACCACAATCATTCAATTGCTAACCCTAACTCATGCAATCATTTTAGGGTTTTTCCCTAATTTCAAGCTCACTGTCGCGAGGGATGAAGGAGAGCAATATAAGGGATGTAGGCCGGCAGCGTCGAGTAGGGCTGCAGGTCGGTGGACAGCGGTGGGGCTCGTAGATGGCCAGGAGTGTGTCTGCTGAGGAGTGCGTGTGCTTGTAGCTCTGGCGTGGCTGTGGCTTATGTGAGTGTGCGAGGTACATCGCGTGGCTGCTGTGAGGCTCGAGTTGGCAGTGGGCCCGTAGCGGTAGGTGGCGTGGGTAGAGGCTCAGTCGAGAGAGGAGAAGGGAAGAGAAGAGAGGAATGGGAGAGAAGGGCACGATTTCTTCTTAAAATCAATTGGAATTGATTTTTCAATTATGCCCTAAGTCCTCATCATATATATATATTATAATGTCTTCTAAGCAATTAAACTAATACTTTCTCCCTTGTCATATGGTTACTATTGCATCACGGGACTTTGAATTTAATTTATACCGGGGTCCACCGTAATAATTCATTGTCCTCATGCCCCGACCCAGATCCGCGAATCTCGGTCTTTAATCAATTCCTTTAGTTACGGGCTCACTGTGGCATCACAGGGTTGTCTCAGTCCCCGACCAGATCCACTTTTTCCTGGACTCTAACTTTTGTTTGTTTTCCCTCAATAATTAATCTGGATTAATTAACACAATTAATCTGGATTAATTAACACTTAATAATTTTGCACTTTAGCTCTCCTTAATTTCTTAATTGCACATTTTCTCTCGCTCATTTGTAAATAAACCCTTGGTTTATTTCTTAATCTCATCTAATGACAAATGTTAATATTAATTATCTAAAAGTTTAAATTGCCAGTAGGGAGGGTCTTTACAACTTTGCATAGGTTTCTTACGAAGAATGAGTAATTCTAGTAACACTAAATTTAAAATTAAACAAAAAAATGTAGTTGATCACATGCGTAATAAAGGAAGTAGATTATCATAACCACTTAAAATATTCTTTTATAAAAGATTTAGCTGGATTAGAATGGAATCTACAATCCTTTGTTAAAAAAGAAATAATTCTAGTACCAGAAAATAATTTAATATATAAAAATAATAAAGGAGAAACCTTGGTAAGATTTAATAATTATAATTATACAATACCTTAAGAATTAGAATCTGAAGCAGAATCTGTAGAAAATATTTTCTTAGAGCTAGAAATTCTAGAAAACAAGATTTTATACCCAAAAGAATTAGAATTGAATTTATCACCTTATGAATTATTACAACTAGAAGAAACACTAATAAAATCAAATCAACTTAATAAAGATGAAACATTGTATTATGACAATGATAGAAATATTAGAAAAAGACAAGTGATATTAGAAAAAGAAGTTTTAGATGAGATAGACAAAATCATTCCAGATTTTCTATTCATCATAGAAAAAAGTAGTTCAACAGTCCTCACTTAGACACAATATATTAGATACGATTTATTAAAAGCATGGAAGCTCGAATTGGAAAGAGAGCAATGCTATTCTTACCGACTAAGTTTCCCGAAAACGGTTCTCGAAATCATTGATGGTGCCTTGGGATCATCAACACACACATCTCGAGGCACTATCAACGGTTTTGCGCTCGGAAAACTTAGTCGGTAAGAATATTTTTTCTCTTAGAAAGATCAAATATATCTCCTAAATATTTACCATCAAATTCGTATAATAATTTGCAATTAGATAAATCTCTAAATAGAACTTTTTTCTATAATACTTATGACATATTTATTCCACAAAAAATATTATTAGATGATAGCTTAGATAATATTTTGTTTTACTATAATATATACTCTAAATTTTTTTTTTGGTAAGATAAAGAGTTTCATTAGAAACTACAGTCCGTTACATTGTAAATCAAAATTAAACACAAAATTCTGTAGATATTCTCTAATGCCCTGTGGCATATTCCCATAATCTTTATAGCTAAATTTTTATTCATCAAAAATTTACTATTATACACAGTTAAAGATAAATTATACCAATACATGCGAAAGCGTGGTGGTAGCATCCATAATAGAAATAGTTTTTATAAATCTTATATTTTGGTTATAAAAATACTAGATAAACAATCACTCTTAGTTAGAAATAGAGTATTAATAACATTAGACCAATTAAAAGAAGTAATAGAAGAAGTAGTAAATACTACAACCCATAGAAATAACAGATATAAACTAAAAACCAGATTGGATAAAAATCAGAGATATATTTAAAGATCAAGACACATGTCAACAATCAGAAAAATAGCAAGAAGCAGAAGATAGAAATAGATACTGAAACTCAAATCTAATCAGTACCATTAAAGTTCGTGCAGAAGCGTGGTGGGATTAAAGAAAGAAGATAATGATCTAGTCAGCAGTACCTAGCAGTAACTACTTCATTACTAAGTAACTTCATCAAGAACAACACAAGCCTACTCAGCAAAAGAGATACTTACCAGAAAGCCGACAAAGACAAAAGCAGCATACTCAGCTATAACAAGACATTTAACAAGCTTACTCAGCTACAACAACGATAGTTAACAGATAACCGATAACAACAAATGTAGCACGTGAACACGTTACACTATCGACGATTACAGCTCATCAGCACTATTCATCAATATCATCATCAGTACTATTCAGCGGTACTATTCCAGATCACTTAAGACTCAGCTGTTTTAAAACTCGATGTATGTTTCTATCCAGATCGATAGTATATTCAGAAAAGTTTAATGAAGACTAAAGACTCAGCTGTTATCCTCACGACCACCCAATATGCCCTAAGCACCATCACACGGCATAACAGGCAAACCTGGGAATTTACATCCATAGGCTTGAGTTTTGTCTCTAGTATCCGCTATTCCTTTCTTACTACTGTATGACTCTAGACTTAATCATAGATTGTGCGTATAGCTGTATAAATAATAAAAAAATGACGGGTGTATGAATATTAAACGTGAATAGTAAACACTACAATTGTAGTGATCAAACATTATAAAACAGTATAAACAACTACTGTAAAATATTGGTTCGTTGGCGGTTGAACGAGTCGATAAACCACGGAACAAAATAATTGAACAAACATAAATAGTTCATGGTTCGTTGGCGGTTGTACCAGCGGATAAGCCAGAAAACATTAATGAAGTACATAAAATAAAGTACAACTTCATGGTTCATTAATGTGGCTCAACCATTTTTCAAACCACTGAACAAAGAACAAAAATTAAAACACAATTTTCTTTCGGCCATTATCTTTAGAAAATTAAGGCTATGTTTGGTTGGGGGATATCCCCACATGGGATTAAATTTCAAATTTTTTCAAAAAGTTTTAGGAGGAAAAAACACAATAAAATGCCACTAACCCCATAATACATTGTTTGTAAAAAGGTAATGGTATATTAGAGAGTAAATGACTGTAATACCTCTTTTTATTTTGGGTGAAGCCTAGCATGGGAGTAAGATAACAACAATAAAAAAACCCAATCTAATTATTTCCTTCATTATTAATTACCAATCAGAAAAACAAAAAAAATATTTTGAAAAATAAACAATACACCGCCTTAGTAATAAAAACTTTTAAAAATAAAAAATACTATGCTTAGTAATATAAATATATTTTTTAAAATAAAAACATCCAAATTTTTTAGTTCAAAATCCCTTTTTTTTAATTTTTAAAAAAACTAAAGTTATATGTAACCAAGATTCCTATAAATATATAGATAAATAGATATTTTTAAAATTAAAAATAATCCCATTTAGTAATGTAGATAGACTTTTAAAATTTAAAAATCCAAAATTTTGATAAAATTTCAATATCCTAATGTAAATTTTTTGAATTTCTTAATTTAAAACTATTAATAGACTCCCATAAATATACATAAATATAGATATATATATTTTTTAAAATTAAAAATACTCCCTTTTTTGAATTTTCTAAAAATTAATATTAGATGCACTTTTACTTGTTAAAATATCTAGATAGATATATAGATATAGATGATATTTCTTATTAGATAAAAGATAACAATCTTAACTTAAATTTTGAGAAAATAAAATATTATGTTTAAAAATAATAATTACTTTTTTGAATTATCTATTTAAAATAAATAACCTAATTTAAATTAAATATTTCTTTTTAAAATTTTACTCCCTTATTAGGGAAATCATTAAATCAATAACCTAATTTAAAATATTGCAGAATTTTAAAATAAATATTATTATTTAAAATAATTATTATTTTTGAAAATAAATATTATTTTAAAAATATTATTTTAACTTGAATTTTTTAATATAGATATAGATGATGTTATTCTTAACTTAAATTAGATGATGTTTCTTATTATAAAATAATAATATTTTTAAATTATAAAATATTGTATTAATTTAAATTTAATAATATAATATATTTAAATAAATAAAAAATATTAATTTAAAATATGATTAATATAAAATGGTCGGTGCAAACTATTCATTGATGTCCACCAGTAAGGACTTCGTACATGGTTTACTAACTATCGTATTCTTAGTTTCTTCAAGCTTTTATGCCCACTCATCTGCCAACCACAAGGCTTGAGCTATATTATCTTGAAGGAATTGACCCACGTCATGTCTACCACAACTGCTCACCTGTGGCCACTCTACGTACTCGACATGACAGTTCTCATCTTGCTCCAAGTTCGGATCGCGGATGGTGTGCTTGTATACGTAATTGTAGATGACAGTGCGTGCGATGATAATTTCTCGCTACGTTTCCACTGAGAAAGGTGTCGCAACACGCAAGATTTTGAACCGGTGCTTAAGCAGGCAAAAATCCCTCTGGACAACATTCCTCAGGCACATATAACCATGGTTAAATTTATTTTTTGGATTTTGATATTGTGTCCGACCCCTGGTAAACTAACCAAGGTGGTATCTCTCGCCCCTGTATGGTACGAGAAGGCTTGGTGTATTAGCGTAGCCTCCATCGACAAGATAAAATTTCTCTGCAAAGTTAATGTAAATTCCGTCAGCATAGTTTACTAACTAAGAAGGTATCATGCATGATTGGGTCGTCTATGACATCACCTTTCGGGAAAGAGAAACTTTCATTCTCCAAGCAGTGTTGCATTACTCGCATGTCCGCAGCTGAACCCTCCCACAACTTGCACAAACAAACTGGAAGTGCATGTCGGAGGACACAACACCCATTACATTCTGACTGACCCATCCGTGCTTGTTACAGAAACTCTCTTGTATTTCCTTAGTAACGATCACCGGCATGTGAGTCCATCTATCGCTCCAAGAACGTCATGCAAACATGAAAATGTTTAAGTGGTCATACACTCAAACATAAATTCAGTTCACAACACCCATTCTTCTTACCTTAAACAGGTTGTTACGAACCCGTGGGTGAGCTGGTTCGTCTCTATTCGGCAGTTGGATCATCTCTTCACTCAAGTAGATAATGACACGAAATACTGTGTGGAAATAATGGCTCACGGTCTCGAAGCTGTGTTGGAACTGCTTGCATGCTACTTTATTTGAAGCTACATATCTCACAACGGTCATGAAAATTACTACTTGTTTCTCATTAGATACCGTTTGGCTATTGCGCAGTAGGTTGCATGACTCTAGTAATGACGCGAGTCCCCTGAATACACACGACTCTATTCGGAACACGTTATATGCCCGCCGTAGGTGTCCGTCCAGCATGTCTCTAACCAAATCCTGACCTGTGAATGGTCGGGTGTTTTGTGGTCGCCTCGTCCTTGCGTGGCTCTCACAAATGGTATCCCGTAATTTACGGATTATTAGTGTAACATCCCAAATTTTTCTGAATAAATTTTCAGTAAATTTTCAAATTTTAAATGAGGTTAATTAGCTCAAAAATCAGATTAATTATTTTAACCTCAAAGTTAAAGAAAATCGGAAATTAATGGATTCGAAATCCAGCCTCGCAACTATAGGGCTGAGAGAAGGCCTTATTGGGCCAGACCAAATTTATATAGAATGGTTGAAGGTGGATGGTCAGAGAGTTAGATTAATTAAACGAGAAATTAATTAAGAATTAATTAATCCATATTAATTAAGTGGAAGATATCGGACAAAAGTTAGTCTCGATAAAGTAGATCTGGCTGAGTCAAAAGCCGAGAAACAAGGATCTGGGTCGGGAGAAGAGACGACCCGTGATGCTACATTAAGCCCGTGTCACTGGGGTCGTGTGACCCGAGATTCCTGGATCTGGGTCGGAGATAGAGACGAGCTAGATAATATTATTAGTTGCCCTTGTGACGACACAGTAACAAGATAAGATCAGCGAAAAGTTATTCGGCCTTTAGTAGGAGATATTTTTAAAGATATCATAGTTTAATTAGATTCTTTTTAAAAGATAAGTTAAGTAATTGATTTAAATAATTTTAAAAAAAATATCTTATTCAATTTCTTTTATAAGTAAAGCGTAAGAGAGAGAGAGAAAGAGAAATTTCTTATTCCCCTCTCTCTCAATTTCTCAGAGACACTGAAGTTACCCCATCCTTCTTCCTTGTTCTCCTCACTAAAAATTTCATAAAGATCTTAGTTTTCATCTAGCTTCATATTTTTGTTTCTCTTTTAATAAATGAGTCTTCATATTCTATTTCTTTTCTTAGAATGATTCCTTTATATGGCCTAATCCGCATAAGATTGGCTTCTATGATCACTAAGTATTGCCTGAATAGTCCGTTGAAGTACCCGAGGAATGGGGAAGAAGGATTGGCAGTATACTTATATGATAGGATGCTTTGCGAACCTTGCTGGTTTCCCGAAAGGGTTGAGGGTGTAGTTCGGGGAGAAATCCACCTCCGAACATTAAAGCTATATATAGGATCATTATTTTCTGAGAAGAATAGAGGAAACAGTTTGACTACTGTGGAAGCCGTATTTATTAAGAGAAAAACAAGGGGAAATTACTGGTTAAGTAATGGAAGCAGTGATGGGCCTTAGATTTAGTGAAAATTTTTGGTTTAGGGTTTAGGGTTTACCCGATCCCGCCGGGACCTTAGAGGGAAGGATTGACGAATGGCCTAACAGCATTTATGGGGATGATGAACAGGGTGTTCGCACCCTACTTGGACCAGTTTGTGGTGGTGTTCATCGACGATATCCTGGTGTATTCCCGGAGCGTGGAGTAGTACATCAACCACCTTAAAATAGTGTTGCAAACATTAAGGGAGCAGCAGCTATATGCCAACCTTAAGAAGTGTGACTTTTGGTTGGAAGAAGTGAAGTTTTTGGGACATGTGGTCTCAGCAGCAGGGATCTACGTGGATCCCGAGAAGATTGAAGCAATAGTTAACTGGCAAGCCTCAACCACAGTTAAGGAGATCAGAAGCTTCCTGGGGTTGGCCGGTTACTACAGGCGATTTGTGGAAGGGTTTTCCTTCTATCGCCCAGCCTATGACCAAGTTGTTGCGGAAGAATGCAACGTTCGAGTGGACCGAGGAATGTGAGCAGAGCTTTCAGGAGCTGAAGAACCGACTAGTGTCTGCTCCCATCCTCACCTTACCTACCGCATGCATAGGTTTTGAAATTTATAGTGATGCTTCGTATAGGGGATTGGGTTGTGTCTTGATGCAACAGGGCAGAGTTATTGCCTATGCATCTAGGCAGCTCAAGACTCACGAAGTAAACTATCATGTTCATGATCTGGAAGTAGCGGCGGTGGTCTTCGCTTTGAAGATATGGCGACACTATTTGTATGGTGAAGCCTGTAAAATCTTCACCGACCACAAGAGCCTGAAGTACTTGATGAGCCAGCGGGAGCTGACCATGCTGCAAAGACGGTGGATGGAGTTACTAAAGGACTATGATTGTACTTTCGAGTACCACCCCAGCAAGGCGAACGTAGTAACTGACGCCTTGAGCAGGAAGACAATGGCACGGTTGGGGACCACCAACTTTGCCCAACTTCACGAGTTGAGATGCACTGGGGTCCAGTTCTCAGTGGATGAGCTGGGGGTGTTATTAGCAAATTTCCACCTACGCCCGACGTTAATATCACAGATTAAGGAGGCTCAACTACATGACCCCAAGTTAATGAAGCTAGCTGGGAAGTTACACGGGGGAAGACTTGGTGACTATTCTCTATCTCCAGATGGAGCGGTGGTGGTAGGTGCTCGGATTTACGTGTCATGCAATGAGGAGGCCCTCAAACAACAAATATTGGAGGAAGCTCATTGCTCGGCCTATGCTGTGCACCCAGGGAGCACAAAGATGTATCGCAACATCAAAGAAAACTACATCTGGAGGAGAATGAAAAAGGATATTCTTTGATGCGTGGCGGTGCTTGATGCATCCGGCCGGATCAAAGCTGAGCACAAGAAGCCACCGGGGTTGTTGGTACCTCTAGAGATCCCAGAACGGTTGTGGGAAAGGATAGCCATGGATTTTGTGTCTGATCTACCTCAGACCAGTCAAGGCAAGGACGCTATATGGGTTATCATGGATAGACTGACCAAGTCTGCCCATTTCCTCCCGATCAAGACAACATACTCTCGGGATCGGTTGGCGCGGATGTACGTGGAACAGATAGTCAGATTACATGGTGTACCCGTGTCCATCGTATCAGATAGAGACTCGAGATTCACCTCTTACTTCTGGAAGAGTCTGCATAAGGCCTTGGGAACGAGATTGAATTTTAGCACGGCATACCATCCGAAGACAGATGGATAGTCGGAGAGGACCATCCAGATACTTGAGGATCTATTCCGAGCGTGTGTTATGGAACTTCCCGGGAGCTGGAATGAGAATCTGGGACTGTTGGAGTTTGCTTACAACAACAGTTACCAGACAAGTATTTGTATGCCACCGTATAAGACTAGGCTGGGCTGTGAGGCGGAGCAAAGGGACACAAGTCTGCAGTAGCTGGCTGTGGTGCACCGAGGGGGAGAACGGCGGCGAGGAAAAGCGGTGGCCGGGCGTCGTGTATGAGCCGAAGTGGCTGACGCGTGAGGCGGCTGGCGGGCGAATCGCGGCAGTGAAGCTTCGAGGGAGGCGACTCCGTGGCGGAGGAGGAGGCGCGGGCCGGGTAAGGGAGGAGAACAAGGAAGAAGGATGGGGTAACTTCAGTGTCTCTGAGAAATTGAGAGAGAGGGGAATGAGAAATTTCTCTTTGTCTCTCTCTCTCTTACACTTTACTTATAAAAGAAATTGAATAAGATATTTTTTTAAAAATTATTTAAATCAATTACTTAACTTATCTTTTAAAAAGAATCTAATTAAACTATGATATCTTTAAAAATATCTCCTACTAAAGGCCGAATAACTTTTCGCTGATCTTATCTTGTTACTGTGCCGTCCGAGGGCAACTAATAATATTATCTAGCTCGTCTCTATCTCCGACCCAGATCCAGGAATCCCGGGTTACACGACCCCGGTGACACGGGCTTATTTTAGCATTCCTTGTTTCTCAGCTTTTGACTCAACCAGATCTACTTTATCGGGACTCTAACTTTCGTCCGATATCTTCCACTTAATTAATATGGATTAATTAATACTTAATTAATTTCTCGTTTAATTAATCTAACTCTCTGACCATCCACCTCCAACCATTCTATATAAATTCGGCCTTGCCCAATAAGGCCTTCTCTCAGCCCTATAGTTGCGAGGCTAGATTTCGGATCCATTAATTTCTGATTTTCTTTAACTTTGAGGTTAAAATAATTAATCTGATTTTTGAGCTAATTAACCTCATTTAAAATTTGAAAATTTACTGAAAATTTATTCAGAAAAATTTGGGATGTTACACTAATAATCCGTAAATTACGGGATACCATTTGTGAGAGCCACACAAGGACGAGGCGACCACAAAACACCCGACCATTCATAGGTCATGATTTGGTTAGAGACATGCTGGACGGACACCTACGGCGGGCATATAACGTGTTCCGAATAGAGCCGTGTGTATTCAGGGGACTCACATCATTACTACAGTCATGCAACCTACTGCGCAATAGCCAAACAGTATCTGATGAGAAGCAAGTAGTAATTTTCATGACCGTTGTGAGACATGTAGCATCAAATAAAGTAGCATGCAAGCAGTTCCAACACAGCTTCGAGACCGTGAGCCGTTATTTCCACACAGTATTTCGTGTCATTATCTACTTGAGTGAAGAGATGATCCAACTACCGAATGGAGACGAACCAGCTCACCCACGGGTTCGTAACAACCTGTTTAAGGTAAGAAGAATGGGTGTTGTGAACTGAATTTATTTTTGAGTGTGTGACCGCTTAAACATTTTCATGTTTGCATGACGTTCTTGGAGCGATAGATGGAACTCACATGCCAGTGATCGTTGCTAAGAAAATACAAGAGAGCTTCTGTAACAAGCACGGATGGGTCAATCAGAATGTAATGGGTGTTGTGTCCTTCGACATGCACTTCCAGTTCGTTTGTGCAAGTTGCGGGAGGGTTCGGCTGCGGACATGCGAGTAATGCAATACTGCTTGGAGAATGAAAGTTTCTCATTCCCGAAAGGTGATGTCATGGACGACCCAATCATGCATGATACCTTCTTAGTTAGTAAACTATGCTGACGGAATTTACATTAACTTTGCAGAGAAATTTTATCTTGTCGATGGAGGCTACACCAATACACCAAGCCTTCTCTCACCATACAGGGGGGAGAGATACCACCTTGGTTAGTTTACCAGGGGTCAGACACAATATCGAAATCCAAAAAATAAATTTAACCATGGTCATATGTGCCTGAGGAATGTTGTCGAGAGGGATTTTTGCCTACTTAAGCGCCGGTTCAAAATCTTGCGTGTCGCGATACCTTTCTCAGTAGAAACGCAGCGAGAAATTGTCATCGCATGCACTGTCATCTACAATTACGTATACAAGCACGCCATCCGCGATCCGAACTTGGAGCAAGATGAGAATTGTCATGTCGATGAAGAAATCTATCCGGATGTGGAGTGGCCTCAGGTGAGCAGTTGTGGTGGACATGACGCGGGTCAGTTCCTTCGAGATAATATAGTTCGAGCCTTGTGGTTGGCGGATAAGAGCATAAAAGCTTGTAGAAATTAAGAATGCGATAGTTAGTAAACCATGTACGAAGTCATTACTGACTGACATAAATGAATAGTTTGCATAGGCTGTTTTATGTTAATCATATTTTAAATTAATACTTTTTATTAATTTCAATATCTTATATCATTTAATTTAAATTAACACAATTGTTTATAATTTAAAAAATAATATTTATTTTATAATAAGAAATATCATATAATTTATGTTAAGAATAATATCATTTATATCTATTTAAAAAAATTTAAGTTAAAGATAATATTTTAAAAATAATATTTAATTTCAAAAATAATAATTATTTTCAAAGATAATATTTATTTTTAATAATAATATTTATTTTTGAAATTCTGTATTATTTTAAATTAGGTTATTGATCACTCATAAAGCCAACTCCCAGTTCTTACTGTTCTTTCTTTTTTTTAGTTAACTGAAAACAGGGGTAAAATTTTAAAAAATAATATTTAATTTAGATTAGGTTATTTATTTTAAATAGATAAGATAATTTTAAAAAATAATTATTAATTTTAAACATAGTATTTTATTTTGTCAAATTTAAGTTAAGATTATTATATTTATTTAATAAGAAATATCATCTATATCTATATATCTATCTATATATTTTAATAATTAAAAGTGGATCGAATTTTAAATTTAGAAAATCCAAAAAAGCGGGAGTATTTTTAATTTTAAAAAGTATATATCTATATTTATGGCAGTTTATTTTAAATTAAGAAATTCAAAAAATTTAAATTAGGATATTGAAATTTTATCATAATTTTGGATTTTTTCAATTTTAAAAGTGTTTTTGGGATTATTTTTAATTTCAAAAGTATCTATTTATCTATATATTTATAGGAATGTATTGGTTACATATATCTTTAATTTTTTTTAAAATTGAAAAAAAAACTAGATCGGGATTTTGAAGATAAAAATTTTGATGTTTTTTTTTTAAAAAGCATATTTACATTACTAAGCGGATTTTTTTTTAAAAGTTTTTATCACTAAGGAGGTGCGTTTTTTATTTTTCAAAGTATTTTTTTTGTTTTTTTAATTAGTAATTAATAATGAAGGTAATAACTATATTGAGTTTTTTTTTATATTATTGTTGTTATCTTACTCCCATATATGCTAGGCTTCACCCAAAATAAAAAGAGGGTATTTCAATCATCTACTCTCTACTATACCATTATCTTTGCACAAACAATGTACTATGACGTTAGTTGCATTTTATTGTGTTCTTTCCTCCAAAATATTTTTGAAAAAATATTGAAATTTAATCCCATGTGGGGATATCCCCCAACCAAACACAAAGTAAACATGTTTTTCCTTTTGAGGGAGAAAAGTAGATTAAGAACTTAGAATTGGAAAATAAGAAATTTACTTAAAAATTTCTCATTTGCCAAGATCAAGAACTCATCTTTCTATTGAAGAACTTTGAGATCAAAACAAGAACTTTGGAAAAGAAAATTTATTCACTTGAAGAAAAATCTCATCTAAAGAATTCTTTCCTAATCTTTTGTTAAGATATGGAAATTTTTCTACGAAAGAAAAAGATTCATGAAATAGAAAAGTTTCTGAGCTAAGAAGAATTCTTACTAAGGATTTTCTCTAATGATGAAAAGATTTGGTGATTTTTGAGATGTCTTTCATCTTTACAATGACTTCTCTTTTATAGAGGCCTAAGGATAAGGGGTAGTACTTCACGTCGCTTTCTTGATGAGACATCGTCTTGATCTGGAATAGTGCCGATGAATAGTACTGATGAATGGTGTTGATGAATAGTGCTGATGAGCTGTAATCGTCGATAGTGTAACTTGTTCACGTGTTGCATTTGTTGTTATCGGTTGTCTTCTAATTATCGCTGTTGTTGTTGAGTAAGCTTGTTAAATGTCTTGTCATAGCTGAGTATGCTGCTTTTGTCTTTGTTGGCTTTCCGATAAGTGTTTCTTTTGCTGAGTAGGCTTGTGTTGTTCTTGATGAAGTTACTTAGTGGTGAAGTAGTTACTGCTAGGTACTGCTAACGAGATCATTATCTTCTTTCTTTAATCCCACCACGCTTCTGCGTGAACTTTGATGGTACTGATTAGGTCTGAGTTTCAGTATCTATTTCTATCTTTTGTTTCTTGTTATCTTCTGATTGTTGACATGTGTCTTGATCTTTTAATATATCTCTGATTTTACCCAATTTGGTTCTTCTTGTAAATTAGGTTCTAGCTTACTCATATTTTGCAAGTCTGAATTCTGGTTTTGTTGTAATGCATCTAGAAAGCTAGTAATTTTGCTTTCTTTTTGTTCTGTTGATTTTTGTTTTGCTGCCTTATGAAGAAAAGCATGTATAACTATTTTCTAAATAAACTCTTTTAAATCATTATTTTCCGTTATCTTCTCCTTACTTTTGTCTACTTGGCTTTTTGGGAAAACCACACCCATCACAGGGTTTGATGAGTCTTTACAGACTACCTATTGAATCGGGCTAACCAATGAATTTATAGTCTCATTGGTAACTTTCTGCTGCAT
This sequence comes from Dioscorea zingiberensis, assembly GCA_026586065.1. Classification (NCBI taxonomy): domain Eukaryota; kingdom Viridiplantae; phylum Streptophyta; class Magnoliopsida; order Dioscoreales; family Dioscoreaceae; genus Dioscorea; species Dioscorea zingiberensis. The sequence goes on along the minus strand of CM048823.1, from coordinate 4,332,329 downwards.
TTTTAGCAAATGCACAGTTGAAAAGGATTTATGATGTCTTTACCGGTTATCGTTTGAACCGGACTAGGTGATGAAATTTTGACCTCGTCACTGGCCTTTTGCTTTTGTAAATTCTTTTCTAAAATCAATTCCTTTTCGATTAAAGAAATCTTATTAAGAAGCATCTGTTTATCATTTTCTAGATTTTTTATTGCTTCATGCTGCGTACCTGTAATGTGTTTGGTTGTCTTTCAATGATCGTAAAATAGAATTTTGTCTGTATCATGGATCACTACTGGAGTTCTTGGTTGTGGTACGAGGAACTGTGTTGTCTTAATAAAGGGGGCTATATAGTGACTGGGTCTTAAATGGTTTCTAGCAAAATCAAAAGCTTCTTAAAACAGTATTAAAATTGATGAAAAGGGGTTTATTAAATTATGTATCCTTTCTAATACTTCTTGTCAATCATAAGAATTTGTTAAAGAACATGATTTTTTAATTGTGGTTATTTATGCGTCTATGTTGCCAATATTCATTTCCAATTCGTCCCACCAATAGTTATCAATATATGTTGATTTATACAGGTAAACTAATTCTAATTTTATTCTTTCTTCATCATCTTTAGTGAAGGTATACATCTTCTTATATCTATGGTATTTATAGATTTCATCTATAGACATGTTATTTTAAAATTTTCATGTACAATTCTATTAATAGGATAAGGTATATGGAGTAATATGTTTTTATAATAATTTTTAATTATTTGATCCATTAAAGGTTTATTATTAATTGTTAATTCCCATTTTATATTTTCCCAAAGGAAAAAAGGTTTTATTTTTTGTAAAGTATTTTTTGCAACTTTTTAATATTTAATTCTTTAGTATTTTTTGATAGTTTTATTTTGAATCTAGTTTGGATACAGTTAATGCAACCTAATAAATGACAAATTGTACATTTTACTCTATTGTCTTTACTAAGAGGTTTATTACATATTAAGCATGTTCTATCAACTATTCCAAATCCAATCGTCCAATTACAGTATTGTCTAAGTAGATTATTATCAATGAATTCATCATAAAGATCTGACATGTTTCTATATTCTTTTTCTTGACTATTGTCTTCTAGTCTAAAATATTTAGTAACATGTTTATTATTTAGATATGGCTCTATAACTATTTTTCTCTTTTTTGTATTATAGGCTAATAGTTTAGAAGTTCTTTCTTCAACTATGTTTAAACTATTTCTATCAATTAAGTCTAACCAATTTTCAGTTTATATATGCTATTTCTATGGGGTGTAGTATTTACCACTTCTATTACTTCTTTTAATTGCTTAATGTTATTAATACTCTATTTCTATCCAAGAGTGACCATTTGTCTGGTATTTTTATAACCAAAATATAAGATTTATAAAAACTATTTCTATTATGGATGCGGCCACCATGCTTTCGCAGTGTTTCTGATGTATCGGTATAACTTATCTTTAACTGTGTATTTTGTTGTAAGATAGGTCTTAAACACAATAGAAAATTTTGATGAATAAAAATTTAAAGTATATATTATAGTAAAACAAAATATTATCTAAGCTATCATCTAATAATATTTTTTGTGGAATAAATATGTCATGAGTATTATAGAAAAAAGTTCTATTTAGAGATTTATCTAATTGCAAATTATTATACAAATTTGATGGTAAATATTTAGGAGATATATTTGATCTTTCTAATTCGAGCTTCAATGCTTTTAATAAATCGTGTCTTGTGTACTGCGTCTGTGTGAGGACTATTGAACTATTTTTTTCTATGATGCATAGAAAATCTGGAATGATTTTGTCTATCTCATCTAAAACTTCTTTTTCTAATATTACTTGTCTTTTTCAAATATTCTATCAGTGTCATAATACAATGTTTCATCTTTATTAAGTTGATTTGATTTTATTAGCGTTGCTTCTAGTTGTAATAATTGATAAATTCAATTCTAATTCTTTTGGGTATAAAATCTTGTCTTCTAGAATTTCTAGTTCTAAGAAATTATTTTCTACGGAGAATAAGGTTCTAATTCTTGAGATATTGTGTAATTATAATTATTTTACCCCTTGTTTGGTTCAAAGGGGGAGTTTGGAGGGGAGGGGTGAGGAGGAGTTTGGAGGGGAGGGATTTACAGGGTTTTGAAAAATTTTATGTTTGGTTCAAAGGGGGAGTTTGGATGGGAGGGGTGAGGAGGAGTTTGGAGGGGAGGGATTTACAGGGTTTTGAAAAATTTTATGTTTGGTTCAATGGAGGAGTGAGAAGGAGGAATCTATTTTTATTGATTCAAGTGATTGTAAGAGTGAAGGAGTGTAATGCGCATTTGACTAATTTGCCACTTTAGTATGAAACTAATTAATATCAATTATATTAAACATATTAATTATATTAATTTAAGTATAACTAATACTAATTATTAAGCCAATACAAATTTTATTACTATTAATTAAATTAGTATAAAAGTTAGTATTAAACTAATTAATAATAATTATATTAAAGATATTAATTATATTAATTTAAGTATAATTAATATTAATTATTAAAACAATACAAATTTTATTATTATTAATTACATTAGTATAAAAGTTAAAATTAAACTAATTATTATCAATTATATTAAAGCTAGTATAAAAGCTAGGACTTAGATGGAATTTTGAAAATAAGTGGAGGACAAGATGGTATTTTCAAGTGATTTTTTGAGTTTAAAAAATAAAAACTTTTTCACCCCTCCAAAAATCCCCGATTTGGGGGAGTGGAAAATGAGGAGTTTGGAGGGATTTGTCACCCCTCCTCACCCCTCCTCACCCCCTCTCACACCCCCAACCAAACACAACAAAAACCCCAAATCCCTCCTCACCCCTCTAAAAACCTCAAACCAAACAAGGGGAATCTTAGCGAGGTTTCTCCTTTATTATTTTTATATATTAAATTATTTTCAGGTACTAGAATATTTTTTTTTAACGAAGGATTCTAGATTCCATTCTAATCCAGCTAAATCTTATGAGGATATTTTAAGTGGTGGTGATAATCTAATTTCTTTATTACACGTGAGATCGTCTACATTTTCTGTTTTAATTTTAAATTTAGTGTTACTAGAATTACTCATTTTTCCTAAGAAACCTATGCAAAGTAATAAGTTATTACCTTTAAAATGATCAAATCGTCTAGTTTTAATTCCTATTTTAATATTTTTTGCAAAGTTTGTTAAATTTAATAAATAATTTGGACTCGAATAAAATATTCCTTTATTATTATTATTCATATCTAGCTTTGTTACTCCTATCATGGATTGCTCAAATTTTGACAATCTAGCGTCAAAAATGCTTAATAATTTTTTGGTTCTTAAGTTTTTTCTAATTAATCCTTTAATTCATAGAATAATTAATCCTAAATGCATTAAACTATACTTCTTTTTTAATTCCTTTAAGGAGTTTTCTGCTATTATGTTTAGGTCTATAGCATCATTACCCAAACAATTAATTTGTTCTTCTCTATAATGTCTGAATAAACCGGTATTTATCTCAAAAGTTTTTGTCTTATATAAAATTTTTGGATTTAACAATCTCAACTGATTTGTACTAAAGATATTTAAGTCTCTATCTATTCTATTACTTCTAGTTGAATTTCGTCTTCTTTATCCCTTTTTAAGATTTTATCTAAAAAACTAGGTCTAATTGTTGAAAAACTACTTCTTGGAAGATCTATTTCTTTAAATACTATGGAGGAACCTGGATAAATTGCCATGGTTCTTTTTCTTTAATCTTAGGTTTTTCTATGTTTAAATTAGCAAATTTTTCTACTAGATTATTGAAATTATTATTTTTGACTAACTTACTAATAGTGTCTGTAAGGTCTTTAAACTCTTTGGTTGAAAAATGTTCAAAGTTTAACTTTATATCTAGTTTTTGAAACTTGGTATTAATTATGCTTGTTGTATAATCCAATTTTACAGATATGACTTCTATATTTTTAGATATGATATTTAGTTTATCAAGCCTGTCCTGGATGTTATTTATAGTTCTAAAAATCTGGTCTACCTTATTTTCCTAGGGTGTTTTTTCTATGATCTATGTTGTTTTATCTAAACTGATCAAAATAAATTTGGTTTGAAAGTTACTCTAAGTTCGAATAAAGTCTAAGGGGAAAATAGACTTAATCTCTAAAAAGTTATCTAAGTATTTCTAAAAGTTGAAAATAAAGTTGTAATTAATCTGAGTAGGTGGTTGGTCCGAAAAGAAAACTATGACGTCCCTAGATGAGCCGTTGGATCAAGATCCAACGGCCGCGACCGTTGTGTAATATTCGATTCATCAGAGAGAACAAGCGAGGGAGACCGCGGAGGAGCTCAAACACAAGATCAAAGACCTCAAGCACGAGGTCGTGTTCCTCTATTTTTCTCCGTCCTCTCTCAAACTCAGCCTCTTGAACTCTAGAAAGATGGTAGCTTGGTGGATTTTGGATTGGGGGATTTTGGGTATGAAACCTTTGGTTCAATTTTCGCCTTTTTTTTGTGTTCTCTTTGGTGGTTTTGATTGATTGTTTGGTGGGTGTTTCTCTGTAGATGCTTGGCTTTACTCCTAGAACTAGACCAAATCTTTTCTCCACTGCGTACATTTAACTCATTAGCCATATTGACCAAGAACGTTAATCGGACACTTCCTGAGTCCAATTAAACATCAACAAATAGACCCAAGAGCTCAATCCAGACTAAAGATGTGCCATCTTAACATGAAATACACACATCCCTTCATCCACACACTCACACACCCCAAGATCATTAGCAATGCTCACATGTAGTCAGTAGTCCTCCAATAATGAATAACTTTGCATTCTCTCACCTATTATTTATCAAGACCTAAATATCAACCCCGGTGAACTCTACTCTCACCTACTCAAGTTCATAGCTCAACGCAGTAAGTATTCAAATGCAAACATCATCATATATAGCTTGCAATGATCAAATGACACAATCATCATTCTACTCCTTTAACAAATTCCTTTCTATTCACCACCGACCGCTTAGGCTTAAGTTTTGATGAGCCTCACCCCAACTCAACCTCAAACGAAATCCAAGATAAAGAAGCCACCAAGTCCCCAATAATTTACTCTCACACAAAGAACACGTTCTTATCACGCTGTAACTCTACCCTCTAATGAAACCATTATCATTTTAACTTGAACTTTCTTAAACATAGGTATATGTATGATATATTTTACCACACTTCATTATCTGCGTTTCCCACCGTAAATCATGTATGCGTTCTTAAGATAACAAAACTCTTTAATGAATCTTTTCAAAGATAAGAGGGAGCTTACCGCCAGTTCCCGAGATGCCTTCCCCAAGAAGAAAGTGGTCAGGAGTTCGCCAGACCTCTCGCCGCCGACGTGATGACGCGTTTCTACAAATTGCATAAATTGTTGTGTTAATATGGGGACTTACTTTTGCTCAAAATGCAAGTTCTTTGATGATAATGTGAGATTGCTAGTTACCCTTGCATTGAATTTTAGGTTCTAATAACTAGTTTATTGCTCTTAATATAAGCTTTGGTTTGTTAGGTTTGAAAGAATACATACCATTATGACGGTTGCGGTATCCGTAGGTTAGAAGAACTCCTTATAAGATTTTGCTTCCTATTTTTGTTTTGCTTGTTGATTCTTCAATTCTAATTCATCTTAAATATGTTCAATGGATTATAGAGTTGGTGGTGCAGAAAACTTCTTTCACTAAGATGAATTAGAATTGAAGAATCAACAAGCAAAACAAAAATAGGAAGCAAAATCTTATAAAGAGTTCTTCTAACCTACAGATACCGCAACCGTCACAATAGTATGTATTCTTTCAAACCTAACAAACCAAAGCTTATATTAAGAGCAATAAACTAGTTATCAGGACCTAAAATTCAATGCGAGGGTAACTAGCAATCTCACACTATCATCAAAGAACTTGCATTTTGAGCAAAAGTAAGTCCCCATATTAACACCACAATTTATGCAGTTTGCTGAACCTGTTAAGACAAAAGCCAAACAAAGAGGATGAGAAACAACACAACATGTAAACAAGTACTGAAATCACTCTTTGTTACAGAGGGAACAGGTGACCTATGAAATCAAACAAAAACTAATAACTTTAGCCTTTGAATTAGATACGAATAATGGCAAAATAAGAGTAAAAAATCCAACCTTGGTGACTTGGTGGCGAGGGATCTCATGCCGAGCAATCTGATCAACTTCCAAAGCGTTCTGTTCAACCCCATTAAACAAAATCAATTCTTTTTCCGAAATTCGAATTGAAAATCAACAATAAATATATAAAAAAGAGAAAAAATTGGGAAAAGATCACCTTGGCTTCATTATGACATTGCCTGCAATCAAACACATCTTCGCAGTAAGGCGCTCTTATCTTGCACCTCGTTCTATAATGCAAGCATCTACACAGAAACACCCACCAAACAATCAATCAAAACCACCAAAAAGAACACAAAAAAAGGCAAAAATTGAACCAAAGGTTTCATACCCAAAATCCCCCGATCCAAAATCTACCAAGCTACCATCTTTCTTGAGTTCGAGAGGTTGAGTTCGAGAGAGGGCGGAGAGAGGTAGAGGAACGCGACCTCGCGCTTGAGGTCTTTGATCTCGCGTTTGAGCTCCTCCGCGGTCTCCCTCGCTCATTCTCTCTAATGAATATAATATTACACAGCGGTCAGCTTATCTAGGGACGTCCCTAGATGACTTATCCCCATATAAATATATATATATATATATATATATATATATAATGGTTATCTGATAAACGCGCAGATGTATATTATATATATATAAGTGCGTCGCGTTTTATCCCACTTCAAGATAGCTGAGGAAATCCAATCATATGGATGGAAAGAACATCGAAAAATAAGCTAACATGTCAATTTTCATACAATTTGGGAACTTGTATGGTCTTCATCTTAAAGGGTTAAATTTTGAACTTGTAAGATTTCCATAAATTTTCACCCGTTAAGATGAAGACCCTACAAGTTCTCAAATTGTATGAAAATTGACATGCTAGCTTATTTTTCAATGTTCTTTCCATCCATACGGTTGGAAATCCTTAAAACACTGTGCAAGTGGCCAAATGGGAGGCAACCTTACTTGCACAGTAATCCGGCCGACCTTATCTTATCACTCCCGTATATATATATATACACACACACACACAAAAATGTTACAATCAGGCCGGCCGGATGTCCGGCCAGCTGATTGTAACATTTCTATTATATCTTATATATATACAAAAAATATATATTATATTTTTATAATGTATTTAGATATATTTTGATTTATCTATAAATTTTAAACAGTATATAGATATGTATATATACTTTTTAAAATTATATGCACATATATACATGTATTATGAAGATAAGATAATTTAAAAAGTATATCTACATATCTATATATCGTTTAAAATTTATAGATAAATCAAAATATATCTAAATACTTTATAAAAAATATAATATATATTTTTTGTATATATATAATATATAAAATTAGTGTTAGGATCAGGCGGCTGGATTTCGACCGGCCTGATCCTAACACCTCTATATATATATATATATATATATATATATATATATATATATTGTTAGTATGAGGCCGGCCGGAACACTATTTATTTACGGCCGGCCTCCCATTTCGGCCCTTCGAGCATGTTTGAAGGATTTCCAACTGTACGGATGGAAAAATCATCGAAAAATAAGCTAGCATGTCCATTTTCATACAATTTGGTGAACGTTTGGTCCTTTCACTTAATGGTTGAAATTCTAAACCGTTAAAATTTCTATAAAATAAGAACCGTTAAGTGGGAGGACCAAACGGTAACCAAATTGTATGAAAATTGACATGCTAGCTTATTTTTCGATGATCTCATTCGTACGGTTGGAAATCCTTCAAACATGTTCCAGGGGTTGAAATGGGAGGCGACCTAAGATGAACAATGTCCAGCCGATGGGAGGCGACCTAAGATGAACAATGTCCAGCCGGCCTTATACTAACATATATATATATATATATATATATATATATATATATATAGACTGGTGATACAATCAAAGGCCCGACTTGTGAGACAACGGCTCAGGCCGGGCTAGGGGCCGCCCGATGCCCGGCCCGATGTTGCAGTCACAAGTCGGGCCGGCCGCACTGTAACACCACTATATATATATATATATATATATATATATATATAGAAGGTTAGTTAAATCTGCTTTTAGCTATTTTATAAGATTTTGATTTTTCAGTATCTGATTGTTCAGCATTGTATTATTAAGGCTGAAAAGATTTGCTATGGATTGTGACCTATTCTTTAAAATAGATTGAATTTGAAAAAAGTTTACCGTTGCTATGAAGTCAACCATGCTTGTATATAAATTTAAGTTTGGTTGTATGGCTTGTGGAAGTGTTGTGCTTAAATTGTAGTTTTATATTCTAATGTGTCTGAATTTAATGTAGTGTGCAGAATACCAGTGGCTAATGTACATTAAATTGTATGAAGAAAATGTGTTGAAGATTTTTTTTACAGTATTTACCAAAAATTTGAATTGTTGAGGTAGCACTGTTATTTAGTAATATGGTATTATTGTCTTAAGCCTTTGCCTTGACTTCTTAAACTTAGCATGTCATTGAATAGTAACATATCATCTCTGTTTGTCACTTGACAACTATCCTTTTTTTTTCATATCTTTTTTTTTCACAAAAAAAAAATGAAGAAAAATATCCCGATCTTGATAGGCCTGTAAATGAGCTTGTGCTGACCTGTATTGTCCCTAAAAATTCATGCAGGCCTTGAAAATTTAAATAGTCTGGTCCAAAAGTTGGCATGATCCAAACCTATAGAAAATAAAAGGAAGAAAAATAGACCCAAGCTTGGGCTTGAGTTCAACTAAAAAAGTTTGTGCTGGGCTGAGCTGAGGCTAGATTGTACCTGCCCTGGCCTATTTACTGCAGAAATCATGCATCATCTAATATGTGCAGGTTTATTCTATATAGATTGATTTTGTAAAGCCTTTTTTAAGGGTAATAATGTTTGATGTGTCTCAAAGCATCAATTGTGCCATCCTTTCCCAATGAAATTCAATGCTCTTATATAGATTAAATACTGAATTGTATATCCAATCTATTCCTTCAGATATGGATCTTGAATGTCTAGAGCACTATGTTGATCATCATATTTGTTTTAAACTACAAGCTTCTGGGTTAGTCTGATGTGGATAAACATGAAAGCCTATTGATCAATTTTTCTATTTGATGATCTATCATCCATTTATTGATGCATATAGTATATTTGAATTGTCTTTTCTTCAATTTATAGTCATTTTCGAAGTTTACTTGAATGTTGGTGAATTGACTTAAAGTTCGTTGTGTGAACTTATGTTTCACGAAGAGATGAATGTTGAATCTTTCAAAAGGGGCTAATCATTTAATGTGTGCCCATTGTTTTAGATGAGGCTTCAGCAATATGAGGCAACACTTAGCACGTCACCTTCAGATCCTACTGCTCTTGAAGTGAGTATTTTGTCGCTAATGACAGGATATGATTGAAGTTGATACACTGCCTTATGAACTTTTTTGACAAACTTGTGATTTCTCCCTTCTAGCTCATTTATGTTATTAAGATCAAAATAAATTTTTAGTTGGGACCTTTGATTACTTTTTCCAATATGCCTTTTCATATCGAGTCAATCATTCTATTAATTATGTAGAATAGTACTGTGCTGCACCATTGCCATTTGCTTTTATAATTTTTCCTCCCAAGTTCTATATTTCATACGTTTTTCTGGATGAGCAAGGGGCCGTTTCTTCTTAGTTTTTGAAGTTTGATCAGTGGATCAAAAACTAGGTTTTGTGCTGAAATACTTCAGATTGATGAGTCAAGGATAGAGATCTTTTTTCTTATAATTAATGCTACATTCTATTTTCAACACTTTTGATTTTATATGCAATGCTATAAATCTTTGGTCAACCATGTGTTGGTACACTAGCCAGCAGCAGAAATAAAGATAAAGGAACAAGTAAAATGAAATACTTTTTCTAGTGTATATTGAGGTATATGTATTGTATAATCATTGAATACTCCTTTTTTGTTGAGATGAGCTGTTTTTGATGATTTCATAGTTATTGTTTTCTCACCAAGTCTCTGAGCCAGTTGCTCTCCTTTTGTTTGATGAATCATGAACTGTCAGCAATCTTGTTTTTCATCTTACGAACCATTGGAATTTTGCAGGGTGCAGCTGTGACTTTGGTCGAATTAGGAGCATATGATCGCGCATCATCTTTGCTTGAGAAGCTTACCAAGGTTTCTCCATGCATTATTCATAATATTGCTAGATTCAATTTAGAAATGGAATAGTTCACTAATTATTGCAGCCTTTGAGACACCCAGGAAAGGTCTGATGATGCTGAAGCATATCGTTTACTGGGTGAAGTTAAGTATGAACTCAAGGATTATGAAGGGAGTGCTTCAGCCTATAGGAGTTCTTTATCAGTTAAGTAAGGGCTAACATATCTATCATAATGGCATTAGAGTGGTTTTACCAGCATCAAAGCTGTTTTCTGTGTAAGCTAATCAAGTGCTTCTCACTTATATTTATTTATGACAATCAGTATAAAGAATCATTGACTTGAATATTTCAGACTAATCTTATTTCTTGTACTAATAATTATGACTTTTCCAACAGGCTTCTCACACTGTTGATTTTGACGTTCTTCGTGGACTTACAAATTCGTTACTTGCTGCCAAGAAACCTAGTGAGGTTTATCTTTATTTCTTGAGGCGTCCTGGCTTGGCTAGTTATTTTTATTCTGATTCTTTTTGAATATTTTCTCTTTATTATACAGAATTTCATCTTGTATTTCATCCATCCTTTCGAATTTTGGCATCAAGTTATTTTTTTTGCAATTCTATCAATTAATTCTGGAAGGTTATTCTCCAGTCTCATAACCTTGTTTTATTTTGCTAACAAGTTCTGGATTTAAGTTCTATGAACTGAGACTGTCATTTTTGTTAGAAAGATACTTGGGCTTTAATAATTCCAACCTAAGAAAACACCTGTTTGAGTTGATCCTTGGACTTGTCCCATTTTGCTAACAACTTTCTTTGGGGACTTACTAGAGGCTAGAGGTCCTGATGAAATCTGCCCTAGTTCTTAATAAAGGAATTAGCACATACAAGATCTTCCTGAAAAAAGGGGGAAAAAGGATTAGTGCATACAAGATAAAATGTTAACCTGAGTTAATAAGTTTATGCTTACTATATCAGGAAGCTTCTTTTTTTTCTCATCTCCTTTTTTCTGGTAGAGAATCAGCATTGTCCAAAATTTCAAAATACAAGTTGTCAACTGATAACATTTCGAATGTACAGAAATGAAGCCATGACTTGCAAAGTGGTTGAATGTTTTTAGTAGATTTCAAGCTTCAATTATCTAAGCATTCTCGAGTTGAAAGAATTCCACATGACATGAGTACTTTTGATTTGATTGTGTTGCACAAAACTAATATTTTTCACATCCTGCTTTCTAGGAAATTACATCTTAGCAGTGTTTATATTTAGTGTGCAAACTCCAATGTCCTGGGTCCAGATTTTCTTCTCCTCTCACATCTTTCTATAATCATGATTTAAGCAGGCGGTTCAGGTCCTTCTATCGGCTCGTGAAAGTTTGATTGCCCAAGACCTAAATCAACCTGATGGTTCAGTTGACTCAAATGGCAACCAGGTTAAGGAATTGCAGAAAGTTGATCCGATTCAAGTAAGTTTCTTTGAAAAAATGATACGTCGATGTGGTGAAAAATCTGTGATATTCTTTGGCAGCCTATCATTGATGTTTGTCTCCAGTGTTATTCATGGTCCAACAACTCACCACTACGATACTTCGTGAAGAAGATGCTTTAACTTCAATCATCCTGCACCTACTTGTTCTATTTTCTTAGCTATTGCGTGCAACTCATAGTAGAAGTTATGTCCAATACTATTACTTGAAATTGCAAAGCTCCTTTTTTTACCTGTCAGCTGAGGAAAAAAAATGCAAATTCAGTCCCGACACATTGAAGCATCCTCAAAATACGGAAAGACAGAAACATATTTGTGTTTGCTATCTGGACCCTTGAGAGTATTTGTCATATTTCAAATACTTTACACCATCTCTTCTTCCTATATGGTATTTAGGTTACTTTTCCCCGGTCTCGTAGTCTTGAACTGTATTATCAACCTGTTGGCATTTAATTTTTTGCACCAGTCCATAAAAGATATGGAAGTCATTGAGAGCTTAATTAACTTACAATTGGAAAGCTCTTATTTGGGTTCACCTCTTTTATTTGTATGAATAATCTTTAGAATTAATTCTATTCATGGTTGTTGTGATCTTGTGGTAGCATGCTGTTAAATTTAACCTCATTGATTAATGTTTTGGAGCTCAAAGTGATCAATATTTGACTCTTCTGAAGGTTGATAGAAAGCTAATATTTGGAAAAATAGATTTTAGGGAATGTAATTGATATTGATGAAGATTTTGCTAGACTAGGAATGCCACTGATTGTGCAACAGTTGAGTTGCAGCCTTTGATGAATGATTCATCATCATCTTAATGTTTTCTTATTTTGTCTCTAAACATGTAAGTAACATTCAAAAGGTTGGAGTCTACATTTTGTCATGGTCTTAAAAACTTTTCTTGCTAAGCATAAGGATATTTTGAAGGATGTCAAAACTTTTCCTGATAGCCATAACGATCATTTCAAATTTGGAAAAAATGAGGTTTAAAGGGGGTTTTTCTTGTTTATTCTGTTTCATTTTTTCATTGAATACTGTGCTTTTCCAAAAATATACCCCGTCATGGCTCCATCAACTTTATATTTCAGAAGTTGCATGAGTTTAATTCCTCATCTATATTGTTTAGATAGTGGTGTGCAATCATTTATTATGGTAAGGTAATTAGATCCTTTGCAGGTTAAAAAATTCTTTTGATTATATTCATATTTATCTTATTGAAACTCTGAATTTTAATGTTCCTTTCCCTCTAATTTTTGTGCATTTCATAATCTACAGGTTGAATTGCTTCTTGGAAAGGCTTACTCTGACTGGGGCCATATCAGTGATGCTATTGCTGTATATGATCAGCTAATATCTAGTCATCCCAATGACTTCAGGGGCTATTTGGCAAAGGTTCATTTACATTTCCTTGTGATTTGGATTTATTATTATCATGATCTTGCCTGATCAAAGCTTTCACTCTTTTTGTGTTTTTAAAAAATGAACATCAAGTTGCATTTTCCAAGTATTTCTTTTTAGTCATGAGAACATATAGATAGTAGGTTAGTAAAATAAAATAAATTTTATTCATGATGGATATCTTATTAGGTTCATAAAATCACTGGTTATTGTTGAATTTAGCACAGAATATCTTAATTGCATGTAAAATCTCCCCTACAGAAACCCTATACTTGCACTCATTGCCATGGCCATCATATTAGGTTTCTTTAAATGTTTTTAAAAAAATCATGGAAATTTGTGGAATGACCAAAATGCCTTTGCACCCCTACAATTGTCATGTCTATGGTTCAATACACATATATTTCACTTGTATTTTGATTTGTTAGTGACTAAGGCTGCAAGTGCTTTAGTGCAAATATCAGGGATTTGTAAAGACGTGTGAAATTACAAAAATAATGGATAAAGCTGCATAAAACAGACCTAATTGCAAGTGCAAAAAATACAGAGTAAGGCTGAGGACAATAGACCTAAGTCTTCTGATCATTCCCCGGACCTCGCACATACGCTTTGTAGCACCGGGCTACCCTTGTAAAGGCATGTGTGAAATTACAAACTTAATACAGTATATATGCAATTAGCTATTTTACAAGGATGCATGTACCAAAAAATAAAAAATAGACAGCAGGATGACGAGACAATCACAATCTCTTTTCAACAGAAAAACAATGAAATACAAATTAAGTGCTTAATAAATTGCAGGCATTTGCAAAACACCTGGATGAGCATCCTGCAACTGCTGAAATAGTGAATTGGTAGGACATTTCTATGCCTCGATAATGCAACTTAATCATATAAAACCTAGTAGATAGTAGATACAGTTAAAGAATGTGTTTCGGTGCAAACCCATAAAATGGATATTTGGTTTTCATTTCTCAAAATCTCTAAAAGATTAAGACATAGACAAACCCTGAAACCATAGGATAAGCTTAAATGTGATAGAAATGGAAGAAGGACAAACACCACTATCAATAGCTATGTAGGAACTAGCTTTAACTTTGTTGGCCCTAGTTAGTTTTACTTGATATCCACATCTGTTCTTATTTTCAACTTCACATAGACTAATGTTAGTACTGCAATGAGGATCTCTTTTATGGACCAAATAAAATTTTTGAGTACTTCATGTTTGATTCATTTTCAGGGAATTATTCTGAAGGAAAATGGTAAAGTAGGTGACGCTGAAAGGATGTTCATCCAAGTAAGTACTTTTCTGTATTTATTTTGTCAAATTTTTGTGCATCTATTTTTGGATAAATGAGATGTGTGCAGATGAAAAGAATTTAGCTTGAAACTTGATGAATTTCGAAAGTCAAACATGATTTTTGGCAAGCATATACTATTTACAAAGATATTTATGTTGATTATGCTCAAGGAAGTGCACTTGGAATGTCTAGTTTTAACTGATTACTCTTTAAGGTTCCTCATGCATGAACACATACAATTTTAACTTGCAGATAATTAATTTCAACCCCTTCTACAATGCAATATTGTCCTAATGCAATCTGAATGAAGCTCAATCTTTGTTACCTTTTTGTTAACACTTTCTAAAACTTAATCGATACTTCTGGCATGAATTTTTAATACATCATGATACTAAACAATTTAATAGAACTCTTGGTTTAAAGAGCAGTAAAGAGTTGTTGCATTTGTTGGGAGAAATTTAGGAGATACTTCATCATGTTACCATTTAAAAACATTGCAAGTGAATCATAACAAATATATTAGTATTGCAGTTCTGTTTTTCTATGGCAGCAACTGATGCATAATTAGAATGAATCCTTTTGTGCCAAAACATATAGCTTAAAGTCAATAATCCTTGTGATGCATGCAGGCAAGGTTCTTTGCTCCTGACAAAGCCAAAGCACTTGTAGATCGTTATTCGGTAAAATGACTATCGGAATGAAGAAAAAGAAAAAGAAAACAAAGGGTTCGCTCTGTATTGAGTTGATTAGAGCTTGAAAAACTGTGAATGAGTCAAGTTTTGTTGGTCATATGATATATTGGGAAATACAGACTTGATTAGTGAGAAGGGAATTCAAGGAAGAGCTGTGAATGATAATTGTATTATTCTTTTCCAATGGATGTGGAATTTCTTTCTTTCTTTTTTTCTTTTAATGTTTGTACCAAGGGTTCATGAATTATGAATATGTATTTTTTTCTTAGAAAAAGTGATAGGTTTGTACTGCTTGTACTATATATATATATATATATATATATATATATATATATATGATGGTGATAGAATCAGGTCGACCGGATCATCGCCGATACTGCCTCCCATTTTAATTTCGGAAGATGTGTTTGAAGGATTTTCAACCGATGCGGATGGAAAGATCATCAAAAATAGTAAGATGTCCATTTTTATACATTTGGTGATCGTTTGGCCCTCCCACTTAACGCTTTTATTTTATGTAAATTTTAATAGCTTTAGAATTTCAATCCTAAGTAGAGACCAAACGGCCACCAAATCGTATTTAAAATGGACGCTTAACTTATTTTTCGACGATCTTTCCATCCAGCACGGCTAAATCCTTCAAACACGCCTCCAATGGGCGTGATTAAAACAAATGTTTTGGATAACATAACCATATATATATATATATATATATATATATATATATATATATATATACACGTGATATTATACAGCTGATCGCATCGCGATTCTCACCTTTCGCGTGGAAGATGTTGAAGGATTTTCATCCGTACGGATGGAATGATCATCGAAAAATAAGTAGCACATTTTATAATTTGCCGTTTGGCTTCTCCCACTTAACGCTTCTTATTTTATGTAAATACGAACGATCCGTAATTTCAATCGCTAAGTGGGACCAAATCCAGAACCAAATCAGATAAAATTACACGATATTATTTTAATGATCTTCCCATCCTGCATTGGAAATCCTTCAAACACGCCTGTAGCCAAATAATGACGGAATGCACAAGATATCCTACCGATCAGTATAATATCATGTCTATATATATATATATATATATATATATATATATATACATGATGATATAATCGTGCCTAGTAACATCGCTCCTAAGGTCGCTTCCCATTTTGGCCCTTAGAGCATGTTTTAAGAATTTAATCAGATGGATGGAAGATCATCAGTTTAAGATGTCAATTTTCATACAATTTGAACTCAGGGCCTTTATCTTAACTCGGTGAAAATTTAAAAGTTAATCTTACGCTCAAAATTTCATCCCTAAGCATTTAATACCCTACAAGTTCCCAAATCAGTATTTAAAATCGACACGCTAAATTTATTTTTCAATGCTCTTTCCATCCGCATATCGGATTTCCTCAAAATATCGCGTAAGTGTCAAATGGAGCGTGACTTCAGACACAAATAAAGACCTACCAAGATAAGATCGTGCCTATATATATATATATATATATATATATATATATATATATATATATAAGCCAAAAAATCCGTTTGGGCGAAGTTGTCTCCGGTCCAAGCCAATGGATAAAATCTTCTTTGGTTGGAGATGGTATCGAAGGTTTCCTCTTGAAGATTCCACCTGAAAAGAGATAAGAACATACGCCGGTGAGAGGGGGGACAACCTAGATGCCTAAGCTCGCTCCAACGGTCAAGTTAGTTGGGAGTTCACTGGGGAAGAAGGTATAGGAGGAAAATTTAGTCTCAGAATGTTTGTCGTTCCAAATGAGCTTACCCTTGCTTCAACCGAGATCTTCTTCCTTTATGCTATTCGAGTTCCTTGAGAACCAAGCTCCATTCTATCACTTTTTGGGGGGTCTTATCTGCCATCATGAGAGGAGGTGTTTGGGCGACCTTTTTGTCTCTGGGGTGATGATGATCGTACCCTATCATGGGGCGGTATGACAGCTCTCTACGAGATCTGTGTTACCTTTATGGGCCGTGTAAGAATTCTAACAAATGAAAGCCGCGATTTGGGGTGTATTAATATATACACAGGCCCTAAATAAAAAGCTCAAATTTGGGGAAATTCACAATTATTTTGTGTATCATTTAAAAAAAAAATCCATGAATTCCATGAATAATTCATTCCAAATGCCACACAAAATGTCTTCTTTAATTCTTTCTCATGTATCATAACATTCAAACCTGAACATCAAAATAATGACTCAAGTTCTTAATATAATACAAACTTTACAAAAAGGAAATTTGAGTTATGGAATTTGGATTTACATTCATAGGGTTGTCCTCAAGAACTGTACAACAAAATAAATAACAGCCAAGAATAGTGCAATCTGATAAGCATCCCTCTGAAGACCATCATCACTTTGAAAGAACTGAGTCAAAGAATAACCATCTCCAATCAGAATCACTAATAAAAAGTATGAGATATAAAATACAAAAAATTTATATCATGATTTTTCGGGCAACCAATCTTACCACAATAAGTTACATTATTGTCAGGATAATAATAATCCCCTTTTCCACTGAAGGAAATATTTAATTCTTCACGAAGGAAAGAGCATTGATTTATCTTGTGGTAGGTATTGTAACTTAGGAATGTACCTTTGTAGGATCACCAGATGGATCGGGATAAGCATCCATGTTTTCTTTGTCTGTCGAGAAACGTGCTTGCATGTTCTTAGCAGCATCGAAGGAATCTTTGCTAGCTTCAATAGCAGCGAAAAACCTCCTAGACATCCAGAAATATGCTTGAGCGATAGGTGATGATTCGGATAAATCCCATGTTTCCTCATGCTCAACCACTTGACCACTAATCTGGTTTAATGTAAACTGTGAATTCACGCGAACTATCACGTTTCCGACTAAGAAAGCAGGAAATTTTGGTTTCCCTCTTAGTGTCCATTTAATGTTGAGTATGCTGGTTGACAACATCACCATCTCCTGCACTGTCTGGACATGCATTCACTCTTGAATCAGCAAAGCAGAGTATTAGTTATTCTTCATATTCAAATGCAAGTAAACACTTCTATACAAGGATATTACTTCGAGACAAACTGATGGACCTTGGTCAGAATCCTAAAGGAAAAGGAAATAAATATTTCACATGCACGCACAAGTATAGAGAATTTGAGTCAGTCCTCACCGCAGTAGGACTATCAAGTGCATCAGTTGCCCACAAAGGTCTCATGTACTTTTCACGGCCAATAAATGTCCTAACTGGATCCTGAAAATAATAACTACAATAAACTACTTGATTGTGAAAAATAGAAGAAATTATATAATACAAAGCCTGAAAATAGAACGGTTAATGTCCAGTAAAGGTGCCCCAGTCCTAGTAAAATAGAGACTTACAGAAGTGACAATCTATTAGTCAGTTTTATTACTGTTCTGATAAGGCACTGAGGATACTAGTTTTAATGTCTGTCATGGAGTGAAGCTAACTGGATGTTTCAAGTAGTTTGGAGTGTAAAAAAAACAATCAACCACATTGACTTGAGGAAGTCCTTGCAAAGAAGTTAGCAGCTATGATGAATGTACCACTAAGCAGATTGGGTAGTTAGAGGTCGTAAAAACCAAGACCTCTTGACAGCAGTCAAAAATGATTTCACATTTCAAGAGTACTATGCCACGTGCTAATTTTCATTGCAACTTTATCATTTTTCCTCATATCAAGCTATCAGCTAAATCATATTCACCACATAAAAGGTAGAAGAATGCATTACCAATTGATGCTACTATCTCAAAGGTGGTGTGTTGTAAAAGTGGGGTTAAGTTTTTGAATTTGGTTCAGAAAGAAAATTTTAAAATGAGTTCATTAAAATTTGACTTAATTAATAAAAATTAAAATAATATTTTTAACTAATAACTAGTATTTATTATTTATACAATATTTTAAAATCTTAATTAATAATTATATTAATTTAATTAATTAAGTTTTTAAAAATACCAAATCATAACTTTAGATTGGAGTAAGGATATCACGGGATAATCCGAGTTATCCCGGAACCAAACACACCCAAAAGGTCTATAATTCACGAGGGAATGGAAATAAAGCATCTTCTGACTTTTTGCAAAGTATGACCTCTAACTACCATATACTAGAAGAATGACAATAATTTTCATATGTTCTGAACTTGAATATATACCTTATATTTGACTGAGCCAGAGAAACATCCAAAGGAACGGTTTCCTTTTCGCATTTCTAGTATATCCCGCACAAGTTGTCTTGCCGTGGATTCTACTAAGGGGCTACTAATGCACTCAAAGTCATTGCAGAGTTCACCAAATTCCATGCCGTCAACCAGTTTGTCTGATTCAGATCTTTCAGGTATTGGATCAGTGGATGTCTTAGTCCCTTTAGAATCACCCACGACTGCCAACAATATTCATAGTTTTAATAAGAACAAGAAAATAACATATGAAAAACATGTTTTAAAAAAAAAGAAAAAAGTGAAGGCCTTAACTTGAATGCCATACTTTGTATGAGATGGTAAAATGTTAAAAAATGAAACATATATGTACCACTTCATGGCATTCAGAATAAAAATATGGACTCCATGGAGTTTATAGAAGGCATATGAAAGTGTCAAATCAGATTGAAAGGATTAAGACTTAAAATCATAGCTGAAAAACTTGAGTTAAATATGAAATCGAATAGAAAACTCAAAGAACCAAGGAAATAGCAACCAGATAATTCCATATAGAAATTGCTCACCAACAAAACCAAGGCTCATGCGAACTAAATACTAAAAGATGAACAAAAGAAACTCTTCAAGAACAAAATGCAGCTCAAAAACTTGTCACTAGTTGATGCCAATTATGGTTGTTAACTTCATAAACTATTGTAAATGTGAAACCAAGAATTACCAAAAGAAAAAGAAAAAAACCGTTTAAGTACTAGAAATACAATAAAATCAGCCTAATTGAGAGACAAATTGAAGTTTGATAGGAGTTCCACGTACACCGTCTCTTCCTCCTTCCTAGGCTTTTCAATTCCTTAAGTAGGCATTCAAAACTCTACATAAAAATCCATGCAAATTTCTTTCCCAGATTCAGACATTAAGCAAAACATTATATCCACACATTTCATGAAGCATGAAAAGTTGACATTTTTTTATTCTCAATTGCACATCTTAGGTAAGATATCGAGCAGTGAAAGCACCTCTTATTCCTCATCCTCAAACCTCTTAATCCATAAGCAGCCATCCAAACTCAACATAAAAATCCATGCAAACCCTTTCCCAGATTCAGACATTAAGCAAAACATCCCTTCCCAAGGTTTTAAAAGGCGAAATCGGGTACCGAGGCGTTTTGCTTTAGCCTCTCGAGACGTAAGCCTTGAGGCGAGACGAGGCGTAAGCCTCAACTAAAAAAATAAAATAAATTAAAAATAATAATAATATATTAGAATGTCAATAACTCAAGTACATTAAATAAAAACACTCATAATATAGTTCATAAAAAAAATAAAATATAGTAAGAAAACAAAGTCGTCACTCAAATACATTAAATAAAAACACCCATAATATGCATACTGTAAGAAAAATTACAATCACATGTAAGCACAAGCTTGACACTTTCCAGGAAGTGTCACATAACTATATGTTAATATAAGTAGGGTTTCCATGAAGTGAAGGATCTTAACTTGATTTTCACATGTTGTCATATTCTTATTCTGGATTTTTTATTTCATTATATTTATTAATATAATTACATGACATAAAAAATATTTTATTTATTTATTTATTTATTTTTAAGAAGGCATGGTACAAGGTCTACGAATCTAAATTGACATTAGTGTTGATAATACATCTGTTCCCCCACTACCGTGGCGACATCAACACCTTCGTCATCGTCGGCCTTGGCTCCAAACCTCTCCACATCTTCAAAAAAAGATTCCAAAACAGAGGCTTAAGCCTCGAACGGCTTTGAGGCGTAGCCTCTGAGGCGTAAGCCTCACTCAACCGAGGCTTAAGCCTCGGTCCCCCCACTATGAGGCGCAAGCCTCTGAGGCGTTTTTTGAGAGCCTCTAAGCCTCAGAGCCTCAGAGGCGTAAGCCTCGAAGGTTTTTGAAAACCATGTCCCTTCCGAACAGTTTGTGAAGCATGAAAAGTTGTCATTTTTTTTTTCTCTGACCACAAATCTTAGTTAAGACATAGAGAAATGACAAACGACTCTCACTCCTCATCCTCAACGTCCAAATCCATAAGTAGTCATTCAAAACTTTACAAAATAAAAAAAAAAAAACCGTGCAAAATCCTTTCCCAGATTCATAAACTACATTCCACGCATTACAAGAAGAATGAAAAGTAGCAAATTTTTTTTCAAACCCAATCAAGCAACAGCGCAATAAGGTAAAAAACAATCAACAAGAATTCAATTACAAAAAAAAAAAAAAAATATGCAAAATCCTTTCCCAGATTCAGAAACTACTTTCCATGCATTGCATGAAGAATGAAAAGTTGCAAATTTTTTTAAAATCCCAATCAAGCAACAGCTCAAGAAGGAAAGAACAAAATGAACACAAGAATTTGATTACAAGGCTAAAGAAGGAGATTGAATAGTAGAAATGGCACCTCGTGGTGGTGAGTGGCGGCGTGGAAACGGGCGGCGAATGGGAAAGGAATTGAAGAGGTGGTGGTGGCGAGGGTTGAAGATGGCGGAAGGCGGCGAGAGAGCACTCATCGCCATATCCCATGCTGCTGGAAGTGGAGGCCATTAGAGGCCTCTTTTAAACACCAACCAAAGAGAGGCCCAAACAGTGGAAGAGAAGATTCAAGGAGCAATAGGCTTCTATTCAATCAATCCGGATAAGGGTCCCCTTTTTTTAATTTTGTTTATTTTTATTTATTTATTAGGGAACTTTTTTTAATAACCCCCTAAAAATCAGAAATTGCTTAAATATCTATACAAAAATATTTGCTTGTATATCCCTATGAATCGATTTTATTTATTTATTTATTTTTTTGCTTATATATCATTGTGTTAAGTTGATCTTTGAGAATGTCAAACCAATGGATAGAATAAGAGAAAATTATTAAAATAGATTTACTAATATACCCCTTTAAATAAATTTTTATTATATACACTTGTAAAAGTTTGGAATTGCTTAAATAAAAAAAGATAGCCCGATGCTATAAAGCTCCCGCTATGCGTGGGTGTGGAGAAGGGTCAGAATTGTTTAAATGCTCAAAAGGTTTTAACTATGGTTAAAATTCAAAATTTTAACTTAAACTAATTGTAATTAACATCAGGGGGCAATAAAATATATTTTATAGGGGTATGCAGGAAAATATCATTTTTGCAGGGATTGCAAGCAATTTTTCCTATTTATTTTAAGAAGTTTAAATTTCTAGTAACCCTCTTGGTTTTTTTAGAATTATACACAACCCCTTCTTATTTATTTATTTGATCCAAGTAAAAGGAAGATTAAAGTCTCCTATTTTCAAAACATGAGCCAAATGTTTCACAAATAACTTATTCCAAATTAAAGATTTTACCTTTTGGACAAAACAAATCTATTTTCAAATAAACTAATATCATCTCTCACCTATATTAGTTTATTTTTTAATTAAGAACTTTTAGTTCTAATTACATCTAAAGTAATTGCTGATGACCGTAGTGTTGAAATCACTGCACTTATTAGAATTAGCATGTAGAGTTACGATTGTTAATAATAACAAAAATAGAGAAATGATCAAGTGGTCTCGGTTCCACTAGATCATCCATGGAACCGAGCCTATTGATCATCACAACCACAAAATGTGCCTCGAGATGTGGGGGCGCCGCACATCTTGAGGCACCCATAAAGATAGCAACATAAATGGTTGTGATGATCTAGATCATTTCTCACAAAAATAACATATTTCTTCCTACCATAACTACTAACTCTTTTACTACATTCAAATCTTCAAATAGTCATTGAAATACAGCATATACTATGGCTGAATTAAGTTTCAAAATCACTAATAGGCATCGAAGTTAGCTTGAGTTTGGTATTGTAACCAAATTG
Organism: Dioscorea zingiberensis; assembly: GCA_026586065.1. NCBI lineage: Eukaryota > Viridiplantae > Streptophyta > Magnoliopsida > Dioscoreales > Dioscoreaceae > Dioscorea > Dioscorea zingiberensis. The sequence continues at coordinate 4,309,104 of CM048823.1, read as the reverse complement.
ATAAATCTGTTTGGTAGAAATAGCATTACTCCTAAAGTATCAACTTGTGAGCAATGAGACATTACTGACATGGCATGACATTTGGAAGTCTAAGGTCCAACCAAAGTTTAAGTCTATGAAGTTGTTTCCAAACCCCCCATGTTGTGATGGCAGCTAGGGCATTCATACCTCCTCTGCAACTTCTCCCCAAGTGCAGCACAAGTCTTCTCCAGTTCAGTTGTCTGCTTGTTTCCAGTCAAGGAGAACTTTCTAGTGTTGTATTGAATCAGAATTGAGGCAAATGTTGCATAAGAAAATATGTACATAAAGGGAAATTGTTTCTTGTATATAGATTGCACGAAGGGGGGGGAAAGGATAAATGAATGAAAAAGAACATATTCATAAATTTTTCTTTTTGTTCATTTTCCTAGATCCAAACACAAAATTGGTTAGAAGGTGAATTGAGAAAGGATGAATAAGCACTTAAACCAACTGCAAAAACCCCATGAAGTAGCAAAAGCATTGATGAATGAAAGTTTGCTATAACAAGGATGAGTAAAGAGAATTTTATCAAAAAGGATATTCTGATAGTTCCTGCAATGACTTTGTTTCTCGAAGAACAGCCTCAACAAGGAGCCATCTCTGTTCGGCATTAGCTAGCTCCTGACAGACCTGCAATGTAATTCATTATACAAGAAAACACTTATCATCAAATGCACTTGAGCATACTTTAGATGTGAAAATGGTGTATCATACTAAATGGCTCATTGCATAGACATAGGAGAATATTTTTATTTGTTCTTCAGTAATTTAAGCAATGGGTCATATATAACAATTGACCTTGTGGTGGTCTTGCAATTCTTCTTGATACTCTCTTTTTGTTTTATGTATCTCAGAATTGATACATGCAATCTTAGTCTCCAAATCTTTCGGGGAATCTTGCACATTGAACATGTCCTCCTTGTTATTGGTTATTGTGCCTGCTAAAGCCATAGATGCCACTTGTCATAGCATACAAGTTTACACTAAAAGCATCATATTGTAGCATCACTTTATGAAGAATTATTCTCTACTTAACATCTTTATAAGGAGATTTATTTAGCCTTGTGATTGAGAAGACAGCAGTCCAAAATTGGGGTGAACCATTTTTCAGGAAATATTATCATCTTCATAGTTAGATGTCTACATATATATACCACAAGTACTCTTCCCAAAGTGCAAGACATTATTGCGACAGAAAAAACATGTAATGCTCAGCAAGGAACTTTGTTAATTAGATAATCTTCAAACTTTGATTAGAATTCTTGATCAAATATGTTCAATTACATAGCGGCATTTCCTAAAAATATATACAGTGCACAATGTTTTCTTGAAAAATGTTTGAGCAAATCTTCTCACTATGTAGTTGAATCTGATAGGTAACATACATATATATCAGTTATGAGTCAATATAATTGGGATTTACTTGAGAATATGATACTTGGTCAAGGGAAGAATGTGAATCCTAATGCATAGTATCATATACAGAGCCTATTATCTCATGCAGAAGTACCCAAGCTGTGAAAGGAGGTGGCCATAACTTTATTTTCTAGTAAGATAGGACAATTAGGAGTGCTGGGGTCGGCCTATTGTGTTTTATCCCTAAACAGAACTAACCAGCCCCTTAACACAGGGATCCCTATTTTTTTCTCTCCTGTAATCTCTCCTAATCCTTTATATCCTGATGCTAAAAACATTTTGCATTGAAACCAAGAAGAATGGTGCCATTTAAAATGACAAGGAAACACATTCCATTCGAATTCAACATTTCAAGGTTTCTCAGATATGTTACTGAAATTAGAGCCAGATAGACATAGAGTTAAAAGAAGTAAGTTGGGGGATTAGAGAAATTTAAATTTAGCAAAAAGACTTCTTGCCATTGCCTGATGAAAGTCTAGGGTATTGTTTCTGGAAAGCACAGCCCGTCATCTCATGAAACTGCCTGTGGATTTGACAAATTAAAACAACAATTACAATTGAAGAAGCAAATGACAACTATTCAGAAAAACAATCAGCATGTTAATCATGTATAGAAAAAATGCAACTTGAAACATTTTAAGATTGAAATATTCTGAAAGATGAGAGGATGGCATATGGTATGAATAACATGGCACAATAAAAACAAGAAGAAAGCCAGCTTTAATGGAGATATTACTACAAGATAAAAAAGAAAAACCTTAAAGCATCAAACCATATTTAAGCTATCTGGTATAATCTTCCTACTCAAGGCCAGAGTAATTGCAGATAATAAGTTAGCACACCCATCTAGATCAGTTGAGTACCTTTAATTTCCCTTAGTTTTTGTTATTTCACCAAAGATGAACCAACTATCTACTCAATGGAACTTTCTTTCATCTATGTTCCACTGATCACATACACATGCATCTGCCATCAAAAGGTGGTTTTCAGTTAGCTATAAATTTATGCCTCTTCAATGCATATTATTCTTCACCATTTCACTAGTTTTGCCATCCCTTGAACTTGGCAATCACATCCCTTTTGTGGTACAAAGACATGTACATGGCCTTCACCCCAGATACAAATGAATCTATGGCCTTTAATATTCTTGATATTAATGCTAGCAGTATCCCTGTCTTGTACAACATGAAAATTCACAGAGCAAACAACAAAGTCAAAAGGGTACTTAGTAATTTTCAGGGTCAAAAAGAAAAAAATCCTAGAAAACTAGCATGTTGGTTTCACAAAACACTATGCTGCAGACTTACAGTCCAAAATGACAAGGTATACATATGTATTCACACAACCAAAGGCATCTATCATCCCCTCAAATATATAAACAACAAAGTGTTTTCTTCCAGAGAACAATAGTGTGATTTAGCAATATTACAATCTCCAGCATTAATTCATAGTAAGCCTGTATGAAAATTCTTGCATAATTCCAATTATTCAATTAACCAGTGGATTGAACCGACTGATCCAAATTTGAAACGAGATTTTCAGAAATCAATAACAAGGAGAATGACAATCAGATTCACATTGATCAAATAATCAACAAAATGCTCATAAAAAGAAGCCCAACCTTATCTTCTTGTTAAATTCTTGCATCATGCTAATGAACTCATCTCTGCAAATACAAAGGATGTGATTGTTCAACCATAGGGAGCGAAACAAAGATCAGAAGGCAGGGATCACCATATATACCTCCGAGCTCCCGCCTCATTCTTCATATCAGCATTGAACCATTAGATACACACCCAGGAGGCAATCAGGAGATGACATAAAAGCAAAAGAAGCAACAAACGAACCCTAGCTTCGAAATGTCACCTTAAGCTGGGCAAGTGCCGATCCGAGCTTCGATACATCCCCTTGAAGCAGAGCAATCCTCGCCTAGAATCAAGCATGCATCTATTATCAATTTTAGAGAGAAGAGTACAAAGTATCATACACCGATTTGAAGAAGAGAACAGAGAAGGACCTGTTGGGCTTGGATCGTGGCATCACACATAGAGAGCTGAACCTGGGAGCCCTGGAGCTCCCTCTCGGCGACCTCTTTCGCCCTCTTGGCTTCATCCAGGGCGGCGTTCGCTGAATCGGAGGCGACGCGGACATCGTTGAGCTTTCTCTTGAGATCCGAAACCCTGCGCTCTGTGTCGAGATCGAGGGCAAGAGGATCGATGAATGAGCTGAGAGACGAGAAGTAGAAGATCATCAATGGCGGAAATCAGTACCTCCTTGAGATTTCTCAGTGGCGAAATCGCGGATCAGCGAGAGGAGTTGCTTCTGGGACTCCACGCTCGCCATCGATGTCCTCTCGAGCTGAGAGATTCCCCTTCTTTTCAAAGCCTGAAAACCGAAGCAAGAAGGCGCGAAGCACGAGACCTGATCTCGAGGCAGATGTTGTTAGTCAATTTGCAGATATACCCCTACAATATTTTATAATTACATATTTATATTATAAAACAATGTTTTGTGAGAATATATTTCATAAATATGAAAGTAAGTAAAACCCGAAACCCGCTAACCAGCCAACAAAACGGTTCGGGTTGGGGAATGCTCAACACCCGGATCCGAATAGTTTCCCGCCAAAGCTGTCGCATTTTCCCGCCATCCATGAGCCTGAGAGCATAGAAAAGGATACCAAACTGTGCTTTAATGGCGGCGAGGGCACCAGCATTCGTTCTCCTTCTCGATTTCTCAATCCCCAACCCAATTCGAAGAAATGGATACCAACGAGGAAGCCATGGCCGCTCACAAGCGCTCCTTCCTGGATTTCATCGACCAAGATGTACACTTCTCGTCCCTCTCCGTCTTATTCTCTGCTGATCTTTGTATGCGTTTATGGACTTGGGGATGATTTCAGGTGGGCAGGGGCTTCTACATGAAAGCCATCAGAGACATGATCCAGAACAGGGGACACCGACTCATCATCGCCATGGACGATCTTCGCAACTTCAGCCTGGATCTTGCACGGAGGTGAACCCTAATATCACGAATTCATGCTTGATCATCTGTTCCCAATTTAAATGGCCATTGCTCTTGTTTCTTCAGGTTGATTCGCAACCCCGGGGAGTACATGCATCCCCTCTCCGACGCGGTGACGGAGGCTACCCGCGGTGTGGACCCCAAGTACCTGAAAGAAGGGGAACGCGTGCTCGTGGGCTTCACCGGACCTTTTGGTTTCCACAAGGTCACTCCTCGGGATCTCATGTCCTCCTTCATTGGATCAATGGTTCGCGTTGAAGGCATTGTCACTAAATGTACGCTCCTTTTACTCCTTATCTTTTTCCTTGGATTTATCTTTACAATTGTTAGGTGAATGCATAAATTTCACTGAAATGTTATGTACTTAATGCTTTAATTGAGCTATGAGCATGTTTTAAATCATTTGGCTATTGATTTCAACATTTCAATTACATTGGTTTTTCAGAAGAAGAAAAGATTCTGAAAATTATCTTGGAGATGTGTACCTTAACCAGCACATAATAAAACATTTATAAATCCTGTTATGCTAATATCTGATTTTGTGATAACATAAAATATTTATCGTTTTATTTGGTGTGAATATTGGTGGATCTTTTACATGCCTGGCTTGTGATCGAATCAGGATCAAATGAAAGATTTTGCGTTTTTCTGGCTGACAGCAGTAATTAAGATTATTAACAGTTGATGTTTTGCTTGAAGTGATGAAGTGAATGCATTAGTTATCTATCAAAATGTGGCGTTTTAAGTTTAACTACATTCTTTTTTCATTGAGAAAATTCAAATATAAACGCATTGCCGAACCACCTTTCTCCCATTCATGGTGAAGGATTTTGCTTTCGGATGCTTGGCACTGTCATAACCAAGTCATATGAATAGTTATGTAAAAGAGCATACAGATATAAGTTTTTGTGGTGTACTGGAGGATGTCTTAGTACATGCTGCTTATTTCTATGCGGATTGATGTATCTCTATTATTAGGTCAAGAAACAATTATTTTCTTGGTCTCATAGAAACCAATTAAGGAAATGCATTACTGTATTGTTATTTGATTGAGCAGTTTGAAGCTTTTTTATTGCTGAAGGGATGGCAAAGAATGTTTGTTTCATGTGATGGAATATATGCCATGGGATTTGTGCATTCAGGAGAAAACCTACTCAATAAAGTAGAACATGCAATGTCAACACTAGACTTTATCAATAGACTTCAATTTAGGGTTCCAAACACATCTAATGGGAGGAATGAATGGTACAATTGGATGAATTCCATGTTAAATCATGTGTCCTTGGGATTGATGGGCTCTACATATGACAATGAAAACTCTCAATTTTATGATAGCTTAAAATGTTTGGAGCTGTTAAACTCAAAACACAATAGAATGCTAAGAATAAAAGATGCTCATGTAATAAACTACAGTGTTGTAAATGAAATGGGGTAACATAGCACAAGAATGGCACTAATTTAAGGTAGAATGGTGGAATACTATATATAGTAATGAACATGTGCTGTGAAAACCGTGCGCAAGCGCATGTGTGTGTTGGTGGCTTCTGTAATAGTGTTGGATCTGATGAGCGCACATGTTTTTATGCCAATTTTTATCTGTCAAATACAGGTTCACTTGTGAGGCCTAAGGTTGTTAAAAGTGCTCACTTCTGCCCAACAACTGGTCAATATACTTCTCGTGAATATAGGGACATTACATCGACTATGGGATTGCCCACCGGGTCTGTGTACCCAACACGGGTAATGTTATATTGTCTTGATATGTGCAAGCTTAATATCCCTATTAACTTGGATGTATGTCTCTAATGTGCTTTTCCTTTGTTCTATATAATTCAGGATGAAAATGGGAACTTATTGGTCACTGAATATGGACTATGTGAATACAAGGATCATCAAACGCTATCCATGCAAGAAGTGCCTGAGAACTCTGCTCCTGGCCAACTTCCAAGAACTGTGGATGTCATTATAGAAGATGACTTGGTAGATTCTTGTAAACCTGGGGATCGTGTAGCAATAATAGGAATATATAAAGCTCTTCCTGGGAAAAGCAAGGGCAGTTTGAATGGGGTTTTCAGGTCTGTATTATTAACATATTTAATCTCCATGAACTTAGCTTCTTTACTGTCCTCTTTTCACACTGGAAATTCCTGTTTTTTCATTACAGAACTGTTCTTATAGCCAACAATATTTGTTTATTGAACAAAGAGGCAAATGCACCAATATATTCACTGGAAGACTTGAAGAGAATGAAGGAAATGGCAAAGAGAAATGATACATTTGATTTACTTGGATATTCGCTTGCACCATCAATCTATGGTCATTTATGGATAAAGAAGGCAGTGATCTTGTTGATGCTTGGTGGAGTGGAAAAGAATTTGAAGAATGGGACACATCTACGAGGGTAACAATTATTTTCATACTAGTGTTGTTGTGCCACTCTGATTAGCATGATAAATAGTTCTCTATGAACTAGTGTGGCATATTCCCTTTGTCATCACTTTGTTTGCTTCTGTGCAGTGACATAAACATGATGATGGTTGGTGATCCTTCAGTTGCAAAGTCTCAACTTTTAAGAGCAATTATGAACATTGCCCCTTTAGCTATCTCAACCACTGGTCGTGGTTCGTCTGGTGTTGGTTTGACTGCTGCTGTTACTTCTGATCAGGAAACTGGTATATCCTGACACTGTGCATCTTGATTTTCTTTATAATTATATTAAAAGCTCATGAATTCCTTATGTCCAGGGGAGAGAAGGCTTGAAGCTGGTGCTATGGTTCTTGCAGATCGAGGTGTTGTTTGCATTGATGAGTTTGATAAAATGAATGATCAGGATCGTGTTGCCATACATGAAGTTATGGAACAACAAACAGTAACCATTGCCAAGGCTGGAATACATGCATCACTAAATGCACGATGCAGTGTAGTTGCTGCTGCAAATCCCATATATGGAACTGTGAGTGGTGACTCTCTGTTTCTTGTTTACAATGTACCTTATTAAATAGCTCCTTGCAAGAGTTATTTCCTTGAGCAGTGTGTTTAACATTGTGCCCATATTCTGGTTTTGTTTTTTTGTTGTATGGTTTACAGTATGATAGATCACTGACTCCAACCAAGAATATTGGACTTCCAGATTCACTACTTTCTCGTTTTGACTTGCTCTTTATAGTCCTTGATCAAATGGACCCTGAAATTGACCGGCAGATTTCAGAGCATGTTTCTCGGATGCATAGGTATTGTGCAGATGATGGAGGTAATAACACTACTTCCTTTGTTCTTGATGTATGTATTTTGGGGTCTCTTGCAACATGCATCCAAATTATACAGGAATGAGGGCCTTCAATAAAAGTTCAAGGTGCACTGAGGAAGATGATGGTGATATTAACGCACCCATTTTTGTCAAATATGATCGAGTGCTTCATGGGCAGGAGAGGAAACGAGGAAAAAAGGCCAAAAACGAGCGGCTAACCATCCAGTTCCTCAAGAAGTACATTCATTATGCCAAAAACAGGATCCAACCAAAGCTGACAGATGAGGTATGGTTTCTTTATTCTCATGTTGGAGAGCCTATAAATGTGAAGTTTATTTTCTTCTTGAAGTTTTCAGATCTATATTTTTACTCCTTTTGCCTTTAAGTATTACTGAAACTTTTATAATCATATCCCTGTTTCACTGATTGTTTGGAAAGATTACAAGGGATAATGCTTGTTTTTCTGCTTTGGATCTTTTATCATCTTCATCTTGGTGCGCATCCTGCCTGTAATGTCCTTGCTGCATATAAGGACTTTATTTTGATTGTACTTATCTTAAGGAAATTTCCCTAATTTGTTAAACCTGCCTGAATAATTGGACCAGAGGCTTCATATTTGGTGTCTTGCAATTGTTGCATTTTGTGAAAAAATTGCACCTTGAATAGTCCACTTATTCTGATAGCAACACCACTGAATATTTTCATGGGTTCTGATCACAGGCATCAGAACAGATTGCAACTGCTTATTCAGAACTTCGAGATGCCAGTTCAAACGCAAAGGTTTGATCTCTACGTTGTTCATAAGCATATTAACTGTGATTGCTTTGCCAATATCTGTACTATCTCTTGTTTTTCATTTTGCAGTCTGGAGGAGGAACACTCCCAATCACTGCTAGAACCTTGGAGACCATTATTCGACTTTCAACAGCTCATGCCAAATTGAAGCTAAGAAATGAGGTGCCTTAACTAAATCAGTTGCTTTTGCACAATTTGGTTAGATAATTACTATTTAGCTACTCAAACTTATTCACTTCATTTTTAGTTATCCTTCCTAATAAGATATTTCACTAATATTCTTTCAAATTCACAATTATAAATTTAACCCTGAGCTCTAGCCTTCATAACATTCTCAGCTGAAATTGGCTTTACATGTATTACTTCATCTTTTGGTGTAGGTTTTAAAAAGTGATGTTGAAGCCGCACTTCAAGTTCTAAACTTTGCTATATATCATCAAGAGTTGACTGATATGGAAGAACGAGAACAGAGGGAAAGAGAGTTAGATATGAAAAACCGATCTGATCAGGATGCTGGCAATGATGGTGCCAATGTTGAAGGCAGTGGCGGGTAAGTTCAACTTGTTAATAGTATAACACTTAAGCTTTTCAACATGCATATCTATTTACTTGCAAAACATTCACCTGTTCTGTTCAATATGACTTCTTTTTTTTCATTCTTTTGCATGCCTTCTCTACATCTCCCTATCAGCAGGTCTTTGTCTGTATTGACTTCTCAAATACTTTTACTTCCAAAATTTTTATATGCTTGTGCGGTTTTGATATCAGCCCTTGAATGTTTTCCAGGAAGACACCACCTAACATTCACAAAGAATCTAGTACTTAAGTGCCTAATTCACCTATATTTCTTTAGATAGTTGGCTAGATTTTTCAGATACCTGGATCATCTGAAGTCAGTTCTGAAGGCCATCTATATCCTGGTAGAGGAGTATATCCATGTAGCTAAATCTTGGTGTGCCCTCCTGGAAGTTGAGCCATGCGAAACTAAGTAATTCACTGAACACTATGTAGTTTTTCTTGAATTACCATCTGAGTTATTAATTATAAGTAGAAATACATTCATCAGTTCAGCAGAAGTGAAATGAATGAACTTAAAAAGTATTTCTATGTTAACCAACTTTCACAAGGAAAGTTGGCTAGTTCATTTCCTCTCACAAGGAGAGGTTGAGGGTTCAAATCACGCTAGTGACGTGTTTTTAGTGCATTGTCCACATTTATCAAAATAATAATAATAATAATAATATGTTAAAACTTGGCAGATGTTTGAAAATCCCATATAAGATTTTGGCACCTTACCCTTGAACATGTACATTTTGGTTTAATGTTTCAATATCCCACAATTTCAGTTCTCTTCTGCATCCTAAATAATTTTTATGTATGAAAGTAGTAACATAATCACACATACTCCTCATCTCAAAAATGGAAGCCCCGCATGAGATAACCGACTACAAGCCTATAAGTCTGATTAACTGTTCAATGAAAATTATTATAAAGGTCCTCGCCAATAGACTCTAAGAAGTAATAGCACAACTTGTTAGCGAGAACCAGTCGGCATTCATCAAAGGGAGATGTATACAAGACAACATTGTGGTCGCAGATGAGCTAATCCACCAGATGAAACACAGGAGGAGGAATGGGACACTTATGAAGGTAGACTTCGAGAAGGCCTTCGACATGGTAGGCTGGGACACCCTCCTAGAAAATATGCGGGCCCGAGGTTTGGGGAAAAATAGATTGGATGGATTAAAGCCATCCTCCAGTCATCTAAGGCCAATTTCCTCATCAATGGGACCCCACTGGGTATGTGAGGCATAGGAGAGGGTTACGACAAGGTGACCCCTTATCCCCACTTCTATTCGTACTTGTCACGGATGTGTTTACCGCAATGTTATCCAAAGTAGAAGAGGCAAACCTATTCAATGAAATATCCGGAAGATCAGGGCATCAGAGACTGTATCCTCGGGCGGTCCCGAGCAATTACAAACACTCAAGTTCATCTTCTATCTATTTGAAGGTTTGACGGGGCTCTGAGTAAACTACAACAAAAGCTTCATCATCCCGATACACGCGGTAAGCTACACACCGAAAATATTGGGGGAAATTATGAGCTATGATATCCAAAAGCTCCCAATAAACTATCTTGGAATGTCGATAACCGAGGCCAAACCCAAGAAGGCGGATTGGCAAGGCCTTATCGATCAGATCAGCAAAAGAGTAGCCGGATGGAAAGGGAGACTGCTATCAATGGAGGAAAGATGACCCTTCTCAATGCAGTCTTAACTACCATCCCAACATACTGGATGTCGAGATACAAGCTACCGGTGTGGGTGACAAACCAAATCGAGCGCATCCGAAGAGACTTCCTTTGGAGAGGGGCGGAATAAAACCAAAAAGCATACCACCTAGTAAGCTAGAAGAGAATCTGCAGACCCAAAGAACAGGGGGGATGGGGTATCATTAACATCAAAGTTTTCAATGATGTGCTACTAGGGAAATGGTGGTGGGGAATATTAGGAGAGGGGGCTAATCTATACAAAAAAGTATTAGCAACAATCTACTCACATGACTCCAACATTGACCCCTTCCAAGCTTAAGCACGGAGGAAGTCACCATTCTGGCATGACATCATGGAATAAAAGGAATGCACATTGCTAAACACAACGGTGGATGTCGGCAACGGAACACATACCAATTGCTGGTTCGAAAAATGGACAGACGGACAGGCTCTGATTAACGTCTTCCCAGACCTCCCAGGGATGATCCTAAATGAGCATATGACAATAATTGAAGCACACCGTCTACTCCAAGAGGGCTGGCCAATCATCAAACCAGGATCACTCACTAAAGAAGGGGCACAACGCATACACACCATCACACAAAGAATAATGAATCAGGAGGTGATAAGAGCAGATACACACCACTGGACTCTAAATGGAAATGGGACTTTTACTATCAAATCACTATACTCGTTCAAAGTGGATGGAGGACTAAGATGCCCACTTAGAAATGACTTTTGGAAGACTCCATGTCCGACAAAAATCAAATGCTTTGCCTGGTTAGCCTGGGATGACAAAATTCTCACATTACAAAACCTAGCAAAGAAAAAATGGAGAGGGGAAAGGACCATATGCTACCTTTGCGACCATGAAGATGAAACAACAGACCATCTATTAACAACATACCCTTATACAACCAAAATTTGGGAGTACTACCTCCAACTCCTAGGGAGGCCGGAAATACCCCGATAAGTGGGAACATCTGGGGAAAAGATTCTTTCACCAATCTAATGGAGAAGGAAGTCAGACCAGGATGGCGACTGCTGACAATGGCAATCACCTGGACAATATGGAGGGAATGGAACAGGAGATGATTCCAAGACAAACAACTTGTTTTCAAGAAACTTATCCTGGTCATCGATTTTCTGATACTCTTCTGGGTGGAAGCAGCACACCACTCTAAGAAACCAGAACTACTACCGGCCAAGCAACTAGCAAAGCGAAGTCTAAAAAGTACATGAGAAGCCGAAGGGGGACCAACAACTCCCATCAAATGCAGACTTCGAGGAGGAAGGAAAAGTTGTGACACCACCAAACACCTAAAAGCTCAAGAAGGCAGGAGGACGCAGGAGGTTACCAAAGACAACCTGCATCTACATACCACTTACACACTGTATACCACACCATTGTAGCAATACCCACATCTATGTGAATCATACAGTCGTGTAATATCTATAATATCTTAAACATTATTAATGAATGTGGTTTATCCACCTTTTCAACAAAAAAAAAATAGTAACATAATTTTATTCTTAGGAGAGATTGTGAAAGAAGTCCAAAGATGAAACATGAAATAGTGTGTGCTCACCCTGATCACCTTCACTAAAAAATAAATTCATTGCTGAATTTTATCATCCAAGGATGAGGTTCTTTACATGCCACATTTTCTCTTAATCCTTAATTACAATTTTGTGCATTGAATGTTGATTTTCTTTTAACCCATTAACGTTTAGTTAATGATTCTTCATTGCGCTGCCTTTGATCCAGTGCCACAGTAGACGCAATGGAAGTAGATGAAGATCATGCCGGGGATGATGTTAGCCCAGAAAGGTGACTCTACATCCCTGAAAAACTCTTTTTCCATGCTAGATTCAAGTTTTGCTTCAACCTAAGCTTTTGCTCCATATCTTCTATGACATGCAGATTACAAATATTTGAGTCAATCCTTGGTCAGCATGTGACCTCCAACCATCTGAGCCAAATATCCATTGCAGATATTGAGCATATTGTCAATCAGCAAGCCGATGATCACTTCACAAGTCGCCAGATATTGTCTATGTTGGAGGTAATCAATTAAAACATGTGATGATCTTTTCTAGTGAAAAAAGGTTGCTTCAATTACAACAATATAACTATCATCACTTCATCTTAGTGTTCATTCTGAATTGAAATTCCACAACTGATTTCATACCACATTAGAATCAATGTACATCTCTTTTAGTTTCTATGGATAACAATGTTTTTCTCATTCTTGTCATTCTTTGATCTGTTTTCCCAGAGAATGCAAGAAGCCAACAAAATAATGATCAGGGATGGAATCGTTAGAATCATTTAACAACTGGACTTTCAAATCAGCACTGAATGATGGAAGATGTGGAACTCTATGGTATTGAACTGCAACTTCTATCCACTTCAGATCATTTAATGTTGTTTTTCTTTTTTGAAAAAGATTTAATGTTGTTTTTAACCCTTAGTTTTAGCAGCAAGCTTTGTAAAAGACATCCCAAGTTCTGCAATCTAAGGTTTCTTTTACATCTTTGTTGATCCTCATGATATCATAAAACTCCCTCTTCTAATTGTTCTTTGTCACATCAATCTAGAATTTAGTTTTCATTAATCATACTTCTAATTACCATTAAGTAAGATAGGAAGGTAATAGTTAATTTTTAATTGTGTATATATCCTTGAAAAAATCATAATAGTAGAAATATCTCCAAGTTTCTACACTTGTGTCAAACCAAAGGTTTTAATTATAGTTAAATATAAACCATGGACCAATGAAGTATCTCTTATATTCAAATCTTACAAATTTTATTTTCGTAGGATTATATTTGACAGAGCTACATAGAGAAAAAGAATTCATATAGCCGACCCCATCTGGTATGGGATTAAGGCTTAGTTGTTGTTTTAGGATTATATTTGTAATTGCTCTTCTCAAGAAGTTAGATAAATGAATATCTTGTGTTAACCCAAATGAGAAACCTAAGATTATATTTACAATTATGATTTTTACAGAGGTATATTTGTAAATAATTTTTATTCTGGTGGATTTATTATATTTAACACTAATATTTTTTATATTTGGATTTGTCATGTATATAGCTATGAAATATTTGAACAAAAGGTACATCTATAAGTAATCCAGAACCATGTGTATCTGACCCACACCAGTCAATGAAAAAGTGAGAAAAAGGTGTAAAGAGAGTGGTATGCATCTCTGATCCACCTGCCAACAAACTATGTCAAGCATCGATCTTTGCCAGGCTTTTTTCATGTGTTGAGCATCCCTCTTTCATCCCCACCTCCACTACCTTCCCTTCCCTCACATGTCAAATATATATATTGAAACGAGTGGATAAGCAATTTTCATTGATAATAAAATAATGAGAAGTACAGTGAGTAATACATTAGAGAGATCATATTTAAGGGTAGATTGTAGATATTGTTGGGAGTATAATTATGCCGGGAATGTACTCTAACTTTAGGGAGTGGTTGTTCCTTTACTCCGAGTTCTTGAAATCCGTGCCCTTTGGGTTGTCCCCTTCCCTTTCTGTTGTTGTCATTTCCTCCTCTTCATTGAAGCTTCACATAAGGTTTCATTTGACGATGGACTCGGCACCAGCTTCTATTTCGTGGCCATGAGTGCTGCGTGTTGCGTCCAACTAAGATAACAGAAAGTCTATATCTCGAATTATTTCAAAAAAATGCGTTTTTTCCGGGAACATCTTTGGTTCCTTTTTGAGCCAGATAAACTAGGTGTTCCATATGTATCTTATGGAAATACAACCAACATACAACTCATCATTAAAAAAAAAAATTATCTAAAAAAAACCCTGAAGTTTGATTTCTTTTCCCCCCAAACTTTCTATTTTCTTAATCCAAAGGCTGTTAAAAAACCACTTGTAGATAATTTTTTATAATTTGTGACAGTATTTAATTCATCTCCTTTTCCAATGATTCCACAAGTATTTGGTGTCTCACAATACTCTGTCAAAAACTTACTTTAGTTTTTATAAATATATTTTTGTGAAAAGATCATTATATCTTTTGTTAATATACTTCTAAAAAATTTATTTGGTTATAGATTTATAAAGATGCCTGTAAAAAAATATAAAATTTAACATCATTGAAATGTCTCTTATAAAAGTATAAGAAATATTTCTTCGATCTATTGTTTATATTTAACTATAATTAATGACCTTTGGGTTGATAATGATGTACATCTTTTACCCACACCAGTATATATACAATCAAATAGAAAATTTGAGATATATCTTAAATTATAATTTGTTTATGATTGTTTTGAGAGTACACACAAATAATTTTCTCTATATATATATTTATATAGTCAACATCTCACCTTCAAGCACCCTAAACTACTTCTCATGAGGCAAATGCTCAAACCAAAGCTACACAAACCTCTGCCAACCATTTTCACAACTCTCTTGCTACTCCTTCACATTGGTATATTTCTACTTTACCTCTTCATTTATTTATTTTAGTTTTATTTTTGCCAATTAAGTCATACATATAAACATAAGATCGATAGATTGTAGAGCATGGGGAGCCCGCTGTGGAGCGAAAACTCCAACAGTGCAGCAGACACAAGTGGGTTTCGGGACACCGCCGGAGTTCACAGTATCGGTGCAGAACAGTTGCCCGGTTTGCCCGGCCATCGACGTCCATGTGAAGTGCGGCGCATTCCCTCAGCTTCTCGTCGACCCGAAAGTCCTTAGAGTTGTGGCCTTTGATGACTGTGTTGTCAATGCTGGCCTGCCTCTTGCTCCATTGCAGAAACTCTCCTTCAACTACACACACAAGAGGTTCAACTTGGAACTTAAGTCATGGTACTTTCAGTGTGAGTAGTGGTGCTTGTGATGAATCATTTCATTGAGGCCATGCTTGAAGGCAAGCAATTGTGTCTCAGTACTTCTTGTGCCAGTGTTTCACTTCTAATGTCAATCTCTAGTAATTTGTGTCTTGTTCCTTCTCTGTGGATTGCATCTTTTTTGGTGTCTGGAATCGGTCATTCTTTCTTTTCTTTTTTTTTAATTTAAGGATAATGTGTGAGTGGAGAGAGGGAGAGAGATAAGATTATTTTTTGTTCTAAAATGATATGGGTATAAAAAGGATCATCTACTCATGAAGAAGAGGATCCTAATTCCGATTCCACTCTAAACTCGGATATCTGCTCTGAACCTTAGGAAAATCTAACCGTGTGTATTTTTTTATATTTTTTTCATCCATACGGTTGGATTTGGAAAAAATACTCTCCAAATGCTTCAAAACAAGAACCTGATATTTAATACTATGCTTGGGATCAGACATGACTATATATATATATTAGATTTTATATATACTATATAGATATATATGTATTTATGTATTTTTTTTGTTTTTTTGTTTTTTTTACATAAATCTACTTTTTTAATTATCTTATCCAAAAAATTCAGTTATATATTTACACATATCTATAATAATTATATATATGTAAAAAAAAGCAAAACAAAATATACATAGATATATAGTATATATAAAATCTAATATATATATTCTAATATATATTAGATATGGGAGCTGATAGGATCAGCCATCCGCACTTGCGGCTGGCTTGATCCTAACAGCTCCCTATATATATATATAGAGGCATGATAGAATCAGGCTGGCCGGACATGCAGCCGCCTGATTCTATCATGCCTTATCTAATATATATATATATAGTATATATATTTATATAATTTATATATAGTAAATATTTATACTATATATAATATATTGGATATATATATATATACTATATATAATATATCGGATATATATATATATATATATATATATATATATATATATATATATATATAATTTTAAAAAAACATATGCAGATATATAAAATTTGGGAACTTGTAAGGTCTTAATCTTAAAGGGTAAAATTCTATATCATTCAAATTTCTATAAAATAAGAACCGTTAAATGGACATGCTAGTTTATTTTTCGATGATCTTCCCATCTATACAGTTGGAAATCCTTCAAACATGCTCTAGGGTATGTTATATATATATAAATATATATATATATATCATGATACGGATATGATTCAATGGGCGGGACATCCGGCACCATTATATCATAACCCTATATATATATTATCAGATAATTTGAAAATTGGATATGTATATAAAAATAAAAATAAAAATATACATAAATACACATAATTATTAGATAAGGCATGATAGAATCAGGCGGCCGCACGTTCGGCCAGCCTGATTCTATATATATATATAGGATATCTATTATAATCTTAATAAAACTCAAACTAATATTTAAATAGGAAAACTACTTAATAAAATCAAATCAATAAATATCTTATCCAAAATTTAAAAAAAATAAAGAAAACCTAACTATAATTTTCAGAACATATAAAAGTAAACAAACTTTACAGAATTTGATTAGTTATAAAAAAAATATTAAATTAAAATAGTATTTATCCATAAAAATTAGTATGGAAGATCATTAACAAGTGAAAGAAGAACGGGCCTTAATTAATCCAACCCTAGAAGGGACTGAGTGATGGAGAGAGGTTGGTGGATTTAACTTCCAGTGATCCACACCATCTCCCCTTTGTATAAGCTTTTTTGTGATTATCTGGTTAGTGTCCCCATAGAATTTTGAAAAGCCATCAGTGGATTTTTAAACAAACTCTCATTCATTTTGTATCATCTAGTTAATAAAACATCATAGTATTATTATAAAATTTTAGTTGATTGTTTTTATATATACATGTAACACTATAAGGAGGAGTCACGGCCCATTAAATTGTAAACAAGAGTGTAGGAATGGAAGGATATCATGACTAGTTGGGTTAAGATCAATAAATTAATGGGCCACGGCCCATTCCAACTGAACTCATGGTTTGAGTTGAGGGTATAGAAATGGGCCACAACTACTTACCATGAGTGGAGATTTCATTGAGCCTTATAAAAAGGGGTTGCGTAGTGACCTTGAGTCATATAACGGTTAGTAGGGAGATTGTTAATGAGCTTATGGCCCAATTAAGGATAGGTAAGGTTCATGGGCCAATTTGAGTGAATTTATTGGCCTATAGTGTGCAAGGCTTAGTAATGGGTCGCAACCCACTCCAACCCGGTAAGTAGAGTTGGTTTCGATTTCATATTATGGGTGAAGATTCATTATACACTTGTAATGTATACTAAGACTAGGCTCTACTTATAAGATCCCGGCTCAAAGCGTGGAGTCGCGTCAGGAAGGATACGGACTACCGGATGGATCCTAAAATAGGTAAGAACTTCCGCCTAGTTCCCTTATCGTTGGATATTTGTATTCTTGACACTTGGTTTCGTGTTTATACATACACCTTTGATTCAAGGGATGATTGTTTACTTGATCTTTGATTTCATACTTGTGTATGTATACTTGATGTGTTGTATGATTGCTTCCACTTGATATGTACATGTAGATTCTCCCTCCTGGTACAGTCTTGTGGACATCCAAGGGGAGGACACCCTAGCGTTTGGGATTCCTGTCAGGGGGAGTATACTTTTGCCCTCCACCCATCAGTTGGATGATACGCTGCCCATGTACATACATGTATGTGATAGTAGCGCTACCAGACTTTTGAGTCCGCCTCGATCGAGGGTTGATATCGGCTTAGGCTGTGATTGCCGGGGAGATGGCTTGTGAGTTTTTCTTAGATCGCTCGTCATGAGCTTGTGATTGTGTTTATGGATTGGAGTCCCTATCATTTGATATATTTTTTGGGGGTAGGTTTGAGACTCCAGTTTACTTGGATTGTGTGGATTGTGGCCCCCGCATTGGTTGAATTGGTCATGTTTATTGATTTGTTTTCCTTTGGCTGATCTTGTGTTATTTACATGACTTCGTTGTATTCCCTGCGAGGTATTTACTGAGCTTTTCTTTTGAAAGCTCATCCACTTGTTGATTCCCTTTTTCAGATCCCGAGGAGTAAGATGCGGGTCATAGAAGCTCCACATGGGACTTACTGGGATTGTTTCTGAGGTTGGTTTACCTCTAATCTTCTTTGAAAGTGAGGACATATTGTTGTAGAACCCTTATAGGGCTAGTTATGTCTTTGATTTATTCAATAGTGCACTTTTTTGTTCGACATAATTATGTATATGTCTTATTATCTTTTGTTGTGCATATGATGTATGATTTCTTACTATTGAGGCTTCGTATCCGAGTGGGGCCCATCTCTGCTCGAGTACGGCAAGTCTGTCGTGTGCCAGTGCGCCCAAAATTTGGGGTTGAGGCATGACAAGGGTGATCAAGGTCGCGCTCCTATCGCTAGCGATATATATCCAAAAGTGGGTGGTGTGCGATGCCAGCGTTATCGCTTGAAGTGCACCTCCTGCCGCCCCTCCTCCTCGTCAGAGCTCCCATTCTGAGGTGGTCGCTGAATCTCCGGCGCTTCTTAGTTGACCAAACGTGTCTTCTCTCCGCCCAAAGCCTCCATAAAACTTACCCCATCTAGCACTGAGTTGTTTCTGGCGGCTGCTCCCCGAGGATCGGGTGGTGCTTGGATGCCCACTCCGGCATCCGAGGGTTGTGCGCGATTCCAAACCCTCGACATGGGTGCAGTTACGTCTCCTAGTAGTTGCCTCTGTGTGCCGCCGATCGCTGAAATCACACCGCCTAACTCCTTAGAATCTTTTCCTAACCGGTGAGCTTTCAAGCCTCTGATCTCGTCATTGCCCCTGCCCGAGCTTTCAAGCCTCGAAGAGGCCTGACCAAGGAGATCGAGGGTACAAGTTCTCTCGCCTCTGATCTCGTCGTTGCCCCCTTCTCCACAATGTTTCTTCGACTACGGTGAGTCCTTCAGTCCCTCTCTTTTTATTCTATCTTGTTGAAGAGCCAGCCTGACTCTAATGGGCCTGTTTGTTTACCCGAATTGTGCTAATATTTGTTACCCTTATTTGTTTTTAGTGATGTTAGAGGTCTGTTAGAATGGCCAGCAATGAAGAACTACTCATAAGACGAAAAAAGTTTTCATCTGGTGAAAAGGTATCTTGACATATATAGGCATTGACCTATATTAGATAGACTAATATCAACCATGACAAAAAGATTTTGTGGTTGTTGACTATGATGTTGTCTTGAACATTGTGGAAATGTACTTGTACAAGAGGAGGAGCCCTTTCATGAAGAGAGTAATGAAAAAGTTAAAGAAACTATATATATATATATATATATAAAACCAAATGCTTGCAATTATATGTTTGTTCCATGCCCTGTAGAACTTGAAACAACCAAAATATAAATTAATCCATTTCCAAATTATTCTGGTATAGAGCAATCAATTTCCAAATTATTCTGGTATCAGAGCAATCCCTTTTTTATTCCATTTCCAAATAGACTCTAGACATACTTTAAAAAATAGATTAGATCAGATAATAAGAACTTTAAATAATATTTAAGAACGACTATAAAAATTTTATAATATTTCTAAAACTATTAAAGAAGTCTATATAAAACTAGATTTTATAAAAGTTCAAACCATCTCTCTGTGTCTCTAGTTCTTATGTGTTCACTCTTGTTAATTTCTAAATGATCTTGCCTCAATTAATTATGAAATTTGTACGTGTTCTTCTCATCACTGTTCTCACAACTAAGGTGTTCATTAGGGGAGGTGTCCGTCAATTAATGGGTCTATTTGGCTACTGATGTATTGATTGCGCCTAAAGAGTTGATGAGTATAAAAAAATGGTGACATAGTGCTATGCTTTGCACTGCAACAAACCCAAGAAGATTATTGAGAATAAGTTGTGTGATACTTTTATGACAACTAATAAAGCCATTAGATTTGGATTAATTGATAGTGTGATGTGTCACAGAAGGTTCCACCTTACCATCCTCTCATAGTCTTCATATCTCCTTTTAGGATTTTTACCACCCTCTCCCATTTATTCTAAGATTATACGAACCTCTCCCAATTATTTTGGTATCAGAGCATTTTTTATTCTTTTGAAGAGGAAGGAACTACTGAAGATTTAGATAACATAATATCTAATACAAAGTTTATTGAGAGAGAAGGTAGTTCAATAGTAATTAATCCATTTTCTAAATTACCTTTATTACCCATTAAATCTACTATGTCATCTGATTTAAATTTAAACTGAGTATTACTAAGAATTACTCATTCCTCCTAAAAGATCTATACGTAAAAGTATGGGATGTGTTTCCAGAAATCTTTTCATGTATGGATAAGGAGATTCCTCTTCATGGATCAACATCACGACCATGTACATTCGGAGGATCCAGATGCTTCTTCTTGTTTTTTGGGCTTCAGTTCACTTGGATTTGTTGATTAAGATATGGAGGTTTATGTCATGTGATTGATACCTTTAAGTTCTGGAGAATAGAGGGCTCTGCAGTTCTTTTTCAATTTCTCTTCCTATTGGATTTGTTTGGGTTGATTTATGTGTATATTATTTGTTATCTGCTAATTACTGAGTTGAATGCTAGATAGAGTTGGAGCTGAGATGATGTTTGAACTTTGAGATAAAGAATTTAATAGGATTTAAGATTACTAGCATAACAAGTAAATGGTTTTTTTTTTAAAAAAAAAAAGACAACCAATAGAGTTACAATAAACAGTTTGCCTCTTATCTAGGCTTCTTGAAGATCCTATTTGGTTTTTATTTCGTCTTTTCTCCTCAAGTAGGCAAAATTTCCACAAGTGTACAATTGAAGGCAATTGTAGTATCGCAGTTCTCTTCATCGTGGGTTCTAGGTAGCGTCTCGTAGTACCACTCAGTGCGCTTGGATCCATGAGGAAACCCAGGCCCAACCTCGCCCTGCGATGATGATTGCCCGCGACCAGAGCACAAAGCCCATTATTCGTTTTCTGTTTCTTTATTTGATTCTTGAGTTTCCCTTTTGATTTTTGATAAAGATTATAGTTTTTGATTTGTAAATGATGGTGTACTTAACAATGTTCAGCACTTGATAAATTTGTTTTCAATTTCAAACTTTTTCGAATCGAACTCAGACTTTTATAAATAATATCGAGCTGAACTTGATCTTAAAATTTTGAGCTTATTTGAACTCAAATCGAACTCGAGTTGAACAACAGAATTTCGATCCGAACTCGAGCTGAGCTCAACTCGTTCAAGTTTAGCTTGTTGCCAGCCCTACCTAGCACGAGTCGGGTCAACTAATGGTATCAGAGCACCCAACTAAATGGAATTTAGTTTCTAAAGTTTTAGAGAACATGTAGGACCTCAATACTAAATGGTATCAGAGCCGGGCACACACAGTGACAAGTGTTACATGTATATATAAAAAACACCCAACTAAATGAAATTTTATAATACACTATTAGCATCATAGCAAAGTTTTAGAAAGTATAAATAATTTTAACATACCTTTTTTTAATACACTATTGTCAAATCCAGGATTTTTGGGGAATCTTTTTTTTTCTCTCGTTAAAATATCGGAGGAATAATAAAGGGAAAGTCCCCAACGTCGTATTTGTTTGAACTTTTGAAAATTAGAAATCTCTATTTGCCCTTTTAGTGATTGTTAATTAATGGTTTCTAAATAATTTTTAATTAATTTGGTAATTAACAAGATTCCCCGAGAGTAGGTTTAACAAGATTGTTTTTATATTGGTGGGTAAAGATTTGAATCAAATTAGAAATTTATTGGATAAATAATATTATATACATACCTTAAAATTGGCAGATAATATATATTTTATATATATTATATAATCGTATTATAGTTGATTTGGCTGATGGTACCTTGTAGGATGATATTATATTTATACAGATAAATAAAAAAAAAGGTATTGCATGACTGGAAGCATGTGACAAGTATATAGTATAATAATGATAATTTTTATAGAAAGAAGGGGCTTAAGAGCTTATGTGCATGGTTGGTTGAAAACATAGAAATAAGAAGGACTAAAGTGCAAATAGGCAAAAAAGGAAGTGAGGAGTTGCATGTCAGTCTAAAGGAATGTTGGATATATTGGCAAAATCTCATGGATTCATGCAGAGACAAAACACAATATTTCTTTATTGTAAATAATGTAAATCAAGGGGTTATAAAAAAAAAAAAGGTTTCATATCTTGATGAGAAAAATGATTTGATAAATGTGTATATATATGGACATGTGCATGGCTGGATGTAAATAGATTTATATTTAAGTAGATATATATATAAAGAGAGAGAGAGAGGATATGCGCATATATGGATGTTTATGGCTGGATATAAATAACTATATATTTATAACCATGCATGGAGGCTGGGAGGTGATAAGGTATATATTATATATTTTATAACCATATACTCTTAGGATCCCCACAGTGATCCGTGCGTAATCTTCGTCGTAACGGTGGCCAACATCAGCGGGATCGTCGTCGTTTGAATTCTCACCACGAACTCCTTTAAAAGCATACCTCCTTCCAAACCCTAACGCAGCCATCATCGGCGCCGAGAGGGAGAGAGTTCTTCTTCGTCGTGGAGGAGAACCGCAACCATTGTCAACCAGAACTTCTACCTCCTCACCGTCGGAAAAGCTGACGAAAATCAGCCCCTATAGAGGTCGGAGAGGACGACTTCGGGAACGCACCTTCACCTTCTTCTGTGAGTTTCTCTGAAACTTTTGAACCTTGTAATCCAAGTTGTAAGGGATGAAAATGGGTACGATCATGTATAGAGTCCATACATCTGAAAGCATGCATCTGAACATTTATATGATTATGAAGACATTGAAAAGGTTTGTTGTCTAGAGATGGTTGCATAGATTCTTTCATAATCGTGCATGCATGGGGGAAACATGATCCTAGATCAAGGAATTTGCAGGTCTAGTTTATAACTGAGTACAAAGGAATGAGAGTTTTTACAACTGTCGTTGGGTTTGAGATAATGGTTAGTGGGGCTTCAAAGGATGATGGACAGTTATGTCAACTACACTACAACTATGCACACTTGAACCTTTGAACGTTCAAAGGTTCAAGTGTGCATAGTTGTAGTGTAGTTGGTTTGATAATAGTGTTACTTGGACCTGATCTGCTGATGATGGTGGTTTGTGTTGGTTGTTACATTCATGGGTTTATGGAGTAGTTTAGAGTCTGGATGTTGCATTATGAAGTGCTTGTATGCATGAGTATATATGATTTGCATTGGAGGAGTTTTTGGATGGAGGGCTAGTGTGTAGCTTGCATCAAATGGTAAGTTATGGATTGGTTTCGAATGGTAATCTGTTAAAGTTAGTGGTGTTTGTCTCCATGATTTCATGTGGGTTGGTTTGAGGTTTTTATGGATGGTAGTGGTTGATGAGTTTGCTAATGAATAGGCATTCATTAGATGATGTTGTCTATTTGGTCAACCACATGATCATTGAAGGAATATTGATGTTAAACTAGGCTTTAGGATAATAATGGTAGTTTCCTTTATTTGGTTGTCAGGACTTGGTTAAATGAGAGGCTTGTGAGTTGTATTATTTCATGTGTAAAGGGTGCTGGACCTGGTTGTTGTGAGTTCAGATTGATCCACTGTGTATGAACTGTGAGTGTTTGAGTTGCTGAACAAGAGGTTTAGATGGCATGCATGTAGTTGGGGTTTGCATGGTGTTTTCCATGGTGGTGGTGTGGTGTTCGGATAGTGTTGTTTTCCCCTGTGGTTGGCATGTGGGGTTGAGGAAGAGAAAGGTTGTTGGGGTTGTGATTACACAGCAGACAAGGTGTAATTTCATGTAGGATAAGTGTACAAGTGTGGCTTTGTTGGCTGTGAATCTCGGGAGAGGATTCAAAGGATAAGGAAAAGTGATGATCGTTTGAGCATATGGAAAAGGTGTTGTCTTTGTGATTTTGTGTGATGGTTGCAGAGGGTGTTCAGGATCCATAAGGAGGATGGTGTTGTTTAAGTGATGAGAATTTTATGGTTTTTATGTGGGAGTTGTTGGATTTACTACATTCTTGTTGAGATTGATAATTCTCTTATGATTTTATGTGAAGGAATGGAGATTAGAGTTGGAGAATGGCTGCTGCCTGGCTGGCCACTTCAACTGAAACCTGGGTAGTGTGTAGACATCAGATAGTGTCATGTAAGGTACCGTTGGAAAGATGAGGAAGAGCTCTTTCCAACGAGCCCTGGTTCAACTCAAACGGATTCCGGGATCAAAAGTTATGGACTGTTCTTTGGGACTGCGCGATAGGTTCAGAAATTCTGCATTAGTGTTAGTAGGCATTCGTCGTAGAACCGGTTGTTCACGAGCATGTATGCATTGTTTTGTGACTAGTTTATGGTTTCCAGGTATAGACTTGGAGCTTTGAGCGGCGTCAGGAGAGACGCGGGTTTGTCGGTTGGACTTACTAGTGAGGTAAGATACTCTTGCCTCACTTCTACCCTTGTTTGGGTTCCTTTGATTTGACATATGCTGTTCTTGGCATGTCTTTCATTTGTGATATCTGTTTATTGGATGCATACACATACTTGCTTTTGTTGCCTTCCTTCTTTGTATGTGTACGGTTGAACATTAGAGGTAGTGTATACTGATCACGAGGATCCGTTGATCGGCACGTGGCCGTGGAAACACGTGAGCCTGTGCTCCGTCCGGATAGGAGTGTAAAGTTTCACTATCTGTTTGTTGAATGCTCTTTTGGACATGCCCACCCGTGGGCCGACACATGATCATGGGCACATGGTCCTGTGTGCTGGCCGGGAGGTGTGTGCCAACTGAGTTTCTTTTTCCGCCTGGATTCAGTGGAGCAGGTGAGCTCCGGATGTTGCGAGAGAGTTGGGGACGGGACACCCTGACGTTCCGGAAATCCTAGCCAGAGGGATAGTACTCTGGTTGTCCCCGCCACGTTGGGCACAATCCACCATGTCGCATATGAGAGAGAGGTGGCTACCTAACGCCGACAGGTGTTCGCCGCTCACCGAGGTCATTGTTTGCGCTTGAGGTCGCTTTTCATTGCTTACGTCGAGGTCGGCCGAGGGGATCTTTACGAAATGTTTCTTAGAATCTCATTCTTAGCCCAAGGGCTATTGCTGGACAGGAGTCGCACCGTTGCGGATGTTTGTGGTAGACTCCTAGGATCTGATTGTTTGGTGATTCGTTGATTGTGACATCATGTATCTTTTATTGTGCTCACATCTTTGAGATTCCTTGCAGGGTACTTATTGGGCTTTCCTTTCGAAAGCTCATTACTTTTCCCTTCTCTCCTTTCAGGTCCTGAGGAGTAGAGTGACTCGAGCTCGTGGAGGCGCATAGAGTCGGGGTGGGGTATTTGCTGAGGTCGGAGGATCTCCTTGACTTTTGTTTCTAAGTGAGGATACTTGGCTTAGGACCTATGTAGGGCCTGGATTTGTTAGGGCTTTGGACCCCTGTACTTTATTTTCCGCATTAGCACTCTGATTTGTATTTGGTATTATTTGATTAATAAACTTTTTGATTTTATTTTGTTATCTGCTGCTGTTTACTTAGGCTTTGTACACGAGTGGGCCCGTCTCCATTTGGGTACGGCCGGTCTGTTGACCTGCCCGAGGTCCCGGAATCCAGGTCGAGGCATTACATTCTCCAACTAAAGAAATTAAAAGCTTAACATAAAATATAAATTAACTAAATAAAATTAAAAATTTAGACTTAAAAACCTAACAAAAAAATTTGATAATTTAAAATTAGAAAAAATTACAGAAAATAAAATTAGGAATAAAAAACTCCTTTGAATTAAATAAAAATGGAGTGCATACTCTTCATACTCTTTGCATTGACATTGCAGCTTCCATGGCATTGTTGTTGCTTGCAGTTGGGGCCTTTGTCATCGATGGGCATTACCTCACGGTAAGATAATGTTTAATGAACTACAATGTTCTAGTCATGGTGGGGCTACTTATGTATCGATTGTGACGACATAGTTGATGAGTATAAAAAGAAATGGTGACAAAACGTTATGTTTTGCACTGCAACAAGCCCAAGAAGATTACTGAGAGAAAAAAAAATGATGTGATGCCTTGTATATGTGATAACATGTACAATTACCATTAGATTTTGATCAATCGCTAATCTAGGGACGTCTCTAGATTACTTGCACTTATATATATATTAACAAACTTTTATCTGCACTAAATTTTTTATATTTTAAATTGTATTTTCCTTTTTTGTTTTTAATAAATAGAGAAAAGATGTATATTTTAGATTTTTAAAATATAAATTTTAATCAAGTAAAATTCAAACACTAGATGTGGTTTAGTCAATTTAATACGCACATATAAATGTGTAAATTTTTTAAATGCAATATAAAAAACCAATAGGACAATTAATTAATTAAAAATTGTATGGAACACCCGCCTTGTCATTGCCATTGAACCCATATATATATATATATATATATATATATATATATATATATATATATATATATGGTGTTACTATCAAGCCGGCTGCAAGTGCAGTCGGCCCATTAACACACACACAACCCAATGTGTGTTGTAGTTTTATAATGGGTTTTGGGAGTGTTACTGGGACGGCGACACTTGAGGCCGGCCGGATAGTAACACTCCCGTATATATATATATATATATATATATATATATATATATATATATATATATAAAGAGAGTTTTTTATTTGTCACTCTCTCAAAAATAGCTAAATCACTTTCCATCCCCTCATTTTTCAATGATACCCTATACTTTTTTTTATTTTACTTGTTAGTTATCACAACCAAATGTTTTGAATAGTTTTTAAAAAAGAATTTAAAAAATAAAGTAAAAGACAAAAATATCTTTTTTTTCTCAATTGTTATTTACCCATGATTAATAAATAATTAAAAAAATTCTGAAAAGGATTATAATTTCTACAAATAAATTAATATTAAATATATAAAAAATATGATTAACATATATATATATATATATATATATATATATATATATTAATTTTAATAATATATATTAAAAAAGAAAAAATGAATTATAGGTCCTTGGAAACAGTGCCCAGGGACACGCCCCCCCTCCCACTATTGGCTACACCCCCAACTAGGAATGGAAGTGGGCGGGAACCTTCCTCATGGGACCCGCCGGGCTGGGATTCCCCGAATGTCCACCATGGGCTGGGAAGCAGGGAAAAATCCCTCCCCGTCGAAGCTGCCGGGCGGGGCGGAAGAGCACTCCCGCCGAGGTTCCCCGCCCCATCCCCGAGGTTCCCCACGGGGATTCCGTGGGGCTATTATATACTTACAATTTTATTTATTATTGAAGAAGGGGCTATTTTGTCAAGATGCTAGTGGTAGTGGAATCGGATTCTCAACCTAAATGATTTGAAGATAGAAGAAAAAAATTAATGGAAACATGAAATTATTGTGTTAGTTTTGAATTATATATTTTGTTAATGGAGTTGTGATTTTAATTTAGTTTTAAACTTATGTTATTTGTATTACTTAACTTGCACTTTAATATTGTTGTTTAATTATACATTATATTATGATTTGTTAGGAGAAATATTTGTGTGAATGTTTATTTTATATATAGGATGTTGTAAACAAATTGGGTGATAATTTTTATTTTATTTCATCTTACATTATAATTATTATTATTATCAATTGTATATAGGATTTTTTTTATCAATGTTGTAGGCGGGGCGGGGATCCCTGCGGGGAAGTGACCGGGGGGATTTCTCACCCGCGGGGAATTTTGGGTTGGGGAATCCCCGCCCCGCGGGGAGCGGAGATGGGGATGGGGATCCCATTCCCCAACTTCCATGCCTACCCCCAACACACACCTACCCTAGGGACCAATGGCAAGTTGGGCACTGTAGCATGGACCTATAATTAATTATCTTTTAAAAAAATTATTTGTAAGATATTTAAAATAAATAAAATAATTAGATTTTCATTAAAAAATATATTTTTTTAAGAAGGAAAATAATAATAATAATACATTTTATCACCAACAAAATACATCTTTTAGAATTATTGAAAATAGAAAATATGAGAAATTTATTAAAAATAATATTATATAAAAAAGGGTAAAATTATTAATTTACATATATTATAAACTTAGGTTTTATATTTAACCCAGTTAAAGTATAAAACTTTAGTAAGGAGGTGAATCAGTGATAAATAAATAAAAAAAAATATGAGATATTATTAAAAAAATGAGGAATTGATAAGTGATTTAGTTAATTTTTAGGGGGTGACAGGTAAAAAACTATATATATATATATATATATATATATATAGACACACACACGATAGATCGATGGCGGGTCGGATCTCTTCGACGGATCCGACCCGTTAACACACCAGCAACGATGCACTCACGCCGTTCATCGGCAACCATCGTCGCGAAGCTCGCGCACCTTCTAGCGTCGCCATGCTTGGCCTTCTCCGAGCTCCGGCAACTCCACGCTCACATCTTCCGCTGCAACCTCCGCGCTTCCCCTCTCCTCCTCCCCGTCTTCAACCGCGCCATCCGCGCCCTCTCCAAGCCACATCCCTTCGCTGCCGTCCGCCTCTACTCCCTCATGCTCCGCTCCTCTCTCTCGCCGGATAACTTCACCGTCCCCTTCCTCCTCAACGCCTCCGCCGCGCTGTCGCTCCTTACTCTTGGCTCTGAGCTCCACTCCCGCTCCCTCCGCGTAGGTCTCCTTTCCTTCCTCCCCGTCGCCAACGCCCTCGTCGACATGTACGGTAAGTGCAGTGATCTATCTGGCGCTCGGAGAGTGTTCGAAGAAATGACTGTGAGGGATGTTGTCAGTTTTAATGCCTTGTTGGGATCCTACGCTCGGCTTGGGGTTGACATGGTTGATGCGCAGAGCCTGTTTGATGGAATGCCTCAGAGAAATGCGATATCTTGGAACGCAATGGTGGTTGGGTACGTGAACTGCGGAGACTTACACTCCGCTCGTGCGGTGTTTGACGAAATGCCCACGCGGAATTTGGTTTCTTGGACTGTGATGCTCATGGGATATACTAAGAGTGGGTTGGTAGATGATGCAAGGGAGTTGTTTGATGAAATGCCGGAGAGGAATTTGGTTGCTTGGACTATGATGATTACCGGGTATTCACAGAGTGGCCGGCCGGAGAAAGCGTTGGCATTGTTTCGAGAAATGGAGAAGGCTGGAGTTGAGCCGGATGCTGCTGCCATGGTCGGCGTCATCTCCGCTTCAGCTCAGATCGGTCGCGTTGACTTGGCAAACTGGGTTGGAGCTTATGTTGATCGGAAACGCATCGAGAGGAATGAGCGTGTCCTCACTGCGCTGGTGGACATGCACGCGAAGTGCGGCAATGTGGACAAAGCCTGCCGCTTGTTCGATGAAATCCCCTCCCCGGATGCATTCTCCTACACTGCTCTCATCAATGGCCTTGCGTCCCATGGGCACGCAACAATGGCTCTCAACCTTTTCGACAAAATGCTAGAGAAGTCTATCAAGCCTGACCCAATAACCTTTGTCAGTGTTCTTACTGCCTGTAGCCATTCAGGGCTTGTAGATGAAGGATTAAAGTTCTGGCGATGCATGGTGCATGAGTATAACATCGAACAATGGCCGGATCACTACGCCTGCATTGTAGACATGCTAAGTCGTGCAGGGAGACTCGAAGAAGCTCATGATATGGTTAAGAGCATGCCGATGGGGCCTCATGCAGGTGCCCTGGGGTCGCTGCTCGCAGCATGCAGAACATACGACAATGTGGAGATCGCAGAGAGTGTTGCTCAAGAGCTGTTTGTGCTGGAACCTGAGAACACTGGGAACTATGTGCTGCTCTCCAGCATATATGCTTCAAAAGAACAATGGGGGGATGCAGCTAGAGTCAGATCAATGATCAAAGATAAAAGGGTGAAAAAGTTACCAGGGTATAGCTGGGTTGAAGATCCACACAGAGAGCACAGGTTGCAAACAAAAGTACTGTAAGAATAACCAAGGTAACATCAATGTAGATCACCGATCCAAAATTCCTGTTTGAAGAACACAATTCTCACTTATTTTCAAGAACAATGGAGGCATAAATGAAGTGAACTCCATTAAAATGAAAGCAATCGGAGAATGTCTGCCCAGTTTATTTAGGGGATCATAATGAAAATATGGACATAGTTGCAGATGATGATTCGCTATTACAATATACATCAATCAAGACTCCCATCCATGCATTTGTCAGTTGGGCATGTGGAAAGAGAAGCTTAGAAGCAAGTTAACTGCTTGATTTTTCTGTCTCGATTGCAAGAACTAGATCGTCGAATTTCGCACCTGTAACTTCTTTCACGACCTTGTTATCCTTGAGTATCTTGAATGTTGGAACCACTCGTATCCCCAACTCTTTAGCTAAGGACTGAAGCACAAAAGAAATTTACAGGCCATTGTGGCAAAAAGAAGAGGATAAGTATAAGTGAAGGTATCTCACCTTGTTGTCTTTATTGCAATCAAGTTTAAGGAAGACGACATCAAGGTATTTCTCTGCTAATTGTTGGAATTTAGGGGCAATCACTTTGCAAGGGCCGCACCTTCAAAAAGTTTAGACAAGAAAATAACATGAAAATGAAACACTAAACTAAGTATTGCTTTCTACTGCTATAAAAAACAATTTATATGCCTTGCCTTAAGAATGTACTATGCAAAATGAATAAATGGATATGAAAAATTGAAAATTTTAGGTTTCCCATTAATTTTTCAAATGGGGTAAACATTCAGCCTGCTCAACACCCTTGAACAACCAAATAAGCAAGGAAAGAAAGAATATTGCATAAACATGGGTAGCATTTAAACTTACTACTACTGATCAGACCACTTCATTTCTATTTTTTTATCTTTTTCCTGATTTAGCACCTTACCGCCTAATTATTTTTAAACATAGACTACAATGCTTCTATTTTGTAAATGAGCTACATCAAAAGATTACATCGCAGTTAAACTTTTTTTCATGTCCATGAGACACTAGAATTTCATGTTACAGGTAAGCACTTTATGCTAGTTAGGTATTTCCCTCCCAACTCATGGTGATTCTTGCAAAACATGGTTTCAGCAAAAAAAAAAACACAATAAAAAAAAATGTTCTTTTCTTTATTCTATTGTAACCATCAAAGATGCTAAAACCACACAGTTGAAAGATTTAGCAGGTTGCCTGTTTGTCCTCAGTACCTTCCATTGCTCTATACTTGTTATGGAAATTGGAAAAATAACTATATGCATCTGCATCTATGCCCATATTCACATCTGATTTAAATGTAAACCTTTTAGGTGAAACTACCAAAAATCCAATATATACATCACTTCAAATTTGTGATGATCATTCCAAATATACCAAGCAGGCAAGCTAATATGTTGCAAAGAACTATTTGAAGTTGAGCCAAAAGTACCTCAAGGCAGCATGAATAATAAAAATACTGCAGCAGTATTATAAAGAAGAACACAAAACATTGAAGATTTTACATGATTTAAATTTTGAACATATCAATGAAAATGATATTCTGATTGAAGCATGTAGATTATTTGTGAAAAAGTAAACTTATAAGAAAAACATGAACTCTATCATAATACAGGTTGATATCCAGAAAAGAAAAAGGGCATGACTTAATAAGCAATGATGAAGAGCAAATTAAGAGCACATTGATAGAGGATTTCTAGTAGATTAGGCATGTGGAGTGTTATCCAGAATCTTCTTATAAGAAGTTCAACAAGTCTTTGTGAACTATGCACCATGATAAAACTACTGTATATGAGAGTGCCTTTGCAAGTTTTACACTACTACATAAGCTTGGTCTCCATTGCAAGACCTATGGGTGAAAAAACAGATAACAAAAGTTAAAATTATTGAAATATGTAACAATATGCCTTCTTTAGTTACAGCTATGTATGATAACACAAGGTTTTGCATCAAGAAGATCAATGGAACTACTAGTAAAAAACAATGAGACCAACAGAGTTATAACATGTTTATGAGGAGCCTTTTTTATTTTCATTAAATGTGTTAAAGTTTTGGTTCAAGAATTGAACTATTCATCTGGTCTCTGAAAAAACCTCAAGAAATCAATTTGACTGAGGAAAGCACCTAGAGTGTATGCTGTAACAGTTCCTAGAAGTTGATTATCTAGACAACTTTTTAGGATAGTATATTATTGCTGCTTTGCATAACACAGCTTCACAAACTTGACCAATAAAAAAACAACCTCTACCCCTAACCACAGGCCACACAAATAGACAGCCAAAATTAAATATTTACAGGAGATTATGAGCATGATTAACCATTACAACACTTCTCTTCATTAATACTTTTACATAACCTGTTATTTTGATCAAGCCATTGCATACATTTAAAGACAAAATGAAGAAACTATATTGAAATAAGGATAAATACCAAACCATGTCCCTATATTTGCATAAAACCTGTCCGAAAAAAGCAACATTTTGGACCTCCATGTGATAGACACAGATTGTGAATTATTGCAGTACATCGAGTGTCATGTTAATGGTGAATAGTATATAGTGTTCAAACAATTCCCTACGGGCAAAGCATCAAATTTCGATTACATTTCACCATGTTGAGCCTTAAAAATGTAACTTTTTTTCAAGAAAAACATACCATCATCTTAAATACCTTTTCTATGGATACAAAACCTCTCTAATATTGTTCTTTGTAGAGTACAATATTATCTATGCTCATTAGCCACCTAAAAAAGCAAACAGACACAAGATTTCCTCCATTGATTGATCAACTTCTACTGCATGGATCACATATAGAAACAGCTACACTCCTCTATCCTAGTAAAAGCAACTCAATACTTAAAATAAGAATCCTACTCTGGTTTCTAATAATAAAAAATTCATACAAATAAACAAAAACTTAGCCATTTCCAATCCATTCCTCCTATATAATCCATCAACATACACCAACTAAAATTCAAAATCATCAATCATTTCCTCAGGGCCAAACACCAAATCACAAGATGGAGACCATACCATTGGGTGTACATATCCAAAACGACAATCTTCGGCCCTGCGGCCTTCACGAGGGGCCAGAACGTGTCCTTGTCCACCTCCGTCACCTGCCCGACGACCGGCCGAGCGATCTCCAAGCTCGACCTCACCGTCACGACACGGCTAGCCCTACCCCCCTTGGAAATCACCCCCTTGAGAACCCGCCGCTGATCCGGCGACACGAAGAAGGCCCGAACAAGGCCGCCGGAACCCGCCGGAGACGACGATGTCGTCGGCCGGAGAGGAGACGGCGAGAGAGAGATCTGGAGCGCCATTGAAGGGAAGGGTGGCGTGCGAGACTGAGGGAGGGAGTGCGTTCGTTGAGCCCTTTGTTTGTTCCGGCGGTGAGTTATTGACCGTTTTACGCTTGTAAGTTGTGGTGAGGCTTTCCGATGACCATGAAACTATGAGGGTATTTTAGTCATTTCAGTGCTATTTTGAGTGCAGAGGGAGTGGTGAAGTAGCTTTCCTAGGGTTTCACCCACTAGGAACACAGAAAAATATCAAGATATTTCTAATCCAAATAATTTATATATTTTTTAAAATTTTCAAGCATTTATTTTGATTAAAAAAAGAAAAATTATTTTTAGGTCCCTGGAAATTTCAAAACTTCCCAAACAGTCCCTCTGACATTTAGTATGTTTGGTCAAATTGCTTCAAGTTTTTCAGCGTTTTGCTGCTTTCCATTTTCCTGAAAACGCGAAAACGCAGTAAAACGTTTCGGCTCTACTTTTCCTGAAAAGCGGAAAACGATTTGGGGTTGGAAAATGGAAAACGGAAAACATTTAAAAGTCGTTTTTCAAAGCTGGAAAACGCAGTGGCATGGATGTAAATAAATCAAACTCCAAAAATAATTATAAAAATATATAAAATATCATATTTTTCATTTTTAAAATTTTTAAAATACATTTTCTTGAACTTTAATTAATATAAAATATATAAAATACCATGTTTGTTATTTTTAAAAATATTTTAACTTTATAAAAATATCATGTTTGTCATTTTTTTATTTCTTAAAATATATTATCTTGAATTTGTTATTATAAATATATCATGTTTGTTATTTTTTATATTTTAAACTTTATAAAAATATCATGTTTGTCATTTTTTATTTCTTATAATATATTTTTGTAAACTTTATTTATTATATATAAAATATATAAAAATATTATGTTATGCTATTTTTATATTTTGAACTTTATAAAAATATCATATTTGTCATTATTTTATATTTTGAACTTTATAAAAATATCATGTTTGTCATTTGTTATTTTTTATATTTTGAACTTTTGTTATTACAATTATTATGTTGGTTTATAATTTTATTTTACATTTTTTATATTGTTTTACAATAATTAAAAAAAACTGCTTATACATATTTGATAAAATCACCAGAAAACATACTACACAGTTTTCTATTAAACCAAACGTATTTTCCATTTTCTGTTTCTGAAAACAGTTTCCAACCATACAGCTTTTCCATTTACCAATTTCTGTGTTTTCCATTTTCCATGTTTTCCATTTTCTGCATTTTCCACCTTTTCAGAAAATGGAAAATGGAAAACGAACCAAACGCTCCCTTAACTTTCCCAGACAATCCCTCTTTTATGCCAAAGTTATTTTTCAGCCCTTCCAACTCACTCCATCAGTTAATTTTTTCAATAATGCCAACTTTACCCTTGTTGTTGGTGGAGAGCTTTCCCATAAAGTCATGTCAGATTTTTTAAATATTACACTCCATCCATCACTTCCTCACCTTTGCCATCTTTTCACTTTTCACTGATTTTTTGTACTTTTCCCAGCTTTTTATACTCTTCTTCTTTATTCCATTTTGTTCACTTTCTGCTCTTCTTCATCCTTACCTTTCTGCTCCTCTTCTTCTTCTCTTAGTGTGACGAGCTCTATGACCATCTTTATCTCGATGAGTCACTGCCCAAGGTTAGTCGAAGAAACATCCACCTTCGCCGTGAGTTCTTTTTCTCATTTTTCTGAGAAATTTTTTGAATATCTCGTGCAATTTAAAACCATGTCAGTGTAAGGCGCTCTTGCTGCAGGTTGGCAATGGAGACCTTTTGTACAGTCGCTAGATATAAGGGGGATGGACGAGTGTTGCAGTTTACCGTGTAGACTTCATGCGCGTCAATATTAACCGAGATATGTAAGGGATGTGGTAAATATTATGTCTTCTCTTTGGATGACCCAACCAACCCGTCAGCATGTCCATTTAATATTTCGTGCATTTCGTGTTTCCGCTTAAATATATGGGTTTCTGTTTACTGTCTGCTTTTTCCATTTAACATTTTGACTTTCCGCTTAAATATATGGGTTTCTGCTTACTTTCCGCTGTTTTCGTTTAACATTTTGACTTTCCGCTAAAGATATCCCAATCTTATTGGTGATATATGCACCAACAGGAGGTATTCATTCTCGGAGAGCATATCGTTCAAATAAGGCACAATTCCATCCCAAAAAGGATCTGCGGGGGCCTTAGCCATTTGTACCCTACCGGAGAAAGTTGAAATTGTGTCAGTAATTCAATTAAACTGCCAAGTATGACCAAGTCATTGTCGTCGTCGACGCCAACATGGGTTGACACAGATGGGCTTCGGTAACATTTGTAGTTGTTTTGCCCTTGTGGGAATTCCTCTTTAGCGACTTCTCTTTGAGGAGAGAGGCCTGCACAGACTGAGACAAAGTCACCCACTTCTGCAACCTAGTGGCCTTGTGGATGACTTTCTTCACCCGCTTATATATAATGGGTGAAGGCGATAATGGCGGCGCCGCAAGCTCCTTTTTCTCAAACGGCGGAGCTAGTGGTTCAACGCCCTGTCTTTGTCCCTCCATTTTGTCATGTCCGGACATAATGCAGGCAAAGTCTCTTGAAATAATATCATATGCCTTC
The DNA here is from genome assembly GCA_026586065.1 of Dioscorea zingiberensis. Lineage (NCBI taxonomy): Eukaryota > Viridiplantae > Streptophyta > Magnoliopsida > Dioscoreales > Dioscoreaceae > Dioscorea > Dioscorea zingiberensis. Next base: position 4,272,466 of record CM048823.1, on the reverse strand, counting down.
TCAAGGCATGTTGCAGTGTCCTCATCCATTGGCCTTCTTGCCGGAGTGGCCATGGAAGAACGACGTTGGCTATTACGCGGGGGGCTGCTGGGTTGGGAGCGTTCCCGGACCCTTTTCATGCAATGTCTGTGTTCCCCTTGCCACCCTTGCCACAGGATAGGGGCGCAGTGACAACTTTTTCATTTCTTTCCGATCGAGGCCGTTGATCGTCCTTCCTCACGGCTTGTACATTGATTTCTTCTACCCGTGTAATAGGGACAAACTCGAAAAACTGTGAAGAATCAAATAATATCATATGTTAAATGAGAACTCTATATATTAAACACAATCTGATAATGTAACATCCCAGAATTTTCTAAGTCCATTTCAGTAAATTTTTGAAATTTTAAACGAGGTTAATTATCTCAAAATCATATTAATCATTACTAACTTCAAAGTTAAAGAAAATCAAGAATTAATGGGCCGAAATCCATCCTCGCAACTATAGGGCCGAGAGAAGGCCTTATTGGGTCAGGCTAAAGTTATATAGAATAGTTGGAGGTGGATAGTCGGCCGAGTTAGATTTATTAAACGAGAAATTAATTAAAGAATTCATTAATCCAGATTAATTAATTAGAAGATATCGGACAAATGTTAGAGTTCCGATAAAGTAGATCTGGCCGAGTCAAAAGCCGAGAAACACAGATCTGGGTCGGGAGAAGAGACGACACGTGATGCTACAGTCAGCTCGTGTCACTGGGGTCGTATGGCCCGGAATTCCCGGATCTGGGTCGAAGAATTATTGATAATTATTAATAAAATAATATTATAAAATAAAAGAATATATTGTTTATTAAATTCATTTTATAAGATAAGTTAATTGATTGAGTTAAGAATAAATTAATTAAAGGTTTAGAATGGTATATTATATAATATATTACTAACCTTTAATAAATAATACTATAGATATAAATCAGATGTGAGAAAGAGAGAGATTGAAAATTCTCATGCTCAGAGGAGGCGCTCCTCTCCCTCGAGCGTAGCTTCGCCCAAGCGACCGGCCAACCGTCGCCGGTCGGCCTCGCCTTCGCCGGTGCTCCACGCCAGCCAGCAACCGGTTCCACCGGTCAGCCCCCACGACCGTGCTTCCCCGCGAGCAGCTCCCCTTCGCCGCGCACGCGCCGTGCAGCCTAGGCTTCACCGTCCGCCGGTAGTCGCCTCGCGAGCTTCCAGCGACGTTGTCTTCTGCCCGACCTCTGCCCTCCCGCGGCCGCCGCCTCGAGCACAAGGCCGGACAGCGCCCACTGAGCCCGGCCACGTCCCTTGCCGCCTTGTTCGTCCTAATTTCCCTCAGGTTTCCACCTCACAACTCAGCCCACTGCAAGCACCGACGGCTGGACCTCTTTCACCCTTCCCCCGCCGACGAACAGTGGGGCCTAATATTTGGGAGAAAATCCTTATTTTTAGCATAAACTTTGGGCATGATCATATTTAAATAAATTGATATAGGGGGAAGGTAGGGATGAAATGTTAGTCTTGTTCCTTGGAGGTTGGGATTGAGATGATTTGAGAATGTATGAATTGTATGAATGAGTTAGATTTAATTTGCGGGAATGTTTGTATTATTTCCGGGAGCCCTAAAATCAAAGGAGGTTCTGCCCAATTTTTCTAGAAATTTCCATGCTTGTTCTCCACGTATTTTATGGCATTAGATTTCTCTTTAAGGAGCATGTTAGAAGCCTGCGAATTAAGCTAAGGATGAAGATGATTAAGCCTGTCATATTGAGCGAAATCCATATTTCTTATCCGCATTAGAAACATGAAGGGCAAATTAAGTGAAAAGCATGCTCTAGTGGACTTAATATATTTACTATACTTTCTTGAGTCTGAATTAGAGAATTAGTTAAGAATAGGGTTTCCGTATTCTTATGAGTTTTAGAAGCATGTATTAGATCTTAAATAGAAATCATGCTTAGATAGTTTAATGAATCTATCGTATTCTATTGAATTTAGACTAGAGTACGAGCCAAGAATACGGTCTCCGTATTTATAGATTTCGAATTTCGATTATCAGGAAAAAGGAAAGAGCAAAGGCAAGTCACCCGCTGCCGAAGGACCGAGCCAGACTTAAGCTCGGACTAGACTCAGGTGAGGGGAACTAGCTGCACAGTTTTGCATATTTTACCGTATTTTTATACAGTATAGATTTTAGTTTTGAAAAGCATAAGTTAGAAAATTTATGAAAACTTCCAGAGTTTTACAAAACCATTCATGTACAGTAATCAGAAACAGAAAACAGAAACAGATAGATTACACTTTATTGATATGCTTGTATGGACCAGTAGTAGCTCGTGTTGAGCCAAAGAGTACGGCACTAGGTTAGGAGAGGGGTGCCTTAAATCTCTGTTTTAATACCGAACTATCTGTTTTTAAAACACTTCCATTTTATAAAATCAAAACCCCCTTTCCATCCTCTCGGATGCTTAGTGTACGTATATAAATGACCTCGTGTATCAGATATACTCGTCGGTCTCTGGTCATACAGTATTGAAGTAGATGTGTAGTTAGAGATTAGTCTTGTGTTTATCAGATGATGCCGCATTCCTCGCCTTCTAGAGATAGAGCTCATCTCAGAGAGAGAGAAGGCACAGGTACAGATTACCCAGGGGGAATGTCGGTTTCATATATAATTCACAAGATAGAGAAACAGAAAATTAGATTTGCATATTACAGAGAATACATTGACCAACATACATTTGCTCAACATTATTTCAGATTTCAGTATTCCTATTCAGTTATTTTCTATACATGTTTTATACTTCAGATTTACTGTTTTACTTTATTATACGGGTACAGATTACACCCGGCAGATATGTTCCCAATCTCACTGAGCTCGAGTAGCTCAGTCCCTTTCTCTTAACATTGTGATTACAGGCGATAGACAGAAGACTGTATGGAGGGTTTGTCTGATCGCTAGTCTAATGGAGACGTCATGTAGCTGGCTCTGACTCCCGTGTCTAGATATTATGTTATTTAGATTGTGAGATTTTAAGTTTAAGACAATATTTATTTAGTGTTGTATTAAAACATGTTGAAGTTGAGTGTATAATATATTCAGTTTGTATTAATTAGCTTCCGCAAGTTATTTATTTTACAGTTAATTAGCAAATTACAGCCTTAGGTTTAGGGTTTATTCCCTAGACCTGGCTGGTGTGACACGTGTCTCCTGAAAGGGAGATGGGTGTTACAGATAATATTAAACGCGAACTCCCAAAATCAAGCTGAAACACCTTATATCAAACGGGAAGTCAACAGATTAAACGGGAACACACTATGTTAAACACAAACTCCAAATATTAAGCGAAAACACCTTAACTTAATCGAGAAGTTTTTATATTACACGAAAACACATTATATTAGAAAGGATGATGGAAACAAAGCAAGGAAGATACTGAAGGGCATCCTTGAACACATTAAACAAGAAAAAGAAAGGATGATGCAAACAAAGCAAGAAAAAAAGATGAAGGGGTCCAGGACTACCAGCAGCAGCATCTATTCAATCAGTATCTTCACCAGGGGTACTAAGGGTACTAGGAGGAAGATACTGAAAGGCTTTTTTGAACTCCATCGTAGTCAAGTCTAGCTCGGGATAACGACGAGAGATATCTTGAAAGATTTTGAAATCTTCCTCGACACCTTTCCTCCCTTCCTCACTGACCAGGCCCTAGAATTCGTCGCATTCCTTGAAGTCGGAGACAGCAAAAGAGACGATCTCGCGCTCTCGGGACAGGTTCTCATTCGATATCTGGTAGAGCTCGACAACGCGACGAATATCCATATGGAAGAGTACCTCGTGTTTATACGCCACCACGACGTTCTCCCGGATCCTTTTAAGGGAGATTGGTCGTGCGGTAGGTGACTCCTCCTCCTTCTCCTTCTCAGAGGCCTCTGCACTCTTTCAGAGTTCGGGGCTCGGGACCGGTGGAGGTCCTTCGACGAGTTCCCTTAGCGATCTGTGCAGCCGGTGAGGATCCATTCGAGGAGGATAGAACCCAGCAGAGGAAAGAGTGAGGAGGGTGTGCCCTCATCGAAGGGCGATGCGGGAAGGCGCACAAAGTATTCGCGCGATGTTTCGGGTTCGGGAAGTGTTATTATAACTTTGCCCACCTATATGCAACAAAAGGAAGCGTCGTCCGGATAACATGAAGCAACACGGAGCGGAACAAAACCTCATAAATGGAAAAGGGATTCAGGAGAATCAAATAGCCGTGACACAGAGCGGACCAAACCTCGTCAATGGAAAAGAGATTCAGGAGAATTAAATAGCAGCAAAACTGCTCGGGTGAGAAGTGCATGGTGGACTAAACCGGCGGGTCTCACCACTAACAAGTCATAGCTTGCCACCTCACTCCCATGAAGAATACCCCTGGCCACCTCATTCCCCAACCAGTGAGATTGGAATATATTAAGAGAAAAGTCTGAATGTTAAACGAAAACAACTGAAAGTAAGCGGAAACTAAGCAACGTAAGCAAAAACTGTAAGATATAAGCAGAAACATGACATTATAAATGGAAAGTAATTATTATAAGCGGAAAACTTACTTGTCAATTTTCAAGTTGAGAAACATCCCAATTGTTGTTTGTTCCAGTTTGTCCAGCCGCATGAAACCGGCAAGACGTTTCTTCTTCGGTATAAAATCCGTCTTCATTAGATTCATGTCGTTGGCCATGCATTCCTCTGTATGGATCACTTTGTCCGTCTCCGGATCAGCGGTCGCGGTCGGCATTTCAATGGAGGTGGTCGGTAGAAGGGCGAGGGAAAATATTTATTTGATTGAGGAAACTAGTGGTTCTTTATAGGCAACCGATGGGTCAGCGTTGGCGGTCGGTCGTTCTGTGTCGGTTTCCTGTGGTTTAGAGTCCGTCGACACTGAGGTATGTATGGTCGGTGGTTCTTTGCTGGCAACCGATGGCTCAGCGTCGGCAGCCGGTCGTTCCATGCTAGTTTTCTGTGATTTAGAGTTCGTCGACACTAAGGTAAGTATGGTTGGTGGTTTATTGTTGGCATTCATTGGTTTATCAGCTGGTTGTTTAGAGGCGGAGGTGGGTAGAGGAACTGCGGTCGGTGATTCAGCAGACGTGGTCAAAACTTCATTGTCCACGGTTATTTGCTCAATGACCCATGTGCTATCCTTCCGGGTAGGCTTTCCGTGCTTCAATTTTGTCAGTGATTCGATTACGCTGCCAAGCGTGACCATGTTGTCGTCACCAACATCTTTCAAATTTTTTGGCATCAACGGCCTGCTCAAGATTTCAACTGCCCCAGCTACTGGTGCGTGCCTTTGAGGGTATTTCCATAATATTGAATATTATTTATCCACATAATTCTAAATCCATGCCTTTGGTAGGCCCAACCTCCACATTGTTTTAAACTTTTAAATTCATGTTTTCGTGGGCATTTTCATAATATTGGATGCTATTTTCCCATAATATTTTAAAGGGAAAATTATTTTTAGGTCCCTGGAAGTTTGCAAACTTCCCACACAGTCCCTCTGACATAACTTATGGCCAAACAGTCCCTCCTTTTTTAGTTTAGTGACTTTTCAGTCCTTAAGACTGACTCCATCATCTACTTTTTCTCATAATACCAACTATGCCCTTATGTTTGTTTGGTGTTTTCCCACGCAAATCATATCATGATTTTGAAACTTGCACTCAACCCATCACTTCCTTACTTTTTGGCAACTTTTTCACTTACTTTTTGTACTTTTTGCTACTTTTATCAAGTTATTCTTCTTCCTCAAGCCCTTTTATTCCTTTTTGTTTTCATCCGGTTGTGAGAAGTTTTTCTTCTACTGTCCATTTGCTCTCCGGTGAACCGGTGTGACGAGCTCTGCGACCATATCTTTCTAGGTGAGTTACCGCCCAAGGCTAGTAGAAGAAACATCCACATTTGCTCGCAGTGAGTTCATTTTTTCGTTTTTCCTGAAAAAGTTTTCTATGAGCTCTACAAGATTTCGGATGAGAACCTCGCCCGAAAGCGTGAGATCGCCTCCAGTGTTGTCTCCGAGTTCAAGGAATCCGAAGAATTCCAAGACTTGGTCTGCAAGGAGGGGCGAAAAGGTATCAAGAAAGGTTACAAAATCTTCCAAGATATCTCTCGTCATCATCCCGAGCTAGACTTGACTTCTTTGGAGTTCAAGAATGCCCTTATGTATCTCCCACCTAGTTCATCTAGTGAAGATACTGATTGAACAGATGTTGTTGTCACGGTTTTGGACCCCCTTCTCTTTTTTACTTTATTTGTTTACATCATCCATTCTCTCTTCTTTTTTCTTTCTTCTTTTAAATTTTTGCAGTGTGTTGTTTAGGCGTACCGTTTAGTTTATGAATGGAATATTTTTCTTCTTCTCTTATCAGTGTGTTGTTTAGAAGGTCCCGGGTGGTGAATGACCACTAGTTCTTCCACACGATAGTCCTGGGTGTTAAACATGCATATTAAACGAAAACCAAAAGTTTAAGTGGAAAAGTCATATATTAAGTGGTAACTCCAAATATTAAATGGAAACGTGTAATATTAACTGGAAAATTATAATATTATAAGGAAACTAAATATATTAAACATAAAACTTATGCGGCTTGTCTTTGAGGAGAGTGTCCCACGCAAACTGAGATAGGGTCACCCGCATGTGAGACTGAGGGGGCCTGTAGGCGATTCTCTTTAACCGCTTCCCCGTGGGAGGGGATGATATCAGCGGTGCCGCCGACTCCTTTTTCTCATGTGGCGGAGCCGGTGGTTCAACGACCTGCCTTTGTCCCTCAATTTCATTAAGCCGAGACATGATGCGGCCCATACGGGTAACATCTCTTGACAGCGTCTCAAATGCCTTCTCAAGGCGGGTTGCAATGTCCTCATCCATTGGCCTCCTTGTCGGAATGGTCGTGGAAGAACGACGTCGGGAGGTACGCAGGGGGGGGGCTGGACTAGGAGCGTTCCCGATTTTGTACACTGTCCGTCTTCCTCCCGTGTGACGGGGACAAGCTCGGAAAACTGTGGACAATCAAATGTTGTATGGTAAACAGGAACTCTCAACATTGAATAAATCGAAGAATATTAAACTATAACGCCTGATATTAAGCGAATAATCCTTAAATTAAACGGTAAGTTAAAAATTTAAACGAACACACACTATATTAAACGAGAACATGGAAACTTAAAGGAAACGATGATATTGAGTGGTTTAGACGTGCATTTTTCTCCTTCAGTGCCTGTATTGATGGTTTCAAGAGAGGTTGCAGGCCATTACTTTTCGTTGATGGAACTCATTTGTTTGGAAAATATGGCAAGTTGACACCATGATGGCAATGAGGGAGCGACAGGTAAAGATGGCAACGAGGGCTTCTTCCATGTTTCGTTCGCTGTCGTTGATAATGAAACCGACACCAACTGGACGTGATTCCTGTCAAAACTCGGCGATGCGATTTACGGGGATGACGACTTTGATAAGATTATTACATTCGTAGCGGCGTACAAACGATCGGTTCTCTTTCGCCTGGATATTCATCGCGCAGTGGAGAACTACCACCTTTCGGTCGAGAACATGGCGCGCGAGCGCGAGATCACCGCCCGTGCAATCTCCGAGTTCAAAGAATCCGACGAATTCCAACGTCTCATCTGCGAAGAGAAAATGACCGAGGAAGGTTTCAAAATCTTCTAAGATATCTCTCGTCGTCATCCCTATCTAGACTTGACGGAAATCTATTTCACCAAAGCCCTTCAGTATCTCCCTCCCAGTACACCGGTAGAAGATACTGATTGAAGAGAAATGTTGTTGCTGCTGCTTGTCTTGGACCCCTTCCTTCTGTGTTTTTTTTTAAATTTTTCATTGTGTTTTTAAAATTTTCATCCTTTTTTTTGTGTCGGTGTTCTACACTTTTATTTATTTTCATTTGTGTTTTAGGATGTTTGAACTTTTATCAATGTCAATGTTTTCTTCTTCTACTTCATTTGTGGATTGTGCTTAAACAACTATGAGTGGCAGGGTTTTCGGAAGGGGAGGACTCCAGCGGAGGTGGTGTCACGGTGGTTGGGCTATCGGAAAAAAATCACAGAGGTGTTTTGAAAATGACTTCATTGGGAGATGGGGGTATTTCCGTCAATTCATCTATTGAATTTCTATTAGTTTTATATTAGATGCATTGAGGGGCTTGTACTTCTACCGGTCAAATCATTATTAATGATGTGAGGGTATTTTGGCCAAAACACTTAAAATCTGACAGAGTGAGAAAAGGAGGGATCTTTTGGGCATGTGCAAACTTCTGAGGATCTTTTGTTCATTTCCTTAAGTTTTGAGGACTTTTTGTTCATTACATCTATTTTAAATCCATGTCTTGGGGGGACCAGCTCTGACCTCCTTTTTCAATTAATGCATTTGAGGGCATTTTCGTAATATTTAAATCCATGCCTTAGGGGGCTAGCTCTGACCTGTTTTTTCAATTAATGCTTTGGAGGGCATTTTCGTTATACATGGGCAAAAGTAACTCTGTCAATGGAATCTCAAAAAGGAGGGATGTTTTGGGATAGTGCAAACTTGGGAGGATTTTTTGTGGATTTGTGGAACTTTGAGGGATGTTTTGTTCATTACCACATAAAAAAATGGTTTATTTTTGTGGTATTTGTTCTCTTAAATTGTCTTTTAAGCTAAAAAAAAGAAAATATTAAAAAAAGTTACTATTTTGATATAAACGTAATAAAACAAATATTATATTTTAAAAATTATATCAATATTACTCCAAATTTTAAAAATAATTTTGAAATCTAAAACTAGAAATATTTCTATTTTTTATAATAAATATAATAATGTTATTAAATGTATATTGAGTGGAAAACTTTTTTTTTAAAATTTTCATACTCCAATATTTTGGAGGTGGAATAAATTGTTTTCTTATAAAGGAAAGACATGAAATGATAGTTGTTCATCGCTCAACCTTTTCATTTATTATATTAAAACAAAAGTTGACGAGAGATAAACAATAATTATATTTTGTGAAAATATAACAATATCTAATTAATTAAATATATTTGAAATAAATAAACTACATAGAGAGCCACAATACCACCTCATCAAAAATAGTCAAATCATATGTAACTAATACATTTCTGGGAAAATTACAAAAAAGTACTTTGTGGTTTGTGACTTTTTTAATTCGGTCCATGTGGTTCAAAATTGAACCACAATGACAATAGGTTTTGCGTTTATCATTTTAGTACTGTAATATTTGATTCGCTTCATTCCGCGTCCCGTTTGGCCCTCTAGAGCAAGTTTGAAGGATTTCCAACCGTATGGATGGGAAGATCATCGAAAAATAAGCTAGCCCGCCAATTTTCATACAATTTGGGAACTTGTAGGATCTTCATCTTAAAGTTCTTATTTTATAGGAATCTAAACAGTCCAGAATTTCAACCGTTAAGTGGGAGGACCAAACGGTTACCAAATTGTATGAAAATTGTCAAGTTAGCTTATTTTTCGATGATCTTCCCATCCATACGGTTGGAAATCCTTCAAACATGCTCTAGGGGGGCCAAACGAGACACAACCTTGAATGCACAGTATTACAAGGTACTAAAGTGATAAACGGGCAAACCATAGGGCAAGGACCGAATTTAAAAAGTCGCAAATCACATGGTACTTTTTTATAATTTCTCCTACATTTTTTTAATAATACCTTATAATCTTATCTTTTATTTTTGTTTTACTTATCCACCTTGAATAGTTCTCTCAATCTATTCCTTGAAACCCATTTAAAAACCAAGTAAAAGATAAAAATACCCTCTTGTTTTTATAGGTGATATTTAACAATGACTAATAAACAATTAAGAATATTCTGAAAGAGGTTACTAGTAAATTATGATTTTATTAACGGCACTACAAGTAAATTTTTGTTTAATTTATAAATAATAAATATGAATTAACCTTTATTTTTATTTATTTTTTAATGACATGAATTAAAAAGAATTATTTATAAGATATTCAAAGTAAACAAAATAATTAGATTCTTAATAAAATAAAATATAAAATATTTCATAAACTAAAATTGAGTACATACCTTTCGAGTTTTTAAATTCACTTGAGAATATGAGATAGAATTAATTGAGAAGGATATGATATATAAACGCTGAAAATGGTTACTTTATATACTTTATCATAAGAAGTTTTACATCTAATCTAGGTTAAAACATAAAAGTTTAATCCAGAGACAGTAAGTAAAATAAAATATAACAAAAAGTTATAGGATATTATTGGAAAGGATGTGACAAGTGATTCTTCTATTTTTTAGGGGTGGAAAGTAAAAAACTCTAAATTATATCTAGTACCAAATGAGGGTAAATTCTAAGATACCTTGCTACAGTAGCCAAGGCCTTTTGCTTTACAGGTGCAACTTAGGGTAGTTGTAGGTGCTTGGTAGTAATGTTTTAGGTGCAGGGTGTGATGCTACAGGTGCCAAGGCACAAGGTACCATAGAGGGCACCCCAAATGAGCCTTTGTAAATTTCAGAGCATTCAAGAGTTTATTTGTACTAAAAGAGTAATACTAATTATATTGTTTATAAAAAAAGAAATTTACCAAATAATGAATAACTACTTAAGTTATGGAGAGATTGTGATATTGATGTTTCTAATAAAAATTTAATAGTAATTGATCATTCAAAAAATCTATTTTATAATTTTTTTTAGCAAATAACATTAGTGCATGACATGAGTTACCTCAAACAGAAAGATCTTTTTTTTTTTGGACAAGGGGATAAACCCCATTATAAGCCCAGGTGGGACAGGGCGGGAGAGGACTATCACGGGAACCCGATCCCAAGCCCGACAAGCGGGACCAACCCCAGGCCCGTGACTACCTCACCACACCCTGCTTTCACTCCGTCTCATGGGATTCGAACTTGCGTTCTCCTCCCATGAGCGGAGGACCCTTGTAGCTCGACCAAGTGGTCTTTGGCCAAACAGGAAGATCTAATATATTATAAATACACATTTTTTATCTCTTTTTAATTTTTAACCCCAAAGTCATTTTATTGTCAAAATAGCTCTAGGGTTGCCTAATCAACATCAACATACTAGAATGAAAAATAATAATTAATTTAAAAAGGTTTAATGAAAAAAAAGCACAAGTTTTTACAATTAAGTCCCTCAATGATTAAACCGTCCTTCATAGTTGTGTTATTTTGCTCCACAAAGGCCTATAAAATTTTTGATAAAGGAGCAAAATGGCTTTTAAAAATCATTTTGCTTTGCAGGCCCATGCTGCTACACCTATTCCACACGTTGCATGTATCTATTTATATGGCATACAATATTTTTCGTGGCAGGCTTATCTGTTTGTAGCACTTTATGGCAAGGGTTAGACTATTGCTGACGTGTGTGTACTGGTGTACTAGGGGTATTGTTTCCCATCACCTCTTCGATCATATCTCTGTAATCGACTAAATATCCTGGTTCACTAAGAACTACAGGCCACTTGTAACAAAAGTTCAATTGTGAACCCTTTTGATAATCAATGAACGTGGTTTATTTATTTTTATATAAATAATAATAATTTTGTTTCAGCTCAAGGGAGCAAGATGACCTTGTTTCGCTCCATAAACGGGTTCAAGAGGAAAACAACTTTTAAATGTCATTTTGCTCCATATATAAAAACCCTAAACCATTATATCCATAGAGAGGTCGTTTTGGGGTGAATTCTAAGATACCGTGGACACTGTTTAGTTGTCACGCCCCGAACCTCGGCCCGGGCACGTGGACAACCGGCCGTACCCGAATAGGGATTTACCCCTATTCAAGCACAAGGCCTCAGAGACTCATGCACAATAATTAATCAGAAATAACAATAACAGCGGAATTTATGAAATAAATGAAGAAAGGAGTTTATACAACTCCATACAAATACAATACTGGGTTTATACAACCCAAGACTAAGATCTGGTCCAGTCACCCCTAACAATCCATAACATCAAGGAAATACATAATACAAGTCTCACACACACTGAATAAAAGAGGTACGCAGACCTCAAGGTAAGACAACTCCCGAGTCGGCTACTCGGTGATACCCCTGCCTAAGCTCGTCCCTACTCCTCCTCGTCTGAACCTGAGGAACACATAAACAAGTGCATGAGCCCAAGAAGAAGGCTCAGTAGGATCGTTAGAGCAGCATTAAAGGTGGCGGGAGCCACTAGCAAAGATTGGAATGAGAGGAGGATAAATATGCAAGTACAACCACCTCAAACAAATAACATGTATCAAGAATGTGACTAAGTACACAGATGGTAGTAACACTCTCTGATATAGCCTCATGGCCAGATATTATACACCCTCTGCCGGGGGCCTCGTGGCCAGATATTATACACCCTCTGCCGGGGCCTCCGTCCGATGGAGCACTAAGTACTCGTGGTCAGATATTATACACCCTCTGCCAGGGCCTCATGGCCAGATATTATACACCCTCTGCCAGGGCCTCCGTCCGATAGAGTACTAAGTACTCGTGGTCAGATATTGTACACCCTCTGCCAGGGTCTCGTGGCCAGATATTATACACCCTCTGCCGGGGCAGACTCTACTCAAACATGCATAAGAAAATAAGGAAGCAACAATCCCCCCGAGATATAAAGCCGATACATAAGAGGAAACCCATCTCGATTATGCATTGGAAACCTCTCGGGGAAATAAGAATACAAGAATCATGAGCAAAAATAAGAGGAATGACATACTCACAAACCCTGTGCAAGATCCTACCTGATTAGAAGCAAATCACTGATCCTCGTCGCGCCTCACGCGCCCGAACCAGGATCTAGTAAATAGATGAAAATTCTCAGTGTCTCTATACCTAGGTAATCTCCTACCTAAATACGGAATACGATTACACATGAATCTCTAAACAAAATCATGTTTTCCTTACTTAGCAAGCTTTTCATGCCCTTAAGATCTTTAGAATGTCCCTTAGCATGTTTAGTTAATTAAGATAGATCGATCTAGAGCATGAAATCATTAAGTGTGTTAATCATGGAACTAATCTCATTTAGACATATTAACATGACACAAATGGGCATTTATACTTAGGGATTTTCATGAAATTTCGGCGGCACTTCCCCTATTTATAGGGCCCCGAAATTATACAATCATTCATCATAACTATACAATTAACTTAATCATACATTCCTAACATCATTCAAGAGGGTTTAGACCTCCTTTTACTCTTAATCCCCACCTAATCATCTTCATTTTACAGTCATACAAGTTCAACCCAAGTCGACTATGAAATACTCACGAGGGTTGGTCGGAGGTCTGAGGCGGCAAAAGGGAAATCGATCCCTACCAAGCGGTGCTTGCTCAGGAGAATGGATGGTCGGCTGGCCGAACAAAGGAGGAGCAAGGGGCTGGCGATCGACGTGGAGAAGCTGGCCGTGGTGGTAGAGCTTCTGGCGCTACGGCGTGGCGTGGGCGGCGCGCTTGTGGCGGGCGGCTGCTACATGGACGGCGCGAAGCGGCGTGGTGGTCGCGTGGTGGCGCCTGCGACGCTCGCTCGGTGCGGCGTCTTGAAGCGCAGACGCTGGGCGCAAGCCGGGAAAGCTGCGGCGCTGTATGGCAGCGGATCTCGCGGGCGCGGCGTCCGCTGCTGTGGCGGTGGGCGGCGTAAGCGGCGCAGGTGCCGGCGATCGCGTGGATCGGTGGCGGGCGTGGGTAAGGGAAGAAGAACGAGAGAAGGGGGAAGGAGATGGTCGTGAGTGAGATAAGGGCTTAGGTTGTAAATTTGATTTTAATCAAAACCTAAGTCCAAGCCTTGCTTTTATCATGATGGTTTTATTATTATTTTCTATTTTATTTTATTTGGATCACATGTATACTATTGACCCACATGATCACTGTTCATGCATATGTTTACTATGCATTCATGGGTGCACTGTTCGCTCACGGGTCTACTACTCTGAGTGGGGTCCATCGTAATAATCCTCTCGTCCTCGGGCCCGACCTGGATCCGCGAAATTCGGTCATCAATGCCAGCGGCACGGGCGTACTGGTAAGCAGCGAGATCTGTCCCTCATCGGACCAGATCCGAGAGTATTGGCTTTAATCATTTCCTCTAGTCACGGGCGCACTGTGGCATCACAGGTAGTCTCGGTCCCCGACTAGGTTCGCCTTACCCGGGACTTAAATCTTTTTGTTCCCTTCTTAGTAATTGATCTGGATCAATCAATACTTAACTTAATCGGGTTTAATTAACAATGTGATAATTCCCTCGAAATTATCTGTTTAGATATCTTAAATTTCCCATTTAAGATTTAATAAATACAAATCTTTATTTATTTCGGGGCAGGCGTTACAATCTCCCCCCCTTATAGGAGTTTAGTCTCTAAACTCATACCAAGGATTACTCAAACAAATCTGGGTAACGCTTTTTCATGTCGGCTTCGCGTTCCCAAGTAGCTTCGCCACCAGTGTGGTTGTTCCATCTTACCTTGACTAGAGGAATGCTCCGATTCCTTAGTTGTTGCTCCTTGTAGTCAAGTATCTCCACTGGCCACTCCTCGTAAGTCAAATCCTGTTGAAGTTCTACTGGCTCATACTCTATGACTTGAGATGGGTCGGTCAAGCACTTCCTCAGCATGGAGACGTGAAAGACATTGTGAACCTGGGCCAGGTCTGGGGGGAGGGCCAACCGATATGCTACTACTCCAACTCGGCCCAATACCTCAAAAGGTCCAATGTACCGCGGGCTAAGCTTCCCGCGCTGTCCAAATCTCATCACACCCTTCATGGGTGATACTTTCAAAAGTACTTTGTCGCCCACCTGAAATTCCAGCACGGAGCGGCGATTATCCGCATAGCTCTTTTGACGACTTTGAGCTATCTTCAACCTTTCTCTGATAACTTTTACTACTTGTTTTGCATTCTGCACTTCCTCAGGTCCTTCGAAAGCCCGTTCTCCCACGCCATCCCGTAATATAGGAGATCGCACGGCCCGTCCGATATAGGGCTTCGTATGGTGCCATTTGGATGCTTGCCTGATAACTGTTGTTGTAGGCAAACTCTGCCATTGTTAAGTGTTCATCCCAAGAATCTGAGAAGTCTAGGGCACATGCCCTCAGCATGTCATCTAAAATCTGGATCGTTCTCTCTGATTGACCATCCGTCGGTGGATGAAAGGCAGTGCCAAACGTCAATCGGGTACCCAGGGCTTCATGTAGACTCTCCCAGAATCTTGAGACAAATCTAGGATCTCTGTCGGATGTGATCGTCACTGGTATGCCATGTAGACAGACGATCCTGTCCAGGTACAACCTGGCCAGTCGTGCCAAACCCATCTTACGTGTCAACGCCAGGAAGTGCGCCGACTTGGTCAGCCGGTCGACGATCACCCACACGGACTCATTTCCTTTTTGAGACCGAGGTAAGCCTGTCACGAAGTCCATCGTGATGTGCTCCCACTTCCACTCTGGTATTGGTAGGGGTTGTAGCTTCCCTGCTGGCTTACGGTGCTCTGCCTTTACTCGCTGGCAAGTAAGGCAATGAGCCACAAAGTTGGCTATCTCCTTCTTCATGGCGTTCCACCAGAAGTATTTCTTTAATCCACGATACATTTTGGTACCCCCGGGATGCATCGCGTAGCTCGAGTAGTGTGCTTCTTCCATTATGTCTCTTTTCAGCTCTAGTATATTGGGTACACATACCCGATCTCCAAATCTAATTGTGCCATCCTCGTGGATCCGGAACTGTGTTGGCAAGCCTTGTTTCATCTTGTTCAAAATGTCCACCATTCTACTATCTTGTCTCTGGGTATCCCGAATCCTATCCAATATGGTAGGTCGTATGCATAGAGTAGCCACGCTCACCTCCGAGCTCGGCTCAATTACCTCTAGTTCAAGCCTCCTCATCTCCTCCAGAAGAGGTATCTGCTCAGTAATGTTTGCGGCAGTTCCGTAATTGACCTTCCTGCTCAAAGCATCAGCCACCACATTAGCCTTGCCTGGGTGGTAGTGAATGCTGAGGTCATAGTCTTTGATCAGTTCCAGCCAGCGCCTCTGCCTCATGTTCAATTCTTTCTGTGTGAATATGTATTTCAGACTTTTATGATCCGTATACACTTCACATGGCACGCCGTAGAGGAAGTGGCGCCAAATCTTCAAGGCAAATACCACTGCTGCCAACTCCAGGTCATGTGTGGGGTAGTTCTCCTCGTGCGACTTCAATTGCCTTGAAGCGTAGGCAATCACTCGCCCATTCTGCATAAGGACGCACCCCAGACCTATCTTGCAAGCATCACTGTAGATTACATATCCGCACCCGCTCTCTGGTAGGGCCAAGACAGGTGCAGATACCAATCGATTCTTCAGTTCTATGAAACTCTGTTCGCATTCCTCCGTCCAGATGAAAGGAGCACCCTTCCGGGTCAGCCTGGTCATGGGTAGTGCTAGACAAGAGAATCCCTCTACAAACCTCCTGTAGTAGCCGGCTAATCCCAGAAAGCTCCTGATCTCTCTGACGGTGCTCGGTCTACTCCAGTCTACCACTGCTTCAATTTTCTTGGGGTCCACAGAAACCCCATCTCCGCTGATGACATGGCCCAAGAAAGCCACGCTGCTTAGCCAGAAGTCACATTTGGAAAATTTAGCGTACAGTTCTTCACGTCTCAGAGCCTCCAGCACTAGCCCCAAGTGTTTCGCGTGTAACTTCCTGTTCTTTGAGTAGATTAGAATGTCGTCAATGAAGACAACTACGAACCGATCCAAGTATCGTCTGAACACACGATTCATTAAATCCATGAACACCGCTGGGGCATTGGTAAGCCCAAACGGCATCACTAGAAACTCATAGTGCCCATACCTCGTACGAAAGGCACTCTTCGGAACATCCTCGCCCCGAATCCGTACTTGATGGTATCCCGACCTCAAGTCTATCTTGGAGAATACCTGCGCTCCTTGTAGCTGATCCATCAGATCGTCGATCCTCGGTAGAGGGTATTTGTTCTTGATTGTCACCTTGTTGAGCTCACGGTAATCGATACATAATCTCATGGATCCGTCTTTCTTCTTGACGAATAGTACCGGGGCTCCCCAAGGTGACATGCTCGGCCGAATGAAGCCTTTCTCAAGGAGTTCTTCAAGTTGTTGTTTCAGTTCCTTCAATTCTGCAGGGGCCATTCGGTATGGGGCTCTGGATATGGATGTCGTCCCTGGAACTAAATCGATGCCAAATTCCACTTCCCTCTCTGGGGGTAGTCCCGGCAAGTCATCTGGAAATACATCCGGAAAATCGCGGA
Organism: Dioscorea zingiberensis; assembly: GCA_026586065.1. Classification (NCBI taxonomy): domain Eukaryota; kingdom Viridiplantae; phylum Streptophyta; class Magnoliopsida; order Dioscoreales; family Dioscoreaceae; genus Dioscorea; species Dioscorea zingiberensis. The sequence continues at coordinate 4,255,172 of CM048823.1, read as the reverse complement.
CTACTGGAATTTGTGCCACCGTACATTGAGTATCCTTTGTTTCTGTGATTGATGCCAGAAACCCAAAGACAACCATCGCTGATCGCCTTAGAGCCCGGCGCCGATATCTCCCGGGCTAGTGTGTGCCCTTTACTGCCTTTGAAGACAAACTCCTCGGCGCCTGGAAATCGGAAGTGCACTTTCTTCCTTCTGCAGTCCAACACTGCGTAGGCTGAGGAGAGCCAATCCATGCCGAGGATGACGTCGTAGTCGCGCAACTCCATCAAGTGTAGATCAGCAGCAAGCTCGTGACCCTCGATCATAATTGAGCATCCTGGTGCTAGTCTATCCACGATCCTTGTCGCTCCCACCGGGGTATCGACGCGCAGGTCGTGTGATAATGTAATTACATACAAACTATTTCTCCGGGCAAATGAAGTAGACACGAAAGAATGTGTCGCTCCGGGATCAAATAGTGTACAAGCGTAGCAAGAGCAAATAGAAACGGTACCTGCTACCACCTCGTGAGAGGCTCGTGCATCCTCCTGAGTCAGGTTGTAAACCCGACCCTGAGTAACTGGGCGGCCGGAAGAGGAAGGTGGATCTGCTGCTTTTCCCTTCTTATTTCCGCCCCTGTGGTCTCCTGACTGTCCTCGGCCCTGGGTAGCTGAGTGTCGAGTACCTCCTGTGGACTGTGGTGGTCGGCCGGATGTAGTCTGCGCCCTATCACCGCCTGGTGATTCGGTCCGGCCAACAGGGCAATCTGCCTTGAAGTGTTCAGTACTCCCACATCGGAAACACATATCTGCCGTGTGCCAGCACTGCTCTCTATCATGTGGACCTCCACAACGGCTACAATTAGGTGGACGGGAGCCACTCCCTGATGATTCTTTGCCTTTAGAACCAGATGACGAGGATGTCTGTGACCTGCCGTATGGGCCGCGCTAACTCCCTCGAGCGCCACGAAATGCCTCGAAGTCTCACTCTTCCTGGGATTCTTTCCTTTGCCACTGCCCTGCTCTCGCCTAGATAGCTCCTGGGTCTCTCTCAATGCGACCTCCTCGTCCTTAGCTATATCCACCAGCTCATGGAAAGGCAGTCTGAGTGATGGCGTCACAAATCGCCTGAGGCTGCTCCTCAAACCACCCACAAACTGACGGGCCTTGCACATGTCATCCTCTACAAGAAAGGGGGCATAGTGGGATAGGCGCTCAAACTCTGCCTCATATTCATCTACAGTACTGGATCCTTGCTTCAAATTTATAAATTCCTGTACCATCTGAGCCTTCCTGCTTGCTGAAAAATATTTGTTGAAGAAGGCTGTCTTAAATTGTTCCCAAGTCTGAAAGGCTCCTTCACCACTGCTCTGAACCTCAGCCTTGAACCAGCTTCTGGCACGGCCTTTCAGCATGTACTTGGCCAACCTGACCATATCTTCTTCGGAGCTCTGCATGACCTGGAAAGTAGCCTCCATCTCATCAATCCACTGCTCGGCCGCTGTCGGGTCAACACCCCCCTCAAACGGTATCGGCCCATGTCTCCTAAACTCGCTCGTTACGCTTCTCTGCGGTAGGTAGGTGGGGGTGGGGTGGTGGTGCGCATTCTTGCCGCCAGCTTCTTCGCCGCTGCATCCGCCGCTTATTTGCTGCCGCTTTATTGCCGCTGCTCGCGCATGAATAACATCATCTCATGCATCATCCCTGATAGTGCTGCGGGATCAACCGGTCCTCCAGGTATGGGACCAGTGAAACCGCCTGCTGCAGGACCCGGGTATCCTCCTGCTGAGGGACCTGGATATCCTCCTCCTGTGGGGCCTGGATACCCCCCTGCTGCGGGGCCTGGATACCCTCCTGCGGCGGGTCCTGTATATCCTCCTGCTGAGGGGCCTGGATAACCTCCTCCCACGGGGCCTGGATAACCTCCAGCTGTGAAACCTGAGTATCCCCCGGCTGTGGGGTCTGGGTATCCTCCAACTGCGGGATCTGGATACCCCCCAGTCTCAGGGGCTGGCATCTGCTGGCCCTCTCTGTCTGCATCATGCATGGGCTCTGGGGGAGGGAGTTCCACCAGCTTGCGAGGTCGTCCCGGTCGTCTTGGAGGCATGACTTCTGAATTTGAGAAAAAAATTTCAAGTGTTAGTATACTACCCAACCCACTCTCAATAAAAATTGAGACTCAACTCCTAAGCTGCTAAGACAACTAGGGTGACTTGAATTGTCGTGTGCGGTTGCGGCTCTGATACCACTTTAGTTGTCACGCCCCGAACCTCGGCCCGGGCACGTGGACAACCGGCCGTACCCGAATAGGGATTTACCCCTATTCAAGCACAAGGCCTCAGAGACTCATGCACAATAATTAATCAGAAATAACAATAACAGCGGAATTTATGAAATAAATGAAGAAAGGAGTTTTATACAACTCCATACAAATACAATACTGGGTTTATACAACCCAAGACTAAGATCTGGTCCAGTCACCCCTAACAATCCATAACATCAAGGAAATACATAATACAAGTCTCACACACATCAATAATAAAAGAGGTGCAGCACCTCAAGGTAAGACAACTCCCGAAGCTCTGGCTACTCGGTGATACCCCTGCCTAAGCTCGTCCCTACTCCTCCTCGTCTGAACCTGAGGAACACATAAACAAGTGCATGAGCCCAAGAAGAAGGCTCAGTAGGATCGTTAGAGCAGCATTAAAGGTGGCGGGAGCCACTAGCAAAGATTGGAATGAGAGGAGGATAAATATGCAAGTACAACCACCTCAAACAAATAACATGTATCAAGAATGTGACTAAGTACACAGATGGTAGTAACACTCTCTGATATAGCCTCATGGCCAGATATTATACACCCTCTGCCGGGGGCCTCGTGGCCAGATATTATACACCCTCTGCCGGGGCCTCCGTCCGATGGAGCACTAAGTACTCGTGGTCAGATATTATACACCCTCTGCCAGGGCCTCATGGCCAGATATTATACACCCTCTGCCAGGGCCTCCGTCCGATAGAGAGTACTAAGTACTCGTGGTCAGATATTGTACACCCTCTGCCAGGGTCTCGTGGCCAGATATTATACACCCTCTGCCGGGGCAGACTCTACTCAAACATGCATAAGAAAATAAGGAAGCAACAATCCCCCCGAGATATAAAGCCGATACATAAGAGGAAACCCATCTCGATTATGCATTGGAAACCTCTCGGGGAAATAAGAATACAAGAATCATGAGCAAAAATAAGAGGAATGACATACTCACAAACCCTGTGCAAGATCCTACCTGATTAGAAGCAAATCACTGATCCTCGTCGCGCCTCACGCGCCCGAACCAGGATCTAGTAAATAGATGAAAATTCTCAGTGTCTCTATACCTAGGTAATCTCCTACCTAAATACGGAATACGATTACACATGAATCTCTAAACAAAATCATGTTTTCCTTACTTAGCAAGCTTTTCATGCCCTTAAGATCTTTAGAATGTCCCTTAGCATGTTTAGTTAATTAAGATAGATCGATCTAGAGCATGAAATCATTAAGTGTGTTAATCATGGAACTAATCTCATTTAGACATATTAACATGACACAAATGGGCATTTATACTTAGGGATTTTCATGAAATTTCGGCGGCACCTCCCCTATTTATAGGGCCCCGAAATTATACAATCATTCATCATAACTATACAATTAACTTAATCATACTTTTCCTAACATCATTCAAGAGTGTTTAGACCTCCTTTTACTCTTAATCCCCACCTAATCATCTTCATTTTACAGTCATACAAGTTCAACCCAAGTCGACTATGAAATACTCACGAGGGTTGGTCGGAGGTCTGAGGCGGCAAAAGGGAAATCGATCCCGGCCTGAAGCAGGCTGTCGCTCGCAGGAGAATGGATGGTCGGCTGGCCGAACAAAGGAGGAGCAAGGGGCTGGCGACAGATCGACGTGGAGAAGCTGGCCGTGGTGGTAGAGCTCGCTGGCACGCCGGCCGGCTGGCGGCGTGGCGGGCTCGTCTGGCGGGCTGGCGGGACGGTAGCGCTGAGCCGCGCGTGGTGGCGCGTGGTCGGCGCCGCGAACTGGGCGGCGGTCGAAGGCCGCGACGCGGCGCGACGAAGCCGGAAAGCTCGTGCGCGCGCTGCGCCGCAGCGGATCCGGGCCGACGGCGCTCAAGCGCGGCTGCGGTGGGCTGTGGGCGGCGTAAGCAGGTGCGCGTGATCGCGCGGAGTGGCGTGGGTAAGGGAAGAAGAACGAGAGAAGGGGGAAGGAGATGGTCGTGAGTGAGATAAGGCTTAGGTTGTAAATTTGATTTTAATCAAAACCTAAGTCCAAGCCTTGCTTTTATCATGATGGTTTTATTATTATTTTCTATTTTATTTTATTTGGATCACATGTATACTATTGACCCACATGATCAGCTCATGCATATGTTTACTATGCATTCATGGGTCACTTGTCGCCACGGGTCTACTACTCGAGTGGGGTCCATCGTAATAATCCTCTCGTCCTCGGGCCCGGCACGGATCCGCTGAAATTGGTCATCAATACCCGACGGGCGCATCTTGGTAAGCGTGAGATCATCCCTCATCGGACCAGATCAGAGTATTGGCTTTTAATCATTTCCTCTAGTCACGCAGCGCCTTTGTGGCATCACAGGTAGTCTCGGTCCCCGACTAGGTTCGCCTTACCCGGGACTTAAATCTTTTTGTTCCCTTCTTAGTAATTGATCTGGATCAATCAATACTTAACTTAATCGGGTTTAATTAACAATGTGATAATTCCCTCGAAATTATCTGTTTAGATATCTTAAATTTCCCATTTAAGATTTAATAAATACAAATCTTTATTTATTTCGGGGCAGGCGTTACAGTTCACACGGAAGCTTACCGACATTAGGTCCTGGGGTGTTGTTTTTGGGTTCTAATTTTTTATTTTTGGGTTCGGGGTGGGTTCGCTATAGGAGCGCCGCCATTTTTTGCTACAGTACTGCTACAGTAATGAACAATGTTTTGGACCTAAAACTAAGAAGTTGGGACCTAATAACCCTATTCGGTATGATGCCGTTGGGTACCACTCACGGTACGTTTTGGGGTTAATTATAAAAAGAAATGTTTTACATTAAAATCCCTAAAACAATTAATTATTATCTTTCATACTAGTCAGCGTTCAACATCAGCCAAATTAAAAATGGCATCATTGGAAAAAAAACAAAAACTCTAAACAAGATTTTATCCATCCCTCATCCATACTTCCCAATTTAGCTAACCACATTCCATATGATATCTCCATTCTTAGAATGCAACCACAATTCTTTCAAGAAGAGATCATCCATCCACAACATATGAACCACAATAAGCATTCTTCCATCTCCATGTGAATCAGTGGTACAGGTTGTCTTGAAGTTTGACTCGAAAAATCTTTCAAATCATCGGTTTACATATCGAACTCATATTCGAACCTAATTTAATTACTATAAACATAAATATCCGACTCGACTCGAAAAATCATTAAGCTCATATTCGACCCTAATTCGAAAAAACATAAACAAAAAATATATATTTCTATCAGTTTCAAGTCTAAATTCTACAAACCCTAATCTTAACCCGAAAACCGCTTATTGACCCTAACCCTAACCCTAACCCTAACACAAGATCCACAAAAAATGGATCTTCACAAGACACCTATACATGTGGAACAGGCACACCCTTGTTAAGGGTCATACAGTTATGCATGAATAATGCAATCTCATGCACCTCATGTTATGGCTGTCAACTACACATGCCAACTCAATCCACCACTACTCTCCCTTTTTTCCCTCTATCCTTCATTCATATATAAACCCCTTCCCTTCATTTCCTCTCCTCCATATCTCCTCTCTCATGGTCTTCTTCTCCATAGAAAACAAACAAATTAAGCGAGCATAAACATGGCTACTTGTGGAGACCTTAGGCAGATCTTTGAGACACCATTGCAAGAAAACTCCTCTCTCTTGGACTCCCTATCTCCATGGAACCAGCTCAAGAACATAAAGCCAATTGAGTCCTCCTTCACTGAGATCTTTGGAGAGCTACACTTCCATGAAAAGATCGAAACACCGGCATCCCCCGAAAGCAAGAAGCATCCATTAGATCCTCCTCCAGGGGTGGCAAAGAACCAGCACACCTTTGAATCTCTTCAGCTTTGCACTGAGGGACTAGGATTTGAGAGCTTGGCTGATGTTGAAGAAGACTTCATGAATGATTTTAGTGATCATTGGGCTTGTGGTGGCCTTAAGGAAAGGCGGTCACCTGCCTTTTCTTCGAGAAGCTCTTCGTTTAAAGCAAGCGGTGGCCGGGGATTTCCGCCGCCTATTTCGACCTTAGGAAGGAGTGGGAAGCCATTGGTGTACTTCAAGTCTTATAGGGATGATGGTAGGTTCATTCTTAGAGAAGTTAGAATTCCCACATATGAGTTCTTGCATGCTTCTAGAGAAGATGGGAGGCTCAAGTTGCATTTCATTCATCCAAATGAGGACATTAATGGAGGTGAAGGAGAAGGAGGAGGTGATCATGAGAATGAGCAAGAAGATGAACAAGAGGTGAAACAAGAAGAGATTGATGATCAGTGATAACTACTTTAAACTTTTGATCTTCTTGTTGGTTGTTTTGGAGTGCATATGTACAAAGTTTTTTTAAATAATTAAATAGATACATGTGTTGAAGACAGTAGTACAAGAGGAAGCTTTCTTGAGTACTTCTTGGTTTTATTTTGAGTTGCTTTGATGTTTTTTGACATGGTTTGTATGAGAGGAAATGAAGGTGCCATTGGAGTCTCTAGTTTTGGTGAGAGAGTGCAAGCAAAGTTCAATAATTAATTGGAGGTACTCAATTAAACCTAAGTAAATCTAAATCTTTAATTTCACTAAGTTTTTAGATTGATTTATATTTAAATTTTAATCTCACTTCCCTGATTTCTAGGACACCAAAGGAAAAGATACAGTGATAAATAAAATCAAATCATATGTCTCACATTGTTTCAAATGTTTGATTTTATAGAAGTAAACTACGGATATTTTATAAATTTTGTTTTCATGCCTGTTTTTTTTTTTTTAACTTCTTGATATATATTGAAATATAACATACATGCCTACAATATATTTCTTTTAAAATAGGGTTTTTTGCAAGTATACCTTAATAGTATGCAGTCCTAAAAAAAAATCATAATTGTTGATATATCAATTAGGTTTCTTTATATTTCGTTGCTTATATATCACATGGGTTAACATCGGGTGTTTAGCCATACTAACTCTGTGAAAAACTATTATACCCTTTGTAAATGTATTTCTGAAAAATTCATTTAACTATAAATTTACTTATGTCCCTAGAAAAATATGAAATTTAAAATAATTGAAATCCCTTTTAGGAGTATAAGAGCTATTCTTTTAGTCTATCGTTTATATTTAACCATAGTTAAAACCTTTGGGTTTACAACTATTCACAAATTTCAGTGATAGTGGTATATAGGCAATCAAATGGGAAACTTGGGGTATACCTACCATTATCATTTTCCAATGGGATATACACAATAGTTAATGTTAGTTTTAAACTGTAAACATGTAATTTTCTTATTAAAATATTAGAAACACTTTAGAAATTAGAACCATAAAAGATAAGATGATTAAGATTGGATGGGTGATGATCAAAGATCCTATATATGGGACCAATACAAGTAGAGTCACAGGCTGAGAATAGAACAATTTGGGACAGAGATGCTTCACAGCTCTTAATGCTAAGGCACCACACACCTCTAGATGAATAAGGGACACCTCCCAAGTTTTCTGATCCTCTTGTCCCCTCCCCCATGAAGACTTTTTTTTTTATATTCTTTCTTTCTTTTTAACTCTTTTACTACAATCACATGAATCTCATATACTTCTAACCAACCAAAAGCAATAAAAAGGAAGACACATCAAAGTTGAGTTGCATAATCAAATTATTAAAAAAAAATAAATAAATAGTTGAGAAAATTGTTTGTATATCTCTCAAAATCGTCATGCCCCATCAAAATCATAATTGCAGGTATACCCTAAAATTCTCATTTAATTATGTATACACTTTTATCGTTGAAATCTATGAACAGTTGTTAACTCAAAGACTTGGGAGATATTTCAATTATTTTAAATTTCACATTTTTAGAAACATATTTGTAAATTTATACTCAAATGACAAAATATATAATGGTCTTTTCATAATACTACAATTCAACTAAATACATGATATTAACCCAGTGATATATATGTAACGAAATGAGAAACTTAGGGGTAATATACCCATAGTTATGATTTTTATAGAAGAATATATGTAATATCAACATTTTTCAGAAATATACTTATAAAAAAACTTCATAGGCTCCAAATAATGTTGAAAAGAGTGATTATAAAACTGAAATTAAAATTTAAAAAAAAAACTAGAGCTTGGAATATCCTAGCAATACTAAAAAAATAAAGCTAAGAATATCCATTCTTTAGCTATTTCAAACTTCTCTATCAGAGAGTGACATGCATTTTTAATCAATTGTATAATACCTTTCAACCATTGTATTTGTGTTTCTATACTTGTATGTGTGTGAGTTTTATACATTAAATACAAATGGATTGTGTCATATTTTTTGGAATATATTATTTATTTCATTACTATATTCTTACCTCTAATCACCATGGTTGTGAAGTAAAAGGTTTGAGGTTAGTTTCTATTAGGTTTAATTCCATGTTTAGTCCCTCTATTTTTTGGAAAGTGCCTTTTTAGTCCCTCATCTTTTTTTTTTGTGACTTTTTGGTCCCTCTACTTTATAAAAAATGACTTATTAATCCAGAGGTAGACGACGTTCATTTACGCCGTTTCAGATGACAGACGTGTCTGCCACGTGGCGTTATGTTGATGTCCATGTGACCATAGAATGTCACGTGGCCTTTTAAAACATTAAACCATTAGAAAAGATTTTAAAAATAAAAAGAAAACATTAAATAAACCATCGAATTCTGATCATAACCGATTAGGATCTGAATTTTAGCTCCTCTCTCCCATTCATCCTCTCCATGTGGCATTCTGATGTTCACATGGACATCAACATAACGTCATGTGGCAAATACATCAGTCATCTGAAACGATTTAAGTGAGCATCGTCTATCTCCAAAGTAATAAGTCTCACTTTATAAAATAGAGGGACCAAAAAGTCACAAAAAAAGATAAGGACTAAAAAGATACTTTACATAAAGTAGAGGGACTAAAAAAGGAAAATATTCCTTTTTACTAACAAATAAGCTTCGCATTACTCATAACTTTCTAGAAAATAATAGTTATATAATAACAAATGTCTCTTGTATTCCTAACAATTTTCAAAAAAAAAAAAATAGTAAACATAGAATAATGCGTCAGTTAACAACTACATGAACATGACCACTTGTTTAAAATGTGTCCTACTTAGTTGTTATGATTTTTAAAATTAAAAAAATCCAAAATTAAAAAAATGAAAGTATGAATCTAATTTTCTGATTTTTGAAAATTTTAAAATCAAAATTATCTATAACCGATTTACTCCCGCTTAGTAATATAGATAGATTAGAAGAAAAAAAAAGTCATTTTAAAAAAATTAAATGATCTAATTTAGTAATCCAAGATTAACTATACTGAAATCAACCCTAAATAATGATATGTGATTGGATATATATATATATATATATATATATATATATATATATATATATAGTGGTAATGAACAAAAGATCTCTGTTTCACAAATCTACAAAAAGTCCATCCAAGTTTTTTGTTTCTCAAAATATCCCCCATTTTTACAACATTGATTTTTAAATCCTTCCATCCACCAACAGAGTTATATTTATCTATATATGATGAAAATTCCCTCAAAAGTATTAATTTAAAACAATGTGATGGATGACCAAGGTATGGATTTAAAATAATGTGGGAAAATGACCATCCAATATGATGAAAATGCCCTCTAAAGCCGTCTAGGAAGTTCTAAAAGTTCCAGGACTTATAAATAATTTTTCCATATATATATATGAAATAAAAATTTTATGAAGGTAAATTGTGAGTAGTTATAACTTATTCTATCATATTGAAATAAATAGATAAACATTAGGTTATGATATTTAAATTAATATCTCGTTAAAAATCATAAAATTAATTAAAATTTATCCCTATTTTTTTAAAATTTGAAAATTAGTTATAGGATAACTTATTAAATTTAATATCAGATTTTTTAAAAAAATTAATGTCTTAGGAAAAACTTGTAAATTATTTTTTAATATGAGAGTCTAATTTTTATTTTTTTCTAAATAAATTTATCCCCTATATGAGTCCAGGTATGCTCACATACTCCTAGTCCTATTCCGCGTCGTATGCTCCAATCGATATGGCATTCAATGCACATGTAAACCTAACATTACTATCAAGTTCCTGTTCCTGTTGCAAGTGTATAGAAACTGTTTACAAGTACTAACATGAGAGACGATGCCTTTCTTCTCTTCCACTCCTCTATGCAATCACTATGTATTTGTCGGTGCTACGTGGTTCACTACGAACCAAGACTATTGTGTACTAGAGGTTCAACCAGGAACCTCCTTTTTATTATCAATACATGTGTGGTTTATTCACTTTATCAAAATAATAATAATAATAATAATAAATTTAATGGGTAGAATTAGTATAGATATCTTATTTCTTTGATTTTTAAAATTTCATAAGAAATCAAAAGTAACAATTTTTAGTGAGATTGAAACTATATAAAATTGGGTGGTAAGTTAAATAATGTTAAAAATGTATCTTTTATAAAACCCAAAAAAAAAAATTTGAATAAGTTGACAGCTGTGGGATTTGAACCCACGCCCTTTCGGACCAGAGCCTAAATCTGGCGCCTTAGACCACTCGGCCAAACTGTCAGTTTTAATATAGATTCACGTTTCTAAATATAAGTTAATAACTAAAGAGATCCAACTATTGTCCTCCTAACGAGCACCCTAATAAGACTAACATTTTTAAAAGCCCTTGCATGGTTTTCTGACAATTAAAACCATTACAAACATATGCAGAAAAATTAGTCTATATTCACCCACAAGATAGCAAAATTTCTCTCAGAAAATCATCATGATCTCCATGCACAGCCTCAATTACATCCCATTCATGGGTGGCCAGGTTGTTCAGGTAACAAGGTTTTTCATGATTAAAACAACACAACAGATTGACAAAATTGAGCTAATTTGGCATCTTGAATGATAAAAGCTGCTTCAATGTCGATAAACTGTCACGAAAGTAGCCTTTAATTGATACCGTGCAAAACATCAAGAAGCCAGGAGTTCAACCAATGTTCAGTCCGTACCCCACTTGCTTATAACTCTATCCTTTGCAGACATTTGCGTTTGATACACCCCGCTTACTGTCGGATCTGATTCTGCTCCACTTTGATGCCCAATAACAGCAGTCTTTCCGAAGACATGCGATGTCAATATGGAAAATGAGTTTCTTACCCCTCTCAGTGCAAATAGCAATGAATTGAAGACCACAGCAAAGATTATACTGCCCTTGGCTATCAGGAGACACTGTATAGGAAAAGATACGGAATTTGTTAACTGGAAGAAAACTACAGAACGGTAATGGAGGAAGAATAAAGCTTGATATTTCTTACCAAAGCAACGATGACTATAATAGTGATGGATGCTTGCTGTGTCTCTTCCCAGAAATGCTCCCCACCAAACCATCCAAACCACCCTCCTCCACCAAACCAACCACCCCGCCCAGATGCACCTCCACCTCCACGTTCTTCTCGGATTTTAATTTCCTTGTTCCATTTCTCCAACTCAGTTTTCTTGCCGCCGAAGGCATCCTCTAGTGCCTTTCTAGCTTGGTCCTGCAGTCCAACGGGTGTGAATGACAAAACAGACCATGAGAACAACTTTTAAGTTTTGTAGACCAAAATATCAAGGATAATTTTCACCAGTTGCAAGTTAAAACATAAGGATATATATAGTTTGTCAAATTTGTTTAACACTTGCCACTAGACAATGAATGAATAACAGTTAGTTCGTCAACTCAAATAGAAATTATATAGCATATGAATCACCATTATGTTCCTGTAGCAGTAAAGATCAGTAAACTTTCAACTTTTCCCAAAAAAAACAAAACAAAAGATATGAAGAACCACATTCGGGGTAATTAATAGTTGAAGTTTGCCTCTATTAGGAATGGAAACAACAACAACTAAGCCTTAATCTCATACTAGATGGGGTCGGCAAAAAGGCAGCCCAGTCCTACAAAACTCCGGCTATGTGCGGGGTCCAGGGAAGGGTTGGACCACCTGAGTCTATTAGGAAATAGGAATGGAAGAACCACGATGTGAGACGAGTATTTTCGATCCCACAATAACTTTCTACCCAACTTTGCAAAATTGTACAGATAGCCTTCAATTTACCAACATCACTCTTGCACAAACATCAAAATCCTCACAAACACAATACTAGCAACCAAGGGATGCACTCTATACATAATACCTTTAGCCTTCACGGTGATCCCATCAACCAAATACCAGCTCTATTCATAATAATCTCCACATTGCAGATAACTAGCTAAAACAATCATAAAAAAGAAATGAAAGGAAAAGGCTTGAGGTGTTCAGATACACAGATTTTCAATCAAGATTAGACTTTGAGATACTGCATTAGAATAACAATCTTTTTACAACTCACTGTTGATTAATGCACTATAAAACGACATCAATGGCAAGATTTCTTCAACAATTTCAATTTAGGTTTTTAACAGGAAGATAAGGCATCAAATTTGAAACCAATTGTACACGAACTACAAAAAGCCCTAGATTTTCAGTCCATGGAACTTGATTGAAGGACATCAAACTACGAAGAACACTTGATCGAAGGAAAACAAACTAATCACGCATAGTTTTGTTAGGGTTCTACGAGTGATAGAGCTGACCTGCTTACGGCCGTCGGAGAAGAAGCAAGAATGGCGGCCATTGGACTTCAATCTGTCCGTCAGAGTTCTCCATCGAGGGTTTGGGATTTCGACCATGGCGCTGTGAGGAGAACCGAGAGCGCATGAGGGGCGGCGGGGAGGAGCTCCATGGAGCCGGTGCACGTTAAGAGCCAGCGCCATCCCGCACGACAAGATACCACTCGTCCTTACAAACTCGCAATATATATAATTTTTCTAACAAAATGTAATGGAAAATGTAAAACATAATAATTAAGAATTTTCCAATTTTATTTCAAATTACATTATTTAATTTATTAGGATTTTTATTTTTAAAAATAATTATTATTATATTTACATTTTAATTCACTTATAAGTCCTCAATTGATTGAGTTAATATATTATATAATATTATATTTATTAAATAATATATATTATTGATGCCGAGATCTGCTCCTCTTGGGATCAAAACAAATCCAGATCAACGAGTAAGGGAGGTCGATGACGATTGCAAAGCTTCAATGATTTGGAGGGAAATATTAGCTATGGTGGTCCTCGGGTTGAACTCTTTCATGTTCACATGATCGTCATCTTCACTAGAGATCAGACCTTCAAGAATCATGTCTCACCGAGAGAAGGATTCATAGAGAAACGAGGGTCTAGCACTCGTCTCAAAGGTAGCATCCGACGCTTAAGTTAGAGAGGCTCCAAATGAAGGGGAGAGCAAGAGAGAGTAGAAGAGAGTGAAAATGATTCAAAGTGAGAGTTATGCATAAATAAACAATCAATCTTATTAGAGCTCCAAGCAGCTTACTACATGCCAAATATCAAATATCATATATTAGATGAGATGTGAGTTGAGGTCCTCTTTATCTAGCTCTCAAGTCAGTGGCTAGCTAGGAGATAGTTGGTTGCCAACAGTTAGTTGCTAGGCTAGAGACAGTTTCCAGTTTGTAGAAACTTCTGGGGCTTTTTTAAAAGCTATTCTCGACCATTGGATGACCGTGCTGTTAAACTGACGGTTCAGTCCTCATGCGGATACTTTGCCATGTGTCATTTGATATTTTCACCTCATAAGATATAGTATAATATACATGATATATATTATATTCATAATAAAAAAAATGCTTATATTATGCATCTAATATTGTCAAATATGTTCAATTGAGAGCTTAATTTCTATTTTTAGCTTGAATTTTTAAAATTAGAATTAATTCAAATTCTAATTTTCAAGTTAAGATTCAAATGATTGGCTCATTTAGTCATTTACTAATTATATTGACATTTTTTTTTTGTATTATTGAATCTAAAGTTTGCTTAACAACGTATTTTCACTTGATAAATTTTTAGCCGAGATTTTTAATTTTAAAATTATAAAAATATTTTTTAATTAATTAAAAAAATTAGAATTTTTTAAAAATTAATTGAAATTTTGGAATTTTTTATTATTTTATAATAAACACCATTTACTTTGTTTTATGGAACCCTCCCTCAGTGTGATGCTCCTTCAAGCTCAACAATGGCGATGTTTGGTTCGTTTGGGAGGATCCTTCTCGTTCGTCCCGCGGCGATCTCTCTCCGTCACTTCTGCGCTGCTTCTCCGTCGAATTCCAAGCTATTTGTTGGAGGTTTGATTATCCGTCCCTTTTTCGCCTCTCGTTTTCTCGATGTTCTGCTTTCACTGATGATTGTTCCGTGATGCCGGCGAAGGGCTTTCGTGGTCGGTAGACGAGAAATCTCTCCATGATGCATTCTCTTCTTTTGGCGAGGTCACTGAAGGTATTATTTGATGCTTTGATTCTCTATTTCTTCTTTCTTTTCCTTTCATCAAGACGTAAATGTTAGTTCATTGATCAATTTTCTCGCTTTCTTTGTTCCTATGAATGTGAGGTTGGTTTTATGAGTTACTTTTGTTGATTTTCCTGCTTTAGTGATTTAATCACTCAAAGTAGCTGATGAATAAAGCAATTGTGGATTGTTTAAAAGGTTTGATTTAGAAGTGTGGTTTATATCTTAATGGGATTTGATTTGGCCTATATAACAAAAAAAAAAAAATATCTATTGATGTTTCTAATCCATTAGAGAGCTCTTGCTATGCACACTGTTGTGTTTAGATCCAGGGAAAGTGGAGGAAATAGAAGAATATTAGAAGGAAAAAATTTTCATTTTAGTTGTTTAAATGAAGAGAACAAGATACATGGTAGAAATGCCAAGATGAGTTCTATATTATATCGGCTTGGCATATTAGAACTTATACTGGCATATGATTGTTGATTATCAAATCTTGAGTATTGATCTAACTTATTTTATGGAATTTTTACCTAAACATTTAGATATGTGCTACATCTTAAATAAGTTGTACAAGATTGTTAGAAATTCATGATCGAGAAAACTATACTCATTGTAGAGTCCCTGAACTTTATTATTGAAGGTGATCCAAGTATGCACTTGTAAACTAGGGTAATCTGGCATTGTTGGCATGTAATAGCTCTTCACAATATTTAGAGCTCCAAAAAACTAGAGAAGTTTGTCAAAAAAATAAAAAAAAAAAAGAACTAGAGAAGTCTATGATGACTAGGCCTTGAGAAAAAAAAAATATTTCTTAAGTTTCATGTTGAATCGGATGTTTAAGTACTTCCATGAATGATATTGTGTAATGGAACCATTATTTTGGGACCTGGACATCTTTAACATTTTGGCCAATAAAGGATGCTACTGATTTTGCATAGTAGATATTTAAATAAAAGGGTGGCCCGGTGCTGCAAAGCTCCCGCTATGTGCGGGGTTCGGGGAAGGATCGGACCACTTAGGTCTATTGTACGCAACCTCACCTTTTTTTTTTTGTTTTTTGCAAGAGGTTGTTTCTACGACTCGAACATATGATCTCCTGATCACATGGCGGCAACTTTATTGTTGCGTCAAGGCTTCCCTTCATGGTAGATATTTAAATACTACTGATAAATCTAAACTTAAGAAAGTTCTATAGAATGGTAGTTAGACCAATAATGCTATATGGGAACGAGTGTTGGGCAACTAAAATTCAATATATTCATAAGATGAATATGGCATAAATGAGGATGTTAAGGTGGATGAGTGGTCATACAAGATTGGACAAGATTAGAAATAAATACATCCGACAGAAGTTATATGTTGCACCAATTGAAGATAAAATAAGAAAAATGTGTTTAAGATAGTTTGGACACATGCATTGTAGACCCCAGGTGCCCAGTTTGAAAATGTTATAGTTTAGCAATAAAAGGTAAGAAGAAGGATAGATGTAGGCCTAGGTTTACGTGGAGAGAAATAGTGTCTAAGGACCTATCTATATTAGATATTGAGTCGGATCTTGTCTTTGACGGAAGGATATGAAAACAAAGAATCCATATAATTGACCCCATCTAGTATGGGATTGAGGCTTAGTTGTTGTTGTTATTGATAAATCTAAACTTCAACCAAATAAGGTTATCCAGATTCTAGCCTCCTCTAACATCTATTATCAGCTTGGATAGACAAATATGATCGTATGGAAAATGCGATTATTTTTGTGAACATCTTAAATCTTTTATATTATCTGTGAAAAGCCAAGTGTTTGTACATTAAATAAGATTTTTCATATCACATTAACAATTCATGTGTATTCACCTTTTAAAGGTTTGACACAATTATTTCCAGACCAAGGAGTATGATGTTTTAGTTAGTAAAATATGAAAAGAGAGGCATGACTATTTTGCATGTATACTATCATCATGAAAGCTTCCAACCCAGTTAGTTTTTATATATCTCCACAATTAGCATCGATTTCCACATCTATGGCTTTTGAGTTTGTTGTAGGATTGTAGTTCAAAGTGTAAATTTCTAGAAGTGCTTTAACTTCTTGCTTCCCAATGGAGAATCTCCAATAGATTTTTGTTTTATGTTTCAGTGCGGATAATGTATGATAAGGGTTCTGGAAGGTCAAGAGGCTTTGGGTTCGTCCATTTCGCTACCGATTATGAAGCTAAATGTGCTAAAGATGCCATGGATGGGAAGGTAAAATATGGTCTTATTTTTTCCACAATCAAGAAATTTCTTTTCTTATTTCAAAACAAATGAAACCTTGTGCCATGAGGTTCCTTCTCAACACAACCCTCAGGCATTCTTAGGTCGACCTCTGCGGATTAGTTTTGCTCTTGAGAAAGTTCGTGGTGGACCAGTTGTCGTTCCTCGTCTCGCAACCCCCATGGATTCCAGAAGTTGAATTTGCACCTTCATATGGTAAAGACCGTCACTACAATCTCATGGAAAACTTAATTCTCATCTCTTATCAAGATAAGTGGCTATAATTTTCTGCCCAGATTTGGAATACGAGACAATACACTTCCCAACTTCTGAATTCACTCAAATGCAAATCCAATGTTGTAAGTGCAGTATATTGAGCAAACCCTCCACCAGCAGGAAGAAGGGCCATCAGTTTCACTCTCTTGTTCCCTTCAAATTCTAAATCATTTGATTTTCTTTACCTTTGTTTATCAAATGTATTTATATTTAGATTCAAAGATGGTTGTTATTTTGAATGTTATCTTATGCTTGAATGGATAACACTTCCTATCTCTTAATGCAAACAGAAACACTTGTGCTCCATGAAGATGATCTTTTCATTTCCACATGTACTACCATTCTGCATTTTGGATGCATGCTCACAAACAAACTGGAACACTAGCTAAGAATAAGACCTTTTTCATTTTTTTCGGTTTTCATTAATGATCTACAGGTCAGTATGTCACTAGAAGGGCATCAATAACATACATTCCATATACCAAACCACATGCAAATGAGTAGTTACACAACCCTTTGCCCAGACCCTCTCATCTTTGAAGTGCTAGAATCAAAGCCCCGGATGCTGTAAGCTAACACATAGATTACAACATACATACACCCAAAAGCTTTGCAAAATGGAGAACACGATGATCCAAAATAAGCTGCTTCCACCGATTGTTTGAACACGGATCGCCTGTCCAGCCAACAATACTTCAAATTTTTCAATCAAGAGAACTCATGATATGGCTTCTGGTAGACGCACATCTTCTTCTGAAGAAATTCATGATACTTCATGCTTCAACAACTGCAACCACTTCCTCATCAGTAGTTGTGTCAGACGTGATCCCATCCACAGTCTCACCATCTGCTTCAGCTTTTTTCTCCTTTTCAGTATGCATCAATTTCTCTCTGAGTTTCATTATCAGTTCTTCTCGAGCATCCTCATTCTCGGTAAAATATCGTTTGACGGCATCTTTACCATGGAAATTCTGGCCATTCAAGCTGTAATAACCACCCCCTCCTTTTGTAATCAACTTGTGCTTGCAACCCAATTCTATTATCTCAGAGTCACGGCAAATGCCTTTGCCGAATGCAAGCTCAAATTGAGCAGTCTTGAAAGGTGGTGCATGCTTATTTTTCACTATCTTCACTAGGACTTGACTTCCCACAGTCTGTCAAATCACCGAGAAATAAAAGTTAATTGCAACCCAGACAAGAACACATCATAGAGTCCCTCAGAATCTCATTTGAAGAGTTAAGAAGGAAATTCTGAAAAATAATTTGATGAATAAGATAGTCTACTGTCAATCTCATTCTTAACACATTTTTTTTTTTTTTTTTGACATAAGCCATAAAGACTTCCCTAGAGGGCGTGTCAAGGGACGCGGCCTTAAGTGACAAGCACCTTTGACCCCACACCGTGCGTATACAGATGTGGGGACTCGAACCTGGGAGCTCTGTGCTCACCAAATGAAGTACCCAAACTGCTCCCCCTCATTCTTAACATATCATAATGCAAAGCAATAGAACAAAATGTGCACATCTC
Source organism: Dioscorea zingiberensis (assembly GCA_026586065.1). Lineage (NCBI taxonomy): Eukaryota > Viridiplantae > Streptophyta > Magnoliopsida > Dioscoreales > Dioscoreaceae > Dioscorea > Dioscorea zingiberensis. The sequence continues at coordinate 4,236,379 of CM048823.1, read as the reverse complement.
ATAGGTGTAAACTAATGATAGTTTCGTAATACAGTATCAAGTCAATTCTCAAGAATCTTGTACAAGGAATATTGGAAATGAGTACACATTGCACATGGATGTGCTAACACCAACTTACTATGAGTCGATGTTCTCTATTTCTTCCTTCCTAATAAAACAAAAACATGGTTGATTATCAAGCATTTTACATGAGGAACCTTCTAAGTCCAGATTCAGTAGAATAGATGCAACACTAAATATCAACCTTTCATATCTACTGAACCAATTAACCAGTTGTCTTGGATGTTAATAGCTTCGGTGGATAAAGCCCAATTTTCCAATGATTGCATCATCACAATCATCATACCCATATTTGGTACATATGTCAAAGGTTGCAACAAAAGCAAACAAGAAGATTAAATAGAAGAGGACATCGCCAAAAGCATTTTGAGTTAGACAATTGTTACCTCCTCTCCTTTCTTGACCAAGCCAATTCGTTTGATGTTCAAGCGGACTGATGCATAAAACTTCAAAGCATTTCCACCAGAAGTAACTTCAGTTGGCCCACCAAATCCTCCGAATGTACTCAATTTTGACCTCACCTACAAACACATTTCAAATGCAAACTGTAAGATGAGACATTTGTAGTTTTTTCATGCATTTGACAATCATCGATGACATTAATGAAGGCTACAAAACTGGCAGGCAACTTGTAATTACACTAGATAAATCGAGGGAAAGGCAAAGAATCTAAAATTTAAAGTTAGATCTTTTGTAAATCTTTTTGTTTAAGTCATACTGAAAATCTTTAGTCAAAGTTTATTGGTCACTAAAAAAATTCTTTTCAAGAAAGAAATCACCAAATTAAACATTAAATATGCCTCAAAGTCTAGAACTTTGTTGAGACTAACCTGATTGATAAATACCAAGATTGTCTGAGAGAGAGATAGTGAATGACTCAACTTGCGAAGAGCTTGGCTCATCAGTCTCGCTTGAAGAGCCATATGTGCATCTCCCATCTCACCATCAAGTTCACTTTTGGGCACAAGGGCAGCAACCTGTTTCACAAATATTTCAGAGAGGAAAAACATCAAAGAATATTGCATTAATTTGCAAACAAAACTTCAAACGGATCTATGTTAATTAATAATAAAAAGAAAGGGAGGCCGGTGCTATAAAGCTCCCGCTATGCGCGGGGTCGGAGAAAGGGTCAGAACACTTAGGTCTATTGTACGTAGCTTTATCCTGTATTTTTGCAAGAGATTGTTTCCACGACTCGAACCCGTGACCTCCAGGTCACATGGCGACAACTTTACCGTTGCGCCAAAGCTCCCCTTCTATGTTTATTAATCAGCTAGCCTCAAAATCTCTGATCTGAAAAATAGCACTCCACACTGCAGCATACATAGTACTTTAAGAAGTGTTGAATTAATCCCATCAGAATCAGAAACCAGCGTTTTATAAGCAAGATAAAGACTCTTGCTTGCTGGCTAAAAATATCATAATGTGTGGAGTGCAAGACCATGTCCTATACAGTAGCATGCTTGTTAAGGCAAGCAATCACAATCAGTTAACATAGATCAGATATGCTGTGTTTGGATGTGCAAGTATCACAGCTATTAATGAGCCATACGAACTTCAAGACAAGGATATCATGATCTTCAAGGGAAATAGAAGCCAGTTCAACATCCCATATCCAAGGTCAAAAACCCATGAAGAATAAATTGATCTTTTTGTTGGCCAGTTCCTTCCCAGACATGACTACAATCCAAAGATTTGACACTGGCATTATGGTCAAAATTTACACTGATATTGTTCATGCAGAAAAAAAAAACCATGCAGAACAAGTCCATATAACATATACACAGGAAAATTCAAATTTTTTTGGCCCTCCTCTGCTAGTTGTGTAGAATGTTCAAGGTACCAATCTACATGAGAATGATACAGATATTAAAATGGAAAGAGGAATAAAGAAGCAAAAAAGATTAAAGAATAATACAGGAGTAGCTAGAGGGAGCATAGGAAGGGAATGAATGGTGCTAAAAACTCTATTTGATCGAAGCAGCAAGGAAATGAATAAGATGGCAAGATTAACATTGAAGTGATTGATAAGACACTTATCACAGGGTCCCCTCCTTTTGTCTCCCTTCCTTTTCTATTTTGGGCTAAGGCAAGAACCTATAAGCCAGTTTAATATTTTAAAGAAATCACCACTTCAAATCCTAATTACACATAGACGAAATAGGCAGCCATGAATCTTACTTACACTGTCAACAACAACAACATCAACAGAACCACTTCGAATCAAGGTGTCCACCAAACTAAGTGCCTGCTCACCACAGTCCGGCTGTGAAAGGAGTAAATTTTCGGTCTTAACACCAATTGATTCTGCTAATGCAGGATCAAGAGCATGCTCAGCATCAACAAAAGCACAATAACCTAGGAAAAGGGAAAATTGATAAACAAATAATCTTGAAATGCATCAGATAGCTGGAGACAAATAAGATGTTTTAGGAAGTTTCAACTGCAATAAGTTATTAGCATGAACAAAAAAAATTATGGTCAATCAACAGGGCATTAATAAAGATGAACAGAATGTACCATTCACGGTCTTTGGTCAGTTGATGCCCTAAATAGCTTCATCGCATTAGGAAATAAATATTGATGTTACAAAGTTGATCGTTGCAAATTTGAAATTAATATATCATCTCAAATGATTTAGGTTACATCACTCACTAATTCATGTATCTTTCTTAACTAAGAATCTTAGGATACATGCATCAGTATATATCTGCTTAAAGCTGTCACTGAAGACTGTCAAATTTCTCAGAACCTGTCCTTTATATACTATAGAGCATGTTAACAAGTTGCAGGGATATCCATTCACTCTAGATCATGCGTCTTTCAAACATCTTTTGAAACACTAGACATGATTACATGATACAATATGAGAAGACTAAACCCAGAAGTTAAAACATTAAAATCACCTCCATTTTTCTGTGATTCAGCAATAATATGGAGGGCCAGAGTTGTCTTCCCCGAGGCCTCTGGACCATATATCTCAACCACCCGTCCCTGCCAGTTCAAAGAATGGTGAGTCAAGTAAAATATTCCACAAAACTGTATGGTACAAAACCTGTCACACAAGTAAAAGAACAAAGACAAGAAATGCAACAAGTGTGTAAAAGAAAAGACAGAAGAAAGATGATCCAAGAAAATCATGAATAGCCAGATTAAACATATCATTATAAACCAACTCTTTGACCACCTTTCAGCAACCCCCAAAAGTAATAATGATTAATCAATTTGAATACCAAACTTTCTAAGATTAGTATATAAACACACACTAACATATTGGGAATTGTGTTTTATTTTTTTTTTTTGCAGGTACCCGCAATATTGTCATTCCTGCTCCAAGTTGCAAATAGTCAAAGGGCCGGCATCAGGTTCATGCTTATCAAAAGGTGTATAAAATACAAAATAATTCAAAATGCAATAACTAGAATTTGACCTCCACTGTTTCGCACATGTATCTAAAACTTTAGATTTTACAACATATCAACCTCAACTTTGAATGAGAAAAAACAAAAGCAGTACACGTTTTACTAGCAAACCTAATGTAATATGCTGTTGACTGTGCAATGATTAGTAGATTTTTTTTAAAAGAAAAAAGAAATACAGAAAAGGGTCCCTGTCCTCCAACCTACACTAACAGGGGAACCAGAGAAGAAGGCAACACATTTTAATGCATATCCTTGAGAGCTAAATGAGAAGTCTGGTCTTCATATCATAGACAAGAAAAACACTTGTTGAGAAGTACCTTAGGAAGCCCACCAATTCCAAGTGCTAAATCCAATGAGAAGGATCCTGTAGAAACAACTGGAACTTCTCGAGGAGCACTACTGCGACCAAGCCACATGATGGCACCTTTTCCAAATGAAGCTGTAATTTGATCCAAGGCTTGTTGTAAAGCAAGGTCTTTCTTCGAAAGATTCTCCTCCCCAGAATCACTTCCATCAGATTTTGATTTTCTTTTCCCTGTAAACAAAAGGAACATGGACTTTGATTCATAGAGAAAACAATATAATCATACAACTAAAGCAAATCATTCAAGTAGCAGCAAGAAATTATTATTAGAAAATCACAGCCATGCTTATTTCCTAACCCATGCGTGGGTATTCATGGAAATATTACAATAGAAAACAGTAGCATTTGTGGGATAATATTTAAATTATATGCGGTTCTATAATAGTTCTATTTATATATAGACACACACGCACTTACACCAAATCTTGGACTCAGCAATGAGTCGATGAGCAAAGTTTTGATCATAAATAAGTATCTAGGTAAAAGGTAACTTATAGTACGCTATATATATATATATATATATATATATATATATATATAAATGATCTGTATCTTTAATAAAGTCAAGTTTATTATTTATTTCATTTAAAGTTATAGTTAGTTCGTTTAATTTGTATATATATATATATATATATATATATATATATATATATATATATATATACGGGGCTAGGGGCTGATACTATGCGGCCGGCCTTATCACTGTGCAAGTGCGGTTGCCTCGTTTTGGCCCACTTGCACAGTGTTTTGAGGAAATCCAACCGTATGGATGGAAAGAACATCGAAAAATAAGCTAGCATGTCAATTTTCATACAATTTAGGAACTTGGTCTTCATCTTAAAAGGTGAAATTTTGAACCGGTAAGATTTCTATAAATTTTCACCCGTTAAGATGAAGACCCTACAAGTTCCCAAATTGTATGAAAATTAACTAGCTTATTTTTCGATGTTTTTTCCATCCATATGGTTGGAAATCCTTAAAATACTGTGCAAATGGCCAAATAGGAGGCAACCTTACTTGCAGAGTAATCCGGCCGGCCTTATATTATCGCTCCCATATATATATATATATAAATTTTAGTATGAATATCATATTTTATTATTTAGTACTAGAATAAACAACTCCAAAAAACCGATACTATATGGAATTCTTTCTATAGCTATAGCTGACTAGTGCCAAGGAAGAGGAAATTGGATGAACCTAATAGGATTTAACACATGAAGTATCAATATTCAAATATCTTTGAGGTCTGATTCATCTCACTTCGTTCATTTAAGTGGTTTGAGCATAATAATTTCACCTTTGGCAGAGAAACTGCGGAGTTGAAAGGCAGGACCTGCGGTCCCTTGCTTATAAAGTTGCCAGGTACTACTCTGTAAGTGAACCAAGTATAACATCAGCAAAGAAGAAATTACATACATGTGGTGCCTTAAATTAAACTGGTTAAAACGGTTTCAAAAATCAACTTCTGGTAATATGCACATGAAACTAATTTCTAGGAACCAATGGCATGCATTAGTCCTGGATAAAGTGACTTCGACCTCGAACCTGGAATATCACTTTCTCATCACAGTACTGTTTTCTTGCATCTAGTCACTGTTCATACGTTAGAATTAACTAAAAGAATGATGACTAACTTGCAACATGAATGCACAGAAAACATTCCATCCTTCTGAGATTCATCAGAAAACTTCAGCTAACAAACAAATACCGGAGGGAGGTAGTATCAACATCCAGATATGAGTTAAGCATTAAAGTTCAAAAAAATTTAGTAGTAGCTATGTATCAACAGCATCTAATTCAACATACAACTAATGTAATCTCCAACTAACTTAATAAATCATACTAAACGAGACAATTCTATTTTACCTAAATTTTATAAATCAGGCAGGTGACATACAGTAAGCCCTAAGGAATAGTTAAAAATGCCATTTTTGAATTGCCTTTCAGAAAATTTGATCACACGAAAAGAAAATGTATTCTCTGGAAAAATGATGCTTTGATTTTGTATTATGAAACACGCCATCACCATGAAGAATTAGAAACCCTCAAATCAACAAGAAAAACATATAGAGATCGGATGAAGGGGGAGTTAGAAAGAAATACCTCTGGTTGGGAAAACAGAGTTCGTTTCAGGCAGAAACCGCGGAGAAGCCTGTTCATGGCTCCCCAGCTAATGAGCAGGGAGGAGAATCGAAGAAGAGGGGAAGAGGGATAGAAGCTCAGATCATGGGTTCAACTCGAAAAGGGTAAGGTTTCGGTAGGGTTTTAGAGCATTTTTAGGGTTTTGGGGGGAAGTCCAATGTAGTCTAAATTCTAAATTCTAAACTGGGGCAGCAGAGGTTTTAAACGCTGATTGATGTTTGGGAATTTTCGAAGTAGTCCTCGTAATTAAAATAATTAAGAAAACTCAGTGCTCAGGGACCTCTGAAAAAAAAAATCAATGGTGTCAAATCTGCTAAAGTTAATCTAAATTTAAAACTTTCATCAAGTTGAATTTTGAGCTTGAATGAGATGAGATTGTCCTCAGTTGAACTGATGGATAGTACTACAAACGGTTCTTTTCAGGTTGCGGTCTTCTCTTTGAAACAAGTCGTCCAATATTAGTTGAAGGCGGAAGAGAGTTTTAGTAGAGATGTCACGCTCCGACCCGGATCCCGGGACCTTGGGCACGCGCACAGACAGGCCGTACCCAAGTAGAGGCGCACCTCACTCGGATACAAGGCCTAAGGAAATCATAGCAGATAACAAATAACTCAAAATTTAATAATCAGATAATATCAGAGTTACAGCGAAAATAAAAGGAAATCACATAAGGGTACACAAGCAATATACAAGCCCAGGCCCTACACGGGTCCTAACTAATATGTCCGCACACACATAAACAAAAAAGAGAGATCCTCCAACCTCAGCAAAATTCCACCCCGACTCTCGCACGTCACCTGAGCTCAAGTCACCTACTCCTCAGGACCTGAAATGAGAGAAGGGAAAAAGTGATGAGCTTTCGAAAGGAAAGCCCAGTAAGTACCCTGCAAAGATCTCAAAGACATAAGATGAAACAAGATGTCAGCAATCAAATAATCATCAAACAAAGGGGCTACACCCCACATAAAAAAATCCTAGGAGTCTACCACAAACATCTGCAACGGTATGACTCCTGTCTAGCAATAGCCCTCAGGGCTCTGGAAGAGATTTCCAAAGAAACAACTCAACAAAGATCCCCCGGACAAGAATACACGTACCTCGAGAAGCGACCAACCTGTCGCCCCTCGGTAGCGCCACCTCTCCACGTGTCGACACGGCCAGCGTATCAATCCCGCTGACAGGCAGGACAACTAGAGTATCGTCCCTCTGGCATGGCAAGTCGAAACGCCAGGGTGTCTTGATAAGCGTTCAATTGAGCATATTTACATACCATATATATACTTATTTTCATGTCAAATGCAATGATTTGTAGCCTGCCGGTACTTAAAATGCTTCATATTTTGTAAACAGGGCATAAATAGGCCACCCCGACGAAAAGGAAGCATTTATCAACAAAATGAAGACCAAACGAAGACATTTTGAAGTAAATAGGGGGTGAACGGCCTTGTGAACGGCCGTTCACACCTGGGCACAACGGCAGGCACAAAAAGAGTGTGAACGGCCTTGTGAATGGCCGTTCATCCACGGATTCGAGCAAGCCGCGTGAGGTGAACGGTGATGAACCGCCGATTCACTACCCGTTCGTAACAATTTGTGAGGTGAACGGGGTGATGAATGGCCGTTGACCACCCGGTTCAGAACGGGCTGTGAGCTGAACGGACTGATGAACAGGCCGTTCACGAGGCCGTTCATCGTAACTTTTGCAGTTTCATGGGCCCAATCAAGGGTAATGTTGTAATTTTTTAGTGGAGCCCTAATTCATGGGTATAAATAGTTAAGTATGAGAGTCTAGAGGGAGTTTTGGCTTGGGAGAGAGGCTAGAGGAGAGATTAGGGTTTGGGGGGTCATCTCCTCCAAATCTCGATAGTAGAGAACCCTTGGATTTGCAAGCATTGGAGGTAATAGTGTTCTCCATTAATCTTTCATTGTTTTGTAAGCTTTTCCATTTTGGTTTGAGTTCCCCTTTCATGGGGAACTAATCTATTGGTACTTGGGTATGTTGAACTTTTGGATTGAGCATTAATAGCATTGAATGTTTATGATGATTTGTTGGTACCTTCTTGAATGTCTAATGAATGTTATGTATTGATTGTAATTTCATCACTAGAAATTACTTGTGTGCAATACAAGGGTAGAGCTAGCGCCTCCTTGTATTAGGAACTTGCTTCATTAGAGAGTTTCATGAGTATACCGAGGAATCGGGTACTAGAAGGGCGAACGACTCTTTCATACGAATTCACCCCCATGATTCTCCCAATATATATAAATTTCCTTGAGCCTCATATCAAGTCCTAGGAGACTAGTCATTCAACCACCTTGGAAGAGGGGTTGGGTGTAATTTAGGAATTATCCCTTGAGCTTCATACCAAGTCCTTGGAGACTAGTTATCCAATCACCTTGGAAGAGGGATTGGATATAATTTAGGGACTATTGGCACAAGAAGTACCAACGTTGACTCATAAACATCTTTGCTTATCTTTAGAATTGAAATCCAAAAGGGAAACATACCCAAGTATCCTCTCTTGCCATTGATTTACCCCAATCAATTCTCAATTTTCAGTTCTTACTTTCAATCCCTTTTTAGTTCTTTACTTTTGAAAACCAAAACCCCCTAAATTACCATTTAGACTAGGTTAGTAAAGCTTGGTTTACACTTAGCAATCTCTATTCCCTGTGGTTCGACATCCGACTTCCATAGTCCACTTTATTACTTGATCACGACCCGTATACTTGCGGAAAACACATCCCATCATGTCTCGTCCCTGAACGTTCCCCAAACCGGAGCCCCCACGCTCCACTGAACCGGACGGAAGAACAAACTCAGTTGGCGCACACCTATCCGACCAGCACACAAGTACTATATATCTCCATGGTCTCATGCCAGACAACAGGAGGCTATGCTCAGCGAGCCCGCTCACTCCACTGACGCATACCTACCTAGCTGCACACAAGTACTACGAGTGCCTACAGTCAAGTGTCAGTCACAGGAGGGCGTGTCCAACGAGCATTCCAACAAACAGGTAGGACGAGCACTACCACAAACACATCAATCACACACATACGAGGGAAGAGAGCAATAACTATCATGTATGTGCATGCATCCAAAAACAACAGGTATTACAAAGAAAGACATGCCAACAACTAGTATTCAGCAAAACAAGAAACCCAAGCATTAGGTAGGAGCGAGGCAAGAGTAACTTACCTCCGATCGCAATCCAACCAATAATCCTGAATCTGTCCCGCCGAAGTACCACGCACCTCGTCGATCTCTGGTAAACACAGATCTATACTCAACACACGCACGTGTAATTGTAAATAACTACTTCTATAGTATGCTCAAGCTCATTGGGCCCGGCCCATTATTTGGACCCAATCCCTTAAATTCCCTTCACCAGTTAGACTAGACCCTAAACTTTTTTTTTTCCTTTTGTTACAAAAATTAAGATAAAAATAGTAACCAATTCACCCAAGACTTATTCTATCTTAGATTCTATTTAATCAACTTAATTAGTTCACTCCCTTGGTTGAACTTGATTCAACAGGCCCCACAACTATGGCCCATTGACCCAACCGTGCACAATCATTGGTTCATTAGCCCACACACTAACAACCACAGGGCTTGGCTATTAACACACATATGAAACCTCCTCTCTTGGTATCCAGGCCTCTAACTACCAAGACAACCATACAAGGCTTTTATCATCTTCTCGGCCAACTAGAAAGCCCCCACCATCTAACCCATACCTTCATCTTTAGATTTAATCCTCGGAGAATAGCAACCACTAATGAATAATTAGAACTTAGCTTATTGGACACATACACCCTTGTATATTCCTTTTAGATGAATCCTCACCTTGATCACTTAGTCTAAGGATCTTAACGGCATAATATTACCATCACTATACAAATCAGAACCTTTTCTAACCCTTCAGAGATCCATTTAAGTATCCACAAAGATTCACAGAAGACATTACACTTCATATAAACTTCGAATTAAGCATAGGATCTCTAATAATCAACAGGTATACCATCACCCTCCATCTTTCTAAAACCCCTAAACCGGTAAACCAGGAGGACTCATGCAAAACTTTAAACATGCTTATATATATCCCATGCCACATATAAGGACCCTTAAAACGACAAGCATGCCTACAAGCTTTTTATGGAGATTAAACAAAGGTTAACAACTCACACTCTATTAAATTAACATGCATGTGTGTTGGCTATTTGAATCGAAATCATGTAAACAAACTAAAGTCTTAAACTAGTCATGCTTTCTCTCTCTTATCTTTCACATATCCCAACTCATATAGACCATGACCAGAAAAGCCATAAACCCAGTTTTATATCAACATTATCTCCCACATAAATCCATTGATTCATCACCCTCAAACACACCAAAACCTTTCATTATTAGTATAGATACTAACAGAAAATCAGAAGTACCATAAACCTTTAAACTTCACCCTCAAACAAACATGTCTCCTTCTTCGCAAGCATTTAAAAGAAAGCATGCATATAGTTGAATTTATTGGAAACAATCAGGAATTCGTATACAACAATACTAAATTAAACAGTTAATTTATATATATTACAAAGAGCAGTAAAACTTGCAAAACTAGTAACAGTAGGGGTGAAGATAAATCAGAGAACTGACTTGATCGAAGATTGAGGCTAGCGTATATGCTATGTCCTATAGCAAAAATTCGCCCCTACTCTGTGTTGTAGTTCGTTGAGCGTCTGCCACTAGGATTTAACAATCTGTAGCCAAGAACCTAGCACTCGATTTCTTGGTCCTAACGAATTTACTTGGTGGATTTCCTCTCAGAGTATTTTGGAAGAACTTGAGATTTGAAAGATTGAAAAGGATAAGATAAGATGTTTTAAACTGATACTTTGGTTCTGGTTTTATAGGAAGTTAAACAACCTTTTGCAGAAAGAAGCAATGCTTGGAGAGGGGATGTGTCATTCTAAGAAGTTGTGCTCTTCTGAAAGGTTGTGTTGTGTAGACACACCTCTTCACCGATTAAATTAATTAAAAACAAAAAAACTAATTTTAAATCAGAAGAGACCCCAAGGCCCATCTTTGACATATATATATATATATATATATTAAGCCCAAGCAAGCCAAAGCCCAAGCCAAACCTCATCCAACCCAAAGCCCAAGGCTTTGTTCAAATTATTAAGTGTCCCATGTGAACACTTATAAACTATCCAACTTTCTCTCAATCTTTAGATGTGGGACTATCATTCTCTCTATTTCTATACAAACTCCAACAGAATTTACACCATCTAATCCATGCTATATCACATACGATATCATCAAACAGGAGACTTACAAGGGTTTCCTCATGCTCTCAGATGGCTCCCTGATGTTGGGTTGTAGCAGACGACCTTCAATGGCGGCGGTCCGTGATCTCTCTCAGTGATTGCTGTCCGGCGTTCTTCAACCTTCACCGTCTAAGTAGCCTTCGGTGGCGGCGGTGGCTCGGTCGTGGACGAGGGAAGACGGTGTTAGGGTTACCGAAGACTCTCCTCATATAATGGTCTCTAGCCGGCCTTACCAGGTTCCCATCGCGCGCAAGATTTCCGTCACCTATCTCAACCGACTTGGCAATCACGGAGTGGAGGAGTGGATGAGAACGATGCTCACGCGTTGACGGAGGAGATGAACCACGCGTTTTAACTCCAACATGAATAATTATGTGCATGGATAATTATGAAATCTTATTAAAAACGCCCTGCTTTCCTTTGTATTTATTCCCCAATTCTTTCACTATGAGAGAAGGCATAATTTTATTTCAGTCCTCAAAGTTTCAGAGTCACACGTCAGTCCTTAACAGACCCAAAAATCACAAATTTCCATGTCTAGGGTTCCATACAATTAAATTCCTTTCCCCAACCATATTCAAGCCCAATTAAGCACTTCAATCAATAAAAATAATTAAAGAGAAATTTCAAACCATTATTCATAATAATATTGCTTAAAGAGTCGATATCAAAAATCTAAACAATTCTAAGTTGGGAATCATCCCTTATTATCCAAACTACCAAAGCAAAAACAAAGAAAAAAAAAAATTAACCCCAAAAATCTTGGATTTTACAAGAGATTACCAAACAGAGGAATTTGATTTATGGTGTAGTGCTCTTTTGTTCCTTTGATAACCCCGGGGAGGCAATGGCGCTGATTGTAGCCATTATCACATGATGGCGGGTTGTAACCTCAGTCGTTACCGCGGTACTCGCCATTGACGCTAAATGGTAACCTCGGTCATCATGATGACATGCAAGGGGATTGTGATCTCGTAATTGCTCATGATCTATTTGGACATCCGAGATGGTGCCACGCGTGGGTTGAAATTTTTATCCTGTAAATATTTTTATATAATATGATATAGTACAAATTTTAAATTTTATTATAATATTTAATATACATAATCATTAATTTTAAATTTTTATTCTTTTTAATATTATAAATATTATATAATTTATATTTTCATTGCATAAAAATATAGAAACAAATTCAAGTTATAAATAACCTCGTTGTTCAAAATCACGGTAGATTTGAATTTGTAATTAAATCAATTAGATTTTAATTTATGACTAAATCGTCTATTCGAACTAACTCGAACTTCTAAATTTTAAACTGAATTCAAACTGGACCAAACTCTATCAAGCTCAAGTTGTTTATAACTAGTGTAAATGTGGTTATATAATTCATATTTTAAAACAATCAGAGAAGTTGTAGAAAAATTTAGGAATTAATTTTTAGGGATTGAAACTTAACTTCCAAGAATAATATTAATATTTGAATAAATTATTAAAATTTAGGATTAAAATAAAATAAATAAGAGCAGGCCTCTTCAAGGGACCAAATCAAACATGGCCCAACAGCCCATCATCCCCCTCGCACGTGCAAAGACTATAAAGAGAGTTTCAGTGAACTTAAAAAGTTAAAACCCTGAACGCGCCGCAACGTGTCACACGTGTGGACTCTACCAAACCCCGCAGCCGCACTACCAAGCCCTTTTTGCCGGCGGAGCTCCGGAATCCATCGGCGTTCGTGCCTTCAGTGTTTCCGATGGCTCAATTGCACGCCATTGCTTCGTGTTCTTCATCCCGGATTAGCTTCCGTCCCTCTGTACAAGCAGGCAATTTGATTATCTGCCCTTTTCTCGAGTTAATCTGTGTGTTTTCTTGCGTTTTATGATCCGTTTTCATGCCCCATTGCTTCACTGCTGCGATTTGATTTATGGTGGTGATTATATTGTTTATTTTCCTGCTTTTCATACTGATTTATGATGAATGAGAAGTGTATACGAAGGGCATGGCTGTAAAGATGTTGGGTTTATAGCAGTGCCATGAGTTTTGCAGTTGTGCATTTTAATGTTCTGTTTGTTCTTTCTTCTGAGTTACAATTTGATGAATTTTCCTGCTTTTTAAGTAGATTGATATGGTTGTCATAAAATGTGTGGGTGCACCTCAATAAGTTTAGATAGCTCGGTGGTTTGTCGCATTGTCTATTGTTAACTATTTTCTGATTTTTAGTTTTGCATGCTTGTGTTATATTATGGGAATGGATCTTCATACTTGTAGTCCAATCAACATTTTTTTTTCTTTTTGCAATAATTAGGGATTCTTTCCTCCTTTTAATTTTTCCTATGAGATTCTCTGAGCAATTTTGCTTAAAGTTTGCATCTTGAGTTGGATCAATCTTTTAAAGTTTGCACGAATTAGTAAATTTTGACTAGCTTGGTAATAAAGCTGATTGGTTGTGCAGAGTGGCCTATTCGCCAGAACTTATCTTGCACAAAGAAAACCTGCTCATTCCAGGAGGTACTAGACCATCCATGGTCCCGAGCTCTCTCTCCTGGTTATTTTTGTTTTTATTTTTTTTTCTTTGATGTCTCATAGGCATTGGGCTATTGGCCTGACTTCTACTTGTGGTTTATCAGGCTGGAGCTTTGTCGAGTGGTTTTCTTGGGCATCTTTCCATTCATCATAGATTACACCAAGCACCTTCTTCTCGGACCAAAGGTAACAGATCTTGATTGGCTACAGCGTCTTTTCCTCCAAAAAGTAGTTCTTGTTTTTTTTAACTGCTTGATGTGATGATTCCTTAATTATTCAGTGGCTTTGGATATTTGATGACATATTGCACTAGTTTTTCCCATTGGTTCTTTGTCTGTGAACTTTCTACCTTTTTCACTTGGATTGTCTCATTCCATCATGGCTTAAGGCTGTGGTCTTTTCTGTTTATGTTTATCTTGTAAAATGTTGGTCAGTGATAATCGCAAATGGTCTGGTGCTAGTTCACACACAGTTTACGGGTTTTATCTTTTTTGTTAACATTTTTTAACATCTGCTATTGGTTTTCCTTGATGCACCTTTCTACATAGATATCAATGGTAATTTGGCAGCCTACTTCCCATTAACCTTCTAATAGGTTAATAGATTCTTTCTTGCGTATTAGTTCCAACAAATGAAATGTTCTCTTTTGCAATGAACACGTCCAAACACTAACGAGATAATATTTGATGGTTTTTTCTTTGTGAACTATCATAGTTACACATTAGAGTTTATTTTGATTGGTTCATCGTGTCTACTTTTCCTGCAACAGTGCTTATTGATGATCTGATTCTGATGGAACTCTATCTGTCTCAGTTTGCTACAGTTGTATCATACCTCCATGCCTTGAAGTTTTCATCCATCTTAAAAATAGGATCTAGGGTTGCACTTTCGAAATCTTTAACATAAAATGTGTTTCTTTATAGGTTATTTGCTTGTTAAATGCCCTTTTGAGAAGGTGCATCCTTAATGTTCATCAATATGCCATCAAAGAAGGATAAGATTGTTTCTACCTGAAGTTCTGTGAAACAGAAACACATTACTACAGATAAAACTGAATACAAACCATGAAGGTAAAATTGATTCGGCCAGACACAAAAGATAAAACTGATTCCGTCAAACACAGCTAATCTATTGCTGATTGATCGATTTATCCCATTTGTATCTCATTTTGTTGCGGTCATAATGCTACTCTTTGATGCCTTCATACCCTTGGTTGTTCAATGATGTTGTATCCAAGGCTTTTTTCCTATCATGAATTACTATGTTGGGCTTCAATCATCCATCTAGGGTTTGCCATGATAGGTTTTCATTTATTAGTAGAAATGCAGCTTGATCCTTATGTTCTTGATTCGGCTTTATTGGAAGTGGGAAGCATGAAACATATTCTACTACATTGGAGCATTATTCTGGTTGTCAATTGCTGTCTGGTTGATCTCTCCAAATAAGTTCATGTGAATTTGATTTGATTTCAAGATATCAATGTTACAGTTAAATTTTTAAGGCCCAGGTGTATCTATTAGCAATACCATATTAACCTCAAAGTTTCCATTGTACTTTTTCTTTCCTGCATCATTGGTATCTTTAAGATTTACTCTAATCTGATCTTTCTTGTTTTATATCTAGCCACACTGAACGTACTGTCAAATGAAAAGGATGGTGTATTGACCAGTCCAGGGACAATTGAAAATGGCAGGGGATTGCGTGGAAAGTTGAAGAAAGTGGTCCTGGCTTATAGTGGTGGTTTGGACACATCTGTGATTGTTCCATGGCTAAGGTTTATTTTGCTTGTGTAACATGAGTCTTTGTTTAACTATTTTCAGTTTCAGGTTCTGCATTCTATCTTTAAATAATTCCTTGAGAAGTTACATCACCAGTGGCAGTAACAGTAGTTAAGTATCATGGGCATGTCTTTCATTCTGCGTGATTTAGACAATAAAACAGGAATATTTTCCTGATTGGCATTCAGGTGATTTCCATGAAAAAAAACTAACTACATTAGTTCAAGATAATTTATGCCTTACCATTTTAGAGTTCGTCAAACTACTACTAGTTGTTTATGATTGGGACTCTGGTCACACATTTTGTACCGTGCATAGTTTGGTGCCATAGATTTAGTTTGCTTATGACTTCATTATTTTTTTGGTTCTTGATTACTGCTTTTGAAATATGTCCTATCTGCATCATTATCATATTTGATCATTTACTCATTTCAGGGAAAACTATGGCTGTGACGTTGTATGCTTCACTGCAGATGTTGGTCAAGTATGTCAGCGACTGATCACCATCTTTTCATGAAATTTATTTAGTAAAAGCAATCAAAGAATTAAAAATTGGTCTTCTTTGCATGTTTGAACTTTAAGTATGCTTTGATATTGTAGTTCTTTATGGGCCTGTTTCCTGCCTTGGCTTTGGATTGAAGAATGAGTCTTAAT
The DNA here is from genome assembly GCA_026586065.1 of Dioscorea zingiberensis. Classification (NCBI taxonomy): domain Eukaryota; kingdom Viridiplantae; phylum Streptophyta; class Magnoliopsida; order Dioscoreales; family Dioscoreaceae; genus Dioscorea; species Dioscorea zingiberensis. Next base: position 4,220,105 of record CM048823.1, on the reverse strand, counting down.
GTAGCCAATTAACCTACCTGTTGTGATATTGTAATTTTTCATAATCTTCATGGTACAAGAAGACACTAGTTATCTAATTGTAAACTGGTAGATGCATAACATGTTGCCCATATTATAGACAATTGAATATTTCACAAGCCTTGATAATATGTGAGACTTCTATCATTTGGCACTGATAATGATCATTCAGCTTCAGGTATCATCCTGAAGAATTATGTTTTTTTTTTTTTTCTCTATATAATACTAGCTTGTGTGTTTCATAGTTCCTCATTCGTTCATTGTACATTGTTTGCATGACGATTTAGATTTACTTTTGGTTCTTGAAGAGATAGATCACTTCTCATACATCATTTCTGTCTGTATAATATGTTCAAACAAATCATATTCTTTTATTAATGGTTTGAGCTACATTTCCTTGAAGGGTGATATGGAGATGGAAGGCTTGGAAAGAAAAGCCAAGGCTAGTGGGGCCTGCCAACTTGTTATTAAGGATCTAAAGGAGGAATTTGTAAGAGATTTTATATTTCCATGTTTGCGTGCTGGTGCAATCTATGAACGGAAATATCTTCTTGGAACTTCAATGGCCCGCCCTGTTATTGCCAAGGTAATGTTGCTTTGGAAATGTGATATTTTTAAATATGACTCTACTTTATGTAAAGCTCACTTAATAAGAAATTGTCACACACTTTAATTGGACTATGTGGCTTTGTTATAATTTTGTCTTTTGATTCATGGATTAATAATGTAAGTATGGTAAATAGAACTCATAGGATATCTACAGCTAATTGATCTGCAAAAAGGCACATCTGTACAAAATGCGTGATATTTTCTTTCTTGGGCCTCGTCAATTCACTGTTGTGCTGGCTAATTTCTTTATCTAAGAATTTTCATATGTTTATTTCTGTTACCAGCATCTAGATGTTGCAAAGGCTTATAAATCTAATTTTGTGTGCTATGTAGTTTTCATCAACATAAACCTTTTATAATTTTCTCACTTTTTTTTTATGCATGATATTTTCTTTCTTGGGCCTCGTCAATTCACTGTTGTGCTGGCTAATTTCTTTATCTAGGAATTTTCATATGTTTATTTCTGTCACCAGCATCTAGATGTTGCAAAAGGCTTATAAACCTAATTTTGTGTGCTATGTAGTTTTCACAAAGTAAAGATGGTCTTCTGACTTTGGTTAATTTGATACAGGCAATGGTTGATGTTGCTAAAGAAGTTGGTGCAGATGCAGTTGCACATGGATGCACAGGAAAAGGAAATGATCAGGTATGCTGATTTCTTCTGAAGACTCTTGTTCACTATGTGCCTATTCTTTCTCCAATATCCACTACAATATCGGCCCCTTGCCACAGGTTCGTTTTGAACTCACTTTCTTTGCATTAAACCCTGAACTCAATGTTGTGGCTCCATGGAGAGAATGGGATATCAAGGGGCGAGAAGATGCTATTGAATATGCAAAGAAGCACAATGTGCCTGTTCCTGTCACAAAGAAATCTATATATAGCAGAGATCGGAATCTGTGGCACCTTAGTCATGAGGTATTTCTCCCTTATTTTTGGTTATAATTCTTGCATCCAATTTGTCCTAGCTATTTGAGTGTCATTGACAGTTATTAAGAACAATTATTTCCAGATACATTAAATTGAAGTTTGGTCTGATTGGTTTTAGCAGGTTTTAGCAAAAACCCGACTCCAATTTCCCCCAAATAGTACTTGAGCATGTTGTTTTGAAATATTTGTAAATTAAAAAAACTATCCATAATGCCTTTTTTCCTACCTGAGCATGTTCTTTTGACAATATATCCAGTCTGTTTATTAATTTTCCACCTTATATTTGAAAATTCTTTTTTTTTTTCCTCTCTCTGAAGTGTACTATGCCATGTGGAGCATCAACTAGAATATATGTATTAGACCTTTACTTTTACTTTTTCCCTTTGCTGATGTAGAGCTCTTTAAGGCGTTCATCACTTTCCTTTCCAAGATCCATATATTCTGACATCTGAATATAGAAAGAGAATTACAGTTTTTGTTATAATTGACAGGGTGATATTCTCGAGGATCCAGCAAACGAACCCAAGAAGGACATGTACATGATGTCTGTGGACCCTGAAGACGCACCTAATCAACCTGAGTAAGTGCTCTCTTGCCCAATGCTCTCAAAAACAAATTTAAATGCTAAATTTGCTAAATTTTCAATGCTTGCCAACTCTTACATTATTCTGATGTGAATGTCAATTTTAGAACTTGAATTTTTTTCACGTTCTGGTTTGCTTCAGTTCTTTTCGGCAAGGACAATACTGCGATTTCCAAATTATTTGTTTTTTCTTTGTAAAAGTGAAAAAAAAAAATCAGAATTCTAGTTCCCCACAATAATTTCTTAGTCTCTATGATAAACCTTTATTAGATTTATTATACTTCAAGCATATGAACCTGTACATTTCCCCAAACATATGACTACTAAAAGTTTTATTCCTGTCATCATGAGAGCATACTACTGCTCTCTGTTCCAGAAGGATATGATAAATATTCTGATGGTTTACAGTGAAATTATCAACCAGATGACAACATTAAATATTCCTGTCTTCTCTACAAATGAAGCTGTGATCCAGAACCTTTCTGAAATGGATTGCCTTAATGCCATCCTGAATGAACCCAAATTATTACGGGATTCAGATATTACATGTGTGACCTTTGCAATCTGTTTTTATTGGTTCTAACCCAGATCTTTCAACATGATTCATTGTTGTAGGTACGTGGAGATTGGCATTGTTGCCGGCATACCAGTCTCAATAAATGGAAAAGACCTCTCCCCTGCATCCTTACTATCAGAGCTTAATGAGATCGGAGGGCGGCATGGCATTGGCCGAGTTGACATGGTCGAGAACAGGCTAGTTGGCATGAAGTCTCGTGGTGTCTACGAGACTCCTGGGGGCACCATCCTCTACACAGCTGTCCGTGAACTCGAATCCTTGACTCTAGACCGTGAGACCGTGCAGTTCAAGGACACAATCGCCCTCAAGTACGCCGAGCTGGTTTATGCTGGCAGGTGGTTTGATCCTCTCCGCGAGTCCATGGATGCCTTCATGGAGAGCATCACAAAGACCACAACTGGGTCCGTGACTCTCAAGTTGTACAAGGGGTCTGTTACTGTCGCCTCACGACAGAGCCCCAATAGTTTGTACAGAGAGGACATCTCATCATTCGAAAACGGGGATATCTACAATCAAGCCGATGCTGCCGGATTCATCCGGCTTTATGGTTTACCGACCCGGGTCCGATCAATGCTCGAGCGAGGCCTCTAAAAAAGGCCATATATGCCCTCTGTGATGTGTTACATTCACCATATGGAGGTTCTGTTTTTAAATAAACTGAGACTGGATTCTCTCATGTATCAATCTTTTGCCATATTTATGTATGAGTAGACATTCTGGTAATTCTGTTGCATAAATTCAATTAGAAACTCAAATTCGACTGTATGTTTATATATATATATACACACACAGGACAATCGGAGAAGAAGAAGAGAAGCTAAAAATCTGAAAAAACAGATTCACCGACGCAATAAAAATAAAAAATAAAAAACTCATTGAAATACAAACAATGTTGTAGAGCTTCTTGGTGCAGGCATGCCTACCAGAGACCCTCCAATGTTACTGAGCTTCAAAGGACATTTCCGAGCTCCGTTCTGCTTAGTGGAGTGTGTACACGAAGATGGTCCCGATCCAGTTACCGGGCCCTTCGGCAAAGCTTCTTGAAGTTCCGACAATGTAGATGATGATGATGATGACGACGATCCCCGGAAATCCAAAGGTCTAACTCCTTCTGATAAATGAAACAGTAACAGCATAACTATCATCAACAACCACAACAATGTCTTGAAGTTCATGGCCTTGTTCTCTGATGAATTAATGATGTTTTGATTGAGTGGTTGATGTATTTATATTGGTTTCTTGTTCCTTTCAATCACCTGATCACTTTGACTATCAATACAAAGTGTGAGATTAGTTTGAAGTTTGAACATAACTTTTTCAGTCACATCCTTGAAAAACACTGCTTTGACTTTGTCTGTTTGGTAAATGGTTTGACTTTTGGTTGTTCTTTTGCCATCTTGTCAACCAGTTTGTCTACTTTTGACTGAGCATTAGAAGAATGATTCAGAGTTGGAATTTTAATGTATGAGTTATTAAAAATTATCTGAAGAGACACAAAATTCATATAGCCCACCCCATTTAGTATGAGATTAAGGCTCTGCTCTTGTTGTTGTTGTTGTTGTTGTTGTTGTTGTTGTGTTACAAACAGTGAAATGTTGTACATTAGTGTGAATGATGATGATAAGCAATGAAGATAAGTTGCTATAATGTTTTTGACTTTTGACTATTTTTAGATATTTGTTTTGGCTTTTCATAAGCTGTTATACCCTTGAGAAAAGCACTTCTAGTTATATATATATATATATATATATATATATATATAATTGCAAGTATGTCTCTACATTTCTCGTTTGAGTAATAATATCTGGTAGAATAGATTTACGAATGGTGAAGCGAATTAAATTTTTCTCGCATTAATTAAACACCACCATCTTGAGATAACTTGAATGGATATCAAATATTCCGTAAGCCTATTCGGTTTGTATATCATTACTCAACGTTTTGTTGAATACATACTCTTGGGGTTAACATTAGGTGTTTACCAATCTATAGCCTTATAAAAAAACAATTATACCCTTTACAAATATATCCTATAAAAAATCATTTGACTATAAATATGCAAAAATGAACTTAAAAAATATAAAATATAAAATAATTAGGTAATAGAGATATTTCCTTGGTCCACATTTTATATTTAATCATAGTTAAGATCTTTGGGTTCACAACCATTCACAGATTTTAATAGCAGGATATGCAATTAAATGGAAAAGTTGGGGGATACCTATAATTATGGTATCCCGAAGAATATATACTTAAATAGCATGGGTAATTTTTTCAAAAAAAAAAAAAACTAGACATTTTTATTAAAGGACTAGAATAGTCTCATAAATACTTAAACAGGACGCGGATTTAACTTAATTTTAAAAAAATATAAGTCCAAAGGGCTTTTGTACCCATTGAAATAGGATCTCTTAAGTTGATAGAATTTATTTATATATATATTTTTGGATGGCAACAAAGGAATGAGAATGACTCCTTACACAGGGTCATTCCTACGTTTGGTTTATAAACAATGGGAATTGAGGTTTGGCATTCCCCCCAAGTAGATATATGACATTCCCCCTAAAATTGGGAGAAATGCTCATTCCCTCATTAGGAAATGTCTAATTTGCTCTTGATCAAAGTTGCACCATGGAAGCATTCCCTCATTTAGTCATTAGTTGATTATCATCTAATTATTTTTAATAAAATTTATTTATTTATTTATTATCTTCAATAATATTATAATAAAAGTAAATATTTATATAATAATTAATTAATATTATTAAACTTAAAATATTTATTTAAAATAATAAACTAATTAAAATAATTTTAAAAAATAATTATTTATTTATATTTATTCATAATAATTAATTTATTATAATACTTAAATATTTAAAAAATAGTTATCATTTGACACACCTATTATTATATATATAATATTATTTATTTGTATAAGGGCATAAGAGTTATTTTATCACTTATTATTTATTTATTTTTTTCATTTCCAATAAACTATCATTCCATTCCATTCCAACCAAACATATATTTTTTCATTCCCTCTCATTCATAATCCTCCTCAAACTTTTTTTAAAAAATAAAAAATAAAAAATAAAATAAATCACATTCTTTTATTGAGTGAATAATAGAAATCCTCCTCATTTTCATTCCCCTTTGAAGATTAGTGATCGGTCTGTGTAGCCAAGTAGGCATTGTTGTTTATCTTCATAGAATTTATTTATTTATTTTAGTACACATCAATTTGTCTGGCGCCGCACTGCCATTGCACCTGCTTTTAGCTGTACACTCAAAATCTCTTTTTATTTATTGAATTAGTTGAATGGCATTTAAATTTAATAACAAATAATATTAAATAGTATCTTTAATTATAATAATTTGCAAAAACATTGATTGAATTTATATGCTCTATTTCCATTTCCCAATTTTAACCTTCTTTTTTCATTCATTAGAATAAAAATGACCTTGGTCGAACCATCTTACATAGGTCTTGATTCAAGCCTGATCAGATATATTTTACAGATATAGTATGATTTGAGAAGGTGAGTGAGAGCCGTGTTTGTTTTGACAACAATTTTTATTGATCCTGCTCCCTTGGTCTTATTCTAACGATGTCTCATCCTCAAAATCTGCATTGGGATTGTGTGATCGTTGTTGCTTCTCTTGAGGATGGATTCCATTGCCAACAATTTTAGTTTTCTCTTTGCTCATTTACAATTTCTTTCATGCTTAACTAATATATATATTTTTTTTTCTAAACTTTGTTTCTGGAAATTGTAAAAATAAAATTTATTTTTTGTGTTTTTTGGGTTACTCTTACGATCTACCATATCAACAATTAATAAACACAACTCTTTTTCTTCTATTTTTCTTGCAAATAACCCCATTCTGCTCATCGTGTTTCTATCACATTAAATTTTTCTTTAAAATATTTATTTATATTAAAATTTAGTATTTTAGAAGATTTAAAATTTATTTGTTTATATATTAAAAAATAGAAATATTATTGGGATAACTTGTTTGATTAATTATTAAATTTCAATGTATAAATTAATTTTAAAGATTTTTTAATAAATCTTAATATTCATTATAATAAGAGGATCTAATCTTCAATTTTTTAATTTAAGATATATAATTAGCTATATAAACAAAAACAACTAACATTAGATTAATTTAAAGTTTTTAAAAATTTTGTACTAATTTTTATTTGATGATATGATATTTTATGTATATTTTTTTAAATTTAAATTGATAGAATTAGTTCAATAACCATAAAGTATTAAAATATTAATATTAATTTTTAGATGATCTAATCTTTATGTTTTTTTAATTTTAAGTGATGGAGTTAGTTATAAAAACACAACTAATGATAAAGTTTTCAAAAAATTACATTAATTATTAATGTGTTGATCTAATTTTTTATATATTTTTAATTTAAAGTGATAGTATTAGTTATAAAAAATATATTTGTATATAAAAGTTTTAAAAATATATTTTATATTTGGAAAAATTATCTTAAGGTCCATGTTAGTGTTTGCAGAAACCTTAAGGTCAACACACACACGACCAGCCAAAAAAATAATAATAAACATCTCCTCCCAACGACCCCATGGCAAATAGTTTACTATTCAAAGGATGAATAGTGAATTACCTATTTATATTTTTATATGTTTTTAAAAAACAACAAAACAATCTTTCAAAATTCTTTTTGCTCTAGAAATTAGAAAGATTATTTACTCCTCCAAGACCTACCAACACCTACTCATCTTTCTAAATAAAATAAAAAATTATACAATTTAAAACAATAATAATACTTTTTGTCTAAAATGTTATATAATTAAATTTAATATAGAGTTATTTCACAAATTTTATTTATTATTAGATTCCAAAAATCATTTTTTTTTGGAAAAATAGAAATTAGCATGTTTGGAAAACAGAAAACGGAAACAGTTTTCTTTATTAAGAAATAACATCTCATCATCAATCTTGGCCGTTTTCCCTTCCCCTCCCGCCCCCTCTCTATCGTCTCTTCCTAAAACGATGCTTTAAATACTCTCTCTCTCTCTGTCTCTCTTCATGGCCGCTGACCAGCAAACCCTAGCGGCGACCGGTGATCTGCCGGCGGTGCCGGGGCGGACGCCTCTACTCGAAGGAAATGATTCGCAGCTAGCAGTTGCTCTCCGCCGCCTGGAGCGTTTCCTTGCTGTTCTTGGATTCCATCACGCGTCGTCACCACTCTCCATCATCCTCTCCTGTTCCGCCTTTCTCCTGCTCGGCATCGCCACTCCGATCCTCTGCTTATACTTCTCGCGCTGTGGCTCCGGCTGCGACAAGTACCAGATCGAGCGATTCGAATTGTGGGTCTTCTTCTTCGAGGCGTCGCTGGCTGGGGTCTCGTTGGGATGTGTTTCCAGGAATCTTTTCAAGTATGGGATGAGGAGGTTCCTCTTCGTGGATCAGCATCATGGCCATGTCCAGCGGTTCCAGAAGGAGTACGTTCTTAGGATCCAGGTTTGGATGCTTCTTTTTGCCTTTTGGGCTTCAGTTCACTTGACTTTGTTGGTTGAGATCTCGAATTCTTTTTTCAATTTCTCTTTGCTTGAGTTGATTTACTTGTATATTGTTTGTTATCTGCTAATTACTGGGTTGAATACTAGATAGAGTTATGTTTGAACTTTGAGGTGAAGAATTTAGTAGGATTTAAGATTATTAGTATAACAAGTAGATTATTTCTTATGAAAAAACAGTCACGTGGATTTTCAATAAAGTATCTAGGCTACTTGATGATCCCCATTTGGTTTTGCTCTCATCTTTTCTTCTCAAGTAGGCAAAATTTCCCCAATGTATAATTGAAGGCAATAGTGTTTATACTTCTGTGCTTATGTGCAAAATCAGTTTGAAAGCAAGCAGAAGGGTAGAGGATTTCAAGCACCAAAGGGTTGTGGAAGAATATGATTAGAGGCTTGTGGGTGTGTGTACTAGGAGTTATTGTAATAATGCAACTTCTAAAAAGTTCTTGTCATATAATTCAAGGAATGTTTTCCATCGAATGGTTCCCACTACAACTAAGGTTTCATTCTTAAATTATGCAAACAAAGATTTAACGTAGTACCACACTTTTTTTTTTTGATTAATGTGGACAAGCCACCTTTTATTTTGATAGGAGCATGCTTTAGACATGCTTCGATCCCTTAACCTCTCTCAAGTCAACTTTCCTTATGAAAGATTTTTGATAAATGTAGACAAGCCACTTTTATTTATGGTAAAAACATGCTTCAGGTGTGCTTCGATCCCTCATCCTCTTCTTGTGAAAGGGAATGTAGTAACTAACTTTCCTTATGAAAGTTGGTAAGTAGTACCACATTTTGGAAATAAATTATTTAGTTTTTTTTCTCAAGAAAATTCATATCTTTGCTCATTTGGCTATTTACTTGCTCCATATTAAGCTAAGCATTTAAGAGTGAGGTAGTTTGGAACCACTACAACCAGTTATTTGATTTGGGAACTCAAAGCAAAATGAGTTGTTGACTATGGTTTAAAGGTTTACAAGAGGACCCGCTACAAGACCCAACAATAAGAGACCATAACTTTGGTAAGGGAGCTAAATATGTCAAGAGTTGATAATATGGTTGGCGAGCAAATCAAGGAGATTTGCATGAGATCGCATGCATGTGAAGGAATCAAAGAGATTTGCATGAGAAAAAATCAAGGGGATTTGCATGCAAGATTGTAATCTAATTAGTGGATCTACATGCGAGCTTTGCTATAAAAGGAGCAATTCCTTATGTTGTTGGTCATTGAATACTTTGAGCAATTTCATAGCCATTGTAGTCTTTTATTCTAGCAATAAAGTTTTTCTTGTTCGTGGTATAGCTTACTTGAGTTTATACCTTGGGTTGTTCTTACAAGGAGTTCCAACATGGGTATGGTCAAAAGTTGTAGATGTATGAAAGCATGGATGCACAGAAGCTACAGTCCTCTGTCAAGAGTTTCTCATGAGAAATTCAGTGAATTCTGTAGAATTTTAGATTTTCTATCCAAAAAAAAAGTTTAGGCTACATTACTTCAAAGGTGATCTAAGTGTTGTATTATAAGCATAACTATAGAGTGTGACTAGTCTAATTATCATATTATACTGCAATCCCAAACAATTTATCATCTAAAGAATATGAGATCACTACCATTTTTACTATTAGTAGATTACTATGAACACTTTTGTACTCTCCTTGTAGCCTACTTTATTTGAGAGTTTGTATCTGGTGCTTATGTAAAAGCAATAGCACTCTGTGATAATTGCCTCCAATTCTTTATCATGTGACTTCATTGGACTCTTAAAAATATGCTAGGTATCAAACTATAATCAACACTATAATAAGGTTTTTCTGGTGGATTTTGTTTGGTGAAGAATTTTTTATATTTTTTCTATGAAATTTGTTGCAAGAAATCAACTTTTCTCACCTGATTAGAAAGGATGAAAACTTTACAAAATTCAAGAATGCATTTGTTATTGCCTTTTGCTTATGCATAAAATAAACCTGAGATATGCCTTACATAGTATCCACAGATTTTATGCTAACCATTGTTACAATAACTCCTTAGTCACAATGGACTAAGTTGCATTGGAAAACATGATGGCCAAGGATCATTGGGTGGAAGAGGTATGTTAATATCAACTAGTTAAATTCATATTACCCTTACAAATAAGTGAGCTTCACCTTGCTATATCACTTGCACCACTAGCCACATATTGTACATGGTTTTTTTTGGCATGTGTTGAGATGGTTTAATATGACTAAATTGGTAAATGGTATTGTCATGATTAACCAAACTTTTCAACTCTATCCTATAGAGGGAAAGATGTCAAACGATTGGAGAAAAAGTATTTTGGTTCCTATATATAAGAATAAGGGAAAGATTCAAATTTCACCGACTGCTGTGGCATTAAGTTAATGAGTCTCGACTCAGGGATATTTCTAGGGTGTCAGAGACCAATTTGGTTTTATGTTAGGTAGATCTACAACGAAAGCCATTTTTTTTTTTTTGTTAAGATGCTTGATAGAGATCTACAGAGAGAAAAAGAATGATTTCCATATGGTTTTTATTGACCTAGATAAAATATGTGACAGAGTACCGAGACAAGTTCTTTGGTGGGCATTGGAGAAGAAAGACATACATGTTAAATATATAAGTGTTGTTAAGGATATGTACAAAGGAACAATTATGAGTATGAGAACAATGAGAGGAGATACGGAAACTAGAGATGAAGTTAACTAGTAATGGATATCTACATCGGGCACTGGTCTTGAGCCTATACTTATTTACTTTAGTAATAGATGAGTTAACTAGTTGTATATAAGATGTCATTTCATGGTGTATGTTGTTCGTAGATGATATTGTCCTAGTTGATGAGACTAGAGATGAAGTTAGTCAGAAGTTAGAACTGTGGAGAAATACTCTTGAGAGTAGAGGGTTTAGGCTAAGTAGAAGTAAGACAAAATATATGCATTTTAATTTTAGTCTAAGTAGAAGAGATGTAGGGAAAGTGAAACTAAGTGGAGTGGTAGTGCCTAAGTGTAAAAGTACCTAGGTTCCATTTTTCAGGATGATATAATAATAGATGAAGATGTAACCTGTAGAATCCAAACAGGATGACTGAAATGGAGAAGTGTCACGAGTGTGTTACGTGATAAGGAGATGCCTAACAAAGTGAAGGGAAAGTTCTATAGAGGGCAGTTAGACCAACCTTGTTGTACGGGAGCGAGTGTTGGGCAACTAAAGTTCAACATATTCATAAGATGAATGTGACATAAATGAGGATGTTAAGATGGATGAATGGTCATACAAGATTGGACAAGATTGGAAATGAACACATCCGACAAAAGGTGCATATTGCACCAATTTAAAATAAAATAAGAGAAGGGTGTTTAAGATGGTTTGGACACATGTGTCGTGGACCCCCCAGGTGCTGCAGTTCGAAAATGTGATAGTTTAGTAATAGAAGGTAAGAAAAAGTGTAGAGGTAGGCCTAAGATTACGTGGAGAGAGATAGTATCGAGGATTTACGTATTTTAGATATTGAGCCGAATCTTACCTGACTGAGGGATATGGAGACAAAGAATTCATATAGCCGACCCCATCTAATATGAGATTAAGGCTTGGTTGTTGTTGTTGTTGTTGTTGTTGTTGTTGGTATTACCATGATCAACCAGCAATAGTATATGTTCAAACATGTACCTGATTACATCTCTTTCAGGTATTCTAACTGATGATTGCATGTTGTACTTATCTTTGACAGGGATTCTACCACATGCTACTTTGGTGGATGCTTCCATGCTTTATTGCAAAGGCCGCCCGTGAAATCATTCGATTTGTATATGTTCATCATGGCTCAATGTGGAAATCTGTTATTTTTTCATTAGCTTCAATCATATCATGGGCTTATTTGACTACGATCTTTTTATCTGCCTGCATTTTATTTAATTTGGTATGCAATTTGCAAGTTATTCATTTTGAAGACTATGGCAACCTTCTTGAAAGAGATGAAGAAGCTTTGATATATCTGGAAGAACATGTGCGCCTACGATACTATCTATCCAAAATCAGCCATAGGTTTCGGATATATCTTCTATTGGTATTTCTGTTTGTCACGGCAAGTCAGTTTGTGACTCTCTTTCAGACCACTCGGTATAGTGAAATAGTCAATTTCATCAATGCTGGAGATTTAGCTGTAAGTACAGTGGAACATTTTTCCTGATTCACACGTGTTTTATGTTGAGTTTGAGATATCCTTTTAATTTATGGAATTTGGCAGATTTCTTCAGTGGTTCAGGTTGTTGGTGTTGTCCTTTGCTTGAATGCAGCTGCGAAGATTTCTCACAGGGCTCAAGGTATTGCATCAGTAGCTAGTAGATGGCATGCTTTAGTGACTTGCACCACCGTCAGTGATTTATCTCATTCAAGAGTCACAAACAGCTCGGGGAATTTGGAGGCTTTTCCACCAAATACATTCTTAAGAGACTTTTCCGAAAGTGATCTGGAGTCATTAGACTGTCTTCAAGTGCAAACAAATACTCATTTGGTTTCATATATGTCCTCATACCACAAGAGGCAAGCCCTTGGTATGTACCTATCAAGATCTTTTATTTTTTTTTCTTTAGCAAATTTTGTCTTATATCAGATGCTTACATAATCAAAAGAGTTAGTTCAACAAACTCACCTAAGTTTGTGTTTGGGGCACTTTCTGATATCTATAGGCAGAAAAGTTATATGAGTAGATGGAAATTTAGGATTACATTGAGGTAAGAAAACTGCACTCTGTTTATCTTGAACCTCTTCTAGATTTGGACCGAGTTGATGCGATGTTTATTGTGTGATGGTATTGATTTTTCCAGTACCATGGACATCCCATAGTAAGTGTTTGAGCCTTTATTATATTAAGACTCCTTGTTAAGCTTTGACAGTGAATGAGTATGATTTCTAGGTGATCGATCATGGTTCAAATTGCTTGTCCTGTATTGCTTCAATAGCTACTTGGAATAGCTGGAATGAAACATTTTTTTGGAATATTGATGATTTCTCACCCTATTAACCTATTTAACAAGTAGAAGCATCAGTCATGTACAATATCCGAAGAAATTTGTATGTACCTTGTTTAACAAATTCATTGAAACACAGTTTTCTTTTTTGTTCCATTTTACTGTAAACTCTATTCCTTTTTTCTATGTTTGCCATTTTGTTGTTAACATTTCTCCTCTAGACTTTGTCTGATTTGTATTGGCATTGCAGTTTTGTATTTGCAGACCAACCTTGGTGGCATTACTATTTTTGGATGGACAGTTGATCGTGCACTGTTAAATACCCTCTTCTTTCTTGAGTTATCTCTAGTGCTATTTGTGCTCGGAAAAACAATTGTCTTTTCTTCTTGACAACACGCACGCACATGCAGCTTCCTTGTGTTCCTTCGCAGCATTATCATCGAGTTATGCAACAATACATGATGTTTGTTACACAAGGCCTCACAAATATCAATCTGGTGGGCAACTCTGTTCTTTATTTTTGTATCAAAGTTGCATTTTGACGGTTTAAAGATGATTGAGTGCTGCTACCACATGCCTTTCTGTAGAAGCACATGTTTTCTTTTACTTTGAACCAAGCACATGTAGCTACCAGACCATTTTCTTGTGTGAAAACATTATGCTATATATATATATATATATATATACACACACTTATTTCTTGTTGATAAGAAAACTTTTGAGGTAGAGAAAATTTTGTGGAAAAGTGAGGAAAAAAGAAGTTGCTTTTCCGTGTTGAGGTGTCTAAAACAACTTTTTCCCATTAAATGTTTATGATGTCGACTAAAGGTCAAAAATAATCAATTTCTCTGACATTTGGCTCAGTTGCATTGGGTGCGAAATAATAACAGCTGAGAGCCTAGCCCACAGCCATTTTTTCTTTGAAAAAAACTATACTTTCACCCTATTGCAATAACTAATTAAAAAATAAAAACAAATATTCCAAAAAATATATATAATTTAAAAATAAAAAATAACAATAATAATAAATTTAATATAGAGTTATTTAGAAAGGGCAATTTGTCATTTTATTTATTTTTTAATTTTTATTATTTTTTTGGCCTTAGGTTGAAAATATTTGTCAAAATGGCACTCTATTTTCGGTCGCCAGCCACCTCACGACTTCAGTTAAAAACGGCCTTTGAAAGACCGATTAGCTCCAGAGAGATTTTCTGGAGTTAATCTAAGATTTAAGCTTTATTTCTTCAAACTGTGAAAAGACACATGTAATTTGTCGACATTTGAATTGCCGATTAGCTTCAAAGAGATCCTTTACATAGGTTGTGTTGAGTTACTCGGCATTTGAAAGGCCGATTAAGTACATACATCATCTTCTCGACCTAATCGGCATTTGAAAGGCCGATTAGATTTTTTTAAAAAATTATATTATTTTGCTATCCCAGTCAGCAGTTTGGTTGCTGATTGGGCACTTCCAGGGCCATTTTGGCAAATATTTTTGTTTTCGGGTTAAAAAAATAATAAAAAATTAAAAAATAAATAAAATGACAAATTGCCCATTTAGAAATTTTATTTATTATTAGTTTTAAAAAAAAATTGAAAAAAAAAATTAGCATGTTTGGAAAACAGAAAACGGAAAACAGTTTTCTTTAAGAAATAACATCTCATCATCATCTCTTGGCCCGCCGTTTTCCCTTCCCCTCCCGCCCCTTCTCTCTCCTCTTCATAACAGTATAACACCATGCTTTGAATACTCTCTCTCTCTTCATGGCCGCTGACCAGCAAACCCTAGCGGTGACCGGTGATCTGCCGGCGGTGCCGGGGCGGACGCCTCTACTCGAAGGAGATGATGCGCAGCTAGCAGTTGCTCTCTGCCGCCTGGAGCGTTTCCTTACTGTTCTTGGATTCCCTCACGCGTCATCACCACTCTCCTTCATCCTTTCCTGTTCCGCCTTTCTCCTGCTCGGCATCGCCACTCCGATCCTCTGCTTATACTTCTCGCGCTGCGGCTCCAGCTCCGACAAGTACCAGATCGAGCGATTCGAATTGTGGGTCTTCTTCTTCGAGGCAGCGCTGGCTGGGGTCTCGTTGGGATGTGTTTCCAGAAATCTTTTCAAGTATGGAATGAGGACGTTCCTCTTCGTGGATCAGCATCACGGCCATGTCCAGCGATTCCAGAAGGAGTACGTTCGGAGGATCCAGGTTTGGATGCTTCTTCTTGCTTTCTGGCTTCAGTTCACTTGGATTTGTTGATTGAGATCTGGAGGTTTATGCCATGCTATTGATTTCTTTAGGTTCTGGAGAATAGAGGACTCTAGAATTCTTTTTTCAATTTCTCTTTCTATATGATTTGTTTGAGTTGATTTACTTGTATATTGTTTGTTATCTGCTAATTACTGAGTTGAATGCTAGATAGAGTTATGTTTGAACTTTGAGATGATGAATTTAGCAGGATTTAAGATTACTAGTATAACAGGTAGATTGTTTTTAGGGAAAAGACATCATGTGGAGTTTCAATAAAGGGTTTGCCTCTTATTTAGGCTTCTTGATGAGAATGGTTTTGCTTTCGTCTTTTCTTCTCAAGTAGGCAAAATTTCCACAAGTGTACAATTGAAGGCAATAGTGTTTATACTTCGGTGCTTCTGTGCAAAATCAGTTTGTAAGCAAGTAGAAAGGTAGAGGATTTCAAGCACCAAAAGGTTGTCGAAGAATATGATTAGAGACTTAATGAAGGATGTGGGTGTGTGTACTTGGAGCTATTGTAATAATGCAACTTCTAAAAAGTTCTTGGCATATAATTCAAGAACTGTTTTCCATCAAATGGTTCCCACTACAACGAAGGTTTCATTTTTAAATTATGTAAACAAAGATTTGATGTAGTACCACATTTTTTTTTAAAATAAATGTGGACAAGCCACCTCTTATTTTGGTAGGAGCATGTTTTAGGCGTGCTTTGATCCCTGAACCTCTCCTTTTGAGATGGAGTGTGGTAGTCAATTTTCCTATGAAAGGTTTTTGATAAATGTGGGCAAGCCACTTTTATTTTTGGTAGAAGCATGCTTCAGGTGTGCTTTGATCCCTCAT
This sequence comes from Dioscorea zingiberensis, assembly GCA_026586065.1. Taxonomy (NCBI): domain Eukaryota; kingdom Viridiplantae; phylum Streptophyta; class Magnoliopsida; order Dioscoreales; family Dioscoreaceae; genus Dioscorea; species Dioscorea zingiberensis. Next base: position 4,203,775 of record CM048823.1, on the reverse strand, counting down.
CCTCTCCTTGTGAGAGGGAGTGTAGTAGCAAACTTTCCTTGTGAAAGTTGGTAAGGAGTATCACATTTTGGAAACAAATTATCTAGTTTTTTTTTTTTCTCTCAAGAGAATTCATATCTTTACTCGCTTAGGCTATTTACTTGCTCCATATTAAGCTAAGCATTTAAGAGTGATGTAATTTGGAACCACTACAACCAATTATTTGATTTGGCAACTCAAAACAAAATTTGCATTGTCAAAAGCTGTAGATATATGAAAGCATAGATCTAGAGAAGCTACAGTCCTATGTCAAGAGTTTCTCATGAGAAATGCAATGAATCTTGTACAATTTTAGATTTTCTAGCCAGGAAAAAAATTTAAGCTACATTGCTTCAAAGGTGATCTAAGTGTTGTATTATAAGCATAACCATAGAGTGGGACTAGTCTAATTATCATATTATACTGCAATCCTAAACAATTTATCATCTAAAGAATGTAGGACCACTACCATTTTTACTGTTAGTAGATTGCTATGAATACCTTACGTACTCTCCTTGTAGCCTACTTTATTTGCGAGTTTGTATCTGACGTACGTATCCAAACCATCTTAAACGCCATTCTCTTATTTTGCTTCAATTAGTGCATCATGCACTTTTGTCCGATATGTTCATTTCTAATCTTATCTAATCTTATATGACCACTCATTCACCTTAACATCTTCATTTCTGCCACATTCATCTTATGAATATGTTAAACTTTAGTTGTCCAACACTCGCTCCCATATAGCATGGTTGGTCTAACTGCCGTCCTATATAATTTTTCCTTCACTTTGTCAGGCATCTTCTTATCATATAACACGCCTGTGACACTTCTCCATTTCAACCACACAGATTTGATTCTATGGGTTACATCTTCATCTATCATCCTGGAAAATTGAACCTAAATACTTAAAATAGTTAATCTTAGGTACTACCACCCCACCTATTTTCACTTCCCCTTCATTTCTCCTACTATGGAAAACAAAATGAAGATGTGCCCACCAAAAACAAAATGTTCCAACCTCCACCGAGTTCGAGTTTGTCTCAATTTCTGAGTCTGTGTCATTCCTAGAACTTGTGGCCACTCCACTACCTGTTCATACTCCGGCGTTTATTTGTATTTATGACTCTTATAGATTTCCTTAGGTGTACTCAAGGAAAACATATGTTCCAAACCTGACACAAGTCCAAAATGACATCCCGTGCCCTGCTAATGAAGACATGGTAAGTTCTTATTCACCCTTGCATATACCATCTATTAAAACATCACAAAAGGATTTTGATCTTCGTATTGTTGTTAGAAAAGGTACTAGAGAATGTATAAAATGTCCTTTATATCCATTATTCCACTACGTGTCACTTAAATGTTTCTCACCACTCCATAGAAACTTTCTTGTGAGTCTACACACCATTTTTGTTCCAAACACTTTATCTGAGGCATTGTCAAAAATGGAGTAGAGGAATACTATGAGAGAAGAAATGGATGCATTGGAAAAAAACAATACATGGGAGATTATTGATAAGCCAAAAGGGAAAAATCTAGTGGGTTGCAAATGGGTTTTCACTTTAAAATACAAGGCCGATGATTCTCAAGAGAGATATAAAGCGAGACTGGTTACTAAGGGCTATACTCAAGACTTTAAAGTTGATTATCAGGAAACATTTGCTCATATGGCAAAAATGAACACTAAGAGAATTTTGTTGTCCTTAGCAGTTCCTTTCAATTGGTCACTTCAACAATATGATGTAAAGAATGTCTTTCTTCATGAAGACCTAGAAGAAGAAATTTACATGAGTATTCCACTAGGATTTGAAGGAAAGGGAACGACTAACAAGGTGTGTAGATTGGAAAAAAGCCCTATATGAACTGAAGCAATCACCTAGAACTTGGTTTAGGAGATTTGCTAGAGTAATGAAAGCAACAGGATACAAACAGAGTCAAGGAGATCATATTTTCTTCATCAAACATTCAACAACAGAGGGAGTAACAACCTCCTGGTATATGTTAATGATATTATTGTCACAGGAAATAATAAGGAAGAGAAACAACATTTTAAACAGTGTTTGATCAAGGAATTTAAGATTAAGGAGCTTGGAAGGCTAAGTATTTTCTTGGAATTGAAGTTTCATACTCAAGACAAGGAATTTTTTATCTCACAGCAAAAGTATGTGATGGATCTCTTGAAAGAAATAGGGAAGCTCGGTTGTAAACCAATAGCTACACCAATTGAACCAAACCAGAAACCGGGGGAAGTAAAAGAAGAACCAGTCATGGATAGAGAAATGTACCAACGTTTAGTAGGAAAACTTGTCTACCTTGCTCATATTCAACCAGACATTGCATTCGTAGTAAGTGTCATTAGTCAGATCATGCAGAGAGAAAGTCATCTACAAGCTATCTACTGTGTTTTACACTACTTGAAAGGTAGCCCAGGCAAAGGAGTTCTATTTAAAAGGAATGATGAACTCATATTGGAGTCTACACAAATATAGACTATGTAGGTTCATCAATAGATTGGAGATCAACATCTGGCTATTGCATGTTGTCTCTTGGTGGAAATTCATTAACATGTATGAGTAAAAAGTAGAATGTAGTGGCAAGGTCTAGTGTTGAATCAAAGTTCAGAGCAATGGCCCAAGGAGTGTGAATTGTTGTGGTTGAAGCTCATTTTGGATGATACGAGAATCAAGTGGAAAGGTCCTTTGAAGCTATATTGAGCTATATTGTGAGAATAAGTCAACAATAAACATTGCTCATAATCCGATACAACACGTCAAGATTGGCGGACACTTCATCAAAGAAAAGCTGGAAGCAAGTCTAATTTGCATGTCTTATGTGCCTTCAGGGAACCAACTTGTATACGTCATTGACCAAAGGACTCAAGAGTGCAACTTTTCATGGAATTATTTGCAAACTCGGAATGGGAGACATTTATTCTCCAGCTCGAGGAGGAGTGTTGAATTGTACAATTGTCATACTGAATTATTAGGAAACAAATCGGCATTGTATACATTTTGGTAGGAAAATTGTTCTGATCCCTTAAATCAAGGGATTGTAACAGTAGGCATAGCTTCTTTATTTAGGTAGGTTAGTTTCCTATTTTTCTTCCTAGAATAGTCCATATATTGTTGTATACCAATAACTCTGATGTATAAGAACTTCATCATTCTAAGCCTATTTTCTTCATTAGGTTTAATATGATTAAATTGGTAAATGGTATTACCATGATCAACCAGCAATGGTATATGTTCAAACATGTACCTGATTACATCTCTTTCAAGTATTGTAACAGATGATTTCATGTTGTACTTATCTTTGACAGGGATTCTTCGACATGCTACTTTGGTGGATATTTCCATGCTTTATTGCAAAGGCCGCCCGTGAAATCATTCAATTTGTATATGTTCATCATGGCTCAATATGGAAATCTGTTTTTTTTTCATTAGCTTCAATCATATCATGGGCTTATTTGACCATGATCTTTTTATCTGCCTGCATTTTATTTAATTTGGTATGCAATTTGCAAATTATTCATTTTGAAGACTATGGCAACCTTCTTGAAAGAGATGCAGAAGCTTTGATATATCTGGAAGAACATGTCCGCCTACGATACTATCTATCCAAAATCAGCCATAGGTTCCGGATATATCTTCTATTGGTATTTCTGTTTGTCACGGCAAGTCAGTTTGTGACTCTCATTCAGACCACCGTGTATACTGAAATAGTAAATTTCATCAATGCCGGAGATTTAGCTGTAAGTACAGTAGAACATTTTTCCTGATGTCACACATGTTATGTTGAGTTTGAGATATCCTCTTAATTTATGGAATTTGGCAGATTTCTTCAGTGGTTCAGGTTGTTGGTGTTATCCTTTGCTTGAATGCAGCTGCCAAGATTTCTCACAGGGCTCAAGGTATTGCATCGGTAGCTAGTAGATGGCATGCTTTCATGACTTGCACCACCGTCAGTGATTCATCTCATTCAAGAGTCACAAACAGCTCGGGGAATTTGGAGGCTTTTCCACCAAATAAATTCTTAAGAGACTTTTCTGAAAGTGATCTGGAGTCATTAGACCGTCTTCAAGTGCAAACAAATACTCATTTGGGTTCATATATGCCCTCATACCACAAGAGGCATGCCCTTGGTATGTACCTATCAAGATCTTTTATTTATTTTTTTCTTTAGCAAGTTTTGTCTTATATCTGATGCTTACATAATCAAAAGAGTTATTTCAACAAACTCACCTAAGTTGGTGTTTGGGGCATTTTCTGATATCCATAGGCAGAAAAGATATACAAGTAGATGGAAATTTATGATTACATTGAGGTAAAAAAAAAAACTGGACTCTGTTTATCTTGAACCTTTTCTAGACTTGAACTGAGGTGATGCGATGTTTATTGCTTGATAGTATTGAATTTTTCAGTACCATGGACATCCCATATTAAGTGATTGAGCCTTTACTATACTAAGGGCCGTTGATAAGCTTTGACAGTGAATGAGTATGATTCCTAGGTGATCGATCATGATACAAATTGCTTGTCCTGTATTGCTGCCATAGCTACTTGGAATAGCCGGAATAAAATCATTTTTTGGAATATTGATGATTTCTCACCCTGTTTAGTAAGTAGAAGCATCAAGTCATGTATAATATCCGAAGAAATTTGTATGTACCTTGTTTAACAAATTCATTGAAACATAGTTTTCTTTTTTTCTTCCATTTTACTGTTAACTGTATTCCTTTTTCTATATTTACCATTTTGTATTAATATTTACTTGTAAATCATTGAAACTTTGTCTGATTTGTATTGGCATTGCAGTTGTGTATTTGCAGACCAACCTTGGTGGTATTACTATTTTTGGATGGACAGTTGATCGTACACTATTAAATACCCTCTTCATCCTTGAGTCAGCTTTGGTGCTATTTGTCCTCGGAAAAACAATAGTCTTTTCTTGACAACATGCACTCACATGCAGCTTCCTTGTGTTCTTTAGCTGCATTATCATCAATACATGATGTTTGTTATATGGCCTCACAAATCAATCTGGTGGGCAACTTTGTTATTTGTTTTTGTATCAAAGTTGCATTTTGACAGTTTAAAGATGATTGAGTGTTGCTTCCAGTAGAAGCACACGATATCTTTTGCTTTGAACCAAGCACATGTTGCTAGCATACAATATTTTTCTTTTTTTAAAAAAAATAAATAAATCATATTTATTTATTTAAGATAAAAATAGTTCCTAATTGGACTATATATATATATATATATATATATATATATATATATATATACGGGATTGATACTATATAGTAGGTCGTATCATTGTGCAAGTGCAATCGTCTTGTTTGGACTCACTTACACGGTGTTTTAAAAAAATCCAACCGTATGGATAGAAAGAACATCAAAAACTAAGCAAGCGTATTAATTTTCATATAATTTGGGAACCTATAAGGTTTTCATCTTAAATGATGAAATTTTGAATTGGTAAGATTTTTATAAATTTTCACCCGTTAAGAAAATTAACATGCTAGCTTATTTTTCGATGTTCTTTCCATCCATATGGTTAGAAATCCTTAAAATACTGTGCAAGTGGCCAAATGGGAGGCGACCTTATTTACACCCTCACAAGGATCAGTCAAATGGGTGAGCGCAAGGGTTTTGATTCTTCCCGAGTTTTAGATAGTGTAGTTTATTTTACCGTCCTAAAGTTTCACACAATGTGCACTTATTTTACCGACTGGGTTACTACAATCCAACACATAAAAGACTCGCATACCGTATGGGCTGCTCCGCTAGATGGCCCATACCCTACGCCCTCATCTCACGAAATGGAGATTCGACTCTGGGTCTTCTGAGTATCAAACTCCTTACGAAAGAAACCATGTCACTCAGTCAAGAGGTCTTTGGCTTAGACTAGATTGTATCAAGTGCTATGTTGGCGCCGAGTACACGTTAGTACGTTATACAGATGGGTAAGTAAGACCAATCGTGCTTGCTTTTCTCAGGCCTGTGCTTGTGGCACCCCATCATCAAAATCCGTGCCCCATCGTGGGTGAATTCTATGCTTCTTTTAACTAGGGATTCTATTGGTTGCAAACCATTTTTTTGGGTGGACATCAAGCCATCATAGCATCATAATTCATATTTGTTTCTTTTTAAAGATATTTAAGATCATATATATACAAATATTTCTTGTTGGTAAGAAAACTTTTGGGGTAGAGAATTTTGTTGTGGAAAAAGGGAGGAAAAAAGAAGTTGCTTTTCCAAGTTGAGGTGTCTAAAATAGCCAAATATTTAATGAAATGTCAAATAATAACAGCTGAGAGATGAACCCAATTCTCATATCATTACTTTTCAAAGAATGAACATACTCCCAGGGTACAAGGAACTGGTCTGAAATCTTGCAAACCACCACCTTGAAGAGCATCAAACAAGATATGCTCAAAAGGAAATTCTGCAAGCCATGATCCACAAAAATGTTAAGATGTTGAACTCTAAATCTAAAACATGACACAAGTGAAAACGAATCAGAATTCAACATGCTCACCCGATGAAATCTCCAGAACAAGATTTGTGACTGTAAAGAGGAACACGATGTGATGTCTAAACCCTGTTAACTTTACGAAGATGATGAGCTGAAAAGTTTAACTAGAAAGTGCAGGATACCTTGCTTTACCTTGCTTTAACAAAATACGGAAAGATCGGCCACAGATGAATTCATCACCGGTTAGTAGATTGTGAAGAAACATACAGCATAGAAAAACACAGTAGATATGATTTATGAATAAAAACCTGAACAGAAGGATTCTGAATTATACTGTCTTTTAAAAGCAATGCCTAATGCATATGACACAATGATCTAATTTGTCAGCCAGAAGAGGTCATTATGAAAAACAAGGATCATCGGGCAGCAGCACTGAGGAACACAAAGTACATGTAATTCATCAATAACAACCTGAACAGAAGACTTCCAAATTATGCTACCCATTAAGCAGTGCGTAATACAAATGATACCACGAATTGAAAGTCCGGATCTTTTGAGTAATTTGTCCACCAACACAAGTCATTGTGAAAAAACAAGGATCAGATGTTAGCATTGTGATCAGGTCACATTTGTTAGGCAGATGAATAAGGATATAATGCTGATAAAATTATCATCATTAGGCACAAGTTGAACACATAATACAGAATCAAATGTGTAACTTCCAATAAAGAGAGAGAAATAATAATAATAATAATAACCATTGATAAAAGTCACATTGGCTTTCCTCAACAGCATATATAAATATGATAATAGAGCCTATTCAGAAGCCACAAGGCATTTCAATGAAAGAATGAGGTACACAACCTTTTACAGAATTCCTGCTTTTTCTTTCCCCTAAAAGCTGCATAATAATATAATATCAATGTTTAGAGAAGAAATATCTAGTGTGTTTCAAATGCATCGATTATCAAAAAGATCACTTTTCATATTAAAAAAACAAGTAATCAACCATTATGGTTCGTATTAATGATACAAGTAATCAACCATTATGGCATGTAAGCAAGTTAATCCATGTCTAGGTTCTTTTTGAGATTCAAGGAACCCTGGCAAATCAGAAAGTTACAGTCGCTATGATTTGCAAGGATGAAGGAGCGTCACACTGGTTTCACTGGCTCGGTTTAAGGACAAGCCATTTATGGGATCTACTTGAAGCTGAATTAATCAAGCATTATGGTTCATCAACGAATTCATTGAATTAGTTAGGCAAGTTCCGGGCCTCAGTAACGCTCACTACTAGGCTACTTCCTTAACGGTATACAAGCCGAGGTTCGTTGTCGGCTTCATGTCCATCGACCAGATTCATCGATCTTCATGGAGTTATCCCAGTATGTAGAACAAGAAATAACTAATGCTAGTTGACTAAGGTCCTAATCGACCACCAAATCACGCGAAACACAGGCGCAACAGTGGGTATCAGGTAACAGCCCAAGTTTCTCTTTAGTGAATGACACATATAGGTGGCAACAAAAAATACCCAGGTCGTCCGATTCGGCAGAAGACAAGAGACAATGACACCACATCCAAGGTATAAGGGGCCTATTATTACCCGGACAACAACGACGCATAGAACAAAGAGCCAGCACACAATTATGGACAACAATTGCGAGACTCACCGTTTGTCATATAAGGAGTATCTCGATTTGAGGGGCAAAAGCTTATGTTTCAAGTGCAAACCCTGTGGTCCTTTGCATGAATGTCCTAATAAACAATTAGGATCCCCTATTGTAGTTGAAGATGATGAAACAATAAGGATTGAAGATTTTGAGACCTTTAAGACAGGGACTAGATCCGGAGTTTATCCTGTAGTTCGTAAATCTCAGCCAAAAGATTGGTCTTCCTGAGGTGGATAATGTTAGATACTTGAGTTTAGGCAATGGTCTAGGGGTTAAATATGGCAGGAGATAATTCATGATTCAAAATGATAGCAATTAAACTATATAAAGAAAGAGATTATTCTAAATAAGAGGAAGAGATTATTCTAAACAATCAAGGAGATCATGTTAGGAGCCTATATACTACCACTGGTAGACAATAAGAGTATCATGAACAATCATATTTGAAGGTTAGGCTTAATAGAGTTGGAATCGGGTGTTACACCTGAGCTTGCTCTCTTGTTTTTTTTCCTCAATTGTCCTCTACCTTTCTTTTAGTCAGTAAATCAAGCTCCTTTCAAACTCTCAACCGTTTTCACTCTAACAATATGTGCCTTAATTTTTAGAACTGTGAAGTTTCTTTTGTAATAATGTTTGTATCTCCGGATGCTAATTTGCTTCTTGGTTTTTGGTTTAAAGGTACCTCACCTAAAATTTAATTTCCTCAAACACCAAGAATAAGTTAAAAGCATGCATATTTTTATTTACAGGGAAAAAGCATTTGACATGCACAACTGGTTCAGAATATTAAGAGTGCAAATTTCATATCCTATCTAGGGATGTCAATGGGCCCCGGCCCCGACAGGGAACCCGATTCCCCGCCCCGGCGGGGCCGGGGCTGATTTTTCGGGGTCGGGGCCGGGGAATACCCGGCCCCGAAATATTTAATTTAAATAAAAAAATATATATATATAGTATAATTTATATTATAAGTATTTAAATAAAAAGTTATTATAAATATACTAATAATTGTTATAATTATAGTTTTGTAATTATAAATATAAAAATAATTTAAACTCTAATTAATCAATTAAGTATTAATCAATTAATAAGTTAGGGCGACTTGATTCTACTTTGTATTAAACAAAGTATGTATTAGTAAATAAGTAAATTCGGGGACGAGGAATCCCCGAACCCGGGTAATCCCCGCGGGGACGGGGGGCCAGGGTCGGGGATGGGGGTGGAAAATCGGGGCCGGGGCCGGGGAATGCATCCCCCAGTGAATCCCCGCCCCGTTGACATCCCTAATCCTATCAATATGTAGAAGCTAATTATCATTGTATGCACATTAATCTGCAATTCCATTTAAAGATAATTAAATGAGTAACATAATATTTTGAAGCAACAAAAATGTACCACTTGGTACACGATAATAAAAGATAATGTAGTAAGAATGATATTCCTAATTTTAGGCAGGAAGAAAGTATGATACGAGACAGGGATCTTTGGTTTATCACAGACAAACTTGCAATCAAGTAAACAATGAAGAAACGCATTCATATGGCACCCAGCCAATAGTATATGACAGAAAGAGGTCAATAAACAGCAAAAATATGATTCTTCACACAAAAAAGAAGTTAAAATGGTGCGTAGATACTAACCATAGAAGAAGTCTCCACAGCAAAAGGCTAAGAATGACCACTCAAGGACCAATCCTTTGAAAAGAAGGAATAACAAGGTAGATTATGTCGAATTTAGATCGATCATGCTTCAAAATTTGCAGAAGTCACAAACTAAACTGCAGGTAAGCAAAATGGCATAAGCTCCTTGGCTCTTAATTTGGATTTTCAAAGAAATAGCAGTGCATACTTAAATAATAATGAGAAATTCCGTCTATTAGTAGTTCATTCATCATTTCACTAGGACAGAACCTATTGATTCCTTGCCATCTAATTAAATAAATTGAAACACACTAATGTAATATATGACTTTAAGGTAGTCTTTGCTAACGAAATGAAAACAATATGGACAACATAACACAACACAACACACAATTTTGTTTTTTTCTTGTTTTGTTTGGTACACCATAAACAAAACAAAACACAAAACATGTCAAATGTTGAAAATACCCTTTCTATTTTATAACTTCCTCCAAACTCATTTTTGAATGTTTGACAAAATTCATCATAAATATAATCTTATAAGCCTAAATCTAAATGTCATAATTATACAACTAAAAAATAAGTTACATAAGTTTTATCAAAATGTTTTTCACTAATATAAAAAATTTATAGAAATGTATTTGATTATACTATAGTGTAATAAGAAAACAACATCTAAAATATTTCAATAAAAATGATTTTTTATGAGATAAACAAATAAAAATGATTTATTTAAAGAAAAGCTAAACAAAGAATCTGTTAGATATAATACAAATATGATTTCATAAATGCCCATACAAAATGCAATTGTTTGTATACCTTTTAAGAACCAAAATTGTAATATCCATCTTACATACCGCGAAAAAAGTATATATGTAAATATTAGTAATAGAATTTATTATATAAACTCACCCCTGCAAGTGTATGACCGCAATAATCTTTGTTTCGGAGGTGTACATACAACTACAATTTTACAAGATTGAAAATGCAAGAGTAATCTTTTACAAGGTATATATAAAAAATTATATAAGATTATACATGTGACTACAAATTTTATAATATATGTAGAAATTAGTTTTAATAAATATATAAAAATTTACTTCAATAGGCTATATCTGCAAATAAAAAACACATATAGATACATAAATATATACAAAGAGAGATATGGTAAAATTGCTAAAAGCTCACCCAAAAATAATAATAATAATAATAATAATAATAATAATAATAATAATAATAATAATAATGTCATGGATAAACCAAAAAAGATAGAAAACTGTCCAAGATGCACCAACCAAGATACAAAATTAGTGGTCATATTTGCCCCACACCCCAACCACTGCCTAAGAGTGTATATAGTGCAAGCATGGAGATGGACCTGTGTGAATCATATTTCAAAGATCAGATAATTTGGGAATGATTTCTCAATTAAAAGAGTAGACTGAAACAGAGAATTGCATCTAATTTCTGTTTGGACTGGGCAGAGTGATGCACAACGTAGGAGTGAAAAAAACTTGTATACTATTCCAAGGTTCTAAAAGGTCCACATGCAAATATTGCTACAAAGGAAACCACATTAATTAGTCTTACTGGGTATAAGAGAACATAATATCCACAATCACAAATTCAAGATGGAAAGTTAGCTTGCGGATTTAAGTACAGGTGGTATGGGTGTGTTAATAGGTTTTATGCATTGCAACTCATCAGCATATGCATTGAAAACCCATTCTTGCAAGCAATTAAGATCATAATACCTTTCTGGAAGAAAGCTACCCCAACACCTCCAACACTGAAAGCAAATAACGCCGCCCGCTTGACCCCAATCGTCTCTTGCAAACACAATATGAAAATCAAAAGGCAGTGCACAAATAGCAGAGATATATCCATTAAATTTTCGGTATTTTAATCCAGGTTTTGTAAAATACCATTCACAATGTATCAATAAAATATGTTACATACAGAGGTTTCAAATGAAACTGATTATACCAAAATAAAGGCCAATATGCCACACCTTATGCTGCATGTTGCATAAAAGATGCACCTTTTTTATGCACCAGGACTGGGGGAACAAAAGTATCCTGCAATTAACTTGTTTGGAAGAAAGGAAGAATAATCTTTAACTCCACCCAAATCCTCAGGGGTGCCTGCTAAATAACAGCATCAATTGCCTGCTGACAGAGAGAAGTGTGCAACTTCACTTGCAATGCATGCCTCACCTGGAAAGTTCCAGAAATTTTGCTGCATCTGAAGGGTGGCATTCAGTTGTCATTTTGCAGATATGTCAGTGTTAGCCAAACAAACCAACAGGTCCCAGCTCCCCTTGTTTCAACTCTTTCAGTCGCTGCTCTTCTAGTGGGTCCGGGCTCTTCATAATTCTTCGCAAGCGCCTGAAAAAGTGCATGTAAAGATAGACCAAACATAATGGATCAAATTAACAAAAAATCTTTGAAAGAAATTGAAGTTCCACTTCAACATACAAATACATGCTTCAAATACCTGTCTTGGGCATGCTGCGCGGGAAATGTCGGCATGAAATCTTTTGATTTAGGCAAAGGAACCTCACGAAACCAGGCATGATTGAGTGCAGCTTCAGCTGTAATACGCTACATGCACAAAGAGAAAACTATTAAAAAAAAACAGGAAAGACTTTGAAGGTTGCAAAATCAAACTACATGAACCATTTCAATTGTATTACCTTCTCAGGATCATAAGTTAGGAGCTTATTCAGCAAGTCAAATCCAGCCTCAGAAAGAGTTGGACGCCCAGAAAAACATGTGGCAGGAAATTTCTCCCTTAGCCTATTATACCTGAAAGGAGATACATATTAAACTAATATGAACAACTGATCAACTGGAACCAAGGAAAGGAGGGAAGCCTGAACAAGATCACCCATAGCAGGAAGCCTGGGAAAAGGTCAGCAATAATAAGAATGCTTACTAAATCAACAAGATGACCACTTTAAAAGGCAATATGACACTTACGGCTGCTTGACAAAATTAACTTTTAAACCAGGCAATTTAGCAAATCCTGGCCAAATCTTCTCATTAGGCGTGCCAAGCGTTCTGAATATCTGCAAGAAATTAAATCTAATAAAAATTCTGTGAAGTGGGCAGGCAAGAAACAACATTGACCTTAATGGACTAGAAAGTACTTTATCAAGTTGATCGAGCTCAGTTTTTCCACTGAATAATGGTTCTTTTGCCAAAAGCTCAGCCATAATGCATCCTAAAGACCACATGTCAATAGCAGTTGAATACTCTTTTATTCCTAACAGAAGTTCAGGTGCCCTGCAAATGCAAGAAAAGGTGAGCTTGCTGCCAAGTAGGAATTCTGAATACCAGAAAGCAAAAAAGAAAAATCATGAATCCTAGGTTAAAAAAGAAAATTAAATATACATGAACTAAGTATTAGGTGAAAAACAGACCTGTACCACAATGTCACAACTAAGTGAGTATAGGGTTTCAGCGGGCTCCCGTATTGACGAGCTAAACCAAAATCACAAATTTTAAGCTCACCACGGTTGTTCATAAGAAGGTTTGAAGTTTTCAAATCCCTGGAAAGGAAGTCGCTCATAAGCCACTTCCACAACATACATGAGAAAAAATAGGGTAGGTTTTCCAAAGCATAAAGTCGAAGTACCTGTGGAGAACCCAGTTGTCATGAAGATACTTGACACCCTCCAGAAGTTGCAACATTAAGCATTTGACTTCACTCTGGCTAAAAGGTTGTTTCATTGTCTCCATCAGACCTTTCAGATCATGCTCCATGTATTCCATAACCATGAAGATACTATCAAGGCTGCTTCCCACAACAACCTCCTTCACATCCACAATTGATGGGTGGTAAAAAGACAGTAATATATTTATTTCTCTAAGAGAAGTTAATGGAAAACCCTCTCGTTCCTTTTCCATCTTCACCTTCTTCAGTGCCACTACCTCACCAGTTTTCTTATCCTTTGCTCTATAGACAACTCCATAGGTGCCTTCATCGATCTTGTTTAACCTCTCAAACTCATCAACACTTCTACACCCTTGAAGCATGTTTATAAATCTCTGTGGAGGTTGCACAGTTTCTGGGGACTTGGTCCTACCAACATCATCATCAGAATACACATCTGAGAGGTTTTCAGCCACATTACCATTGGCATCCTCATCAACATCCATATAGTCATTCTTATCCACCTCAACATCCTGATCAGTATCCCTCCTCTCTCCCTCTGAACCAGACGACTTGGTTGCAGGCCCTTCCACCCTTTCCCACGGTATGACTTCTCCAACCTCAGGACTTGGCACCTTCAGCAACCTTTGTTCAGCTGGATTCACCAAAGGTGTGTTTCTCCTTTTTTTGGGCACAATATCCTCTTTTAAATCTTCAGTTTCATCATCATCAAGGCCATTGTTGCTGTCAGCCCATCGAGAAGTAGAAATGTTAGGTGCGAGAGAGAAATCCTCTTCATCCTCATCAACCTGCCCAGGCTCTTGATCACGATACTGCTGATCCTGAGGTGAATCAACAGTGACTTTTACATCAGAGGGTGATGTGTGCTCCGCAGTCAGCTGACCAGAATTAATTGAGCTGACTGGGACAAAACCTTCAGGCAACTGAGGTGGTGGAGGAAGTGCAACAGCTTCCATCGGATGCCCATTCTTGTTTCTGGAATTGACAGCACTATTAAGTTTACCATCATCTCGATCCCAGATAATTGGCGAGAACTTCCTTTTCTTATTCAGAGACCCCAAAGTTCCATTTTCCTGATTATTCACAAGGTTATCCCTAATCACGGACACAGTCGCCTCATGTTCATCCGAGCTACTCCCACTAGACAACTCACCGGGTTCCCTATCCACTGCCTCCCTATGAAACCTACTTCTACTACTATGATGATCCCCACTCCTCCCACCACTCGAATTGCCCAAGCCTGAAGGTGGACGGTAAGCGCCATTTATAGCCTCCCTCTCCTTGACGTCCCTTTGCCTAACCCTAACTCTATCTCTGGGATCATGGCCACCTCTTCTCTCACGATCCTGGTAATAATCTTTCCTCCTGGACAGATCTACATCAGAGTCCTTGTCCCTGAATTCGTTCTCTCTATAACCACTGTGCCGTCCCGCCGCCATAAAACCCTAGAGAAGTTCACCAAAGACAGATCTAACAACAATGAGACCTATACTTCCCCCAAATCAAGATACAAACACTAGAAAAATCACAAATTCACCAAACCTTGCAAACAAGGGGAATATCAAGTTCCAATAGAAAACAATTCGAAGAAACTAGAGAACAAACAGTAGAAACTGCAACAGTAGCGGATCCAGGCAACTTAAACCCTAGAAATCATCAAAATCGACATATAAACCCTAGAGAGATTAAAAACACCGAAACCCTAAAAACCCAAAGGGAAAATATGAAATTGGGATCGAATTGAGGCCTGAAACCCTGCGAA
The DNA here is from genome assembly GCA_026586065.1 of Dioscorea zingiberensis. NCBI lineage: Eukaryota > Viridiplantae > Streptophyta > Magnoliopsida > Dioscoreales > Dioscoreaceae > Dioscorea > Dioscorea zingiberensis. The sequence continues at coordinate 4,188,521 of CM048823.1, read as the reverse complement.
AACGGAGATTTTGATATGGAGATCGAGAGATGTAACCTGATTCGGCGGATTGAAGGCCTCTTCGAATTGATGGATTGCGAAACGAGGACTTCGGAGATAATTGGGGGAAAGAGTGGATGAAGGAAAGCAGCTGTTGGGCGTCGACTCCCGATCGATCGAGCCGAACTTTTAATTTGGTCTTTTCGCAAATAAGCCCCGCATATTTTTTTTTATTTTTTTTATTTTTTATTTTTTATTTAAAACAAAAAAACAAAAACAAAAACAAAAATGTGAACATAAAGCTTAGGATAAAGATCCTGCATATTTCTGTCCTCTTTACATTCTTATTTTCATAATGTAAGGCTCCTCTCGATGAGTGATTTTGACGACGAGTTTTTGCAACTTAAGGTCCTCGGTTGCTCTTGATGAGTGATTTTGATGACGAGTTTTTGCAACTTAAGGTCCTCGATCGTATTGTGCGAAGGTAGAAGAAGATGATTGTTATCCTAAATAATTTCCAATAACGACAATGTTTATTATTGGTTGATACTATGTTGAGTTCGTTCCAAATATGACAAGTAGTTGTAAAGACTATTGTTAATGCAAGCAACACTTGTGTTGGTATTATTTGAAGAAGCACATGGATGAAACTCACATGGTACGAGTGATGAAGCAAAATGCTGAGGTGGCAACTAAGATGACAGCTAATAACTTAACTGCGTGATGGATTAATGATGACTTGGCACATGATGACATATCACGCACATGGCATGTGAGAAAGCAAGTTTGGGAGATATTCTTATGGAGCAATCATATAAGATCTTCCACAAATCATGAAGATATTTTTGGAAAGTCAGATATTCACATAGAGGAGTCTACATATTATGAAGATACTATAGAGTTGTGATTATTAAGGTGATATGTTTAGAAGGTCCGCTAATGACTTGGAGAACAAGTGTGACTCATTCTATTTTTGGAAGGAGGTTGCAACTTGAACAAAGCTTGGCGCAACACATGTTTGGAAAGGCGGCTACATCTCATGTGGAAACAAGATCCAACATGGAAGAAAAATAGATTGAAGACTATATTTAGAAGGATCTAAATATAGTGATGTGGACATGATATGAAGATTAATTATGGCAACAATCGAAGATTTGATTGAATATATTGAAGACCCAAACTTGGATAAGTTTGGAAGGGAATCATAAAGACAATCTGGAAAGATTGTGCAGCCCAAACTTAGATGAATAGAGATCAAGTTTGGAAGGCCGAGCTTGAGCACCAAGGCGAGGTATGATTTGAAGAAGACTGTGAACGTGACGTAGAGAGTATTAGGGTTTCATATATTTATCATTAAAATTTCTTGTATTTATCTTTTATGTTTTTATTTTCTATTTTATCCTTGTAGGGGTATTATATATACCCCAACTTATTATCAATAATATTAAGTCTTTTCCTATTATGGTATCAAGAGCCATGATCCAAAAACCCTAAAATTCTTCTTTTTCCTTTTTTTTCTTTTCCCCATCACACAAGACGCCACCATTAAGGCACCGCCAGACGCAAGATACCTTTGTTCTCGCCAAAGACTCCAACCAACATCAGTCGGTCCCCATATCTTCTCATTATCACATCACCGCATCATCAACACAAACGCCATATCATCTCCCATCAATATTCACCATATCATCTCCCATTATCACATCACCCCCATCATCACCACAATCACCACAATCATCACCACAAAAACCGGCCCCTTCCCTCAATTTCAATTTCAATTTCAACAATTGCTTTCAATTTAAATCCAAGCTTTGAATTTCCATCCAAGTGCCAGATTTCCCTCCAAGCTTTCACTTTCAATCACCACATAAGCAAAGACTACACCACAAGCCTTCCACGCCACCGCCCCACCAACGCGACACCCAAAATTACCAACACAACCCCGCTTCCACCACTTTGGTCAACATCCAAAGAAATTTGGCCATCCTGCTCACCATCATCACAAATTCAAATGGCCAAGATCCCACCTGATCTTTAGTCCAAACCAATTTCGAGTGCACAGCCAGCCACTCTTCAAATCAAATTCTAGTCACACACAAAGAATCCGATCAAACATCACCCAATTTTAGTCAACCACCAAATTTCGGTCAACATCACCAAGTTTTAGTCAAACACCAAGTTCCAATCAACATCTTCAAGTTTTTGCGCGCAGCCCTTGCACGCATGCCCTGCGTACCTCGGATCTTCCCTGCAACTACTGATCTGCCATGGCCTATCGCCATCGGTCCAACAGCTCCAACCAGCCCTCCCCACAATCTTGGGCTCCACGTCCGCCATCTCCATTGCTCAACCATGGTCGTCGCTCTCATGTCAAGTGTCAGATCTGTGGCACTATCGGTCACTTTGCTCGCCAATGCCATCTTGTTCCCCCACATACATGGGATCACATTCCGGCGCCGTTTCGTGGCCGGCCTCGTGTGCACACCGCCACACACTATCCTGCTCCAGGTGCTCCTTCTATGTGGGTTGTTGATTCCGATGCCTCTCATCATGTCACCACCACCTTGTCCAGCCTGACGCTTCCACAGCCTTACAAAGAATCGGAGTCTGTCGTCATTGGTAATGGTACATGTCTTCCTATTACACATACGGGATCTATGCTTCTTTCGACGTTACAGGGCAGTCTTACTCTCACGAATGTGTTGTATGTTCCATCCATGTCTTTAAATTTAATATCGGTTTCGGCTCTTTGTGCTACTAATGCCGTCACGGTTCAGTTTTTTGCTGATTCTTTTCAGGTGTTGGATCGTCACACAGGGGTGATTCTGGTCACGGGATGGCGTAAGGATGGTGTCTATGTTTGGCCAAACACTCCACCACATTTACCGGCTACCACTCCCTACTTCCCCGCTCTCAGTTCGGTTCGTTCCTCTTCCCCTTTGCTTTCATTATGGCACAGTCGTTCGTTTTGGCCATCCTTCTGTTAAAGTCTTTCAACAACAACTGTTATCCCACGGTATTTCCTTTTCGCATTCCCAATTACTCAAATTTTCTTGCAATTCGTGTCATATTAACAAAAGCCACAAACTTCCTTTCTCTCAATCCTCAGTCTCCTCCTCTTCCCCTCTTGAGATAATATATTCTGATGTTTAGACATCCCCTGTCCTTTCTCTTGATGGCTACAAATATTATATTATTTTTGTAGATCACTTTACAAAATATATTTGGTTTTATCCTCTTGTTCGGAAGTCTGATGTCCATGCGACCTTTGTTGCCTTCAAAAACCTGGTTGAAAAGACTTTCCAACTTCCTATTCGTACCTTGTGCTCCGACAATGGTGGGGAGTATATTGCTCTCCGTCCATTTCTTACTGTCAATGGTATCACTCACCTCACCACCCCTCCACATACTCCAGAACACAATGGGTATTCTGAACGTCGGCATCGGCATATAGTCGAGACCGGCTTGTCCTTGCTTCATCATGCTTCTCTTCCTTCTAAGTTTTGGACCTTCTCCTTTGCTACTGCGGTTTATCTCATTAATCGCATGCCAAAAGCAAACTTATAGTTTCGTTCTTCCTTTGAGTTTCTCTTCCACAAGCAACAAAATCCGGCATCTCTTCATGTCTTCGGTTGTCTTTGTTTTCCTTAGCTTCGTCCCTATACTACTCACAAACTTGACCCTCGGTCCAGTCCCTATGTCTTTTTAGGATATTCCTTGTCTCAGAGTGCCTTTATTTGTTATGATCTCTCCACCCATAAGTTGTTATCTCCCGTCATGTTCGCTTTGTTGAAGATGATTTTCCTTTCTCTCGGTCCTCATCCGCCTCTGCCCCTGTCGACCCTTTTGATCCGACCTTCACAGCATCATCCTGGCTACCGCGACCATCGTTGCCCCTAAGTGGCCTCCCGACACCTCTGGTTGTACCTCTTGTGCCGCCTCCTTCTGTGCGGCCTATGCCTCCCGAGACCCGTCCCGGCATCTCCGCCGATCAAGTCCCCTCGCCTCCAGGATTGCCCTCCGTCCTAGAGGAGGTCTGCATTACGCCCCGGCCGCCCGACTCCTCGGCCCGCCTCCGCCGATAACTCCCCGGCTCGCTCCCCGCCCGCCAAGACGGGCTCTTCCCGGAGTGGTTCCTACTCTACTGTTTCCTCGGCCCGGCATCTTCCTCCGGTGCTCCGGTCTTTGCCGCTAATGTTCACCCGATAACTACTCGGTTCAAGAACTCTATTTTCAAACCCAATCCGAAGTACACTCTCTCTCAAGCATGCCTCTTCTCGATAGTGAACCTCAAGCATATGCACGTGCTCTTCGCCATCCCCACTGGTTTCAAGTCATGCAAGCCGAATATGATGCTCTTCAACACAACAGAACCTGGGTACTTGTTCCTCCTGCTCCTCATCAAAACCTTATTGGGAACAAATGGGTGTTCCGTATCAAACGGCACCCAGATGGTACCATTGACCGGTATAAAGCTCGGCTTGTTGCCAAAGGATTTCATCAGCGTCCCGGTGTTGACTTTCATGAGACTTTCAGCCCTGTTGTTAATCCGGTCACTGTTCGCACTGTCTTGAGTGTAGCCTTGCATTACAGGTGGTCTGTTCGGCAACTTGATGTCAACAATGCTTTTCTCAATGGACATCTTACTGAAGAAATTTACATGGCTCAACCCCCTGTCATGCGTGATCCTCAGTTTCCTAACTATATGCTGCGTCTGCGAGTAAGGCTCTATATGGTTTGAAGCAAGCCCCGCGAGCATGGTACCATGAGTTGAAGCTCTTTCTTCATTCTCTTGGTTTTATTACTTCTCGTGCTGATACATCACTCTTCATTCTGTCGGCGGGCTCCACTCTTATCTATTTTATGGTTTATGTTGATGATCTTACGACATCGGCGGTGATCCTCATCTAGTTGATCGTATTATTCGACAACTTGACTCCAAATTTTCCACCAAGGATCTTGGATTACTCTCTTACTTCTGTGGTGTTGAGGTTACTCCGACCTCTGATGGTGTGCTTCTTTCTCAGCACAAGTATATTGTTGATCTTTTGCAGAAACACCACATGCTTGACTTAAAACCGGTTTCTACGCCCCTTGCTATTGGTGCATTCCCCCTTCTTCATGATGGATCCTCTCTAGTTGATGCTACAAAATATAGACAAGTAGTTGGTGGTCTTCAACACTTACGCATGACTCGCCCAGACATTTCTTTTGCAGTCAACAGACTTTCTCAGTTCATGCATCAGCCTACTGAGAATCATTGGGGTGCTGTTAAGCGCTTGCTCCGGTATTTGAATGGCACCAATCTCTTGGCATTCGGCTTCGGGCAAATTCTCCGCTTCAACTTCACGGGTTTTCCGATGCTGATTGGGGGGGTAATCCGGATGATCGTACCTCCACGGGTGCATATGTCATGTTCTTGGGTGCCAATCTCATCTCCTGGATGTCTACCAAGCAACGCACTGTTGCTCGATCATCTACTGAGGCGGAGTATCGCGCTATTGCTTCTGCTGCTGCTGAAATTCAATGGATCAAGACACTTCTTCATGAACTACATGTCCCTATTCCTTCAACACCCACTATTTACTCGGACAATCTTGGTGCCACGTATCTATGTGCTAATCCTGTGTTTCATTCTCGAATGAAACATCTTGCCATTGACTATCACTTTGTCCGTGATCTTGTTCAGTCTTCTCTTCTTCGGGTTGTTCATGTATCTGCTGCTGATCAACTTGCTGATGCGCTGACGAAAGCTCTGCCTCGTCCTCGGCAACTTGACACTTGTGACAAGATTGGTGTTGCTTCTCGTACACCATCTTGAGGGGGCCTATTAGGGTTTCATATATTTATCATTAAAATTTATTGTATTTATCTTTTATGTTTTTATTTCCTATTTTATCCTTGTAGTGGTATTATATATACCCCAACTTATTATCAATAATATTAAGTCTTTTCCTATTAGAGAGGTCCAACCAGTTGCGTGGTCAAGATCAAGAGGATCTAACGATGTTCGACTCGGACTCAACCGGAAGGGTTGAAGGTGTCGCAAGGTTGTGTTGCAACTTACGCTGCAGTCTTAGTCAGTTCAACAGTCGGACCACATTGCAAGTTCGATCGCAACAAGAATTGCAACGGCTAATTTTTGGAAGGTTTTCAAAAATAGATTCCGCAAAGATTTCGAAGAATCTAAAAGAGGAAGTGATATTTTTAGATGTGGAGACGTCTATATAAGGCCGAGCTCTTAAGATTTAGAATGAATGAGTGAGACCTAAGGGAGTTAGGTTGATTGGTCATTGGTCAATCTTGAGTGAGGGTGCTTATGTATGTTGTGAGATTAGTGACAATTGATTTGTACTTATGTTTCTTTCTTTCTTTTAGTGGATTGTTCTCTTCGGGCTTGACCCTCAAGACATAGGCTTGGAAGTCGAACTGGGTTACCAAACTTTTGTGTCTTCTCTCTTGGTTTTGCATTGTTTTTTATTATGTGTGTGCGAGCAAGCTTGAAACCTATTATGTGACACAAAGTTGAAACAGGTGTTACAACTACACCACACAACAGACCCGACAGAACTTACAACTATCAAGTCGCAACCAACATACAATAGCTTCGTTGTTATTGGTCGTTGAGCTATTAATTTTACCAATTTAATTCTAAACTTGTATTTGGAATTTATCGATCAATAGTATTTTGTCGAATTGATATCATACATGGTGTTATGAAGACACATGGCATGATCATAGCTGCCAAGATGAAAGTCCAACTATCAAAGCAATTGTTGCCAGATCATCCGATACTATAAAATGAGGTTCTCAGCTCACAAAAGAGGTACATTGTATTCTTGATTCCAAAGATCAAGCGTTGGCATCATGCTTTGAATCCTCTTTGAATTCTCTTTCTCTCTACTATCACTCTCTCTTCTCCATTCAAAGTCGTTGACTTAAGTGTCAGAGACTCCCACTGAGCACGAGCGCTTGATCTTCTTGCTCCATAGTTTCCTCTCTCGGAACAATATGTTGATATTGTGGAGCCTAAAGAACGAAGCGCAAGAGTTGTCGATTACAACCGATCTCTCACTCAAAATTACTTGAAACACTTAACATTCACCAACCTTTCTAACCCATCGATAAAGTTCTGTTATTATCATTAAGAGCAAATCTATGCATTAACGCACGGTGTTATGTATATCAATCCACAAAAAACTTTTATATTCTCTTGTTATGAAAAGACCATATAACTTTTTTAACTTTCTCTTTCAAAATTTATCTTAAACAATTTAGTCATTCTAGCTAAAATTAATTAAATCACTGACACACATTATTAACAATAATTACATAAATAATATAGTTTAACATCTCATCAATTGAAAGTTAAAACAACCAAAATACCTTTTCACGGACACTCAAATTTTTAACTCTTTATTAGGACTAATTAATTTCAATAAGTAATTAAATAATTTCACTATATGATTAGAGATAATTAATTTTAATGAGAGGTATTTAAATACTTTCAAGATCTCAAACTTTTAAATGTTTTTTCTTTTCCTATGAGGATCTGAGATTTTTCAAAATTTATTCTACTCTAATTTAACCATTTACCAAACTCCATCTAAATCTATATTAAATATATTAATTTTAATTTAAAAAAAAGTTGGGATTTTAAAATTTTCTCAGAATTTTAGTGTTTTTAATTTTAAACTATCTATCTATATTACTCAGTGGGGTAAATTGGTTATAAATAATTTTGATTTTTAAAAATTAAAAAAAAATCAGAAAATTATATTGAGATTTTGAAATTTTCTCATATTTTTAAATTATAAAATAATAAAAATAATTAAACTATTAAACAACCAAAATATTTAACCTCAACATTTTTAAGGTGTGTTTTTTATTTTTATTTTTTGATAATTTTGATTTTTTAAAAAATTTAGTGTTAAGCGCTGAAACATAGTACCTAATATAATCTTATCACAATAAATATTAATAGGATAAATTATTCAAATAGTCACCGAATTATTCGAGTACTCCTATTGAGTGATGATCTCATAGGACTGATCTCACATGAGACCGGTAATCACAGTCATAGATTTGCCTTGAATTAAAAAAAAAAACATATCTCGAAGCATATATGTGGATGTGATTGCCAGTCTCATGTGAGACCGATATCATGGGATCATTACTCCTCATGCTAACACTGTTAACTACGAGATAACACGGTATGATACGTGGCGCACAATAACTTTTTTATCCCATCAGAAAGCTTTTCTTACCACCCTAAAGAACATTTAATAAACATCAATAAACATTGAAAAATAGGAAATAAAAGGAATTTTCCATCAGATCACAAACATGTTTTAGGTTCTCTCCTCGTAAATCCTGCGAGCGAGTTGGATATCTTTAGGTATGATGGTAACCCTCTTGGAATGGATAGCGCACAAATTCGTGTCCTCGAAGAGACCTACGAGGTACGCCTCAGAAGCCACCAAAAGTGCAGCCACAGTGGAGCTATGGAAACGGAGATAAGTTTTGAAGTCCTAGGTGATCTCACGGACGAGGTGCTGGAAGGGGAGTTTCCGGAAAAGCAACTCCATGCTCTTCTAATACTTCCATATTTCTCTCAGCGCCACCGTCCTGGGACCGAAATGACGGGGCTTCTTCACACTGCAGTAGCCGAAGCCGATTTCCTGGCCGCCATCATCGCCAACTACTTCCTCAGGGCCATCCCGGCGGTGGACTTGGGTGTTGTTTGCTTGGTCCTCACTATTGAGAGAGAGAGAAACTAAGATTAGGGTTTCAAGAGAAGATGAACAAATCCCTAGAAAAGATTAGTGTTTCAAATGTTTAGTGATAACTTTTTTATCACGTGTGGCATACTATGAGCCACGTGCCATATCATCCCGCTGTTAACGGTGTTGGCATTGTGATTCTAAAATTGGAGTATTCAATTAAAATTTTTTATAATTCGTTCGCTCAAACAGAAGTATCCAAATATCGAATAATTAGGTGACTATTTGAATAATTTATCCGAGTTAAAATTAAATTTCTTGTTTTCTCTTTGAAGTATGAGTCTATGACACATGTCTCTTATACAGGATGGATGCTGTCCAAGACCGAACAGCAGATCCTCACATCCTCTCACCTCCTCGCATAGTCCGCCATTAGAGACCTTGCGGAGCTTCCAAAGCTATACCTCCGAGAGCCTCGCACTATAATACTTCCCTTCTCTGGCGACTCTCAAGAAGCCCTTCTCCAAGCTCTCCTCCTTTGCTTCCTCACTAAACCTCACATCTCGATCTCCCATGGCCGCCTCCATCGCCTTCAACGCTTCCCTCATCCCGGCCAAATCGGCTCCTCATGCTGCGCCCCGGAGGACCATGCCGCTCCAGTCCCTCTCCCTGGCTCCCTCGCTGACCCGGTCCCCGTGCCTCCGCTCCATTCTCCGGTCTCATGGATGCGTCCCCGCCTTCTCCGGTAATTCCATTTCCTCGTTTTTGGTTCAGAATTTAGGGTTTTGGTTAATCTCAAATACAAAGAATGGTATGTATATGCGGAAAGATGTTTGCTTTATGCAGTTTTTCTCGCAAGATTTGTTTTTGTTTTGTTTCTGAGATCCTGAAAGGCAATTTTTTTCCTTCGATTTGCCTTCTGGAAACTATGATGTATTCTCATGAATGCGATTGATCTTCATGGAAATCTGATATTTATTTTGATCCTATGGATTTCCTAAAATCAAACAAATAGGTGTGAGAACTCAAGTTGCAACTGTTGGGCAAGCTGTTGTTGAGGAGACTCAGAAAGTGGAGGGGCCTGTAGTTGTTGTCACTGGGGCCTCTAGAGGAATTGGGAAAGCTGTGGCATTGGCTTTGGGTAAAGCTGGTTGCAAGGTGGGTAAAGCATTATACAGACCTTGCATGAGATTATATGCTTTCATGTTGATTACTTGCTATATTATTATTTAACATGTAAAACCATCTTTCCAAAGAAATTTGGGGGTAGTGATTGTTGTATGAGAGAAGGTGCTGGTGCCGGGAAATGGTACTGTGATAACACAATTTTTTTATGGTTTATAAAATCATATGAAAACTTAATTACTTACCTGGCATATTCTCTCTTGGGAACCATATTTCTTGGTATTCCTTTTCCTAGATATTGATTCCAGACCACTATTCAATATCCTTTTTCATATCTAATGGTAATCCATCAGAATTGATGTTTTTCTGAGGTTCTAGATGGATTTGTAAGCAAGAAATTAAGGTGTGGAAATGCAAATGGAAGTTAGGCAGGTTTATGTTGTATTGTGTTTGATCAAGAGAGAGGTCATGACCTTTTGAGAACTCTCCATGAATTCTGTATGGTTAATTGTGTAGCAGAACTAATCTTTTGTTGGAGATTTAATTTGTGCAAATTTGAAATATTAAAGTCCATTTTGTTTCAGGTACTTGTGAATTATGCAAGGTCATCAAAAGAGGCCGAAGAAGTTTCAAAAGAGGTGTGTCTAAGTGTTTTGTTACTCTTTACCTTGTTGGTATGTTCATTACAAAAGTAGCTTTGTACAACGACGACAACAACTAAGCCCTAATCCCATACTAGATGGGGTCGGCTGTATGGATTCTCTGTCTCCATATCCCTTCGTCAAACACAAGATCTAACTCAATATGTAATATACATAGGTCCCTAGACACACTCTCTCTACGTAATCTTAGACCTATCTCTACCCTTATGTTTACTTTCTATTATTAAACTATCACATTTTCGAACCGGGGCACCTAGGGGTCTACGCGCATGTGTCCAACCTATCTTAAATACCCTTCTCTTATTTTCTATCTTTAATTGATGCAACATACACCTTATGTCGGATGTATTCATTTCTAATTTTGTCCAATCTTATATGACCATTCATCCACTTTAGCATCCTAGTTCTATAAAATTCATCCTATAAATATGTTAAACTTTAGTTGCCCAACACTCGTTTCCGTATAACATGACTGTTCTGACTGTCGTTCTATAGAACTTTCCCTTCACTTTGTTAGACATCTTCTTATCACATAAAACACCCGTGACACTTCTCCATAACACACCTATAATTTTGTACATGGAGAAAATTTCTTACAGTTTCAAGTGAGCAATCACATTCCTGTTGTGTACCTGGAGAAAGAAATAAATGTTGGTTATCATCTATCTATTATGTCTAGTTCTTGTTCTTTGTATAATCTGCAGGGACTTTCTCATTTATTAGGGTACTTCTGTTTAACACACTATGAAAGTGCATGCCACTATTTTACTTAAATATTCTGGTGACTATGATGTAATGTATCTTCAGATCTTGCAAAATCAACTCACCTTTGATTGGCAAATTAATATGTTCAAAATAATTGAGGATCATGGTTGGGAATAATTTTGCTTCTACATGGTATTAAATTGGAACTGTTTCATTTGTCTGGTATAAGGTCCTGTTACCCTTCTTTGAGCAGCTGGATTTGTGCCTCATGTACAAGGGCTATCCACTTTAATATGACTTTGCGTCTCTAAACATGCTGAACATTAGTGCACAAGGATCATTATGGTACCACTGGCACCATACAGCTGGTACATCTGGTAAGCTACATTAGAGTATACACTGCATACTCTACATTGCCTGTACAAGACTATCAGTCAATTTATGGGGCATCTAACCATCTATCCAAAATTCTAGTCGATTCTGATAGCTTTTGATTTCGTATATTACTTCTCATTTTATACAGATACACCGATTGGTTATTGCAATCCTTTTTTAATTTTTTTTAGTTTTTGGCAGATAGAGGCATCAGGTGGTCATGCTATTACTTTTGGTGGAGATGTCTCGAAAGAAGCTGATGTGGAGGCTATGATGAAAACTGTTAGTCAAAGATTACAAATGCCATAATTTAATATGCAGAACTCAAATTTATTTTAATCTCTAAGCTGAAGCAGTGACATGATGTTGCTCAGGCTGTCGATACATGGGGAACGGTTGACATTTTGATAAACAATGCAGGTTGTTTTTGTATTCACATATTTTCATTTGCGTGTCTTATATCATTTGTTTTATTTAAGCCAAAATTGTCTGTGAATTTAGGAATTACTCGCGACACATTATTGATGCGGATGAAGAAATCTCAATGGCAAGAAGTAATTGATCTAAATCTTACTGGTGTCTTCCTTTGTACGCAGGTATGAATTATCTGAGTTCTAACCTTTGTCATTTCAGTTGTTGACCATAAAATTTGTTTATTCACTCTGAGAAATTGATTTCCTGCAGGCTGCAGCCAAAATTATGATGAAAAAGAGAAAGGTATGCTTGATTTGCATATGTTTGGATTGGTTGCTGAACAGTCATATTTTCTCATGTTTTCTCTAGTGACGATGTTCCTTCCTTGGCTTGGTTCTATTGACTAAACTGAACTGGCAATATCTTTTATGCTATATTCCATGGCTTATTCCATATTAATGGTCAATTTGTTTCTTCTTGATCTGCTCGAAGATTCACAACCATGCTTTTGTTTGCATTGCTTTGAAACTGATTGGGTAGCACATTTCATGTTCCCTTGTTTGATTGTGTCAGAGGCTAGGTAATAGCTACATGCATTATCTATTTTGTGTGCTAGTGTATATTATTGAATGGTGACCTTGATTTGGGGCTTTATTTATCTTGTTTCTAGATCTTGTTGTTTGATCTATATTTCCTTCTATGCAGGGAAGAATCATTAACATAGCATCTGTCGTTGGTCTTGTTGGCAATGTTGGTCAAGCCAATTATAGTGCTGCAAAAGCAGGAGTGATTGGTTTGACTAAAACAGTAGCTAAAGAATATGCAAGCAGAAATATTAATGTGAGCTTACACTTCCATAGAAATCACTGATACTACACTTGTAGCCAATTTCTAAGAACTGATCTAGTTATAAGTTTAACTATTCTGTAGGTCAATGCTATTGCCCCTGGGTTCATATCATCTGACATGACTGCCAAGCTTGGAGAAGACATTGAGAAGAAAATCCTAGAGACCATCCCTTTAGGTAAGCTTCATGGTGTAAATTTGACCATTTCTCTGATCGCTTTTTAATGCCAAATGGTTCCATCTCTTCACGTACTGCTTAAGCAAGAGTTTTATATGTGCACACGCATGCTTGCTTTTGCTATACTTCTTGACTCTGCTAACTTTTGTAAGAGAATTACATTGACATATGACTGTTTGCTTAACATTGGTAGAAAGAAATATCCCTTGTTATTATTGCCACAAAATCTTGTGGGAAGTGTCTCATTGTTTATGGAAGGCATGATAATTTTCTCCATTGGAAGAAGGATAAATATGGCAGTGCCTGTGCCAAAGATGTGGTAGAGTGGGATATGTTAGTATGTCTAAAACTCAACTTTCATATAGTTCTAAACGGACTGCAATTTATTCAACGCCATATCTGTTCGTCCTAGACCTTAAATCAACTTCTTGAATAGTCACAATTTTGTCGAGAAATATGGAAGACCTTGAATGATCGATGATGTAATTGTGCAGGGAGGTATGGAAAACCAGAAGAGGTTGCAGGACTGGTCGAGTTCTTAGCCCTTAATCCTGCTTCAAGTTACATGACTGGCCAGGTAATACTGCCATTATGAACTTAGTACTGTTGAAATAAGCAATTTTTTTTCTTTACGTTTATTTCTCTCGATTCAGTCACAAACTTTTTCTTCACCCAATATAGCACAAATCTCTTTCGAAGTTGTGGCATATATGAACTTTTGAGATCCTTCCGACTGTGCAGGTCTTAACCATCGATGGTGGGATGGTAATGTAAGCCCTGGAGAACTTGCCCCCATTATGTATGATTTCCATTCATGGTAGTTGTGTTTGAGTCTTGTGAGCGGATAATGCATTCTGGGTTCTTTTTTAGCTCAGAGTTTTGATGAACATGTAACTTGGATTATGAAGATGTGAATCCACAATAATAAAATTTATTGACTTTTTTGGCTTCTTTGGTTCAATACTTGATCTCCTGTTCCCACGTCTTCAATTCTATAGGTTGTATGACCAACGGCCTCTTGGCCTATTGATATCGGGTCCCTTATGTAGGGTATAGATGGTTGGAATGAATTCAGGATCAAACCCCCATGACCACAAGGTGAGGACGCGTGTGCAGGGAGCCATGCTGCCCGCCGCTGACTTACCTCACGGGGAGGGGGTGTTTGTCGGCTTTTGTCAAAAAAATAAAAAAAAAATCTACAGGTTGTACTCTACGTGATAACTTTATAGGACCGGTTTGAGATCAAATCGAGCCAGGTGAACTTAATTTGAGTTCATCTTGACAATTATTTGCAAATATTTGTTTGTTTATAATATGAAAGTTACAGCACAAACAATACAGAGATTTTCTTATGATAAGAAACTTATTTTTATTTGGTAGACAAGACATATTTGTGCGGCAGCCCTTGGTTAAAAGAACCCTTGAATTTTGTCGTATCAACAACATCAATCCACTAGACTTTACCCATAAATCACAAAACATCCACCTGTTACCAGCCATAGTTTCAGAATACGCCATGATTCCTGATGTTCTTTAACTGACTAGAATGTATATTTGATTCACTTCGGTGCTTATGAGTAGAACTTGTAATCCTTTGCTTTGATGATAATCTGCCGAAGTCCTCCAATGGGTGACAAAATCATCAAACAAATCCCCAGAAAGATGCAAATCTGAAACAGATGAATAGAGAAAACTTAGCCGAGTTTTTTTCATTGCATGTTTATATGAAACAAAGGATAGGTTTTATCGATTATCAGTTAGTAGCTTACCCAGTTTGTGATCCAAGATATACTGAACCTCCTTGGTTTGTAGATAGCCAGCCACATGATGCAGGGGAGCTGTGAAAACAGAGTTATATATATGAAATTCCGATTCTTGTTTTAGGTTTTCTTCAGTGAAGAAACAAGTTCAGAGCTTACAAAGTATGTAGTTGGGGCAAATGCAAATCCACCGAAGAATCCGAGTAGTCCTCCAAAGAATGGGAAGGTGATAGCGATGAACATTGTCAATGCTGCATGAACATAGAAGAAGAAGCATTCAGATGAATTGATTGAAGAATTTGTTTCAAATTTTTCAGCAGAAAAGAGCAGAACATACCAACGTATGTACTTCGTGCAATTAGCCGAAGAGTTATAGAGGGCGGGAAATGTAGTTTCTTCACCAGCACAGTCTCTATCATATCGAAAACCGGCATCGCATATATCTGTAATCAAAGTACAGTGAGTATTTGTGCAAAGAGTACAAGATCAACAGAATGGGAGTTATTTTATGGTATCAGACCTGGTAGCTCCCAATGACATGAACCACAACCATCATGTTAGCCATGGCAATCAACCATCTGGGTTTCTCCAGGGTGATGAGGATGTTGTCGGAGATCGAGTTGCCGAAGGCCCAGTACCCGATCAGCGCGACCGGGAAGTAGCAGAGGGCGACGACGATATATGCGATGATCACTCCCCTCCACATCGGTTTCTTCGACGGATTTTCGGGCGTGGAAGGTATGGTTGCTTGGATCTCCAACACCACATTGTGACCTGCATATGCAAAGGCAACATCTCCCAGTGCACTGAAGAAGTTGAACACTGTCCCTGCTGTGCTTGAGGCTTTGTATCCATACTCAACTCCTGATTGTTTTCCTTTGTCCACAGATGCTCCCCATGCTATTGTTGAGTAACTGTCGACATTGTTCAAGGATTCTTCGATTAGTGAAAAGGATAGTAATTATTTTGAATTGTATTTGGATTACCTGAGAGACATGACGGCGGCAGCTAAAGAAACTCCAGAGATGGAGTGGAAGTTAGGGAGTTGAGAAAGTACGAAATGCACGGAGGCGAAGATCATGATGAAGTATGTGAGCTTCAAATGCTTGCAGCTGGGGCAAACGACATCATGGAACTTTTGCAAAGACGTCCCTCCGGTGACCATGTAGACAATGTTCACTCCAACTTCGACGATGAGTTGTTGCGGGACGACAATCCAGAGGCCGAGCTTCTCGCCAAATGCATGCTGTCCGAGCTCATGGTATCGGTCGAATCGCTTTCCAGGTACCATCTCGTGCATTTCCACCATTTGCCATAGGGTGTATAGTGTGATTATCCAGGAGAGGATGAGCACCGATATTCCCGGCCCCCTGTTAGTAGCAGAAATAATAGTGTTCATTTGTTTATTCTGTTTATGTACGTTAAAAAGGAGGTTGTACAGTTGGGCAACTTATAATTTACCATCCGAGTTCAGACATAGCGTAGGGTAGGCTGAGTACGCCGGCCCCGACCATAGCGGTGACATTGTGGAAGGCAGAGTACCACCATTTTGCATTTCTCGACGATGTTATCGGCAACCAGTCATCGACTGTCTTCTGCTTCCTTGCTTCATTCTCTCTCTGCATTTTGACGACATTCATTAGAAGAGATCGAACTTAAGCAATGGAACTTCAAATAATTGTAAGTGACTTGACTTCCAATGAAATTTAATTGATACATTTACTAAGATATTTATAAATTTAATTAAATTATATAAAAAAGAAATATTTATTGGTCAAATTACTACTAAAAAGAGTTGTGTACACTGTACACTTGAAAAGTTCAAGTTTTCCTAATTTATAAGAAATAAAAATCCAGTCACCCTGATTAGGCATAAATTAATAATTAAATAAGAACAAATTAAAAAGAAATATTTTGAGATAAATATAATCCTAAACTTGACAGATATGATTCTGATTGAATGAGTGATACTGTGAATCTTCCATGTGGAAGTAATTGAGAGCTGATTTTGTGGATCCTTGAATTAATAATAATATAATATTACCATTTGAATGAAATATTTAATATCAACATCCAAAGCCAACTCATATTTCTATTTTAATATAATAAATAAAAAAATATTTAATAACATTTAATTATTAAAAAATAAATTTACCATTGGATACATCATACCTGTCATGTGACAATGAAATATAAAATCAATGGTTGTTTAATTGAATTTAATTTCATCTTCAAATGGCAAGAGTGGAAGAAGAGCCTTGGCGCAAATTATCGTCATATAACTTGGAGGCTACAGGTTCGAGTCGAGTCATGAAAACAACCTCTTACAAAAAAAAAAATACTATATACACCGAAAATAATGTCCGAATAGACTGTCTGAAACAATCACCTCCATCCATGTTAATTTTCTTGAGATGGTGATGTTGATGATCCTGAGAAAACATGGATTGAGTTGATTGTTTCAGGCAACCTATTTGAACACTATTTTTGATTAAAAATATAGAATAAGACTGCGTATAATAAACCTAAATTAGTTTGACTCTTCCCCATACCAACCCCGCATATAGCAGAAATTTTGTAACACCGAAATTGCCCTTTCAAAAGACAAGAGTGGGATTTGATTTCTCTCTTGGATTTTTTAATGAGTTTTCTTATCTTAGAAAGTGAATCAATGGACAACTAACATGGTTTTGACTTATGATCCTTAGAAGAGTGGACACATTGAATTTTCTCAACATGTACATGTGGTGTGTGTGATCACTTGTCAACAGCCTCACATCACATGTGCCTTGTTTGCCATAACTTCTAATCTACATGTACTATATATCTCAAGAACATTGAAAGTTTGGGGTTTTCTTTTTCTGTTTTTTTGGTTTCATTGTAGGTAATTCTTACTTTGTACTTTGACTCTAGAAATTAAGCTTTTAGATAGGACATGGAATACATGGCTCAAAACCTACCAAGCTTGAATTTGGTTTTCATTGTCATTTATGACAATCATATATCAAGAGAGAGAGAGAGAGATTCAAAAATATGGTTTTGATATTCAACCTTAATTATAATAAATTTAAGAGGATGTCATGAAAGAGAAAGATAGAGAGAGGACCTTGCTTCTGTCATAAACAAGGTTCATGCAGCCCTGATTCCTGAAAGTGTCTAGAGAGAGAAAGGAAGGTGTTTGCTATCTAATTAGGATGAAGATGATCATCATCTTATGAGAGAGAGATAGAGAGAGAAATAGAGAGAGCTAACAAGCTTCTTACAACCCTCTACAGAGAGACATAGGTTTAATTATGAGAGAAATGATAAAAAAAAAAAGAGAGAGACTTTTTTTTTTTTTGACGATAAGAGCGGGTGGTCAAGTGAGCACCTACTAAGATCAATCAAAGGACGGGGAGACCGGGATCGAACCCCAGAAGCAACGGGGGATAAACGCCTCAGCGGGCTGGCCCACCACACCACGTGTGTGAGGAACGCCTCAGAAACCCCCACCGAGTCTTCGAACCCGCGACAGGGTGTGAGGCACGGGAATCTATTGCCACTCGACTCAAGGGTCTTTGGCAGAGAGAGACCTTGCTGTCACGTACATAGAACTAGGCTCTTGCAGCCCTGAAAGTGTCTAGAGAGATCAAGAGGAAGATGTTTGCTATCTGATTAATTAGGATGAAGATGATGATCATGTAGCATATATCTGAAGCAAGCTTCTTTCACAGAGAGATCAGAGTGCTGTCATACACAAGGTTCTTGCAGCCCTTAAAGTTTTTCAGAGAGACCAAGGAAGATGTTTGCTAATTATTTAGGATGAAGATGATTATCATGTAGCATTTGAAGCTAAGTTTTTCATGAAAGAGAGAGAGAGAGAGAGAGAGAGAGAGACCTGGGAAGTGTTATTGCTGTTGTAGGTTGTTGTTCCATGAGAAGGCACAGGCACTTCAGTTCCCATGGCTTCTTCTGAGTTCTTCTGACAGCACCTTGATCCTTGAAGATGATGATATGTTTTTCTTCCAATTGCTTGCTCTACCTATACCTACTACTACTTGATATATATATATATATAATAACTAGACACACAAAAAGAGTTGTTCTGAAAAGTTGCACATATATCTTCACTTGTCAGAAATATTGAACATTAATATATAGATTTAAAGAGGAGAGAGCTTCCTGCACATCTTCTCACATTGACTGAATGACAGGAGCTCTACCTCTGGTTGACCGTTGACTTCACTTCACCACTCTCTTTTGAAACGAAACTACACCCTCCATTCTGAAATCCTCTTATCATCAACTCCCATTATATATTAATATTATTATTATTATCACTCTTCTGATTCTCTGTCTCTGTATGTGTTATTTGGTGTGAACGATTTATACATTGTGTGCACACACGCTTTCAACATGCCATGCCGACTAGAATTTCTTTGTTTTTTTTTAAAACCAAGGCAACAAGTGCCCCCCAAAATACGTTACGGACATATATAGGTTCGACAGTGCGGGAGCATAAAAATTAGGTAGAGATCTGTTCATTTGACCCTTACCTTATAAAGGTGGGGATTTGAATTCGGGTCTTCCACAAGTTTACTATTTATCACTTAATAAAGAATCATGGTACTAATAGGTCTTTATGTTCGTTGGTATGCTGATAGAATTTCTTTTTGGTTTTCTTTATTTTTATTATAAACAAAAATAAATAGAAAAATAGAGAAAATTAATATTTTTCAACTTGTAATTTTCGGGATACATCGGAAAAGTTTGTTTTTTTGTGTGTGCATTAATTTCATTAAAAGTGACAAAATCATCGGGTTGAGTTTTCCCACTTCAATTATTCATTTATCATGAAATGAAAAAAGTATCACTTCCCTAATTTCAACACTTCTCTCATTTTAATTTAAGCCCATTTCAGCTTTTTTTATCACCGAAATGGGTGAAATGGGCTTTGGTATATAAAAACTTATTTCAACCCAATGAGGTGCTCTCTCACTTCATGGAAATGAACATCAGATGTGTAACTTTCAACTCACTTTTTCACTTTCAGACAATTTTGATGAAATGAACGCCTCTATATTAGAATAAGAGTTTTGAATTAGCTGGAATTTGTGACTTTAATTTGATCAACAACAACAACTAAGCCTTAATCTAAGCTATATGAATTCTCTATCTCCATATCGCTCTGTCAAAGACAAGATCCAGCTCAATATCTAATATACGTAGGTCCTTAGATTCCATCTCCATATATCTCTCCACGTAATCCTAGGCCTACTTTTACCCTCTTCTTACATTCTATTACTAAATTATCACATTTTCGAACCAAGGCACATGGGGGTCTACGACGTACATGTCCAAACCTTTTTAAACATCATTCTCTGATTTTATCCTCAATTGGTGCAACATGCATCTTCGTCGGATGTATTCATTTTTAATATTATCAAATCTTGTATGAACACTCATCCATCTTAACATCCTCATTTCAACAACACTCATCTTATTTGAACTTTAATTGCTCAACACTCGCTCCCATATAGCATGGTTGGTCTAACTGGCGTTCCCTTTACTTTGTTAGGCATCTTTTTATCACATAACACACCTGTGACACTTCTCTATTTCAGTCATCTTGATTTGATTCTATGGGTTACATCTTCATCTATCATCCCATCATTCTGGAAAATGGAGCTTAGATATTTAAAATGTTTACATTTATAAGGCACTACCAGCCTCACGTAGTTTCATTTCCCCTTAATCTCTCATACTCAGACTAAAATTACAGTATATATATATATATATTCTGTTTTACTTCTACTTAGCCTAAAGCCTCTACTTTCAAGAGTGTTTCTTCAAAATTCTAACTTTTGATTAACTCCATCGCTAGTCTCATCAACCAGGACAATATCATATGTGAACAACATGTATACACTATGGGATATAGGATGTTATATTGGATACAATTAGTTAACTCATCCATTATTAGAGTAAACAAGTATGGGCTTAAGGCGGATCCATGATGTAGACCCACTGTTATAAGAAACTTCTTCGTATCTCCTCCCACTGTTCTCACATTCGTAACTGTTCCTTTAATAATATTTATATATTTAATATGAATATCTTTTTTCTTCAATACTCACTAAAGGATTTGTCTCGATACTTTATCATATGTCTTTTTAAGTCAATGAAAACCATATGAAGATCATTTTTCTCTCTCTAGATATCCATTAAGCTTTTTAACAAAAAAAAAAAGGTTATTGTTGAAGATCTATCTGACATAAATCTAAATCGGTTTGATGATATTAATAATTCATCTTATATCTCTTTCCTGGCACCATGCCAAATAGAATTTTATTTTTAGCTTTCTTCTTTTATTATAAAAAACATAAATAAAAAATTTGAGAAAATGAATATTTTTCAAATTTTAATTATCTGGATACATTCGGAGAGTTTGTTTTTTCCTGTTAGAATAAGTTGGAATAAGAGTTTTGAATTAGTGGGAAGTTGTTTGACTTTAATTTGATTAATATTTAAAGAACTATATAGGGATTTAAAGAACAATGTGGACAAAGAATGAGACAAGGTAATGACCTAATACAAAAAATATTAACCTTGATCTTTTCACATTGAAAATGACCAAATGATCGATGTTTAGCATGTTCTTAGTTTCTTAGTTTAGAAGTAAGCTATTGGTTTAGTTCATTATATTATTTTATCATTTTGGAGTGTTATAGATATGAAAATGTTAAAATAGCTTAGTTGTATACATATGGCACTAATTAAAATTAATCTTGTGGCAATTTTTATTTTTTGTGTTTGTTTGTTTTTATCATCATTGTTTATGAAAATACAACCCGATATTACCTAAGTTGAGTATATGATTCATCGATATCGTAATATCAGTTTTTAAATTTTAATTATTTTTTTGTGTTTGTTTGTTTTTCTCATCATTGTTTATGAAAATACAACCCGATATTACCTAAGTTGAGTATATGATTCATCAATATCGTAATATCAGTTTAAAAAAAATGTATATGATAGTTATATATATAAATAAATATAAAAATAAGTGGGATGTTAAAAAATAGAAAAGGAAGTTTTTAATAAACATAAACAGTGATTAAAAAAGAAAAAAATAATAATTAAAATTAATCTCACGGTTGTTACCATTATTATTATTTGTCATTGTTCATGAAAATACAACCCGATATTACCTAAGTCTAATATATGAGTCATCCAACTTATACTATCGGTGCTAAAAAAAATAATAATATGTTGATGCAATGATCCGCTACTCCTGGGGATAAGAGCAGATCATGTTCAATAGGAGAAAGTGGTCAGTAAACGTTAGAGAGCTTTAGGTGATTTTGAGGGAGAGATCGTTGTGATTGACGACTATTCTGCTTTGTTCCTTTAGCTCTGCAGGATCAACACCTCATTTCTAAATCAACCTCCATAGATCTAACTTTGTAGAAAGAAGGAACAATGAACACTTGTGTTCTGAGGGAGCTTCTGATGCTGGACTTGAAATAGAGAGGAGAGAAAGAACTCAGAGAGGATTTAGAGAGAGAGAGAGAGATGCTCATACTAGTGCTCAATCTTAGTGGAATCCAGATTCTCATTCCAATTTAGGATTAGATTATTTTCTTCATGATCTCTTTTTAGTTTTTATATCCTAGATACCTTTATATGCTAGCTTTCAGCGCTTTCTGAAATTCATGCAGTTAGGTTCTCATCTCTGCATTTGTGATCATGCCACATATTTTCACTTATTTTCCTCCATACCATAATATATGATAGTTATATATATAATTAAGTATAAAAATTAGTAAGATATACTATAAAATTAAAAAAAGAGGTTTTCATAAAAAATAAATGAGTGATTATAAGAATACAAAAAAATGAATTAGTGGGAGTTGGTGGAATATATCCTTTTATATATTCCAAGGTTTAACAGTCCAAAAGAGAAAATAGACTTGAAGCAAAAAAGTTTTTTGGAATTCCATGAACTTAGGAGCTTCTTTGGAAGCCAGTCAAAAGGCAGAAATCCCTTTTTTGGAAGCCCTTTTTGATGAACATTGTACACACTAGGGTTAAGGTTAGGGTTAGGGTTTTCATCTTGCAAGCAAATGAGCATTTTGTTGTCCTTAGTGAATTAACCCATGTGAGGTATATGATTAATTATTTATTAAATTTATTTATCATTAGAGTTCTAATTAAACACCACATATTCAAAGTAATTTGATGGTTCTTTTTTATTGATTATTGTTGGATTTACAAAACTTAGTTTTTTTGGTACAAATTTACAAAACTTATTTTTATTTTTTTTAATTTTTTATTTTTTGACATAGGCCATAAAGACCTCCTCAGAGGGTTGTTAAGGGGTGTGGCCTTAGGTGACGAGCACCTTTGAACTCTCACTATGTGCGTATAGGATGGAGACTCGAACTTGGAAACTTTGTTACTCACAAAGTGAATTGCCCAAACTGCTTCCTCTGTTTAAGGAGACGGGGACTCGAACCAAGGAGCTTCGCTCACTAGTGAATTACACAACACACAGGACCTGAGATACCACTAGACCAATAAACCTTTGGTTTTACAAAACTTAGTCAATAAGTATGAAAACAATAATAAATTTAAAATTTTCATATATATATATATATATATATATATATAAATAAAGGTATTCTTCATTCCTACCTCAAAATTATAGTAAATAAAAATAATAAAAAAAGAATTTTAATAGTATACATGAGAGAGATAGAGAGAGAGAGAGAAATTCTACTTTGTTTTCTCATTGCATAAATGCAATGACCCATTGATCCATCAAGAAAGAGAAATTTTGTTTTTGTTTTTCTTGTTTTTTTTCAATATATTTTGAAGAAATTAATTTATATCATGGTTGTCAATTTCCTTTCTTTCAAGTAATGGAAAGGAAATTAACCCTCATCCACTCAAGGTGGAAATTAAGGAAATAACATTATTCAAAAGGTAGGTTATGAAATACATTCTCACATGGGCTACTTAATATTTATTTATGATAATTGAGGATTACATGCAATCCCTGGTTAATTATAATAAATTAAAAAAATTAAAAAAGCACGTTGTTGTTATTATTATTATTATTATTATTTTGAAAACATCACATATTTTTTTCCTTGAATTTTTCTTAAAAACATTGCATATTTTCCTTGAAAACAGGGGCAACTTATAATTAATTCCCCTTTAGTTGATTTTTTTCTTTCACAAACTCATTCAAATAACAAATAATAGGATAGTACACTAAGAATCTTTGGACAACCATTGAGTAAAACAAACATAATAAAGAAATTTGGCTTCACATAGAAAAATATCTTAAAAATCATTGTCTCGTTTTCATAATTCATAGAACACGGCTCATTTGAACTTCACAAACAAAGGAGAATAACCTAACAATTAAGAATCTATTAAAAAAATAAATAAATAGTGTTATCAACAACTCAATTCATAGATAGCTTTAATAGTGTGAATTCACTCACTCAAATTCAAAGATGTGGGGAATTGTTAGTAATCTTTCATCTTTGAACTTGAATAAAATAGCTTGCTAATTCATTTTTTGTTTAAAAATATTTGACTAAAATAATTATTCTACTAGATAACTTGTGATTCCAAAATGATGTTGATAAGTCAATTAGCTTCTTGTCATTGAGGTTATCCATCATAATTTAATCAAGGGTCAAAAAGGTAGGAGCACATAAGTTTTGAATTTTCTAATATTGATGTGATATACACAAGAAGTGAAACTATGCACATACATGTTTGTTCACTTGCTGCTTTCTTGGTAGGACCTTCAATTGTTTGTTTCCAATATATTAATTGATTTTATTATTCTATTTAAATAACTCATAATTTTTTTTTTTGACCTGGGCAACAAGCGTCCCCTGAAGGATCGGTTGTTTTAGTCATAAGGGTGTGCATAGTAGCTCAGATCACAAGAGGCTTTATGTTGCACAAAACACCCAAGGGCTCATATGCGCACGAACCACCCGAGGCTTCACAAGCTCCCACACAGAAGACTCACGTTCATGCTGCGTGGGCCACCCCACTGGGCTTCACACGCACTGTGTCCTCACCCTTTGCATAGCAAAGATTCGAATGAGCGTCTTTCAGGTGTAAGCCTTTTGTGCAAGGAAGCTTTGCCGCTCGACCAAAAGGCCACTCATAATTTTATTAAACATTATTCTTAATATATCAAGTATTTTTATTTGAAATTCTCATTAAAATTATAATTAGTTGAAAAGAGAAAACCGCTTAAATGTTTTTTAATCATATATTATATATGATAATTCAATTGAATTATATATGAATTCAATAAATAATCAATTATATTTCTGATGAATGATGGAAGAAGATATTGTCTTATTTTCAATAAAAAAATAATAATAAATATCTATGGTATTGACTAATCTAAAACCATGGTACCCACAATATAAGGCTATTAAGGTCTGTTGACTTGACCTGTCACACCTTAAGGACAAGTGCCCCAAACAAAGGTCCCTTTCTTTGGCCATTTGAAACTTCTATGTTCTTTCCATCATTACAAGTACTAATGGGACACCTTCCAAATATTCTAGTGGTTTGTAAATATTTTTCTAAAAAAATCACAAGATTAATCATGAAATCCAAACTAGTGATAGTAAACAATTTGGTTATCTTGCTAAATGTAAAAGTCTTCATAAAAAGTTTAGCACCATTCACAAGTTTCCTAGTTGAAGTTGCTTCTTAAAATTGGAATCAAAGAAGAATTAATAATCATTAGAATAATACACTTTTCATAGTGATGAAAAACAATACAACACTGACTTCCCTCGTGAGGGTACTTGTCCCCTTTGTTGAAAATAAAAAGAAAAAAAAAGAAAAGAAACAATACAACACTTGCACTTACAAACTTCCATTCTTCTTCTTGTTGTTGTTGTATTCTTGATGCATTTCTCTTTGAATATTTTTCATTAATGGACAAAAAGGTTCATCATAATTCCTAGTCTTTGTAGCTATCTTTCTCATGCATGTTTTTTTCCAAGATTCAAGAGGATTTGGTGAAGTCCTCAAAATAAGGTTTTGTGGACTTTGTTTCACACCTAGAAATGGAGGTCAGTATTATTAGTGTTTTTTTTTTAAGTTATACTAACCCTTAGTTTCTTGTTTTGTCTCGTTACATATATAACCTTGAGTTGTCCAATAGTTTGTTAACAGACGATAACTCTGTGAAAGGACCATTATACTGTTTACAAATATTATATAACAATAACAACCAAGTCTTAATCACATATTAGATGGGGTTAGCTATATAGATTCTGTGTCTCCATATAAATATATTTATGAAAAATTCATTTAACTATAAATTTATAAATATGAAATTTAAAATGATTGAAATGTTGAGGTATTTATTGAGTTCATAGTAGAAAATCACTTCAAACACTCCACATACAACTAACAGTGGGACAGGGACGTCAAAGGGCGTGGCCTTAGGTGACGAACATCCTTGATCCTTCACCGTACGTGTACAGATGTGAAGACTCAAACTTGGGAGCTTTATGCTCACCAAGTGAATTACCCACGCCCCCCCAAATTTACGGGAACAGGGACTCAAATATAGGAACATGCTCAATCAAATAAATTACTCAATACACGAGACCCGAGATATCACTAGACCAATGATCCTTTAGTGTATTTTTGTAATTTTGATTTTCTCATTAATATATATACAATTAAGATGGTTTTGAGAGGTACACCGGCCATTTTCTCTTTATTTCAATTTTTAAAAAAATCAATCTCATCAAAGCTCTTTCATTTATTTTTTTAAATTCAACACAATCACTGTATTTTAAAATAGAACTATATAAAATAACAATCTCATATAGAGAAGTACAAGGAAACTGATTTACTGAAAACCATTCAAACATTCCAAGTTACAAACATTTATTAACTCCATTGAGTACATAATGTATCAAATTCAGAACACTTGAACTCAATTCAACAACAAGAGGTTCTTCTTCTTCACTTGGTGCTAGCCATATGACAGATCAAATCGACGACACGGGTACTGCAATGCAACAATGAACAACCTCTAAATTCACCAGAAAACATTCTGTATCTCTGAGAAACCGATATAAAAAAAATGTTTACCTGTAACCCCATTCATTGTCATACCAAGCCACAAGCTTAACGAAGTGATCATTCAGCGCAATTCCAGCCTTGGCATCAAATATGCTTGACCTGCCAGCATAAAATGCAGTAAAACAACTTCCCTTCAATCTGAGGATATAGTTTCAGATTCGGAGTAGTTCTAGAGTTTGATTTGATGTATTGTTACCTGTTGTCGCCGAGAAAATCGGTGGAGACTAAGTCCTCATCAACATAGCCTAAGATACCTTTAAGCTTCCCCTCAGATGCCTCCCTGCCATTTTATTAACACATGAACAAGTGATTTCTCTCAAGTCAGCTGCATTGATCTTAACCATCAGGAAAACAAATAGAATAATTGATACTTTTAATTTGTCTTCAATTGAAGGATTTCAGTGATTCTGTAGTTATTTCCAAGAACGATAAACCAAAAGTTCTTTAGTTATATCGAAGCCTGATAACCAAAAACGGCAAACAGAAAAAGAGCAATTGATTTCGCAGTCACTCAGATGCATTACTCTTAACCAGCTAAATGAAAGCTTCTAATTGGTGTCTTCTTCAATTGGAGGATTTCAGTGGTTTTTTAGTTAAATCCAAGAACAATAACCGAAAACCAGGAAACAAATAGATCAACCAAAACTTCTAATTGGTGACTTTTTCAATTAGAGGATTTGAGTAGTTCTTTAGTTATATCCAAGACCGATAACGGAAACCTAGCAAACAGAAAAATAACAAATAATCTCAGAGTTATTCAGCTGAATAACACTCAACCATCAGAAAAACAAACAGACAAACCAAAACTTCTCTATCAGTAGTTTCTTTAGCTATATCCAAGACTCATAAACAAAGAACAACAAACAGAAAAAGAACAAAAAAAAAAAGAATTCCTAATAGAGTTTTAGGGAATATATCAATCACTTACTTGACAGCATCCTTGATCTGATCATAAGTAGCTGCCTTCTCAAGCCTGACAGTAAGATCAACAACAGAAACATCTACTGTTGGAACTCTGAATGACATGCCAGTGAGTTTACCATTCAATGAAGGTAGCACTTTTCCAACAGCCTATAACATTTACCAAAAACAATGATTTATCGATCGGTAACGATATCAATGAAGCACAATGAAAAAACCGACAAAAAAAAAAAACCTTGGCAGCTCCAGTGCTGCTGGGAATGATGTTGAAACTTGCAGCTCTTCCACCTCTCCAATCCTTGCTAGATGGTCCATCAACAGTCTTCTGAGTGGCTAATACAAATATCATGAAATCAAAAATCAAGAACAAACTACATTTTGTTGGAAATTGAACAATGAGTACCAGTGATTGAATGAACTGTGGTCATCAAGCCCTCAACAATGCCAAACTTGTCATGGATGACCTGCGAAAAACTCGAATCAACAGTGAACTACGCAATACACAGAAAAAAGAATGAAATGCTACTAGTTATTAATTAATACCTTGGCAAGAGGAGCTAAGCAATTGGTAGTGCAGCTTGCATTGGAGACAATATCAATGTCTGCCTTGTATTCATGCTCATTGACACCAACCACAAACATTGGTGCATCTTTACTAGGTGCAGAGATGATCACCTTTTTAGCACCACCCTTAAAGAAAGATCCACTGGTTAGTATTAGAATCAATTTAGAACTAATCTTTTTATTTGATAATACTATTATTGCACAACATTATATGTTTACAAATAGTAGGTTTTGTGCTTTCCAAGGAGAGGGCAACCCAGTGCTACAAAGCTCCAACTATGTGCAAGGTCCGGCGATGGGTCGGACCACTTGAGTCTATTATACACAGCTTTATCCTGCATTTTTGCAAGAAGTTGTTTCCACGACTTGAACCCGTGACCTCCCGGTCACACGGCGACAACTTTTATCGTTGTGCCAAGGCTCCCCTTCAAGTTTTCCAAGGAGAATTACTAAAAATTTTGTTTGAATTACTTCATGGCAAATGCAATTCAAAACTATTTACAATTTATTCATATGGTAAAAATTTAATGAGAATTGAAGCAAACCTTGAGATGGGCAGCAGCTTTGTCCTTGTCAGTGAAAACACCAGTAGACTCCACTACATAATCTGCACCAGTTTCACCCCATGGGATTTCCTCTGGATTCCTATTTTTATTTTTTCAAAGAAAAAAATAATTTAAATATATATAAAAAGTTTAATCCTCTTTTAATGATAAAATTTATTAATAAAAAAATAAATACCTAAATCCAAAAACAGTGACTTCTTTCTCTCCAAAAAGTAGTGTCTTTGAGTCTTTCACTTTAATCTCGTTGTGCTTCCATTGCCCATGCACACTGTCATACTTGAACATATATGTCTGCAAAAATAAACTAAATTATAAATAAAGAAAATAGTATGTGTATATACATACCTCAAAACTATTCTAATATATATATATATATATATATATATATATATATATATATATCATCGGAAAAACCATAATTGCATATATACCTCAAGTTTCTCTTTTGATGGGTATATATCCTACCTTT
Source organism: Dioscorea zingiberensis (assembly GCA_026586065.1). Taxonomy (NCBI): domain Eukaryota; kingdom Viridiplantae; phylum Streptophyta; class Magnoliopsida; order Dioscoreales; family Dioscoreaceae; genus Dioscorea; species Dioscorea zingiberensis. The sequence continues at coordinate 4,159,102 of CM048823.1, read as the reverse complement.
TAAACCTATGAACAGTTGTCAATCTAAAAAACTTTAGCTATGGTTAAATGTAAACCATGAACAAAAGCAGTGGTTAGATATTTCAATTATTTTAAATCCTATATTTTTTAATGTGTATTTATAAATTAATAGTCAAATGAATTTATATCTCAAAACTATTCTAATTCCATATATATATATATATATATATATATATATATATATATATATATATATATCATTGGAAGAACTATAATTGCAAATATACCTCAAGTTTCTCATTTGATTGGGTATATAACTATGAACCGTTGTCAATCTAAAAAGCTTTAACTATGGTTAAATGTAAACCATGGACAAAACCAGAGGTTATATATATATATATATATATACCCTCAACCTCTACAAGACTATATTTGTAGAGGGTATAAACGTCTTTTCATAGAGATATTGCAGAAAGTTAACCGAAGGTGTTCGAAAGTGAAAAAATAGACGGAAGTCCCCCAAATAGTTGGAAGTGGGGAAAAATTTATATTTTTAGTGTTCTTTTCATTAAAGTGGACGGACACCAAAGTGGGCGGAAGTGGATCTTTATATGTCAAAACCCACTTCGCCCACTTCACCGAAATGAGAGAAACTTAATCCACTTCGGTGACATCTCCGCCACTTTCAGTGATATGAAGATCATAAAAACATGAAGTTAACCCAAAGGTGTATATAATTTATATTGACATTTTTCAGGGGTATATTGCAAAAAAAAACTTTATAAATAGGGAAAATCATCTATAGGTCTTTGGCATTATTTGGCACTGTTTTTCACCCAAAATACTATTACATTACACCCCTACACATCACACCAAGGACCCATGGTCAAAGGGAAACAATGTGAGGGACTTTTTTTTATTTATTGGTTATAAATATAATTTTGTTTAACCAACCTATTTCTCAAATATGACTTAATAATTTAATATAAAAAAGTGCAACTGGCTCATGCATCAAGACCATCCATCAAGAAATGTAGGGCTGAGATTGAATCAATACCATGTAATCAGTTGTGATGAATGGATCGTTCACCGCCACGAGCTCCACATCACTCCTCTGCAACACCACGCGAGCTACCAGCCGTCCGATCCTCCCAAATCCTTGAAAAAAATAAAATCATTATTACAATCATCAAATTAATTAAAAAAATGTAAAAAAAAGCTTGAAATAAAATGACAAAAAAACACCAACCGTTGATCCCGATCTTGATCTTCTTGCCAGATGCTGAAATCAAATAACAAAAAAAAAAAAAAAAAAATAGCTCAGGCTGAGAGAAGAGATGATGAAGAAGAAGAAGAAGGAGATGAAATCACGGTTTTACCCATGGAGATCGAAGATAGTGAACAGTATGAGAAGGGCAAAAATGGAATTTCAGCCGCTGATAGAAGCTGTAGTTTTTTGGGAAGAAGAGGGTGGGGGTTTAAGGGGTTTTATAGTAGCTGAAATCCGGTGTAATACTTTGCTGAAAGGTTTTGTTAACGTGGATCAGCACGACGTGGCGGTTTTTCATTGGTGGAAAACGAGTGAATGGAAACTCAACCAGCAATAGAAATGCGCCACGTGTGCGTTGTAAGTTAGTTAGGTTCAATGCGTGAAAACAGCGGCATCGGGTTTGGAATTCCACGGAGACGGAGATAGAAACCGCTGGTTTCTTACCAAGAAGCACTTTCGTCAATATGTTCCGCAGAGAAGTATAACTAAAACGACACCGCTTACGTGGAAGACCTTGATTTGTGAATTTTCTTATTAGTTTGACGGAGAAGGATAGGAGTAATGAAGATCCGGCGGAACAGCGCGATGTGAGGCGGAGAGAAAAGCGCATGAGGTGCCACGTCAGCGAGTAGCACGGGGATTCATCACGAGAGTCCCGTGACGTGGCGTAACGTGATTGATCCCGTGAGAAAGCGGTAGAAACGGTAAAAGGGCTTTTTATGGATCTTTCTTTAGGGATGGTTCCCGCGGGCGGGAGGAGATTTTCAACGGCCAATACCGAGACTTGAGGCCCAAGGTTTGCACCTCAGCCGTTGGATTGATCGAGTCCACAGTATTGTAAGTTTTTCTTTTTTAAAAAAAATTGATTAAACCGCCTTCACTAATAAGGTGCAGTTACATTAGCGTATTCTTAGGAGGGTTTCAAGAGTTCGCCTTTGTTGGCTTTCCAATCTGTGTTTAGGACCGGGTCTTTTCATCCTTGAAGTTTGTTTTATAGGGTCTTGTTGTTCCTCTTTCACTTCTCTTGTGAACTCCAGACTTCATTTGATAATTAATTTTATGGGCAACAGTTTTAGCCTTTTGGAGTTATAAGCTGAGAAAATCAATAACGCATTAACGTGGATAAGTGTCTTGAAAACAAGATATTTATTTTGGAAGCATTTTCTGTTTATTTATATCCATATGCTCTAGGTGATTGTCATTACCATCAGGTTTCAACCTAACCTAGCATTCCTCTCTATCTGTTTGGAGAGGGATCTGTTAACCCAGATGTCCCCAATTTAACTAGGTATTCCCGGTCCGCATGCCAAACATGCGACAAAAATGTTCCCAATTATGGATTGTATAAGGGCATTGCATTAACATGTGCATGTGTCGTTGTTTCATCCTCCCCATCACACAAGTAATATCTACTTCTTTCTCCTTTCCAATTTCTTTTTGCTAGATTTTGTAGAGGTAGGATATTGTCATCCTAGGCTAGCCATGCAAAGTATTTGACCTTTGGAGGGCACGAAATCTTTCAAAACTTGACACCAAGTAGGCACATGAGCCCTTTATCCACTTTAAAGATGTATAGTGTTTTGACAGTGAAATTACCATTCCAAGTGAGTTTCCAAAGTCTTGTGTCATTTTGGTACTCATCTCGCCTCATGATGTGTTTAAGTGTGCTTAATTGTTGTGTTCCTTCTAGTGTGAGCAATCCTGGTTTAAGAAGTGGTGTTCCTTCTTGTATTTGGCGGTGCGTTTCCTCTACGGTTAGGTATTCGTTTTAGATCATTAGTAGTAATGTCTGGAATGCATTGATCGGTGCTTGGCCTTCCATCCAATTCTCCCGTCAGTAGTTTATGTGCGATCTCTTGCCCACATTCAACAGTGTGTTTGTTAAGGCGTTGTCCCTCTGTTCCATTATGTCCCTCCAAAAAGGTGAGCTCTTCCTTGGAGACTCTCGGAAGTGGCTTATATTGGTATCTTGACATCCAATAGTTTGGGATGGTGTTGGGTACAACATTGAGTTGAGTTACTTTTCCTCCGATTGATAGCGTTGTCCCTTCCAGCTCTCGATTCGTCTTTGGATCCTATCAATGAGTTCCCGCCAATCTTTTTTTTTGGGTTTAGCTCCGAATAACGGCATACCCAATTTATGAGTAAATAGCCAAAATGAAAATTTAAAAATATAGTTAACAAAAAAAAAACAATAACATCTTAATTTTATTGGTCTAGCGAAAGATTTATAAATTGTTAGATTTTTTTTTATATAATTTTATAATATTTTATTCCTTATTATTAAAAATTGAGAATTCATAGGTTATCTATTAGGATACAAATATATGAAATAATAATCATAATACAAATTAAGTCTAATATAACAAAAATACACAAAGTGCACATAAAATCACATTAAAAAAATAAAAAATAAATCCCTGAATTTAAAAATAAAACAAGAAATTCTTGTGACCATCCAAGACTTTCTAAAACTGTCTGGTTTGACCATTTTCAGACCGTTGGGCAGTTAGTTTGACCATTTCTGGACCAGAGACATCAATATATATATATATACACACACAGTGTTGGAATTGAAGACAAGAGAAGATATAATTTTGATCTCCTGCGGCTCCAATGGCTTCTTCCACCTTGAAAAGATGGTTGAGGCCTGAGGTATCTGTCTATATATTGTCTTCATGTACATTTGCTTACAACTTGTTTGTCAAATTCTCTCAATGAACTTCTTTTCATACTTACATATATATTTTTTTTTGCACTTGTTTTTGTTTGTTTTGGTTGTTTTTAGTTTCTTTCATGATTTTGCTACTGAGTTTTTGAGTTTTCAAAGATGTGACATTAATGTAGATTGAGAAAGTTTTTCAATCCATAGCTTGGTAGTTGAAGGCTGGTCGAAGTTTCTTTCGTCTGATTCTCTCAATGAACTTCTTTTGATTCGGTTTGTTTGGTTGTTGCGGAAAGGGGACCTTAGAGGAGGATGAAAGCTCAGTGAGAATGAACATAAATCAAACAAGAACAATAACAAGAGACAGCACGCATAGATATACGTGGAAACCCTGCAAATCGAGGGAAAACCACGGGGCACCTGGATACAAACAATCTACTAAAACCTCAAGCAAGAAATACAATAACTCTTGAGTTGATGCCCAAACTCAAAATTATAATCATAGGAAGAGAAAGCACAGATCAACGAATACTTAACTTAAGTAACCACTTAAGCAAATAAACTCCGACCACAGTGAAGCTTCAAAGTCCTTCGTCTCCAAATTTCTCCTTCCTACCTTCCTCCTCTTGCTTGCTTCTTCACTGGTGCTCTGGTTCACTTGATCTCTCAATGTTCAACTTTCTCTCACCAGTGAGACTTCAGCTCTTTCTATCACTATGGCTCAAATCCCCAAGCACCTTTCTGCAGTTTGTGCAACACTCCAATGTCACATCACTCTGCCTGTTATACTTTTATGGTCCCAAGACACCTTTTTTTTTTACACCGTTGTTCCTCTCTTTGGGATTGGTGCTATGTACTTCCGACGAGCCAAAAGATCCTTTATGGATCTTCTGCCAAATAGCCATTCTTCGGCCACACCACATGCTATTCGGTTTGCTTATGCTTTGCCGAACAACAACAACTGCTCACTCAGTACACCACGCCACACGTCTTTTTAGCACTGCCGAACATCCGCTTCTTATGCTGATCATTCGCCCAGTGTTCATTTCCGAAGAAGGACTCTTCGGCCCGCTTGGCTAAGCTGCCGAGTAACCATGCTTTGGCCAGCTTCTCTTCTTCTTCAGTCTTGGACTACTCAGCCTAGCCTTCTGCTCAGCCCGCTTCTTCTTCAGCTACTATTCTTCGGCAGCCAAGTTGGTCTTGGGCCTTCAAACCAACAGCTTTATATATATATATATATATATATATAGAAAGTTTGTTGAGACTATTGGATGCTGCTTAAGAGTTCAAAGTTGGTCTAACTAACTTCATTTTTGGCTAATTTTCTCGATGAACTTTGTTCTATATATCTTGTGTTTGTTCTGATTGGTTTTAACTTGTTTCATGATCTTGTGAGCAAGTTTTAGCATCTTGGAAGATGTAATGTTGATATAGATTGAGAGTTTGTTGAGATGATTTAAATGCTGCTAAAGTTCTTGATTAGTAGCTTCCAAGTTTAAGGATGGTGTTGCATTGGATTGGTTTTGGATGTGTAGGTGTATCCACTCTTTGCCGCTGTTGGTGTAGCTGTTGGTATCTGCGGCATGCAACTGACGCGGAACATTTGCACCAACCCTGAAGTGAGGTATGTTTTTTCAGTGCATTTGTTTCTAGATTGATCTTGTATTGTTTGTTAGATCAATCATCGGAGTTTAGTGAAAAAGTTACACATAGGGTTCCTTAAGTTCAAGTAGTTCTCACTCAAATTTCAGTTTTGTCTTCTTTGATATGATTGTTTATAATTCAAATTCGCATAATTTGGCGAATTAGTCTTAAACATGAATTTTCTTAGAAAGTTCATATCATTGCTTGAGTTTGTTCTCGTACTTCATTCTTCTTAACATGGCTTTTTAATTCTTTTGGAAAGGGTTACCAAACAAAACAGAGCCGCAGGAGTTCTGAACAATTTTGAGGAGGGAGAGAAATACGCAGAGCATAGCCTGCGTAAATTTGTTCGCAACAAGCCTCCTGAGATCATGCCATCAGTCAACAGGTTCTTTTCGAGTCCGAACTAGGAATGCTACTTGAAATTGTGGTGCATTTGAAATGAACTTGTTTTTCATTGATTGGCTCTCATGACTATTTGCCGAGAGTTATGTATGATCTGTTGCATTAGTGAATAAAGCTATCATTTTACAATGTGAACCTTCATTTATTTATTCTGAATGATTAACAAAAATGAGATTGAGCGCATGTAAAAGTAGAAGAAACAAGATTGCAGAAATTCTAATTGTTAGTGCAGAGGCACTAGTATTGGCAAGTATTTGACACAAGTCCAAGTCATACTTAATCCGGGTGCAACCATCATCATAAGAGGAGCGAATCAACTAGCAAGCTTCTGGTGCAACCCAAGATGTGAATTGACTACAACATGGCTTGGAGACTCCACTCTTGGAAGAACACATCATCCCTTCATTTGATTGATTTATCATGCAAATGATTGCATGAAAAATGATTGAGAGCTGATTTGAAGATCGCATGCAAGCAACCACATTAGGAAGGAAGAGGATTGATGAGAGCTGATTGAAGGCAAGAATGGAAGGAAGATTTGGCAACTAATATGTGATGAGGTGATTGATGCTAGCCAAATCTAGAAGACCATATTTGGATGATTGAAGAACAAATATGGTGGAGACAAATGGAGCATGATAGGCCAAGTTGTGACCAAACTTGGAACGAGATTGGTGGAGCCAATCAACAGCTCAACCTTACATGAAGATGGAGGTTGATTGATGGGTGCGCGCTATGGTGGAGTGCGAGAAAATTTGAGTACGCGACGGAGAGGTGGATCGGCTAGTTGCGTGTCGGGATCAGGAGGATCTGACGTAGTAGACTCGGGACTCAACCAGGAGGGTTGGAGGTGCGTCGAAGTCGAAGAGGTGTAATGGATGCTGTAGCCTTGGTCAAGTTCGTCAGCCGGGCCATGTTGCAACTCTTGTTACAACTAAGTTGCAACAGCCAGAATTGGAAGGAGTCCAATTTGGAAAGTCGCGGAGAAACTAAAGGGTGGAGGCTGGTGCTGTGATGGCGTGAAGACAGGGAGGTGTCTATATAAGACCGAGGACTCGGTGGATTGAGGTGAGCCGACTAGAGTAGTCCCTCCGGAGAAGGGTGATAGTGGTCATTGTCAATCAAGGAGTCGAGGTGCTTATGATAGAGTGAGAGAGTGAGTGAGACTCTTGTACTCCTGTCTTCCCTACACCTTTAGTGGATTGTCTTCTCCCAGCTTGGCCCCCCAGACGTAGGCTTGGTTAGCCGAACTGGGTTACCAAACTTCTTTGTCTCCTCTCTTCTTGTATGTGTGAGTGTGTATGTGAGAGCTTATGTGATTCCTTGAAGAGGAAAAATAGAGTTACAATTAACCACACAACAGCCTCGGCGAGACCAACAAGACATACCCAAGGAGCAAGTTGCAACTGGTACTTCTCAAGTTATACCGACAAAGAGTTGCAAATGTAAGTTATAACAAAGATACAACAAAGGACAAACTGCATGTAACTTACACTCATCAAGGGATTTCTAATCCAGAACATAAAGATTATGATGCAGTTCATCAATAAATCTACTATTTACATTCTCTTAGCTTTGAATTCTGTATTGTATCTGTTTGCCATGACCATGTATTTTTCATCGCCTCTCGTTCATGTATTTGTAAGCAACTGTTGCGGTTTAGCTTCTTTTTTCTGCTGTTTAATCTATAGTTTGACTTCTCTATCCCATCTTTTATGCAAATTCAAAACCATTGCTGCTTTGGTGCCTTCCTAGATATTCAATCACCAACTTTAAGAAGGCTGACGATGTATCTTCGAGAAGATTGTTTGGAGAATCAAACTCTAAAACTCTACCTGCATGAGTTCAGAAATAAACGACGTCTCATAATGTTAAATTATACAATCATATTCAACTGAGTCATGTATACCTTCATCAAGTACCAAAACCAGATCACTGCCGATGACAGTGGGTATACGGTGCGCCACCGTGATGATGGTGCAGTTACTGGTTTCTTCTCTTATAGTCTTTTGAATCAAATTATCGGTTGCGGTGTCTACCGATGCCGTAGCCTCATCCAAGACAAGAATCCTCCTCTTTTGCAGTAATACTCTAGCCAGGCAAACCAATTGTCTCTGTCCCACACTCCAATTCTCCCCATCTTCTGCAACTGCACCGGACCGATAATTAAGTTTTAAAGATCAGTATAGCAATGTGCATTGTTTCATTGCCTATTTTGCATGTTTTAAGTACCTGGTGCATCGAGCAGCCTATGGTCTTGTTTCACAATATCCCAAAGGTGGCATTTCCGCAGAACCTGTACGATGTTTCCATGTTAGAAGAACGATAACATTCTTAATTACCTCAAAATAAAATGAGAACTTCATGTTTACCTCCCATAGTTCTGAATCTGAATGCTGTTGCAGAGGATCCAAATTTGTCCTCACTGTTCCTTGGAATAGAGTTGGGTCTTGTGGTATTATGCTCAATCTTGATCTCAAGTCATGTAATCCTATCATCGAAATGTCGATCCCGTCGATCATGATTTTCCCTTGGGATGGTTCTACCATCCTGAATAGAGCTTGAATGAGCGTCGATTTCCCGCTCCCAGTTCTGCCAACAACTCCAATTTTCTTCTGTGCTGGAAATGTGCAAGTGATGCCTTTGAGAACCTTGGGAAGTCCAGGATTATAGCAAACATGAAGATCATCTAATTCAATAGTTCCGCTTGTCGGCCAGTCTTCTTCTGGTCGGCAATCATTGATCACAATTGGAGCCTCACTTGGTATGTTGGAGAATTGAAGAATTCTCTCTACAGATATCATCTTGTTTTCTACATTGCAGAGGTTCCATATCACCCAAGCCTGCAACACATTCAGATTCAAACCATAGGTAGCAGCTAGCCCTGCAAGACCTGTAGTTCAAAATTCAAATGTCGACACTAGTCATTAATGTACTGTCATGTAGTTTTTTGTCCGATTAGTCTAGTTGAGAGCTTACTGGGATCAATAGCATTTTTTGGCAAGGTCACAAGGATGATTAGTACAAAGAACAGTACGAGGTTGAAGAGGAAGTTAATCCGAACAGAAAGCCACTCCATGGTTGCAAAGTTGTAGAATGTGACACGAGAATAGTCATCAATCAAGGAGAGGTTCCTCCCGATGAAACGATCCTCCTGATTGAAGCAGCGGATCGTTGCTGCACCGGCAATTGATTCCGAGAGATGGTGGAGGATTGGAGCTTTCCTTATCCCGACCATCCGTGCTAATTCTCTTGCAGTGCTAATGTAGTAATTCTGCCGATGGTTATCAATGTTTGAGGACCAAATTGATATTTAATCAGTGATGAAGTACTGAAACCAAAATGAGTTTTAATGTCTTGCCTGATACCAGTAGGAGATTGCAAGTACGATAATGAAAAGCACGATCACCGGCCATGCAACTGAAGACATGATAATTATGATGCACAAAAGCTGAACAAGTGCGAATATCAGTCCAGCTAATCTGTAGGGAATGTCGGTGTCAACGGTACTTTGATCTGTAGAAGACTAGAGTCAAGTGAAGTGTTAGCAAGCATAAATAGATCTATGTTAATATACTTGACAAACCAATGATGCTTACTCTATTGAGGATTCGACTCGAAGGAGTTGTGTCAAAGAAGAAGATAGGAGCCCGGAATACACTCTTCATCATGCCAAGGAAAAGCTTCTGAGCCGTCTCGATAGCAATGGTCGCAAGCAAAACCGCTCGTCCCAATACAAACACAGAGCTTCCGATGGACAACACTACGAAAACTCCTAACATTTTTTCCTTGCTCACTATATCTTCCTTCTCACTTGCCCATGCAATCCAATAACTGCTGCAAATCTGCAGTCCTTGAAACATGACTTGACAAAGTAGAACTACAGGAAGTAGAGCTCCTTTATAAGCTGAAGTCACAAAAGTGCGGTAAACATGCCATTTAACTCGGCCGGACTCCCTCTCTTCCTCATTCGTTTTCTCCGAACAATCAAAATTTCTAATGTGGCTACCGGATTTTACTTCTCCTTGATGCTCCTCAGTTTGTTCCATATTTTTTGATAAATGTGGACAAGCCACTAGAAGTACGTCATTATTTGAACCCTCAACCGCTCCTTGTGAGAGGGAATGGGCTAGCCAACTTTCCTTGTGAATGTTGGTGTCAGTTTGTTCCATCTTTTGTTTTGCACCTAGTAGCGAGCTATGCTCTTTTGAAGGTGTAACTTGGCTCAGTGATTGTTTATGCGCAGCCATTTGTTGCATCAGCTCGCCGTCAGTATCTGCAATTAGGTCCTCGTACTTCCCCGATTGAACTATCTTTCCATCTCTCATTACCTGAAAATTATTTTACCAAGTGTCATTATTAATTCTTCTTGTGAAGCAATTTAGCTTTGATGGGATGATTATTAACTGAATTATTTACCAGAACAAGATCAGCAGCCTCTAAAAATTCAAGTTGATGCGTGACAAAGAAAACCGTCTTACATGCCAAGAGTCTCATTAGACATTCCTGCCAACAAGTAGTCATATACGATTAGAACAATTACAATAAAATTAGTATGCTGTTTAGAATCAGACAGGGAGAATATTCTATGACTAAAACAAGTGCAATTTGACAGGAATTGATCCAGGATCCAAAGTCTGAATTGGATAATTATGAAATGCAAATGAGGACAATCTTGTGGTCCAAAAAAGAATAAAGAATGAGGTTTTGATATTTATATCTAAAGCAATAAAAAAGAAACGATGTTTTGATCCTTATCCTTGCATCACATGAAGGCTTGAGAATCAAAACTGAAGGCAAAAGGATTGATTTACCTTGAATAGATGAGCTCCGGTATGAGCATCGACGGCGCTGAAAGGATCGTCTAGCAGATAAATGTCAGAATTACTGTATATAGCTCTTGCTAGCTGAATTCTCTGCTTCTGGCCTCCACTCAGATTAATACCTCTCTCGCCGATCAAAGTCATGTCTCCTTCAATCCATAAACTGATATCTCGATCCAATGCGCACCCCTGAATCACCTCCTCATACCATCTTCTATCCATATGTTTCCCAAATAACACATTGTCTCTAACTGTGCCAGTTTGAATCCAAGCACTCTGTGGTACATAAGCTGTTGTTCCAGATACATTAATCCCCGCACCGCCAATCTTCGGCATCTCACCAATTATACTACAAAGCAGGCTTGATTTCCCTGACCCGACAGACCCACACACTGCAACCATCTGCCCTCTCATGATCATAAGCTTCTTATCGATCTTTAATTTCGCCTTTTTCATACTTGAATCAGCTACCCATGCGTACTCCCCTGGCTCGATCTCTATAGCAATGTTTGAACCACTTTTAGTTAAGTGCAATCTCAAGTTTTTCTGGTGTTCCCCATTCACAAAGTCTTGAATTCTATCCAATGACACCTTTGTTTGTGTGATCACCGAAACGAGCTCGGGGAGATTGTAGATCGGCTCTTGTAAGATTCTGAACGTGGCTAGAGCCGAAAGGACCGGTCCCGGTGTCAATGGCATCTTCACTAGTATGCAAACACTGAAAGTGACAACCGAAACCAACATCGGAGATGCCCAAAAGAGGAAGGCAATGGCCGAACAAGTATAAAGATATCTCTTCAACCATTTCTTCTCCAAATCTCTAAGCTCTAGTATCTTATTCAAGTATGCATTCTCCCAAGTATGAAGCTTCAAGATTCGCATACATTTCAATGCCTCAGCAGTAACCTTAATTCTCGAGTCCTTTGCCTCCATGATCTTAGAATGAAGCCTCTCTTGAGAATTTGCCAATGGAGTATTGCTAACCATGACTAGAACTGTCGCGATGAATGCTGAAAATGAAGCAGCGGCGCCGAGATTCCTATAAAGAATAACTAGAGCTAAAGAGACTTGAAATGGGAGCAACCATATGCTATGGAGGTACGAGAAGAAGTCTCCAATCCTCTCTACATCGACGTCGAGGAAGTTTATGACTTTGCCATTGCTCAAGCCTGCATACTTCAATGTCAGAGACTTGTTATAGATCTCCACCATTAGCGCGGCACGAACTCGGATGCCTATTTGTCTTGCGCCGAAGTACCATTGCCTCTGTGACAGAGACTCAACTGTTTTGCCAAAGAAGAAGATGAATGCAAGCATGTACCCATAAGAACCATCACTCCCTTCTGATTCCTTGAAACCAGAGAGGAATTCCACAAAATTGGTTATCAGAAAAGGGCCAATGTAGGAACAGAGTGTGTTCATCCCTGCAATTAATTCAAATGAAGAACAATGAATGAGTTGAACAAAGATATATAAAACTAGAGTTTGAGGTTTGAATTAATACCTGCAAAGAATGCATTAATGGCCAAAGGCTTCCAAACTGAATGAATGATGGCTCTTGAAAGGGATGAAGCTTCAGTCTTTTGGATGAACAGAGAGTCTTGCAGAGAACAGTAGGACTTCTCTGCAGTCTCATCTTCAGGAACTGAAGGAATGTGATGAAGCTCGAGCCTTTGTTTCCGGCCAATGTCGAAGACCGGATTGAGCCACCGGAACAAAACCCGGCTGCAAAACCCGGCTTTGCCAAAGATGTCTTGCTCATCTTCTAACAACAATGGCTGGCTTAGCTCCCTGAGAGGCTCACCAGAATTCATGAAAACAGCAATCAATGGCAAAATCCACAAAATTTGATTATCTTCTTTCAAAGATGGAAAGAGATGAATCTATAAACAAAGAGAAAAGACACCAAGAAACAAAAACAGGTGGACACTTGCACTGTCTTGTACTTGTTCTTGTTGTTATCCAAAATCCAAGATGGTAAAAAGTGATGAGAGTGAAAATGAACTCACATGGAAAATGGAGACTGAGAAATGAAAGAAAACAGTAATCTTGTCCAAGTATTTGATTTCCTATGAATAGAAGATGAACAACATGTTCTCTCTAAAAGGTCATGTTTCACATATATAGCCATAAGAAAGTATAACAATAATGGAAAATATTAAAATTAAACAATCCTTATCTGTGTATTGGAAGCTTTTCCTTTTGAATAGTATAATAGGCTCGTTTTGATTAGTTTCGGGAAGTCCATAAGCGTTTTTTTATAAGTTAAGCGCTTCACGAAACTTAAAAAAAACTTTTCCAAAAAATAGAAGATGTAAAAGAGGGAGTGGTTTGAAGTTTCTGAGAAATCCGCTTTTTAAAAGATATTTTTGGATCATATAATTATCGAAACATTTAAATAAAAACAAAGAAAGACAAGGAACATCTTTATAATCATATAATTATCAAAATTTTCTAATTATAAAAATATTTTTGAATTAACATAGCAAGACATAAAATATATATAAACTCTTAATTTATTCTGAAAAAAAATCATTTTTTTCAAAAGTCTTATCAAACTGATAATAAAGTAAATTTTTTTATAAGTCAATCCAAATGGAGTCTTATTAGTTTCAACCAAAGAGTACCAAATACTCTTCTCTTCTTTTCAGGTGATGACGATGATTTAGATAAATCATCAAAGAGTACCAAATTCTCTTTTCGATTCTCTTCTCTCTTTGTTTTTCCATGACGACGTTGACTTAGGTAAGTCAACATTGACTAAAAGTAGATCGATCGACTCACTAATATGTTGACTTGTTTTGAGTCATATCTTTCACAAGAATGCATGAACACACTCCACCAACATCTATGAACTGAATGATAGAATTTTAAAAAGAAGATGCATGAATGTTTGGAAGTGTTTGGAAAGAGTTATTCATGCAAAAGAATAAAGGTGGTGAGAATAGTAAGCACGTGGAATCTAAAAGTCTAAAAAAGCTTGAGTTTTGTGGACCTCTTTCTTTCCCCACAACATGGCATGGGATACTCTTCAACTCACACTCTTTTTCTTTTTTTTTTTCTTTTTTTTTTTTTTTCTCTAAGGGTGGGGGTGTATATGACATGAGAATGTCTCCACTGATGTCTCCATTATAGGTCATATATAGCACATGTGGAGGAGAATATTAGGGTTTAAGGTTTAGGGATTCACCAACTTTTGGGTATATTCTATAGTGCCGTGTACTACAGTAGTCATGACACCATACCGTGGGATGCTCTGGGGTAGGGTGTAGGTGCGGGTTGTATAATAATTGGGTGTCGGAGCACCCTATAGCACAGGTGCCTTCACGACACTTAGAAGACACGCCAATTTTTGTGGAGAAAAAAAAATATTTTTATTGAAAGATAATATTAATCTTTTTAAAAGTTTTAAAAATTATATTTTAGTAAAGAAACATCAATCTAATATATCAATATTACACAAAATAATAATCTAACATATTTAGTAATCACCATATAAATGGATTTTTTTTCTTATTTTTTATATATTTAACTTCATTCATCCATGGGCTAATATATATAGCTTGTATGGGTTTAGTAACATAGTACCATAAAATTATCTGAAATTTTTTTCCATATATAGAAATGGAAAAAAATAATAATTGCGGTCGTTTCTTTATGTATTTACCTCTAGATTAACATCATATATTTAGCCTTTTGTAGTTTTATAGAAAAACTATTATATCATTTATAAATAAGGAAAAAAACGTCAACTAGGGGCGTCCATAGAGTCCTATTCTCTAAGGATGTTTGATGATAGCCATTAGATCATCATCTAACGACTATTATTTGTACATGAACTATTCAAATTTACTATTGGTTATTGTATACAAATACTGCTTAACATTGTTTGGTATTGTACATAAAATGACGGTA